>CM066992.1:28075000-29517500 GCA_033977485.1 Hydrangea macrophylla | reverse complement strand
CGCACAAGAGGGGACAAGAGTTATACCTTAGTGTCTTGAACCCAATTCTGATTTTCTTCTTCTTCCTTGGTGATGCAGCAGCCTCCACTAGGTTGTCTTCACCCTTATGTCTCCTACGGATGCTTGCCGGAGAGACTAGAGATGGTGGGATCTCTAATAGAGAGGAAAAAGAAGGTTTGGGGCTCTAAAACAGTTTCTGCAGCTTCTGACGTTCTAAAATGACGAACTTCTTTTCCAGAACGCAGCTGCCCTATTTATAGATTCCCAGAACCGACCTAGACTTCGAGCGATCAAAGATCTTCGATCGATCGAACGTTCGATCGATCGAACCATTCTCGATCGATCGAGACTGCCAAAACTTCAATCGATCGAACATACTTCAATCGATCGAACTTGTCTTGACAACTTCCTCATGTGTCTTTCCAAGTATCCTGGCAGAGCTAAGAGTGGGACCTCCTAGGCTCTTTATTGTTGGCTCAGACCAGTTTGTTAATTACTGTGACCAAATTTTTTGATCAGCAAACTAACTAACTGGTCAGTTAACGTTTAGTCCACTATAAAACGATAACTGAACTCCAACGCAAAAGAACATATCCGAAGCTATAACTAGACTTGTGTGTTGTACAAATGTCCCTCTACCTTTAGCATTCATAATCATATTCAGGTAGTCGGATAACTGTTACTGTCAACCTGAATATCTATTACTTCTTGTATTCCTTGAGTCCCATTCACCTCTCATGATTACCAAACATGTTGATAACTCTTATCAACAAGACTGCAGTACTCAGTAATCGACTTGGTGACATTCTCAAGGGAATGCTTACTCTGAAACAGAGGGTAGATTCTGTCTTGACAATATATGTTCACAACCCTATGAATATGACATACCCAAGATACCCAGGTGTTGATCTTCTATAGACCTCACTGATTGGTAAGTCAAAGCAGTCATATCCAAAGTCTGTGTTCATAATCGTCTCAAGATTGAGAACACGTACCATACACAAGTTATGAGTTCCTATCGACTGATTGACAGCCTTGAGTGTCAATAGTAAAGCTCAGGTCCGTCAATGCACTATAAGCACTAGCATACTAACTAAGAGTTACACTCTAGTGATTGAGATTGATCACTCCATCCAATGGTAGTTAATCATGCTACAGTGTAAACCTGATGAGATATCCTAGTCTCATCATCCACTGTGACATGTTCTAAGTAAAAAAGAATAGCAATTCGTATCTCACTTGTATGTATCTCATACATACACGCATTACTTACTATGATACTTAAGGATAACAATCATCTCATGAAAGAAACATACATAACAAAATGTAAAGCTGATATCCATATATTAAAATGTCAATGTCTCCTATATAAAGTAATGGTTTGAGGGCACAAACCCAACAAAGTCTTGGTGCATTTGGTAATTTTGGGAGCTACTACTATATCCGACATTATTATTTTGGTTATATCCCCATTGCGATTGATAGAACTTTCTATATAGAGGTTCTTAATACGCTTGATAACATGGGGGACTACCACTATTATTTCCCCATTGTGGTGGTTGGTAGTACTTAGGTTGATAATGCATGTCATAAGTGGGTGCTTGCCAACTTGAGGGACAACTTTTTTTGATTTTCAAGTGTGTACCTATTATTGGTGCTTGTGTTTGTGTTGTATGGAGGGTAATATGGATAAGACATGTTTACCCAAAATTTTTAAAACAATAGAAATTTTATTTATAATATTTTTTACTTGTGATAGAAAAAGTCCAAAATATATATATCATTTTTTCAGAGTAAGAAAAATTAGAAATAACTTAGTAAAATCCTAACCTAGTTGCCTTCCCCGGCAACGGCGCCAAAAACTTGACACGACTAAAAATTTGTGTGCTCTTGTGCAACACCTAAGTGTAGGTGATCGTGCAAGTAATACTATATAAGTCCAGGTCGATCCCACAGGGAAGGAATAGGAAGAATATCTACTAAGTTACAACCTAAAGAAATAGAAAATAAGAATGAAGGATTGGAGGTATACTAACAAATCCTTAAACTAAATAATAAACTAAAGCTTATAGAAACATAACTAATAAAATAAATTATTTAAAGGTGTTGAAAATACGTGAATCCACATTGATCCTAACCATCTGCCATGCAAATTCATTAACGTTCTATGGAGTTCATTCCTCTTCAACATTCCGTATTTTTCTAAAGATAAAGAATCAATAGCCCTTTCATGACCGGGACTATATCATCACAAGTGATTTAAAATACTTGGAAGATGGTTTAAAACAATGGTTATTACTTGCACTCTAAATGGTGTTAGCATTCAATGTGATTTTTAAAAGTCATTGAAGAAAATAGCCTTAAGGCTTTAAGTTCTCAAAACTGTTGTGACAAACTGAGCTTATAGGGACAATTTGATGGCAGATTTTCAAAACAGAAAGTCTTGGAATACTTTAAAGAATTATCTCAGGATTTAACATGTTCGATCGATCGAAGAGCTTTCGATCGATCGGACAGCATCATCCTTCAATCTATCGAAATGTCTTCGATCACTTGACTATGGCTCTAGTTCGATCGATCGAAATAACTTCAATCGATCGAGCCCAGATTTTCTAAAGATTGCATGCTAGAGGTAGGAAATCAATGATTCATCACATATTCCCAATGTCTAAACTACGGAAACATAATAAAACTATTGCAGAAACGGTAAAAGATAACAATCATAACTACTAGATTAATAAACAATGCAATAAGGGTAAAGGAAAAGAAAAACCTGGATTAAATCTGAATATAACTTGAAATAAACATGAAACAAACTTGAATCTTCAATAATCTTGAGTAAAACAATGGAAAAGATGAAGAACATGAATCTAACCTAATCTACTCTAAATCTAACCCTAAAACTACTCTAACACTGCTGTTTTTTTAGCTCTGAAGCGTTCTCCTTCGTCTGATATCAAAACGACTTATTTATAGGGTTTCTGCAGAGTTTACGCAACATTTGGGGGGAAAATAGAGCTCAAGCGATCGAGCTTAGTTCGACCGATCAAACTCTCAAGCGCTTGAACTCTCCTCAAGCCCTTGAACTTCTCTGATTTTGACAACTCTGCGCACCGATGGGAGAATGGCCATAACTTTTCACTCGGATCTCGGATTGACCTCCTGTTTACGGCCACACGACCGTAACTCAAAGATCTACATTTCATATTTTTGGAGAATGCTTCCAAATCTGAAGTCTTCATTGTCAAAAATGGTGTTTTCTCAGCTGCTTCTGTTGTTCTCTTCACCAGAATCACTTTTCTTTAGCTTCACTTCATTGATTTACATTCTAATACCCATAAAACAACACATAAATATATGATTTCGTATTGACACAATAAAAATAACATTATTATTAGAATGCACCTAAATGTAGGGACTTTGGGGATAAAAGTATGCATAAAAGACCATGTAATACGCTATGAATATGCACTTTTCACCTCTAATCAACAAGAAAATTGACTTTTAGTAGCACCAAATTTTGCCACTAAAAATCAAGGATTAATAGCAATTTTCACCCCTGAAGTTTGGGTGATTTTGCACTATACACCCTTAAGTTTCAAAGTTGACACTTTGGTCTCTAATGTTTCACAAATGTGGCAAATAAGTCCAAATAACCCTTTCGTAATGAATGATTTCATTACTAAAAGTGAAATTTTGGTGGCAAAAAGTCTTAGATGGACTAAAGTGCAACTCATCCCAAACTTTAGGGACCAAAGTGCCAAATTTGAAACTTTAGGGTGCAAATTGCAAAACTACCCAAACTTTAGGGTTGCAAAGTGCAGTTAACCCAAAAATCAATATTTTATCACTAAATATTTTAGTGGCGACTATTTCGATTGCCACTAGGTTGTCACAAATTGTACTGTGACAAACTTTTGTGGCAACATTGTAAATATCGCCACTGAAGGTTGTGTATTTATCCACATCTTAGTGGTCATGACAAAATAACAGTTTTAGTGTCAACTCTGACGTTGGAACTAAAGTTGAAACTTGGCAAAACTATATTGACACTAAAAGTGTTCCATTAGTTTTAACAACTATGTCACTAAAAACATATTTCTTTTGTGATGCAAAACAAGTTGACACTAATTGCTCTATTAGTCACAAGACCCTATCATAATTTTTTTATGACATGCTATTGCCACTACTTTTGGTATTTTGTGATAATATTTTATGTTTCTTCAAACTGGGAATTTAATATATAAGAATTACCTGCAGATTTTGATAACTAGAAAAATCGATTGCAAGCGAATTCTACTCAAACATTAATAAGTTCAAAATTGTTTTAACATTCACCATTACCCAAAATACAAAAGATTTTTAAACTCCTATGTCATTACAAGTCTCAATACACTATTAACAAAAAAGTAGTCTAATACTTGCTGACTAAATTCGTTTGCTGTGGGCTTTGAACCAACCCTACAACCTTGTATAAACCAATTAATATCATACAAAAAATAAAATTACTTACTGCAGAAATCTACACAAATTGGCATACATTTTTTTGGCAAGTCAAAATAGACATTTAAATCTTACTATAAGAAAATATAAGCAAGTCTTCAAAGTACATTAAGATGAGATGGCATACAGAACTTCACCCAACAAGGTAATGTTCCTTTGGTTCATGGTCTCCAATTTGTTTCACACAGATAGTGTTTTGTAGAATGCTTCACTTTGTAAATCCATACATAATGAAACTACAATAAAAAAAATAAAGTTAAAACCATATTGACTGATTAGAAACAAAGAACGTCCTATACTAATGAACTCATAGACAAAAAGGAGCATAAATTTAAAGGGTGAATCCTTCTAGGATGAAGCCAAACATGCTCTATCATGATTTCCTAACCCAATGAAATCTGATCTAAAAAATATCAATTATATAAAATTGGGTACATTTCTTATAGTTCCCTAGACATTGATCAAAGTGCGAGTAGTCCTACCAAACGCATTATCAATCCATAGTAGAGACACAACAGAGGCTCTCACAACTTTTAGCTTATTTACCATAGTACACCATCCCAACAGAGTTGGCATGGAAGGACCATGTACCAATGGCAACGTAGACATCAACAAAATAGATTTTTCCACATGTACTTGAGTAAGGGAGAGTGCAGGAAGGAATATTAAGTAATGATACATGTGTACTTATTATCAAATTGTCGTGCAAAAATTCTCGTAAGTTGGAACCATAAACTCTAATGATTCAATTTAATATGTGAAACGAGTTGATCAATTTAGGTAATTGAAAAACAAATTTCTTTGTAATGATCCAACAAGTTGACTAAGAATCTATAATAATTTGGGTAAGTGAAACAATGAGTTGATTAATAATTTAGGAAAGTGAAACAACGTGAAACAACAAATTAGTTAATTTAGGGTACTATATATCAAACCTATCAAGAGTCTCTTGTAATGATCCAATAATCTATATCTATCTCTATCTATACTCTCTATAAAAGCACTAACTTCCTTAGGTGTTTTACACTTCTTAAAATTGAACATATGACTCACTAAATGTTACTCATTTTTCTCGGCTATCCTCTTAATTTTTGTCCATTACAAATTAAATGATTGCATAGTTACTTTTGTACGTAATGGTTGTTCCACTAACACCTATATTGTTCGAACAATTTTTTCAATATCTTTAGGTTGGCTAAATTCTGTGAACAAAAGCATGAGTATGTAATTTTTCTATAAACCTATTCATTAGTAAAAACTAAACACTACTATTCATTTTTTCTTCACACACCATGGATACATATTCCAACTGACGTTTATGTTCTTTAAAGCATTTGAAATGATTTCTTCTTTGTTTTTTACTTCTTTAACATATGATGAGCAAACATGCGAGGAAATCTTTCAAAGAACAATTAGTCTTTTTCTCTTACAACAAAGCACACAAATAGAGAACTAATATAGAGGGCAAACAGCCTATAAATTCAGTTGTTGCATATCTTAGGAAGAGCACAAACAAAAAGTCTGCTTCAGTACAACATGGCTTTACTTATTTTAGTTATGGTTAACAAGTTAGCCATGAGCGTTCCTTGTTAAATTCAATTCGCTCACAAAGTCAGAGCGAGTTATCTAAAAAACTAAACCATTAATGTTGATGAAATGTTGAAAAGGTTAATAAAAATTAGATAATTCCAATATTCCTACATGGGGCTGCACAATTCATGTTAAAAAACCAATCAAAGCGAGACATGTCATAGAATCCAAGCAAAGCCTTACTACAAAAGAGTAAAATTTCAGTACCATTTTCCAGAATTATCTAAAGGGCAATAAAATCAATTGTTTTAAGGAAATACCACGGTACCGTATCAGGTAACTCTTTCTACAAATCTTGTAGAACAGGATCTAACGCCTAAAAGCACTCAAAAAATAATACAAGAATAGCTATTAGAAAAATGGTAACCTAACTGTAAATCAAGTTCGCTTTCTAGATCTAAAATTAGGAGTCAAATTTGCAATGCTACTTAAGATTAAGCCAATCAAAAAGTGCTTATTGCAAACTTAAACCAACATGGGGCCAAGAAGCAAAACTAAGTTGTTACATGGTTGTGACTGAACTTCAGATTAAAAATCCAAGTTGGTACAATTACAGCTGTAACCATATATACATATATCATGAACGAATCAAAGAAATGAAACAAGTTAGGGTCAACAATAGGACAAAGTTACAAAAAAAATAAAAAAACCCAGGGAATAAAAAAGTTGTCCCTATTTGGTTGCTCACCCATGCGATTCTTAGCAACCAAATGAAAGGTCACTTATGCAGACAAGGAATTTATGCTATTGTTGGCATGTTGTTAGGAGAGTGAGAGTGAGAGTGAGGAGTGAAGATGAAAGCACAGCTTCAGTGAATGAATCAAATCAAAGAAACAAGGCAGGGCACATGAAAGGAAAAGTTCATAAAAGGGATTTACTTGCTTCGTTGCTGAGAAAGATTAACTCAGCAAATTGGTTGGTGAGAAAGATTGATAAAAGCCATTTCACCAATTTGTTTGTAGAGAGAAAATTTCATACCTAGTTGCTGTTGGAAGAGTACACAACATTTAGATCATCTCAAAGTTAAAATTTAGAGATTTCAGTTGAACCAACTAACACAGTCACTGAACTGACCAACATTGAATTGACCCTTGTTGAATTGACAAAATTAATCTCACACAATGCTTACCTAATCAGAAACAAAGGGCGAAATAGTAGTAAGTGACTAAGGATACTAACAACACTGTATAGTGGGAAATTAAGTGATACATCCTAGTGGTTTTAGGATGCCTCATACAAATTTTTTTTTATTAAGACGAGGTTTTAACATATATATATATTAGTGGTTTGTGTCCCAAAATGTTGTAACTTTAAAAACCAAATTTGTTTTTATAAGTAAATTAGTTTTCAAAGTTACAATATTTCGGGACCTAGAAGAACATTTTTGGTCTAGCTAAAATATTTTGGTACCCAAATTATGATCTATGATACATCCTATTCCACTAGGATTTATCATAGAAGATCCCTAAAATAGGAAGTAACATAACCAACTAGAAAAACCCATTACAAATTAAATTAGTTATCAAAAAAAAGTTTAAGGCTAGAAACATATAAAATACAACACAGTTGCCAAAAGGAGCAGATCACCCTGTGTCTTCCTAGAACCAATATAGAGTAGCAGTTCAAGAAAATAAGTGCATTTGTATTTCCACCATTTTATTTTTCCAATTGTATTGCGAAGAAAAAAATGGAAAACCAGAGAAGCTTTGGTGTATATTATCTTTGATATCACTTTTGTTTCCCAAAAAATGGAAAATTAAAACTATATCATTTCAATATCAATACCCTAATAGTGCATGGCACAAAACTCTGGATACAACTGCCGGATTAAACGATTAATACTTGAAACTAATTTTGAACTTCACCAACCAATTATCACATGCACTTGTATAAAGGATAGGACTACTATCATTTCCTATCTGAAATTTGGTTCCCAACACGTGGTAATAGAACCACAAACTAGAAAGCACTGTGTAACACCCGTATCCGGAGAACGAGTTAATTATCATGTTAATATGCATTGATTAATATAATTAGTGTATAAAAGGGATTAAGGGTAGGCTTGGACTCACCCGTGAAAAAGTGTTCAGTAAAGGAACACAGTTGGAAAAGTCCCCAGTGAGAAAGGACATGTACTGGAGTGGGGCCCAATGAAGGGCTAATTAGTAATTGATATTTTAAATGATTAAATGCATTTAATATGATTACATGAATACTTGTTAAATTGCTTTCATAATATATGATAATATATGTGTTCGCAATTGATATTAGTTTGGACATCCAAATAAGGGTATAAATTAAAAGATTTATATTTGGAAGGTGCTATAGCAACTTCACAAAATATTTAGGACCCACGTTGGGACCCATGCGGAACTTAGACAAACACTCATTACATAATTGGGTAGTTAATGGAATGTTTGGGGATTTCATAATAGGAACTTAGGAAAATCCGGGGATGTGAATGAAAAGAGGAGAAATTGAGGCTTTGACACCTCACTACAAGTTGCATGAGTGTGTTTTCATATGAGATTAGTCTCAATACTGAAAATTAAAACAAGTTAAGGGAGAGCTCGGGAGAGAAGAAGGAGACGAGATGTCGACACCGTTTTCTTGTCGTTCCGTTGCCGCCTTTTGCCGGATTTACGATCCGAGACCACTTTTGGACTCGTGGAGGTAAGAGGACCACATGCACGTAACTTGTTTTTATTTTCGGCAATGTTTTTCCGACAACCGTTCTTGATAGACGATATTTGTTGTACCGAAACAATGTAGGATTACTCTGGAACAAGAATTGGCTTTGGTTATAGTTTAAATCAGGATTTTAGGAGCATAATTGGGTATAAGATTGCTAAGGTGAGTTTTCTAACCAAAAAGTGATTATAGTTTAAGGTGTTCAATGATTCCATTTATGTTTGAGTTGTAGAAATCATGCTTAGAAGCTATGGAATTGTTAAATTGTGTTTTACATGTCAATTGAATGAAGTTGTGTTTTAAATTGTGTTCAATGATTCTTATTGTTTATCTATTATTATGCTGCTGTCGTTGTTATCGACCGTTTGGCCTTTAAACTTCTGTTTCTTTAATTTTGGGTCAGTAGTATTTAAGTATATATAACTGAAGTTGTAAGACTCTGATATTGCTTCCGCTAAACATAGAATCATTCCCGCTGCTATAATTACTCTAATATTTTATTTTTATTGGTAATTTGGACAATCCTGCGATCTATAACCTACTACGAGCCTACGGGTCCAATAAGAAAGCTAACTTCCCTTAATTATCGCAACGTCGAGGCATGACAAATAACCAAAAAGAAGTAGATGGCAAAATTATAGAATCCCCCTACACAACAATCACAACCAAAAGGTAAAAATAGGGCAATCTTCAGAGTGATGGTTTTTCCTATCTAACCCTAAAATCATCTTTTCTATCTACCCAAAACTAAATCCTTTAGATTAGGACTAGATTTTGGTCAATTTAAAAGTTAAGAAGTTTGACAAATTCATATTATATAATAAGAACCAACCTGTCATCAAGAAGTTAGAAATACCCATCTGTGCGTCGGTGAACAAATGTTATGGGTCTTTGATGAAAGAGAGATTGATGCAAATTGAGACAAAGATAGATGACCAGTGAGAAATTTGGGATAATTCCACCCACCGGAGGAGTGAAAGAACGGTGGAGAAGAAGGTAGGTGATGACCAGAAGATAATGAATTACCGATGAAGCCGAGATAAACAATGAGAGATTAGCAGAAGAGGGTACTACAAGTACCAATAAAATGGAGACAAATAACTCAATCCCTAGAGTTTAGTCATAGTGCCAAACGTGCCACTAAAATCTAAACCTTTTACCCATAGCGCTCCGTTCTTGTCACAAATATCTCACAAAAAAAAGCGCAAAGTGAAAATTCTTTCGCGCTAAATTAATTACTCACAACTGATTGTTCCAAAAGTAAATTTGTGATTAAAAAATATACTTTTATATTATTTTTTGATGAACTCTTTCTCTCCCCCTAAAATGTACGTTTTAGTGATAAAAATTTAGCTGCAACCAAAAATATTGCCACTAAAAGATCAATTTCTTGTAGTACAATAGGTGAAATTTTATTGCGTATAGACCACTTTATTAAACTGTGGATTGGTGTAGACACCCCAATTTTGACCGACCGTTAAATTCATGGGAGGGTTACCTCTAAATATCTATGATGACAACGACCAGCGAAATTCAAAAACTTCCCAAACGATTCAAGTTCTTTAGAAGATTCTTCAAATGAAGTTTTCAAATTGAGAGAAAGAGGAAAATCAGGTGATTCGAAGGAACCCGAATCCGAAATACGTATGAAAGAGAAACGGTCTGAAAAGCTAATCTCAAAATTAATTATATACATATATTAGAATTTCGAAAAGAAATAAAAAAAAAAGATAATTTTGAAAAGAAATAAAGAGTAGAAAAGAATTTTGAAAAATAAAAAAGGGGAAGGGAAAAAGAAAAGAAAATATAGTATGATATTAAGATATATTAGTATATAAATATAAAAAGTATATTCTTAATATATGTTATATTATTTTTGAAAAATAAAAAAGGATAATATTGCTTCCTGCGGCACGCGGCATAGGCGGCGCCACTCATTGAGTGCCGCGCCGGTACTCATTGAGTGGCACAACAACATTCTCTGAGTCCCGGAACGACACTCAACTTAGTGAGTGCTGCCCGTTGTATCAGCCTATTTTTCTCAAATATGTATGGAATATTCTTGCACATGGGTTTTCCACCTGAAATTACCCAATTGACCCTCAGATTTTGGCCTATATAAGGAGGCCTTCACCTCCATTACAAGGATCCAATCCTTCTTCTCCCTCAGTCCTCTTTCTCACATCTCGAAGATATATAGAAAATTAGAGGAATTCAAGAGGCAATTGAAGAGGAATTTTGAAGAAAAGAGAACTTAGAGAAAATCAAGAAGAGTTTTGAAGAAAAATAAGTACTTGAAGGACTTTGGAAGATCTTCATCAAATCAAGAGAATCTCCAAGGTTATAGAGGTAACCTTCTAAATCTTAGAAAGGATTAGGCTAGATTCAATCACAAACTCATAGATTTAGGACTTTTTACACATTTTCAAAACCTCTCTTCTTACCCCATGTCATCACAAACCACATAGAGTTTGTGATTGAATTTTCAAGTATTGTTTTCATTAGTTTGGATCTAGACATAGCCTTGGGTTTAAAACAAAAACAAATTGTAAAAGCATTTTTACTTGGATTTTATGTAAACCTTGATTTTACTTCCTTTTGTCTCTATTTTCTCTTTGAAATACATGAGATCTTCTATATCTCATTGGGTTCTCCTTTGGTTCTCCTTTGGTTTTGGTCTATTCGTCTCCCATAGTCTCATGATTTATGTGGGGATTAAGATGGGTCCTAGTTACATCCATATGATTTTTGTTGGGTCTAAGTTTTGAACCATAACTTGAGTCCTTCAAGTTGAGTCTCATAGAGTTATTTCTATATTTTATGAGGTTCATATGATTTTGAGTCATATCTTAGTCTCCAAGGACCGTTAACTTGGGAGGAGAGCTATCAAAAATGGATCTATATTCCTCAAGGAGCATGTATTTGGGAGAGGAATCAAGTGTAGTTTAGGTTTAGTTAAGATTTTGAATACCAATTCCACAAACGGTATAGTGAACTCATGAACTCACTGAGATCAATCATTTTTAATTAAATCATAATCCATGAGAATTGAGTGAGGCTAAGTGGAGAGTGTTCATAACTCATATATGTATCAGTAGGGCCTTTGTCTTGGTGAAATTTTATACTTAATTAGGGTGGTTTGACCTTGTGATTTTTGAGTAAGTTGCTCTCTGTCCGAAATTTCAGAACAGTAAGTTCATTTTAAAATGGGTAAATCAAAGCCTTAATCAAGTTTTCTTGACCTCAAATAAAATTTTCTAAGTAGTTCAATGTGTTATGAGGAAACCCTAAAAAGATCAAAGTGATTCTTATTTTTTTACTATTTTTAGAAAATCATACAAAAATCCTGGACAAAGAGTAGAAAATTCCTGAGTAATGTTTGGTTATGGCCCTATTCTCAGAGATTTAACCGTTGGATCTTTGATTTTCTTTTTGGTTTAGAAACTAGACTCACAGGTCATAACATACTCAAAAATCATTAAGATCTAACCGTTGGAAGTATTTCATTTCTATTTTTGAAAGTCTGGTCTGCTCTCTGTATTTCTTGCAATTCTGTCACAGCTTTGATAAACTTTGAACAACTCTAATCTAATGAACTCCTAATGTCCTAAGATCTTAACCATGTCTTAAATAATGTCAATTAAGTTTAAATCCAGAAACTAGATGATCCAAACTAATGAATATCTCATAGCTCATGATCATTCATTCATTCGTACATATTGATCTTATGAGTAGAACTCATTTTTGGTCTAAATTACACTTAATTGAACCAAATTGAACATAACTAGGGGTTCCTTATGATCATGTTGGGGCTATGACATCTCTATATGGACATTACATTGACTCCTAGTTGAGACTTGTATATCTATAGAGATGCTATGATTAAACAAAAATTTGTTTTAACAACAAAACATGGCGAGGAAATTTAAATTTCCTCACCAAAGGTAGAGTATTGGCAAGGAAATAAAATTTTGTCACCAAAAAGGCTGAAAAATCACACATGTAACGACAAATGTTCAATTTCCTCGCCTAAAGTGTCAAATTTGGCGACAAAAATAAATTTCCTCTCCAACAGTGTTGAATTTGGCGACGGAAAAAAAATTTTCTCGCCTAAAGTGAGCTCTAAATTTGTTATTTCCCTTTTATTTGGCGACGAAATAAATTTCCTCGCCAAAAGAATCATGTTGGCGAGGAAAAATTATTTCCTTGCAAAAGGTGAGGTTATAGGGACAAAACAATATTTTTCTCACATAAAGTACTTTATTTGGCGACGAATCTAATTTTCCTCGCCTAAGGTGTGCTCTTAAAAATTTTTTTCCCTTTTTATGATGAAAAATTTTAAATTTCCTCGACAAAGTAGGTTTGGGCGAGGGGAATAGATTCCTCGCCTCAAGTTGAGTTTAAAAAATTAATTATGGGATATCCTTTTTTTCGAGAAAATAAAGTAACTCGCCAAAACCTACTTTTGGTGAGCAAAATCACGTATCCTCGCTACAAATCCTATTGACAAAGATTAAAAATTGACTAAGCGTGTGTTTGATAACCCAATTAAGTGGTGAAAATGAAAACTTTCAGCACGTAATTTTTATTTCAGTGCATTTGTTAACGTACCACTTAATTGAAAAAACAGTCAAAAAACTACTGAAACTTTAAGTGAAAATTTTTTACTAAAAATAAGAACTGAATGCAGTCTATTTCAATGCTTGAAAAATTGTTTTCAATATTGCAAATTCGTTTTGCTTAAAATTTATAATACTTAAAATTCAGCACTTAATTTTCAGATTTATCAAATGGGCCCTAACACTCTACAAAAGTCATTAATTAAAATTCAAATTGCTTTAGATGTATACACATCGACATCATGTTAATATCAATTGGTGGTGTTGTGGGCAATGGAAATGGTGAAGTGAAAGTCGGTTTTATTAAAACCAATTTAAAAATCAAAAAGGTGAAGTGAAGTCAATTTTATTAAAACCGACTTTAAACAAATTACATTTTTCAGAAAAAGAAAATAAAAATAAAAACATAATTTTTTTTTAAAATTGTAATATGTTGAAGTAGGAAAAAAACATGAGAACATTTTTACTCAATCAGGTCTTAACTGGGTGACATATGTTCTATTTCAAAAATTATGTTGATATTTTACAACATCAAAATAAGAATAAAATGTGACGCATATTACCCAATAAAAACTAAGCAAAAACACTTTCATTAAAATAATCACCAGTTTGTGGCCAATATTTTTGGCGCATAAAATTGCCCCCTTAATCCAATTTCTCCGAAAAATTCAATGTCCCAAAAGTTTTCCCCAAAATTTACCCCAAATGTAGACGTCTACCGGTCTACCCTCGGTCCCTCACACACAGTGCTTGACCACCATCTCCTCCCTCCTTCGTCGACCTCGGCCACCACCGCCTTCCCTCCTCCGTTGACGTCCCAGCCGCCACCAGATCTCCCTCATCCGTTGACATATGCAGCCACCAGACCTCCCTCCTCCATTGACCTCTGCAAACTCACCCCCCTTTCTTCTCTCTTACTCCGTCCTCTCTCAGTCTCCCTTTGTACTCTTCAAAATCACAAATAGTTGTTATGGTATTTCTATCCTTCTGATGTGAATCTCTATTCTTATGTTTTTTTGAATGGCCAACACTGATTTTTATTTTTATTTTTTATGTTGCAGGTCTAAACATTAACCCTAGTTTTGCTGCTTTACACAACGTGCTATTTGCTATGGGTTCAGTAATTTTTCTTACTACCCTCTTTCTTATTAAGTCTGTCATTGTCTTATTAACATGTGTTCTTCAATTACAATTGGTTTGGTAAATTTGCAGAAGATAAAAAACACTAAGTCATGACCAAGTTTTAGGTAAGAACATACTCTATGTGAATGTTTTCTTTGATTACTTTACTTTTTCAAGATTTGGGTTCATCATGAGCGAATTTCGATGAAAATTAAGAATTTGTTTCAGTATGTGTAATTTATTTGTAGAATTTTGTATGAGCTTTTCACTAGATACTTTTTGTTGTATTTGTTCTTTTGCTATTTTTATTTTTTATTTTTGGCATGGAGAGTCACATATTTTGTCCATTGACTATTGTGCTTTGATAGTTTCAAGAAATAGCGTTGTGAGGCTCGTCTGAAAATTCCTTGCACTGCGAGATTTATTTCAACTTCATCATGCCTAGGATGGGATGCTTTCATTCCTGAGATCATTCAGTTTGCTACTGTTAAGAGTAGCAACCTATGAAACAGGGACACTCCAAAAAGGTGCCACACCCGCACCCTTACTTTTGGAAAAATTGCCGAACTCTCCACACCCACGTCCCCGCACCCGCACCCGCACCCGCACCCGCACCCGCACCCGCACCAGTGCTTCCTAGGTAGCAACTCTCATATAAATTAATGTGCATTGCTGGAATAAATTGCAAGTTGCATACTCGAACAGACTTGTAGCTAGTAACAATCTGTTAGAAATTTACTGGATACCATATTGGTTTGTGCGGACTAGTTGGTGAAATATATAGGTTGATTGGAATATATGAAGCGGGAAATAATCTAATTGGGATAGTTGATCAATCATCAATTTGTATATAAAATTTGGACATGGTAAAGACACTGTATTAATGTCTCTTATCTTTGTTGATTGAATTGAATGAGTTGATAAATAAATTACACACATGTTGATGCGTATATAGAGGTGTATATGCCGGTCCGTGCTTCATGACTAAGGCGACATTGATGTGGTAATTTCCACGTTATTTGGGTCTTTGACTCATTGTATAGACTTTTCTAATCTCTAGTTAATTCTAGTCCTATCCACAGCTAGCTTATTTGATTTCTTTAATTTATTACATGATACTGTAAATTGCTTATCCAACTAGTTTATATGCTGAACTCTACCAAGCTTTGTTTATCAATTTCTTTCTTGACTTTTCTAGGACATGCTAGTCCATATACATGGAAGTTGTGAAACACAAGCTTTGTGCTGCTTGAATGATCTAGAAGATTAGCATCATACATGTGTAGGAATTTGCATCATATTCCAACACAATCCACATGCAATTTGACTTCCAGTTTAGAAGTTGAGCGAAAATACATGAATTCATAGACTTTGGTGTTTCAAAAATTTAGTTCTTTAACGTCTTATTTTTACACTAGATTTTATTAATAAATTGACATGATTTTATTAATAAAAATTATTTTTAACATTTTGCAGATTAGGAGGGACAAGCTCATGCTTGGAATGCGTTTTTAGGATTTTTGTTATCTTGTTCTATTGCCTAAGTGAGTTTCTGAGTGTTTCCATTATATATCATCTATCTTTACATCTATTCATGTGTGTATTTCTTATTAATGAATCTATTGCTTGTGTAGAGAAAGACTGTAAAATAAATTATGTGGACTGATGCTGTTATGTCCTATTTCAGAAATTCTGGGTATCTTTGGCAAATGATTTGTTGAAAAAAAATCAATTTTAAGTGGTAAGGGGTTTTCTTTTCAATTCTTTTCAATTCTTTTCTTTCTTTTTTTTCCTCTTTCTGAATTGTTTCTTTATCAAACAATCTACACATTGTGCTATCAAAAAAATAAAAAATAATAAAATCTATGCATTATGTATTTGAGGAAATCTTTAATTTATAAAAAATGTCTCAAGGAAAAATCAAACATTATATGTGGCGACATCTAACTTGTCATATTGGACTTAGAATTGGACAAAAATTAGTACACTTGAGATTGATTGGAATGTTGAGCCAACTGCTAAGCACAGTATGATTCCAAGGTGGTTTTGAATTTTGTAGCTCTAATGGCCTTATGACCCTTATCTGATACTCCATACAAATGGATTCAAATCTCTGGGTTGACTTGTATACAGAAAGAACTGCAAAAGTGAGAAGACAACTAGATTAGGAGAATTAATGCATTTTGGCTTGTATGTATTATATATGTATGCCCGTTCCACTAATAAAAATTAATGAAACTAATAATAATAGTTCTTGATGTGTAACTAAGAAGATTCTGAAATGAGTAATGCTAGGTGTACACAACTTTTGTACACACTTGCACACAAATGCTTTAAATGCATGTACCTTGTGTTTGAATTTTTCACACTTTTCTGCGCACTATTTATACAACACAGGGTACATGCATTTAAAGCATTTGTGTGCAAAAGTGTGTGCAAATTTGTGTATACCTAGCATTACTCTTCTGAAATAGAGTTGTGATAGTTCTTGTAACACACTCTCTTTGGATTCTCATTAGACAATAGATTTGTGATAGTTCTTGTAAAATTCTCTCTTTGGATTCTCATTAAACAAGCTTGTGTATGTGTACATATTCGCAATATGTTTGCTTGTTTTTTAAGAACTTATAATATTCTCTAATGATTTTCATTTGTTTTGTCGCAGATTCGGTATGTACGTGGTTGATGGTAGAGGATCGACTACATTTTATGTTGGGGGAAAACATTAGTTCATGATTTTTTTTATCCATTAGTTTATGTTTGAATGGACACGATGTATTAGTTCGTTAAGTTTTAGGGAATTTGTTTTTTTTTTTTTTTTTACGTGAATAGCCCAAGCAAAATTATTCAATGAAATTTGTTCAGATTTTGGACAGGATTTTGTATTGATTTTTGTTTTAATTACTATTATTTGATGTTGGGTATAGAAACAGGAATAAGAACAAGTTTATTTGAGACCAAAACAAAAATGTGTAGCGACGGAAATTTTAGTCGCCAAAGCTATTTAGTAAATTTCGTTAAAACTCATTAGCGAGGAAATATTTCCTCGCCAAACATATTTTTGAAAATTATTTAGAGAATCTTTGGCGAGGAAATTTTTTGTCGGCAATGATCAAATTTGTGAACACACATCCGAATTTTAGTGAGGAAATTTTTACTCAATAGCGAGGAAAAAGTTTGTTGCTAAAATGTTTTCATTAGCCAGGAATGTTTTTCCTCGCCAGATACTTTATAAGACAACCCTTTGGTGGCGAAATTGGCGAGGAAATTTTTTCCTCGCAAAAGGCTTTGGCGAGGAATTAGTTACTTTTGGCGAGGAAAATTAATTCTCACTAAAACCATTTTTTGTTGTAGTGATTCTATCTAGTTAAAAGGAATTCAAAGTTATGTCAATTACTCCTCTACTTGATAGATTTAAGCTAGAAATTTAGGATTGATTATTTGATATCTTGTTTGAAGTATGTGGACTAATCTTTGTTTTGTAGCGCTTTCAAGGTACAATTTCTTGACTCTTTCTCTAGTTTATTTAACTTGTTGATTTTATTGATTTTTTTTTACTCCATGCGCGACACCTTAGATTAGGTTTTGCCTTATGTGTATATGTGATTAGAGACCTTTTTTTAGGCTTTTTGTTTTTGGCATGCATCACACGATTAATATTCGCGATGGGATCCTGGGTAAGTTCTCTAGTTCCCTATAGCATATCATGTTGCTTGCTAATTGAATTACATGATTTTGGATGCTATTTTATCGTTAGCAATCTTACACCCTTTCAGACATGTTTTTGTAATGTATATATATATATGTATTTGTTAAGGGCATGCTTAGATTAATAATTCAATTAAAAAAGATGTTGAGTAGAGGCCTATCACGAGATAGGATGAGAGGGGTGTTTTAGTCCGTCGGGTTCCTTCCCCTCTCATTGCATAATTCCTGGACCTAGAAATCTTTGGTTTCGCAAAAGATCAGTTTGCTTTTAAATGGTTTCTAAATTTTCTTTTTAAAAATTAAGTGGCGACTCGTATTTGAATTTTGAATTTGAAAATTATTTTAAACAAGTGGGCCCAAAAATGCCAGTATCCACAACTGGATTCAACGGTACATGAAATCAGGTTTCTATTTTTATCAAACCAGTGTACTGGAGATGCCTTTACAGTCCACTATATGCATGTTCAAAACTGGACTTTCTGGAAGTTCAAGCACAGTCGACCGAATGAGTATCAGTCAACTGGGTTTAACACCACCTTCTGAAAATATAGTCAACCAGACATGGGTCAGTCAACAGGATTGGATTTATGAGATTTCATGCTCCCTGTAATTTCCAAAGCAGTCGACTGGGATCCTGAGTAGTCGACTAGATTTCTATTTTCAAAATTGTTTGCTTTTATATGTGTTTCAAACGTGAAAACTTTTTATAACTCTGAATTTTTTGTTGTATTGAATCTCTAGGAGTTGATTACTCACTGTTCTACTTATGTTTATTCCGCTGAATTGAAAAAGCCTTGGTGGCGTTCCCCGTGTCTTATTTTTGCCCGTGGCGGGATGAGTCATGAAATTTATCACATGAGTTACATAATTTTTTGAAAACCACTATGTACTCCTATTCGGAAATCTCAATTTGGTTCTCCAACCAGGAACACAAGGTCCTAGTTCACCCAAAACAGACTGGGTTATGTCGACTGGGCAGAAAGGGTTGAGCTAGGCAACATATATGTCGAGCTAGGGACAGAGAGAAGAGACTGAGGCGACATTGACAAATTTCTTGATGCTTTGTGCTTTAGATGAATTGATGTGAAGAGAGAAAGAGAGACTCTTACAGTTGTTGTCGTGGTGCTGTATGCATCAACAGAGAGAAAAAAATAAAGGGGGAGAGAAGATAGAGACGGAGACGATTTTGTACTAAAGGGCAATAGTGTAATTTCAATATATCTTTTCGTATTGCTAGCCAACACTATCATAAAAGGAGGTCACTGTAATTTTTTAAACACAAGGGAGGTCTCTGTATTTGTTAGATACCTCAAGGGAGGTTAGTGAAATTTGCCCTTATGAAAATGAACAAGTTGTAACATCATTTTTATTAAGAATAAAAGCCTTCTAATGCTGAAAGGGAAACAAAGGAACAATGTTCATCCAGCCAATTTTAAACATCTCCTTCTTCTCTTTCCCTCTTGGCGATAAGTACAACCAACCACCACATTATTCTAAATTATTCAAAATAAGGCTTCTAATATAGATCTCTCCTTCTTCTTCTTTTTTCCTTTATTGATTTATTTTTTTTTGGTAATCTAATTTGAAACTACTATTATGATTTTTTTTTTTTTTTTTAAAGTAGCTAAATTGTAGGCCTAAGCAGTGCACAAGCTAGCATAGCCATTCTTATTCAAGGTACATAATGGGATACACTTTTTTTTTAATTTATTTCCAAGTACTCTCAACCAGCTCAAGTAAAAGTGAGTTGGTACTTAGACTGTTGATTAGGAAAAAACAAGCCAAAATGTCGCTCGGCCTCTACCCCACCTTTTAAGTTCTCGTCAAACATGGCAAATAAATACGTCTCAATAGTCCTTCCAGGCCTCTTTGGAGTCCCTGCATTCACATGATTAATCAATTTCCTATAATAAGTTCTTGCATTATCTATGGTCGCTGCATTACCACCCTCAGATGGCCACCCACTCTCTGATACGACAATATTAAGATTTGATGCACTTGTCTTCTCAAGGGCCGAGTAGTAAGTATCTAGTAAGGCATCAAAAAGGTTCCTATATTGCAATGAACCGTCAGTTACTACAACGCCTGGTGCAGTAAATAACGCATAGGGAAGCGAAATGTCTTGTGGGTTGTCGATGTGGCTGAAATAGGGGTACACGTTGACAAGTAATGGAGAACCATTATTGACTAAGAAGCGAATTATTGGTTCAATGAAGGATCTGACATTGTCGCGGAATGAGCCATTTGATGGGGGAAAGTTTACAACAAGGGCAGAGTATGTTGCAGTTGAAACTCGAATTTGTTGTTGTAACCCCGCCGCAACAATGGCATTGTAGATGTTTTGCATGGCGGGAAGAACAAATTGAACGTATTGAGCTGTGGCCATATTGTTAGGATCTACTTCATTTCCAACAGCAATATATCTAAATCTGACATCTGCTGTATAGTCCCTTACATTCCTTTGTACCCATTGGTTTGCAGCTGAAGTGTCGGTTGCAAGGGATTGAAGAGCACTATTAGGGACGCCAATGATGAGTTCTATGTTGGTTCCTCGAAGAGCTTGGAGAGTTGCTGAATCTGGATCATAAATGCGCATCCGTGTGATGCCATTGGTTCTATAAAGATTTATAACATCCGATCGTGTGGGTAAATTATTTCCATCCCTTCCATAACACACGCCTATTGATTGGGCACCTGCAGACATTAGATTTAACCAAACCTTAATTGTAATTAAGGGCAATGTTTTTGCATTCTCCTAAGTTGTAAATACTCCTAAGCTTTTAGAAGTTGAAAATAGAAGAGGGTGCAATATTCTAGAGGAAATGGAAGTGATGGGCAAGTTTGAGTAAGTACACTAATTAACTTCCAAGCAAAAAAAAAAGTACACTAATTAACTTGTCTGACCTATCTAATCGAGGGCTAGCAAGTAACTTTGATTAGGAACCTCTCTAGTGAAACATAGGTGACTTTTAATAGGATAAATAAGTAGTAAAAATGATGAAGATCTTGGTAGTTTGCATTGGGTCAATTAGATTTCTTAGCAAAAAAAATTGGGTCAATTACATGGATAGGGTTTAAGTTCAATTCTCTATCCTGCTTTTTGAGTGAGAGAGAGAGAGAAACAAAGACTTCCAATAGTTTACAGAAATAATAAATAAATAAAAATTTAATAGCACGTGAAGCATCAATTTTTGGTGTTGTTTAGGTAAATATAGTAAAATACAGGAACTTCCCCGAATGATTTTAAACTTTACACTACCCTCTCGTAAAGGTTGGGTTTGAGTAACATTTTTTCTCTTTTATTAGTCAACTATAAGTGGCATGATAATTTGTCGAATTTTTTTTTTTTAAATTACTAATTTACTCTTTAAAAGCTAAAACAAATAAGCAAATAGAAATTAAGTTTCCGACTAAAATTGATCATAAGCAAGCCCTTAAAAATACAGAGGACTAATTAGGAGATGCACCATTGTAGGTGTCGTGAAACACAAATCGTATTCAAGTTGATGGTTAGGCTTGGTTTCAAATTTCGGCTTGATACGGAAGGACATAGCATTTTCTCTGGCAATTGGAATAAGATAATACAACCATACAAGATGTGTTGCATATTATGAACTAATGTTATTCACAGCAAGCTAGAAAAATTATAGAATGGTATGTTATGTAGGAATGACTTAGGCTTAGTTTGGCTCTTACGTAGCTTTTTAAAAGCATCTTATGAAATTTAGTATTAAGTTATTTGATACTTTTGTACAAGTGACACATTACTATTCCAAAAAACATCATGAAACTAAAAAGCAACCTTGAGCTGTTAAAAGCTTCATTCTAGAGCTTTTAAAAGCTCCCTCCAAAAAGTTTCAAGTTCAATTTTTACAAAGCTCATAAATTAGTTACCAAATAAATTAACTTAAAATTAAACTTTAAAAAAAGGAAAACACCAAAATGAGAGCCAACCAAAACCTCAATCCGCCATAAAACATGGCATTTAGACCATGGATTGTGGGCCGCACATTGGGTACTACCTACGCGACAGTCTTCCATATTTTGCTATTTTAGTTTTTGTAAAAAGGAAAAAAATTGTTTGGTGTGTCAAGTTGACAGCACCTTTGTGATGATCCGACAATCCTCAATTGACCGTTTATAAGAACCAATTATAAACATTAGAAGAATAGCTGTTAAGTTACCAACTCCTCCAAAAGCTTAAGCTGTTAGAGAATGGACCCAACAATATATATCAAGTTTCAACACCCTCCCTCACGTGCAACCCCGACTTGCACGTGGAGAGCAAACAAACCAAACTCCATCATATTGGAGACAAATAACAAAGTGTAAATATGCACAATAAAGCGGGGATGGAGAGTCGAACCCAGGACCTCCCACAAACAAGGCTTTGATACCATGTTAAGTTACCAACTCTTCCAAAAGCTTAAGCTGTTAGAGAATGGACCCAACAATATATATCAAGCTTCAACAATAGCAATCCATAAGAAAAAACATGACATGAAAGTTTAGAATAAACATTAGACCCTACATACACACCAATTATTCTCTTCAACAACATTTTGCACTGAAGGCGAGTACATATAACTCAGGTTATACATGTGGGAGGATAGAGCAATTTGCAGGGTCTATTTCGTAACTTCCTCACTAATAATATATCAACATGCGACATAGCACTATAAAATTGAGTGTTTCCATTTTTGGGAAATGTTTGGCACATACACATTTTGACACGTACAAAGTGTCATTCGGCCATTAATTAGCACGGATTCTACCACTGAACGCACCTTGACCATCGAAAATCAATAGCCGAGATGTGTTCGATGGTGAGGTCCACAGCAATCAATGGCGGATGACACTTTGTGTCAAAAAGCGTACCAAAAAGTGCATATGTGTAGCACTACTCCTTATTTTATACTCTCTGTGTCACATTTTATGTGACTTTTGGGGAGTCCAACTTTTTTAGTGAAGATAATGATTGTTCTCCATATGGGTCTAAATAAGAGACTTTTCCCAAATTGCTCTTGCTTTGCTTAAGAGAGTAGTTTGGTGTGTCCACTCACTAGGTGTGGCTTTGGAAATTTACTTAAAAGTGGACTATAGTTTTGGGACAGCCAAAAATGGAAAAAATGATGCGTAAAATGAGACGAAGAGAGTAATTAATAAAGAAAAAAAGTTTTGTTGGTTAAATTGCAATGACTTCCCTGGAGGTATGTCATAATTTCAAAAACATTCCTTATATTTTCAACAACCTATATATGGTCAGTGTTATTGATACAATATTGACCAATTAAATGTTTAAACGCAGGGCAGATCTAGGATTTGTTTCTAAGGATACCATACTCAGACGGGGTTTCAGAAGCGGCTTACCTAACCCAGTTTTTTTTTGGAAGAAATTGTATACTTTTATAATTGAGAAATTAATGAATCGTGCACATAAAATGTGTACACAAAGTATGCACATAAAGATCTAGTTTATTTATTTTGATGGGTATCATGTGTGTATGAATAGACCCCACCAAAATGAATGACCCAGATCTCTATGTGCACATAACATTACCCTTTATAATTATATTTATTCTATAAGTTTCACGTGTAATAGGTTGAGGTTAAATTGATTTTATACAAAGACAAATGAATCGATTCATCTATGTACTCCTAACTCTTTCAAAAAATATTTGTGTTCATATACTTAATTTATAATTTTTTACTTGTGTCACTTCTCAAACAAAGAATCCTCAATTTTCAAAATTAAAAGGATATGCATATCTACAAAAACATAAACACTTAGGGCTAATTGAGTAAAAAAAAAACTTCGAGTACCAAAGTGAGATTTCTAAGTTATGAATAACCAAACCAAACCAAGCCTTGTGTCCCAATCAATGGGGGTCGGATGTATGAATCATTTTTCTCCATTCTGCACGATCAAGAGCTATATACTCATTTAAATTATATATATACATATCTTGTTGCACTACATATTCCCAAGTCAGTCTAAGACTGCCTCTCCCTCTAACCATTCCAAGCACTACGATCTTATCACTCTTTTCGCACAGGTGCATCTACAGGTTTTCCTTGCACATGGCCAAACCATCTAAGTCTATTCTCCCTCAACTCTGCCTGGGTTGTTTCAACACTGTCGGTCCCAAACCCGGATAAAAGAGGAGGGTTAGTGCGTTAGGTAGCTCGACAGCCAGAACGTAAAAAAAAAAAACGGTTGAATCCTTAGGATATGAATCCAAATATGAATTCTAAGTTATGAATGATAAATTGAAAATTTAAGAAGGGGCAAAAATGCATTTAACGAAAAATGCATACGATAAAAATTAAATTTTAAAAAATTTAGAGGGCACTGGGCCCACCCGAACCCTATGTAGGTCCGTCCGTAGTGACATTTTCTTCCAATTTACTACACGCATGTAGTATGATATATATATATATATGTATACAGTCCGGAACTTAAGCGGGTGTCAAAAGACGGACTTTGGAACGGACCACTTTTAGCAACGAAAATCATTGTTTTAGCGACGAAAAATTTCGTCGCTAAAAGCAACATTTTCGTCGCTAAAAGTAGTCCGTCCCTTAACACCCGCACCTGATCTCACTTTATATTTATATATACATATGGGAAATATGTAAATATGTATCTCTGCGACTACAAGGTATGAGAGAGAGAGAGAGAGAGAGAGAGAGAGAGAGAGACCTCGTATTTCCAGGTTAAGAAGCAACAGCCCAATAAGTAGAAAAATGGTAGCAAACATGTGTTTGTTACTCTTTACATTGAATAAAGCCATTGAGAAGATGATATGAAAAGGCAAAGTATGGAAATTGCTTTAGCAAAGGACTTTGCTCTACAAAAAAATATATATATATATATATCTAGACCCCTTATATAGAGGCCATTGCAATGACCTTAACGTCAAGAATGGGGGTGACCGACCCATATTTCCACATTAATTTCCACAAGATCTGTAAGAAGACTATTAATAACGAAAGAAGACTGTCGAAGTCCTCTGTGACTTTGCCAACTGACAATTCAATGTATCTAACGTGCAAGCTAGCATTCCCTAATTATTGGTGGCATTTTTTTCTCCAATTTTTGTTCCCAATCCTCCATGCCTCCTTGAAAAGTCTACTACACGTCTCTCTCTCTCTCTCCATATATACACATATTAGGTATAACCTTTGCCTAACGCACTAGCACTATCAATCTACTCTAGCCATGCATGCCTTCAGTTAATAATTAATTTCACATAGTTTCGGCACTCAATAACTTTGGAAGCTTTATGCAATTTGATAAATTATCACAAAATATTTTTGTTAGTTAAAATTCAAACAACACTGAATACAAAAATAAGTAAGTCAAATAATTTTTAAGTCAAAAGTCAAACAACGCTTCAACCAACAACCTTTAATGCAGGCCAACAATCATTAAGCTAAAGAGGGAGAATAGTGAAAATTAATTTGGCAAATTTGGACTTTTGGATTAAAAATTAAAGTTATCTAACTTTTTATTATTTATCACTCGCATAAATTTTGAGATGTCAAAAGTCCTGTTTTATTATACATATATATACATATTGATGATGCTTAAAACTGGTAAGAAGGGTTTTAAGAGAGAAAAGATGAAAACAATTTGTATGTGGTTCGGTCCCGTTAATGAGGTGACCTACGTCTACGGCTACGTCTATGCGCTCTCACTAGCAGATCACCGGCGGGTCTGGTGAGCCAACAAAGACGGGCGGCACTACCAGTGATACCGGCGGGGTGTATGTGTATTGATGGTGAGTTCTCTGTTGAATGCTTGTAAGCTTAGAGAATTAATTTCGGGATCCCTTTGACAGGGTAGGTGGGCTCTTTTATAGATGCAAGAGCCTACCCTTACATAATAAGTTGATAGATTAGGAAACCTAATCTAATCGCAATAGATTTACATGATCTTAGGAGAATTTCCTAAGTGGCTTAGGAAACTGCCATATCTCCTTTCACAGACTTGTAGTTGATTTAGGAAACTGCTGGATTGAACGGGATTGAGGGCGACCGCGATCGTCATGCCTGACAACTAGTGCGAACAGTCCGGTCTCGAAGAACACCTCGGGAATGCTTGGCTGTGGGCGCCCTTACCAGAAGAACCGGTACTTCTTGGTGATGTGGCAGACTAGTTTCTCAGTTGGATAATTTTGGACATATCAGCTGCCCCCCATTTTCGGAACTGACCGGATACGTCATCTGGTGAAGATTCGAAAATCAGTAGCGTCTTGAAAACCGTCTGGACGTGGTTCGAGAATACTGCTCGGGATGATGGCCCACACTCCAGGTCCCCCGGTGGGGTAACCAACTGGTAAAGGTAGGAGCTCGGGTGTGGGGTATTGCCACGTGTCAGGGAGTAATTGGCCTGGTCAGGGTTCAGCGAAGTCAGTTCGGATGTAACCAAACAGTCGCGTAGTAATCGAACCGTTATGTCACACATTTAATGCGCGCGTCATTTTAGGCGACCCTGCACGTGCCCGAGGTGACAGCTGTCGACGACTTTTGGCGGGAAAGCATATAAGCCGTTCGATCAGTTTCAATCAATAGAATATAGAAAAAATGAATTGTTACTTTATTTCTTCACTATAGAACAGTTTATATATACATTACAAGGAGGATTCTAGAAAAGATAAAGAAAGAACAAGGAGGATTCTAGATCAAAGAAGATTCTAGAAAAGAAAAGAAAGAAGGAAATAAAAATATTCTAAACAATAATGAAAAATCAATGTGATCCACATTCTACGGAAGCTAATTATCCGGGATAAAAATAACTATATCCAACACTCCCCCTCAAGCTGGTGCGAATATATCCACAAGACCCAGCTTGCTCAACGAAGACTTCAATAAGGACGGTCCAACAGATTTAGTAAGCATATCAGTAGCTTGATCAGTTGAGGGAACAAAGTTTGGAACAATAGTACCAGAACGAACTTTTTCCCGAATGAAGTGAATATCCACCTCAATATGCTTGGTTCGTTCATGAAGAACTGAGTCAGAAGCAAGCATAATTGCAGACTTGTTATCACAGAAGAGTATAGAAGGCTCATTCATGAGAAAACCCAATTCGGCTAAAAGAGAACGAAGCCAAAGTAATTCACAAGTGCCCTGAGCCATAGCACGGTATTCGGCTTCAGCAGAGGACCTAGAGACCACTGCCTGCTTCTTACTTTTCCATGATAAAAGGTGACTGCCATAGAATGTACAGAAAACGGAAGTAGAGCGCCTATCATTTTTAGACCCTGCATAATCTGCGTCAGTAAAACAAGAGACCCCAGTCTGTTTTCGTGTTGTATAAAAGAGACCAAGACCAGGGCAAGTTTTGAGATATCGCAGGATATGGTCGACAGCATCCAAGTGTGTGGTACGAGGAGAGTGCATAAATTGGCTCACGACACTCACTGCAAAAGTGATATCTGGTCTGGTGTTGGTTAGATAGATTAATCTTCCAACTAGGCGCTGATAAACTGAGGGATCAGGTAACAAATCTCCAGACTCAACAGTTAACTACAGACTCAACAGTTAACTGCAGATTAGGATCCATGGGTGTGGACGCAGGACGGCACCCCATCATACCAGTATCTTTTAAAAGGTCTAGGACATACTTCCTCTGAGTCATTAATATTCCACTACGAGACCGGGCAATTTCAATACCGAGAAAGTATTTGAGAGGCCCTAAATCCTTCACTTCAAATGCACGACTGAGATCCTTCTTAACTTGAGTAATTTCCACAGAATCATCCCCAGTAATAATTATGTCATCCGCGTAAACAGAAATAATAATACAATGACCATCCATAGAACGGCGAATAAAGCATGTATGATCTAAATGACATCTAGTAAAACCAAGCGATATTACCATATCATTGAAGCGACTAAACCAGGCTCGAGGTGACTGTTTCAGCCCATAAAGAGATTTACGAAGTTGACATACTTTACCAGAATACTCCCCCTCAGCGCGAAAACCAGGTGGAGGATCCATGTAAATAGTTTCCTCAAGATCACCATGAAGAAAAGCATTCTTGACATCCAATTGATGAAGAGGCCAAGGATGAGAAGCAGCGAGGGAAATAAGCAAGCGGACCGTAGTAAGCTTAGCCACCGGAGCAAACGTAGCGTTGAAATCTTTCCCTGGAATCTGAGTAAAGCCTTTTGCAACAAGGCGGGCCTTATATCTATCAATAGAACCATCCGCGTGATATTTAACCGTAAAAACCCACTTGCAGTCAACCGTCTTTTCACCGGGTGGAAGAGAAACAAGTTCCCATGTCTTATTCTGCTGAAGGGCATCCATTTCTACTTTCATGGCCTGGGTCCAATTTGGGTTCTGGAGAGCTTCTGACACTGTTCGAGGAATAGTGACAGATTCAATATGACTAAGGAAAAACCGGTAGGAACCTGAAAGATTAGAATAAGAGAGATACTGGGAAATAGGATGGTTAGTGGAACTTGAAAAACCATATCGATTCACAGGGCGAGAAACACGAATGGAACGTCGAAGAGGAGGAACAGGAGATGCATTACCTGACACTGGAGAAGATTCGGGCAGCTGAGGTGGAGCACGGGGACGACGAGAATAGTGATGAGCAGGAGATGACGTGACAATGGGAGGAAGTAAGTCATCAGAAGGAAGAGAGCTCTCAAAAATAGGAACAGGACGTGGGAGAGCTTCAACCGTGGTGATTGGAGTGGGTGTTTCCAAAGACTGAGGTGGCCCTGTAAAAAAGAAGTATCCTCCAAGAAAGTAACATCCATATAATGATAAAACCGTCGGGTGGTTGGATCGTAACACCTATACCCTTTGGACATGGGGGAATAACCATGAAATACACACCGGATAGCTTTATCATCAAGTTTAGTACGTAAAGGACTCCTGTTTTGCACAAATCAAGTGCAACCAAAAACTCTAGGAATAACAGGAAAAAGTGTACAATCGGGCTGTAAGACCTGAAGAGGAGCCTTCCCTTCCAAGACACGACTGGGTGTGCGATTAATAAGATAAACGGCTGTAAGTACTGCTAAATGCCAAAAATATTTAGGGACCTCCATACCACGTAAAAGACACCGAACAACAGACATAATGTGGCGGTTCTTTCGTTCCGCAACACCGTTCTGTTCCGGTGTATAAGTACAAGTGAGTTGCTGGAGGATACCCTGTTTATTAAGTTCTGACCGAAAATCATTAAAGATATACTCACGACCGTTATTAGATCTAAGAATGCGTACCACAGTGTGAAATTGAGTTTTAATCATTTGTAGGAATTGAACGAACAAAGTAAATACCTCTGATTTTTTCTTAAGAATATAAACCCACGTGCACCGTGTATAATCATCAATAAAAGTTACATAGTACCGGTGACTAGATAAAGCAGTAATCGGGGAAGGACCCCATATATCTGAATGAATAACATCAAAGGCACAAGGAGCACGATGCATACGAGGAATATAACTAGAACGAGTATGTTTAGAGAGTTCACAAACCACACAATGAAATTTATTTGTCTTGCAGGCTTTTATTAAAGAAGGAAATAGCAAACATAGATATTGAAAATTAACATGCCCTAAACGAGCATGCCACAATTCTAGAGTTTGTAAAGAAAAAACATAAGATCCAGAATCCGGTAAAACAGACGCCTAAAGACTCGATGACTCTACGATAAGTGGTGGAGCTTTCCCAAAGTAATACAGTCCCCCGCGCTTATACCCCGTGCCAAAAATCCTCTTCGTAGTCAGGTCCTGCAAGACGCACCGATCAGGTAAGAAAATGACAGCACACTTATATTGTTTGGCAAGACAACTGACAGACACAAGATTAAAAGCAAATTTAGGAACATGGAGAACAGAGTTAAGGGTAATGGAAGATGATAAACACACATCACCTTTACTAGATACGTGAGTGGTGGATCCATCAGCAATACAAACATTTTGATTAATTGGTGTAATAGGAGAAGAGAAAAACGATAACTCACCAGTCATATGATCAGTGGCTCTAGAATCCAGAACCCAAGTCGGAGAATCCGACCGAACATGAAAGGCAGAAGAAGTACCTGAAGCAATAGTAGCAGTGGGAGCAGAGGAGGGCGTGCCTTGGTGAGAAGGCAACTGTAGAATAGAGCCAAGCTGAGACTGAATCAAACTAATCTGAGTCTGCAACTGTCCAAGATCAGGAATGGATGGGCTAGACATAGCATCAGCAATAGCAGCAGTACGAGGAGGACCAGTATTACGATTATTACGAGCACACTGTTGCTTGAGCTTAAAAGCAACGATCTTTAGTATGGCCTGGAACCCCACAATAACGGCAAATAGGATGCTTGGTACCTGAACGAGCGCCAGAAGCAGCTGCAAAGGCCATCTGATCAGCAGCAGTAGGATGTGACTCAGTAGCAGGAACAGGGACAGAAACAACAGGCTGAATCAAGCGACGCCGTCGTTCGTCTCCATCTATAGTAGCAAAGGCCTCACACAGAGAAGGCATAGGTGAGATGTTAACAATCTGAGCCCGAAGTGTTTCGAACTCAGGCTTAAGTCCCATGAGGAACTGGTAGGTGTGCAGCCGGTTAAGACGCTGGAGAGCAATAGAAGCAGCTTCAGTCGGATAGTCACTAAGAGGCTCATATTGAGCCAACTCTTCCCAGCGAGACTGTTAGTAACCAAAATAGTCAGCCACACTAAGTCCCAAAGATTCTTGGGAAGCCTGGGAAATATCCCGATACAACTCAAAAATCCGAGAATCGTTGCGCACATGCGCATACATCTGGGTCAAAGCAAGCCATAGATCATGAACCGTATCATGGTACATAAACATGTGATAGATACGGTCTTCCATCGAATTAAAAAACCATCCCAGAATGGTGCAATTGTCAATGTTCCATTGGGCTAACTTAGGATCGGCGAGGGCTGGTTTCTTTTCTTCACCTTGAATCCAACCAATTTTTCCTTTTCCTCCTAGGTAGAGGCGAAGAGAACGAGACCACAATGTGAAATTCTGCCCATTCAGAAGCACGCTAGTAACCCGATGAGCGGGAGTGTGCTGTGAGAGAGAGACATCCGGTCGAGTTTCGGAAGAGGTAGGTTGAATAACATCTTTCCCGGAATTGGCCATCAAAACGAAGAGATAAGAGCAGAATTTTTCACCCGTAGCAAAGAAGTATACCGATCAAAGGCTGCTGAAAAACAAGCAGCAGAAAAAGATCCCAAGAGAAGCAAAAAATAGGGTACGAAACAACCCTAAATCATCAGAAGACCCACAAGGGCAAGGCGCGGCCTAAAAAACTGCGCAAAAAATAGCGCAGTGACCTGCGCAGGAGAGAGGAGAGTTGCGGCCTGGTGGTGTGGGTAGTGGGGAGGCTGCGGCCTGGTGGTGGGGGTTGTGAGAGGCTGTGGCTTAGTGGTGGAGGCTACGGCTGATGCAAGGGTTAGGGTTAGGGTTTAGGTTTTGGCTCTGATACCAAATAGAATATAGAAAAAATGAATTGTTACTTTATTTCTTCACTATAGAACAGTTTATATATACATTACAAGGAGGATTCTAGAAAAGATAAAGAAAGAACAAGGAGGATTCTAGAACAAAGAAGATTCTAGAAAAGAAAAGAAAGAAGGAAAAAAAAATATTCTAAACAATAATGAAAAATCAATGTGATCCACATTCTACGGAAGCTAATTATCCGGGATAAAAATAACTATATCCAACAGAATCTGAGCCATTCATGACTTCTATATAAGGAGTACCCGCTCATTCCATATATTCCTACTGTTTGAAGATTGAATATACCGAGCGGTCTTTGAGTGTAAAGTATTCCCGAGCTCGTTTCCTCTACTTTCTTACAATCCAAGCTTCTCCCCTATGGCCTCTCACGTCGACCTGATCTCCAACGAAGGACTTACTACCTTCAGGAGGGATTGCGAGATCCCTGACGTTGTCGGGATCCGTCCTTATGTTGAAGGAGAGGAGGTGGCTTTACCCTCGGTCATTATTAGCAGTTATCTGTTGCTAATAGTGGGGCTGCGCTATCCTCTCTCGGCCTCCTTCTATGATCTCTTACAAGGATTGCACTTCCTGCTAGCCAAGTGTCGTCTGAATCTTGCCCGGCTTCTTTGGGGCATATCAGTGCTGAACGAGCGGCTCGGGATATTCCTCCGCTCTGTGGACGTTGCCAGGTGCTATCTCTTGAGCATCGACTGCGGGGATCCTTACCTACGCGCCAGAGCAGAAGGAAAGCATCTCGTCCGGGTCTAGACTTCCCCAATAAGAACTGGCATCAATACCCGTGGGTCGTTGTCTCCGGCAACTAGTTGGTGGACCCCCTTATGTACCCTCCTGCAGCTTTTTGATCCCGAACTGTGCAAGACGTTCTTTGCCGCTTTCCGTGACATTGCTTCCTCTGTGGATGATATGGAGGCGATCAACCGAGCGGTCGAGGCCGGCCTCAGGTTTTTCGATTTTGATCCGGAGACCTGTTGGTGAGGTCGGCGGTGAAGTTCCCCTTACAGCTCCCGTTGCGGCTGCTTCCGGGTCGCGCCGCTATACTCGGTCCATGGCTTCCGGCTCGCATGTCATGAGAGGGGCCGCTCCACCTAAAGGGCCAATCGCTCTGTCCACCAGCTCCGATTCATCCTCGTCTGGCGATTCAGATCTGCCACCAGGCCCGACCAGGAAGGGTAAGGAGAATGCGGTTGAGGAGGAATCTCAACCCTGACCAAAAAGGAGTCGGCCGGAAGCACATGCCGGCCTTCATATGCCTAGCTCCTGGACAGGCCTCTCCCTCGGTAATCTGGAAGGTCGTCTGCAGGCGGTGGAAAAGTAAGGTGCTCTTCTGCAGACGGACTCGGTCATGCGGGAGGTGGACTTTCATGCTCTGGAGCTCACCGTCAGAGAACTGGTGGCCAGGATGGCTGCCATGGAAGACGAAATCAAGGCTCTAAAGGGCAAGGGGACCTGAAGACCCTCTTTGTTTTTTTTTTTTTGCTGGGAAAGCTGCTAAAACTGCCCCCACAATGTACAAAACAATTTAACTAATGAAAAGGTCCTCCGAGGCCACCTTTTTGCATCAATTGTACTGTTTGTGATTGCCAATATCCGTCCTATTGTTAGTCGATCTGAACACTTGAGGGCTAACCGAGATAGGGCACTGCTCGAGGGCTTGCTGGGCAAGTAGCCGAGTAGCCCAATGGCGTGCTCATGTGGGATCATTCTGGAGCGGACGCCCGAGGTACGATCAGATTTGAAAATTAGCATTGTATGTGAAGGGCCCGCCCGGTCGGTAACACCGTGGGCCTAAGACGGGACCAGTTGTGTTTGGTCGAGATATAACCAGGGAGGTAACATCGTGGGCCCGAGGACTACCACTACCACGTACCAACTGGTCACTGGCTTGGTCAGGATTCAACGATGACAGCGTGGTCGTAACCAAACCAGTTGAGTGGTAACCGAACCGTCCTATCATGCATTTAATGCGCGCGCCTTTTGAGGCAACGCTTCACGTGCCTGAAGCGACAGTTTTGGCAGGAAATCGCCTGGACCGTTGGATCTGTCCTGATCTTGGCTATCCATAATTCCTATATAAGGAACACTTGGCTCATCTCTCCAATTGCTGCTATCAACTGAGAGATTTCACCGAGCTGTTTGAGAGCAACTAAGATTCCCGAGTAAGGTTTCCGAGTCCTTTTCTGCGCCTAATCTTGTAAGTCCCTCCTTTCTGTCCTCAGTTCTTCATTGTCTTCTTCTTTTCTTGAACGAAGCTGGAGGGAGTGAACCTACTTAGGTTAGAGCAAACCTGGGACTTCTTCTTTTTCTGATTTTGTCACTTCTTCCAGTCTGGGGGTACACTAGAGCAGATTGAACGAGCAAGGATTCCCGAGAGAGTCTTGAGAGAGAGAGTTGTGTTGCTTCTCGAGTCTTGTACGACCTACCCCTTAGGTTGTTAGATCTACCTCCTTTGTACATCAAATTAGGAGTTCTTGACCCATTCCTAGGTCGTCTGCCCTTTAGGTCTTCCATAAGCGTCATGTGTCACTCAGATTTCAATTTGTCGTCTTAGTCGAAAGACGAACAGGTGCGGTCAAGGTCCATGAGCTCTAGCGCAGACCCTCCCTCGTCGACCTCCTCTGACCAGCATAGTGAGGGAAGAATGCCTGCCCGGGCTTCTCGTGAGGAAACGCACCGGGATTCTCACGAGGCCTCAACATCTCGGGGTTCAGGTGATGAGGGGTCTGTACCAAACAGCTCCGGGGTCGTCTTCGCGTGCGAATCCAGAGTTAGCATCCTGCGCGGTCCTGATTTGGATAAGATCAAGGATAGGTATGAGCTTCTCGGTCCCTTTTCCCTTGCTCTCCATGACGGCGGAGCTCACTTCCACGAGTCGGGCTTCTTCACATTGTACGAGGATGCCTTCACGGTGGGCCTTCGCCTGCCTATCCACCCAATCGCCCGGGACGTGCGCATCTACCTCGGGATCTCTCCTGGGCAGCTTGCGTCGAACGGCTGGCGTTATCTGATGGGGTGCATATCCTTGTGGCCCCAAGTCCTCGGGTACGAGCTTACCTTGTAGGAGTTCTTCTGGACTCACCGGCCCTTCAAAGTCCACGGGGAATCCGGTTTCTTCTCGCAGGGGCCAGGCAGGGGTAGAAGATAATTATCAACTGCCCGAGCAATAATAAAGGGTGGAAGAAGAAATTCTTCCAAGTGTCCACCCTGGGGCTGTGTGAGAGGGCGCCGGGTATTCAGTTGAGGACTTTCTGGGCGGGGGAGCTGAGGAGTAAGACCGACCACTCTTCTTTCTTGATTAGCCATTCTATTTTATCTTGACTAACCCATTGGTGCGTTTGTATTGCAGTGGGATCAGTGGACCCGCCGAGTCTTCCCGACGAGCTTCAGGCACGGGTCTTATCTCTGGTGAAGGACCCAACCGACATCAACAAAGTGCTAACCCGGTCGGGAAGTCCTAAGACTACCTACAAGCCCCAGGGATTCACAGCTCCCATCTTCCCGGCCATCATCCCTGGTAAATTCCATTCTCTTGATCGTCTGGGAAGTGGAATTTGGCAGAACTAACATGCTCCTGGTTTTGCAGAAATGACTGCCAAGAATGCGGCGGCGTTGAAGGGGAAAGAGGCGGATCTGATGGCCCGGGCTGGCCAAAAGAGGAAGAAGCCGGTCCCCACTGAGGGCCAGCCCCTGAAAAGAATTTCCTGGGGGATATCCATCCGGGCTGAGAGGGAGGCGGCCGCCACCTCCATGCCCGTCGTTACAATTGCTGTACCACCACCACCACTACCTGCTGGCGTGACCACTGTTGCGCCTTCCCCACTTCTTTCGGTGGCCAGACCATCCGGGGTTTCCTTCCCGACCATGGAGGAGGCTCGTGCGGGCCCTTCTTCTTTGCCGGCGACCGAGACAGCGGACAACTTCAGCGGAAGGGTACGGCCCGGGATGTTACAGGGTTAGGTTGATAGGTACAGCCTGATGAGCCCCGAGGCCATTATCGGTTGGCTATACAACATCAGCCATTTGGTAAGTTTCTTTGCATGTAAACCTTAACCTTTTCTATCTTTGCGTATACTGACGTTTCCTTGCTCTTGCAGGTTGGCTGTATTGTGGCTGGGGCCGAGACCACCCTTCCTGGCGTCGCTGATGGGCTAGCTGCTGCTGAGGCTGACCTTTCCGTAGAGAGGGCCGCTCGGGAGTCCGCGGAGTTTTCCCTAACTTTGGGGGAAGAAAGATGCAGGGCAACGGTGTTGGAGCTGGGGGAAGTCCGCGATTCCTTGTCAACCGAGCGGGCTGCCCGGAAAGCTGCAAAGGCTAAAGCTGCGGCTGTGGAGGCCGTGAGGGTCTCCACCGAGAAAATCGGTGAGGCCAAGGTTGCATCCTCGGAGTTCGCGAAGACCTCTGCCGAGAAGGATCTCGAAGCTATGACAGCCATGCTCTCGGAGCTTACCGCTGCTCGGGAGGTTGAAGCCAGAGAAGCTGAGGAGGAATTTGAAGCAGGGTTCCTCACGGGCTACGCTGACCTCGCGAAGCGGGCTACTACTGACCATCCCGACTGGGATCTGTCCGGGTATTCCTGGGCCGAGTCCGGTTACTGGAAGAAAGACCAGGTTGACTCCGAGGTCGCCGCTGAAGCCGAGGTCGCTGTCGAAGCCGAGGTTACTACTGAAGCTGCATCGGCCGGGGACCCCTCCGTTGACGAGCAGGCCGCTGAGGAGGAGGAAGTAGTGGTGGTGGACTAGTTTTTCCTTTTTGTTTATTGTAGTGTTTTTTTCTTTTCTAGGGAGGCTACTACAATTGCCCCCCAGGCTCTGTACAGTTTCTTCTTAATTAATGAAAAGGCCCCTGAGGTCAGATTTCCCTTCCATTAACTGTCTTCTTTCTCTGCACTGTGCCTGTTTATGATTGCTAGTATCCGCTTGGTTCTTGACCAACCTAACACCTGCCTTAGCAAATGCTTTAGGACTGTAACTAGTAGAACACCTAGTCTTCCCGACCTGTTTAAAAGGTACTTGCCCGGAGTGCTGTAGGACTAGGTCCTGTTTCGCGTCCGGGATCGGCCGGTGTATTATAGGATGTATCTCTGATCACTGTAAGTACTTGGGAATATTTTCCAAGTTCTTGGACTAACCAGTGAGATTCCCTGTTTTGGCCTAATATTCCCCTGCCCCCAAGCATTTTGCTAAGGCGGGAGTGTAGGAATGAATGGCCGTAGGGAACCGACCTGGAACATGGGTGGTTGCAGGGTCATTTGGAGCTTACCATCGTCGACCACCTAGGGATTTGGCCTCGTCGTCGGCTGGACCTAGGCGAAGCTTGAAGTAATTTCCTGTTTAGGTCTAGTATCCTCTTGCCCCCGAGCGTCCTGTGAAGACGGGGGCATGATGAGGAGCGACCATAGGAAACCGACCTGGAACATAGGTGGTTGCAGGGTCCTTTTATGCTTGGGTTCGAAGCCCGAGGTCTTTTTAGTGCCTGGGTTTGGGGCCCGAGATCTTTTTAGTGCCTGGGTTCGGAGCCCGAGGTCTTTTTAGTGCCTGGGTTCGGGGCCCGAGGTCTTTTTAGTGCCCGAGTTCGGAGCCCGAGGTCTTTTTAGTGCCTGGGTTCGGAGCCCGAGGTCTTTGGTGCCTTGGGGTTAGGCCCAAGGTCTTTTTAGCATTGCACGATGTACTGACAGGAGTAAATTTTCAAAGTAAACTATTCCATTTTATTTAAAAATAAAAATTTATGATTGTTGCTCAATCAGAGCTACAAAAAAGAAATTTCTCTATAGCACTAAATTCCCGTGGCCAGATACTACTGATAGTACTTGCGGAGGTGTTGCACATTCCAAGGATGGGAGAGATCATGCCCGTCCATACTCTATAGCCAGTAGGTTCCCGATCGGTTAACTCGGGTTACTCTATATGGGCCTTCCCAGTTTGGCCCCAATTTCCCATGGCTCGGGATTTGGGTAGACTGGTTTACTGCCTTGAGGACGAGATCTCCGACTTGAAAACTGCGGTGCTTCACCTTGCTATTGTAATATCGCAAGACCCTTTGCTTGTAGGCCGCCACCTTTAGGTAGGCTCGGTCTCTATTTTCTTTCACCAAGTCCAATTCGGACCGGAGAGCTTCTTCGTTGTCCGGTGCACTGAAGTTGGCCACCTGGTATGTTGGTAATCCGAGCTCTGTGGGGACCACTGCCTCAAATTTGTGGGTTAAGGATAACGGCATCTTGACTGTTGCCACTCGGGGTGTGGTGCGGTAGGTCCACAGGAGGGTTGGTAGCTCTTCAGCCCACAGTCCTTTGGCGCCTTCAAGCCTTGTTTTGATTGACTACAAGATTGTCCAGTTGGTTACCTCGGCTTGACCGTTATCTTGTGGGTGCTCGGGGGGAGGAGTAATGATTCAGTATCCCGTAGCCAGAGTAGAATTGCCTGAAGATAGGGGTATCAAATTGTCTACCATTGTCGCTGACCAGGACCCGTGGAATGCCGAACCGACTGAGAATACTCCTTTCTACAAAGCTCTCCATATTCCGTTTGGTTATCGTTACCAAGGGCTCGGCCTCTGCCCATTTGGTGAAGTAGTCAACAGCTATCACGGTAAATTTGACCTGTCCTTTTCCCATCGATAAGGGACCAACAATGTCGACTCCCCACTGGACGAATGGCCAGGGGCTGTGGATTGGTGTCTGGAGTTCTCCCGGTCGGTTGATCATGGAAGTGTATCTTTGGCACTTGTCACACTTTCGGACATACTCTTGAGAGTCCCGGGCCATGGTTGGCCAGTAGTAACCTTGTAGTAGGGCCTTTCTGGAGAGTCCCCGACCTCCGATGTGGTTCCAGTACACACCTTCATGGATTTCAAACAGTATTGCTTGCACTTGCGCAGGGTGAACACAGTGGAGGTACGGGATAGTGAATCCTCTCTTGTAGAGGATGCCGTCGAGAAGGTGGTATCGTGCCACCCGGTATTTAACCCAGTAGGCTTCTTCTTTGTCGCCTGGGAACATCCCTGTTGTCAAGAACGTCACGAGTGGGTCCATCCAGCTGGGTTCCCGAGTGACCGGGTCTACCTCCATGCCCTCTGAGTTGATCACACTTGGCTCGGGTAGGTACAGTATCCTTATCCCAGGCAAGTCTGACTCAGAAGACGAGGCGAGGTGGGACAGCTGGTCGGCTCTGGTATTTTCTTCTCTGGGTATCTGTGTGATGGAGAATCCCCGAAGCTTCTTGGAAATCGCTCGGATAAGGGCCAAGTAGGCTACCATGCTGTCTTCCCGCCCCTCGTACTCTTGGTTAACCTGATTGACCACGAGCTGGGAGTCACTGTAGCCCTGAACCTGTTGTGCACTCATGGAGATGGCCAATTGTAACCCGACCAAGAGGGCTTCGTACTCGGCCTCGTTGTTGGAGGCGCGGAACCCAAACCTTAGGGCATATTTAAGCTGGATACCGTCGGGGGTAGTCAGGATGATTCCTACCCCACTGCCTTGCTGATTGGAGGAACCATCCACATGCAGTACCCAGGTTGGGATGTCGGAGTGTAACCCGGGCGGTAAGGCCGGGAGCTCAGACTCTTCGACCGGATCCTCGGGATATGTAAACTCGACTAAAAAGTCTGCTATGGCTTGTCCCTTGATGGCTGTCCGGGGTCGGTAGATCACTTCAAACTCTTCCAGTTCCAATGCCCACTTGACGAGCCTCCCGGACGTGTCTGGGCGACTGAGGATTCTGCGAAGTGGTTAATCTGTGAGGACCACAATGGCATGGGCCTGAAAGTATGGGCGGAGCCTTCGGGCTGAGGTGATGAGGGCGAATGCCAGTTTCTCGATGCGGGAGTATCTGCTCTCTGCGCCCTGTAACGCCCGGCTGGTATAGTACACTGGGAACTGTATCCCGTGCTCTTCCCGAATAAGTGCCGAGCTAGCCGCCGATGGTGACACTACCAAGTATAAAAATAATTCTTCCCCTAGCACGGGTGTTGAGAGGAGAGGAAGGGACGCCAGGTACTTCTTGAGTTCCTGGAATGCCTCTTCACACTCTTCTGACAACTGGAACGCTTTGCGGAGGATTTTGAAGAATGGCAGGCACCGCTCGGTAGCTCGGGAGACAAATCTATTCAGTACAGCCACCCGTCCGGCTAGGCTTTAAACTTCCTTCGTTCATTTGGGTGACCGCATGTTGATGATTGATTCGAGGTGAAAAGTGCATATTTATAGTGTATTATGTGGCATTTTATGCATACTTTTATCCCCAAAGTCCCTACATTTAGGTGCATTCTAATAACAATGTTCTTTTTATTGTGTTAATGCAAAAATATATGTTTTTACATTGTTTTATAGGTATTAGGATGTAAATCAATGAAGTGGAGCTAAAGAAAAGTGATTCTGGTGGATAGAACAACGTAAGCAGCTGAGAAAACGCAATTTTTGACAATGAAAGGCTTCGGATTTGGAAGATTTCCCTAGAGATATAAAATGTAGATCTTTGAGTTACAGTCCCGTGGCCGCAAATGGGAGGTCAATCCGAGGTCCGAGTAAAACGTTATGGCCATTCTCCCATCTGTGTGCAGATTTGTCAAAATCAGAGAGTTCAATCGATTGAGCAGCGTTCAATCGATCGAACCTTCGATCGATCGAACTAAGCTCAATTGATCAAACTTTATTTTCATCCAAAAGTTGGGTAAACTCTGCGGGAACCCTATATATAAGTTGTTTTGACGCCAGACGAAGAGAGGACGCTCCAGAACGCAGAAAATAGCAGTTTTAGGGTAGTTTTAGGGTTAGATTAGGTGTAGATTAGGTTGGATTCAAGTTTTCTTCCTCCTTTTCCATTATTAAACTCAAGATTGATGTTGATTACAAGTTATATTCATATCATCTTCAGGTTTTTCTTCTCCTTTTTCTTTATTTGATTGTTTATTGCTTTAGATGTTAATGATTGCTATGTTTTGTTATTTCTGCACTAGTTTTATTATGTTTCCGTAGTTTAGACTTTGGGAATATGTGATGAAATATTGATTCCCAACCTCTGCCATGCAATCTTGAGAAAACATAGGGTCGATCGATCGAAGGTATTTCGATCGATCGAACCAGGGCCATAGTCAAGCGATCGAAGGCACTTCGATCGATTGAAGGATGACGTTGTCCGATCGATCGAACCAGGGCCATAGTCAAGCGATCGAAGGCACTTCGATCGATTGAAGGATGACGTTGTCCGATCGATCGAGAGCACTTCGATCGATCGAACTTGTTAATTCCTGAGATGATTCTTTTAAGTATTCCATGACTTTCTATTTTAGAAATCTGTCATCAAATTGTCCCTATAAGCTCAGTTTGTCACAACAGTTTTTAGAACTTAAAGCCTTAAGGCTATTTTCTTTAATGACTTTTGAAAACCACTTTGAATGCTAACACCATTTAGAGTGCAAGTAATAACTATTGTTTTAAACCGTCTTCCAAGTATTTTAAATCAACTATGATGATGTAGTCTCGGTCATGAAAGGGCTATTGATTCTATATCTTTAGAAAACTACGGAATGTTGAAAAGGAATGAACTCCATAGAACATTAATGAGTATGCATGGTAGATGGTTAGGATCACTGTGGATTCACGTATTTCCAACACTTTCAATTTGCATGCTCAATTAGTTATGTTTCTTTATGATTTAGTTTGCTATTTAGTTTAAGTTAATTAATTAGGATTTGTAGAACCTCCACTTCTATATTCTTATTTTCTTTTCTTTTGCTTTAGGTTGTAACTTAGTAGATATTCTTTCTATTCCTTCCCTGTGAGATCGACCTGGACTTCCAGTACTATATTACTTGCACGATCACCTACACTTGGGTGTTGCACAAGAGCGCACAACTATTTAGTCGTGTCAAGTTTTTGGCGCCATTGTAGGGGAAGGCAACTAGGTTAGGATTTTACTAAGTTATTTCCAATTTTTTTTCTTACTTTTTTAAAAAAAAATTAAAAAAAACCCTTTGGACTTTTTCTCTCACAAGTACAAAAAAATAAATAAATAAAAAATTTAATGTTTAAAACATTTTGGATAAACATGTCTTATCCATATTGCCCTCCATACAACACAAATGCCAACAATAGGTACACATTAGGTAATGAAAATTATCCCCCAAGTTGGCAAGCACCCACATATGATGCGCATTATCAACCCGAGTCTTACCAAACACTACAATGGGAAAATGATAGTTGTAGTCCCCCGTATTATCAAACGTATCAAGAACCTCCACATAAAGAGTTCTATCAACCGCAATGGGGATATAACCAAAATAATATAGGATATAGTAGTAGTTCCCATGATTACCAAACGTACCAAGACTTTCCCTTTGGCGAGTCTTGTCCACAAACTCAATGGGAAGGGGACTATTATCAACAAGAATGGGACGAAACTTCATATAGTAATAATGAGGAGAATAACCAAGTTGAGGATAATGGCATGTTAAAATTGCTGCTTAGTGAAATGAAAAGGCTAGATAGTGCACTAGATAAATTAGAAACTAGATATCAACAAGCATATGCTAGCCAACATTTAGATGACTATACCAGTCCTTCAACACTACAACCCGAATTTCAAGACACTATCAATGGAATGGAATTAGAGGACAATGACGGGTTTATATCGCATGAGGTTAACAACTCATTCGAGAAAGTCATAACCCAACAAGAACTCCAAAATCAAACCATTGAACATGAAGTTGTAGAATCATCTTCTCCTCAATACACAACCCCAGATATCAACTCCTTCACTGCCTGGATAAATTTGCACAGTCTCTTGGTCCAGAGTACTTCAATAGATGACACATATAGTGAGGAACTTACGAGGATGAGAATGAGGTTCTAAAAGATGATGAGAGTTTAGGTGATTGAACGCAATTAGGAAAGGATGAGTCCCCTGTTGACTCTACCCTTACCTTTGATAGTGACCCTAGGGATGACATAATTGAAAAATCTAAATCCGATTTAGATTCATGTGATATTCATGAACCCTCACCTCTTTCGGCCGAAGAGGTGGTGTCACCAAGTTGCCCATCACCTATCCTCTCTATCAATCAATGATCTCATCCTGAGCTTGAAAATCATGTGTACCCCATTAATGAACAAATAGAATGTGTTGTGGAAGAGGATGATAAGGATTTTAGCACATGTACCTCACCAAAATTTAAATTTCAAAATTCTGTGAGAGAGGACTTGGAAAATATTAGGCCCACTTTAGATGATCTTAAACTTCAACAAGAAGCTAGTAATCTGCTAGACTGCTTGACCTTCTTGAGTAATAATGACATTGAGGTCCAAATAGATAGTTTTATCCAAGTCCAGTCCAAATCAATGTACATAGAATAGAAATCCACTTCATATGATCATATCTCTATAGATTCAGTTCTAGAACAAAAGGAGGCTAATGAAGCTAAATTAGAACATCGTTTAGACCCTGTCCCTTTTGTCGAACCGTGGCCACCTCCTTGTATTAAAATAGAGGCCGTTATCGGAAATACCAATACCAAAGATCATTTCTTGCATATAATTCCTAAAAAAGTGTGTATAACTGTCCCCAATAACTTTGGAAGCCATAGGTTTTGCATCATCTCCTCTGACCTTGAGCCTGACATTAGTTGGGGGGAGTTGCAATTTTATGAGGATCCCTACATTCTTTTCACTGTTAAATTATTTCACTGGGAGGATTCTCAAAAATTTCGGTTATTACTTTATGATAAAAATCTTGATTAACCGAATTTAGTTACTGAGTAGTTGTTGTATATTCTCTATTTTTCCTTGTTGCTACTAATGATTTTGCAGGTAACTTAACAAAGAAATAAAAGGAAAGAAAAAAAATTAGATATTAATGCCTCGAGGTAACATTCTTCCATCTCTCGCTTTACTTTACATATGTCCATGTGCTTAGTTTAGAACATTGGGGACAATGTTTAGTTTTAGTTGGGGGGAGTGAGTCATTGCATGCCTCGTTTCTTTGTTTTTATGCTTTAATGTCAATAAAATTGCTTAGCAACATGACTCAGTAAATTAAAAACTGTCAAAAATTTTAAAATTTTTAATTTTTTTTGAAATATGTTAAAATGGTTCTCGTATTTCTCTGATAGTTAATGTAGTTAGTTATGATGCATTAGTGTTACTTTCTGTATGTTACTAGTATGTGATGCACTATGGTAGTTTCTCTACTATCTTAGTTATAGTATGTTTTATGCTTTTTAATCTTCAAACAACTTTGAGCACATTGTGACAATCTTATACATAGCTAAAATGGATTAGTAAGCATAGCTTAGGTGTCTTGAGAGACTGTAGTGGAGACTAATAACCCAAGTGAGCTTTTGTGCCATTCTTTATTCTTGAGGGTTTTATAAAATTACTCTTCATTTTTGAAAAGCGTATTAATTCGTTGTAAGTCTCATTTTTCTTCTTCATTTTGACTGATCACTAGAAGAGAACGTTCAAGATTTACCAAATTTAGAGCTCTTGAATTTACTGAAATGAATAATCCTATTAACTTAGAAAATGATTTAGGCTATCTTTTGACCATCCACACATAATAAAACATTGGCCTACTTCTATGTTATTCCTTTACTTCACCCTTTGAGCCTTACCATATTTTCCTCGTCTTTACAATCCTAAAGTCTTTACCTAACTCCAAATTAGGAGTTCAAGCCTCAGTTCTTTACCTAGGAATGATTGGGATGTGTTATCTTGACAAGAAGTTTGGTTCTGTGAATAAGGGAAAGTTGGCAAAGAAAAAAAATTGATGAAAAAAAAAAGAAAAAAAGAAAAAAAAAAGCATGAAAAGAAAAAAAATGCCAATGGTTGTTACAAAAAAAAGAGAAAAGAAAGTAATAAAAAGAAGAGTGAAAAAAAGAAAAGAAAAAAAAAAGAGAAGAAGAAGAAGAGAGATGTGGGGAAGTTTGAAAAGTTGTAGTAGACATTACAATCAAATCTTTTGTCCCAGTTGAATATTATGAGCCTCTTTCTTCTTAACTTAACACCTTTTTTTTAAAGTCCTGATGATTTCAAGTTGATTGGATTTGAAGTTAAGGTAATGAGGGAGTTCTCCACGGTATCTCGCTCTTCTAGTGAAAAGTATCCTTTCATGAGACTTTGCGCACTAAAATGTCCGTTTTTCAATTTAGATATGAGAAGCATCAGATTCCATTTACATTTACTCTTATAGCTTCCATATCATGAGTGATAATTATTACACCAAATTTGGAGTGATTTCATCTTGAGAGTGTAATCCTAGTGAGAGTTGAGTCAAAATGAACGTCTTGATAGTAGATTAACTGTAATGTGTGTGTTGCATTGCTATGACATACTAGAGAGTTTCATGAGATTGTTGAGCTTAACAACATTACTAACTGAGAGGAGAAAAAAATTCCTTAAAAATATTTAAATGAGAACCATTACCTTAAATATGAATTTTGTGGGTAGATTCACTACAAACCCTCACGAGACAACACTCGTCCACTAGGGGGAGCCTAGGGGTTTAAAGGCTAGTTGCATACGCTAAATACAATCGTGATTCCTGCAAAAGTGAGTTAGGTTTTTTTTTTACTTTCTTTTCTTTTCAAGTCTTAGAGTTTAAATAAACATTGTTACAGTTCGCTTCATTGCTAGGGACTAGCAACGAGCTAGTTGGGGGGTGTGATCCGAGGTGAAAAGTGCATATTTATAGTCTATTATGTGGCATTTTATGCATACTTTTATCCCCAAAGTCCCTACATTTAGGTGAATTCTAATAACAATGTTCTTTTTATTGTGTTAATGCTAAAATATATGTTTTTTCATTGTTTTATAGGTATTAGGATGTAAATCAATGAAGTGGAGCTAAAGAAAAGTGATTCTGGTGGATAGAATAACGTAAGCAGCTGAGAAAATGCCAATTTTGACAATGAAGACTTCAGATTTGGAAGATTTTCCCAGAGATATAAAATGTAGATCTTTGAGTTACGGTCGTGTGGCCGTAAACGGGGGGTCAATCTGAGGTCAGAGTAAAACGTTATGGCCATTCTCCCATCGGTGCGCAGAGTTGTCAAAATCAGAGAGTTCAATCGATTGAGCAGAGTTCAATCGATTGAACTTTTGATCGATCGAACTAAGATCGATCAATCGAACTTTATTTTCATCCAAAAGTTGGGTAAACTCTGCGGGAACCCTATATATAAGTCGTTTTGACGCCAGACGAAGAGAGGACGCTCCAGAACGCAGAAAACAGCAGTTTTAGGGTAGTTTTAGGGTTATATTAGGTGTAGATTAGGTTGGATTCAAGTTTTCTTCCTCCTTTTCCATTATTAAACTCAAGATTGATGTTGATTACAAGTTATATTCATATTATCTTCAGGTTTTTCTTCTCCTTTTTCTTTACTTGATTGTTTATTGCTTTAGATGTTAATGATTGCTATGTTTTGTTATTTCTGCACTAGTTTTATTATGTTTCCGTAGTTTAGACTTTGGGAATATGTGATGAAACATTGATTCCCAACCTCTGCCATGCAATCTTTAGAAAACCTAGGTTCGACCGATCGAAGGTATTTCGATCGATCGAACCAGGGCCATAGTCAAGCGATCGAAGGCACTTCGATCGATTGAAGGATGACGCTGTCCGATCGATCGAGAGCGCTTCGATCGATCGAACATGTTAATTCCTGAGATGATTCTTTTAAGTATTCCATGACTTTCTATTTGAGAAATCTGTCATCAAATTGTCCCTACAAGCTCAGTTTGTCACAACAGTTTTTAGAACTTAAAGCCTTAAGGCTATTTTCTTCAATGACTTTTGAAAACCACTTTGAATGCTAACACCATTTAGAGTGCAAGTAATAACTAATGTTTTAAACCGTCTTTCAAGTATTTTAAATCCACTATGATGATGTAGTCCCGGTCATGAAAGGGCTATTGATTCTATATCTTTAGAAAAATACGGAATGCTGAAAAGGAATGAACTCCATAGAACATTAATGAGTATGCATGGTAGATGGTTAGGATCACTGTGGATTCACGTATTTCCAACACTTTCAATTTTTATGCTCAATTAGTTATGTTTCTTTATGATTTAGTTTGCTATTTAGTTTAAGTTAATTAATTTGGATTTGTAGAACCTCTACTTCTATATTCTTATTTTCTTTTCTTTTGCTTTAGGTTGTAACTTAGTAGATATTCTTCCTATTCCTTCCCTGTGGGATCGACCTGGACTTCCAGTACTATATTACTTGCACGATCACCTACACTTGGGTGTTGCAGAAGAGCGCACAACTATTTAGTCGTGTCAATGATAGCTTTGATCTTCTCGGGGTTTGCCTCAATTCCCCATCTGCTAACTAGATGACCAAGAAATTTCCCGGACGAGACACCAAAGGTGCATTTGGCTACCTCATCCTAAATTTTCTCAAAATGCTGAAGGCCCCGGCCATGTGCTCGAGGTGGTCGGACTCGTCCTGGCTCTTGACCAGCAGATCATCCACATATACCTCCATAGACTTTCCAATGAGGTCTTTGAAAAATGTGGTTGACCAGGCGCTGGTAGGTAGCCTCGGCATTCTTGAGACCGAAGGGCATAACCTTGTAGTAATACGTGCCTTGGTCCGTGATGAACATAGTCTTCTCTTCGTCCCCGGGGTACATGATGATCTGGTTGTACCCCAAGTATGCGTCCATGAATGAGAGGAGTGCGTGACCTGCCGTAGAGTCCACGAGGAGGTCTATCCTTGGCAGCGGATAGCAATCCTTGGGGCAGGCCTTGTTGAGGTCGGTGAAGTCCATGCACATTCTCCACTTCCCGTTGCTTTTCTTGACCAGAACAACATAAGCTAACCAGTCATGATAGTGGACCTCTCGGATGGACTTCGCCTTTAGGAGCTTCTCGACCTCCTCACTCACCACTTTTTGTCTCTTGGGGGCCATGCCCCTTCTCTTCTGCTTGACTGGGCAGCAATCCGGGCTGACATTGAGACGATGGGACATCACCCGGGAGTCAATCCCGGGCATATCCTCATGACTCCAAGCAAAAATGTCCTGATTTTGTCTCAGGAACTGAGTCAGTTTTTCCTTCAGGCCGGGCTCCAGTAGGGTACCAATGCTGACCGTGCGGTCAGGGTACTCGGGATCCAGCGTCACTTTTTCCAGTTCTTCCATCGGACCTACCGTGTCGCTCCTGTCCCGGAAGTCCATCTCTTGAACGTTCAATGTTTTCGTGATTGCCCCCCGACGCAACGAGCTGACATAACAACTCCGGGCGGTGCTCTGATCTCCACGTAAGCATCCGGGTCCCTGAGGAGTTGGGAACTCACTGTTAAGATGTAGGTTGAGACGACCGCCCTGGCCTTACTGAGGGTTGGCCTGCCAAGGATGACATTGTAGGCCGATGGGGCCTCTACTATCACAAAAGTGGTCAGCACAGAAACCTGCTATGGGTAGGTCCCTATGTGAACTGGGAGCTCGATTGTACCGAGCGGTTCTGTGCTGGAGCTGTTAAATCCAACCATGGGGAGTGGCGACTGGCCGGAGCCGATCCCTGGAGATCCCGAGTTGATCGAATGCCATTGTGAACATAATGTCGGACAAGCTGCCTGTGTCAACTAGCACCCTATAGACCATATAGTTGGCTATAAAAAGCGTCACTACTAGAGGGTCATCATGGGGGCAGTGGATGCCGTGCAAGTCGTCGGACGTGAATGTTAGAACATCAATTGGGGAGGAGCCGGTGGATTAGACCTACCAGACATCCGCTCGGGACGCCCGGGCATGCCTGTTCTATGCCGACTGTGAATCACCTCCGCCTGATGTTCCTCCGGAGATCACGTAGATGTGGCCAAGTGGTGGTGGTGGCTGATCGGGAGCTCGGGTGTCCTGCCGAGGTCGTCTGTCCACTGTGACAAATTCTGCAAGGTGTCCCTGCTCGATCAGCTTCTTTATTGCTATCTTCAGGAATTCCTTGGTACCAATGTACTTTCCGACCCTCTCCGAGAGCTCCACCAGGGTCGCCGGTCGGTCACGATGGAACAACGTGGCGACCTTGGTGTGTTGAACTCCCGAATAGAAGGCCATAATCATGACCGTTTCATTAAGGTTGCGGATCTAGAGCCTTTGCAGGTTGAAACGGTCCACATATTCCCTCAAGGACTCCCCTTTTCGCTGCTTGACGGTCAGCAGCTGAGTGTCCGATTGCGACTGGTCAAGCATCCCAACAAACTGGCTGATGAAGAGTTTGCCAAGACCTTTGAAGTTGTCGACCGTCCGGGGCTTCAAAGTGTGGAACCACTGTGCGGCTGGTCCCTTGAGGGTACTGGGGAAGGCCAGGCACAGCAGCTCGTCCACCGTAGTGACCAGCGCCATCTGAGCGTTGTAAGTGCGGATGTGGTCCACCGGACTCCCTGTGCCATCGTAGGAGCTAAGGTGAGAGGGTTTGAACTTCTGTGGAATAGAAAATCGTGTCACCCGAGCGGTATAGGGTGATTCAGTCTCCGTGTTGGTGAGGTCGTGACCGGACTTGCGGTTCAACCTCTCGATTTGCTGCTGCAGCTCCTCGACCTGGGCCTTTACGTCATCCTGTCCGGTCCTCCTACCTGTGTCTGAACGGTAGGTCGGGTCGGACGACGAGGCCTCTTCCTCAAAGCGCGTCGACTTCGGGGATAGGGCCTGACTCTGGGTCCGGGAAAGCCTGTGCCTAAGATCCCCCCAGGTCAGGGCCGGAGGGTCTTCGACCGATTCCCGGGCTCTCCGTCCGGATTCCTCCCCTCTAGCTGCGCGCCGCCAATCGATGATAGTTCTGGCATCCTCTACTTGGCAAGGATTGGGTCGAGGTCGTATTTGTGAGCGCTTGGTGGCCTGGCTACGCTCTCCATCCGCGGGGCATTCTCGGTCCATCAGGGACACCGGGGCGGAGCGGGCTTGCCTTCGTGCCCTACCAGGCCTTTGAATCAGAGCGCTCTTCTCAGGCTGATTCTCTAAAGCGGCACGCTTCTCATGTTGGGCCATAAGCGCCTCTATCTATTCCTGTGTTCGATGCTTTCCCTCCAAGAGTTGCGCCAGCGCTGCCATTATCTGCTTGGTCGTCATGGAAGCAGCCTGCTGTTCAGGCGGCGGGTTCTCCTGACCGGTCGGATTAGCAGCTTTCTTTCCCGTCTTTGGCGGCATGCTGATCAGTCAAGGATTTTTGTTGATGAAAAGACTGTGTCCTTTCCCACAGACGTCGTCAAACTGATGATGCCTAAAACTGGTAAGAAGGGTTTTAAGAGAGAAAAGATGAAAATAATTTGTATGTGGTTCGGTCCCGTTAATGAGGTGACCTACGTCCACAGCTGCGTCTGTGCGCTCTCACTAGCAGATCTCCGGCGGGCCTGGTGAGCCAACAAAGACAGGCGGCACTACCAGTGATACCGGCTGGGTGAATGCGTATTGATGGTGAGTTCTCTGTTGAATGCTTGTAAGCTTAGAGAATTGATTTCGGGATCCCTTTGACGGGGTAGGTGGGCTCTTTTATAGATGCAAGAGTCCACCCTTACATGGTAAGTTGATAGATTAGGAAACCTAATCTAATCGCAATAGATTTACATGATCTTAGGAGAGTTTCCTAAGTGGTTTAGGAAACTCCCATATCTCCTTTCACAGACTTGTAGTTGATTTAGGAAACTGCTGGATTGGACGGGATCGCGGGCGACCGCGACCGTCATGCCCGACCAACTGGTGCGAACCGTCCGGTCTCGAAGAACACCTCGGGAATGCTTGGTTGTGGGCGCCCTTACCAGAAGAACCAGTACCTCTTGGTGACGTGGCAGACTGGCTTCTCAGCTGGATAATTTTGGACATATCACATATCATATCATGTATATTTGAATTATATATTAACACCAAAAAATTGAGGATAAAGACCTTCCTCAAGTAAAATCAAAATACATAAACTTCTCGCATGGTTCTAAGAATTACATTTACTTCCCTTAACGTGTCATTTGAGAAGTTTAAATTTTATAAGGATCATCGCCGCATCGGTAGGATCTAATGATAGTCTGCCGAGTCTCCTTTAAATTACTATTTTACACATTGACTAAAACATTACATTTTTTTTTCCTTCTTTTTGTCTCCACGATTTCTCCACCAGGAACTATTTCCTCTTTCATCCCACCCTCACGACAAATTATTCAATCAGTGTGACCATCACATCACAATATAGTGATAGAGTGTGTTTGCTATAGTTTTGCGTTCGGGTGTGCCGAGGGAAGCAACTTTTGTACTGTTCCTACAGTACAGTTATAACAGTTCCTACAGTACAGTTGTAACAGTTCCTCTCACATTTGCTAAAGTAAAACTACCTTTATAACTGCCCTGCCCAATTTTACTGTAGCAAATGTGAGAGTAATTGTGGCAACAGTACTGTACCAACAATACAGAAGTTGCTTCCATGCCAGAACCAAACGGGCTCAATTGTGCAAACTAATTTCCTAACTTGATTGTGTGAGTGATACACAAGGTTTTGGGATCTAACTTCTAATAGATGATTGTGTTGGGGAAGTAGGAAAGTACCATTACCCTAAGATTCTATGGCAGTACTGAAGCGCACAAGCCAATTCATGTTGAATTTAACAGATAAATAATCACAAACAATTGATAAAACACCTATGATGATACTTTATTGAATATGTTTGGAAAAACAAAAGATACTAAACGAACAAGATCAGAACAGGTTATGATTGTTCAAGAAGGACTGAAAATAGTAAATAACGAAAAGGACAGACCTGTTGCTAAGAATGCAGAAAACTAAGAATTCAGATTGAACGCTTAGGATGCTTTGGTGTTGTGTATGTGCATTCGAGAGAGACACGGAGTGCCCTAGACGGTTAGCCAGCCTCTATATTTATAGCGTCCTTAGAGTTAGGATGTGTTAAGGTTTCCTCCAATCATGCATCTTAGTAGGATAAAGATGGCCAGAATCCTTTCCTAAATCCAACTCATTCCAACTTTATCTAGATTTTAAATCAATCATGAATCCTTTGGGATTAGCCTTCCATATCCAGCTCAAATCGATCAAACCTTTCCCCAAACGAACTCCTCTCCGGTGGAACCTGGTTTAGGTACTGTATTCCATTGTGACCCGCTTGTTGCTTTCATTCTATATTTTCCACCCATATACAATGAACCTTTCCTTCAACTCCCCTCATACTGGGACAAGGTCTGGACTGCTACCTGTGGATACCGGCATTTGGGCCCACTTTTGTTTTTAAAACAATTTTTCAAATTCAAGTACAAAGAGTCGCCACTTAATTTTTAAAAGGAAAATTAAGAAACCATTTTGAAAGCAAACCGATCTTTTGCGAAACCAAAGATAAACTGGGTCCGGGGATTGTGGAATGAAAGGGGAAGGAGCCCGTCGGACTAAAACACCCCCTTTCATCCTATCTCAAGATAGGCCTCTACTCAACATCCTTTTTAATCAAGTTATTAATCTAAGCATGCCCTCAATTAATACATATATAGGTATACATAACACAAGCATGTTGGAAATGGTGTAAAATTGCTAACGGTAAAATATCATTCATAAGCCACGTAATTCAAATAGCAAACAACATGATATGCAATAGAGAACTAGAAAACATACCCGGGATCCAGCCGCGAATATTAAACGTGCAATGCATGCAAGAATAGAAATCCTAAGAAAAGGTCTCTATCACATATAAGCACATAAGGCAAGACCTAGTCTAAAGTGTCGCTCATGGAGTTTGAAAATCAATTCAAAATCAAAGAAATGAATTAAACTAGAGAAGGGATGAGAAGTTGTACCTCAAATGCGCTACAAAACAAAGATTAGTACGCATGCCTTAGACAAGATATAATATCAAAGAGTAATTAATCCTAAGTCATGTTCAATTAGATTCATCTTAGACAAGAGATAAGTCCTACTTATGAATATTAACATGTATGAATGAATGCATGAATAAGAACAAGAATGGGACATGAATTTATTCACTAATTTGGATCACTAAGCCTCTGGGTTTAATCTAAATTATCATTATTCAAAACATGGTTTGAGTCCTAAGCCATTAAGAGACTATTTGAGTTGGAATAAATAAGATTAGACAAAAATGGTAGCAGTTTTTTATGAATTACAGAGAGCAGACCAGACGTTCAAAAATAGGAATAAATTACTTTCAACGGTTGGAACTTAATGATTTTTGGATATGTTATGCCTCTGTGAGTCTAGTTTCTAACCCAAAAAGAAAATCGAGGTTTTAACGGTTAGATCTCCGGGAATACGGAAAATACTAGACCTCACTCAGGATTCTGCAACTCTCTGTCCAGAGATCTTGTATGATTTTTTAAAAATAGCAACAAAATCCGAATTGCTTCATTCTTTTTAGGGAAAATAGAAAGTCCATTCTTCTCAAGTACCCCACCAATTGTCCTCTTCATCATTAGATCTTGAAAGACACAATGAGTGGGATAAAATGTTACCGAACAATTTAAAGAATGAGTGAGTTTGTGTACAGATAATAAGTTAAAAGGAAACTGATGCAAATAGAAGACCGAGGATAAGGTAAGGATAGGAGTGCTAACAGTACCAATGCCTTGAACATGAATTTTTGTACTATTAGCAACAGTGACAAACGAGGGAGAAGAAAGACGAGAAATATTAGAAATAATGGACGAACTACCTGTCATATGATCGGATGCCTCTGAATCAATGATCCAAGGAAGAGTAGATGAGGAATGAAGACATGTGTTACCTGAAGCAACGAGATTGGTCGTGGAAGAGGCGGTGTCATTAGCTTGCTGAAGAATAGAATCATACTCAGACTTAGTCATAACAACCTGCTCGTCAGAAGTACCAGTAGGATAATTCTCGTCGGCAGTAGCTTGATAGGCCCAAATGGGCTTACCATGAAGTTTCTAGCAAAACTCAACGCTGTGGTTATTTTGTCCACAATGAGTGCAAAGCTTGGTACCACGACCACCACGGCCACCACGACTACCACCATGATAACTGTTGGTGCCACGACCACTGCTACCACCATCACGACCACGATTATCTCCAATAGGATTGTCAAATCGCCTACAAGGGGCAGCCAACACAGAACGATCATCCTTCTCAGATGCAGAAGGATGAATGGAGGCGCGTCAAACTCGAGCAAAGGTCTCACTTACAGTAGGAATGTCTTTCCCAGAGAGAATCTAAGAACTAATAGATGCAAGATCCGGATTCAGCCCAGAAAAAAATTTAGCAACGCGGAACTCTTCCCGGTGCTGCTGCTGAGTCTTCAAATCAGTGGTCAATGGCTGATAAACATTCAATTTTTCCCTCATACCCTTGAGGATTAAGAAGTACTCTTCAACTAAGCAATCACCTTGTTGAAGGGAAAAGAGATCCTGATAAAGTTGATAATCCGAGAAGATTTTGCTCCGAGGAATACAACTCCTTAAGAGTATCCCAAATATCCTTAGAGGACTCCAAACAAGAAACATTATTGAAAACTTCTGGCTCCAAACCATTCCACAACCAGGTCATAATTTGTGCGTCTTCTTGCTCTCATGTTTGGTGGTAGTGAGATAAGAGGCTTTACCATGTGCCATCAAGAAAATAGTGACAGTACGAGACCATTGAAGGTAATTAGTGATTAGACGTAGAAAGTACATATTTATAGCATGTTATATGGTATTTTATGCATACTTTTATCGCCAAGTCCCTAGAGTTACACGCATGTCAATAACATTGTGCTTTCATGGTGATTAATGTTAAAACATGCGTATTTGTAATATTTTATAAGCTATTGGGTGCATTTGGATCAAGTGAATCTTGAAGCTTGGCAATTAATGCCTCACTTTTTGTTACACAACCCTTATATATTTCATTTACATCATTTATACAAGGTTTGTGAGTGTTTTGTATGTCAAAGAAAAGCATTCGTTGCTTAAAAGGTGATTCCGGTGGAAGAGAATGATAGTAGCAGTTGGGAAAATGGCATTTTTGACATTGAATACTTTGGAAATGTGAATTTTCTAATGAGATAAAAGTCATAGTATCTCGAGTTACGGTCGTGTGGCCGTAAATCGTGCATCAATCCGAGGTTCGAGCAACGAGATATCACGATTCTCCCATCGGTGCGCAAAGCTGTCAACTGCAGAAGAGCGGGACCGATCCCAAAACATATGCAGGACCGGTCCTGGTAGTGTAGTGGGACCGGTCCCACTCAGCAGATTCGCCCTAGCAGCTTCTTTTTAGGTCTAGGACTCCTATATTGATATGTATATGACTTGTAAACGTATTATACTCAATTTTCATCATATTTTACATAAAGTAGGTGTTAGAAAGGCTATTAGAGCGCTCCTAAACCCTAGGTTAGGATCTCTAAGGCCATGTTTGGATGCTATTTCAAGATTTCAAGTCAATAAAGTAGTTTTTCTTCATTCCAGGTTCTATTGCTCTCTATTATTTATATTTTCAGTCCATTAATCACTGTTTAATCATGATTTTCATTATGTTTATGCTATCTATGACTATTAGATTCAATTTCTCTATGTTAGGCTAAATCCCTAGTTAGGGGAGAGCAATGAAACGGTAAACAACTTGATTTCCATGCATGTGTTTAACGGGCAACCCTAAATCCAAGGATCAATGGATGTTTAAGTAAAGTTTCATAGGATTTTATGTTCTCTAATATAAATAATGTTAACGGGCATGTCGTTAATGAATCTTAACTTAAATTTTAAATAGTTTGTGAACTTGCCTCATGGTTTTAGTTTAGTGTATTTATTTTCAAGCATCGTAGATTAGTTTTGGCCATGAATCATGCTCATAAGCAATCTACTCGTACTTCATTCAAAGGGTAAAATTGAACTAGTTCTATATCTTTACACCGGTCAAAAGGTATTTTATTATTTTAATTAAACCTATACACTAGAGGCATGATTTTGGATGATTGGGAGTGTCATATCTCTTCGTAAGCATGGGATTTAAGAAGTTTATTGTGGATTTGTGATTTCCTAATGCTTTTATCATATTTACAAGTCTCGTAATTAAATTCACTACTTTAATTAATTCTTAGTTAGTAGTTAATTTACTTAGTTAAATCACTCTGGAACTTGAATTATTGTTATAATTAATTAGTAATTTCACTTAGTTAGTAAATTTTATTAGTTTAATATTATTTCTAGCAATTTAATATTCACAAAAGCTTCATTTAGTTAATAGTTTCACTTTTATATAAAGAGTATTTTGTTTGCTAGTAATTTGTGCGGGCATGCCAGAGCCAAACGGGCTCGGTGTGTGTGTGTGCAAACTAATTTCCTAAACGCTTGTGTGAGTGATACACAAGGCTTTATGAAGCTGACTTTCTAAACGGTGATTGTATGTAGTGAGTAGGAAAGTACCCTCACCATGAATTCTTTAGCAGTACTGAAGCGCACAAGCTAAACAGTGTTAAGAGTTTACTAGGTAAACAATCACAAACGGATTAATAAAACGTTGATTTTATTAAGTGTTTGGAAAACATGAACAGATCTAAAGAACAAACCAGAGCAGACTGATTATCCAAAAGAATAAAAAAGAAATAACAAAAAGGGCAGACCTATTTGCTATGAATGCTGAAAAACATAAAGATTTGAATGTTTTGAATGCTTCGAATGCAGTGTATGCTATTTTCGAGATGACTGGAGTACCCTGTATGCTTGGCCTGCTTCCATATTTATAGCGGCCATGGATAACTTCTGATTAGGAAAGGACCCCTTAGTTTACGCCCTAAGCTATATGATTGATTGGCTGATGGTGGAAGAAACCTTCTCAATCTTTAACTCCTACCTTATCTAAATTCTGATTGAATCAATCCCACTAATTTAGGGATTAACCTTCTAAATCCAGCTGGACGTGATCATATTCTTTTTTGAAACGGACTCTTGCTTCCTAAAAATCTGGGATGACGTCGTCCTAACAGGTGTGAATAGCACCGCCTTCCTCTTTCAATCCATCGGCCTTGTCAACTACCTCTTCCAACTGAATCGGTCTTAACTAATTTCAATGCTTTCTTTCATGCCCGATCACCTTCTTACGGCTGATCGAACTCATACAGCTATTCTTCATTACACGGTGTCCTATCGGCCTTAATGCTGCTTTTAATCCACCATCGGGCTTATGTTGAATTAGGTTGTGTTATTCCCGTGTCCAATTAACATCATCCATACCCATCCTTCCAATCGGGCTGATACCACAACACCCAATAGCCTGGTGCCTACGATCGGGCTTACAGTCTCCACTTAATTCCACTGAATCATAGATTCCCTAGCCCGACCTCACCTCTATCCAACTTCATGCCACTCGGGCTCAAAAGCCTTTGACGATTTTTGGGTGCAAACAATTGCCCCCCAAAAGGTCATATCAAATGCCCCGCCTTGATTGATGTGACATTTTGAATTTTAAAATTACCACGTGTCATACATGCAGAGAGTGTCAGATCATTGAGAATCCCACCAGTCACTCCGCATTTAATGCATCGTGATATTAAATGGCAAGATTTTCAAACAATTTTCCACCTTCCTCATTTGTGCCTTCTCTCTCTCTCTCTAAGATCCCAAGCATCCAGAGCTTCTCTCTCTAGCTTCCATTTTTTCCGGCGAAGTACTCCTCCATCCCTTCTGCAGAAATGGCTCCTAAAACCGCTTCGACGGCGCCAACCAAAGGCAAAAAGACCTTCGTCGATACTCCACCACCATAGAACCGATGCAGAGAGGTTCAGACCCTAGCAAAAACCCATGCTTCCGATATCTGCACTGACTACCTGACCCACTACAGCCCTCCCCGACGGTTCCCTGGTAGCACCAGGTCTTGGTGCGGCGTTCCTCAGCGATCCTCCGACGGCTTTCCTTCCCCTGTACCCGCCAATGGATAACGAAGTGTTCCTCCAGGTACCTGCCCACTGGGGCAAAGTCAAAACTACTACCCACCCCATTTGAGGTTGGCCGACCCCTGCTGCTGACTAGGACAAATGGGTTACAAGGGTATCGGCCTCTAAGGCTAACATCTGCAGACAGACAGGCATTTATGATACCATAGTGCTCAGTTGGGCTAGGATTGAGATAGGACGACCTCTTCTACTATCTACTATGTTGTTTTGGTCTTCATTCTGTAATAGATTTCTCTTCCACTACAGACCAATGGCCACCACTATCAAGGACATTAGTTACTTGCTCGGTCTTCGACCTCACGGGCAAGAAATTATCCCCGGGCTTAACGTAGGAACGACCAGCTTCGCTTACCCTCAGCAAGAGACTATCAAGGATGGGGCTATTTCGTATAGACCGATTATAGCCTATGGAGGCTTTCTCACTGCTTGCATTGGTGTGGATGAGACGAAGGTGTCCGACGCCGAACACACCGCATTCCTTATATACTGGCTCAATAAATACCTCTTCTACTCGGCCAGGCAAGCCATTACCAAAGAGTACACCACCTTAGCCTTGGCTCTCGCATCGGGGAAACCCTTAGCTATGGCTACCCTTGTCTGGGTACACATGGTCCGTGGTGTGACAGACTTTGTTCATTTGGGCATCGGTGCTGGTGGAAGCCCGATATGGAAACTTCAACTCTGGTTGTACTCCTATTTCCCAGAGTTTCAGCCAACCATTCGTGACATGGCCGATGTCCCTATTTCCGCCGTCCAGTTTATGGACGTAGCGCCTTCTTCCCACTCCTTTGAGGAGTGTTTTATGTTCTTCTATCAAGGGTGCTCCCCTAGGGCCATAAATCTCTTCACCCCTTTCTTTTCGCTTCAATTCTCTTCATTCCTTCAGCTTTCCAATAACCCTTCCAATTGGGGCTCGGGCACCCAGTCTACATACAACGAAATCTTCTCTAGCTACTTGGTAGCTAGGGATATAATTTTTAGCCCAAGCATTCCTTCGGCCAACAATAAATGCGGAACAGAGTATTACTTTGCTCCCCTCTATGCCCGCCAGTTCGGGCTTACTCAACTCGTGCCCGTTCCCCCATACATCACTGTTAATGTTGACTAGGTAGAACGTGGCCTTATCGTCAATGATGGGCAAGTGAAAAAAATCAAAGAACGGTCAGACAAGCTCAAGGCCGCATTCAACTTCACTCCCTTCTCTGCCCGTCCTGTGGCATCAGAAGAATTCACCAAGTGGCTGAACGATCGGGCAAGCCACATATTCAAGGATACTGCTACTGAGGCCCTCGTACGATTTGCTACGTCATCAGCCGCTGAGGCCGATGCTCCTGCTCCATCAGCAGTCCCAACTCAGCGCAAACAAGTTGCAAAGAGACCGGCCCGCAAGCCAGCTTTGGGCAAAGGCCTGCTCAAAAGAAGAAGAAAACAACACTAACCTCAATAACTCAAGTTAAATTTACTTTATTTTTTACCTGTTAAGCCCGATTACATCATTACGTTCTAATCCTTTCCCTTTTTACTTCATCTTGTGATGAGGACTCCGGATAAGACCTATCATTAATTGGGGTAATTGCCCAACCACCACAGATCCAGCCTCAGACTCTTCCCACGATCTTCCTACATCTCCGGCATCTGCCGCGGCCTACCTAGAATGAGTCACCGTGAGAGTGATGCCACTGCACATTGTGCCACCTCTCACCCCTTCGAGCGGCGACCAAGACAGTGCTCCTACCAGCCATATTCCTGAACAAGTCGTTCTCTCCTCTAGCAGCGAGGATGTGGCCGATGCCGAAACTACTAGGGAGGCAGCTGGAGAAAAAATTTAACAGGCAGCCCCAGGTGTAGTTGGAGCACCCTTCGAGCAGGATGACACCAGTGCTGCCTTCGGATCATCCTCTCAAGCAACAAGGGAATCGGTTGAGGCCGATCCTGTCCAACCTCCTGAAGATTCTACAGCTCCATGGGTTGAAGATGGGGCGAATGACTCGGGCTCTGTCCTGGGCATTCAAATTTTACAGGCTGTAGAGACCGCTGCCAGCCCAGGGGTGGAAACCAGTAGCTCTCCCTCTTCTTCCGAGCTTGATCAGTCATCCTCTCAGCCATCAACCTCTCAACCAAGTGAGACCGATGTTCGTCAAGAGATCTCAGCCTCACTTGGTTCTCACCCCCAGGTATTGTAGTCTCTTTACCTTGTTTCATTCATGAGCTCTTAAAACATCTTTTGACCCCCACTTGTTTGAACAGGCCGCTCCCATAGGTCCAGAGCCGTACATCCCATTCGATGATTTCTTCTCCGACCTGGACCTAGGAGCTTTTGAACTTAGCCATCTTGAGCCCGAGGCGGTCTCTCCTTCACGCCTTCAGCAATCAAAAGATCTACTCCTCAGGCTTGCTAATCATGACCTCTCGAATCTTCCTCCTACTGCTGATGTCGATGCAGCTTTGAACACACTCATGGCCGATCCCTCTCTTTCTGAGATACAAGAAAGACTCCCAAGCTGCTGTCTCCTGGACTGATCGGCCTTGAAGGTTCAAGCTGATGCAGAACTTCACTTAGGCTCCCGACAAAAAGCAGTGAAGTTTCTAGAGGGGGCCAAGGCTAAGTTTTAAGCAGGGAAGGCCTCTCGAGCTCAGGTGCTGGCCAGAGATACTTGGCTGCACAATCGTATTACTACACTTAAAGCTCAGCTCGCATAGTGCGAGGCCGAGGTCATCACCAATAATGTCGCCTTGGGGAAAATTGATGAACTACTGGCCCAACTTGGTGGTGACGCACAGAAGTGCAGTGATCAACTATAGGCTAGCGTCCCGATATCCCGAGCATGGGCCCATAAACTTGACAAGGCAAAACGGGATCGGGCTGGAGCTATCAAGACTTAGGAAGACCTAAGGGCCAAACTTAGGAATTTTGGGTCGGCCTAGAGGCCGACTCCCATCTTTTGTACCTTGTATAGCATATTTTTCATAACATATTTTTGTAAGTAAGCTGTGCTCAGCTTAATTAATACAAAATGATGTTTTCTTTAAATCATTCGGGCTCAGGTTCATAATTGATGAGTTGTGTAACACCCTGTAATTTTTCTTTTCCATTAATAAATGAATATTTTCATTTTATTTCTATTTATAATATTTTGTTTGGGGTCAAACTGTAATTTTCAAAATACTTTCTATGGTTTTAAAATCAATATCTATATTTTTGTACAACCCGGGAATTTATTTCCTACGCTAAAATAATTTTCTGTATCTTTATTTCAACCGTAAAGTACCAGTTTTGATTTAAATCTGCGTTTATATCGCGTCTTGGGTGTGGGAGCACGTGAGCTAAACCACACCGGGAGAAATCTCCCTATTGCTTGGAGCCTACTCATATCAGTTTATATATACGTTGGTTGTCTCTCTCTCTCACAGTCTCTCAATATCTATCTCTCAATTCTCTCAATTCTCTTAAGATCTCCCAAGTTAAGCACACTCACACACATATATGATGTACTCATACACACATTCATAGCTATATATATATATCAAGATCAATCAAGAACGGAGGAGTAGAGATTGTCGACGGAATCCGACGGCGGAAATTCTCGGCCTCTAATTTTCTGTATAATCGTCTCAGTGAGTAATTTAAACTCACTCACAATGTTTATATATGTATAATTCAGTGTATATGTGTGTGTATATGTGTATATATATGTGATACACCATGGGAGCTTAAAAATGGAGTTTTGTAAAAGTTAACCAAAATCAATTCTGTAAATTGGGAATGAAAGATCTTAGTCCCAATAAGTTGTGGTTCGAATCCTACGCAGTAATTCGTCTGTATCGCGACGTACCGTTGATTTAAAGTTTTGACACCCTCACTTTAATCGCGAATATCTAGAGATATAATCCGTAATTGTGTAAATTGGTTGCATATTCGTAATCTACGCGGAAAACCGAAGAGATTCATATATTACATGTCCTGGTACGAACAGAAAACAGAAATGGGTCTGTAACAGTTTTTAAAATTGAAGAAGATGACATTCTGCAACAACTCGCGCGCACGACCGGTCCGCTCGCGCGAACCATCCCCCCCTTCGCGCGGGCGACCCGCTCGCGCGACCCGTCATCCCCCTTCGCGCGCGCGAACCGCTCACGCGACCTGTTCTGCCCATTCGCGCGCGCGACCCGCTCGCGCGATATGTTCTCCCCCTTCGCGCGCGCGACCCGTTCGCGCGACCTGGCAGTTTTGGCAGTTTGTATAATTTTTGGTAAGGGACTGTTTGGAAAATGTTTTAGGAAATTTCAAGGAGCTGTTTGGCAAAAATATTGTTTTAAAGGTCTATATTTTAAGAATTGTACGAACAAGAATGACTAAGGCCAAAATTTATGCTCGTACGATTATCCGGCTTTGTGATTAATTAATGGTGTTATTTATGAAACATTGACATACATATTAGGGTCGAGGTTGTGTCGACATGCATGTGTGTGAGAAAGCGTGAAAAGAGTAAATGGTGGTGGTCTGGTATGCGACCTCAATATGGATCGGATAGTATTCTTGGTATTGGAGGCGACAGTGTTGTATACGACTTAGATATTGATCAGATAGTATTCCTGGTATCTAAGGTGCGCGTTTCGGATATTGATCGGATAGTATTCCTGATATCCAGAGTGATGGTTGTTTGTGATCGGCCTAGATATCGATCGGATAGTATTCCTGGTATCTGAGGTAGTAGTGTGGTGTGTGACTTCAATACCGATCGGATATTATTCCTGGTATTGGAGGCGATAGTGTAGCGTGTGAATTGGATGACTGAGTAGTTATTACTCCTGGTATCTGAGATGATGTGTTGGTTGAATTGGGTTGTTTTAAAGAAAAGAATTGGCAAGATAAGATATTACACAATTCATGTACCAATTACGTATTTATTTCTTACTATATTTCCCCGTGATTTATGTTGAAATTGGAACCTTGAATATATTACTGTTAATGTTAAATTGTACCTTTGTTTTATATATGCTTATATATATATATTACGAGCACATGTTTATTTTACTCACCAGCTTTCATAAGCTGACGGCGTCGATGCGTCCTAGACTGTATGTCCAGATTTTTAGGGTCAGGAGCAGCCAGAGTTCGTCGACTATGCTAGTTAGATGACCGGAGGTGTTCCAGAAGAGCTGTTTTATTTTCCTTATGCCTTTCCTTTCAGAGTTGTAATAAACCTTGTTAGAATTTGAATAAGGGCGTTTTGTGCCTAAAACCTCGACCTATGTAATAGTTAGTAAGTTTTAAATTCTGGAGTTTATGTTTATTAGTATCCTTTCCTTTAGAATGTTGCTTTAAGTTATTTGTTTGCAGGGACAATTGGTCATACTCACTTGTCGCGACCTACGAGTCCATATAGGAAATTAAATGCTTTCCTGAATTATGCTACGTCGGGGCGTGACAGGCTTTTTGGTATCAGAGCCAGGTTATGGCTCGACCAATTGTCCAGAACACATAGGATCTCCCGTTAAGATAGAATTAAGATAAGATAGGTCGACTTCATTCCGTGTTTAGTCGCTGTCTATCGTTAAGAATTTTCTTTCTTTCCGAGAGTTTGACCGTATTCCGTTGATTGATGGATAGGTACCGTTCTCTCGATCAGATGGCTGGAAGGAATCTCAGGAATCGTCCCGTTATTGAAGATGCACCCTCGGTAATAGATCCAACCGGAATGTTCGAGGCTTTTGTAAGAAGATTAGAGAGGGTTAGTGATCAGAATGCGAGGAACCATAATCAGAATGGGAATCACAATGGGAATGGGAGGCAAGCCCACCAGACGGGAGACAAGCTTCTCAAGGAGTTTTGCGCTCTACGACCTGAGTATTTTGCTGGGACTGATGAACCCTGGCAAGCAGAACAGTGGCTACGCCAGATGGAGCATATCTTTGAGACCATAGAGTGCACTGACCTGGAGAAGAAGCGTCTAGCTATCTTTCAGCTGTCTTATGCAGCGGCTGATTGGTGGGATGCAGAAAAGGCGACCATAGGGGAAGAAGCTGCAAGGAGAATGCCGTGGGTGGTGTTTAAGGAGAGATTTCTCGAGAAGTATTTTCCTGAAGAAGAGAAGGACAAGAGAGAGAAAGAGTTTATGGAGTTGACTTAAGGGAATCTGACTGTCCGTGAGTACACTACTCGATTTGAGCGTCTGTCTCGCTTTGCTCAACATATGGTGGACACACCCCAGAAGAAAATCAAGAAGTATCACCGGGGTCTCAACTTGTCTCTCCGACATCTGACTATGGGGCATCTGGGCCAGTCATTTGAAGCTCTGGTAAGATTGGCTACGGGGTTGGAGAATGATGGTTGTCAGAATCCGAAACCATTTGGGAATCGACCTCCGCAGAAGGGCTATCCCGGACAGAAACCAGGGTACCCTCAGGGACAGAAAAGGACCTGGGATGGAGGGAAAAAACCTCAGCAGACACAAGCAGTTCAGCAGTATCAGCCTCTAGCAATAGAAGGGGCCAAAAACAATAACTGCTTCAATTGTGGAGTTCCTGGTCACCGAGCTAAAGATTGCAGAGCACCTAGGCGTGCGGATCGTCCAGGAGTCGTGTGCTATAACTATGGCATGCCCGGTCACATAAGTCCGGACTGCAAGGCTCCTAGGAAGGGTAACTATGGTCAGCAAGGACAGGCCCGCCTGAATGCTGTTATTCCCGAGGCTGCTGGCTATGAGGAGACAGCATATGAAGAAGGTGTTTATGAGGAGGGACCGCCCGAGCAACGAGCAGTGGAAGGTACTCTACCCTTGTTTAACTCTCATGTTAAAGTTTTATTTGACACGGGTGCTACACATTCCTTTATATCTGTTAAGACTGTTCGGAAGTTGGGTTTAGTACCGCAATGTTTAGATGAAGCTTTGAGTGCTGTCTCACCCTTAAGGACCACAGTCAAGTTATTATATGTATGTAAGGACTGTCCTCTATGGTTAGGAGACCGTGAACTTTTGGAAAAGTTGGTGGTTCTGTCGATGAAGGAGTTCGATATAATCCTGGGAATGGATTGGCTCTAGAAGAATGATGCGAAGTTGGATTGTGCAAGGAAGAGGATCACATTTGCGAATAATGGGAATTGACCCAGTCCTTTTAATTCAGCTTTCAGTGGGCTTAATCTGATTTTGCAAAAGCCCTCTGAGCTGATTTTGACCTCTATAGACAACATGACATTGTGCCCATATGTCAACATGAACGGTGTAACTCATGTACTAGATCTCTTAGATGTTCGATAAGCCCAAAGTGCTTCGAACAATAGCTTGTCCCATTCTCGAGGGTTTTTATTTTACCATCTTTTCAATGATCCCTTTTAGGATCTTGTTGGATGACTCAACTTGATCATTTGCCTAAGCATATTACGGAGTTGATTTAATCGAGGATGGTGATTCCTCTACTTTCAGCAAAAGCTTTGGATTCTACCCTCGTGAACACTGATCCATGATTGGCCATTATAGTTTCTGGCAGGTCAAACCTATTTATTATGTGTTCTTGTATAAATTTAATTACGATGGCCTGAGTCACTGTCCTACAGGGTATAGCCTCTGCCCATTTGTGAAGTAGTCTGTAGCAACAATATCATCAATGCCGGTGATCAAAGAGTTCGAGGAAGTATTCCGAGATATTTCAGGATTACCGCCAGCAAGGGACATAGAATTCTGTGTGGAATTGGTTCCAGGTACCTGACCTATAACCAAGGTTCCCTACAGGATGGCCCCTACAGAGTTGTTGGAGCTGAAGGAACAAGTTCAAGAACTTGAGAAGTTGGGTTTTGTTCGTCCAAGTACTTCACCCTGGGGAGCACTAGTGTTATTCGTGAAGAAGAAGGATGGGTCAATGCGGTTGTGTATTGACTACCGAGAACTGAATAAGATTACTATTAAGAATAAGTATCCTTTACCTCGGATAGACGATCTGTTTGATCAGTTGCAAGGAGCCACGACCTTTTCTAAGATTGATCTACGATCAGGGTATCACCAGTTAAGGGTGCGGAAGGAAGACATTCCTAAGACTGCTTTCAGGACGAGATACGGACACTATGAATTCTTAGTGATGCCGTTTGGGATGACGAATGCTCCATCTGTGTTTATGGACTTGATGAACAGAGTATTCAAGCCCTTTTTGGATCAATTCATTATTGTCTTTATTGACGATATTTTGATCTATTCCAAGTCAGAGAAAGAGCATGAACAGCACCTACGGATTGCGATGCAGACTCTCAAGGATCACCGCCTGTATGCTAAATTCAGCAAGTGTGAATTATGGCTTCAGGAAGTTAAGTTCCTCGAACACGTGATCTCACAACAAGGAATCGCAGTTGACTCCTCAAAGACCGATGTAGTGGCGAATTGGACTCGGCCGACCAATGCTACATAAATCAGAAGTTTTCTGGGACTTGCCGGTTACTATCGGAGATTTGTAGAGGGTTTCTCAAAGATAGCAGCCCCGTTAACTGGTTTGACTAAGAAGGATTTGAAGTTTGAATGGACTGATAAGCATGAACGCGCTTTTCTGGAATTGAAAGAGAGATTGACAACAGCGCCAGTGCTTGCGATACCAAAGGATGGTGAGAAGTTCACTATTTTCAATGACGCCTCGTATCAAGGATTGGGTTGTGTCCTTATGCAAGACGAAAAGGTTATCGCATATGGTTCACGACAGTTAAAGTCGAATGAATTGAATTACCCAACTCATGATTTGGAACTGGCAGCAGTTGTGTTTGCACTCAAGATCTGGAGACACTACCTCTATGGGGAGAAGTTTGATTTGTTCTTGGACCACAAGAGTCTTAAGTATTTGTTTACTCAGAAGGAGTTGAACATGAGGCAACGTCGGTGGATGGAGCTGATTAAGGACTACGACTTTACATTAGAGTACCACCCAGGTAAGGCTAATGTAGTCGCTGACGCCCTAAGTCGGAAACCTCGAGGAATGATTGCTTCATTGATGATGAGGGAATGGAAAGCTTTAGAGACAATCGCAGAATTTGATATGCAGTTTTCGGAGGGAAGTGCCGGGCAACACTTTGGATGCCTTGTAGTACAACCAACACTTGTAAGTCGAATAATCGAAGTCCAAAACGAAGACGAGAAATTTCAAGCATGGTTCGCCAGGATGTCAGAAAAGGACCCTACAGAATGGAAGGTTGGGACCGATGGAGGATACCGATGTCGAGACAGATTGTGTGTGCCAGATTCCGGAGATTTGAGAAAAGTTATTCTCAAAGAAGCACATAAATCGAGACTGACAGTACACCCAGGAGGAACAAAGATGTATAAAGATTTGAAGAGAAACTTTTGGTGGGAAGGGATGAAACGAGAAGTAGCCGAGTTGGTGTCTAAATGTTTGACTTGTCAACAAGTGAAGGCTGAACATCAGAGACCCTCGGGATTGTTACAACCCCTGCCTGTTCCAGGATGGAAGTGGGAACACATAACTATGGATTTTGTGGTTGGATTACCCCGGTCACAACGGAATCATGACGCGATATGGGTAATTGTGGATCGTCTGACGAAGTCTGCACACTTCATCGCGTACAATATGACTTACCCAGTAGAAAGGATGAGTCGAATGTATCTACAGCAAGTGGTGAGACTACACGGTGCGCCTGTGTCGATTGTATCAGACCGCGATGCACGTTTTACCTCGGGATTTTGGGAAAGTTTACAGAAGGCTATGGGAACTTCGCTCAAGATGAGTACTGCTTTCCATCCTCAGACCGATGGACAGACCGAGCGTGTCAATCAGATTATGGAAGATATGCTCAGAGCTTGTGCAATTGACTTTGAAGAGTCTTGGGAGACGCACTTGCCGTTAGTTGAATTTGCGTATAACAACAGTTATCACTCGAGTATTGGGATGGCACTGTTTGAGGCCTTGTACGGACGGCCATGTCGATCTCCGTTGTGTTGGGCAGAAGTGGGAGACACAGAACTTTTGGGACCAGAGTTGGTGAGAGAGACCAATGAGAAGATTTCACTGGTCAAAGAAAGAATGAAAACTGCACAGAGTAGACACAAGAGTTATGCGGATCGACGACGAAAGGACTTGGAGTTCAGTATTGGAGATCACGTACTCCTTAAGGTTTCACCTGTTCGGGGAGTAGTACGTTTCGGTCAGAAAAGAGGGAAGTTGGCACCTCGTTTCATTGGACCATTCGAGGTATTGGAACGTGTTGGGATAGTGGCTTATCGACTCGCGTTGCCACCAAAGATGTCTGGTGTTCATAACGTGTTCCATATCAGTATGTTAAGGAAATACATACGGGATCCTTCACATGTAGTAAATTTTGATGATATTGAGACGAGTCAGAATGTTGTCTACAAGGATAGACCCGTGAGGATTCTTGACCAGAATATCAATAGGCTGAGAAGAAGGGACGTTCCTTTGGATAAGGTTCAGTGGAGGCATCATGACGAGGGAGAAGCGTCGTGGGAGTTAGAGTCAGACATAAGGACTAGGTACCCCGAGTTATTTCAGGATTAGTTAGTCCAGATTTCGGGACGAAATCTCTGTTAAGGTGGGTAGAGTGTAACACCCTGTAATTTTTCTTTTCCATTAATAAATGAATATTTTCATTTTATTTCTATTTATAATATTTTGTTTGGGGTCAAACTGTAATTTTCAAAATACTTTCTATGGTTTTAAAATCAATATCTATATTTTTGTACAACCCGGGAATTTATTTCCTACGCTAATATAATTTTCGGTATCTTTATTTCAACCGTAAAGTACCAGTTTTGATTAAAATCTGCGTTTATATCGCGTCTTGGGTGTGGGAGCACGTGAGCTCAACCACACCGGGAGAAATCTCCCTATTGCTTGGAGCCTACTCATATCAGTTTATATATACGTTGGTTGTCTCTCTCTCTCACAGTCTCTCAATATCTATCTCTCAATTCTCTCAATTCTCTTAAGATCTCCCAAGTTAACCACACTCATACACATATATGATGTACTCATACACACATTCATAGCTATATATATATATATATCAAGATCAATCAAGAACAGAGGAGTAGAGATTGTCGACGGAATCCGACGGCGGAAATTCTCGGCCTCTAATTTTCTGTATAATCGTCTCAGTGAGTAATTTAAACTCACTCACAATGTTTATATATGTATAATTCAGTGTATATGTGTGTGTATATGTGTATATATATGTGATACACCATGGGAGCTTAAAAATGGAGTTTTGTAAAAGTTAACCAAAATCAATTTTGTAAATTGGGAATGAAAGATCTTAGTCCCAATAAGTTGTGGTTCGAATCCTACGCAGTAATTCGTCTGTATCGCGACGTACCGTTGATTTAAAGTTTTGACACCCTCACTTTAATCGCGAATATCTAGAGATATAATCCGTAATTGTGTAAATTGATTGCATATTCGTAATCTACGCGGAAAACCAAAGAGATTCATATATTACATGTCCTGGTACGAACAGAAAACAGAAATGGGTCTGTAACAGTTTTTAAAATTGAAAACAGGGGAAAAACGAAGAAGATGACATTCTGCAACAACTCGCGCGCGCGACCCGCTCGCGCGAAGCTCGCTCGCGCGGTTCGCTCGCGCGAACCATCCCCCCCTTCGCGCGCGCGACCCGCTCGCGCGACCCGTCCTCCCCCTTCACGCGCGCGAACCGCTCACGCGACCTGTTCTGCCCATTCACGCGCGCGACCTGCTCGCACGATATGTTCTCCCCCTTCGCGCGCGCGACCCGCTCGCGCGACCTGGCAGTTTTGGCAGTTTGTATAATTTTTTGTAAGGGACTGTTTGGAAAATGTTTTGGGAAATTTCAAGGAACTGTTTGGCAAAAATATTGTTTTAAAGGTCTATGTTTTAAGAATTGTACGAACAAGAACGACTAAGGCCGAAATTTATGCTCGTACGATTATCCGACTTTGTGATTAATTAATGGTGTTATTTATGAAACATTGACATACATATTAGGGTCGAGGTTGTGTCGACATGCATGTGTGTGAGAAAGCGTGAAAAGAGTAAATGGTGGCGGTCTGGTATGCGACCTCAATATCGATCGGATAGTATTCCTGGTATTGGAGGCGACAGTGTTGTATATGACTTAGATATCGATCGGATAGTATTCCTAGTATCTAAGGCGCGTGTTTCGGATATTGATCGGATAGTATTCCTGATATCCAGAGCGATGATTGTTTGTGATCGGCCTAGATATCGATCGGATAGTATTCCTGGTATCTGAGGCAGTAGTATGGTGTGTGACTTCAATACCGATCGGATAGTATTCCTGGTATTGGAGGCGATAGTGTAGCGTGTGAATTGGATGACTGAGTAGTTATTACTCCTGTTATCTGAGATGATGTGTTGGTTGAATTGGGTTGTTTTAAAGAAAATAATTGGCAAGATAAGATATTACACAATTCATGTACCAATTACGTATTTATTTCTTACTATATTCCCCCGTGATTTATGTTGAAATTGGAACCTTGAATATATTACTGTTAATGTTAAATTGTACCTTTGTTTTATATATGCTTATATATATATTGCGAGCACATGTTTATTTTACTTACCAGCTTTCATAAGCTGACGGCGTCGATGCGTCCTGGACTGTATGTCCAGATTTTCAGGGTCAGGAGCAGCCAGAGTTCGTCGACTATGCTAGTTAGATGACCGGAGGTGTTCCAGAAGAGCTGTTTTATTTTCCTTATGCCTTTCCTTTCAGAGTTGTAATAAACCTTGTTAGAATTTGAATAAGGGCGTTTTGTGCCTAAAACCTCAACCTATGTAATAGTTAGTAAGTTTTAAATTCTGGAGTTTATGTTTATTAGTATCCTTTCCTTTAGAATGTTGCTTTAAGTTATTTGTTTGCAGGGACAATTGGTCATACTCACTTATCGCGACCTACGAGTCCATATAGGAAATTAAATGCTTTTCTGAATTATGCTACGTCGGGGCATGACAAGTTGATCATATTCCAACCCTGGATTTGGTTTATAGTCAAGATCGATTGTCTCCCACAACATAGGATAATAGGACTTTAAATATTGACCATTGATTAATCGGACATGAACTGTCCCATCTATATCACGTAGCCTGTATGCACCACCTCTTTTGACTTGATGGACGACGAACAGGCCTTCCCAGTTGACCGACCATTTACCGTAACGGTTATCCTTTTCCCCGATAGGTAACACGGCCTTCCATACCAAATCCTCCATGCAAAAAGACTTATCTTTCACCCTTTTGTTATATGCTCAGGCTGCCCGTTGCTTTTACATTTTTAATGAGTCTAGGGTCGTGAGCCTTGTTACATCAAGCCCCTCTAACTCAGCTATCATAGCCTCTGTGTACTCAGTATGCTCAAGCTGATTCTGTAAAGCCCTTCTGGCTGATCAGACTGTAACTTCCATAGGTAACATAACGCCATGCCCATAGGTCAGCATGAATGGTGTGACCTCGGTACTTGACCTTTTAGATGTCCGATAGGCCCATAGAGCTTGGGACAAGAGCTTGTCCTATTCCCTATGATTTTCAACGATCATCTTTTCAATAATCCCCTTAAGGATCTTGTTTGTCAACTCGGCATGCCTGTTAGCCTGTGCATAGTAGGGTATAGAATTGAGAATTTTGATCCCCCTACTTTCTACAAAAGCTAACATTTCTGTTCCTGTGAAAATAGATCCTTGGTCGGCCGTAATTGTCTCTGGTAGGCCAAACCTATGGATAATGTATTCTTCAATGAATTTTATTACGGTGGCCTGAGTCACCGTTCTGCATGGTATGACCTCAGCCCACTTAGTAAAGTAATCTATAGCCACTATGACGAAACAGTGCTGGCCCGATGATGGCGGTAGGACTTTGCCAATAAAATCCATAGCCCATCCTTGAAACAGCTATGGTTTGATTACAGGTTGCAGCTCTTTAGCTGGCACATGCTGGATCAGGCCATGCTTCTGGCAAGCTTGACATCCCTTGGCATAACTGATACAATCTTTCAGCATACCGGGCCAGTAATAGTTGTATCTTTTCAACAACCACTTCATCTTTGTACCGGCCTGATGTGCCCCACAGATCCCTTCATGTACTTTAGCCATAACCTGCATGGCCTATTTCTTTCCTAAACACCTCAAGATCACGTCGTAACCTATGGGTTTCTTGAACAATTCTCCATCGAGCATCATGAATCGGACATCAAATAGTCTAACTCTTCGGTCTACCCTAACATTTGGGTGATTCAGGTATTCAATGGTGGTCATTCTCCAATCGTCGTCCTCCATCAAGACCAAATTGGTGGTAGTATACCAACCTCTCCTTGCAACGGACGGTAACGATCGGACATGAACAGTGATAACTTGGTCTTCCAAGTTCTTCCCAGAAGTCGAGGCTGATCCTATTTTTGCCAGCTTATCGGCCTCGGTATTTGTGGTCCTCGGAATATAACTCACACTAATGTCGTCAAACGCTTCCATGAGTTGAGTGGCCACAGCGTGGAATGGGCAGAGTTCCCAACTTCTTATTTGGAATTCTCCAGCTATCTGTCCGATCACTAGCCCTGAGTCTCCTTTTATGTGCACGGACGATGCCCCCATTTCAAAGAGTATCTCTAGTCCGATGATAAGCGCTTCGTATTCGGCCTGATTGTTGGTGCATTTGAAATTGAGCCGAAACAACATTTTTGTCTTCTTGTACTTGGGTGATACAATAACCACACCTACCCCAGCACCCTCTGCATTTTTGGAACCATCAAAGATTAACGTCCATGCGACTAAGGACGTGTTTAGGACTTTGGGTGTTAGAGGCAGTTCTCCCAGATCAGTAGGATCTGGGTGATCGGCCAAGAAATTGGCTATGGCCTGGCCTTTGACCGATTGCTGTGATCGGTACTGGATGGAAAATTCCATTAAGGCCAAGGTCCATTTCCCAATTCGACCTCGCATGATTAGTCTTGACAACATATATTTTATCACATCAGTTTGACATATTATGTAAGTTGAAACGGGCAGCATATACGTTCTTAACTTTTGTGAGGAAAAATACAATTCCAAGCATAACTTCTCAATCGGCTCATAGCGCTGCTCGATTGGAGTCAAAATTCTACTTAAATAATAAACGGCCTGCTCGTTGCCTTGCTCATTGTCTTGAGCTAACATACTTCCTATGGAGCAGTCAGAGGCCAATATATATAACTTAAGGTACCTACCCTTCTTGGGTGGCATTAATACTGGAGAAGTTAACAAATATTGTTTAATTCCCTCGAAGGCTTGCTGATGTCTGTCTTCCCATTTAAAGTCTTCATCGGTCTTGATCTTCAATAGTGGGGTCCATACTTGGGTCTTTCCTGTACAATTGGATATAAATCTTCTCAGGAAATTGATCTGCCCGAGCAATCTCTGAAGCTCTTTCTTGTTAGTTGGTAGCTTTGCTGACTGGATTGCCCGAGCCTTATTTTTGTCAACCTCTATCCCTCTTTGGTGCACTAGGAAATTCCTTGCTGTGATGTCGAAAGCATATTTGAGAGGGTTCATCTTTAGTCTGTGAGCTCGCATTCTTTCAAATGCCTTTTCTAAGTCTCTCAGATGATCGGCGTTACCTCCTGACTTTACCATCACATCATCGATGTAAACCTCTATAAATTGCCCAATCATATCATAGAAGATTGAATTCATCACCTGTTGATAGGTGGATCTAGCATTCTTCAGACCAAAGGGCATGGCAACCCACTCAAAGGTTCCAATTGCCCCCGGGCACCGAAAAGCAGCCTTCGAGACATCCTCCTAGGCGATGTAGATCTGGTTGTACCCCGAGTGCCTGTCCATAAAGGACAAAATGTTATGTTTGGCGACCGAATCAATTAATTGATCGGCCATGGGCATTGGATACTCATCTTTTGGGGTGGCTAGGTTTAGGTTTCTGAAGTCCATGCAGACCCTCAGCTTCCCATTCTTCTTCACTACCGGGACCACATTCGAGACCCATTCAACATACTGGGCTGTCCGAATGAAACCAGCGTCCAGTAGTCTCTCAATCTCCTCTTTCACCTTCAGAGTTACTTCTGGTGACATCCGCCGAGGTAGCTGCTTGAATGGCCTGAACCCCGATTTAATTGGTAATCGGTGTTACACCAGTTCCTTAGATAACCCTAGCATTTCATCACAATCCCAGGCAAAGCAATCTTTGTACTTGTACAAGAGTGCATTCAACTCGGCCTGACACTGCGGATCCAGCATCTGACTTACATAAGTAGGTTTGTGCTCTCCTTCTTTGCCTAGGTTGACCTTCAATAGGCGGTCTTGGACATCGGCCTTTAAATCATCAAGCTTTGTAGTGGCCGTTTCCAATTCATCTATTTGAATCTCTTCCTCCCTTGGCATTTCTTCTTCATAGATACAATCAGCCAGATTAATCATTCTGTCAAAAGGGTCAATTTTTAGTCTTCTATCAGCCAGGTATGCACACCATCTAGCCATACTGGCCTTTAGGGCTAGCAGTTTCCGTTCTTCAATGATCGGTGTCTCTATTGACGTCTTCCTGTTCGATGACCCCAATCGACCTTGATTCTTCAGTCCGACTGAGGTTATGGTAATATGTCTTCATGTCCGATGTATTTTATTTAAGGAAGGTAGCCATATTTGGTCTTCCCATTTTGTTGCATCCCAATAACTTGACCGGCCCGATATCATCTTTGTATAAGACTGCATCGGCCGTTTGCACACGAGCTACGAATGGCTTTGTATCTGCTCCAACCACTTCTACCTCATCGCCTCTCCAGAGAATCAGTAACTGATGGAGTGTGGAAGGAATGCAATAATTTGGGTGTATCCAATCTCGACCGAGCAATGCAATATAGGCCGCCAAGGTTTCTACGATGAAGAAAGCATTCATGACCGTTTTACTGCCAGCGGTCAGCTCAAGGGGTAGGATACCCTTGGTTCTTGCGGGTGCCCCCGTGAAGCTTTGAACGTTCATTTTGGTCAGAATTAGCTTCGACTCGGACTTCTGAAGGATTCTCAACATTATTTGAGGCATAATATTGATGGTAGACCTACCCTCAACCAGGATTCTGTTTATTGGGACCCCCTCAATAGGTCCTTTCACATACAACGGCTTCAAATGCTGGGACATTTGATATATGGGTTTCTCAAAAACCACTTTGACTGGTCTGCAAGGCTTCACCCCTTCTTCAGTATGATGTCCCTTTGGCCTCAAAATAGTGATTTTGGGCCAGTCAGTCTTCTCATCGGTGGCATCCACATTCTTGATTGTGGCTTCCACCACATTAGGTTTAACAATTTCTCCCTCGTTCTAGAATACATCTTCTATCATGGCTGAGTCCTTGGTCAGGCCCTCCATTACATCCCCTTCCATAGCGGCAGGCTGGTCTGGCTTGGCCATGAAGGACCTAGGCAAAGTAAACACCATGTTAGATGATAGGCTTACCGGAATAGTTCCAAATTGGATTGGCAAAGTGCTGGAGTCTAACAGATCACCATCGGATTCCATACTCATCTTGTCCGATGTGGGTCTGCATCCCTCCTGTGATTTTACCGATCTGAATCTTTCCTTCAGGTGCCCAGTAGAAGTATGCATCGCCCCAGCCTCTCCGGCATACAATGGTTCCACCTCAGCTGTGAGTTCTTGCGTGTAGGGCAGTGGCAATGTATGCGCTGTGGATTTAGGAGCGTTTACAGCCCAATTGTTCCAATACTGGCGCTCCCGCTCGGCCTGTCTCATGCGTTGATACCTCCTTTTTTGAGACTTGCTATACTGTGGCCGTGTTGGGAATTTGGAATGCTCAGCCCTATGCCACCTCCCATGTTCCATCCGGGGTGGCAACACCATCCTTGGGCTCCTGTTTGGGGTTGATGATCTTGTCTGTAGCTTAGGCTTTAGAATTGTTTTGGTACCTCTTGTCTCGAATCGGCCTGACTTACTTAGGCCGGTTTTTGGAGCCAAGGAAGGTTTTGCCCACCACTCGGGCTTTGCCTGACTCTGCCAAGGCAGTGATAACCTCTCATATACAGATTTTCTCGGGCTTGGCTCCCGATGTTCATTGCCTCTTGGCCTCTTACTTGGGCTAGAGACCTCTTTTTTGATATCAACCTTGCATCTTGGGCAAAGGCCTTGTTCGATGAACTCCAGCGATCGTCGAAGATCCGCTATCAAGTTATCAGTATTGGACCTAGCAGTTTCTTCCTTGGCCTTGTGGCCCTTATCTTTACGTTCCTGATAACTTCTTTTGAGGTCATGTATCGTCACTTTCGGCATATCTGTGGTCGAAATGGCAATTTGTTTCCCTTCCCTCTGTCGTGGCAAAATTTCTCTATCGATCAAGTCTATCTTCGGCCTTGGCCTTGTCAGCTTAGTTAAATCAGGCATAACAATATTGGTACTGGTGATTTGAGGAAACGGATTTGTGTCAATCCCCATAGCCTTATCCAAAAACTTGAAAACTCCTTTCTCCACGTTTTCCTGTATAACATTACGAAAAACAACGCAATTATTAGTGGAGTGCTTCCAGGAATTGTGCCACTTACAGTATTCTTTATTTTTTAGGTCATTGGCCTTGGGAATCTGATGGCCTTCACCCAGCTTGATCACTTTATCGTTATGTCAAAAGTATAATTTTTTCCCGCCTCAAACGCCATCTTCTTTGCAGCGACATTATTGTTGATAGGTTTATTCAAGGCGTTCCATACGATTGCCCATTTACAGATTAACTCGGCCATATCACTCTCTGTTTCGGTCACACTCCGCTAGGTGGACCTCGTAGTTAAGGTCTTTATAATACGTCCCTTTGGACGAGTTCTTCTTCTCCTGCTCATCCAAAAGGATACGCTCATAACGAGTGGCCCACGTGGCCAGCTCGAATAAATCACAGAAGTCAGTTCCTTCAAACCTCTTGCAAAGTTCAAAGGACATGCCCCCCATAGCCATTTTAGCATATTCTTCCTCAGGTAAAACCGTCTTTCACCGATACTTTGCCTTACGGAAACGGGCTATGTAAGTTCTACAGTTTCTCCTACTAATTGCATCATCCTGGACAGGTCTGCCAGGGATGTTTCAGGCTCAGTCCTATAGAACTGGCCGTGAAATAACTCTTACATCCCTTGCCAAGTTTGCACCGAATTGGCGGGGAGATTGACACACCACAAAAATGCCATGCCCGTTATCAACTTTAATGGGTCACTACTACCCACATGGCCGCATTAAACAATGAAACGGCCAATATGCTCCATCGAAGACTGTTCACTCTCTCCAGAAAACAGAGTGAAGTTTGGAACTTTGTACCCCTAGGAAAATATAACCTGGTCAATTTCGGGGGGATACGGCCGTCTGTATGTTGGCCTCTCCAGTCTTCTCATAAACGGGCCATACTCTTCATGTATGGCTGCTACCAACTCCTCCCTATTGATGGGTTGTGGAGCTACGGGCTGAACATTCCTCAACGGGGGTACCAATGGTAGTGGCAACTGCTATTGATTGTTATTGGTCTGATGGGTCCAAAACCCACCATTGTTTCTTTGCCCCCCAGGAGTGTGACCTGGAGGTTCGTGTGGCCGACTAAGCTTTCAGTATGGCATATTGATCGAACAAACCCCGGTGTCACCGATCCATTGGGATCGATGACTATCGATCCGCCAGCCATTTCGGTCTGTGATTCAAATTGCTTGCCTGAGCCATTACCCTCTCTAAGGTTCGGACAGATGTAGGGTGGGTCTTTTGGCTTATCATACTCGACCAATGTGCCAGAGCCTGATCCGTTGACTTGCTATTTGCTTCCTCCAGCCTTATAGGTCTCTATCAGCCTTCCGATCATGTCCGATAGGCGATCTAATTTTACGTGGGTGGTCCTTGTCTCCATGACCAGGTCAGCTTGACTCTTATAAACACCGACCGTCTGGTTGATAACCACCTTGAGATTGCCCATTGATCCTATTAGCGCGTTGTATTCTACCACATGGGCTCAACGTTCGCTCTCATGGCCTCCAAAATTGCCTCAAGAGTGACACTGCCGTCTTGTGGAGAATGGCCAGTACTTTGCTCCATAGGTGGGTCCATGGGAGAATCGTCTTGGCCGTTCTTCGTTGTCTGTTTATCTTTCTTTGGAGGCATGGATTGACACTGTGGGTCTCACCGGGCGTGCCAAAATGTTTGCTAGTAATTTACGCGGGCGTGCCAGAGCCAAACGGGCTTGGTGTGTGTGTGTGCGAACTAATTTCCTAAACGCTTGTGTGAGTGATACACAAGGCTTGATGAATCTGACTTTCTAAACGGTGATTGTGTTCAGTGAGTAGGAAAGTACCCTTACCAAAAATTCTTTTGCAGTACTGAAGCGCACAAGCTAAACAATGTTAAGAGTTTACTAGGTAAACAATCACAAGCAAATTAATAAAGCGTTAATTTTATTAAGTATTTGGAAAACATAAACAGATCTAAAGAACAAACCAGAGCAGACTGATTATCCAAAAGAATAAAAAAGAAATAACAAAAAGCGCAGACCTATTTACTATGAATGCTGGAAAAATATAAAGATTTGAATGCTTTGAATGCTTCGAATGCAGTGTATGCTATTTTCAAGATGACGCGGAGTCCCCTGTATGCTTGGCCTGCATCGATATTTATAGTGGCCATGGATAACTTCTGATTACGAAAGGACTCCTTAGCTCACGCCCTAAGCTATGTGACTGATTGGCTGATGGTGGAAGAAACCTTCTCAATCTTTAACTCCTACCTTATCCAAATTTTGACTGAATCAATCCCACTAATTTAGGGATTAAACTTCTAAATCCGGCTGGATGTGATCAGATTCTTTTCTGAAATGGACTCTTGCTTCCTAAAAATCTGGGATGGCGTCGTCCTGACAGTTGTGAATAGCACCGCCTTCCCCTTTCAATCCATCGACCTTGTCAACTACCTCTTCCAGTCGAATCGGTCTTGACTAATTTCAATGCTTTCTTTCAAGCCTGATTACCTGCTTACGGCCGATCGGACTCATACAGTCATTCTTCATTACACGGTGTCCTATCGGCCTTAATGCTGCTTTTAATCCACCATCGGGCTTATGCTGAATTAGGTTATGTTATTCCCGTGTCCGATTAACATCATACATACCCATCCTTCCAATCGGGCTTATACCACAACACCTAATAGCCTGGTGCCTACGATTGGGCTTACAGTCTCCACTTAAGTCCGCTGAATCATAGATTCCCTGGCCCGGCCTCACCTCTATCCAATTTCATGCCACTCAGGCTCAAAAGCCTTTGACGGTTTTTGGGTGCAAACATAGTTAAAATCAGTCTGAAAAGAAATCATCTTTTTATTATTTTTAATATTAATAAATTAGATAAAGTTATTCAATTTAAATCATCTCTCCCTTGGACGAACTAGGCTTACTAGAAAATATATTACTTGAACGATCACCTATACTTGGGTGTAGCATTTAGAGCACACAATTTTATTTGTGTCAAGTTTCTGGCGCCGTTGCTAGGGAGAGGCAATTTGCTTAATTTTATCTAGTTTGTTAATTTATTTTTAATTTTTCCTTTTGTTTACTTTGCATATTATCACACATTTACTTTATAGCGTTTGATGTCATATAATTCCAACAAAGGCATATTTCAACGAATACAAAATTTTAACGAGTCCTCTGATTCTTCTATTAATCCAATAGTTGTACACCTCAACATTCTGACCCAATGGCTGGCTTTCTACCACCTAACCTTAATGGCCTTAATGGGAACAATGAGAATAATGGGGAGAATAATCTAGGCCTAAATGATGACACTGAAAGTCAACATAATTTCAATCCTAGAGAAAGAGTACGTAGATGACAATACACGCTCATTGCGAGAGTTGTTAGCCCCTGATAGGAACACGATCCCTTCATGCAGAACTATCCCATCACATCAAGGGACTTTCCACTTTAGAAATGCTATGATACAATTCTTACCTACTTTCCATGGGATGAAAAATGAGAGGGCCTACATACATTTAAAAGATTTTGAATATGTGTGTGAGACATTTACAGACCAAACGTGTCCGCAAGAAATTGTTAGATTGAAACTATTCCCTTCTTCATTAAAAGATAAAGCAAAAGCTTGGCTTTTAACTCTTAGACTTGGCTCATTTAGTACATGGGCTGCTATGCATGAGGAATTTAAAAAAAATTCTTTTCAAAGCATTTAACAGATGACCTCATGCGGCAAATCAAGCTTTTTACTCAAAAATGATAATGAACCTTTTGCTAAAGTCTGGGAACGTTTCAAAGATCTACTTCTATCTTGCCCACACCATGGTTTTGAAAAATGGCTTCTCATGATTTTCTTTTTTGAGGGATTAACACAGAATCTAAAAAGTTAGTTCAAACATTGTGTCAAGGATCATTCATGCACAAAAGCGCGAATGAAGCTAAAAACATATTTTGATGGCTTGCTGAGAATTCACCTCAATGGGAACAACGTGAAGTAACACGCGCACATCCTAGTGAACCTGATAGGGCTAAACAAAAGAGTATATTCCTACTTAAGGCTGAAGATGAACTATATACTAAATTGGCTAAGCAAGTAGAGGCGTTAGCAAAATGAATAACAAAACAACCTAGAGTAATGTATCAAGAAGAAATGTGTGGTAATCGTAATATGGTAGGACATCAAGCGTATGCATGCCCTAATATACCCGTTTATCAAGAAACACCGCCTGTGGATATGAATGCGATGAATAATTATAATGGTCCTACAAATGCGTATGGTAGGTACAATTGGAAGAATCAATCAAATGTAAATAATTGGAGAAATGAGGCAAATCAAGTACCTAATGATAGTTTTAATCCACCACCTCAACAAAATCAATTCTTCCAACCGAATCAAAATCACTATCAACCACCTCCTCAACAATATAATAAGCAATATAATCAACAATATCAACTCCTCCAGCAAAAGAACTATCAAGGAAATAATCAAAATAGTTCCAATGTTTATGTGCCCCCTCATAAGAAGGCACAAGAACACCCTAGAGATGCAATGATGCAACAAATGGTTCAAGCTATGGAAAAATTGCAATCAACTATGGAAAGAATAGGTAATCAATTTAAAAATAGTCAAAAAGGAATTTTCCCAACTCAACCACAAGCTAATCCTAGAGGTTAACCACAAAATGGCGCCCAAAATTCTGGTTTGGGGAATCAAGAACATGTTAAATCGATTACAACCTTAAGAAGTGGTAAAATTGTAGGGAAAGATATCTCTCCTCCTATAATTAAGGAAGAAAAAGATATTGCAGATAATAATGTAGAAGAGGGAGTTGAGAGTGACAACACTAAAAAAGATGAACAAACCCACCCTAAGAGTAATGAGAGGCAAGATGGTGAGAGAGAATAAGAGGAAACATCTAAATACGTTCCTCCAGCCCCTTACCCACAAAGATTAAAGAAACGAGATGACGCTAAGAACCAAGAATTCTTAGAACTTTTTAAACAAGTAAAAATTAACTTGCTCCTCTTGGATGCTATAAATCATGTCCCTGCTTATGCAAAGTATTTAAAAGATTTATGCACTATTAAACGTAAGCAAAGTGTAAAGAAGAAAGCTTATTTGGCGGATCAGGTAAGTTCTATTATTAAGAATAATTTACCACCTAAATATCAAGATTGAGGCACGCCAATAATTTCATGCATTATAGGAAACCAAAAGATTGATCATGCATTACTTGATTTAGGAGCTAGTGTCAATTTGCTTCCATATTCGGTCTATAGACTGTTAGGAGTAGGGGATCTCAAACCAACTCGTGTCATACTACAATTAGCTGATAGGTCTTCTAGGATACCTGTTCGAGTGGATAAATTTATTTTTCCTGTATATTTTGTGGTGTTAGATATAGAACCTGCCCCTAACCCAATTGCTCAAATTCCTATTATTTTTTGTAGACCCTTTTTGGCAATAAAAGATGCTACAATTCGTATTAGGAGTGGTATAATGACTTCGGTTTTCAGAGACATGACTTTGAATGTCAAGATTTTCTTGAACCCTCAACACCAAGATGAAGAGGATGATGTAGAGGAAGTACAGTGCATTGAGTCTATTCCCCAAGATTATCTTAATTCGACTAGACTTGATGAACCTATAGAGTAAGTAAATGATCACACAATAATAGAACTGTTGGAGGAGAGGCAGAAAGAAGAGATATTACCAAAACACGAGGATGAAGAATCTATCATCCTTGGCTTTTTAAAAAACTTAAAGCTTGATGAAGAAGAAAATTGTGAGGATAGTAATGTGATTTTGAGCAACGAACATTCTATTGAGGACGTAGACCAACAGTCCCAAGTTAGATGATCTTCACCTTCACCAAGAGGCAAGTGTCTTTTTCGATTCCTTAACGTATGCGGACGATGATGACTTGGCTGCCCAAATAGACAGATTTTGCCAAGTCAAGCCCATGTCTGATCCTATACAATTCAAACCAAGTCAAAATATGAAATCGCACCCTTGTATCAATCGTCCAATAGAAACTATTCCATTAAACAGGGAGGTATGTGTTGCTTATATGTTCAATCATTATTCCAACCCTTTTCTCATTGAAAAACCAAGACCTCCTTCTTTTGTTTTTTTCCTTTTAAGCCTTTTGAACAAATATTTCTTATTTTTATTAATGTTCCCCTAGAATTTGGTAGCAAAAAGGTTTTCACCATCCCGTTCAAAATTTCATCTGAAATTCGTTGGGGGAGATTTTATTTCCCGAGATCCTACATAATGTTCTAATTGCTTACCTGTTTTGTAGGGAGGATCCACTGAAATTTCAATTATTAATATACGATGTTTATCTTGCTTAACCACTCATTGGTGGTTATTAATTACGGAGTTTGTCGACTATCTTCTCTATCATTTCATGTTGTTAATAGAATTTTGCAGGATATCTAAATTTGGACCTTAAAGGCTCGAGGTACTGTTATTCATTCTTTCGCTTTACTTTACTTGTCCATATGCGTAGTTTAGAACTTTGAAGACAATGTTTAGTTTTAGTTGGGAGGGGGGGGGGGGGGGGGGGGAGTAAGTAATTGCATGCCTCGTTTCTTTCTTTTTGTGCATTAATATCATATACATGTGCATAGCAACATGAACTTAGTAAAATTTTAAAATTTTAAAATTTTTGAATAAAATAACATGGTTCTTGTATCTCTTTTAGTTAATGTAGTTAGTTATGGTGCATTTATGTCATTTTCTGTATATCATTAGTATGTGATGAACATAATTGTAGTTTGTTTACTATCTTAGTTGTAGTATGCTTTATACTTTTTAATCGTCAAACACCTTGATCATGAGTTACAACCATGTACTTAACTAAAATGGATTAGTAAGCATAGCTTAGATATCTTAAGAGACAATAGTGGAGACTATTAACCCAAGTGAGCATATTGAGCATTCTTTTATTTTAGAGGGTTTTATATTTTTACTCTATCTTTTTGAAAAGCGATAAATTCGTTGAAAGTCTCATTATTCTTTCTATTTGGCTGATCACTAGAAGAGAACATTCATGATTTACCAAAATCTAGAGCTCTTTATTTACTGAAATGGATAAACTAATTTACTTAGAAGATGATTTAGGCCATCTTTTGACCTTACATGCATAATACAACTTTGGTCTAGCTTGATACTATTCCTTTACTTCACCCTTTTGATCATTTTATAATTGCCTTGTCTTTACAATCCTAATATATAGACCTAACTCCAAATCTAGAGTTTGCACCTCATTTCTTTATCTAGGTGTGATTGGGATGTGATGCTTTGATAAGAAATACATTATGTGAAGAAAGGAGAATTGAAAAAAAAAATAAAAAAGAAAAGAAGTGAAAACAAAGAAAAAAAAGAGTTGTAAGAAAACAAAACAGAAAGAACGAGGGATGAGTCATGAAGATTGGAGAAGATGACAAGTTGCAGAAAATTTGCAAATTTATGTATTCAAAGTGAGTAAATACTCCAGTCACATGCTAAGACAATATTGAGAATTTTTACATTTGTTTCCCTTACATCAATACATTTCAAAGTCCTAATGATTCTAAGTAAATTGGATTTGAAGTTAAGGTAATGAGAGAGTTCTCCACGGTATTTCGCTCTTCTTGTGTTAGGTATCCATTCATGAGACTACTGCACTTAAAATCATTCATTTTTCAATTTAGATGTGTGAAGCATTAGTTCCATTGCATTTACTCTTTATAGTTTCCATATCATGAGGGATAATAAATACACCTTATTTAGAGTAATTTCATCTTGCGAGTGTAATCCAGGTGAGAGTTGAGTCAAATCTAGTGCCTTAAAAGTGTTTTAGGTTATGCGAGCTTTGAAATTAAAGTTTTGTACTTTGGTTGTCCATTCACACACACACTTGAAGATTAATAGGTATGGAACATTCTAATGACTATGATAGTAGATTAACTATGATGTGTTTGTCGCAAGGCTAAAGCATACTAGAGAATTTTATAATTGTTGAGCAAAACTACATTGATATAGGAAAGAGAGCTTTCTTGAAAGATTTAAATGAGAACCATTACCATAAACATGAATTTCGTGGGTAGATTTACTATAAACCCTCACAAGACAACACTCGTCCGCTAGGGGGAACCTAGGGGTTTAAAGGCTTGTTGTATATGCTAAATACAATCGCGATTCCTGTGAAAGTGAGTTAGGATTTTTGTTTCTTTCGTTTTTGTTTTTGTTTTTAGAGATTAAATAAAACTTGCATTAGTTCACTTCATTGCTAGGGACTAGCAATGAGCTAGTTGGGGTGTGTGATTAGACGTAGAAAGTGCATATTTATAGCATGTTATATGGTATTTTATGCATACTTTTATCCCCAAGTCCCTATAGTTACACGCATTTCAATAACATTGCACTTTCATGGTGATCAATGTAAAAACATGCGTATTTGTATAGTTTTATAAGCTATTGGGTGCATTTGGATCAAGTGAATCTTGAAGCTTGGCAATGAATGCCTCACTTTTTGTTATACAACCCTTATATATTTCATTTACATCATTTACACAAGGTTTGTGAGTGTTTTGTAGGTCAAAGAAAGCATTCATTGCTTCAAAGGTGATTCCGATGGAAGAGAATGACAGCAGCAGCTGGGAAAATGGCATTTTTGACATTGAATACTTTGGAAATGCGAATTTTCTCAAGAGATAAAAGTTATAGTTCGTCGAGTTACGGTCGCGTGGCCGCAAACCGTGCATCAATCCGAGGTCCGAGGAAAGAGATATCGTAATTCTCCCATCAGTGTGCAGAGCTGTCAACTGCAGAAGAGCGAAACCGATCCCAAAACATATGCGGGACCGGTTCTGGTAGTGTAGTGGGACCGATCCCACTCAGTAGATTCACCCTAGCAGCTTCTTTTTAGGTCTAGGACTCCTATATTGATATATATATATATGACTTGTAAACGTATTATACTCAACTTTCATCATATTTTACATAAAGTAAGTGTTAGAGAGGCTATTAGAGCTCTCCTAAACCCTAGGTTAGGATCTCTAAGGTCATGTTTGGATGCTATTTCAAGATTTTAAGTTAATAAAGTAGTTTTTCTTCATTCTAGGTTCTATTGCTCTCTATTATTTAAATTTTTAGTCCATTGATCACTGTTTAATCATGATTTTCATTATTGTAGACACCCCAATTTTGACCTAACGTCGAATTTAGGAGAGTGTCACCTCCGTATTCGATGATGACAAGGACCGAAAAATTGAAGTATTCCAAGCTCTTCAGAAAATCTCCTAAACGCGATAAAATTTCACAGAAAGAGGAAAAATACCAGGTATTTAGGGGAATTCAGAACAAAGACATGATTTTTGGAAAGGATCTTCAAAAATAATTTGTTTCAAAAAGAGAAAAGACCTAAAAAGGGGAATCTCACCAAAAAATGGCACACGGCGGATTCCGCGGCACTTGATGAGTGCCGCGCGGCAGTCAGAAACTGCCGCAGCGGCATTCTCCGAGTGCCGCCACAGGTTTCTGACTGCCGTTCACTTTTTAAGTCTGTATTTTGCAGAGCAATACGTATGCGCATGCAGATAAGAACAAAAAACTGATAAAGTAAGACTGACGAAAACGCGGCAATTAATTAAATTCCGCGGCAATAAATGAGAGCCGCGCGGCACTCACGAAGTGCCGCTACGGCAGATGTTGAGTGCCGCAACGGCATTTTTTGCTCCGAAATTCACCAAAAATACCTGGTGTTTTTGCCTATAAAAGAGAAGGGATCTTGTTTGTAAAGAGGACCAAGAGAAAAAAAAGGCATTTTAGGGGGAAAAACATATACAAAAAAAAAAACACTTCCATTACACCCACATTTGAAAGAAAAGAGAGAGTTTTGGGAGAGCTTTGAAGGAGAGTTTGGATAATCTTCAAAAGAAAACTTTGAGGATAATTTGGAGGTGATCCTCTAAACCTAGATTATTAGCTTACTCTTTCTTCCCTTGAAATCTTTAAACCTTAGAATATTTCATCATCTTTCTTTGTTTTAAACTTAGTAGTCTTTATTTCTTTTTTTTTTGTCTATCTTCTTCTCTCAAAGGTCTTGGAGATTTTTCAATATCTCTATTGATCTCTTGAGCATGATCCTTTGAATCTCATGTAAGCTCATGCTCTACATGGAAGTCAAAACTTGATCATCACTTTATTTCACATAGATAGGACCCAAGTCCATATTCATGACTTGGATCCCCTAAACTTGGTGTCTCATGGAATCATTTCCATATTCCTTTGAAAACTACCAAGTATTAGTTGCATCTTCATCTCCAATGACCATCAAGTGGTAGGAGAAAGTATTTTGGGTCTAAACTCATCTCTATGGTTTGGATTCATCATCTTGAGATTTCATGAAGTCAATCCATATTTCATTTGAAATCTATGAAGAACAAAGGTTTGTAGTCTCCCATGGCCATCAAAGGGTAGGAGAAATGGTTTGGTTTAAACCCAACTTCATGGTTTAATAGTTGGAGTTACCAAATAAAAGTTGAACTAGCAAAATAAAAATAGTGGATCTACAAACTGTTTTTGATCAAAGATTTTTAGTTCGAAATCTAACCGTTGAAATCAAGTGAAACCAACGGGAAAGTGTCAATAACACATTGTTCTACCACTGCAATTTTTGTTTTGAGGTGGTTTCATGTTTAGAATGGTTTGATCATGGTTTTTGTGAAGCAACAACAATCTGTCCAGAATTTCTGAATAGTTTCAGAACAGCAACACTCTTTTGAAATAATTAAATCAGAGTTCTAACAAAGTTTCTATGACCCAAAATAATTTTTTCCAAGTAGATTAATGTGTTAGGAAGTCACCCTAAAAAGAACAAAGCAATTCTCATTTTTTTACTATTTTTAATAAATCGTGCAAGAATTCTGGACAGGAGGTTGTAAGATGCTGAGTGATGTCTAGTGTTTTCCATATTCCCGGAGATCTAACCGTTGAAAACTTGATTTTCTTTTTGATTTGGAAACTAGACTGACAGAGGCATCTTGTGTCCAAATTTCATCAACATCAAACCATAAGAGATGTGTTTTTTATTTCTTTTAAGTTCTGGTATGCTCTCTGCAATTTTTAGAGTTTTTATGACACATTTGACTTACTTTGTAAATAAGGGCCTAAATGACTTTCTTATGATCTAAGGCTTAAACCATGCTTTAATAATGATTAGTTGAGCTTGAATTCTAGGTTCAAAAGTATCTCATAGTTTATCCTTGTCCATGTACATATTCATCCATATGGTTTGACACTTATAATTAAGACTTATTTGCTTTGGATTTAATTACATTAGATAGATGTAAGCTAGAAATTTAGGATCGTTATTTCTAACATCGTGTTTTACATATCATGTGAACTAACCCTTTGTTTTGTAGCGCTATTAAGGTACGATTTCTCAATCCCTCTCTAGTTTATCAAATTCCTTAATTTTTATTTGATTTTCGACCTTATGCGCGACACCTTAGAGTTAAGATTTGCCTTATGTGTATATATGGATTAGAGACTCTTTTCCTAGGTTTTATTTAATCGCATGCATTGCACGTTTATTATCGCCGCTGGACCCCGGGTAAGTTCACTTGTTCCATATTGCATATCATATCGCTTGTTACCTGAATTATGTGGCTTTTGAATGATATTTTGTCAATTGCAATTTTACACCCTTTGGACATGCTTTTGTGATGTATATGTATATATGTATTAGTTGAGGGCATGCTTAGATTAATAAATTTGATTAAAAGGATGTTGAGTAGAGGCCTATCATAAGATAGGATGAGAGAGGGTGTTTTAGTCCGATGGGCTCCTTCCTCTCTCATTCCATAATCCCCGGACCTAGTTAATCTCTGGTTTCTAAAAGATCAGTTTGCTTTTAAAATGGTTTCTTAATTTTCCTTTTAAAAATTAAGTGGCGACTCATTTTGTTTCAGAAATTGATTTTGAAAAGCTGTGGGTAAACCAACCTGCGATATCCACAATTATGTTTATGCTATCTATGACTGTTAGACTCAATTTCTCTATGTTAGGCTAAATCCCTAGTTAGGGGAGAGTAATGAAATGGTAAATAGCTTGATTTCCATGCATGTGTTTAACGGGCAGCCCTAAATTCAAGGATCAATAGATGTTTAAGTAAAGTTTCATAGGATTTTATGTTTTCTAATATGAATAATATTAATGGGCATGACGTTAATGAATCTTAACTTGAATTTTCAATAGTTTGTGAACTTGCTTCATGGTTTTATTTTAGTTTAATTATTTTCAAGCACCGTAGATTAGTTTTGGCCATGAATCATGCTCATAAGCAATCTACCCGTACTTCATTAAAAGGGTAAAATTGAAATAGTTCTATATCTTTACACCGGTCAAAATGTATTTTACTATTTTAATTAAACCTATACACTAGAGGAATGGTTTTGGATGATTGGGAGGGTCATATCTCTTCTAAGCATGGGAGTTAAGAAGTTTATTGTGGATGTGATATTTCCTAATGTTTTTATCATATTTAGAAGTCTCATAATTAAATTCACTGCTTTAATTAATTCTTAGTTAGTACTTAATTTGCTTAGTTAAATCACACTAGAACTTAAATTATAGTTATCATTAATTAGTAATTTCACTTAGTTAGTAAATTTTATTAGTTTAATATTATTTCTAGCAATTTAATATTCACAAAAGCTTCATTTAGTTAATTGTTTCACTTTTATATAAAGAGTCGTTAAAATCAGTCTTAAAAGAAATCATCTTTCTATTCTTTTTAATATTAATAAATTGGGTAAAGTTAATCAATTTAAATCATATCTCTCCTTTGGGTTCGACCTAGACTTACTAGAAAATATGTTACATGCACGATCACCTATACTTAGGTGTAGCATTTAGAGCACATAATTTTATTCGTATCAATTAGAAGTACCCTTCAATTTAGTACTCATCATTGACTCAAAAAAGAGAGAGTCCTTAAAAGAGTCCTTGGTTTCAATTTGGTAACATCAACAGAGTCAAAGATACTGGGCTTTTCCAGAATTTCAAGAAAAGCTGGGGCAAATTTGAAAATTTTCAAAAATTTGGGGTTGATCTGAAATTTTCTTACATTTTGGGTTTGAACTACAGGTTCCAGAAAATTGGGTAGATCACAGATTGCAAATCTGTGTGAACACGAAGAAGTCGAAGGGCTACAATCAGTTTTACGGATAGGTCCGGCGAGTGTCGAGGTAGTCCAGCAAAGTCGGCTAGGGTTGAGAACGAGAAGTTCGAGATGCAGCAGTGGCTGCCGAGAGTGATCGAAATACGAAAGGCAGCGAGGCTGCTATACGAGCATGAGAAAAGGATTAGTCTCAAGTCTTTGCTCTGATACCATGTCGAAAGAGTTGGGAGAAAAAGAAAATTCCTATATATCTCTTACAACGAGGAAGCCGCTATATGTACACAATTACAGAGAATTTAAAAAAGGAAAGAAAAACAAAGAGAAAATAATACAACTCACTAATTATGTTATATCTCCTAATCACAGCTGTACAAGAATATTCTAAATATTTATACAATATTAACAACTGTTTCAATCATGTCCAAATTGTTGTTCACATTATTCCAAGGCAATAAAGAAAGCTCCAAAGTCATGTTGTCAACTTTTCTATTGTTTACGTTCAACTGTCCATGACCAAAGTGTATGGTGTATAAAGAGTAGGAATCACAGAAAAATGGCAAAAACACTCAGTCTGTTTGGTTTGCCACAAACATGATAAGAATTGATTTGCATTTCTTGTCTGTGGCAATTCTTATGTTTGGTTTGACCTAAAACTAGAATTGAATTCATTCCAATTCTAATTTCAGCCCAATTCTTGTTTTAGAGGGTTTACAAATCCAACCAAAAGTGGTCAGATTTATCAAGAGTTCATTTCAATTCTATTATACTTTTTTCTATTCAATTCTATCCTATTTCAAAAATCAAACCAAATGGGGTGTAAGGGATCAAATGCAATTTTATTAATATTCTACTCCCTTTGGCTAATAGATTTAGCAAGGAAAGAAAACATAAGGGAACAGAAAAGTGAACACAAACAATCTTTGTAACAACTAGAGATAAGTTGTTAAGCAAAAAAAAAAAAAAAAACTAGAGATAAGTTGAAAATCATGTAGAAAAATAGAACACGAATAAGAAGAAAATGAAGGAAAAGGCAAATAAATCAATAATTTTTTTTGAGTCATCCTGCACTTGGTGATCAAGAAGGACGAGGAGGAGGAGAAGGAAAAGAATTATTATGTGCAGTTTTTGAGTCATCCTGAACTTGGTGATCACTTGAGTGAGGAAGACCAGAAGGTAATAGGACTTATAACTCTACATTTAACTAATTGAGTGAATATTTCTTTAATTTCACTTCTTTTTTACTTTTTTCCTTTTTCTTCTTCTCTTGGCTCATATTCTCTGGATGTGGAGGAATTCAAAGATGTGAAATTGGGATACTCAATTACATTTGTAAATTTCTGCCCCCTACATTGTTTAGTTTCTCAACTTTGTATGTTTTGTGGCAGCTAGCTAGGTATAGTTTGCATCGTCACTTCAAACTATTTCCTTTGGGTTGTAGCTAACTTTTTCTTTACCTTTTTTTTTTTGTGTATTTTACTATAAACTTTCAGAACATGAGTGCTGAGTGTTTGGTTCATTCTTTAGTTTTTATCATGATTATAATATTGGAATCCAATATTGTAGCATGAAATCATTCCAAAGGCAAGGCATGTAATTAGAATGTCTGTTTGAATACATTTTCATTCTAAGGTAGGCAGGATTAAATAATACACGGTTTCAAAATTTAAACCTTTTTTGTTCTGTTGCAACATTTTCATAGGTATGAAGCGAACTCACAGCCCTTTTTCACTGTTTTAAGGTACATTTTTTATCTCATGTTTCTGGACTGTTCGCCACAACTTTTGCTTTTGGCTTAAAAATTTTTGGAAGCCTATCACTACTATTGGAGATGTCCCTAAATTTTAGTATAAGATAGGGGAGTGAAAGCAAACATCACATACAACTGAAAAAACTTGTAGAAACGGAGCGAAAAATTGGGTTGCATCAAATTAAAGCAAAGCTCATAAATCACACCCAAAAATAAGCTGGTATTGTTTGATTGAATGAAAATAACCACGAGACTTGATTGTTTGTTGTCTATATATATATGGGATGGTAGTTGAGGTCTAGTTATTATTGTGCTGTAAATACAAATTTTTGGGATATTCAATAAACAAACGGAAATCTGTCTGATTTTCGATTGAATATTTCATTCCTTTATTATTTTTTTAACGACCATATTTTTCTTATCATTGTATAACTAATGTTTTCCATTTATTTGTATTGCAGATTCACTATGGACATGGTTGATTTCCGGATGCTCAACTACGTGTTTTTTTTTATTACATGGACACTAGGTATTAGTTTCTATTAGTTTTGAATATGAACACGATGTAAGGGTATTTTGTGGTTTGTATTAGTTTCTAATAGTATTTTGTGATTTTTATTAGTGTTGAATAGGATTAGGTAATGATATTTAATTGTGGTCTATTATTGTTTTGTTGGCTATATAAATGGAAACAAGAATACGAAACTACGTAAAAAAATTATTTTTTTTTTAAAAAAGTTTTGGCATGGAAATATTTCATCGCTAAAGGTTTTACTAATAGTATTTTTGACAACCTTTAACGAGAAATACATGAAAATTTAGAAGACTTTTCACGAGGAAACACTTAACTATGGCGAACAAAGATTTGTCGCTAAACCTTTTCAATGGCGAGGAAAAACTATTTCCTCGTAAAATGCTACAATATCATGAAAATTTATTAGACTTTTAGCGAGGAAATATTTGGTTATGGTGAGGAAATGTATAGCCAATTGCGAGGAAACATTTTGTCGTTAAAATTTTCCAATGCCGAGGAAAGTAAATTTCCTTGTCAACACCCCTTTAATGACATCCCTAATACAAGGAATGATAGCGAGGAAATATTTCCTCGCTAAAGCTTTTAGTGAGGAAATTAGGGCTTTTTGCGAGGAAATCGATTTCTCTCTAAAGCCAGTTCTTGTTGTATTGAATTCCACTATCAAACGGACGATTACTGTGCACGAAAGAGAGTTCACAACCCTCACCAAACGCACTCTCAAAGAACTCACAAACAAATCAAATTGGTCTCTCAAGAAAACCCTCACAAAATCATTCTAAAAGCTATGAGATCCTAATTCAACCTTTGAAATAACAAAGAACAATAAACCTCACAAATTTAATGGCATAAAGTTGCTTCTATTGACCTAAAAGAGTCCTTATATAGGGTTCTCTATTCTAAATATGCATAGGGTTTGCTTCCAAATCCAATGAAGAACTTGAATCGGGTTAGGAAGCCTAATTCCCGTAAAAAATATTGTGTCTGCTCACGCAAAACCTGATCAAGCCAACCTCGTTGGAGTGAGAAATCGAGTGGGCCTTGCTACAGTGCCTTGCTCGAGCAATTCAAAATAGTTTCCAAACTCAAATGTAAATCAAGCCATAGTTCCAACAATCTCCACCTTGGCAATCAACGGAAAAAACTCACTGGGATTGCTCGCCCGAGCGATGGTGACATTGAAGAAGCGCGCAAACGAGAAAAAAGTTGTAAAGCCACTCGAGCGAGGTCGTGATTCAGCAGCTTTGGATTTTGGCGAATTAAATCAGTTTAGAAAATATTTTATTTTATTTTATTTTATTTTCTTTTTTTCGTTTTTTAGGTTTATAGGGTTTTATTTGCATGTTTTAAGTAATTTTTGGAGTTTAGATGGTAAATTTAAGTTCTAACCGATCGCTATATAAGATAGGAGTGGTTTAGTAATGTTATAACTTGGTTTCTAAGTTCCACAAGTGTCTAATTAAGTGGTCAAATATAAAATAGAATTTGCCTTATTATTAGTCTTTTTATTATTATAAGGGCAAATTACACTTTAGTCCATTAAACTATAACATATTTTCAATTGGGTCCATGATTTTTATTTTTTTTTTACAATTGTGTTCTTGAACTTCAAAAATTAATTCAACCAGACCCAAATTCTGACATTGTTAACTTAAACTATTAGAAATTGTCACGTATGTTGCACGTATTGTTTACCTGTCATATGTTAGGTTAAGACAAACACGAGAGATTGTGAATAGTGCGAAAAATCACATTCAATCAGCTTCAAAATCGTGTTCAATCAAATTCAACACATTCGACTAGATCAAAAATTGCATTCAATCATATCCAAAATCACATCATTTTTTAGCCATTCACAGTCTCCCGTGTTTGTCTTAACCTAACATGTGACAGGTAAGCATTATGCACAACGTACGTGATAATTTCTAATAATTTAAGCTAGCAGTATTGTCAAAATTTGAGTCTGATTGAATGAATTTTTGAAGTTCAAGGACCCAATTGCAAAAAAAAGAAGTTTATGGAGCCAATTAAAAATAGTTGTATAATTTAATGGACTAAACTATAATTTGCCCATATTATAAATACGGATGTAATGTACAATAAAAAAGAATTTTTGATTAATAAGATTATAGAATTTTTGTTCAAAGATTTATATATTCTTTGTAACTTCTTGGTGGATTTCGACATCTTGGTGGATTCTAAAAACCCTTGGTAGACTCCGAGGTGCTTACATAAGAACTTAGACATAGTTCTAGTCATGCTTCCTTGCCACGTCATTGGAGCTCTAACATCATTGGTTACAACAAAGGTGGCATCATGGATGCTTTAGATATAAGATCGTTTGTTTGGAACTAAATTGTTACGTATTCAAAATTGTTTGAAAGATATAAGATCGAACTTATTACGTATTGAAAATTGTTTTTTCAACCATTTCCTGATTGTGCTTCTGCTTGCTGTTTGGTATGCAAACCTTTTTTTTTTATCAGTTTGGTCTCTGAGCCTTTTTAATCTGCTTGCGCCTTGAGCATGTGATATTTAGTGGATCATGATGTTCTTTTGTCTTTGTAGTTAAAATGTCACAAACTCAAACATTACAGCATTTTTCTAATTGTGTTAAGTGTTACAGGAACATGGAATTAGGCACTGGCTGAAAGCATTCATGGAAATTGTGCGGTAGTGCCTTTAGGTACCGCCGATAACTTGCTAGAGATAGCATCATTTTATTGTATTTTTAAAAAGGACGAAAGGGCCTCTAATGCTGTAAGTGACAAAGGAATAATAATCATGGAACAAATCTAAACATCCCTACCCGTTTCTATCTATAACCCTTTGGTTGATGACAAGTACAAGCAACTGCCACACTATTATAAATATTTGAAGTACCCTCTCCCCACATGAAAATGCTATTATGATATTAGCAAAGGAAAGAAAAAGAGGAAGCTAAATTGTAGGGCTAAGCACAAGCTAGCCATTCTTATTCAAGGTACATTTATAATTAATAGTAATATTTTTATTAATACGCTTTTAAATTTCCATGTACTCCCAACCATGTTATGTAAAAGTGAGTTGGTACTTAGACTGTTGATTAGGAGAAAATAAACCAAAATGTCGCTCGGTCTCAACCCCACCTTTTAGGTTCTCGTCAAACAAGGAAAACAAATAGGTCTCAATAATCCTTCCAGGCCTTTTTGGTGTCCCTGCATTTACATGATTAATCAAGTTCCTATAATAAGTTCTTGCATTTTCTGATGTTGCTGCATCACCACCTTCAGATGGCCACCCACTCTCCGATACAATAATATTCAAACTTGTACCATTTGTCCTCTCAAGAGCCGAATAGTGAGCATCTAGCAAGGCATCGAAAAGGTTCCTATATTGCAATGAACCGTCTGTTACAACAACGCCTGGTGCAGTAAATAATGCATAAGGAAGCCAAATGCCTTGTGGGTTACTAGTGTAGCTGAAGTAAGGGTATACGTTGACAAGTAATGGCGAACTATTGTTGACTAAAAAGTGAATGATTGGTTCAATGAAGGATATGACATTGTCACGAAATGAACCTTGTGATGGGGGAAAAGAATTTCCCAAAAGACCAGCGTATGTTGCAGTCGAAACTCGAATTTGTTCTTGTAAGCCAACTGCAGCAATTGCATTGTAGATGTTTTGCATGGCAGGAAGAACAAACTGAACATACTGAGTTGTGTCAGTATTAGGATCTACTTCATTTCCAACTGCAATATATCTAAATCTGACGCTTGGTGAGTAGTCCCTTACATTCCTTTGAACCCATTGGTTTGCAGCCGAAGTGTCAGTTGCAAGGGATTGAAGATCACTATTAGGGACACCAAGAATGAGTTCTATGTTTGTTCCTCGAAGGGTTTGGAGAGTTGCTGCATCTGGATTATAGATGCGCATCCTTGTGAGGCCAGTGGTTCTATAAAGATTTATAACTTCTTGTTGTGAGGGCAAATTATTTCCGTCCCTTCCGTAGCACACGCCTATCGGTTGTGCACCTGAACACATTAGGTTGAACCAAATTTTAGAACCTCAAGGGTAAAGTGTTGCATTCATCATTTAATGCGTAAACTCTATTAAAGTATCAAAACTTAAAAATAGAAGAGCTGTTACATTATAGAGAAAGAGCAATGCTAGGCACACATTTTAAACCATAGCTCAAATCACATCCTTGCTTCAAATGCTAGGCACACATTTTAAACCACACCATGCATTGGGAGTAGCTGGGAGTAGCTGGTAGTGATAAGCAAATTTGAGCAGCTACACTAATCAATTAGCTTATTAGACCTACGTAATTGGGAGTAGCTAGTAACTTTGATTAGGCACCTCTCTGGTGATAAATACGAGTTTGTGAAAACGAAGAAATTGTGGCTTGAGTCAATTATATAGTTAATTTCAAATCAATTCTCTACCTACCATGCATTTCGACACACTTACAGACACATACTCATGATTGAGGGGGGGATATAGAGAGACAAGAGTTCAAATAATTTACCTAAAATTTTTTTTAAAGAAACATTGTTGTGCATGCTGTATCAACCTTAGGGTTGTTTAGGGAGGCTAATAACTAGTTAGTTATATGCTTTGTAAGTGTTTGCCGTAGTTTGTGCGGGCATGTCAGAGCCAAACAGGCTCGGTGTGTGCAAAACTAATTTCTTATATGCTTGTGTGAGTGATACACAAGGCTTAGGGACCTGACTTCTAACAGGTGATTGTGTGAAGGGAGTAGGAAAGTACCCTCACCAAAAGTTCTATGACAGTACTGAAGCGCACAAGCCAATTCGTGAATAGTTTACCAAATAAACAATCACAAACAATTAATAAAATACGAATATATTTTATTGAATGTGTTTGGAAAAAACATTAACAGAGAAAAAAACCAAAGAACATAATCAGAACAGACTCTGATTGCTCAACAGGAAAGATGAAAAAAATAAAACAACAAAGACGACAAACCTATTGCTAATAAAGCTAAGAACAAAAGAACGCAGGGTTAAATGCTCTGAATGTTGTTCGAACGCTATTTCGAGAATGACGCGGAATCCTGCACAGTTTGCCAGCCTTTGTATTTATAGCGGCCTGAACAATCCTGATATGGCAAGGACTCCTTGAATTGCCCCCTAAGCAAGATATGGTAGAATCCTTCCTAAACTCAACTCTTTCCTTATCCTTTTATTGATTGGAATAATCCCAAAATCTTTGGAATTGACTCTCTAAATCCAGCTAGATCTGACCAGATCCATTCCTAAGCGAACTCTGCTTCCTTAATTTCAAGATGACAGCTGCTGTGATAATTAAGGAGACCCATTCAACCATCGGGCCCTCAAAACCATAGTCCATGCCTTTCTTCCCATCAGGCCGTTCTTCCTTGATCACCCACCATGCCTTCAAAAGTGTGTGAGCCCGATGACGGCTATATGCCTCCTTCCGATCAATCGGGCTCCAATACTTTGCCGTTACTGTTTCTTCCAAATGCGATGCCTGATCGCTGGGTGTTTTACTTCTATCACCTATCGGGCTCCTCCAGACTTGACTCTATGCCTTATCCTCTTGACCCACGTGGTATTGACCCCTCAAGCCCTATCGTCCTTCTCAGCCTCGGGCCAGAAATTTCCAAACAGAATCTGGGTCAGCTCGATCCAAACCCATCCCAATTCATTCGGGCTAAAAATCCTTGGCGGATTTTGGGTGCAAGCAATTAGTGGACTAGTTTATTTGCTTATAATTAAACCTATCTAGTTGGAGAGTAGGTGATAACTTTGATTAGGCACCTCTCTGATCAGGAATAGCCGAATTTTACCAAGAAAAATGAGTTTCTGAAAGTGAAGAATTGGTAGCTTGGGTTGTTTATAAAGTTGGGGTTGAAATCCAAATCTCTATCATGCATTTCGTCACACACACACAGAGAGGGATATAAAGAGACAAAGACTTTGAATAACTAATTATCGGGAAAAAAAAAAAAGAAAAAAAGAAAAAAGAAAACGAAAAAACAGTAGTACATGATGCATCAACCTTGGGGTTAGGGAGGCTAATAAGTAGTTATATGGGTTGTTCAATGATATATTCCTTTTCAAGCCAAAAAAAAAAAAAGTTACATGGATTGTTAGTCAACTAGTTTGTATACTTCGTGTTTGGAAGATGTCTTTTATTGCATAGGAACTTATGCATGATAAGGAACTTGGGGTTTGTTTAAATAATATTTTTTTTTCTTTTGTTAGTCAATTATTAGTTGACCGCTAACTTTTTTTTTTATCAAAATTGAGCACAAGTAGCATACTTCACTCTTTCAAAGCTAAAACCAATCATTTCTCAAATTTATGTTCGACTCTCTAATGACTTTCTTTTTAATTTTCATAACATTAAAAGAACTTTATAATTTTTTAAATGAAATGTTTATCTCTATTTGTTTTAAATTATATATGGACTTTGTTGGATCATATGGTTATTTGAAAGTTTTATCCAAAATTAAAAAATAAAGGTCAAAACGATCATTTACTGTAGTCATTTAAAAAGCTTTTTTTTTTTTTTTTTTAAGTACGGGCTTTAAAAGTTGACAGGCGTCAAACACTACAAAATCTTAAAAACATTTACTTTGGTCTCCTCTGTGGCACGGTTAAAGTGTAGGAATTTTTCTTATGGTTCTAAAAAATATGCTGATCTCGCTTGAAGTTTTGTTTGAGTAACATTTTTCCTATTTTGTTAGGCAACTGTCAATTGTTTGATAATTTTCTGATTAATTATTTATTTATTTTTTTTAGAAAAATGACTACATTACTCTTTCCAAGCTAAAATAACAATTTTTGCAAAATGTTAAAAATTAAGGGTTCGCATGGTAACGTTGTCACGCCCCGGAAATACATGACATTACAAATGTTGTGGTTTTAATCACAACTTTACTATTCGAGCCCTTAATTTTTAACATTTTGCAAAATAGTGTAAACTAAGACTTTTTAAAATGACTACGTACTTTAACAATAATTTTTCTTTTAGTAATTGGATTTGTTAGGGGTATGGTTTTTTTTAAAAGTGTTATTAAGAAATTTACTGGCAAACTAACAGTTGATTAATGATTATTTTCAATACATAGCGCGGGTTAAAATTAAGCCAGTAGAAAAAAAGAGAGGACTGAAACTGATTTTATATCTTTATCTAGAAAAAAAAATTTGATTTCATATTATACATTTGTTATGTACCAAAATATGATTCATAAATGATACATGTGTAATTGTTCTTTTTGCATGTACGTGCGGCAAGATAGTGTGTGTGTGTGCGCGCGTGTATGTGTGTGTGTGTGTGTGTGAGAGAGAGAGAGAGAGAGAGAGAGAGAGAGACCTTGTATTTCAAGGCTAAGCAGTACCATCACAAGGAGTAGCAATATAGTAGCGAACATACGTTGGTTCCTCATTGCATTGAATAAGCTAGCTATGAGAATTGTTTTAGTGGATGACTTGCTCTACCAAAAGATAAATCTGTACCCTTTATAATATATAGAGGCCGGTGTCCTAACGTTGAGAATGGGGTGATGAACCTACCTTTCCAATAGATGCGTAAGAAGACTGATAATCAAAGAAGATTGTTGAAGTCATATGTGACTTCCTCGGAGATTTTTATGATGCAAGTAGAGTGGAAGCAACCACTCAAAGGTTGCACATGGAAATGATGCATTAAATTCTACCCCGACATAATTGTAACTTTGATAAGAAAAAGGGTGGGGCTAAATACACCACTATAATTGCTAAATACACCGCCCCACCCTTACTTTACTCATTTTGATACAATCACTTACCCACTTTCACAAATATACCGAAAATGCCCTTATTTGTTAGGGCATATGAAATATATCAGACATCACAACACAAACCCTCTTTTTGATCACAACAACAACATAATCGCAGAGCCTCATTCTTGCCGTCGCCGCTCCCACATGCAACCTCCTTCAGCATTGTTGCCATCGCCTCCCTCAGCCTCCCTCAACCTCCCTCAAGGTAAGTTTTTCTCTCTTTCCCTCTTATACTTGATGAATGAACTTTACTCCATTTTTATTAATTCTTTTTACTCCATTGTTGTTATTTTTTTATTTATGAATTGGGAAGAAATTGAGCAATTAATGAAACTTCACTCCATTTTGTTATAATTCATATCAAGGAAGAATGATAGCAATTGTATCAATAGACAGAAAGTAAATTTACTCGATAGGTTCAGGATGTACCTGCCAAAGGATTAAGTCCTACCTGTTTATAAAGACGTGATCAGGGAATTAGGTTTATACAGGTTACACTTGGGAGGAAGGAAGAAAAAGGAGGCGGGGTTAACTAGTTAGGCTACCACCAAAAGAGCAATAAATGCACAACCGGCTAACATAATAGTAATGCACTAATGTTCAAGAGATCCCAGATGGCATTAAATGCTCAAACATCTATTAGATCAAGCAAAAAAATTTAAAAAAATAAAAAATTGTCGTTTTACTTTGATGCTAACTCTGCCATGGTTAATTCTCCTACTTTATATTGTTGACCTTTAACCTTTAACATTTAACATAGTCAATCCCATTTACTTTAGAGATTAAACTTTATGGACTTTGGACTCTTGGTCAATTGGTGGTATTAAATGGGAGCTTCTTCTTCTGCAACTCTTATATGTTAAATTTTTTTCAATCTGTTAAATTTTTTTTATTATATTTTTTTAAATTACAGAGATAATTATGAATTGGGAAGAAATTGAGGAATTGATGAATGAAACTTTACCACATAATGAAGGATTGCAACTAACACATGAACAATTTGAAAGTAGAGAAGATTTGGTCAATACTGTTAGAGACTTGATTCTCATCAAAGGCTATGCGATTTCTATAAAAAGATCCGAGGAAGACAAATATGTGGTTATTGGTTGTGATAGAGGTGGTAATTATCGGAAACATCATGATCTCAATGTAGAAAATCGGAAGAGAAAATCTGCATCTCGACTAATAGATTGTCCCTTTGAAGTCCGAGGCAAGAAAAAAATCAATGGCCCATGGATGATTGAGGTAGTGAATGAATCTCACAACCATGAACCTTCTCTTGATATGTCAGGCCATCCTTCTTGCCGTCGCTTTTCTGGAGAAGAGATATCTCGAATTAAGGAAATGTCTTTGTTCGGCATAGCACCTAGACAAATTCTTTCTTCGCTTAGACAGAGTAATCCTAGCCTTCAAGTAATATCTAAAATAGTCTACAATGTGAAGGCTAAGATTCGTAAGGATTATTTGTCTAGTCATACCGTGACCGAAGCATTATTAGAAGAGTTTGGTAAAGGTGGTTTCGTTTATAATGTGGAGCGTGATTTAAATTGTCATCTAACACATTTGTTCTTCGCTCATCCTACTTCAATGGAATTAACAAAAAGCTATTCGAATGTCTTTATAATGGATTGTACTTACAAAACTAACAAGTAAAACAGGTAAACTCTGGGGGTTTAAATCTGAATCTTGGGACCCAATTTGAATTTTGGGGGAAAACCAAAGGCTTTGCAACCGCCTTATTCGTAGCACACGCTCAAATATGCGGCAATCTGTGAATGCCGTGTGGCAGTCACTGAATGCCACTGCACGGCACTTCATCAATTGTCGTACACAAATATCGAGTGCAGAATACTTATACGCCCAAAATTCAAATCATTTCATTTAATTCCTCATTTCCTTTCTCACTCAGATTTTTCTGGAGAAATTTTCCTTTTCTCTTGCAGCGATCTACTTGGACCATCAGGTTAGTTTTTCTCGATTAAGACCTAGATATTCTTTTTTCTTTCATTGTTTTCTAAAATATGTTTCAAGATTTTGACATACGAATCCATTTTTTTCTTTGATAGATTATGGCTAGTGGCTCGGGCAGTAAGAAGAAGGCCAAGTATAGGGCCACTCCTCATCCCGACCTCACATTCCTGCTCTAGGATTAGGATAGGCACCTGTGTGCCCGCGCGTTTAAATGCAAGGTAAACACGTCTCCCTTAAACCATCTCTTTTCAATTCTTTTCTATGAATCTTATGAATACAATGGCAACAAACATTACTTGCTTTCTCATGAATATGATGTGTGACAAAGCTTTATATCCTCCTTCACGAATACGAATGCTAGGCTTGCAAAATCTTTAGAGCGTTTCAATTGCTCCATGCTTATTCATTCATGTTTTAATTCCAACGCTCTTGATTCTAAAAAATTTCTCATAAAGCTTATGACTGCAAAACTTTATATGCTTTCTCCTAAATACGAATATCATGCTAGTAAAATTTTTCGAGCGCTTCAACTGCTCTTTTCACTTACTTATGTTCAACATATATATCCTCTTTTTCTCTTTTTTTTCTCTCTTCTTATGAACCTTATGAGTGCAATGCGCATCAATCAAGACTTTATGCGTTCTTTTTATGGATGCAAGTGCTATGCCCACAGAATTTTCTGAGCACCCCACATACTCCCTTTTATTTATTCATTATCATTATTATTTTTATTTACTTTTGTTTCTTTTCTTCATCCGTTCATCTACTAACATTAAATTTTGTATCCTTTGTAGCCTTAGCCCAATGTGCTGAAACGGCATGGCAGCTTAGCCCATGGTTGGGCATGGTATAATTCTTTGAGCAAGACCGTAGAGGGGTACATCAACGCAGCAGGCTTTGGAAACTTCATCAAGCTCTTGATGAAGAGTTCCAATGATCTTAGACAGATTCATGCTCTCTCCGGCCGGTGGTGGGACACCACCAATACATTCCATTTTGAGTTCGAGGAGATGACGATGACCCCGTTAGACTTCAGCATGATTACTGGGATCCCTTTTGGGGGGAGTGCCTACGGTACCCGGATACCATTATGGAGTGGGACTGACTGCTACAGTTGTTGGGAGTTGTTCTAGAGGATCTCTTGGTTACGGTCAAGTGGTTCTTGGATACCTTTAGAGACCAGGAGGGCTTCACGGATGAGCAGATGGCTCAAGGCTTTTTCATGTATATGCTCGGATGCTCCCTGCTGAGCAACAGGGGCGACAGGATATCCGTGGCCTTAGTGGGTCCTTAGAGTGTATGGACCAGATCTACCAGTATGATTGGGCTGGTGCAGGATTAGCCATCCTATACAAGCATATGGGGGACATCTCACAGGATCGGCCAGCCTCTACAGGAGGCTTCTGGAGGGCGTGGGAGGTACAACACTCTTTTATTATTAATTCTCACTTCTAAACTTTAAATCTTTATTTCAACTCCTTTATTCATGAATCTTGAAACTCATGCTCTCTCCTTTTTTTTCTTTCCCTTTTCTTGCAAATTTGGTCCCACGAGTATGTACAAATGAAGTCACCCAAGATGCAATGAGCGGACGCCCTTATCATACCCCAGGGGCTAAAGTGGCAAAAAGAGAGGGTGGGGTGGAAGACTAGGGCTCACGACTTTGCTTTGTTTAGGAACTTCCTGACGAATCTGAGAGAGCTACACATCAAGTGGCAGCCCTGGGTGGATGTGCTTCCTATTGCCTCCCTAGGGATTCAATACTCGGGTGGGTACGAACCACAGAGGATTTTATTGGAGAGCCCAAAGGGTTGGGAGTAGTATTTAGGAGAGAGAGTGACCCGGCAGTCGCTGATGGCCCCTGCGTATTTTGTGCCGCATCCTCCTCCCGAGTCGATGAGAGCTACGGAGACCCTCCAGGGTCCTGCGCTCACGGTTGCCCTAGACGGGCTCTCTATTCAGGACTTTATGGAGTCCTTGGATAGGTATGAGGTCTTCCGCACTGCCAAGTTGATGAAGAACTTCCCTTTGATGGAAGAGACACAGGTAAGCTTCTTTTTAGGTTTTCAAACTTTTGTTCAGCCTTTTATTGCACACATACGTCTTCACTGAACTTACCTCTTTTCTTCTTTTGCAGCCCGTTCCTATCGGGTCTTGGACCCCAGCCCTACCTCCTTGGGATTGGAGTGTCAAGATAGTTTCTTTTGGAGAGTAGGGCACGACTATGGTCCCTCGGTATCATGCAGGCGCTCCTACTATTCCACTACAGTACAATAATGTCCTATAGGACTATGCGGAGGAGGGTCTGCTCTACACTCACAGTGTGTGAGAGTGGATCCATGGTCGAGAGTGGAGGGTAACCTCTTGAAACTTGATTCTGATCTTTGTATTCTTATACTGATGTTCTAACTCTTCTTTCATTTATTGATTCAGGCCGATGGGGCACTGACAGCTGTTGAGGCTCATACGAGAGCCATGGTAAAACTCATACTGACCTTTCATTTATACTTGTTTTAACATTTTTTTCAAATAAATGAAACTTGATTATTGCAATCTCTTTCTTCGCTTAGGAGGAAGAGAAAAGGGCTTTGGTCCTACAGGTGAGAGAGCTCAAGTAGCAACTTCAGCAGTTCGGGATAGTGCCTGGCGGAGCTTATGGAGGTGCTAGACGTGGTGGATGTAGAGGAGGTAGCAGTGGTGGCAGAGGCGGATGCAGAGGAAGAGGTGGGGGCGGCACGAGTGGCACAGAGTCAGAGGAGGAGCCTCTTAGACGTGTTACCCATCAGGCTCGAGGCGGGGGCCGGGGCTGATCTATCTTTTCTCTTTCATCTCCCTCTTTCATCGTTTGAGTGTTTTATAAAGGACACACACTTATTTGGATGGCTAAACATATACATGCATATTTATTTTGGATGACGACTCCTGGATAGCCGTAGTAGGATAGGCATCTACAAACTTAATTATGATTGCTTTTATCCTTTCTGCTTGTTTTTACTAAGTATCGTATGTGTGACCACAGCTTGGTCCTTCCTTTTTTTATTTCTTGTGATTGGTGAATGCCTTTGCCTTTATTACTTTCCTTTATAAGCATGAATGAATGAATGGCTTGATCTTATTGTACGTGATGCATGATGCACATGTTTTATTGCTTTTATTCAGACTTTTATTTGTAGGTGGGCAGAAAATATTACAGACAGGCCTTGGCCAGGAATAAACTCCACGCGGCACTCAGTTAATCCTTTGTGACACTCACTGAGTGCCGCTGTGGTAGTCCGTAAATGCCGCACGGCAATTACCGACTGTCGTACGGTAGTCTGTTGAGTACCGCGGCCGTTTCTCGTGTGCCGCGGGTAGGTTTGGGAAGATTCACTTCTATTTATACCCTCCTTTCCTCAGAACTCTGTAAAACACTCTCTTCTTGCATTCACTTCCTTCTCAAATGGCCCCTATTAGTTCCCAAATCCTCTTTCCATGGATGGATACTCTCTCTGGCATTGATAAGCTCAACTTTAAGTGTTTCAGATTGAATGATCTCTTTGCTTTTTGACGGATACTTCTGAATGAGGACTTGCTTTAAGCTTTGTTCAGTATTGGGATCCCTCTCTCCATGTCTTCCGCTTTGGCTTCCAGGAGGCTTGCCCTTTGTTTGATGAGTTTAGCGCCATTCTGCACACTGATCCCTCTACGAATCTGATAGTTCCTCTAGTGTAGGTCGGGTACATCTGGGATTCGATAGTTCAACTTGCAGAATAAAGAACCGATGCTAATACGTATGGTCGGGCTAGTTCCCCATTCACTGAATCGGCCGATAAACCCATGGAAGGAACAATGAAGGCCGATCTTCTAACTTCTTCCATGCCTACCGAACCACCACCCACCAGCAGCGAGGATCAGGCACCGGTAGAAACATCGACTGTCATAGAAATTGCTCAAACCATGGGTGATGAAATGGGCATCCATATGGAGGAGAGGATTACAACACCCCCTTTAGAGCCAGACCAATAGCCATCCCAGCCATCAACTTCCCAAGCAAGCGACAAGGCCGTTCAAGATGCATCAGCCTCATCGGTACCCGCCCAGGTATTATTATGCTTTGCATTCGGGGTTTCTTTTTTGTTAACACATTAGCCCTTTTAACTTTTAACCTTTTGAATAGGTCGTTCCTCTAGGTTCAGCACCGTTCATACCCTTTGACAATTTTTTACAAGTCTGGACCTCGGGGTGTTTGACTTGGGCTTGTTGAAGCCCGAAGCGACCTCTTCCACACGCTTACAGCAATTAAAGGATTTTCTCATTAGGCTTGTGGACCAAGACCTGTCCAACCTTTCTCCTCCTGGCGATATTGATGCTGCCTTGGGCGTCCTTATGGCTGATTGTTCTCTATCGGACGGGCAACTTACTCTACTACGAGAAATACAAGAGAGACTACCTAGTTGCTGTCTTTTAGAACGATCAGCCTCCACTGTTTAGGCTGAAGCTGAAATTCACCTTGGTGCCTGCCAGAAAGCATTGCAGTTCCTTCAGACTACTAAGACCAAGTATAAAGCTGGGAAGGCATCAAGGGCCCAGATAATTGCCCAAGATACCTTTCTGCAAGCCTGTATTGCAATACTCAGGGCCTAGTTGGAGCAATGTGAAGCCGATGTCGTTATTAACGATGTTGTACTAGCAAAGGTACATGCTAGTCTCCCAATCTCTTGTGCTTGGACTCAAAAGTTGAACAAGGCCAAACATGATCCGACTGGGGCCCAAAAGACTTGGTCAGATCTGAAAGCCAAACTTAGGGAATTTGAGTCGGCCTAGAGTCCGACTCTTTTCTTCTGTCCTTGTATATTTCCTCTTGTATTGAATACTTTATAGGTAAGTTGTGCCCAGCGTTTATTTAATACAATTATGGATTTTTGATTACTCTCTCTCAGGCTCATAATTAATAAGTTGATCGTGCTATAAACCTAGATTCGGTCTACATTCTAAATCAATAGTTTCCCACAAAGTAGGGTAATAAGACTTTAAATACTGACCGTTTATTAATCTAATATGAACTGTCCCATCTACATCACGCAGCCTATATGCTCCACCTTTCTTGACTTGATGGATAATGAAAGGACCTTCCCAATTGACTGACCATTTACCGTACCAGTTGTCCTTGTTCCCGATAGGTGAGACGGCCTTCTAGACCAAGTCTTTTGTACATAAAGACTTCTCTTTCACCCTTTTGTTGTATGCTCGGGCTGCACGTAGCTTTTGAACCTTTAACGAATCTAGAGCTGCCAATCTTTTTTCATCAAGCCCTTCTAACTAAGCGATCATAGCCTCAGTGTATTCAGCAGGCTCAAGCTGATTTTGTAATGCCCTCCTAGCAAATCAGACTATGACCTCCATAGGTAGCATAGCATCATGTCCGTAGGTCAGCATTAACGGAATAACTCCAGTGTTGGACCTTTTGGATGTCCGATATGCCCATAGTGCTTTGGACAGTCGCTTGTTCCAGATCGATCAGCCGTAACGGTCTCTAGAAGGCCAAACCGGTGTATTATATGTTCCACAATAAATTTAATCACTGTAGCCTGAGTCACCGTCCTACATGCTATTACTTTAGTCCACTTGGTAAAGTAGTCTGTAGATACTATAATAAAATAATGTTGGCCTAATGAAGGTGGGAGGACCTTGCCAATCAAATCCATGGCCCATCCTCTAAATGGCCATAGCTTGATGATAGGTTGGAGTTCTTTGGCCGGCACTCTTTGAATTGGGCCATGCTTCTAGCAGGCCTGACATCCTTTTTCATAACTGATGCAATCCTTGAATATGCCAGGCCAGTAATAATTATACATTCGTAACAGCCACTTCATCTTAGTGCCGAACTAATGAGCTCCACAAATCCCTTCATGAACCTCGGCCATTACCTGCATGGCCTCCTTCTTTCCTAGGCACTTAAGATTACGTCATCACCAATGGGTTTCTTGAAACGCTCCCCATCCAACACTATAAATCGGACTGCGAACAGTCTGACTTTTTGGTCCACCCTAACATTTGGGTGTTTTAAATATTCAAAAATTAAGATTCTCCAATCATCGTCCTCCATCAAGATTGAATTAGTTGTAGTATACCAGCCTCGCTTTGCCACGGATGGCAGCGATCGGACTTGTACCATAATAGCTTGATCCTCTAGACCCATTTTTGCTGACGAGGCCGATCCTTTCATGTTAGCTTATCGGCCTCTGTATTTATTGACCTTGGGATATAACTCACACGTATATCATCAAATGAATCCATAAGTTGAGTAGCCACTGAGTGAAACGGGCAGAGTTCCCAATTCCTTATTTAAAATTCGCTCGATATCTGTCAAATCACAAGCCCTGAGTCTCATTTTATGTGTACAGATGATGCCCCCATTTCGAGTATTTCCAGTCCGATAATAAGAGCCTGGTAATCGGCCTGATTATTAGTGCATTTAAAATTGAGCTGAAATGACATCTTTGTATTTCTATATTTAGGTGATACAATGATCACTCCTGCCCCAACACCCTCTGCATTCTTAGAGCCATCAAAGATCAACGTCCATGGGACTAAGGACGTATTTAGTACCTTTGGTGCTAGTGACAGATCTCCCAGATCGGTAAGATCTAGGTGATCAGCCAGAAAATTGGCTATGGCCTGGCATTTGACCGATTGCTGTGATCGGTATTAAATGGAAAATTCCATCAAGGCCAAAGTCCACTTTCCAATTCGGCCTCTCATGATAGGTCTTGACAACATATATTTAATCACATCAGTTTGACATATGATGTAAGGAAAAACGGGCAGCATATGTTCTTAACTATTGCGATGAAAAATACAATGCCAAGCACAACTTCTCAATCGACGCATAGCGCTGCTTGATTAGAGTTAAAATCCTACTTAAGTAATAAATGGCCTACTCATTACCTTGCTCATTACCTTGAGCTAACATACTACCTATTGAGCAATCAGAGGCCGATATATACAGTTTAAGATACCTACCCTTCTTGGGTGGCATTAACACGGGAGGAGTAGACAAGTATTGTTTTATCCCTTCAAAGGCCTGTTGATGGCTGTCTTCCCACTTGAATTCTTTATCGGTCTTGATCTTTAGCAGTGGGGTCCATACTTGAGTCTTTCCGGCACAGTTGGATATAAATCTTCTCAGGAAATTGATCTGCCCGAGTAGCCTTTGTAATTCCTTCTTGTTAGCTCAGGACATTGCTACTTGGATAGCCAGAGCCTTGTTCTTGTCTATCTTTATCCCTCGCTGGTGTACTAGGAAACCTAGGAAGTTCCCTTCTAAAACGCCGAATACACATTGAAGGGGATTCATCTTTAGCTTTTGAGCCCGCATTCTTTCAAGCGCCTTCTCCAAGTCCCTCAAATGATCAGCGTTATCACCGGATCTTACCACCACATCATCAATGTAGACTTCCATAAATCGTCCAATCATGTTATGGAAGATTGGATTCATTGCCCATTGATAGGTGGCTCCTGCATTCTTCAACCCGAAAGGCATAACAACCCACTCAAAGGTTCAAATTGCCCTCAGGCACCGAAAAGCTATCTTCAGGACATCCTCCTCATCAATATAAATTTGGTTGTATCCTAAATACCCGTCCATAAAGGACAAGATCTTGTGCTTGGCGGCTGAATTAATTAGTTGATCGGCCATGGGCATTGGGTATTCGTCTTTTGGAGAAGCCAAGTTTAGGTTTCTGAAGTAAATGCAAACCCTTAGCTTCCCATTTTTCTTTACCACAGCGAGACCCACTCTACATACCTGGCAGTCCAAATGAATCCAGCCTAAAGGAGTCTCTCAATTTTCTCTTTGACTTTCAGTTTTACTTCTGGTAACATATACCTAGGCAGCTATTTAAACAGCCTGAACCTCGATTTAATTGGTAATCGGCGTTCAACCAGTTCCCTAGATAGCCATGGCATCTCATCGTAATCCCAGGCAAAATAATCTTTGTACTTGTGTAACACTGCTATTATATCGGCCTCAAACTGGGGTACTAGCATCTGGCTTACATAAGTTGGTTTATGTTCTCGTCCTTCACCCAAGTTAACTTCCAAGAGGGGATCTTGGACGTCAGCCCTTAAATCGTCTAACTTTGTTGTGGTCGTTTCTAATTCATCCATTTGGATCTCTTTTTTTCTTGGTAATTCTTCCTCGTAGATACAATCGGCTAAGTTAACCATACCATCAGTTGGGCTGATTTCCAATCTTCTGTCAGCTACATATGCACACCATCTGGCCATGCTAGCCCTGTCTGTGAGTCTCAATCAGTTGTTGACTCATCGATCACATCATGTTCGTTAATCTCAATCAGCCTTAACTAGCCCGATGTCGTCTTCATACAGGACAGCATCGGCCGTTTGCACGCGAGCTACGAACGGCTTTGTATCTGCTTCAACTACTTCTACCTTGTCTCCCTTCCAGAAGATCAACAACTGATACAAAGTAGAGGGGATACAGTAATTGTGATGTATCCAATCTCGACCTAACATAAGCGGTCGATGTTTCAACAATAAAGAAGGCAGTCATTGCTGTCTTGCTTCCTATTGTCAGTTACAAGGGCAAGATGCCTTTGGTCCTTAACGGTGCTCCTGTAAAACTCTGGACATTCATTTCAGTAGGGATCAACTATAATTCAAACTTCTGCAGCACCCTTAGCATGATTTGGGGCATGATATTGATGGTGGATCCCCCATCGATGAGAATGCTATTCATGGGAACTCCTTCAATGTGCCCTTTCACATATAGTAGCTTCAAGTGTTGGGACATTTGATATGTAGGTCTTTCAAAAACCACTTTAAGGGGCCCTCCTGGCTTTTTCCCTTCCTCGGTCTGTTGCCCTTTCGGCCTTAAGATGGTTATCTTCAATCGATTGGACTGTTGTTTCGTTGTATCCATATTTTTACTTGTGCCTTCCACCACCTCGGGCTTGACAGTCTCTCCCTCATTCCAGAATATGTCCTCTATAGTGGCCGATTCTTTGGTCAGGCCTTCCATCACATCTCCTTCTATGGTCGTTGGCTAGTCTGGCTTGGCAATGAAGGACATAGGCAAGGTGAACACCATGTTTGACATCAAGCTCGAAGGTATAGTCCCGAATTGAATCGATGAACCATGAGAATCTCTGAAATCATCGGTCTCCTCCATCAGATCAGTTTCAGGCTTGCACTCTTCTTTTCGCTTTTCCCACCTAAAAATTTCCTTCAGGTGCTCCGAGGCATGCATCGCTCCTTTTCCCGCTTTCTTGTCAAAAGTGGGCTCTCCTTCTTGGGAATCGGGAAACACGGGTGAACTGGGTTTAAGAGATCCATGAGTCTGATTCTCCCAGTATTGACGTTCCAGCTCAGCTTGCCTCACGCAATGATATTTCCTTTTCTGAGATTTACTGTATTTAGGAGCTGCCGGGAATTTTGGGTGTTCCGCCCTGTACCACCTTCCTTCATCCACTCTGGGTAGTAGTATCATCCTTGAACGTATGTCCGAGGTTGGGCCTTTTGTCTGCACATTTCATACAATGAATTAATAATGTCTTATCTCTGATTGGCCTGAGTATCTTGGGCCAGTCCGGGAAGCTAGTGATGGCTTAGGTTTCCATTCGGGCTTACCCTGGCTCCACTTTGGTAATGATAGCCTTTCATGCACGGAACTTCTCAGGCTGTGCTCTTTATACTCGTTCGTCCTAGGCTTCTTGCTCGGGCTAGAGGCCTCTTCTTGACATCGGCCTTACACCTCGGGCAGAGGCCTTGTTCTATCAGGTCAAGTTGGTGTCGCAAATCAGCTATTAAGTTATCAGTGGTTAATCGACCATTTCAACCTCGTCCTTGCACTCTTTTTCCTTACGCTGCTCATAAGTCTTCTGGAGCTCGTGTATTGTCATCTGCGACCCATCAGTGACCAAAATGGCGATCTATTTTCCTTTCCTTTGCCTTGGCAATTCATCTTTGTCGATTAGGTCCACCTTTGGCCTAGGCCTTGTTAGCTTATTCAAATCAGGCGTTACCATATTAGCACCGGTGATTTGAGGAAAAGGGTTAGCATCAATTCCCATGGCTTTGTCCGAGAATTTGAACACTCCTTTCTCCACGTTCTCTTGTATAACATTACTAAAAACAACACAATTATTAGTATAATGCTTCTAGGAATTATGCCATTTACAATATTCTTTATTTTTTAGGTCATCGACCTTAGGGATCCGATGACCTTCATTAAGCTTGATCGCTTTATCGGCCAGTAGGGCATCAAAAATCTGATCAGCCATAGTTATATCAAAAGTGTAGTTTTTTCCTGCCTCAAACACCATCTTTTTTGCAGCAGCATTATTGTTGATGGGTTTGCTTAAGGCGTTACATACAATCGGTCGTTTGACGATTAATTTGGCCATATCGCTTTCTGTTTCGAGGTCACAGTCCGCTAAGTGGACCTTGTAATTTGGATCTTTGTAATACGTTCCCTTAGACAAGTTCTTTTTCTCTTGCTCATCCAAGAGGATATGCTCATAGCAAGCAGCCCGCATGGCGAACTCAAATAAATCACGGAAGTCAGTCCCCTCAAACCTCTTATGAAGTTCAAAGGACATTCCTCCCATGGCCATCTTAACATACTCTTCTTCGAGCAAGACCGTCTTAGACCTATATTTTGCCTTTCAGAAATGGGCTATATAAGTCTCAATGGTCTCTCTGACTAACTGCAACATTCTGGACAAATCTGCCAGTGATGTTTTGGGCTTAGTCCAATAAAATTGGCTGTGGAATAATTCTTCCATCTCCTGCCAATTCAGCACGGAGTTGGCTGGAAGATTAACATACCATTAAAACACTATTCCCGTGAGCGAATTTGGAAACAATATATGTTTTAATGGATCATTACTGCCCACATGGCCGCATTGAACGATAAAATGGCCAATATGTTCCACCAAGGACTGCTCACTTTTCCCTGAAAACAGATTGAAATTTGGAACCTTATATCCTTGAGGAAAGTTGACTTGGTCAATTTCAAGTGGGTATGGCCGTCTATATGTCGGCCTCTCCATCCTTCTCATAAATGGGCCATATTCTTCATGTATGGCCGCCACCAACTCCTCCCTGTTGATGGGTTGTGGAACAATGGGCTGAGCCACCACTATAGGGGGTACTATCGAAGGTTGTAATTGGTGTTGGTTGTTGTTAGCCTGATGGGTCCAAAAACTGCCATTAGTCCTTTGCCCCCAGTAGTGTGGACAGGGGGGGTGTGTGGCCGATTAGATCTTCGTTACGGCGTAATGGTTGGACAAAAACTGGTGTCGCTGATCCATTGAGATTGCTGACCACTAAATCGTTAGCTTCTCCGATTTGTGATTCAGACTATTTGCCTGAACCATTATGCTCCCGAAGATTTGGGATTACATAAGGCGGGTCCTTTTGCTTATCGAACATCTGCGATGCGCCAGAGTCCAACCCAGTAACCTACTCTTTGTTGACCTTGTCCTCATACACAGTTACTAGCCGGCATATCATATCCGTTAGGCCGTCCAACTTTGCATGTGTGGTTCTAGTGGACGCGATGAGGTCAACCTGACCCCGATGTATTTTGATTGTCTGGCCGATTAAATCCTTGAAGTTACCCATCGATCCTATCAAGGCATTGTAGTCACACCTCATAGGCTCAACGTTTATTCTCATGACTTCTAAAATTGCCTCCATAGTCACGTCGCTCTCGTAAGGAGAACGACCGGTACTTTCTTCAACAGTTGGGTCAACGACAGGATCATCCTGTCCATTTTTTTCTGTCTGTTTGTCATTGTTCAGAGGCATGTCTTAGACACTATGGTTCCCACTAAGCGTGCCAAAACTGTTTGCTATAGTTTTTGCGCGGGCGTGCCAGAGCCTAACGGGCTGGGTGTGTGTGTATGTGTGTGTGTGTGTGTGTGTGTGTGTGTGTGTGTGTGTGTGTGTGCAAACTAATTTCCTATTACGCTTGAGTGAGTGATAATAGTCAAGGCTTTCTAGATCTGACTTTTATATAGAGTGATTGTGTATGATGGGTAGGAAAATACCCTCATCAAAAATCTCTTGGCAGTACTGAAGCACACATGCCAAATAGTGCTGAGTTTACTAGTTAAACAATCACAAACGGTTTAATAAAATATGAAGATATTTTATTGAATGTTTGAAAAAATAAAACATATAACCAAAGAACAAGACCAGAACATGCTCTGATTATTTAAAGAATGAAAAAGTAAAATAAAAAAAGGACAGACCTATTTGCTATGGGTGCAAGACAATGAGAACATAAAGGTTTGAATACTTTGAATGCTTGGAATACTGTGTATGAATGCTGTTGAGTCTATTTTTTGAGATGACGCGGATTCCCTGCATGTTTGGCCTGCTTCTATATTTATAGCGGCCCTGGACAAGTGTGATAAGGCAAGGAATCCTTAACTTGCACTCCAAGGAAGTTGATTGATTATAGAATCCTTCCTAATCTCCAACTACTGCCTTATCTGAAAACCCTGATTAATCAATCCCTATATTTTAGGGATTAGTCTTTCATATCCACTGGATGTGATCGGATTCCTTTCACAAACGGACTGTTTCCTAAAAATTAAGATGACATTGCCATGACAGCTAAGAGTGAAACCCCTTCCATGTTTAGCTCATCGGCCTCACCTCGTAATGTCTTTAGCCCGATCGGGCTCGTAGCTCCAAGTTGTCACACTTGATGATTCCATGCCCGATGATCGTCTTGCATACTTTTATAATCAACCGGGCTCGTGCAACTGGCTTTCACCATCTCCTTCCAGTATGGTGTCCGATCGTCCTGTGCGCTACTACTATCATCCATCGGGCTTGTCCTAACTATGGCTTACACTTCTCACATGCACGATGAGTTTTATTCGTGCCTAGCCTCCCAATCGGGCTCCCCGCTTGCCATAGTGCCCGATTGGTCAATACACTACCTACTTCGCCTATTGGACTTTGCAAAACAGCTATCTTTCTGAACCCTATGATTCTCACCTCTCGAGCCCAATGGGCCTATGTCATCCCTGTGCCGACCATCATTAAACCCATTTCAACCCTCCATTCGGGCTCAAAAACCTTTGGCGGTTTTTAGGTGCAAACATCTATACGGTCCTAGTTTGTGGCATCTCTGGGAGGTTTTCCTGGGGTCTTCTTCTAGTTTTTGCGTTTCACTTATAGGAGGGGTTGATGTTCTAGGTGTGCATGCTGTGGTTTGGTAGATGTCTTGACCTAGCTCGTTGTTTATTTTGGGGTTGTAATTGGTCTCTTGACCTAGTTACAACTTTAATGAAATTTTGTGTCGTTCAAACAAAAGATGTGCATTAATTATTTGTGTCATAATTTAATAATCATAGGAAAATTTGTTGTAATTATCACTAAACTTAGGTTTAAAAAAAATGTCGTAAATATTTTCATGGGAAGCCACATGACAATATATGGTCATGAACTATTCCTTAAAAATATTGTATACAGATGAGAAACAAAACTTAAGGGTGAATATTGACAAGTTTTAAATTCATATCCATAAATTAACCTACAATGTGGCAAACAAAATATTTTCATTCGACACAGAGAGAGAGAGTATTAGCAGATAAATATTTACACTTCACAAACTTCTAAATTCAACATAAAAAAGAGTCTAATGAACAATGTTGATTAGTCCTTGGGTTCCTCAGAATTTTCTGCCAACAGTGCATTGTACTCCACTCTCAAGCTGTTATATTTCTCGCTCAAATTCTTGAAAGCTTCCATTTTCTCTTCTGAAATTTTCTTTTTCTCTCTCTCCAAACAAAGCTTCACTTCTTCTTTTTGTTTCTTGAGCTCTTGAATTCGCAACATTTTCTCCCCGTGCTGTTTCTGTAGCCTTTCCAATTCTATAGCCTTTTTGGCTAAATTTACAAAGAGATTTGCAATCATTGTTTGTAAATTTAAAACAAAAATGATGGATACATACCAAATGACACACCAGCTTTAAATGCATTATCCTGCGGTTGTGTAAGTGATGCACAGAAAAGTGTGAAAATTTCAAACAACACAGAGTACATGCATTTAAATTACAGTGTGTCGTTTGGTGTGCATCCCTATCATTGTTGAATTTAAAAACAACGCTATTATAGGCCAATCTTGGTCTTCACATATATATTAATTAGTATTTTCAAAAGAAAATATATCACATGGCATGACCATGTGTTTCAGCAACCCAAACATTTAGAATTAGATTAGTTGTCAAGTTAGGCCCAAAACCTAATAAATAGAGCCCGTTAATTTGTGATTGCTGCAAAATTTGTATCTTAAATTATTTCCAAATATATGCGATAATCGGACCACCTTTAAGAATGATAAGAATGATGGGACCACTTTAAAATCCTCCAATCATTGGTCTAGAGCATTACTCATTTTTTCTTGTTAGTTTTTTTTTTTCCCCCTCCTGTGACGGTCTTCTAAAAGTTGCTTAGCATTTGGTGGTGTTGTGTGAATAAGGAATTTTTCTAGAAAAGGGTGTTTGCAAATATAACTTTAAAAAAAAGCGTTTGATTTACTATGTAATATGATCAAAAAGAATGATCTACAATTATTGAACAGTTACATATGGTCTCTACATGTCATGTATTCTACAATATAGATATATATATATATATGGTCTCTACAAACATTAATTAACAAGCACATCTTAGGTAAGGTGGACCACAATTTCAAAAGAAATAATCGAATTGTCCAGTTGAGTTTATTTCGAAAATGAAGCAATTTAGTACTTATAAAATGTTATGGTTTTTCAGCGTTGAACTGATCGAAGTTTGTTTTTGAAAAATTTTATAAAAATTAAGCTGCCAAAAGAACTCAAATTTTTCAATAGTTAATAATGCTACTTATTGTAGATAATTGATTTGCCAAAACAGACATGACTAATGCTTGTGGAAGTCGCCTTCGTATATGTTATGGCTATCTTATATTTAGGCACCTGGAAGCTTGAATGAGCTGCTGCCACCCTCCATGATTCAAGATTTCTGAAAGAAAATACAACCTTTATTATTACATTTACAATTAAAATATACAAGTTCACAAAAATTTCATCATGTTAAAATGTGCACAAAGGGTCTTTGTGAATCTATGGCCTATTTGTGGGAAAAATATTCATTGCAACTTATTTGCACCCAAAAACCGTCCCTTGGCATTTGGTGACAGGCCGAAGACATGGGCTTCTGGCTAGGGCATGTCCGTTCTGTTGAGCCTAGGTGGATAGCTTTAAATGACAGAAACTCTATTTCTGCAAAGTGAACACAACAGTTGCATAATCTTATACGGGATCACAAACTAATAAGAAGTCGGTATGAATCTAGGCTAGGGGGATCATTCTCTAACTCAGTAAATATTTGAAAGCTATGACAAGGAATAAAATCCTACATGGTATCCCCGTGCTACCCAATATTTACTCCTAATTGAGAAAGTCTAAATTAATTTTAGGTTCAGTCCATCTCCCATTTTTATCTGTTTGTTACGCAAATGAAGCTCTAGGTGTGATTTAAGGCTGAGCATGGACTCTCATCCACACAACAGAGAATTTAGCAAACACTTGAATTTGTAAAACCAGTTTAATTACTCGTGAATCACATAACAGTTTGAACATTTTCCCAAACAGGTCCTAAGTGGTTTAATTAATTTTGCAAGTTTTGGTTTTTTTGGCTAAGAAGTTTTGGTTACCTTGTGCCGTTAATCATGACATAAAAGTATGTAGCATCAAAATTTGGCAAGATAGTTATACTTCAAAGTTCAAATAATGTCATACATTATTGGAAGAAAATGATAATTTGAAGGGATGGGCATTTGGTATGGGTAAGAAATTAAGAATTTATAAGTTATAGCAGAAGAAAGATGAAAAATAGAAACCATGTAATTTAGTGAATTGTATGCACTGAGAACACACATATATATAAATATAAAAATAAAAAATAAACCCTCATTGTATGAATTTATAAACAACATCAAAATCATCAAATGGATTCTAGACAGAAGTAAAAGCCCTAATTATGAAGGGCGTAGAGGGAGTTACGAAGAATTCGTTAACACCATATCTGCTTCTCACATGCATCTTGTTTAATTTGGATTAATGTACCTTTGGACTTGCTTTTTAACCCAATTTTAACAGATTTTTGGAACTCTAAAGTGCTTTTTAAAAATTAAAATTTATCCAAATGGACTAGGGAATATACATAGATATATATATCTTATATATATATATATATGTGTGTGTGTGCTTATGGATCTCAAAAGCACTTTTAAGTCCAAAATGTATTTTGAAAGTGTTGCCATATAACAGTACAACCATTACTACGAAAGCAAAACTACTAATATATATCAGTAGTCCTTGTAAAATCTTCTCCAGCAATCTATAGATCAACTAACCTTACAGTGTTGCCAAGTATTCCAAGCACTGCCTCTCTCTCTCTCTCTCTCTCTCTCTCTCTCTCTCTCTCTCTCCAATGTGGCTGGTGCATGTGTGACTTATGAATTGTGTCACTTTACATATACCCTACAAGTATATATGAAGTGTATATATATATGTAAGAGTATGGATTTGTGACCCAAGCAAACCAGCAATCAAACAAAAAAGACCTGATGAAAGAGCATCGTCCATATATGGATAAAAACTCAACACTAGAGATTTAAGTACATGGATATTTGCTGTGCCATTGACAAGAAAGTGTTTCATATCCCTCACATCCCTTTGGTACTAAGGGAATCAGAATATAATTCCATGAGTGAAACAGACATATATATATATATATATATATGTGTGTGCGCGCGCGCGCTCTTCACAGAATCGGAGTCCATGAAAGCACAAAATATTGACAAAAGTATTACTGAAGAATATACAAGGCCATGGGCTTTGGATAAATCTAAAATGGCATGGTTTTTATGGTTTGGATTATATTGTGATGAACATATTAATAAGGATACTAAGCCTGGTGTGGCAACAGTTTTTGGAGTTCACACAAAAAAATATCAGTAAATTGCGAAAATTTACAATTGGTCAAAAATATTTTTATTCTTTTTAAAATAAATCGCAAAAGCACAAATTATGCCAAACAGGCTCTGAGAATGGTCATTGCAATCTATAACCTATGGTTCCACGTATCTACTTAAAATAGTATTAGCGTCCTAGGGGAGAGTTACCGGGCTGATCTATATATGGAAAAAATAGAGATTAGACAATTGTGTTAGGAAAGTAATTGAATGCATTAATATGATCAGTTGGTACAGGACTAGAGTTCTATGACACGATGATAAGGTTAGAATGATCAACTTGATAATATAGCATGATTCAAAAGCTTGGACAGACTTAAATCCAAGCCCGTCCAGTCTGATCAGACCTTATGACCATATATAATAGGCCTAAAGTCGGAACTCGACCGCGCAAAATTGAAACCCTGGTTACAAGGAAGGAACCATGTTGTCCCCTAAAAAACATAAAAGTGGTAATGATAATTGAGAAGTGACCACAAATAATTAGGCCACTTAGGTAGATAGGTCCATTGTTGTCTGTCATCATAATCTAGCAAATTTGAAAGAGGTTAGTCCAAATTTTAAACCACGAGAAAATTGCCCAACAAAAGTTGTTTTAAAGAAATACCACAGGCCCAATTTTTCACAGCATGGTGAATCTGAGGAGAAAACTGGACAACCCGTCTATAATGCTAGGTTTCAAGATAATCCACTATCACTCTCTAAGGCTCTGTTTGGATTAAGAAAGCTAACAACATGAAAGAGAAGAGGTAGAAAAACAGTAAATAATAAGAAATTGCTAAAGGATGAAAGAAAAAAAAAAGTCAAAAAAATTAAGTTTATTTTTCGTTCTTCTTTCTGTTCCGTCCTATTTTCCTGAGTGCTGCTATGATTGAGTCTCGGAATCCAAAATGCTTCTTCAAGTGAAAGCAGGATTGCTCCCAAAATAAAAGCTTCAAGTAGGGGCAAGCGATTTTGGAAATAAATAAATAATAACAATAATCATGATCATCAGTATAGCATGGTGTATTATTTATTTTACGCTTAAACTTAATTTATTAATGCCCCAATGCCCTTACTAAAGTTTTACAATTTTCTCCTCTTAGTTTTATACTTTGAGGTAAGTGATTCAAAATTTTGTTCTTGGATTGTTCGATTACTCCAAAAAAAACCAATTCATTTTATAAACCAATTAAGTGCTAAAAATTAAATATTTTAGTACATTTGATAATGTACCACTTAATTGAAAAAAACAGTTAAAAATTCAGTGAAAACTTTAAGAAAAAAATTTCAACTGAAAATAATCATTGATGCACTCTATTTCAGTACTTGAAACACTAATTTGAGTATTACAACATATTTCACTTAAAATTTCCAGTACTTAAAATTCAGCACTTAATTTTCTATTTTATCAAACAGACATTTCTTTTTCCTTTGTTACTAGCAAGCCATTTCTCTTGGTTTTTAGAGAAAATGTAGCAAAAGGTGACAAAAATTTCTACAACATAATATTGATAATAGGAAATTTTTGCTAAAATTATAATTTAACACATTAAAATCTTTGTCCTTCGATTAAAAAAAATAATTTTGGATTGAAGCCCCAATATTGAGCCATACTAAGGACGAGTACTATTGTATTTATTATTTTTTTCGGATTCATAAACTCCAAGAATATGGTGTTAGGTGAAAAGTGGACTAATAATTCTTGGTGGATGATAATATTGTATTAGAACCAAAATTATCATTATGGTCTAACTTTCTTTTATTCTAGCTTTAATAATTAATTTTATTCCAGCAATCATGTTGCTTCGATTCCATTGCCAATTAATCAGCAAAATTGCGATGTTTTAAGTGGAGTTTTGATTAAACTAGTTTGATTATCGAATTTGTAAAGTTAGAGCTACTGATGATCACTCATAAAGTTTTTATTTTCTTTTTTCTTTTTTTGAGAACATCATAAAGTTGATAAAATTTCACGATTTGAAAACAACATTACCAAAGAGTAGATATCAAGCGAGCTTTGCCCACATGGTGTGACATCCTTCTAATCTTTAATAGGGAGATTGAGTTTCGATTCTTTGTTTGTTCTCATATTTGTTCTTAAGTCAGAATGAGTGGTCCTTGTTAGGTTTTATTGTGGACCATTGTAAGGATTTTGGGGTTAGATTGAATTAAATATGTGTGTGTATGTGTCCAGTCATAATCCAAGTAAGAGCAGATAAACTTGACAAAAAGAAAAAAATAAGATTTTAAGCAATTGGCTTATTATACAAGCCTAAGTTTCACGTTGGAAATCATTATGCCAATTAGTTTGTATTTTACGGAGTTATATACGAATAGCTGCATGAAAAGAGCATAACCAACTGACCAAGCTTTAGAAAAATAATTTCACCACTTGCGTACCAATCTTACACTGGAAAAGCTCAATCCCTTATAAAAAAATACAAATAACTTTAACCATCCAAAAATCATATTATATAATTGCACATTTTCAACATATGAATTGAATTCTAAAATAAAAATTGATATGTCCAGAAATACTCAGCCAAAGTCGGACCGCCACATTGGCATTGAAGACCCCGAACTATCAAGAATAGGAGCTTGTGGCCCATCAATCCCGAGGTCATCGGCTATGACCGTTCGGGATGTTCCAACGGCTCGGGAGTACAACGCAGCTGCTCTCCACGAGGTGCAGCTTGGCAACCAAGCTACTCCACGGTTTCCTAATCTGATCAGGAGACTGTTGGGAAGAATGAGCAGTTTCCTAAACCACTTAGGAAACTCCCCTAACTTTATGTAAATCGGTTTCAATCAGATTAGGCCTCCTAATATGATTACTTACCATGTACAGGAGGACTCTTGCATCTATAAAAGAGCCCGCCTACCCTCTTTAGAGCGGGTCGCATCCTTAGCCTAGAGAGTAGTAGTTTGTACTCACGAATATGTATAAACCCGATCGGTTTTACTGTTAGTGGCGCCCAATTGTTTGCTCACTAGGCCCACCGGTGATCTGCTACTAAAGCGCACTGACACAACCGTGGACGTAGGTCACCTCGTTAACGGGACCGAACCACATCCAAGCTCTTGCGTCCCCAAATCTCTCTTTGAATCTCTCTTACCAACTTTCGGCATCATCAGTTTGGCACCGTCTGTGGGAAACCGATAATTTTTTCACCAACAAATTTCTTGACTGATCAACATGCCACCGAAGACGGGTAAGAAAAATACTACCCCGGCCGGTCAGGAGAACTTACAGCTTGAGCAGCAGGTCGCCTCCATGACCTCCGAGCAAGTGATGGCGGCGCTCGCGCAACTTTTGGAAGGCTAGCGGCAAACCCAGCAGCAAATTGAAGCGTTGTTGGCCTTGCAGGAAAAGCGCCCTCAATCTGAGAACCAGACCGGGAAGAGTGCACCCGACCGGGAGCCCGCAAGAGTCCGGAACCATACCCACTCTACGCCGGTATCCCTGTTGGATTGGGAACACGCCCGGGATGGTGACCGTAGCAGAGCACCTAGGCACACCAGGCGGCAAGCTGAGAATAATCCTCGCCGGGTGGAAGATGCTAGAGATATCATCAATAGGCAACGCGCCACCAGGAGGGAGGAATCAGGGCCAAAGCCCCGGGAATCAGCCAAAGACCCTCCGGCCTGGAGCCGGGGAGATCTTAGGCATACGATTACCCAGAGCCGGAGTCGGATTCTATCCCCGAGGACGACGCACTTCGAGGAGGAAGCATCATCATCAGACCCGACGTACCACTCGGATATGGAAAGGAGAACCCGGTAAGATGTAAAGGCCCAGATCGAGGACTTGCAATAGCAAATCAAAAAACTGAGCCGCAAGCAGTTCCACAATCATACCAATACAGAGACCGAGTCTCCCTACACTGCACGCATCACCAAATTCCCCATCCTGCGGAAATTTAAACTGCCACATTTCAGCTCTTATGACGGTTTAGGGAGCCCAGTGGACCATGTTTGCACTTACAGGGCTCAGATGGCGCTAGTCACCATAATCAACGAATTACTGTGCCTGACCTTTTCTAGTACCCTTAAAGGCCCAGCCGCGCAGTGGTTCCATGCTCTGAAACCCCGAACGGTTGATGACTTTAAGACATTGGGTAAGCTCTTCATCAGCCAGTTTGTGGGGATGCTCGACTGGTCACAACCGGACACCCAGTTGCTTACGTCAAGCAGCGAAAGGAAGAGTCCCTGAGGGAGTACGTGGACCGTTTCAATCAGTAGAGGCTCCAGATTCGCAACCTGAATGAAACGACCGCAATCATTTCTTTCTGCTCGGGGGTTCAACGCACCAAAGTTGCAACGTCGTTCCATCGTGACCGACCGGCAACCCTGGTGGAACTCTCAGAGAGAGTAGGGAAGTACATCGATACGGAGGAGTTTTTGAAATTCAAGCACACCAGCTTTACGGGAGAAGAGTCCCCGAAAGCTAAACGGAAACGGAAGGGCTCCGAGAAGGGTTTGGGAAAGAAGCCCAGACAAGATCAGGAGAGAGGTATTCGGGACCAGGCCCCGATTACCTTCATCCAACTTTCCCGGTCAATCCACGAAGTTATGGCCACTGCAGAGATCTAGAGGCTACTCCAGGAGCCCGCCAAGTTGAAAAGCCCGCTCGGTAAGAGGAGCCGGGACATGTTTTTCCACTTCTACAAAGACCATGGGCATGACATGGAGGATTATTTTAAGCTTAAAATTTCCATTGAGAAGCTGATCGAGCAGGGCCACCTAGCTGAATTTGTGGTAGTTGACAGACGACCCTGGCAAGAAACCCGGGCTCCTGAGCAACCACAACCCCAAGGGCAGATCAATGTAGTCTCCAGAGGCATTTCAGGCGGAGGAGATTCACGGTCGGCCAGGAAGAGGCATGTCTGGCATCTCGATCGGATGTCTGGCATGACCAATCTACCCGCTCTCCCCCAACCGATGTGTTGACGTTCTGATCTGAAGACATGCTAGACCTACATTACACCCATAATGATCCGCTGGTGGTGACGCTCTCCGTAGCAAACTACGTGGTTAAAAGGGTGTTGGTAGACACGGACAGCTCCTCCGACATCATGTTTGTCTCAGCATTCGATCAGCTCGGGATATCCAGGGATCGGCTCCGACCAGTGGCCACTCCTCTGATAGGGTTCAACGGATCCAGCACCCAACCGCTCGGTACCATTGAGCTCCCGATCGTCATGGGAGCCTACCCTCACCAGGCATCTGTACTGGCGAGCTTTGTGGTCGTGGAATCTCCATCTGCGTATAACGTCATCCTCGGAAGGCCTACCCTCAACCAGGCCAGGGCAATCGTATCAATGCACAGTCTGTTGGTTAAATTCCCAACCCCCCAAGGGCCCGGGAGCCTACGCGGAGACCAAGCCGTCGCTCGGAGTTTTTATGTCAGCTTTTTTCACCAGGAGGCCATCACTGAAACGCTGAATATCCAGGTGATGGACCCGAGGGATCAGAACGACAGAGTGGGACCGGTCGGGGATCTGGAATAGGTGATGCTAGACCCGCAACTCCCCGACCGAACGGTCACCATCGGTACCCAGTTGGAGCCCAGCCTCAGGGAGAAGCTAATTCAGTTCCTACGACAGAGTCAAGATGTGTATGCTTGGTGTCATGAAGACATGCCCGGGATTGACCCCCGGGAAATGTCTCACCGACTTAATGTCAATCCAGATTCTTGGCCTGTGAAGCAGAAGAGACGAGGCATGGCCCCCGAGAGGCAGAAGGCAGCACGCGAGGAGGTCGATAAACTCCTCAAGGTGAAGTCTATCCGAGAGGTCCACTATCCCGACTAGTTAGCAAACGTAGTACTGGTCAAGAAAAGCAACGAGAAGTGGAGGATGTGTGTGGACTTCACCGATCTGAACAAAGCCTGCCCCAAGGACTGCTATCCATTGCCCAGGATAGATCTCCTTGTTGACTCCATAGCCGGTCATTCGCTCGTCTCGTTCATGGACGCCTACTCCAGGTACAATCATATTAGCATGTACCCCGGGGGCGAAGAAAAAACCTCATTCATCACGAATTAGGGGACCTACTGCTACAAAGTCATGCCGTTCAGCCTCAAAAATGTCGGGGCAACCTATCAGCGCCTGGTCAATCACATGTTTAAGGACTTGATCAATGTTGACGATCTGTTGGTTAAAAGGCAGAAAGAGTCTGACCATCCTGAGCAATTAGCCGGGGCCTTCATCATTTTGAGAAAGTTTGGGATGAAGTTGAACCTGGCCAAGTGCACATTTGGCGTCTCGTCCGGGAAGTTTCTTGGGCACCTAGTTAGCAGGCGGGGGATTAAGGCGAACCCCAAAAAATTCAAGCCATCTTAAACATGCGGTCACCCGGGTCAACCAAAGAGGTACAGAGTTTGGCCGAGCAGGTGGCCGCACTAAACAAATTCGTGTCCCGAGCTACCGACCGGTGTCTTCCATTCTTCAAGATCCTTCGTAAGGCTTTTTAATGGTCAAAAGAGTGCGAGGAAGCGTTCCAGGAACTCAAGAAGTACTTGGCATCGCCCCCTCTACTCTCAACGCCCACGCCAGGCGAGGAATTATTCTTGTACCTAGCGGTGTCACCCTCGGCGGTCAGCTCGGCACTCATTCGAGAAGAGCGCGGGATATAATTCCGGTCTATTACACAAGTCGAGCACTTCAAGCCGCAGAAAGTAGATACTCCCGCATTGAAAAACTCGCCTTTTCCCTCATCACTTCACCTCAGAGACTTCACCCGTATTTCCAGGCCCACGTTATCATGGTCCTTACGGATCATCCCCTCCGTAGGATCTTAAATAAGCCTGAAACGTCCGAAAGGCTCGTCAAATGGGCCTTGGAGTTGGAGGAATTTGAAGTGCTCTACAGACCCCGCACAGCGATCAAAGGACAAGTCGTATCAGACTTTTTCGCTGAATTCACATACCCGGAGGATCTGGTAGAAGAGCTCGACCCACCAGACCTACCGCCCGGGATACAGTCAGACATCCCAACCTGGACACTATACGTGGGCGGGTCTTCCAATAAGCAGGGCAGCGGGGCAAGAATCATCCTTCTCACACCAGATGGGATCCATCTCGAGTATGCACTTAGGCTCGGATTTAAGGACGCCAATAACGAGGTCGAGTATGAAGCCCTACTGGTCGGGCTACAAATGGCGACCTCAATGGCAGCACTATAAATTCAAGGGTACAGGGACTCTCAGCTCATGGTAAATCAGGTTAATCAAGAGTATGAGGCTCGAGAGCATAACATAGTAGCTTATCTAGCCCTTGTCCGAGCAGTTTCAAAGAAACTTCAGGGATTCTCTGTCATGCAGATACCTAGGGAGGAGAACACTAGGGCCGATCGTTTAGTGCACCTCACTTCATCTTCTGAGTCAGACTTGCCCGGGATAAGGATAAAGTACCTACCCGAGCCAAGTATGATCAACTCGGCATGCATGGAGGTCGAACCGACCACCCTAGAACCTAGCTGGATGGACCCAATCATGGCATTTCTGGCAACAGACGCATTACCAGACGGAAAGGAAGAAGCCCGTCGGGTTAAATACCGAGCGGCAAGGTACCACATCATTGATGACATCCTCTACAAAAGGGGATTTTCTATACCGTACCTCCGCTGTGTCCACCCTGAATAGGTCCGAGCAATGCTGTACGAAATCCATGAAGGGGTGTGCGGGAACCACATCGAAGGCCGGGCACTCTCACGCAAAGCCCTGCTGCAAGGTTACTATTGGCCGACCATGGCCAAAGACTCTCAAGAATACGTCAAGAGGTGTGATGCGTGCCAAAGATTTTCTCCCATGATCAACCGTCCAGGAGAACTTCAGACGCCAATCCTCAGCCCTTGGCCATTTGTTCAGTGCGATATTTACATTATCGGTCCTCTCCAGATGGGAAAAGGACAAGTCAAGTTCACCGTCATAGCCGTAGACTACTTCACCAAGTGGGCGGAGGCCGAGCCTTTCGAAACAATTACCAACAAAAAATGAAAAGCTTTGTGGAAAGGAACATCCTCAGCAGATTCGGAGTCCCCCGGGTTCTGGTTTGTGACAATGGTAGGTAATTTAACACCCCGATATTCAGGCAGTTCTGCTAGGGCTACGGGATATCCAATCACTACTCATCCCCCTGAGCACCCCCAGACAAATGGCTAAGCCGAGGTGACCAACCAGACTATTCTTTAGTCAATCAAGATGAGGCTTGAAAGCGCCAAAGGGCTATAGGCAGAGGAACTATCCACCCCCCTATGGGCCTACAGCACTACACCCCGAGCGGCAACAGGCGAAACGCCGTTCTCCCTAACCTACAGCTTTGAAGCGGTGGTCACCACGGAGCTTGGGTTACCTACTTACCGGGTGGCAAATTTTAGCGAGCTAGACAATGAAGATGCCCTAAGGGCGAAACTTGACTTGGTAGAAGAGAAAAGAGATCGGGCGTATTTGAAAGTGGCAGCCTACAAGAAGAGAGTCTCCCGATACTATAACAACAAGGTGAAGCATCGCAGTTTCCAGGTAGGAGATCTGGTCCTAAAGGCAGTGAACCAGTCCAAAAAGTCCTGAGCCATGGAAAGTTGGGGCCAAACTGGGAAGGTCCATACCTAGTTACCCGAGTCAATCGCCCGGGAACTTATTGGTTACAAACTCTAGACGGGAACGACCTCTCTCATCCTTGGAACGTGCAACACCTTCGCAAATACTTCCAGTAAAGCATGACAATAATGTTGGCTAGGAAATATGTAGCTCGGCCCGAGCATATCTATTCATATAGTAATAAAAGTTTCTTTTTTTTCGCCAAACAACTCTTCTCCGTGCTTGCTCGCTCAAAAGACCTCGGGGTCAGACCCCAGGCGCTTAAAAGACCTCGGGGTCAAAGCCCAGACGCTTAAAAGTCCTCGGGGTCCTACCTCAGGCACTTAAAAGACCTCGGGGTCAGACCCCAAGCGCTTACTGTTGGGTTTGTGTCCTCAAACCATTACTTTATATAGGAGACATTGACATTTTAATATATGGATATCAGCTTTACATTTTGTTATGTATGTTTCTTTCATGAGATGATTGTTATCCTTAAGTATCATAGTAAGTAATGCGTGTCTTTATGAGATACATACAAGTGAAATACGAATTGCTATTCTTTTTTACTGAGAACATCTCACAGTGGATGATGAGACTAGGATATCTCATCAGGTTTACACTGTAGCATGATTAACTACCATTGGATGGAGTGATCAATCTCAATCACTAGAGTGTAACTCTTAGTTAATATGCTAGTGCTTATAGTGCATTGACGGACTTGAGCTTTCCTATTGATACTCAAGGCTGTCAATCAGTCGATAGGAACTCATAACTTGTGTAAGGTACGTGTTCTCAATCTTGAGACGATTATGAACACAGACTGTGGATATGACTGCTTTGACTCACCAATTAGTGAGGTCTATAGAAGATCAACACCTGGGTATCTTGGGTATGTCATATTCATAGGGTTGTGAACATCTATTGTCAAGACAGAATCTACCCTCTGTTTCAGAGTAAGCATTCCCTTGAGAATGTCACCAAGTCGATTACTGAGTACTGCAGTCTTGTTGATAAGAGTTATCAACATGTTTGGAAATCATGAGAGGTGAATGGGACTCAAGGAATACAAGAACTAATCGATATTCAGGTTGACAGTAACAGTTATCCGACTACCTGAATATGATTACGAATGCTGAAGGTAGAGGGACATTTGTACAACACACAAGTCTAGTTATCGCTTCGGATATGTTCTTTTGCTTTGGAGTTCAGTTATCGTTTTATAGTGGAGTAAACGTTAACTGACCAGTTAGTTAGTTTGCTGATCAAAGAGTTTGGTTACGGTAATTAACAAACTGGTCTGAGCCAACAATAAAGAGCCTAGGAAGTCCCACTCTTAGTGATCGGGAGAGAACAAATCCTAATTATACGCCTTAACTCACATTTGTTAGTCGTTTTTATCCTCTTTTGTGTAATTTTACTTTATTTTCTATTTTCTAGCAGGTTTTAGAAGAAAACAAGGAGATCGGGTTAAAATAGGTGAAAAAGCAGGAAGAAAGAAGCAGAAAAAGACACATCGGGCGCGCGGTCCGCGGGCGCGAAAATCTGAGAATTGCTCGTGCGATCCGCTCGCGCGAAACCCCATAAATCGCTCGCGCGATCCGCGCGCGCGAGGTGCCAAATGTTGCGCTCGCGCGACCCGCTCGCGCGACCCGCTCGCGCGATATGTGTAAAAACAAAAGTTGCATATTTCAGTATTCTAAAGAGTCCTGTGCAGACGAAATTGCTTGAAGACGTCCAGATTGCAAATAGCACCTGTTTTAATCCGTTTCGGGGAAGGAAAGCTTGGTTAATCTCTTCTAAACTATATATATATATATCTAGTTTTTATGATTTTTGGGGACACACATCTAGAGATCCATTCACATACATTCATTGAAGGCAAGAGGAAAGGGAAGAGCAAGCTTGAAGGTTTCTAATGGCTTACATCAACTCCATCTTCATGCTTTCACCCATCATGAGCCACTAAACTCCTAATCTAGGGTTTCAATGAAACCCTAGCTATGTAAAGGGGGATTCTATGCTTTTCTATTTTAAGTTTTTATGTTTTGGGATAGTGATTATATGTTGGTGGATTTTCTATAATCAGTTTTTAATGTTAATAATCAAGAGTATTTTGGATCTATTCTTGTCTTAGATTTTTCCTTATGCTTATTGAACTCAATAGTCCTTGATTTCTGTGATTGATATGAGTATTTACATACAATGGTGCTTATTTGATTGTGATGTTTACATCTTTTATAATCCATGCTTAGAAAAGATGAGTTATGCTACACCCTAGTCATAGGTAGATAGTTCATGCGAACCGTAGATGGATTATGTTTAGATTAAACTAACGATATCTTCTTGACGATACTATTGGGCTTGTAGCTACAATAGATCATAACTATCCAAACATAGAACTTAGAATAAGAAGTATAGACCCTCAATGCATAGTTAGTGGTGGATTTGTAATCCTAGATCTCATCTCCATATATTTAAACCAATTTCCAATTTTGCATTTAAGTATTACTTAGATTTAATTCTAGATCTTAATTCTAAAATTTCATAGTTTAAAGTAGTAGTGATAATAAAAACCTAAATCAATTCAACTTCCGATTTTCTTATAACTAGATAGATTAGATTTTAGTAATTAAAGGATTAAAAGTTAACAATCTCTGTGGGTTCGACCTCTACTTTCCACACTACAAATCTTTTGAAAGTAAAGCATAAATAAGCATACTTTTATATCTTGATTTTGACAAGTTCAATTTTTGGCGCCGTTGCCGGGGATTGAAATAACTTTTGCCGTTAATTATTAGAATCGTAATTTACTTAGTTAGTAAATATTAGTTTCCTTTTTATTTTCTTTGTTTTAGTTTCATTTTAGAGTCGCTAAAATTATTCTTGTTCTACAGATCTCAAACCGTCAATTCTAGCAAGATCGAGTGGAGCAGCTGTGCACGTCAACGGAGCTTACGCGAACCTGAAAAGAAAATTGCAATAAAAATCAAAAAACAAGTAAATTCGCTAAGTTTTTAAATTTCGCATCAACCACTGTAAGTCAGGGCGCTGAGACGCAATACTTGCATTAGGGTAGGTGTGGAGTGAGCACTGCATTAGCTAGGAAACCCGGGGCGCTGGGCTTGACGCGGTCATTGCATTACAGGATAATTTCATGCATCATATTAATCTTGTGTGCTTGCATGCTTGGTTATTAGCGTAGCTATTTTTGTTTTTATTGTTTTATTGAGTCAACCCTTAGTGTATGTTTGGAACTCGTTCAACTAAACCTAAATTGAATCCGCTTAATCTCGAACTTGAACGTACACTTAGAGGCTGTAGGTCATCAGCCCAAGCTTCAAGAGCTTGGTTGATGTTGGACGACGAGTCCACACCTGAACCGTCATCTTCATTTGAATTAGAAATCCGTAGTACGCGTAATCGTTTAAGAAAAACTAAAACAATAAAAATCGAGCCTATTCCGATGGCCGATTTTGGAAATAACCAGAATAATGGGAATAATCGGAATGAGGGGGATAATCTGAACATACCCCCACCACCACCATTAAAGGACTATTTCACTCCTACGGCCTACACGCCACCATCGTGTATTGCATTGCCGGAAGTGACGGCAGCTCATTTTGAAATCAAATCCTCAACTATTGCGCTCCTGCCGTCATTTCACGGGCGTGTTAAGGAAGACCCTTATAATCATCTGGGCGAATTTCAGGGTATCTGTGCGACTTTAAAAATTCAGAACTTAACAGATGATGAGTTAAAAATGCGCTTATTCCCGTTTTCACTTAAAGATAAGGCAAAGTACTGGCTCCAATCGTTGGAGCCAAATTCAATAAGAACATGGGATGAGTTGCAAACTGTGTTCCTACAAAAATTCTTCCCCATAACAAGAACGAATCAGATTAGAAAGTCAATAACTAATTTTACAATGCAAGATGGGGAGACACTTTACGATACATGGGAACAATTTAAAGAACTTCTCCGTTCTTGCCCTCATCACCAGATACCCAAATGGCAGCTGGTGCAAGTCTTTTATGAAGGATTAATTCCTACCGTTCGAAATACCGTCGATGCTATTTGTGCGGGGACGTTCCTCCACAAGAGTGCCGATGAGGCATGGAAGATATTTGAAACATTAAGTGAAAACTCTATGCACCAAGCGGTATCCGTACGACCTGAAGGACACCTTCTACCTAATCCAAAGAGAGAGGAGAAAGTTGAGTCTAATCATTCGTATGAAATTCAAGAACTAAATAGAAAAATGGACCAACTTATGATGATGGGCCGCATGCAAGGCCCATCTCCTTCTGCTGAAGTATGCCAGTTATGCTCAGATTCGTCACATTCAACATTAGCATGTCTGTCCGCATCCCAGTTCCCAAAATTTGTGGAATAACATATAAATGCGGTTCAACAGTTCCAACGACCGAATTATAACCCCATGAGGTATAAACCGAACACGACATGGGGACCTCATCCGAACCTGTCATGGAACTCCAATAGTGAGAAGCCGTATTCGAAACCTGATACAACCAATTTTCCTAATGCGTATAAACCACAGTCTAATCAGTATCAGCAGCCTCCGAATCAACCAAATCAATACCAACAGCCCTCCTTCTGTGCTAATCCTTCTAGGGATAAAACTTTCGAAGAGAGCGTGTTGGCATCATTAAAGACCTTAGAGGCCCAATCACAATCGCAATCTCAACTTGTAAATTCCCATACGCAATCTATAGCGAAGTTAGAGTCCCAAATGGGGCAATTAGCTAATACATTGAATCGACGTAATGAGGGAAAATTACCAAGTCAACCTGTGCAAAATCCTAAGGGTCAGTACGAGGTGAGCTCAGCGAGTGATCAGGTTAACGCTGTCTCAACAAGGACAACTGAACGTCCCGAGGAGGTCGTACCTCCTCTCGAGGCTAGGAAAGATAAAGATAAAGAAAAGGAAAAGGGTGAAAAGGAAGAGAATTCTACTCCAGTTTCAAAAGACGCTAACCCTTTGATATCAAATAAAACATCTAAAGCGGTAAACCCTTCCGATTATGTGCCTAGGATGCCATTTCCACCGAGCGGGGAAGCCCTGGCTCACTTCACTAGAAAAAGCACGAAACCGGAAGATATTCTTGAAATATTTAAAGAAGTAAAAATCAATATTCCACTACTGGATGCGATTAAACAGATACCCCCGTATGCTAAGTTCTTAAAGGATCTATGCACTCAGAAGAGGAAGTCTAGAAACCATTTATCTAAGAAAGTGTTCCTAACAGAAAAGGTTAGCTCCCTGTTTAACACTAACACTCTCAAATATAAAGACCCGGGTACTCCAACCATCGCTTGTCACATTGGTGATAAATACATTCACCGGGCTCTTCTTGATTTAGGTGCGAGTGTGAATTTGATACCCTATTCAGTTTATGAACATTTGGGTTTAGGAGAACTGAAACCGACTGCGGCCACCTTACAATTAGCCGATAGGTCAATTAAAGTTCCACGGGGGGTAGTAGAGGATGTATTGGTCAAAGTTGATAAATGCTATTATCCGGTCGATTTCATCGTACTAGACACCGAACCTGTCCTAGATGCTAGTAAACAAGTTCCAGTCATTCTAGGATGCCCTTTCCTAGCTACGGCTAATTCGATTATTAACTGTAGGACTGGTGTGATGGATATAACTTTTGGTAACATGACCGTGCGTCTTAACGTTTTCAATGCATCTGATCAACCATATAGAGATGATGAAGAGGCAGACTGCTATGCCATAGACTTAATAGACGAATTAGTTGAAGAGGCAGCTCCTTTTATGTTAACTAAGGAAGCGTTGGAAGCATGCTTATCACATTTCAATTTTAATGATTTCAACATTGACACAAATATTGAAGATGTAAATACTCTATTGAAATCAGTAAATACGACTAATGCGCTTCCATGGAAACCTAAAGTAGAGGCTTTACCACCTCTTTCACATGAACCGTCATTACCATCCATTGAGTGTCCTCCGACGCTCGAACTTAAGTCGTTGCCGGACTCTTTAAAATATGCATTCCTAGGAACGAACGCAACCCTTCCTGTTATAATCGCGTCAAATTTAACTAAAATTCAGGAAGTACAACTAATAAAGGTTCTAGGTAATCATAAAAAGGCGATTGGATGGACGGTCGCTGATCTAAAAGGAATTGACCCGTCAGTTTGCATGCATAGAATAAATTTAGAAGAAAAGGCTAAGCCATCTAGGGAAATGCAACGACGTCTCAACCCTAACATGAAAGAAGTGGTTATGAAGGAAGTGATTAAACTCTTAGATGCCGGTATTATATACCCGATCTCCGATAGTAATTGGGTCAGCCCAACTCAGGTTGTCCCAAAGAAATCAGGTATCACGGTTGTACCCAACGAAAAGGGAGTCCTTATACCCACCCGTCAAACTACCGGTTGGCGGGTTTGCATTGACTATAGAAAACTTAACATGATGACTCGTAAGGATCATTTCCCTCTACCATTTATTGATCAAATCCTAGAACGTCTGTCCGGTCAGAGTTATTATTGTTTCTTAGATGGATACTCTGGTTACAACCAGGTGCCCGTTTACCCCGATGACCAAGAAAAGACAACGTTCACCTGTCCTTTTGGAACCTTTGCTTACCGACGTATGCCGTTTGGCTTGTGCAATGCACCGACAACCTTTCAACAGTGTATGATGGCAATTTTCTCGGACATGGTTGAGAAGTTTCTCGAGGTATTCATGGACGATTTCTCCATTTTTGGACCCACATTCGATGCATGCCTCCAAAATCTGACAAAAGTCCTCGCCCGGTGCGAGGAAGCAAATTTGGTATTAAGTTGGGAGAAGAGGTATAGAGGTAGATAAGGCAAAAATTGAACTAATTGATAAACTTCCATCGCCGTCGTCCATTTGTCAAATCCGGTCTTTCCTCAGTCATGTCGGCTTTTACCGACGATTTATAAAAGATTTTAGTAAGATCTCACGACCTTTGTGCAATCTGCTCGCCAAGGATGTGCCTTTTGTATTTGATAATGAGTGCCTCAAGGCATTTGAAACGTTGCGAACATTACTATCCACGGCTCCGGTAATCCAATCCCCTGATTGGTCATTACCGTTTGAATTGATGTGTGATGCTTCCGATTATGCCGTTGGAGCGGTTTTAGGACAAAAAGTTAATAAAATCCCTCACGTAATTTATTATGCGAGTAAAACACTAAATGACGCGCAATTGAACTACACAACAACTGAAAAAGAATTACTTGCGGTTGTGTTTGCCCTTGACAAATTTCGTTCGTACTTATTAGGGTCAAAAGTTATAGTCTATACTGACCATGCGGCATTGCGTCATTTATTGAATAAGAAAGAAACGAAACCTAGGTTAATCCGATGGATTTTACTCCTGCAAGAGTTTAATTATGAAATACGGGATAAAAAGGGTTCTAAAAACGTTGTAGCTGACCACTTGTCACGAATTTATATAGAATCTAACGATATAACCCCTCTCCAGGATTCATTTCCGGATGAGCAATTATTTGCATTATCTGCCGTAAATCATCCATGGTTCAGCGACATCGTTAATTTCTTAGCTACGGGATATATCCCGCATACATGGTCTCGTTTAGACAAAGATCGGTTCTTTTCTCAAATTAAACATTATTACTGGGATGACCCATTGTTATTTAAACACTGTTCTGATCAAATTATACGACGTTGCGTTCCGGAGAGTGAGTTCAAATCCATATTAAATTTTTTTCATTCTCTAGAATGCGGAGGACACTTTGGTGGCCGTCGTACGGCCGCTAAAGTCCTCCAAAGTGGGTTATATTGGCCAACATTGTTTAAAGATGCACATGAATTCTGTCAGAACTGCGTACGTTGTCAACAAACCGGGAACATGTCACATCGTGATGCGATGCCCATGACCCCAATCCTTATTATAGAAATATTTGACGTTTGGGGCATCGACTTTATGGGTCCGTTTCCCTCGTCTTGTGGTTTCGAATATATTTTAGTCGCGCTCGACTATGTTTCTAAGTGGGTGGAGGCAGTGGCGACGAGAACCAACGACCATAAAGTTGTGGTTTCTTTTATTAAAGATAATATATTTTGTCGATTCGGTACGCCACGAGCGATTATAAGCGACGGAGGTAAACATTTCTGTAATCGTTATTTCGAAGCCCTCGTCCGAAAATATTCTGTCACCCATAAAGTAGGGACCGCATACCATCCGCAAACCCAAGGCCAAGTTGAAGTGACTAATAGAGAGGTCAAAAGTATATTAGAAAAAACGGTACGTCCAGACCGTAAAGATTGGTCACAACGACTGTCCGATGCGCTTTGGGCATATCGTACAGCGTTTAAAACTCCTATTGGGATGTCTCCGTACCGACTAGTATTTGGAAAAGCGTGTCACCTACCGGTGGAACTTGAACACAGATCATACTGGGCCATAAAATCGCTTAACCGAGATTTAAAAGCGGCAGGATATCACCGCAAACTTCAATTGCAAGAACTTGAAGAATTGAGAAATGAAGCGTATGAAAATTCGAAAATCTACAAAGAACGATCTAAAGCTTTCCACGATAAAATGATTATAAGAAAGAATTTCGAAGTTGGACAACGCGTATGGTTATTTAATTCGAAATTACGATTATTCCCGGGTAAGCTACGTTCCCGATGGGACGGTCCGTTCATTGAAACGCAAGTGTTCTCGCATGGAGCAGTTGAAATACAAGATACAAACGGTGGGGCACCTTTTAAGGTAAACGGACAACGCCTTAAGCCATTTCGAATCGAGGAAACAGAATAAAGAGAAATCGAGTCTATAGATCTGGTAGATCCGGTCTATCTCGACTGAGCAGATGCATCGGTCGAGCTAGCGACGTAAAACTTAGCGCTTCTTGGGAGGCAACCCAAGCGTTAGTTAGAATTTTCTTTAATTTTGTACACGAGTGAGTAGTTTTGGCCAATGTCTGAGTTTGTAAATACCCAAAAGATGAAAATTTTCAATTATAGAACATGGATACAAGAAAACAGAAAAGAAAAATGAGAAATTAGCATCTCGCGCGCGCGGCCTGATCGCGCGAGCCTTCGCTCGCGCGGTCCGCTCGCGCGAGATATTCCCTTAGACAAAAAATTTTCAAGGTTCTTAAAAGGGACCCTCAGTGTCCTCTCGCGCCTCTTATCGCGCGAGCGATTCCATCGCTGGAGCGGTCCGCTCGAGCGGATTTGTGCCTTAAGAATTTTTTAAAACCTACAAAAAGAAGAGCCTCAGTTTCTGGTCGCGCCAGAAATCGCGCCCGCGAGGTCCTCGCTAGAGCGGTCCGCTCACGCAAGGTCCCCCTCCCTTTAAATACAGGGCTGAGCCCTAATTTCTCAGAACACTCACTCTCTTTCCCTTTCTCTCTTCGTCCGTCTTCCTCCCGGCGATCTTCTTTCTCTATTCCCTCCACCACACACCACCATCTACCACTACCACTCACCGCCACCGACCACCATCATCACCGTCCACTACCACCAGGCCGCTGGACCACCAAACGAGCCGCCGCCGCCGCATCTTATCCACACGAAAATTGCGGCCAAACTCCCCCCAAACCTAAAATCTCTATTAACAGGTACTCCTATATGTTTATATACATATATAGATACGATATATACATATATCTGTGTTTATATATATACACACACACATAAACCCTAATCCCTAAATTCAGTATAGATATACTTACATATATTCTGACATATTTTTACACATAAATATATATATACAGATGATCTACAAACCTTGATTGATATATATATATACGTATACGCCCGAACACGAACCCTAAGTCTAAATTTTTGAAACCCTAATCACTGATTTCAAACACATAGTTAGAGTTCTTGGTCTTTGGGGATGGATAGATCCATATATCTATATGTATATACACCCACGCATAGAGACACACCTAATCACAGTTAGGGTTTGAAGTTTGGGGGTTCTTGAAAACCCTAAGTCAAACTCATGAAGCCTACACTACATTCACATTAAACCACACACTCACTGTTGTGTATTAGGATTTGTGTTTGGGGTTTCAATACTTACTGTCATCTGTATATACATATATAGATCCCTACAATTCATATGTACGTCCATACTGAGATTGAATTTAAGGATTTTCTTATGTTCGCATTTGTGTGTTCAGTTTTGCTTCAACTGTTTGTGATCAGTAGTACAGATCTTAATATATGCTTCCATTACTTTCAAAACCATTCAGATTTCAGTTTATGGGCGTATATACATATCTACTGATACTCCGACTCATGTACACACACGGAAAGGAATTCTCGAACACTAAACTTTATCCACTGTTGGACTACGACTTGCGGACTCATACACATAAACATTCACATAACCTGAGAATGCAAGTTAGAAGCAATCATAGAGTGATCAATGTATCGTGTTCATTGTTCTTAGCCGTGTTCACATTCTAATGAGTACGTAGACGTTAGTTTTAAAGGTTCATACATTGAATTTGAAATCATAGACTATAACTCCAGATTTAGTTACGTTGTTTCCATTCACATTTGATTTTTCGTAGTATGCTTCTTACTTGAAAGATTCGAATAATGAGCGCAAACATGTAATGAATGTAAATGGAAACAACTGGAATTCGATTTTGAAATTGCTTGAGCTTAATGCTTTTCGGCATCGCATTGTCGTATTAACCCAACTTGTGACCGTCCTACAAAACATTCCAATTATTGTGTTCAACATAAGCGTCACTTATCTATACATTTATTTACATTATGCAATAAACACGCGGCAAGTACCCCGTGACTTGCCGCAAAGTGTGTGCCCTTGTCGGGACAGTGGGTGGGAAGGGATCGGCTCTTCTCACAGTTGCTGGGCGTTCCCCCGTGAACCCCAATTCTTTGCAAACTGTAAATTATATTGATTGTGTCCCTTGTCGGGATGTTTTTCATTTGTAGGTGACCCCTTACCCCTATCCCTTTCTTTTTCTTTTCTGGGTATATCCCTATTTTAAAACCCACATTTTCAAAATTTTTCTAAAAAGTCGTACCAACCTTTTCCAACAATGACAAAAAGAACCGTACGATCCGCTTCTTCTTCCCAACCGCCTCAGAAAAAAGCCAAAGGAAAGGAAAAACAGACTGACCCAACTCCACCACCTCCCCCAGACGACCCTAACCCTAACGAATTAGGTCCCAAGTACGCTACCCGCGGCCTCAATTATGAGGTCGCCATAGATGCTGAGTACTTCGCATCTGATAAAGACACGAAGTGGGGCCATAGTAACCTAGTAGCCTGTAAATTGGCCCCACAGCTATACTTTAGAAACCCCGACCTAATTAGTTACCCCCGCCACGTCCGCCTATTCTACCAAAACCTACGCTACCATAAACAATCCCTCAACCAACACGCCTTTATCTCCACTACCATAGATGGCCACGACATCACCCTAAACCCAGATAACATCGCTGAAATCCTCCAACTCCCCTCCCACTCGTACCAAGTCCCAAAATTAAATGTCCTCACCAAGGCCCACTCCTTCATACATATCATTCAGGACATGTATGGCGGCCGCTCTGGTTCGGGGCAATCTATACGACAATCTCATATGCCCCGCCAGATGTGGTTTGTCGACCATGTCTTTAAACGCAACCTGTACCCCCTAGGTCACGAGCAAGAACGGACCAAGGCAATCCACCACGCCCTCCATGCCGTTTACCGTAGTGATTGGTTCCATCCTGGCCTCGTTATTATGGATGGCATGCGCCACACTACTCAGGCCATTGATAATGCCATAGACCCTAAGACCCTTCTGCCTTATCCTCGCACCATCACGGCCATTCTTCGGGCTAAGGCCTTTCCTATACCGTCCGATGAGCCTATCGATACCTGTATCCCGGAGTTTGCTTCCGCTGATTGGAAGTTGAGCCTGGATCGTTTAGACTTGGAGGTTAGGAGGGCACGCGAGGCAGCCCAGGCCCGTCGCGAGCAGGCGGCACAGCGTCCCCCTCCCCCGGAGGATACTCCTTACGCTTGGACATATGGGGACGTCTGTGCTTTCCATGGAGAGACCCTGCGGCTTCAGTCCTACATGCGCTCATATTTCCAGCTGGCTCATCCGGATCAGCTGGATGACATTCTAGCCCAGGGCGAGGCTGCTTACCAGTCGGCATTTCCGCGACAGGCGCAGCAGGTGGCTGAGGAGGGAGTTGAGGAGCAGGGGGAGGTACAGGGCGAGGAGGAGGAGGCTGGGGATGCTGGTGATGATGACGATGGGAGTGACGGTGATGGGGATGGTGATGGTACTACTGGCCAGGGGAGTACGGGGCTGGAGCTGGTTTTGATTGAGGGTGGTGAGGACTGAATAGGTTTTGGTTGGGTGATTAGACATTTATTTTTCCTTTTTCTTGTATTTGATGGGTGGTTTAGACATTTTCAGACATTGTGGGCCTGTATATTATTTATTCCTGTTTTGCTTTCACTTTTTGTTATTTCTTTCTTTTATTTATTAGGATTTTACTGTACCCGGCTTCGACCGGTTTAGCTTATTTATTCCTGTTTCGTTTCCGTTGGGTCTGTAAATAATTTATTTTTGCACTTTTCTTTTGTTTTGTGGTTTTCTATATGTCTGGACCATTATATTTATTACACTGACTTTATTGCCATTTCCTGCTTGTGATGCTTTACTTCATTACTTATAACAACTTCACAGCAGTGAGTCAATAATGAGTAATTACCAACCCCATTGCACGCTAACAGGGATTGCTTCGACTCAGGTTTGGGGGAGATTATGCAGAAATGTCCATTAACGATGCCGAACTATTAATTACAAGTGAATACGGTTTAATTTGGTTCCACATTAGCCTATTAATTACCATTGCTTTTCAGCGCATGTAACTGATTAATAATTTAGGTTCATACATTCAATTGTAGATCATTTTTGGTATATATTATTATAATCTTGATTGTCACCTATGTCTTTCATGACTAATAACTTGCGCTAATTATACTTCAGTTGTGACGTTTTTTTTTTTTTTTTTTTTTGGTTTCAGGACATATCGCTACCACATATACATATAGTTATCCAAATCCTCCTTTCTCCTTATCATCTTTTCACTATGGATCACCCGATGTCTCCTCCTACGTCATCTGATAGGTCTCCCAATCAGTCGAGTTATGATTCTGACTCCAGCTCATCTTCTGATACTTCTATACGTCGTCCTAGGCTAGCCAAACCTGACAGCCCGGTCGATTGTCCCGGCTGGTGTCGTCCTCGTCCTCGTAGGCCCATTCTTAGCTGTTCCGATTCTTCTGACGAGGATGACCTGTTTGGCGATGACCCTACTTTTCTTGATGGCCTTTATGGCGCTCCTCCTACGTCTTCCGAGTCGTCTTCGTCTGAATCGGCCGATTCCTCGACTGATGATGACGATGAGGGTGTTGTCTCAGGATTCGCTGCTATTTCTTTATCTGACCCTGTTGAGTCTAGTGTGCCTACACCAGAGGTTACCTATCCATATGGGAACCTACCTGATTATGTGCCGGACGTTGTTCGCCAACGTCCGGGTCACCCGGACTGGTCCCCTGAGGACGTGGCTTCGATATTCGCGCCGTATTCCGGTCCTGAGGATGATAGGGTGGATTTCGGTACGAGTGTCATTGAGGAGATTGTGGAGGGTCAGAGTTTGGATTTTCATGCTGATTTTGATGAGGTAGGTCCACCGTTCGACCCTGCGGAGCACCCAGAGTGGGAGCTTGTGGATTGGTACGTTCGATCTGGAGTGCAGCCTCCGTCTGACATTTTTCGTGGAGTGGACATCCTGGTGATATTCTATGAGGACTACATCCATGTCATTGTGATGTTCCCCTCTGCATAGGGACATGCAGTGATATGGTTTGGGGGGAGTATATGGATATTTCATTTTAGTATTTTTGTTTCGTTTTATTCGTATATTTTCTTGTTTTCGTACTTCAGAGTTTTTTTTGTTAGTTTTCTTTTAGTTGTTATTTCATTCATTTGTAGTTCTTTTAATTCATTGTAAAACAAAAAACTAAAAAAAAAAAATTAATAATAATAATAATAATAATAATAATAATAATAACAATACAAAATAAAAGTATAATAATAATAGAGAAACAAACATTTTAGTAGTTCTGTAAATAAATAAATAAGTTTCTTAATATTGTTCAACATTGCATTCCTTTTTATCAGATTTCATCGGAATTTTGAGAATTAAAAGAGTATATAATCAAATGTTTACCGAATCTATGAGAAGATGTTTTGAGAATTATATATTATCGGAATCATTGTTTTATATCTTATACTTGCATATCTTGTCGCACTGCACGTAGTCATATGGATGTATATTAACCTTGAATTGTAATATACCTTGGATTTCTAAATAGTAATATTGTGGAGACTAGAACCTGGTGAGCTTTAGAGCCTATCATCCTTTTGAAGGTTTTATTACGTTTATCGAATCTCTTTGACACATCGCACTATCTCGTTGATTGGTCTCATTATTTCTTCATTTTGATTGAAAGTCGAGTGAATATTAGAATTACCATGTTTAAAAAATATTAAAAGTAGAGAAATTCTATTTCCTTTTATATCATAACATTGAAAAATCATGTAACCTTAGAAAATGACACTAGGCCGTTTGTTCTAATAAACATTTTTGACCTTTGGCCTACCCATTATAAATATTTTTTTTTTTATGTTATATCCCTTGTTAACCCATTTGAGCCGTTTTTAAATAAGTCATTTCTTTGTTCACCTATTATCTTACCCACTCCGATATGGAGTTTGCCACTATTAAATAGTACCTACCCTATGTCTGAAAGTAGTTAGAGAATAGTTTTCATAAAGAAATTGGGCTATTAAACGACTAGAAAAAAATATGATGTATCGAGTAGTAAAAGAAAAGGATCTAAAAAAAAATAATAGTTATTAAAAAAAAAAAAAGGGATATGATCCTCTTGGAAAAAGAAAAAAAGTGATATAACTAGTCGTTGTAGTAAAGCCCTTGTGTTCCATGTTAAGGCGGCTATTTCTAGATACTTACGGACATTTTGAATCCCTTTTACCTTTCTTTTCTAAGCCTTAACCCTTGACCAATATTACAACCCGTGTAAAGTCCTAGTTGATTCTATAAAAACATGATTTGAATATGTGACCGATAAGGAAAAGGAAGTAAAAGCATGGTAGTGATGATATTTACTTGACGATCGATATCTATTCGTGAGACTATTTTATTTCTGTCGTGTCGTACGTTGTTGAGAGTCATATGCGAATTTATTTGTTTTGCACAATAATTCTTTCTCGCATATATATACACAGATGAGTGTTTACACCTGTTTTAGAATGATTTCATGTTAGAGTGTAATAACAACGTGAGATTTGTAGTCGAAGCATCACTAGTGGTAGTGATGATATTTACTTGACGATCGATATCTATTCGTGAGACTATTTTATTTCTGTCGTGTCGTACGTTGTTGAGAGTCATATCCGAATTTATTTGTTTTGCACAATAATTCTTTCTCGCATGGTAGTGATGATATTTACTTGACGATCGATATCGATTTATTTTTTGCACAATAATTATTTATTTGTTGTAGTCAAAGCATGGTAGTGATGATATTTACTTGACGATCGATATCTATTCGTGAGACTATTTTATTTCTGTCGTGTCGTACGTTGTTGAGAGTCATATGCGAATTTATTTGTTTTGCACAATAATTCTTTCTCGCATATATATACACAGATAAGTGTTTACACCTGTTTTAGAATGATTTCATGTTAGAGTGTAATAACAACGTGAGATTTGTAGTCGAAGCATCACTAGATAGTTATCTGAATTATATTCCAAGTTCATAGTTGCAGTGTATCCACTTGACTACTATTTCACACACATGCGAGTCTTCGATATATTCTATTGATTTTGGTGATATATGTTCTCGGATTATTTTTCATAATGTAGGAGGGCATCTGATTGTTTTACTCTTGATAGTTTTAGAATTTCATTTGAGGTCGATTTTATCTAAAAAGGATGTGACATTGACATATTTATATTTTGAATAAAATCTTTACAAGTTAATAAAGATGGTTGTGGGTGACTTGTTGACGAGAACCCTCACGAGACTTCACTCGTCCGACTAGGGACACCTAGAGGTTTAAAAGGCTTGTTGCACAGGCTAAGTGTAATCGTTATCCATACGAAAATGGAGTAGAAATTTTATTATTCGTAGTTTTAGTTTCTTTTTGCTCGAGGACTAGCAAAACGTAGGTTTGGGGGTGTGATCGGGAGAGAACAAATCCTAATTATACGCCTTAACTCACATTTGTTAGTCGTTTTTATCCTCTTTTGTGTAATTTTACTTTATTTTCTATTTTCTAGCAGGTTTTAGAAGAAAACAAGGAGATCGGGTTAAAATAGGTGAAAAAGCAGGAATAAAGAAGCAGAAAAAGACAGATCGCGCGCGCGGTTCGCGGGCGCGAAAATCTGAGAATCGCTCGCGCGATCCGCTCGCGCAAAACCCCATAAATCGCTCGCGCGATCCGCGCGCGCGAGGTGCCAAATGTCGCGCTCGCGCGATATGTGTAAAAACCAAAGTTGCGTATTTCAGTATTCTAAAGAGTCCTGTGCAGACGAAATTGCTTGAAAACGTCCAGATTGCAAATAGCACCTGTTTTAATCCATTTCGGGGGAGGAAAGCTTGGATAATCTCTTCTAAACTATATATATATATATATATCTAGTTTTTATGATTTTTGGGGACACACATCTAGAGATCCATTCACATACATTCATTGAAGGCAAGAGGAAAGGGAAGAGCAAGCTTGAAGGTTTCTAATGGCTTACATCAACTCCATCTTCATGCTTTCACCCATCATGAGCCACTAAACTCCTAATCTAGGGTTTCAATGAAACCCTAGCTATGTAAAGGGGGATTCTATGCTTTTCTATTTTAAGTTTTTATATTTTGGGATAGTGATTGTATGTTGGTGGATTTTCTATAATCAGTTTTTAATGTTAATAATCAAGAGTATTTTGGATCTATTCTTGTCTTAGATTTTTCCTTATGCTTATTGAACTCAATAGTCCTTGATTTCTGTGATTGATAGGAGTATTTACATACAATGGTGCTTATTTGATTGTGATATTTACATCTTTTATAATCCATGCTTAGGAAAGATGAGTTATGCTACACCCTAGTCATAGGTAGATAATTCATGCGAACCGTAGATGGATTATGTTTAGATTAAACTAACGATATCTTCTTGACGATACTATTGGGCTTGTAGCTACAATAGATCATAACTATCCAAACATAGAACTTAGAATAAGAAGTATAGACCCTCAATGCATAGTTAGTGGTGGATTTGTAATCCTAGATCTCATCTCCATATATTTAAACCAATTTCCAATTTTGCATTTAAGTATTACTTAGATTTAATTCTAGATCTTAATTCTAAAATTTCATAGTTTAAAGTAGTAGTGATAATAAAAACCTAAATCAATTCAACTTCCGATTTTCTTATAACTAGATAGATTAGATTTTAGTAATTAAAGGATTAAAAGTTAACAATCTCTGTGGGTTCGACCTCTACATTCCACACTACAAATCTTTTGAAAGTAAAGCATAAATAAGCATACTTTTATATCTTGATTTTGACAAGATCACTTAGCTCCGCCAGGATACTTGGAAAGACACATGAGGAAGTTGTCAAGATAAGTTCGATCGATTAAGTATGTTCGATCGATTGAAGTTTTGGCAGTCTCGATCGATCGAGAATGGTTCGATCGATCCAACGTTGGATCAATCGAAGATCTTCGATCGCTCGAAGTCTAGGTCGGTTCTGGGAATCTATAAATAGGGCAGCTGCATTCTGGAAAAGAAGTTCGTCGTTTTGAACGTCAGAAGCTGCAGAAACTGTTTTAGAGCACCAAACCTTCTCCTTCCTCTCCATTAGGGTTCCCACCAACCCTAGTCCTTCCTGCGAGCATCCATAGGAGTCATAAGAGTGAAGGCCATCTAGTGGAAGCTGCTAGAAGTTAAAGAAAATCAGAATTGGGTTCAAGACACTAAGGTATAACTCTTGTCCCCTCTTGTGCGCATCTATGGAATTAACGAGTAGTAAATCCTGAGCTGCCATTAAGTTTTTATAACTTGACTTTTCCGCTGCGTGTTTAAACTTTTAAATTTAACCGGTTTTTCCATCAATTGGTATCAGAGCCAGGTTCGTTTGGATCTATAGATGCGTTTTTGGAACACTATATTGATTTGCATGTTGATTTTAGAACTGTTTTCGAAACGGCATTGTCACAGATCTGTTTCTGCAGTGTTATCGCAACAGAATACAAATCTGTGATTGCATGGGATGCAAGGCGGGTTCGATCGATTGAACATGTTTCGATCGATCGAACATCCTCTGTACTCGAGCGATCGAACATACTTCGATCGATTGAAACCTTCTGGTGTTCGATCGATCGAATGAAGTTAGATCGATCGAGACAGGTTCTTTGTCAAACTCTCTGTTTCACAGTTGTAAGGTGTTTTGAAATTAAAAGCTTTATTTTTAAAAGTATTCTGCAAATTTTTTAAATCATTCTATGAAACAGAAAGTTCAAGCGATTGAACAGAGTTCAATCGATCGAAGGTTCGAGTGATCGAACGGTCTTCGATCGATCGAACTGTGACAGAGAAGTAAGATGTTGTTTTAAGTTCTAATTCAGTATGTAAAGAGTTTATATACTGTGTGAATCAATTAAGTATTCCAATAGTTACATATATTTGTTATGTATGTGTGGATGCGTGTACGACTAACCCTTTTGCAGCTAGTTTAGTCACTATCTCCCATGGCACCAAGACTTTTATATTTTGTATTTAAATTGTTTGAGATTGGTGCATGTTGTAATTTAAGTTTGGTTTGGTTTTAAGGCATATGTAAAGGGCGCTGCGACTTCAATCCTACGAAAAGGAAAGTCGCACCGGTTTCCCTAGCCTTTTATTTGGTTGTTGCTATTTCTATTTCTAGATAAATTGTAAGCTTCGAAAGAAGCATAGGATAAATGTAATAGAATTAGAAAATCCATGAAGATGGAGCAAGGAGCCATTGTCCATGAAGATGGAGCTGGAGGCGATCAAATCAAAAAGGAGGTTCTATGGAGATAGAGCCATGGGAGATAGAGGCATCGTTTGGATGTCTTTATTTTCAATTTTAGTTTTTTGTTTTATGTGCTTGGTTGTGATTGGCATTTAATTATATTGTTACTACTTGCATGCACGTAAAACAAGTTTGTTGGCCCAAAAAGGAAACCTTAGAGGGGGGGGTGAATAAGGTTTTTAAAAAATAATTTAGAAATTTGTTCAAATTGATTGCCCAAACAATTAAAGAACAAAAGCAATGTAAAGAGAAAGGGAAGAGATACAATGCAAACCAATTTTTAGGTGGTCCGGGAAACCGCACGCCGCGCCCTACTTCCACCCCTCAAGAACACCTCTTGAGGATTCCACTATTTCAATCTTCTTCGGGTGAAGATTAAACCCTTACAATCTCTTCAAGGAAGAAAATCCTCTTCTCTTGAACTAGGGTTACACCAACCCTTAATACACACTACCTTTATAAATGGGTTTTGATACAAGAATGAAAAACTCTCTCAATAGAGTGGATAAATACAAGATTTAAGCTCACAATAAATTGCTCTCAAGAGAATACAAATGAACGCTAGAGCAATAGAATTTATGATCTCACCAAACTAGGGCTCAAGATATTAATGAGATGAAAAACTTAGATAGATTGATCAAGGAGAGCTTCAATGAAGTTCAAATAAATGTATTTATAGCTTCCTTTTGATTTCCAACCGTTGGGGGTAGTTGGGAGTAATAAATGCTGCATTAAATGCAGTTAACTAGCCGTTACAGTGTTTATCGCAGAGATTCAGTCGACTGTCTTCTCAGGGCAGTCGACTGCTTTTCAAAAGGATGTACTGAAATAAGAAGATCAGTCGACTGTGTCGCGATGGCAGTCGACTGGTTTGTTCCCTTATGAAACCTCTGTGTACCCAGGTCGACCATACAGTCGACTGGATAATCAGTCGACTGAAGCGATGTCACAGTCGACTGCTTCTATGCAGATTTTATAAGAAAGATTGGGTTAATTAAGTGAAACCTTTTTTAATTAAGCTTGAGCCCTCAAGTAAGATGTTCACATAAACAGATTGCTTACAAAGTGTCCTAAAACAGTGATTACAACAAGATTCTTCAACTTGTAAGGCTCCGTTTGGCTTAGGACAAATGAACAACAATCACCATGAAAGAGGAAAAGATATATTATCAATGTCCCTGCAACTTTAATCAACTAGAGATAATTAGAAACCATTACCAAGTGGTTTGTTAATCATCAAAATAATCCATTCAATTAATGGAAGGGGCTAACAATCTCCCCCTTTTTGATGATGACAAACCACTTGTTGCCTTTAAAAGTAAAATTTATAATGATCTCAAGGGTCACGTACATTTTCTCCCCCTTTGTCATTAACAAAAAACAGATAAGGAGGCATAGAATTGCATCAACAGATAAACAGATAAACAAAAGATTGCATTAATCGTTGAATTTGTCATATAATCAAAAAACGTATCTACAAAGTCAAAAAATCAAACAATATGCAGCTATCAACAGATACATCATCTAGTCAAGATCCAAAAAGAATTTGAAGATTAGTAAAGATGCAAAAAAAATGACCAGTTATCTACCCAAAAACTTGTCCATAAAACCAAGAACGACACAGTCAAAAGTGTAAGCGAGTCCGGATAATACGGATCTCCTCACGAGCATCATCTACAGAAGCCTGAAGAGACGATAGACGACGATCAAGAAGCTCCTGAGTAGCAGCAGTAGAAGTGCGCAAAGTATCCAACGACCCACCAATCTCAAAAACATCAGCTCGTAGTGATGCGATGGCGCGCTGATGAAGCTCAAGGGCCTCCTGCTGTGAGGAAGATAAGGAAGCCTGCAAAGTCTGAATAGACTGGGAGTGAGAGTCAGAGAGAGAGGAGATGGAGGTAGAGAGGCTCAAGACCTGAGCGGAGATAACGGAGAGCTGCTCCAAAATGTCAGGAGAGGGTGCAACAACGGTAGGTGGAGGAGGAGGAGGAGGAGGAGTGGAAGATGAAGATGGATGAGAAGAAGGAGTAGGAATGGAAGGGGTAGAAGCAGTAGGGGTTGAGGGATCAGTAGAGACCTTAGGAACAAAAGCATTCTCCACGAGTTTGTATCCCATAAGGGATAGAATAGTAGAAGAGTAAAAGTCAGTAGAAATGGGGTCATGTCGATCAAATTCGTCCTCCAGGGGAACCTTGAAGTGACGAAAAACAGTAGTTAATGCGAAGCCATAAGGTAAGGAACTAGATTTAGACTTCTTTTGGCATTCACAAATGTGTCGGCAAACGAGGTACGGTAAATCATAGGATTTATTTTCGAGTAGGCACCAAATTAAAAAGACATCTAAGAATGAAACAGAATCACGACCCCCAGCACGGGGCAGAAGAGTGTAAGTGAGAAGATGGTGAATAAGACGAGCCTCAAAGGTGAGGGCAGAAGCCTTGGGCTTCACGGGATAAGACAACTCATTGTTGCCGGTGATAAGACGGCAAGCAATGAGAGGGTCGAATCCGTGCCCTTGATTCCAAGAATTTATATTATATTCAGTAATATTTCCACGACGAATATGAAAAATAGAAGAGACAGAGTCTGGATGCAAATGAATTTTAACACCGCGAACGAAAGAAGTAATGGAGTCAGCACGATAACCAAAAGTCATATTACAGTAAAACTCCTTAACGAGTGTTGGATAGCAGGGTTCGCTAAGACTAGTAAATAGATGCCATCCTAAGCGTTCTAGAAGAAATCCTAAACGAAGATTAGCAGATTTGGAAAACGGGATAGGAAGAATCTTACCAAACACCACATTTCTGTGGGAGAAAACCTCGTCAAAGCTTTCTTGCTCCTCCTGAGTAGGGAAACGCTTTGCCTTGGTTGCTTGAGAGGCTGAGGATGATCCACTAGCAGGGGCTTTCCTTTTGAGCTTAGGATCCATGATAATGGCGACAGAGAGGAGAGAGAAAAAAAAACGATTACAGAGGAAGGGAGAGGAGGGAGAACGATATAAATGATGGATGAGTAAAGGAGAGGAGGAGAAGAAGAAGAGGAAGTGAAAGGTATAGAGAGGATATGGGGAAATTAGGATGAGGAAAGAAGGAAAAACGAAGAAGAGAGAAGAAAAAAAATCGCCGGAGGAACGGAGGTGAAGAAGGAAAAAGAAAGAAGAAGGCCGCAATATATATATAGATCAAGAAAGCAGTCGACTGCGTCGCATGAGCAGTCGACTGATCAGCAAATTAGGGCTTGAAATTGGGGCTTAACAGAGTCTCAGTCGACGCCATAGTCGACTGAAGTGGGCAGGGATTAAGAAGCATAAAAACAGTCGACACCTTGGTCGACTGGAGAAGGCAGGGATTAGAAGGTAGAAAAACAGTCGACTCCTCAGTCGACGTGAGTGGGCAGGGATTTGGTTTGAAAAACAGTCGACGTCATAGTCGACGCATCAGTCGACTGATGAGGTCAAAAGAAAGGGATTAAGGGAGAATAAAAAGAACCAGTCGACTGCGACGGGAAGTCAGTCGACTGCTTTAGCAAAAAATTGCAGATACAGAGATTTAAAGCAGATCATTCAAGTAGGATAAGCCTAATTCTCTTCTAATAATACAAAGACGTTCTTCGGGAAGGGGTTTTGTGAAAATATCAGCCCATTGACGATCGGTGTTGATGAAAGCAAGATCAACATCCCCCTTTTGAACATGATCGCGAATAAAATGATGACGAATCTCAATGTGTTTAGTTCTAGAGTGTTGGATAGGATTTTTGGATAAACAAATGGCACTAGTATTATCACAGTAAATAGGAATATGATCATAATAAAGTCCAAAATCCTCTAATTGTTGTTTCATATAAAGTGTTTGAGCACAACAACTTCCAGCAGCTATATATTCGGCTTCGGCAGTGGATAGAGCTACCGAATTTTGTTTCTTACTAAACCATGAGACGAGTGAGTGTCCTAAGAAATGACATGTGCCACTAGTACTTTTACGATCAATTTTACAACCGGCAAAATCCGCATCCGAAAAACTTGTTAATTCAAAAGAAGTATTTTTAGGATACCAAAGACCTAAGTCTATAGTACCTAGAAGATAACGAAAAATACGTTTAACCGCAATGACATGAGATTCCTTGGGTGAAGCTTGAAATCTAGCACAGAGGCATACACTAAACATTATATCCGGTCTACTTGCGGTGAGATACAATAGACTACCAATCATTCCCCGAAAAAGCTTACAATCTACCGGCTTGCCGGTTTCATCTTTATCAAGTTTTAAAGTAGAACTCATGGGGGTTTGAAAAGCTTTACTTCCTTCCAATCCAAATCTCTTTAAGAGATCCTTAATATACTTGGATTGATTTATGAAAATGCCATCTTTATGTTGCTTTATTTGAAGTCCAAGAAAAAAGTTTAGCTCCCCCATCAAACTCATTTCAAACTCATTTTGCATACATGATGCAAATTCTTCACACATCTTCTCATTTGTAGCTCCAAAAATAATATCGTCCACGTAAATTTGAACAAGCAAGATATCTACATTTGAGGTTTTAACAAAAAGAGTAGTATCAATTTTTCCTCGATTAAAACCAAGATCAATAAGATATTTACTTAGTCTATCATACCAAGCACGTGGAGCTTGTTTTAAACCATATAACGCTTTTGTGAGTTTAAAAACATGATCCGGAAGATGTGGATTTTCAAAACCGGGGGGTTGTTTAACATAGACTTCCTCGGAGATAAAGCCATTTAGAAAGGCACTTTTCACATCCATTTGAAAAAGTTTGAAATTTTTATAGCAAGCGAAGGCAAGAAGCATCCTAATGGCTTCAAGTCTAGCTACGGGAGCATAGGTCTCCTCGTAGTCTATACCTTCTTCTTGATTGTAGCCTTGGGCAACTAATCTAGCCTTGTTTCTCACAACAATGCCGGATTCATCCTTTTTGTTTCGAAAAACCCATTTTGTTCCAATAATGGTGTGATCAATAGGTTTAGGAACGAGAGTCCAAACTTCATTTCTCTCAAATTGATTAAGCTCTTCTTGCATGGCCAATAACCAATTCTCATCGTTTTCGGCTTCATCAAAATTCTTGGGTTCAATTTGAGATAGAAATGCTAAGTTATTACAAATATTTTTGAGAGATGATCTAGTAGCTACACCTTGACTAGGATCTCCTAGGATTTGATCAATAGGATGATTAGGCACATTTTTCCATTCAAAGGGAAGATCATTTCTTAAATTTGCTCTTGGTGATTCAATGGAAGGAAGATCTTCTTTCTTTGAGTTTTCAAGAGGTAAAGAGTTTGAATTATTGTTTTCAACATTATTTGAAACATCTTTGGGAGTGTCAATGTCATCGTCCAATATTTTCTTAAAAGGATTTGCTTCATCAAAGACGACGTGCATTGATTCTTCTACAATCAATGTTCTTTTATTAAAGACTCTATAGGCTTTGCTAATTTGAGAATATCCAAGAAAAATGCCTTCATCCGATTTAGCATCAAATTTTCCCAAGTTATCCTTAGTATTCAAGATAAAACACTTACATCCAAAAACTTTGAAATAGCTTATGTTGGGCTTTCTTCCTTTCCAAAGCTCATATGGGGTCTTATTAAGCTTGTTTCTAATGACCACACGATTAATAACATAACATGAAGTGCTAGTGGCCTCGGCCCAAAAATATTTTGGTAAAGAGAATTCATTTAACATAGTTCTTGCCATTTCTTGAAGAGATCTATTTTTCCTCTCAACAACCCCATTTTGTTGAGGGGTTCTAGGTGCCGAAAAATTGTGACCAAAACCAATTTCTTCACAAAAAGTAGAAATCTCATTATTATCAAATTCTCGGCCTCTATCACTTCTTATGTTGTTAATCGCATACCCTTTTTCATTTTGAACACGTTTGCAAAAGTTAACAAAGAATGTAAAAGCTTCATCCTTATGTGCAAGAAAGAACACCCAAGTGAATCTAGAGAAATCATCAACAATGACAAAAGCATAGATTTTCCCACTCATACTAGCAACTCGATTTGGACCAAATAAATCCATATGAAGTAACTCAAGAGGTCTACAAGTTGATATTTCCTTTTTCTTTTTGAAAGATGTTTTGATTTGCTTTCCAAGTTGACAAGCATCACAAACTTTATCTTTAACAAATTTTGTTTTTGGCAAACCTTTGACCAATTCATTTTTAGATAAATTTGAAAGTAAGTCAATGCTAGCATGACCCAATCTTCTATGCCAAAGCCAACTTGTTTCATTCAAAGCGGCAAAACACTTAACATCTTGAGAAGAAATATCATCAAAATCAATTGTATACACATTGTCTTCTCTATAAGCAATAAACAAAGTTTTATTGCAACTAGCATACTTAATCATGCAATAATTTGATTCAAACACAACTTGAAACCCTTTATCACACAATTGACTAATACTAAGCAAGTTATGTTTTAGACCTTCAACCAAAAGTACATTTTCGATAGTTAATGAGGAATTCTTACCAATGTTACCTATACCGATAATTCTTCCTTTAGAGTTGTCTCCGAATGTGACATTTCCTCCATCCTTTGGAGAGAGAGAAGAGAACTTGGATTTGTCTCCGGTCATATGTCTTGAGCAACCACTATCCAAGAACCATCTATCCTTGCTAGAAGATTTGAGACAAACCTACAAGATGAGCTTAAGTGATCCTCTTTGGTACCCAATATTCGTTGGGTCCAAATTTGTTAGCAAAGGGAGGTGTTGTTCCCTTTTAAATCCATACCATATTGAGTTTTCTTTTATTTGGACATTTGTAGTTTACATGTCCTTTTCTCAAGCAATAATGGCATGTAACATTAGGATTGGACATACTTGAGGAGACTTCTTTTACAAAGAAATTTTGATGAGAATTTTTCACTTGATTTTTGTTGGAGCTAGTGGAAGTACCTTTTGAAAAGAAGTTATTGAATTTCTTTTCTTTAAAGGTAGGATTGAATCCTAGACCGGCTTTTTCAAAAACGCATCTTTGTTTTCCCAAAAGCATATTTAGATTTTGTTCCCCAAGAGTGAATTTTGTTATTGTTTTGGTTAAGTCTTCCACTTGCTTCTTCAAATCTTCATTTTCTTTCTTTAAGGAACTTGAAGAGAAATCGTTTAATGAAAGCTCTTCCTTTTCTTTTCTCAACAAATCATTTTGAGATGTTAGGTCGATTAGCGCTTCATTTTCTTTTCTCAAAAGATCATTTTGAATTTTCAAATCACTTAGTTCATTTGAAAGTAATGAAAAATTCTTTTTAAGAGAAACATACTTTGCTCCCAAGTTTTCCAATTCTTGATGTAATTCCTCAAAAGCATTTTGTAGTTCATCATATTTATGAGAATCAAAACAAACATCGGGAGTAGGATCATTTACCTCATTCAAGTGAGCCATAAGACAAATATTTGCCACTTCTTCATCACTTGAGTCATCCTTTGATGATTCACTATCGGAATCATCCCAAGTAGCCTTCATTGCCCTTTTCTTGGTTTTCTTGTAGTTATTTTTCATTAAAGGACAATCGGCCTTGACATGGCCCGGCTTCTTGCATTTGAAGCATATAATTGGCTCCTTTTTAGTCTCTATCGTCTTAGGAGTTCTCCTAGTGAAGTTCTTATCCTTCTTCAAGAATCTTTTGAACTTCCTAGTGATCATAGCCATCTCATCATCTTCATTGCTATCACTATATTCTTCATTGTCTTGAGATGTTTTGAGAGCAATGTTCTTCTTCTTGTCTTCCTTGTCAAATACCGCCAACTCCATTTCATGAGTGACAAGAGAACCCAAGAGTTGCTCCAATGAGAGTGTTGAGAGTTCCTTGGCCTCTCGGATTGCCGTCACTTTAGGTTGCCAAGGCTTTGGAAGAGATCTAAGCAATTTCTCAATCATCTCCTCATTAGTATATGTTTTACCAAGGCTTTTTAAGCTATTGATAATAATGGTGAAGCGAGTGAACATTTCACTAATAGTTTCATTTGAAGACATTTTAAACATCTCATACGTTTGAACAAGTAGATTTATTTTAGATTTCTTAACTTGATTAGTACCTTCATGAGCAACCTCAAGTTTATCCCAAATTTCTTTTGCGGATTCGCAAGAAGAAATTCTATTATACTCATTTGGGTCTAATCCACAATATAAGATATTCATAGCATTTGCATTCATTTTGATAAGCCTTTTATCAATGTCATTGTATTCCTCAATAGTTTTCTCAATTTCAACACCATCTACAATCTTGATGGGAATGTGAGGCCCATTCACAACAAGTTGCCAAAGATCAAAATCTTGGGCAATCATGTAGATTCTCATACGGTTTTTCCAATAGGCATAATTTGAACCATTAAAGCAAGGAGGTCTATTTGAGGATTGTCCCTCACTATAGATGATAGTATTAGATGTGGTTTCCATTTGATCTTTAACTCAAAAACGTTTAGAAATTTTGAGCCGAGGCTCTGATACCAATTGTTGGCCCAAAAAGGAAACCTTAGAGGGGGGGGTGAATAAGGTTTTTAAAAAATAATTTAGAAATTTGTTCAAATTGATTGCCCAAACAATTAAAGAACAAAAGCAATGTAAAGAGAAAGGGAAGAGATACAATGCAAACCAATTTTTAGGTGGTTCGGGAAACCGCACGCCGCGCCCTACTTCCACCCCTCAAGAACACCTCTTGAGGATTCCACTATTTCAATCTTCTTCGGGTGAAGATTAAACCCTTACAATCTCTTCAAGGAAGAAAATCCTCTTCTCTTGAACTAGGGTTACACCAACCCTTAATACACACTACCTTTATAAATGGGTTTTGATACAAGAATGAAAGACTCTCTCAATAGAGTGGATAAATACAAGATTTAAGCTCACAATAAATTGCTCTCAAGAGAATACAAATGAACGCTAGAGCAATAGAATTTATGATCTCACCAAACTAGGGCTCAAGATATTAATGAGATGAAAAACTTAGATAGATTGATCAAGGAGAGCTTCAATGAAGTTCAAATAAATGTATTTATAGCTTCCTTTTGATTTCCAACCGTTGGGGGTAGTTGGGAGTAATAAATGCTGCATTAAATGCAGTTAACTAGCCGTTACAGTGTTTATCGCAGAGATTCAGTCGACTGTCTTCTCAGGGCAGTCGACTGCTTTTCAAAAGGATGTACTGAAATAAGAAGATCAGTCGACTGTGTCGCGATGGCAGTCGACTGGTTTGTTCCCTTATGAAACCTCTGTGTACCCAGGTCGACCATACAGTCGACTGGATAATCAGTCGACTGAAGCGATGTCACAGTCGACTGCTTCTATGCAGATTTTATAAGAAAGATTGGGTTAATTAAGTGAAACCTTTTTTAATTAAGCTTGAGCCCTCAAGTAAGATGTTCACATAAACAGATTGCTTACAAAGTGTCCTAAAACAGTGATTACAACAAGATTCTTCAACTTGTAAGGCTCCGTTTGGCTTAGGACAAATGAACAACAATCACCATGAAAGAGGAAAAGATATATTATCAATGTCCCTGCAACTTTAATCAACTAGAGATAATTAGAAACCATTACCAAGTGGTTTGTTAATCATCAAAATAATCCATTCAATTAATGGAAGGGGCTAACAAAGTTTTCTAAAATAAGATTCAAAAACTGTTTTAACGCATTAGTAAACATTGGATGTTTATGGGTAATGTATAAAAACAAATTTTTCTAAAAAGAAAAATCCTTAATTTACCAAATCTAGTGGGAGAGGGTCTTATTTATTGACACCCACGATCTTCCATTAACGGTTCACTGTAAGATGAGTAGTGCATTCTGTGTCACCTCGTCAGGGGTGATCATTCCATACAGAGGGTGCATTACTTATTGGTTACTAGATGTGAACTTCTTTTGATAGGATCAATCAGACGTGTTAGAGGGTGACCACCACACGGAGGCGCTACTTGAGACGGTTGTGATTGAATCTTAGTTAATGGTACATACTAGCTAAGCTATGGATAAGGGATCCCACACAGGGCATTGTTCAAAAACTTAGAGATCAAAAGGGATCGGGAGTCATAACTTTTTTTGCAAGAGTTGCATAGCGGACAAGTCTTGATTAATCAAAAAATAGAAAACTGACCACCACACGGAGGCTTTATTCTTTTGTTTCGATATTCCGGCGACTTTGTTTTAAAATAAAAGTTTTAAGGATTCTTTTATTTCAAACTGTCAAATTCTGATATCCATATTTATTTTGTTTGTTTGATTTTCAGTAATCATAATGTCTGGATCTGCATTTAGTCCACTTGCCACCATACTCACTCAAAATAAGTTAACTGGAAACAACTACACTGAATGGAAACGTAACCTTGACATCGTGTTAACTGCGGAGGATCACATATATGTCCTCACCACCCCATGCCCCGAAGAACCCGCGGCAAATGCTTCGGCAGCTGCCAGACGCGAGTTCGACAAATGGAAGAAGTCGAATGGAATGGCTTGTTGCTATATTCTGGCCTCAATGGCTGGTGTGTTGCAACACCAATTCTAATCGAATGATTCTGCCAGTGACATTATCACATCCCTGAAAAAGATGTTCGGGGAGCATGGCAGGCCTGCTAGACAGGTAGCCATGCAAAAGATAATGAGTGCAAAGATGTCAGAAGGAACTCTAGTCAAGGAACATGTTTTAAAAATGATTGGTTATTTAAACGAGCTGGAGACCCTAGGTGCCAACATCGATGCACAAACCCAAGTTGATATGATCCTCAATTCGCTGTCACCTTCATTCGCTCAATTTAAACTTAACTATAATATGAATCAAATGAATTTTTCAATGAGCGAATTGATGAATTCTCTTTTGGCAGCGGAAGGGGTGATCAAACCGGGGGTCAACGTTTTGAACGTTGAAAAAAGCGCTTCCTCTTCCCGATCTACACCGAAAGGAAAGAAAGGGAAGAAGAAGGCTAGTACTGGTGGTCCAAGTGTTGGACCGGTCCCTAAGATTGTAAAAACTAAGGGAAAAGGTAAGGGCAAAGGGAAGGTGGGTGGCCAAGGCAAAGGAAAGTGTTTCTAATGCGGAGAGAAGGGCCACTGGAAGAGGAACTGTCCAGAATTCTTAGCTACAAGAGTTCAAGGTATGATTGAATCACATGTGATTGAAGTAAGTTTTATTACGGATACTTCAAACACTTGGTGCATTGATTCTGGTGCGACTAACCATATCTATAATTCATTGCAGGGGTTCAGATCAACCAGGAGGTGCAGTGATGGGGAAATCGTACTTACTCTAGGTTCTAGCGCAACCGTTTCTGCGGTTGCTATAGGAGTCGTAGTTTTAGAATTTCTAGACAATAAAGTTTTGATTTTATTAGATGTACTTTACGTCCCTTCAATGAGACGTAATTTAATTTCAGTTTCTAAGTTTTTGAAGCTGTCTCCATAGAATCTGAATCTGATCCTGCCACATACGAAGAGGCAATGGATGATGTTGATTCAGAACATTGGGTTAAAGCTATGAAGGCTGAATTAGAATCTATCGATTCTAATCAGGTCTGGGATCTTGTAGAACTTCCAGCCAATATTAAACTCATTGGTTGTAAGTGGGTCTACAAGAGGAAAAGAGGATCTGATGAAAAGGTTGAGACCTTTAAGGCTAGGCTTGTAGCGAAAGGTTATACTCAGAGGGAGGGCATTGACTATGAGGAAACCTTCTCGCCGGTAGCCATGCTCAAGTCCATCAGAATACTCTTATCCATTGCTGCATGCCTAGATTATTAGATCTGGCAGATGGACGTCAAGACTGCATTCTTAAATGGAAATCTTGAGGAAGACATCTATATGCAACAACCAGAAGGGTTCATAGCTGGTCGGAAAGGTAACTTGGTATGCAAGCTGTAAAAGTCCATTTATGGGCTTAAGCAGGCATCCAGGAGTTGGAACATCCGATTTGACCAAGCGGTCAAGTCGTTTGGTTTCATACAGAATCTGGATGAACCTTGTATATACAAGAAGTGTAAAGGGAAAGTGGTGGCCTTTCTTGTGCTTTACGTTGACGATATTTTACTCATTGGAAATGATGTAGCGGCTGTAGACACCCCATTTTGTCGGCTATCAGATTTAGGAGACCCATAGCTTGGTGGTTCACAATGATCGTAAAAAGACTCAAAAGGATTCTCGGAAGTTAGTTCTATCTCTCAGAATGCTCAGAATGACCAAAATGCCCCTGAAAGCCCGAAAACTCCCAGATTTGGTCCCAAAATTCTGAAAACATACTATGTCGTAAGAAAAGCGATAAAATGAGTTTTTAAGAGAAATCGGGTGAAATCGTCAGCTCCCAGAGACCCCCGGAAGTCCCGAAAGCTCCCGGAAAGTCCCCGTTGACCGGTTTGACCAAGGTTTGACCAGGTTTGACCAAGTTTGACCAAAATTGTCCGAATTCACCAGAATCATTTTAAATCATGAAAAAGGTGTTAAAACAAGTTCCAAAAGAGAATCGAGCGAAAACATCAGCTCCCGGGAACTCCCGGAGGTTCCCAGAACTTCCCGGGAATCCCGCGTTTGACCAGTTTGACCAAGATTTGACTTTGGAATCGGGGGTACCGAAACAATTTTCAAATATTTTTCATGGATACTAGAGGTCAATAGCTTTCCAACGGTATATCGTACATAATTCCTGGATTTAAAACGAATTTATTATGAATTTCCAAAGCCGAAAAAGGCGATCAAATCGGCTTTTATCGCGAATACCGTAAAACTTTTCAAAGTGACCTATCCCCGAACTATTTTTTATGTAAAGTAGACTCCATTACCTTTCCAACGGTATATCACAACCTCAATTTGGAGTTCGTACGCATTTTCTGTGAATTTCGGACGAAATAGGGCCTTTTCGCGAATACCGGAACGTCAGGGGGCCTAAACAGCATTATCTGGACGGGGGAGGAGCAGTGCCGCCGCGGCACTAGCCCACTGCCGCCGCGGCACTGGCCCAGTGCCGCCTCGGCACTCCCCTCCAGAGCAGTGTATTTTTGTAAATAGCGGCAGTGGGCCAGTGCCGCCGCGGCACTCCCCTCCAGAGCAGTGTATTTTTGTAAATAGTTTTGTGGTCCCATTTTGATTAATTAAAAGCCAAAACGACATAGTTTTACGATTTCAAATATTTGGAGCCAATAGGAATACTTTCTAAATCCCAAAACCACCCCAAGTTGTCCTATATAAACACCCCATTACTCTTCATTTTGGGGGAGTCAAATACAAGTTTAGAGAAAGTTTGGGAGAGAAAGTTGTAGAGATAAGGTTAGAATAGAGAGAAAAGAAGCTTTCTTCTTGGATTTTCAAAACAAAAGTGAGTTCTAAACTTTGTTTTTACTACATTACTCTCATTTATTTCAACATTCAATACTCCCAACCACCATTTTAGTGAGTATTCAAGAGAGTGGAAGCTTCTTCCATGTCTAGTGTCATTACATATGAGTGAAACACCAATCTACAAGTCTCATGCTTCATGAATATCATCTATTGATCATCATCTACTTGCTTGTTTCTTTATTGTTTATCTCTTCTTATCTCATTTCTTTTTTATTTTTCTTTTTTTACTTACTAGTTCATCATCATCTAAGTGATGACATGAAGTTTGGGGTGAGTGAATCCTTATGGATAGTAGCTCTTGACCTCAAAAACATGTTTGATAGATGATGATCATAACTTCAATACCTCCAAGGTATCCTTGAAGTGTATTGAAGTTATGCTCAAATAAAAATAAGTTTCTCCAACAATCTTGGAGGTTCTTGATGATGAGTTGAATGTTGGAATTTTAAGTGGTCATAATCTTTATTGAGTATTAAAAATGCACTTTCAAAACCCCTATTTCAAAACCCCCCTCAATCCCTCTCATTTTGATTTCAAGAAAGAAAATCTTATTTTCCCCAAAATCTTCAAAACAGTGAGTTAAAACAGTGAGTGAGCTGAGTTCAAAGATTTCTCTAGAACTCAATACTCAACATATAGATGCAAGGCCACTTGGAAAGTCTTCCTAACTCATTGAAGAACACCCATGATTTTTGGTTTGACTTGGAAGTACTTGAAAATGGTCCATTTGGACCCAAACATTCCTTCCAAACATTCTGCCTCTGCTGTCACAGCAGCTTGACTAAATTCCAACTTCTTTTTCAGAAATCTTTTCCAAAAGGGGTGGTCCCAAATTATTTTTCCCTTACACTTCAATGTCTTAGGGAACTTTCTGTATAAAATGGGCCCCTAGATCATTCATTTTCATTTTCTAAGCTTTTTTAACATTTCAGTCGGCAGTACGGACTCTGTTTCTGAGTGACCTCTGTTGTTTATATGTTTCTCTCAATCTGTGATAGTTATTAAAGATTGGCTTTTTGGGTTGTGTTCTAGACACAATGAGGAACATCTCCATAAAAAAATCATACATTGAAAACGTTCCTAACCCCTCTTTGCAAATTTCCCAAGATCATGCCACTGTTCTGTCCACTATTCACAGCAAGCACATTTTAACTTCTATTCTTTGATTTGATGCTTATATGTATTCTAAATTAGTTCATATCTTAGGAAGTACTTCATACTACATTTGTACATATCCCATGATGATTTCATTCATTCATTCATACACATTATAGACTTCTAAGTCATTCTAGAAATCCATATACCCAAAACACACTACAACCTTTGCACATTTTAGATACATACATTGCATTCATACAAGATTTGGGGCTTTTGTGACTCCTAATCTAAGAAGATTATAAGGAACGATCATGATCACACGTTCATGCTTCCCCCGATCTAATCATCCTTTCTCATCCATCCCGGGGATTGAGAGGTCTTCTTTTCTTAAAGATTAACATGCATCATACTAGCTTGCTAAGCATATTTTGATTTCTTTGTTTATTTGTTTCAATAACAATTCATGTCCCCCTTTAGATTAGGAAGTCTTGATTATTTGATACATGATTAGACGATTTTTCCTAGGTTTATTTGTGTGATTTTTCACTTTACATTGTATGATATTTGACTTAGATCTTATGAATGATATTTTATCTTTAGATCTTCCATTTTCAAGTTTCTTATGTAATGTAATATACTATCATAGTACTAACTGTCGAACCATACATAGTATAAGATGATTATTTGGATGCTAATTGAGGCCCGTTGAAAGACGGGGCGAGTTGAGGGTGTTTTAGTCACAACAAAGGCTCCTTCCTCTCTCGTACCAAAACCCCGAACCAAGTTCTTTGGTTATGAATGGCCGGTGCCCTTTATCCGTTTGGGTGAGTCAAATTTGGGTTTCTTGGTTCCCTAAAGACCAAGTGGCGACTCTGTATCTGTTTTCAACAGACCTTTTCTTTTTCCTTGATTCACAGCGGCATTGTCAACGGTCAAGGTTTGGCTAGCTAGTACTTTCGATATGAAGGATCTAGGAGAGGCGAGCTATATTCTTGGGATAAAGCTCTTTCGAGATCGCAAGCGAAAGATAATGGGATTGTCTCAAGCTGGTTATATCGATAAGGTGCTAACTAGGTTTTCAATGGATAATTCGAAGAAAGGTTTGTTACCTTTCAGGCATGGTTTAGCATTCTCTAAGGACCAGTGTCCCAAGACACGGGAGGAGAGGAATCGCATGGCAGGAATTCCATATGCTTCGGCAGTTGGAAGTCTCATGTATGCGATGTTATGCACTAGACCAAATATCTGTTTTGCCGTTGGCATGGTTAGCAGATATCAATCGAATCTAGGTCCAGAGCACTGGACAGCCGTTAAGCACATTCTTAAGTACTTGAGAAGGACTAAAGATTACATGCTTATGTACGGTGGTAATGAGTTAATTCCTGTAGGATATACTGACTCGGACTTTATGTCAGATAAAGATTCGAGGAAGTCAACATCCGGGCATCTCTTTACCTTGAGAGGTGGTGCTGTTAGTTGGAGGAGCATTAAGCAGAAATGCATTGTAGACTCAACTACAGAAGCTGAGTATGTGGCTGCTTGTGAAGCCGTAAAGGAAGCTGTTTGGCTCAAAAAGTTCCTTATGGAGCTCGAGGTGGTACCAGCGTCATTGTCACCTATTATGCTTTATTGTGATAATAGTGGGGCAGTGACTCAGTCCAAGGAGCCAAGGAAGAACGGAAAAGGGAAGCACGTAGAGCGGAAATATCATCTTATCCGATATATTGTTCAACGTGGAGATGTGATTGTCACCAAGATTGCCACCATTGACAATCTTGCTGATCCGTTTACAAAGGCTTTGCCACAAAAGGTCTTTGATCGTCATCTAGATAGTCTAGGTCTCAGATGTAATCCTGTATGGTTGTGAGTGCAAGTGGGAGTTTGTTGGGTTTGTGCCCTCAAACCATTACTTTATATAGGAGACATTGACATTTTTATATATGGATATCAACTTTACATTTTGTTATGTATGTTTCTTTTATGAGATGATTGTTATCCTTAAGTATCATAGTAAGCAATGCGTGTATGTATGAGATACATACAAGTGAGATACGAATTGCTATTCTTTTTTACTTAGAACATGTCACAGTGGATGATGAGACTAGGATATCTCATCAGGTTTACACTGTAGCGTGATTAACTACCATTGGATGGAGTGATCAATCTCAATCACTAGAGTGTAACTCTTAGTTAATATGCTAGTGCTTATAGTGCATTGACGGACCTGAGCTTTTCTATTGACACTCAAGGCTGTCAATCAGTCGATAGGAACTCATAACTTGTGTAAGGTACGTGTTCTCAATCTTGAGACGATTATAAACACAGACTGTGGATATGACTGCTTTGACTTACCAATTAGTGAGGTCTATAGAAGATCAACACCTGGGTATCTTGGGTATGTCATATTCATAGGGTTGTGAACATGTATTGTCAAGACAGAATCTACCCTCTGTTTCAGAGTAAGCATTCCCTTGAGAATGTCACCAAGTCGATTACTGAGTACTGCAGTCTTATTGATAAGAGTTATCAACATGTTTGGAAATCATGAGAGGTGAATGGGACTCAAGGAATACAAGAACTAATCGATATTCAGGTTGACAGTAACAATTATCCGACTACTTGAATATGATTACGAATGCTGAAGGTAGAGGGATATTTGTACAACACACAAGTCTAGTTATCGCTTCGGATATGTTCTTTTGCGTTGGAGTTCAGTTATCGTTTTATAGTGGAGTAATCGTTAACTGACCAGCTAGTTAGTTTGCTGATCAAAGAGTTTGGTCACGGTAATTAACAAACTGGTCTGAGCCAACAATAAAGAGCCTAGGAGGTCCCACTCTTAGCTCTGCCATGATACTTGGAAAGACACATGAGGAAGTTGTCAAGACAAGTTCGATCGATTGAAGTATGTTCGATCGATTGAAGTTTTGGCAGTCTCGATCGATCGAGAATGGTTCGATCGATCGAACGTTCGATCGATCGATCGAACGTTCGATCGATCGAAGATCTTCGATCGCTCGAAGTCTAGGTCGGTTCTGGGAATCTATAAATAGGGCAGCTGCGTTCTGGAAAAGAAGTTCGTCGTTTTGAACGTCAGAAGCTGCAGAAACTGTTTTAGAGCACCAAACCTTCTCCTTCCTCTCCATTAGGGTTCCCACCAACCCTAGTCCTTCCTGCGAGCATCCATAGGAGTCATAAGAGTGAAGGCCATCTAGTGGAAGCTGCTGGAAGTTAAAGAAAATCAGAATTGGGTTCAAGACACTAAGGTATAACTCTTGTCCCCTCTTGTGCGCATCTATGGAATTAACGAGTAGTAAATCCTGGGCTTTCATTAAGTTTTTATAACTTGACTTTTCCGCTGCGTGTTTAAACTTTTAAATTAAACCGGTTTTTCCATCACTTACAAGACCTCGAGATCCTACCCCAGGCACTTAAAAGACCTCGAGGTCAGACCCCAGGCACTTACAAGACCTCGAGGTCCTACCCCAGGCACTTAAAAGACCTCGGGGTCAGACCCAGGCACTCAAAAGACCACGGGGTCAGACCCCAGGCACTTAAAAGACCTTGGGGTTAGACCCCAGGCACTTACAAGACCTCGGAGTCCTACTCTAGGCACTTAAAAGCCCTTAGGTCCAAAAAACCCGAGGCACAGGCTTCGCTTAGGTCCAACCTACAATAGGGGACAACGTCCCCTAGGTGACTGATGATGGCAAATCCCAAAGGACCCTACAACTACCCACATTCCAGGTCAGTTTCCTATGGTCACCAATGCTATTTGCCTGCCTTAGCAAAGGCATGGGGGGCAGGGCATACTAAACAGGAAATCACACCGGCCACTAATAGGGCTTGGAATCCTAGCATTCCTAAGTACCTACAGAGGCCAGAGAAAAACTGCCCGGATAGTAAAACAGGATAAAATCCTAAAATACACTGGACGAGACCTTTCAGGCAGGTCAAAAAGACCAGTTGTTCTACCGGTTATGATCCTAAACCATTTGCTAAGGCAAGGATTGAGATCGGTCGCGGTCAAATAAAAAATAAAAAATGGTCGGATGTTGGCAATCACAAAATAAGCATACAAGTACAAGGGGTATACAGTTAATTGAAAGGCTGGTCTCAAGGACCTTTTCATTAAAAACTTTGTATAGTTAGGGGGCAGTTGTAATAGCCTCCCTCAAAAAAAAAAAAAGGAAAGGGAACGAGGGTTCCTGATGATCGTCTGCAACGACCACACTGTCATTGCCTAAAAGAGCAATCTCGGTCGGTTCAGCCATAGCAGGATCCTCTTCAGTAGCCTGGTCCTCCTTCCAATAGCCGGATTCGACCCAGTAGTAGCCGGAAATGTCCCAGTCCGGGTGATCCTCAGCAACCCGGGCGGTGAGGTCAGCGTAACCCTTGAGGAATCCAGCCTTAAACTCCTCTTCGGCGTCCTTGGCCTCGGCTTCCCGCGCGGTGGTGATTTCGGATAGAGTGGCTATAAGGACCTCAGTTTCCTTCTCGGTGACCACCAGACCAGCCTCTGTAGCCGCAACCTTGGCCTCGGCAGACTTCTAAGCATTCTGCTCAGTTGAGATGGAGTTTCGGGCCTCCCCTAGCTCTAGACCCAAAGCCCTGGACTTCTCCTCCTCCAAAGAGAGGGCAAAATTAGTGGACTCTGGGCCGCTTTCTTAGCAGACAGGGCAGTCTCAGCCACGGCCAGTCTCTCAGCTAGCCCGGGCAGGGTTGCCTCAACCCCGACCACTATACAGCCAACCTGCAAAAGAAGACAATTGTCAACGTTTCGAATGGAGAAGTAAGCAACATGAAGAATGCAAAATAACTCACCATGTTGCTGATGCTATAAAGCCAGCCGATTATGGCCTCGGGACTCAGTAGAGTGCATTTATCTATTTGACTCTGCAGCAACCCGGGCTGGACCCTCCCGCAGACGTCATTTGCCGTCTCCACTGCCAGCCTTGAGGATGGCCCCACGCGGCTCGGTTCGTCCATACTGGGGAATGAGACCCCGGTCGCTTTGGTGGGGGGAGGCAAAGTTGGTGGCGCAGCAATGGTGACTCCGGGAGTCGAGGTCACAACAGCCTTCTTGTCCGCCCGGATTGTGATCCCCCTAGAGATCCTTTTGAGCAGATGACCCTCAATAAGGTCCTGTTTCTTTCTTTTTGTGCCCGCTCAGGTGATCAATGCCGCCTCCTTTTCTTTGAGGGCCGCCGGGTTCTTAGGAGCCATTTCTGCAAAATCAGGAAAGGCACAAGTTTGTTACACAACAGGCAAGGGTGAGAGCAATTTGCCTGTGACCTGGATGGATAACTAACCAGGGATGATCGCTGGGAGGATAGGAGCCTCAAAGCGGTGATTGGGTTTGTAGGAGATTTTTGGGTCCCCCGACCGGGTCAAGACCTTGTTCACGTCGGTTGGGTCCTCGATCAATGAGAGGATCCTCGCTTGGCACTCGTCAGGAATACTGGGCAGATCCACCGATCCCACTGCAGAAGAAACAAAAGGAGAACATAAGATTCAATGGCAACAACAAAACAAGATGACGGTAAAACAGTTAAGGGCTTACTCCACAGTTCTCCCGCCTAGGAGGTCCTCAACTGTATGCCCGGCGCCTCTTCACAAAATCCAAGGTTGAAAACTTGGAATTTTTTTTTTCCACCGCCGATTGTTGCTTGGGCAATTGACGATAATCTTCCTCCCTTGCCGAGCCCCCAGCGAGAAGAAGCCGGCCTCTCCATGTACTTTGAACGGCCGGTGGGCCTTAAAGAACTCCTGTAGGGTAAGTTCATACCCAAAGACTTGGGGCCACAAGGAGATGGCCCCCATGAGGAATCTCCACCCGTTCGGGGCGAGTTAGCCAGGGGAGATCCCAATGTAGATGAGCGCATCCCGGGCGGTCGAGTGAAAAGGAAGACGAAGGCCCGCCATAAGGGAGTCCTCGTACAAGGTGACGAAGCCCGATTTGTATATGTGGGCCCCGCCGTCATGCACCGCCAAGGAAAAAGGGTCGAGGATGTCGTATTTCTCCCTAATCTGATCTAAGTCAGGGACATGTAAGGTGCTGACAATCCGCTCGCAGGCAAACACCACATCAGGGCTATTCGGCCTCGACCCCTCACTACCCGATCTCCCGAATACCGAGGCAATGGGAACACTCTGAACTGCCTTGTCGTCGAGCGCCTGGGCAGGGATCCTCTCCTCGCTATGTTGGTCCGAGGGGGTTGCAGAAGGTGGATCAAGACTGGTATCCGGCGTTCCACATCGTAACTGCTCGTCCTCCGACCAGGAAGACGAGTCAAAGTCAGAGTGACACATCTTTGAGTTCTGTGTGTCTGGATGATGGAACAATTGGCGGCCTAAATAAGGTTCCGCGACTCCAAGTCTAAGGTATAAGGGGGGCAAGACTATGAGCCTAAAGGGTAAGGTCTATAAGGTCCTAACGGTCAAGTAACACTCGTGCAAAACTGATACAAGACAACCCGATCGGTTAAACCACTCGGCTACACCTCCTAACCTAATGAAGAAACAGAATCTGAGGAAAAAGAAATCCCACTCCCATTCTAAACCTAAAGGGTTCGTTCCCTCTAGCCTTACTCCGAATAGAAAAAGGAGAAGAAGAAGACGAAATAGAACAGTGAATCAAAGGTGAGGAATGGAGACTTACAAGGAATGACACAGGAAAGAGCTTGGGAAGCTGTGCCGGGTACTTTTTACTCTCAAAACCGCTCAGGGAATCTTGGCAGCAAGAACTAGTGGAATGAGCAAGTGTTCCTTGTATAGGAAGCACGGATGGTCCAGATTAAGCCAGATCTTACGGCCAGGAAACTTTTCCCCCAAAACCGCCCGACAGTTGTCACCTCGGACACGTGGAGCGTCGCCTCAAAAGGTGCGCACATTAAATGCATGACGAGACAGTTCGGTTACCATGTAAGCAGCTCAGTTACTCCCATGCTGGCTTCGCTGGATCTTGACCAGTCCAATGACCAGTTGACACGTGGCTGAAGTCGGACCCGTGCCGCAGGGTCATCGCTTGGTCCACACCCGGGTAGACCGGCACGACTGGTCTCATCCCGGGGAAGGTCCCGACCTCGTAACCGGACGGTACTATTGAAGCAGTCCTAATTTTCAAACCTCATCTGATGGGGCATCACATCAACTTCGAAACTGGGGGGCAGCTGATATGTCTAGAAATACTCAGCCAAAGTCAGACCGCCATGTTGGCATTGAAGACCCCGAACTATCCAAATAGGTGCTTGTGGCCCATCAATCCCGAGGTCATCGGCTATGACCGTTCGGGACATTCCAACGGCTTGGGAGTACAACGCGACTGCTCTCCACGAGGTGCAGCTTTGCAACCAAGCTACTCCACGGTTTCCTAATCTGATTAGAAGACTGTTGGGAAGAATGAACAGTTTCCTAAACCACTTAGGATTTATGTAAATCGGTTTGAATCATATTAGGCCTCCTAATCTGATTACTTACCATGTACAGGAGGACTCTTGCATCTATAAAAGAGTCCGCCTACCCTCTTTAGAGGGGGTCGCATCCTTAGCCTAGAGAGTAGTAGTTTGTACTCACTCATATGCATAAACCCGGTCGGTTTTACTGGTAGTGGCGCCCAATTGTTGGCTCACCAGGCCCGCCGGTGATCTGCTACTGAAGCGCACTGACGCAACCGTGAACGTAGGTCACCTCGTTAACGAGACCGAACCACATCCAAGCTCTTGCGTCCCCAAATCTCTCTTTGAATCTCTCTTACCAACTTTCAGCATCATCAAAAACCATATTATATAATTGCACATTTTCAATATGAATTGAATTCTACACCTACAAGGCATTTTTTAATAGCACCTGCAAGGCACATTCTAAGTTCCGAATATTTTAAATGTCATGAAAAACTCCTAATTTTAATTTTTTTTAATACAAAAAAAATAAAAATAAAAAAACTCCTAAATTTTCTTTCAAATGCTTTTCATTAACATGACAATTAACCTCATGTTTTCAACCTTTTGAACGTACAATGTTTTCCAAGTTTATATATTATTGTAGAAGAGCAACGCGGTTTAGCTTTGTTGGTAAAAGACTCTACGTGTCACGCTCATATCAAGGTTTGAACCTTATCCCCTCACCCGAGCCCTGAGACTTATGTCCTAGCATGAGACTACTACACTTAGAGCTTGTTTGGATTACTTAAAATATTAAATGATTATTTTTTAAATAACAAAATATTAAATAATTATTTTTTATGTTATGAAAAAATTTAAGAAGTATAGCATCATTCTTCATATTAACATGATTGTACTTTTGAGATTAATTATTTCTACCCTAAATTGGGACTACACCATACAACACGTAAATAATGAAAAAATATTCAATATAATACTGATACCTCCGCATTAACTATATTACTCTATGAAGACAAATGGGTGTGGCATTGATGAATAAACATTTTTCCAAGTGTTGAAATAATATCGTTTTATTGTTAAACCATATCATCAAAATAATAACAGATTTTCAGAATGACCACTTGATACGTTAATGTTGGGTACACAGAAATAGAGGTATCTCATTGACATCAATTCACTCTGAGCTTCTAAGGGAAATTAAGGCTAGTTATCCTATGGGACGCTCGCAATGATAGGTACGTAGTTGATAGGGAAATTTAAATTAGTGTATAATAATTGATCTTAAATTTTACCGGTTGATCATTTTTTGGGGTATTTACTAAAAAGGATAATTTTCGAGCACTTGTTAAGTTTAAGCATAATTTAAAAATACACTTACTAAAAAGGATAATTTTCGAGCACTTGTTAAGTTTAAGCATAATTTAAAAATATACTTACTAAAAAGGATAAAAGGTTGACAGTTGTTGCTCGCACGATATAAGTGCGCGCACTATAGTATCTCCCATGCACAATTCCCTCAACCCCACGCCCCCAAAGCGCGCCCACGCGCTACACGCGCTTTTCTTTTCCTAGACTGCTCGCGCCGTGCGAGCAGTGTACCGTATCATTTTTAATTTTGAAAAATATTTTTAAACTTTAAACATCCATAACTTTTGAACTACAACTCCATTTTTTGCAAATTTTATACCGTTAGAATCGTGTCGACGAGAGCTACAAAACTATTACCATTGTTGATATATTTTGAGAAATTTTTTTTTTCATATTTTTACACACATAAATAATAAGTGAAATTTCACTTAATATACATAGTATATTAAGTATATTAAGTGAAATTTCACTCAATACATGAAAAAAATCATTTTTTTTTACATATATGAATAATAAGTGAAATTTCACTTGATACACATAAAATGTTAAGTGAAATTTCACTAAATACATGAAAAATATTAAAAACTCTCCCCAAAAAAGCCCTAAGTTCAATTTTTGGAAAGCTCATAAACTAGTTACCAAACATGAAATTGTGCTTTAAAAAAGAAGAAGCACCAAAATGGGGGCCAAATTAAGCCTTAATGAGGTAGCAATGGCTTTATTGCTATTCGTCTTTTTTAATTTTTTTTTTCTCAGAACATATAAATTTGGCATACATAAATATTAAATGAAAATTCACTGAACTCGTACATGCGTTCTTCCTGAAAAACTTGAAGTTAAACTTAACATTCATGCACTCGTTCAGTGAGATTTCAATTAGTAGGTTAAGTGAAAATTTACTAATTATCCCAAAAGTCGCTAGAAGTAACTTTCTAGAGTTTAAGGTCTAATTTGATACTTACTTTGTTAAAAAGTCGCTCAAGTACTGTCAATTTAAGTAAACTTTCACTTAATATTCATGTACAAGTTCAGTGAAATTTTACTTAATATTCATATATGCCAAGTTAAATTTCACTCTTTTTTTTTTCTCTTTCATATTAAACAATGCATAATTTCGTTTACAAAAAATCTAATTTCACAAATCGTTTATAAAACATAGTTTTTCAACCCAAACAAATGCAAAATTCTTTTGAAATTTCACTAAAACTCTCCTTAAGAACAAAGTGAACATTCGATTTTTTTTTTCCTCACAACATATTAACTTGGCATATGTGAATATTATGTGAAAATTCAATAATCCATACACAAATATTATGTGAAAACTCTATTAAGTTTGTCTAGAACATGGTATGTAAAAATAAGAGTTTTTTTTTCTTTTGCTCAAAAGTTATCAACAATGGTACTAGTTTTATAACTCTCGTCGACACAGTTCCAACGGTATAAATTTGTAGAAACAGAGTTGTAAATCAAAAGTTATGAAGGTTTAAAGTATAAAAAAATATTTTTGAAATAGATATCATATAGTACAGCCACTCACACGGTGTGAGTGGCTGAAACCAAGAACGCGCGTGAGGGGGGTGATGGTGACATGGGATCTTCTATGGTGTGTGCACTTGTACCGTGTGAGCACTGACTTAGATTCCTTTTGTTCTTTTTAGAAAATGATCAAACCAATTAGAATTTTAAACTTATGAGGGTTACTTGTAGAGATTTTCCAATAATTTGCTATAAATTTTTTTACTATGCAGCGAAACGGTATTGTATATAACATGTGTGTGGCAAACAAGAAAGCTTTTGCCATTTGGTTAAAGCATCCGCCATTTGGTGGCTTTGCTTTTTTTCTTTTAGAAATTCTAGAATTAGTCCTTCATTTGGCCACTATATGAGGTTTCGTCCTCTTTATATCGGCTGTTTCAAAATCGATACCTCTATTAATAGTAGATTTAGAAATTGATCATTCTCCCAATTTTTTTTGTGTTTTTTCGGATGTGTAAACCCCTGAAGTTTTATTAATTATCTGATACTCAATTAATGTGAAATATTTACTTTAATGTTTCGAAATTGTAACTCTCTTAGTAATTGAGGCGTGATATTAGCTACGTGATTAAATCTCCTAAATTCATGCTAGTGGAATAAATCAGTATTATTGTTGAATTCCAAACTGCCTTATTTGAATTTTCATGAGCTAAACACAATTCTCTCTCTCTCTACCCATTTCCCCAAGTCATCCTCTCTCTCTCTCTCTCTCTCTCTCTCTCTCTCTCTCTCTCTCTCTCTCTCTATATATATATATATATCCATTTCTCCCCCAAATCTCAATGACCACCAAATAAACAACTCTCATCGCCGGATTTGCTCTCTTTCATCGTCGGAGAATCGATCGAGAATGGTCGACAAGCCGCGGCAGTGATGGCCGATCGGGGGAGGAGGCGATTGGTGGCGTGGCGAAACATGGTTAGGGCAGTGGGATCGCTCGGCTCAGCGATTGGCGACGCGGCGGAACATGGTTATTACACTAAGAATTCCTCACCAAATCCATGTGTATTGTTGGTGTATTTTAGTGTTTAGACAATTTTTGTGTGAATTTTCGACAGTGTGAGAAATTTCTTACAAAGTGTGGATTTTACTTTTGAGTTTTGAAGGTGAGTAATTTTTTTTTTTTAATTTGGTTAGAAAAAAAGTTGAGAAATTTCTCATTGTATTAGATATAAAAAAAATGTGAGAAATTTGTTTTATTTGGTGGGAAATTTCTCATCAAATACGTTAAAAATGTGAAAAATTTCTCACTGTAATAATAAAGTTTCTTTTTTTTAATTCTCTCTCTCTCTCTCTCTCTCTCTCTCTCTCTCTCTCTCTCTATATATATATATATATGTGTGTGTGTGTGTGTGTGTGTGTTTAACAAATCAGAATTTTGAATTTAAAAACCCTGATTTATGGGAGTTAGGGCATTTATTAAATTTTCTCTTTTAATTCTCTCTCTTTCCAAAACCTGATTTATGGGAGTATTGGTATTTTGGTCCTCAAAATAAATGAGGGACCAATTTTTAAGTTGATTTTTAGAATTGATTAATTTCTAGATACGGATACAATAAAGGACTGAAATCTAAATGACCCTTTTTTTCCTTTTTTTGTGTGTGTGTGTGTGTAGCACAAACAAATTGATGTGAAGATTGGGAAGAAAAAAAAACTAATTAAGGTACAGTAATTTATCCTAAATTTAACTTAAATTTTGCCACGCGGTCTAAATGCTCTAAGCCCAGCCTAGAAATTCAAATAGAAACTTAATTAACACTTGGCAACCTTTTATGTACACTTGGACTCATCTTATACGTCAAGCGAAATAGATATTATTGTAATACCTGTAATTTTCTTTTCTTTAATAATATTAGTTTCCGGATTTTTGGCATTTGACTTTCTAACTTTATAAAATTTTAATTACGTGACGATATTGACGTGTCATAGTGTTAGTAATTAGATTATAAGCACCGCACCGGCTCGATCGTAATAAAACTTAAACTAGTTCCGTACCTGTATCCGGACATTAGAAATAATATCCGGTTGCACGTAAATCGAGACCGACACTTATATCGAGAAACTTATGTAAGTAAACTGAGAAAGTGGCACAAAACCCAAGGTGGGCCCCACCATGCCCGGTCACATGGTGACACATGCAACACCCTAGACACATGTCACTTGTATCCTTGTCACTTGTCTACATGTTGGACACTTGTCCATGCATGCAACACCCTAACCCATGCTTGAAGACACCTAGCAACCACCTGGTCCACCTAGCCCTATTTATACATGCATACACACACACTACACCCTCTTGGACACTTATAATCTGCACTTAGAAAGAGAGAGAGAGAGAGAGAGAGAGAGAGAGAGAGAGAGAGAGAGATGGGATATGAGAGATACATGGAGATAGAAAAGAAGAATTAGGAGGAAGTCTTCACCATTGAAGTTGAGTTCAAGCTTCCTAAAGCTCAAATTCAACTTTCAAGCTAAATTTCAAGCTTTGGTGAGTATTCTAACTCACTTTAGAACCTATATAGTATGTAGTAAATGTTTAGTAAGTGTTTGATGCTGTATTTGAGGTTCTATGCAACATGCAAGTCAAATTTTTAAATCTGAGAAACATAAACCTCCAGCAGAATGTAGTTTAGTAAAATGAGTGTTTTAAGCAGCTCCGAAATCTGAATCAAGCTAGGTTTTTTTTATGGATAAATCTAACTCATTTATCTACAAATAACTCTTCTATAGCTCAGTCTGAAAATCACTTCTTCATAGGTAAAATGTACATACAACGCAGTACTTTTAATCTGAGAAACAGAAACCTCCAGCATAATGTAGTTTAGTAAAATGAGTGTTTTGAGCAGCTCTGAAATCTAAATAAAGCTAGGTTTTTTTGTGGATAAAGCTAACTCATTTATCTACAAATAAATCTTCTATAGCTCATCCTAGAAATCACTCCTTCATTGGTGATTGCATGTACACCGCAGTGTTTTGAATCTGAAAAACAAAAACTTTCAGCAGAACATAGTTTAGTAAAACGAACTTTTGCAGCAACTCAAAAATAGGAATGAGGCTAATTTTTTTGTGAAGAAATCTAACTCATTTATATAAAAATAACTCTTCTAAAGCTTAGTCTAAAAAGCGTTCCTTCATAAGTAAAATGCACATGCAATGCAGTACTATAAATCTGGGACAGAGCAGTCCAAAAATATAGAACTATCTAAGTAAAATAATTATTATGAGTAGTTCAAAAATGTAATTGATCGGGAGAGAACAAATCATATTTATACTCTTAAACTTGCGTTTGTTAGTACCTTTTTATCCTGTTTTTGTATATTTTTACTTCGTTTTCTATTTTCTGACAGGATTTGGAAGAAATCAAGTATACCATGGTGAAAAAGCAGAGTAAAAGAAGCAAGAAAAAGCACTTCGCGCTCGCGCAGCCCGCGCGCGCGACCTGTGTAAAAATGGAACTTGTGTATTTCAGTATACTAATGATTCCTACGTAAACGAAACTGCCTAATTACGTCCAGATTGCAAAATAAAGCAGTTTTAGTACGTTTCGGGTTAGGAAAGCTTCCAAAACTTGTTGTAAAATCTATATATACCCTATTTTACTTCAATTAAAGGATTGGCAATTGTTATACACAATATACAACCACACTTTCAGCCATTGAAGGGAGGGAAGCAAGGAGAAGAAGAAGAAGACCAAGGATTCCCATGGCCTCCTCCATCAACCGTTTGCTGTTCATCAATTCTATGGACAACTAAACTCTAGATCTAGGGTTTCAATGAAACCCTAGCCAAGTAATAGGATGTATTTTATGTTTTTATTTTAGTTTTATTATGTATGGATGACAGTTACATGTTCCGAGGATTTTTATAAATAAATCGTGCTTTTATTGATTAAATCGTTACTTTCAAAATCTATTCTTGTCTTAGATCTATTTTGATGGTAGTGTGCTCAATGATATATGCTTGCTGTGCTTGTTTAGATTATTTACATGTAATGGTGCTTAAATTGAATTATGCTATCAAGTATCCGAATAGTCCATGCCTAGATTAGACGAATTATACCACAACCCTAGTTTAGTGTGGGATAATTAGTGCTAACCGAAGATGGATTATGTTGGTGCTTGAACCATAGTTATTTTCTTGACGGAGGAATTGGGCTTGTAGCTACAATTTCCCATTATCATCCAACTTAATAAGCTAAAGTAATTCATAAATACCCTTATTATGAAGCTAGTGGTGGATTTGCAATCCTAGGTTCATTAAACTTATTATAAAAATAACTATTTAATTGCTTTCATAATTTAGATTTACTTCTATTGTTATTAGTTTAATTAAAATCAAATCAAAATATGTGTTTCTTAAATTAGCTAAATTTAGGTTTTAAAATTAAAGCGCGGTAGTTAATCAATCTCTGTGGGTTCGACCTTTACTTTCACTACTACAAATCTTTAGAAAAGTAAAGTATACTTTTATATCTTGATATTGACAACATCAGTAATTGAAGCTAGATTTTGTTGTACATGAAGATAATCTAATTATATACAATGTTCTAGTTTTGAGTTTGATCTACAAAGCAATTTATCATGCCCAAATAAATCATATCAAATCAGTCGACATAGTAAAATTAATTCCTGGCAGATTGTATAACTACTTGTATGATGTGTTTATTGATGATGCTTGCTTTCCAGTACCTGTGTGGTTATGGATATCTTGTGCTATCGCGTAGATGAGTATGTTAAGGCTTTCGTCTATATGGTTATTGATATCAAATCCATGTTATAGATCTATGAGCTACATGCTATGTTTTTCCGTTGTCGCGAATTTAGTGTATTGACCATTAAAAGTTCATACCCAAGCTTTTAGTATGTTGTACGGCACGATTATTGCGTCGATAGCAATTGGGTAAGTTTCCATCGTAAGTATATTATAACAAAATAGAATGACGGATGTATAACGTAACTTCGAAAGTATAAATGAAAGTAATTAGCAAACTAAACTACGGAACGAGTGACGCGAATGCGGTCCAGGATACGTACGGACTAGTTGTACTTGATCAGGAGCAGCGTATTTCAAGGATAAGTGTTGGATAGGTAAACCAGGCCACGGGGGCCGGGAGGGTAAAAAAAGGGATCTGTTGTTGAGTTGTGAAGTGGTGACTCTTGAGTATCCTTTCGGTTCTTCGTGAGGAAATGGATGTTCTTGTACTCCGTAACGCTTTCGGTTCTTCATGACGAAGCAGTGATTCTTTGAGTAAAGACTCCTTTTCGGTTCTTCGTGAGGAAATGGATGTTCTTGTACTCTGTAACGCTTTCAGTTCTTCGTGACGAAGTGGTGATTCTTTGAGTAAAGACTCCTTTTCGGTTCTTCGTGAGTAAATGGATGTTCTTGTACTTCGTAACGCTTTCGGTTCTTTGTGACGAAGCGGTGATTCTTTGAGTAATGACTACTTTCGGTTCTTCATGAGGAAATGGATGTTCTTGCACTCCGTAACGCTTTCGGTTCTTCGTGACGAAGTGGTGATTCCTTGAATGAAGACTCCTTTCGGTTCTTCATGACGAAATGGATGTTCTTGCACTTCTTAACACTTCGGCTCTTCGTGACGAAGCGATTGATGAAAGATGTTTTGGTTGATGAAAGATGGTTTGGTTTTGTTAGCGAGAAATACTTTGGGTTTGTAAATGACGTCGGATGTTAGAAATGAATGGTAGTGGCATTAAGAATGTCTAGACGGGTCTCCTGAATTGTTTGTATTCCTATCGAATACGCAGTCGGGTACGCTAATAGTTATAATTCGACGGAGAGAATGTAAAGATCCTAAAAAATATGTTGAAAGGTAGTAAATGTATTCTTATTGTGTTTTACTATATACGTTCCATTTGATTTAGCTGACTCACTCAGCTTTCATAAGCTGATGACGTTCATGTCGCTGGACATTCCCATGTCCAGCTTATCCAGGTGAGGAGTACCCAAGTTATGAAACTACGCAAGAATGAAACATTGAAGAAGATTACACTGAAGATGACTATGGTTATGCTAGTTAGAGAAAAGACTAGCAGTTATCCTCTGTAATGTTTTTTATTATAACCAGAAGACTTAACATATATTTCGTAATAGTTTTGTAAGGCCAAGAGCCATAAGACTCTGATATATTTATAATGATGTATTAACTAGCTAAGTACTTTGACTTCTCTTTGTAATATATTCCAGTAAGTAAATGATGGTGTTATCCTTTTATTATATCGTTTAGTTATTATTATTTTGTCATGGACAATTCGGCACTGCAACCAGTCACACGCCTCAGGGTCCAAGATGAAAATTTTAAAATTTTTTCATATTTTGATTACGCCGGAACGTGACAATTATACTATTGTGTATAGCAGACCGGTCAGTGATGCTGACTTAACAAGGTTAGTTCTCAGTAATACTAGCCACAAAACAATTATGGTGTTTTGTTATGGGGGAATAAGTTGGGAAACAAACATCTGCTTGATCCCTCTGTGAAAGGAATTTCCAAATAATGAAAAATAAGAAAATTTGTTAATTAAATGTCTACTTGTAACTCATTATTATGAGATTGTATTCAAGTATTGAAAATTTGAGTCATTAGTAACCAACTTTTTATTATTTTTTTCAGAAATTAAATTTACCTTAAAGTTGAAAAGAAAATTTTAATTTAAAAGTAACAAATTAAAGTCAAAAACTATATTAAAATAAGATAAAATTAACGATAAAATTGTCATTTTACAAGAATTTCTAATTCCTCCAGCGATAACAAGCACTATCATTTAGAAAAGAAAAAAAAAATCTCTTATTTCCAAAGCTATCCAAACTCAAAGTTGTCCTAGGTTCCTTGTGTCGCTAGCTAAATCCTCAAGAGTCCACTAATGAACACACTCGAACACTTAGAGAGTCGCAAGATCAATAACTTCTATTATTTATGGGAATTACTATTAGCACTGCAAAACTCAACTAATGTATTTTATGGTATCACTCTGACACTTATAATAAAATGCACTCAATGCAGTTCATAGAGTGAATTTAGTAATCATTGGAGTACAAATAGTATTGCCCTTATTTATTTATGCTTTTTTTTAAAGGGCTAATTACACTTTGCACCCTTATACTATACCCGTGTTTTCAATTGGATACATAAATTTTTTATTTGTTCAATCGAACACTTGAACTTCAAAAATTCATTCAATCAGATCAAAAATCTGACGCAGTTAGCTCAAAATAATCAAAATTGTCACATGAGTTGCGCATAATGCTTACCTGTCACAGATTAGGTTAAGCCAAACGAAAAAGAATGTAAATGGTGCGAAAATGATGCAATTTTGATGTTGATTGAATGCGATTTTAGATCTGATTGAATGTGACTTCAACTCTGATTTAATGCGATTTTAAATTTGATTGAATGCGATTTTTTGCGCCATTCACTAGCTCCTTTATTTCTCTTAACCTAACTTATAAACGGTAAGCATTACACACAACTCATTTGACAATTTCCGTTAAATTAAGCTAACGATGTCAGACTTTAAGTCTAATTGAATGAATTTTTGAAATTTAAGACTTAGATCGAACAAATATATATATATATATATATTTATGTAGTTAATTGAAAATACGGAGATAATATAAGTGTGTAAAGTGTAATTGGGGCTTTTTTTTTTTTTTTTTAAATAATACTTTTGATCTAACCATAAGGAGAACGCAGAAAGACAGACAAACAGCAGAATCACCTCTGAGGATCTCCACTAACTTCAATGGGGGAAGACAAGTACTGGTTCACTTATTTCATTATTCAATTTATATTATATATATATATATGTACATATTTTCTTGGGTCCCAATGTATAATACAAAAATTTTACACTAAAAAAAAAAAAATGTTGGTGTGGGGGCAATTATAAACTCAAGCTGGACGGCCACAAGAAAAATTGAAGCACATGTACTACTACCCATAATTAAAAAAACATGCCAAGACATAAGGGCACCAATACCCATAAAAACAAAATGCCAAAACCATATAGTATTGTTTTAATTTCTTTGATAAAGGCTAGAGAGAGACTGAAAGTGAAAGGAGTGATATGGTACACTGATACCATTCAAATTGTGTCAGCACCCATGTGGGTGTGTGGCCCTCCCCCTCTTCATGTCCACCTAAAAGAAACCACAAAATGAGACAAAAGAGTCCCCTAAAGTAATCTTTAATCACCTAAAAGAACTTTTTTTTTTCCTCACTCCTCTTTTCTTTCTCTCTAATAATACCTTTCCTATTTCCACTGTGTAATGATCTAATACAAGACACTGTCTGTGTAAATAAAAAAAACATCGAAAACTACAAAAAAAAAGAGTGACAGAAACCCATCTTTACCCCCTCCACTTTGGAGTCTTTTCTTTCTGAGTCCTTTCTCTTTTGGGTTTTTCGCTTTCTATATAAGTATTATATATAACACCAGTACTTCCATTTCAGCTACTCTGAACTTCCTTAGTCCACTTCTTTCTGTACACAGGTCACACTATTCCTCTCCCCATTGTTTTCAGCAGTAGGTCTTTTCATTTTTTATTTATTTAATTTTTTTTTACACTACTTCAGTAAAGTTCTCAGTAACATTTTTTGACTGAGACATCATTAACCCTTATGTGCACCACACTATTCGGTCCAAACGTGTGATTCTGGAACCCAAAGCGAATACACTAGCATGTTTAGAATAGTTTTAGGAAGTACTTCAAATCAAAACTATAAAAGCATTAGTTAGTTCGCTAAAACATTCATGGTTGCTTGAAGCTAAATGTGATTCGAGAAGCAAATTATGGGCTTTAAGTATTTTTCTTTACAATTAATTCCCACGATGGCCTAATGATTAGGGCTTTTGCGTGAACACGGCCAATCCAAACGGCCATTGAGAACAACTTCAGTTAAGACTTTAGTTTTTTTTTTTTTTTTAACCTCATAAGAATAGGCCAACAGGGTAGTTATTTAAAAAACAAAAAAAATGTGAGGAAAGAGGAGAGTAAATTTGCACTATATAAAATATAAAGAGTCACTACTACTAGCCTTTTGTTTGTAAATGCTATTGTTCTGTGTGGTCCAGCACACTACAGAGGGTACAAAGGAGAGAGAGAGAGAGAGAGAGACCCCACTCCCTTAAATCAGTTCATCTGTCCTTTATGTATGCATTATGTATTTGTTGTAAGTAGTATGGTATTGATGATGACAATAATCTTGCGGAGATCTTCCTTACAGATCTTTTTCCTTTTTGTTGTTGTAGGGTATTGTTTGGCTATACAGCTAGAGGACTTTTCTTCCCTTGTATATATGCTACTCCACCTTTCTGCATTTAAAGATGAACATAAAAATAAAAAGCCAAGCATTGGAAAAAAGAATCATTATTTAGTAACACGGTTAATTCTTAAAAAGAGCAAAAAAAACATATTAATAATTAAATAAATTTGTACATGATGCAACTTTTTTTTTTTTAATAAAAGATTTGATCATCTCTTACCCAAAGCTAAAAGTCAATTCCTCCATGCTGGCCATAGCTCACTTCTATTGTTATTACCTACATTTCAATGGCTTCTTGCCCAGAAGAAAACCTGGTAAATAACAATCCCAATTTGAATAATAAACTTCAAAATTTCCAAAACGTACTTTTTTAACTCTCATGTTTGATTTGAGACTTTAGTTTTTGAGGAAAAGAAAAAACACTAATTTCTCTACTGGGATCATTGCATTACATTACGGGCACTCCTCCACAAGCCGACTCTCCAAACGAACCAGGTAAGCTTGTGAGAATTCGACCTCAAGGGGACAGAGGCATGCACACTCCTCAAATAATATTATTTATTATTAGAAACTAAATACTTCTAAAAAAAATAGATGAAAATCAAGAAAAATGAGAAGGATTGGATTAAAATAAACCAACTATGTTTTTCATTTTATTTTCATTCCCTTCCTTCCTTTTTCTCTTCACTGTTTTGCTTGGTACACCGGAACAAGACAAGTGTTTTAAATTTGATTTCCATTTATTTTTGTCTAATTACTTGAAAACCCATGAACCAACTCGAAGCCTAAGCAGTGACAATACCTTGGCATTTGGAAGTAACATGAGTTTAGAGAAGCCATATTGAGGGTAGAAGTGTTGGGCAGCATTGGACCACTTTTAGAGGAAGATGAAGTCGTTATTGTGGAGCTGTCGTCAACCTCTGTTGAAGCAGTGGAGAAGGTACATTTGTGATCACCGGCTGATTTTGTTGGAGAAGCAAAGAGATTATCAGGAAGAATGTGCTCTATGCTGCTCTCAAGACATAAAAATAGAGCATAAGACAGAAACTACTCTACAATTAAAAGGAGAAGAAAATTTTAAAGAAAGCCCATACGATTAAATAGAGGGCTATTTGGGAAATCAAAGATCCGGTTCTCTGGTTCAGATGTGAACGGGTACACCCAAGTGTTTGGTGGAATGTCCATTTCATTTCTTGCATAAGAGTTCCTGTCCAGTCTAATATCACTATTAAAAACTATTCCTTGTCAAAGCCAATATAAACTTGGTTCTCATAAAACCAGATCAAAAATGAGACTAGGGGTCTGTTTGGAAATGCTTAAAATATAATGCGGTTTAGACCAAAGTCTCACTTTTTTTCTAGTTTTTGTGAGAACTGATGTTATGCTAGTTTGACAAAGAACCAATTTTAAGTTAATAGACCGACTCCTATGCAAGAAATGGACACACCAAACACTTGAATCTATAGAACCAATTCACTAATGAACCACAGAAACGGTTCTTTGCTGTTCCAAACAGCCTATAGGAAGCTGTGTGTGACAAGGAGCGGTTTTGTGTAGCTGCTTTTAGTTACATCCGTTTGGCCTTTAAAATACCCAAGAAACAGGTCTTTTATCAAACCAACGTAACACTGGTGTTCAAAAGGACCCGTAAAAGTAAGAAGACTTGGTTTAAACCTGTTTTTTATCATCCAAAACAAGCTATAGGAATGAACCAGAATCTATTTGTAGGATACTCCCAAACAAACCCCAAGTAAATTCACAGTGATTGTTCATGTGGGTATCATTTCAATTTGAAATTGAAGTCAGATACCTTTCATTGAGATCAGAGTCCTCAAGGTAAGAGCTCTCCTCCTTGTCATTGTTGTTATTGCAACTTTCATTTACTTCTTGTGTCAGCTTCTGATCAGCTGCAACAGCAGGAGAATTATCTCCATCAGGGGGACCATTTTTATCTGCAATGAACATTTCTGCAAATCAACCTTACAAAAATAATTCCCTTCGCCAAAAGTAAAAATAAATAAATAAAGAAGATTATGATCAGTAAACCTTCTGGGATTTCTTGATCGAGATGATCAGATTGAATCACGAGACTTTGATTGAATTGAGTTGGGGAGGGAATGGGAGGGAATTGATGATTATGAGTTTGATTAGGATTTTTCAAGTCCATAAGTTGCAAATTCATCAATCTTCTTCCTTGGAGGTCAATGGCTTGCTGCAATTCAGCCTGCTCCTCTAATTTCCTCCTCAACAACATTTCTTGAGTATTGTAAAACATCCTAGCTCCTGAGTATAATGTGGATATGTGAGCTTCAATCTTTACAGTTCTACAATGCGGGATAAAAATAAAAAAATAAAATAAAATAAAAAGAGGAGAGAGCTTGATTTTCGGCTTACCAATGGGGAGATCGAATGGCTCTCTAGTATCGAGCCCAGACGGACTTAAACACGCACCGAACTCTCCCCTCTCCAACTGTTGCGGTAGTTGCTTCCTACAAATCATTTGATCAACCATTAGGGCATCTCCAAACCTAAAATCAAACACATACATAAATTCAAAAAACGAATACTCAAAAGAAAAAAGAAACAGAAAAATAATAGGTAAAAAAAAAAACCTCCAACCCATATCAAATTGATTTATACTCAAAATTTTACCCAAATCCACAAGATACCATTTGCATTCTTAAATCCTCCAACTGTCATTTTTTGAGTACAAGTCTTCCCAAAAAAGTCCCATAACTCTGTCACTCAAACCTATTACTCATATTCTTTTACCCAAATCCACAAAATAGTACTCCGTATTTCACATACTCTAATCCTCCAACTCTCATATTTTTTTAGTACAAACATCTTCAAGGAAAAGCCCTACAACCCTTTATTCAACTCCATATTAAATGAAGCTTTCACTCAAATTTAATTAAAAATTTGAGCAAGGGTTGGAGATGGCCAAAATTTCGTTGCACGGAAAAGGAAATACTCATTAGAACATAGGAAATAACTAGACGAAGTTTTATGTACTTGTCGGGGATTTTTCCCTTCTCCTTGTAAGGCTTAACAAGCACTCGAGAATCGCATACGAAATGAGGGTTCCCTTTCGCCAAAATGATCTTCACAGTCTCCGCATAAACGAATGTAACGAATCCAAACATTCGCTTTTGCTGGTATGGGATCCTCACATCTTGCACTGGTCCATACAAGCTTCAAAACAATATACAAAACTATCCTAAGTAAGTTTGTCAATGTCAAGGTCCAGATTACAAAAAATCCAAAAGCAAAAAAGGCCGAATCAATTCACCTAAAGTAATTGGAAACATCCTCTTCCTTAAAAGTACTATCAGCTGGAAATGTCAAGTAAATCTGTCTCGAACTTGAATTTGCATTTCCACAGAAACCCATTGCCGAAAAATCGTTCCTTTCAGGTCGGCAACGACCGAATTTGTGAAATTCATCCCCCATCATCAATGCCGCCGCAGCAGATCTATAATGCAGCATAATTTCATGAAGAACAACACAGATTACCAATCCAATAACTAAACCAATGTAAAAAATGAACTCTTAATCAACCAATTGTTTAGTACTCTACTGTACAGAAGTGAAAAGAGTCCACTTTCTAAATAAAAGCTTCTGTTCACATACATACATGATTGTGTCTGTGTGCACCACAAGCCCTCAGAAACACCCAAATCATTGTATAACCAAAAACCCATTAACAAAACAAACTCAAATACATCAAATTTGTTTCAACACAATCAATTTCAAAGTAAAATGGGTCACTTGGATTAGTAATACTATACCTCTGAGTGTCATTAAGCAAGTTCATGCATTTGTTATATGGAAAAGGAGCTCCACCGGCCATAAGCTGTGATGCTGCAAATCTCTGCTGCTGCATAGCCTTCATCTTCAGCAACTCATCTACTCCATCAAACTTGCTCGGAGAACCAACAATGGCGGACGAAACATCACCCGAATCAGCAAACCCACTATGTAAAAACTTGCAACTATTCCCATTCTTGCAAAACCCTCTAGCGAAGTACATACAGGGCCTCCACCCAAACCCATTTCCACCATCTTCGGAACCACCAAACACATCACTCACTGAAAAGCTCCGCCGGTGAAGATGGTGATGGTGGTGGTGGGTGTCATCGGAGTTGCCGGAATCGACCCAATTGGTACCAGAGTTCCCATAGGGAAACAAAATGGAGTCACTCCGGCCACTCGGACTCATAATCGGATCCATAAATTCACCGTTTTTGATATTAGAATCATCTAAGAAGGAAAGCTGGTCTTGAATTGGAAGATTAGTGTACTCATCTTGAAGATCGCTACTAACACTGTTACTGTAAAACGGTACTGAAAATGAACCATTCGGAGAAGAAGAGAACGACCCAGAACCGCAATTACTGGTCCCATTAACGACGGCGGCGTAAGAGAGAGAAGAGGCGGCGGGTCTAGGACTCATGTGAGTGCTGGGGCTCCGTTGATCGGAAAGCCCAGAAACAGACCACGGCGACGACGGCGAAGAAGGGTTGTTCAAGTGAAACCCATTGTTGGGGATGATGATTCTAGGCGAAGATTGGTGAAGTGGGTTGAATCTATTGGGGTTTGAAATGGGGTTGAAAGGTGAAGGAGAGGAAGGTGTTGAAGGTGTTGATGAACTGTTCGATGAAAGTCCGAAGTAAGCTTTGGCTTTGTTGATGAGAGAGAGTAAAAGGGTCTCTGGTCCAAAAGCCAATCTTATCATCTCCTTTTCTCCTTGGTCTTGTATTAGTATAAACCCCATGATTTTTGAGGCATTTTCTGGATCTAAACTCTGTATTCTAGAGAAAACTACTTTGGTTGCTTCATAGGAATCCATGGTGATGATGAGTGGGTTAGTGTAACCCACTACCCTCTTTTGGTTTTTCCAAAAAAAAACTCTGTTTGAGAGAGAGAGAGAAGGGGGAGATTGGGTTTTAAATATTGTGGGTAAAAAACCTTTGATTCTAGAGAGAAGAGTAGAAGAGAGTGAAGGGGGAAATGTCAAGGGCGGTGTGCTTATTTTGGGGAATTATTAGTAGCAGGTGGCTAAGATTTAACCATCTTATAAAAAGCAATATTATGTGTAATCATTCTGTAGTCTCTCTCCGTCTCATTTTATGTGTTCATCTTTTTTTAGAATGTTTCAAAATTATTGTCCAACTTTTTAAATTAGTACTCCCTCCGTCCCATTTCATATGTCCATCTTGGGGAGTCCAACTATTTAAGGGGACAAAAAGAATCGACACTTACTTTCCACAATTGCCCATAATCATTGCACTTTTTTATTATTATTTTATTTTGGTATTGATTGCAGCGAAGGGTAGTTGGAGAAACTAAGTAAAATTTATATACTAATTTAGGAAAGTGGACAACAATTTTGGGACATCCCAAAAAGGAAAGATGGACACATAAAATGGGACGGAGAGAGTATATAAATTTTAATTAGTTTCTCCAACTATTTTTCTTTGCAATCAACACCAAAATAAAATTAAAAAAAAAGTGTAATAATTATGAACAATTACGAAAAGTAAATGTACATTCTTTTTATCCACTTAAATGGTTAAATTTTCCAAAATAGACACATAAAATAAGACGGAGATAGTATATATCATATGTTAGGCCATCTCCAATGCTAAATGCTATATCTTCTATGCCAATGCTATTTTTTAGCATTGCTACAGTATCAAATGCTATATTTTGACATTTCTACTCCAATGCTACATGTCATTTTAAATGCTATATTTTGCCCCAACTATCATTCATCTTCCAAAGTAGCCTTTTGTTAAGTGTAGGCTTCCAAATTTTGCATCTCAAATGCTTCCCAAATACATGTGACAGAGACATTTAAAAGAAAAAAAAAATTCGAACCACTTCAATATCTTTTAATCAAAATCAAATCGTCTCATTAATACATGTATTTAGGAATTATTTGAAATGCAAAAAAATTGAAAACATAGTTGAAAAAGTGGTCAAAATATATCATTTAAAAACTATAGTGATGACATGGCACAAATGGCATATGCCATTTGCCATGCCAAATTTGAGAGGATGGATAGCAATGCTATTTTTTGGCAGCTTTTTGGACACACCATTGGAGCTCAACTATGCCAAAACCTATACCAAATATGGGATAGCAGCTGCTTTAGCAACTGCATTGGAGATGGCCTTAAAAGAGGTGAAAAATATAGGACTACTAGATGAGACTTTCTCTCTCTACCCGCATGAACTGATAAAAGCAGGGCATTTTCATAAGCCAGTCAACATTTTGGTTGGGTTTGGTTTTGGAGTTCAAAACTGATACAGAAATGGATATAGGAAGAGAAAGAAGAAATGGATGGTTTGGTTAGGGCATGGCTTGTGAGTGTGAGCAAAAACAATTTGCTTTGGTGGTGCTGTAATACTACAGTCCTTACAACCACAAGTTTTCGTGGCAGTGCAACCTGCTGCCTGCTGTGTCTTGGGGAGAGTAAAAGCTTTCTCTCTCTACTTTCTCTCACTAGTCTTAATCTCCCTCACCCTCTCTCTCTCTAATTTCTCTCTCATATATGTTGGATTTTGGGTTTTCCACAGAATTGGACAAAAACAAGGCTAGAGTTGGGAGAGTAGATTCAGATCTGTTCCCAAAGGTAATGTTGATATGCCCACTCTTTGATAATGTACAGTTAGTTTACACTCCCAAAATTGGAACAATGTGGACCATTTTGGAAAACGGGTCGGGTCACCCGTGGTATGCAGATGCATTTAGAGGTATATTTCAAGACTCAAGAGAAATGCTCCTATGCTATGCTTCTTGAATTCAAATTTCAAATCTACATCTCAAATGATGTATGTGATAGTTGAATTACCGTGTTTTGATTGGAAGATATTGAAGTAACCCCACAATAGTTAATGGATTCACTGAATTTTGATTGATGCCACATTATTTAAAATTGAGATTTAAAATTTGAATTTAAAAAGCATAATATTACTCATATTTCAATATATAACGGTATGTTTGGCACAACTTCTCCATTTGTGACCTAATTGCTATTTTTTTTTTTTTTTTTTGAATTAGTAGTTGCTCGAGGTAGTTTTTGGCCAATCTGAAATTATTGAGATTGAATAACAGAATTTGTTTACCAAACAACTTATATTAGCTTTTGAAGTTTCATAATCATGTATAAACTCCAAAATTTGTTGCCAAAACACCCTCTAATTCTAGTGTTTTCCAATCAGTCACCTAAGACCTCTTTTGTCCCACATTCTTGTCCATAAACAAATTTGTTGTCATGAACATACTTGCTTAGTCCTAAAATTGCATGTTTTGATATGTAATTAACTAGTTGTCTACCTTTATGACAATGCAATAAAAGTTTTTGTTTCTTTCTTTGTTTTGGGCAGCTCACTGCAATAAAGTTTATCTGCTAATAATATGTTCTAAAAGTCAATTAGATTGGAGTAGTATTTTAGGAATATTACTTTATAATAACAGTTTCATATTAATAAATGGCAAGTTTAGTATTTATCACTATTGTTGTTTAATATTTAAATAATAGGTCCATAAAATTAAAGTTAAGAAGGTGTGTACTTACGAGTTAAGGAATAAGACCATATACTTATTGGTTGCTTTATTCTAAAATTGTTCTTAGTCGTAAAATTATTAAATTGGGCATTTAATAATCCGGTTAGACTAACACTTGTCATGTCTATTTATTTGATAAAATATGATTACTCTTAAGTCATCAGTATGTAGACACTGGAACAAACATGTGGGTGTTTGTTATAGAACAAGTTCACTGAACGTGATCAACTTTTAAGAACATTCAATGGAGTTTTACTTATCTATCAATGAATTGTTCTTAATTGCATTGGTACAAATAATCTTTAGACCTGGGACATTACTATTGTCTTGTGTATGAGTTGTTATGTTTTAATGTACACGGTGTTTATGCTTTAATCAAAGGCATATTCATGTACTATTGTGTATAGTAAGTCATACATGGAGACATGTTAATGTACAACAAGGAATATGTCACTCTCAAGTAAGAGAAATAATGTCCTATGTGATCTTCTATGATATATCTCAAGTTAAGCTCCCTAGCCAGGGCATGGTGAGAATTAGAAAAGTGTTTTCTAATTTCGCTAAAAGAGAGAAATATCAATTAGTTTGAGAACATATAATGAAATCTGGGTTAAATAAATATGTCCATTACCCAAAAGATTTATTTGGGACATGGTGATAGAAGGATTGAATTGTTCGGTAATTGTTAACGAAAAGGTTCGCTATTTTGCAGATTGTCTGAGGTGTGTCATGATATACTACTAGGTGTCACTCATGATTAGTGAAAGCCCGAAAATAATAAATATTAATATTAATTATTTCTGTAAGGGAGAATTAGAAAATGTTCTAATTTAAATAAATTAGAAAGGATTCTAATTGTAAAACTTTAAAGTATTAATACCTACTACCAGATTAGTATGAACTTAAGGGTTCACACACAAAAGGGCAACGTGTAATTGGAAGAAGTTGTGAGGATCTACTTGATATTGAGTTGTTAATATGGAAGTAGTATAATAATACTATTAGTTTATATTTGATATAAGAAAGTCTTCCAATTAAATGTAGTTTCCTAATTAGATTAGGAAAGGAACTTATAGCATTATTATATATATGAGGTATGAGAAACTAAGTGGGTTGCTAGCACACCCAAGTTTACCAAAATCTCCAACCCAACTATAGTCGTACGGTCACTTTGTGACTTCTATCATTGTCTACTTCAATTTGTTGAAGAAAGCCAAAGTTTTTCCAATTCGTGGTTTCCTCGTGTGGATTCTTTTAGAGATCGAACGTTTGGACGATTTGGTGAACTGTTTGTGGGACGAACTAGATTCAATTTTTTGTAAAGCACGCTTCAAGAGTAACTATTCTATTAACCCCCTATAGATGTTGCATGTATTTTGTATATATCATAGACTTGATCGTGGGTTTAAAAAACTATTAAATTTTTGTTTTCCGCTATGCGAACCTTTAAGAGTTCCACATGATTTTCTTTCATTATTTTCATCAGTTTAGATTTGAACATAACCAAACCAAACCAAACCAAACCAAGCCTTGTGTCCCAATCAATTGGGGTCGGCTGTATGAATCCTTTTTCTCCATTCTGCACGATCAAGAGCTATATGCTCATTTAAATTATATATATTCATATCTTGTTGCACCACATATTTCCAAGTCAGTCTAGGTCTGCCTCTCCCTCTAACCATTCCAGGCACTACGATCTTATCACTCTTTCGCACAGGTGCATCTACAGGTCTTCGTTGCACATGGCCGAACCATCTAAGTCTATTCTCCCTCAACTTATCCTCAATATGTGTCACTCCTAAAGTCTCTCGGATGTACTCATTTCTAATTCTATCTTTCCTAGATTTTACCACACATCCATCTTAGCATCTTCATCTCCGCTACACTCACTTTGCTAATGTGTTGTTTCTTAGTTGCCCAACACTCTGTCTCGTAGAGCATAGCTGGCCTAATAGCTGTCCTATAAAATTTTCCTTTCAATTTTGCTGGTATTCTCCGATCACATAATACTCCAGAAGCACTCCTCCACTTAAGCCAGCCCACTTTAATTCTATGGGTCACGTCATCACCAATCTCTCCGTCTCTACTTATCATTGAACCTAGATAGCGAAAGTGTTCGCTCTTTGGGATCTCCTGATCTTCGATCTTCACTGCTTCGTTGTCTCTACTTCCACTGTTGCTAAAAGTACATTCCATGTATTCTGTTTTCGTCCTACTTATCTTTAGCCCCTTAGTCTCCAGTGCTTCTCTTCAAGCTTCTAATTTAGTGTTGAGTCCCCTTTTAGTCTCATCAACCAAGACAATATCATCTGCGAACAACATACACCATGGGACCTCATCTTGAATGTGTCTAGTCAATTCATCCATAATTAGGGCGAACAAATAAGGGCTCAAGGCCGACCCCTGATGCAGGCCTACAGTAATTGGGAATTTGCTGGTTTCTCCGGCTGGTGATCTAATTGTAGTAACCGCTTCATCATACATATCCTTCACCACGTCAATATAATCCTTAGTCACTCCTTTCTTCTCTAGCACCCACCAAATTAAATCTCTAGGCACTCTATCATAAGCTTTCTCTAAATCAATAAAAACCATATGTAGATCTTTTTTCTTCTCTCTATACTTTTCCATTAGTCTTCTAAGTAAATAAATTGCTTCCATAGTTGATCTCCCAGGCATAAATCCAAACTGATTTTGTGACGCTGATGTTGCGCTTCTTAAGCGATGCTCCATCACTCTCTCCCATAGCTTCATAGTATGGCTCATCAACTTAATACCTCTATAGTATCCCCATTGTTGTACATCTCCTTTACTCTTATATATAGGCACTAGGATGCTCTTCCTCCACTCATCAGGCATTTTTCTAGTCATTAAAATCCTATTAAAAATTTTTGTAAGCCAAGATGCCCCCACATCTCCCAAGCATTTCCAAACCTCAATGGGGATCCCATCTGGTCCTAAGGCCTTGTTGGGTTTCATCTTCTTCAAAAGCAAATTCCACCTCAAACTTCCTTATTCTTCGATAGAATCTGTATTCTCTAGTTTCATCGTAACTTCCAGTTTCTTCTTCCATTGTGTTATCCATATGTTTTTCATTCAGCAACTTCTCAAAATAGCTCTTCCACCTTTCTTTAATCTCTTCGTCGTTCACTAATACCCTAGAGTCATCGCTTTTTATACACTTAACCTGATTAATGTCTCTTGTTTTCCTTTCTCTCGACTTAGCAAGCTTATAAATACATTTTTCTCCCTCTCTAGTGTCTAGTTTGGTGTAGAAGGCGTCATAGGCTTCCATTTTAGCAACTCTAACTGTCCTTTTAACCTCCTTATTTGCACATTTATAGCTTTTGAAGTGTTCCTCACTTCTTTCATTTTGCCACTTCTTAAAGCAATCCTTTTTGGTTTTTACTGCAGCTTGTACCTCTTCATTCCACCACCAAGTATCTTTAGAAGCTAACCCTCTTCCCTTCGACTCTCCGAGGACCTCCTTCGATATTCTCGTGATGCACCCTGCCATTCTATCCCACATAGTATTGCTTCCATCTTCCAAATTCCAAGGTGCTTCTGTATACATTCTCTCTTGGAATATTGCTAGTTTCTCGCCTTTAAGGTTCCACCACCTAGTTCGCGGGTTTATAGGGTCTTTTCTAGTACGACATTGTCCTTTTATATGGATATCTAAAATAGTAAGTCTATGTTGAGATGTTAAACTCTCTCCTGGGATGACTTTACAGTCTTTACATGCTAAGCGGTCTGCCTTTCTCACAAGGAACAAATCGATCTGGCTTCTTCTATTAGATCCATTCTTAAAGGTTATCAAGTGTTCTTCCCTCTTTTTGAAAAAGGTGTTTGCTACTACAAGATCATATGCTACTGCGAAATCTAAAATACTCACCCCTGCCTCATTCTGATCTCCAAAACCATACCCCACATGCACCCTCTCATATCCAGTTCTATCTTTGCCTACATGGCCATTAAAATCTCCACCTACAATTATCTTCTCTCCTCCCGGTATTTCTTGCATTAAGGCGTCCAACTCATCCCAGAATTGTCTTTTAGTGTGATCATCCAATCCTACTTGGGGCGCGTATGCACTAATCACATTAATTATATCCACTCCAACTACCAGTTTGATAAGCAATATTCTGTCTCCTTTCCTCGTGACTGTCACAACTTTATCCTTGAGGTTCTTGTCAACCACGATTCCGACACCATTTCTATGCCTATCTTTCCCTGTATATAATAACTTATACCTGGTCTTTTCTACCTCCTTAGCTGTCTCTCCAACCCACTTTGTTTCTTGTAAACATACTACATTAACCTTCCTTCTAATCATAGTGTCTACTAGTTCCATAGCTTTACCTTTTAAGGTTCCTATATTCCAAGTTGCTAACCTAAGCCTATAGTTCTGGACTAGCTTCTTTACCCGCGGTGGCCCAGATGAGCGCGGGAACCCTTGCTTAGTTTAATTGAAGATTTGAACATATTCTAAAGAAATTCTAGTATTACCCTACGACAATGAGGGGGAAAAAAGAAAAGAAAAGAAATGAATTTGGTGAGCAATAAATAATTTTCAATTACATGAAGATAGAAGAAGAAATTATTTGGAGGGATATGATGTCACGGTGCAATTAAACTAACTTACTAGTTAAGGACAAATTTTGGAAGGTTTTAATTAGAAAATTGGCCAATTTTTTTTTTATTTTTTATTTTTTTATGGTAGAGGGGATGAGGTTCGAATACTGAGCCTACGCATTGGAGGGGACTTATAAATACCAAGCTCTTTGTCACTTGAGCTATACCAACCAATGCAACCTTGGCCAATTTTCAGTCTGTTTAATCAAACTGAAAATTAAGGGTTAAATTTTCATAATTGAAGATTTTAAGTGATTGAGTTTGTAATACTTAAAGCATTATTTCAATTACTGAAATAGATTGAATTAAGTGAATGCTTTTGTTACGACGCATCCTGGTATGGGCGAAAATAGGGCAAGTGGCACGCTACCAAGGCTTATCCAGTTCCATTAAAGAAAATAGCAGCGGAAAATATCGAGTGTTGGAGACTCAATCGACTAATTTCCAAACTTTCTGCACATTCTGCAGAATCTCAAAGCCATGATTCTCCAATCCAATTCCAACATTTCACAACTATGATCCAACGATTCAAAATGCAATTATAAGAGTTTACTAGCGATTGCAATACTGCAAAATGATCCCAAGATTGTATTACAACATTTTATAAACTTTCTAAATCCTTATTACAAGTTTCTTGCACTGCCGCAATAGTCGAGTGCTCATAGGTCTCGAACCTCAAACGGACATTCTCTCTCAACCCATCCTCGTACTTTCTTTCTCTGTCTTCCTCTGTCAACACAGACCCCTTTCCAAATCTTAGCAAGGCATTGTACTTTGAGGTGCACTCCGTTACCTTCATATCCCCTTATCGAAGGTTATCAAATTCTCTCTTCTTCGCATTGAGACTAGGTCGGGGAAAGAATAAGAGATTAAACTCCGCTTTGAATCCCTCCCAAGTTATCGGTGCTCCCTGGTCTAGAACGTTCACCCACCAATTATGGGCCTCACCCTATTGGACATCAGAGTAGATCTAAAAATCCTTTCTATATCTATAACCCAATGCTCTGCTAGCGTCGTATCAAAAGTCCTATGAAACTCTATATGGTTTTCCTTGTAAATTGTTCTGACACAAATCTCATACCCTTATTCTCAGGTACTGGCACAACGGCTATTGGTGCTGCCTCGAATGGAGGTATTGGAGGCAATCGCTTCGCTATATTCTGTATCAAGTCTCCCATGTTTTCAATCATTTCTGTCGTTTGGTCCATTCGTTGCGTATGTGGTGATAAATCTCGGTCACCATCACTCATGATTACAATCTTGTCAATCTCAATGCATAAACACTATGCATGTATGACAATAAATATAAGCGTGTATGTATAACAACATACATATGCATCAAACATCTTTACAATGTATGGATGCATTCTAGAATATATGCCACAACTCTCAATACTCCACTCGTCATTGAACGTTCCCAAAGTTTTGTTACCTATAGCTCTTATACCAATAAATGTCACGACCCATCCTGCTACATGCAGAAATAGGACACGTGGCATGCCACCAAGGCTTATCCAATTCCATTAAAGTAAATAACAGCAGAAAACATATGTAAAAGCTATGAAAATAGAGTTATAAAAAGTTTGACTCAATTGAAACACTTGCAAAAAGAATCCTTTTTAAAAGCAGAGATCCAGCCGATTGTGGCAGGGACCTAATCGGCTGTAAGTTCAATACAGAGAGTAAAAAAGTTCAATAGCCCAGTTCAGTCGACTGTGTCGGGGACTCAGTCGACTAGGGTCTCAATTTATCAGTCGACTGGTACTTGTCCAGTCGACTGGACCAGCTTCAATAGAATGTCTTGTTTTCGTGTAGAAACTAGTCAACTATTTTTAATCTTCTTGTCAACTGATGCCCTTGAAATTGGAAAGATATTTCGTTAAAACAGGGGTCCAGTCGACTGTGTCAAGGACTCATTCGACTGATTTCCCAACTTTTTGCACATTCTACAGCATCTCAAAGCCATAATTCTCCAATCTAATTACAACATTTTATAAACTTTCCAAATGCTTATTACAAGTTTGGGATGAAAACAAAAGTATGAACAAGGTGGTGATTCCTCGGCGTTCCTCGACCTCACTCTTCACACTTTTTCTTTCCTTTCTTATCACCTGTAATGGAGGAAGTCTCCACTGTTTAGCTATATGCTGAGTGTACAATTCTAAACAAGCATATGAGGTAATTCATGCTTTAAACATCTAAACCACATAGTTTAGTCTCTACAGAGAGAGATACACATTCATCCGGTATATCGACAAGTCTTAAATCTTAAACCGCGATGCCAAAGACTAGCCAAGTTCACTCAACCATTGCATCGAACTGCTCTGGTTGGGTCGGTTCCTTAACCAAGCAAGTAGTTATCACTACTATAACTCTCAAACACTGAGAGGCGTACCCCGACATGAACTTGTACCAAACTCCCCTTTGACCCACATAATCATTTAGCATACTCATATAGTCATACATTCATGCTATTCATGCGTACTCGCTGAATTTAACGAGCCTAAGTTAACACATAAGTTTTGCCCAGATCACAATTTCATACACAATATCTAAACATCCAAAATTTCCTATATTACATAGGCTAAGAATTCAAACCCCGAGCCATAGTCCTATACTTTCAGGGGAAGTACTAGTAGCCTAATTAAATGTCGAATCTCCAATCTCAAGTGATTCTTACAAGTATTTACATGTTTTTTCCAAATACCTAGAATTAGAATTTTCCTATAAGTTTGCCAAACATGACCTAAGAGGTATCAAAACGTAGCTCTTATCTCGAGGAGTCTGAATATGAAATCTGGAAAAAAACTGACGAACGAATGGTCGTCGTTTGGCATCGAGAAGATCGTAGGACAAATCCCCTTCTCTCTCTCTCTCTCTCTAGCTCTCTCCCCTAAGATATTTTGAGTTTTGGATAATCATGAAAATGTCTTGAGTTTTCTATTACCATGTCTTCGATTGACACCTCACCGTTGACCTCCAGTCAATCCCATTCACAATTATCAAATGACATTGATAATTCACAAAATTTCATTTATGCATTTTAAACAAATTTTGATTTCCAGGATGGGTGTGACAGCTTTCAGTAAAAAAAAATTCAATTAAAGTTTTCAGTAGACTTTTTGTTTTTTTTTTTTTTTCATTTAAGTGGTAATTATGAAACACACTGAAGATAAATAAGTGCTGAAACATTTAATTGGGTTATCAAATACACACATAGTGAGGTTTGTTTAAGAATGCATACAACAAGATTGGGTTAGACTAGAATTCATTTCTCTGTTAGATTCTGTGAAGACAAGTATCAATTTTGGGTTTGTAAAAGACATCTTGAGTTCTTCCTTTTTTATAACAATACATCTCTTAAGTCTTTTTTTATGGGAATTGTTATTTCCACTCCATCATTGAACCAATGCACTCCATGGTACCACTATCAGAGCATGTGGTACAATGTATGTAATGCATGACATGCATGTACCACATGCTTAAAGAATGGTACCATGGAGTGCCTTGGTTCAATGATGGAGTGGCAATAGCATCACCCTTTTTTATTTATTACTTTTTAGGTGAACATATCTTAAGTTTTTCGGTCGAGCAAAACTTGTCCTCATAATTATTTCAAAGTAGTTCCCCTATAATAATTAAAAAAATAGATGTCTTTAACCTTTTCAATCACCTTCTAAAAAGCTTAATTAGGTTAAAGGTGGATTGCAAATGAATACGACCTTACCCTAGCATCACCTCCATGAAATACATCAAAATACTATACTATACCATAATTACTTACAATAATTAATTGATATTTTATTCTATTCTTAAGTTTTTTTTTGGGCTACCTTTCCCCTTCTCAATTCATTTGCTTGGATTTGATGGAGTACCAAACTAAAAGGATGAAAGATAGTATCCTTGCCTTCATATTCCCATGTGAAATATATATACCTTGTTTGAGAGCTCAATGAGATCATTTTTATTCACCCATTTTTAATCATCATTTGCTCATTCAGGACTCTACTATGTGTCATGTACCCTATTTTAGTAATTATGTGGATAATACAAGGGCAAAATAGGAAAGGAATGGAAGATATGTCACCAAATGGAGATCTGGGTAGCACAGGATGAGCAAAAATGCTCTCGAACTCAATTAAGGAAAGGCAATGCTCTTTTGGAGGTAGTGTGTGGTTAGACTTAAAAGCATGTGTTTACTATTCTCAAAAACTAAAAGAATAAAATAAAAATCGGAAAGGCGAGGAAAGGAGAGCATTTATCATGAACAAGTGAAAAGAGAGAAAATGAATGTGAAACCCTCGGATGTTGTTTTGGAAGGCTAAGAACCAATTTTGTGGTTCATAATTAAGTGAATCCAATACATTGAAATATTTGTTAGATGCCCTCTCTTGTTTAAATTTCTATTCCTAGTCTAAAATTACTTAAAATAGGATTTCTGTAAACCAATATAACAATACTTTTCAACCCAAAAAAAAGCGTCACAGAAAAATAGAGCGGTACTAGATATTGTATTGTTTTGCATTTTTGAATAAACCTTTTTTTTTGTAGGGGAGTTTAAGAATGCAAAATAGAATAAAGCAACTCATTCGATATAATTTATGAGAACTCGTAAGTCCCAAAAAAAATAAAATTTACTATTTTTAAACTCCAAAAGGGTAAAACAGGAATCAGATTGTTACAAAAGGGAGATTAACTTCAATAATCATCTTGGTTTCTCAAAAAGTCTTTTAATAGTGAGTTTGAAACAACAAAATGATATTTATCGAACTCTAAAATAATTAAAATTGGTTCATTTACGATTAACAAAACCTCTTACAGAGTTGTCTTAATATATAGTGAGATAAGATAATTATCTCAATTCCTGCATTTTTTTTTAGTGAGGTGAGATAATTATCTCAATTCCTTCATATCTTTTCTCTTTTGTCCTAGAAGTTCTGAAAGTAGTAACAAAGATTACAATCTAATGATGCAAACCAGCAAGAGTAGTCATTGTAGAGAGAGGAGTTTGCACATCGTGACGAATATGCTTTTGTTGGGAGAGAAAAAGCTTGATTGCAGGAGAGGTAACCTAAACCCCAAGGAAATAGTTTAAAACACCCAAAATCTTTAATGGAGAACTTGTCACCAAGTTGCTTCACAACCTCGTTAATCATTACTAGAGAGTTGCCAGTGAGAATAAGATCATCAACATAAACAAGAAGTAATAACATAACATCCCCACATGAGCATATAAACAACGAATTATCAAATTAAGAGTTAGAGAACCCAAGAGATAAGACATAGTATCATAGTTCATTATACCAAGCATGAGGTGCTTGCTTAAGGCCTTAGATAGCCTTATAAAGTTTGCACACAAAGGATGGATTGCTAGCATCAACGAAACCCGGTGGTTGTGTCATGAAAACATCCTCAGTCAAATGTCCATGAAGGAAGGTATTGTTAACATCAAGTTGACGTAAGGGCCAACCAAACTATCCGAATATGCTACTGAATAATAAGAAAGGACAATGCGAGTTGTGGTGTGTTTTACAACAGGACTGAAGGTTTTAGTATAGTCCAAACCTGGTCGTTGGTGAAAACCCTTTGCTATGAGATGCACCTTATAATGATCAATAGAGCCATCAGGGTTCTTTTTTATTTGAAACACCCACTTACATCCCACAAGGTTTTGATTGGGTACAAGAGATCATAGCCGATGAGAAGCCAATGTCATTGGGTATGCCAAGAGATGTAATTCTCTGAGGTAAGTTTAAGAAGGCTTTAGCAGCCGAGTTTATGGATATCAGATTGTTTTCAAGGTTGGAGGAATTTGAAACAATGAGATTTGGTTGACTAGTTCCAAAATTCTCTTAAGACATTTTGACAGAAGTGAGGAAGAAGAGGAATAGATAGAAAGATGATAGTGCTTGTTTAAGCCAATAGGCTCTGATACCATAACGATGCAACCAACAATCTTTCCATTGATAGTATGTAATATAAATATACAAGTACATCAACCCATGGTCAATAAACAAGACCACATTCAAGGCTAAACATATGTACATGTGGGTAAATGACTAATAACCATAAATCAGGGGAATATATTAATGTAAGTAATCTTCTTTCCTAATAAGTAGTAACACCCTTCTTCTTATATCATTTTTTTTCTCTCTATCTCCACCCACCCTAGTGCAGTGTTAAGAAAATGAAATAATTATATTGCTAAAAAGGTAAATTTATTATAAGTTCTATTTTCAATTTTAGACTTTAAATAAAGAGAATTATTCGCACTCAAAAGTGACTAAATACACTCCATGGTACCACTCCCAAAGCATGTGGTATTATGATTATCATGCCCTCTATGGAATGCATTTAGTAATCTATAGAATGCTTATGTGAATTGTACTTCCCTAAATAAAACACTTTAATTACAATTTCATTATTTTCTTTCTCCAAATCTCTTTCTTTATTCTTTCTATTTTCTTTTCTTTTGTTCCCAACACCCAAACCGACTCTTTTAGGCCTTGTTTGGTTTGCTAATTTAGATAAGGGAAAAGGGGAGGGGAGGAAAGAAGAACTAGTTCCCTTGTGTTTTCCTTCATATATGTCACGCTCTGGAACAATAAAAATAAGAAAAATAAAATCCTTTTTTTTGTTCATAGGTCATGACTGGTGAAGCTATATGATTATCTATAACACAATATCTAAACATTGGAAATATAGACAGTAATAAAACATCTAAGTTCAACATGGATATAACATAAGGTTACTATTCTTATTACAACAACGACATCATTATAGAAAAGGAACTAAAGTCTTAAGGTAACATATGCTAATTACCAAACATATAATATTAAAAACATAAAATAGAAGAAATACAGTCTAATCCTAGTCTTCAGTTGGCGCAGACATAATCATCCGCATAGTAGTCTTCTTCCACCGGTCCATCCTCAGGATAGCCTCCACCAGCATTGCCTTCTCCCTCGTAGAAGTCCTCAACCGTAGGTCATTTCTCTGCATTATCATATCTCAAAAAAGCTGGATATAGGAATATATAAGGCAATTACGCTGTCAACTTATGAAAGCTGAGTAGTGAAATACTAACGAGGTATCAACAATTATGAAGTTATTACAAGATTACGACGATAATAATCATAGTTTTACTACTAGTATCTTTCCTTATTCATTCTCTTTACTAAGCCAAGGCTTAGAAGTACGACTCAACATATTGTGGATATCGCAATTTTTTTTACCCACAGCTTTTCTAAAAACAAAAAAATCCTTTTCTAAATTCAAAACACAAAACACGAGTCGCCACTTAATTTTTAAAAGGAAAAATTAAGAAACCAATTTAAAGCAAACCGATCTTTTTTGGAAACTAGAGATTTTAGGTTCGGGGATTATGGAATGAGAGGGGTAGGAGCCCGGCGAACTAAAACGCCCCCTCTCATCCTATCTCGCGATAGGCCTCTACTCAACATCCTTTTAATCGAATTTATTAATCTAAGCATGCCCTCAACTAATACATATATATAAATATACATTACAAAAGCATGTCTAAAAGGGGTGTAAGATTGCTAATGGTAAAAATATCATCCAAAACCATGTAAGTTGATTAGCAAGCAATATGATACGCAATAGGGAACAAGAGAACTTACCCTGGATCCGGCCGCGAGTATTAAACGTGCAATGCATACAAAAAGTAAAAATCCTAATAGAAGGTCTCTAATCACATATACATATAAGGTAATACCTAATTCTAAGGTGTCGCACATGAGGTCAAAAAATCAATAAAATTAAGAAATTAAATAAGCTAAAGAGGGGGGTTTGAGAAATCATACCTTAATAGCACTACAAAACAAAGGGTTATAGTCCAAATGCTTCAAACAAGATATCAAATAATTAATCCTAAGCTTCTAACTTAAATCTATCAAGTGGGAAAGAATTGGCATAATTATGAATTCTTAGTACAAAGTGGGCTCTAATTACAAGTATAAATCTATGTGGGTGAATACATGAAAATGAACAAGAGTAAGCTATGAAGTTTTTCATTGATTTGGATCCTTTAACCTCTGAGTTTAAGCTTAACTAATTATTATTAAAGCATGGTTTAAACCCTAGAATATAGAAAGGTCATTTGAGCTATTATTTACAAAGTTCACCAAATCTGTCCAAAAATTCTGAAAATTACAGAGAGAAAATCAAAACTTAAAAAATTGGAAAAGCATAGTTCCCATAGTTTGATGTCAATGAATTTTGGACAAAAGATGCTTCTATAAGTCTAGTTTCCAACCCAAAAAGAAAAATCAAAGATCAACGGTTCAATCTCCGGAAATTAGACAAACAATAGACATCACCCAGAAATTTCTAACTCTTTGTCCAGAGATTTTGTATGATTTTCTAAAAATATTAAACGAATCAGAAAGACTCTAATCTTTTTAAGGGATCTTATTAACATATTAAACTTCATATAAAAAATTATTTAGGGCCAAGAATGATTGACTAAAGCTCTGATTTACTTACTTCAAAAAGGTGTTACTGTTCTAAAATTCTGGACAGATTGTTATTGCTTCACAAAACCCATGACCAGACCACCTTAAGCATGAAATCTCATTAAAACAAAAATCACAGTGGTAAAACTTTGTGTTATTGATAATCTTCAATTGGTTTCATTTGATTCCAATGGTTCATATTTAACTAAAAATCTTTGATAAAAAATGGTTAGTGAACTCACTGCACCTTTTGTCAAATATACCTTTTACTTGTTGACTTTGGCTATCAAGCCATTGAGTTTGGCTTAGCCTAAGTTACTTTTCCTACCACTTGGTGGTCCTTGGAAACTAATGACACTTGTATTTATAGACCTCAATGAAGTATGAAGGAACTTCATAAAATCTCAAAATAGTGAACCTAAACCATGATGGTAGGTTTAGATTCATTGATCAAACATACAAATATCAACCTTAGCCCTCTCATGAATCATGAGTTCACAAAAAGATTAAGGGATTTCAAGTCTAAGGGGCTCAAGAAAGACATTGAAAGTCTTATGAGTCCTAAGAGATGATTATAATCAAAGAAAAGAAAAGAAAAGGGAACCAAGCCTCAAGTAATATCTAAATGAACTTCTTGATTATTCAACCTTAAATCTAAGGCTATTTTGATCCAAATCAAGAAATAGAAGTTCAATCACAACATTGATATGTGCAAAGAACCTTAAAGAGTCCCATATATTGTGATTAAACTTAGAATTAGAGAATAATTACTTAGAGGTTACCTCCAAGTATCCTCAACTTCTTGGTTGTTTTAGGATCTTCCCAAAATTATGAAACTCTCCTTCTAGCTCTTTTTTTAAAAAAAAGACTTACTCCTAATTGTGTTTAGAAAATTTTAAGAGGTTAAAAACAAAGGAATTTAGGAATCTAAACCAAGATACTCACCAATTCAAGATCTTTTGTAATGGGATGTTCATCCCCTATATATAGGCAATTTTTGAAGGTGTATTTTAGTATTTTCACAGCAAAAACCCTAATTTCGAACGTCCTTTTGAAGGTACAAACGTACTATTTCAAAGCGGGCAGCCACAAAAATGCGGCACTCAGTAGAGATAGAAGTGACACTCAATGATTGCCAGATCGACACTCACTGGCAACCGACGCGGCATTCAATGAATGCTGGTGCGGCACTCAATGGATGCTATGGACAACTTCGCGGACTGTCGTTTTTTCTGGAATTTTGAATTTCGCGGCATTCGATGTATATTTGGGGCTTTCATTGACTACTGTTGCTGCATTTACCAATAGTCGTGCAGCAATCAGGGAGTGCCGGAGTGGCAACCCGAGAGTGCTGCAAATATAAGCCATGCGCCGTTTTTCCTCTATTTTTCCTTTTCTCTCTCTCTTTTTCTTCTTTTCTCTCTTTTGTTTGAATTGAATAGCCTTTTGAAGAGCTTGGATCACCTTTTGAAAGTCCTAGATAAGTCAGACATTGTCATCATTGGATCTAGAGGTAACACTCCCCTTAATCTGATGTTTGGTCAAAATCGGGGTGTCTACAATTTGCCCCTCTTCGATAGAGCTTCTGTAGCAAAGCGTGTCATAAGTGTATGTCGAAGCCTGTATGAAGACAAGCCTTTGACCAATCTATCGGATCTAGGTAAAACAAAATGCGTTGCAAAAGAAAATGGGTGTGCAGCAATGATTCATGCTTAGTCGTGCTCAATAATGAGCTGCCTACGTATCCATTCAGGAATCAGACCAAGACGTAGTTCAGACAAGGGCAAACACACAAGCACAAGTAGGCACACGGATGAATACACCTACCTTGTTGTGATGCACGTGTTCATGCAATGATGACCATTAATGCAACTTCGTGCTCTATGAATGATGTGATTCTATACGTGCAATCCTGATATTTTTTTGACATAATCCATGTCTTATGTTACTCAATGCTCATATTAATTCTCTTCAGGATACATAGCCATTTCTGTCGAAATGACGAACATAAATGATTAGGCGGCGCTTTGCGACTTAGGCCCCGGTGTCAATGCGGGTTTGCTCTGAAAATCCGCAGCCGTTCGGCCCCATCGGATATCTTTGCTCTAAAAATCTGTAGCCCTTTGGCCTCGTTGGATATGTTTGCTCTAAAAATCCGCAGCCGCTCGGCTCCGTCGGATATGTTTGCTTTGAAAATCCACAGCCGCTCGGCCCCGTCGGATGTGTTTGCTCTCAAAATTAGAGTCAATCAGACTCGAATTAATCCATTCTCTTAAAATTAGGGATCTTTCACACTCAAGTTCATCTTTTTCACAATCAAGAGTCCATCAGACTCAAAGAATTCAAATTTTATCGAATTTCAAAAACCAAGAGTCAATCAGACTCAAAGAATTCAAATTTTATCGAATTTCAAAAACCAGGAGTCAATCAGATTCAAATTTTATCAAATTTCAAAAATCGGGAGTCAATCAGACTCAAATTTTATCAAATTTCAGAATCGGGAGTCAATCAGACTCAAATTCTTTTCGAATTTCAATAACTAGTGTCAAAGAATTTAAGATTCCTGAAGATAGGGGTCAAATTGACCCAAAACAATTCAAATTCTATAATCGGGAGTAAATTGGACTTGAAGAATTTCAATTTCACGAAATTAGGAGCCAATTTGGTCTTAGGAATCCCTTTCAAGGACCAAAACGCAAAAGGAAGGCAAATTTTTGGGGTTTAAATTCAATTTTTTGGGACCCAATTCGAATTTTGGAGGGGAAATCATAGGCCTTTTAACCGCCTCAAACGCGGTACGCGCTTAATAATGTGGTAGTCTGTGACTACTGCGCGGCACTCGCGGAGTGCCACTGCGGCATTCAGCAAGTGCCGCATGGCAGTACGGCAGTTTGTCAACTACCATGCATGAATTTTCGAGTGCCGCTCAGTGCGGCAGAATGCTTAAACTTCGAAATTCTTTCATTTCACTTCACTTCTCCATTCTCTCTCAGGCCGAATCCCTTTGCAGATTTTTTTTCTTTTTCTTCTAGCACTGACCCAAAGGATCCTCAGGTTAGTTTTTCTCAATCTTAATTTCGATTTTCCATTATTTTGTTGTTTTTCTTAATTAATTTCAAAGTTTAACTCCCAGTTCTCTCTTGTTTGATAGTTATGGCTAGTGGTTCGGGTAGCAGGAAGAAGGCGAGATACAGGGCTACTCCCCATTCTGATCCCACTTTCCTACTCCGAGATCCAAACAAGCATCTATCCGCACGAGTGTTTAGACGAGAGATATACACATCTCTTATCTTTTCCTTTCAATTTTCTCTTGAAATCATAATGTATAATGACATGCTTTATTTCAAATGTGCTCTCGACTTCCCTTTTATTCATTCACTGTTCAATTTCAATGCTCTCGATATATTCATCAAATGCTTCAATAATATCTATTATTATTTTTTATCATCATTATTACCATTTTTTATTTTTTATCTTTTCTTTTATTATTTTTTTCTATTCCTATTCAATTCCTACCTCCATTTGCTCACTGACATTGAATCTTATAACTTTGCAGCTCCAGCTTGATCTGCTAAAGGGGCATGGCGGTTTAGCTCGTGGCTTCGCATGGTTCGATACGCTGAATGAGACCGTGCAGGGATACATCACGGCTGCAAGCTTTGGAAACTTCGTCAAGCTTTTGACGAAGAGTTCCAATGATCTTCGATAGATTTACACCCTGGCCGTGCGTTGGTGGGACACCACCAACACATTCCACTTCGAGTTTGGGTAGATGACCATGACCCCGCTCGACTTCAGTATGATCACTGGGATCCCTTTCTGGGGGGAGTGCTTGTAGTACTTGGACACGGTGGCTGATTGGGACCAGGTGTTGTCGCTACTGGGAGTTGTTCCTGAGAAGCCCTTGGTCACGGCCAAGTGGTTTATGGATACGTTCAGGGCTAGAAGGGCTTCACAAACGAGCAGATGGCTTGGGGGTTCATTATGTATATGCTCGGATGCTCTCTATTGAGCAACAGGGGCGATAGGATTTCTGTAGCACTGGTGGGGTCCCTAGAGTGCATGGAAAAGATTTTTTAGTATGATTGGGCCGGTACTGAACTAGCCATTCTTTATAGGCATATGGGAGATATTTCTCGAGATCGCTTAGCCTCCACGGGCAGCTTCTGGAGGGCGTGGGAGGTACACCTCTTCTTTCTTTTCTTTTTTTAATTTTATTTCTGATTTAAACCTTGCATTCCTCTTTCGATTTATTTATTCATGAATCTTGAAACTCATGTTTCTTTTCCTTTCCTTCCTTCCAGATTTGGTCCCTCGAGTATCTTCATATGATGTCGCCCGAGACGCGACGAGCGGATGCCCTCATTATTCCCAGGGGCTGAAATGGCAGAAAGAGCGAGTCGGGCAGAAGACTGAGGCTCATGACTTTATTTCGTTCAGGAGCTTCCTGACAAATCTGAGGGAGCCACATGTCAGATGGCAGCCCTGGGTGGACGTGCTTGCTATTGCTCCTTAGGGGATACGTCAGTCAGGTGGGTATGACCCGATGAGATTATTGCTAGATGGCCCCGACGATCGGGAGTGGTACTTGGGAGAGAGAGTGACCAGGCAGTCACTGATGGCTCCTGGGTATTTCGTGCCATGTCCCCCACCTGATTCTATGAGGGCTACAGAGACATTGCAGGGTAGCGCACTCATAGTTGCACTAGACGGGCTCTTGATTCAGGACTTCGTGGAGTCCCCTGATGGGTATGTAGCTTTCCGTGCTGCTAAGCTGATGAGGTACTTCCCCTTGATGGAAGTGACCCGGGTGAGTTCCTTTGATTCTTCAACCATTCTTTCTAGTTCTTTTCAAACTATCCCAAATTTTCTCTTCTTTCTTTTCACAGCCTGTTCTTGCCGCAGTTCAGACTCTAGCTTTGCTGCCATGGGATTGGAGCATCAGGATGGTTTCTTACGGAAAGCAGGGCATGAGCGAGGTCCCTCAATATCACACGGGTACCCCCACTGTCCCACTGCAGTATGACCATGTCCCACGGGACTATGCAGAGGAGTGTCTACTTTATGCTCACAGCATGAGAGATTGGATCCATGGCCGAGAGTGGAGGGTAATCTTTTGAAAACTGATTTTGATTTCGCATCCTTCTCTGTTTTTCCAATCTTTTCCTGACTTTCATGATTCAGGCTGACAGGGCCCGGATGACTGCTGAGGCTCAGGCGAGGGCTAGGGTACACTCTTGTTGCCCTTATTTATACACTTTTTTATTTTCATTTCAAATAGACTGAATTACTTGCGTCTTCTTTTATTCAGGATGACAAGGTCAGGACGCTAACTCTGCGGGTGAGGGTACTCGAGCAGCAGCTCCAACAGTTCGGGATAGGTCCCAGCGGAGCTTATGGAGGTGTTGGATGCGGCGGAGGTAGCGGTGGAGGTAGCAGTGGTGGCAGAGGTGGCCAAGGTAGCAGAGGCATAGGTGGAGGAGGTGGGAGTAGCACAGTGTCAAAGTAAGAGCCTCTCAAATGTGTCACTCGTCAGACTTGAGGCCGGGGCCGGGGTTGATTTCATTATTATGCATATTGTTTTGGTTTTTTGATATACACCTGGATGACTGTATATATATACTTTTTTTTATTTTTGATGACGGCTCCTGAATAGCCAAAATAGGATAGGCATTTGCATACTTATGAATGCTTTAACCTTTTCTTTTACTACTGCTCATCGTATGTATGACCATAGCTTGGTCCTTCTTATTTTATTTTAATTTTCTGTGACATGAATGAATGAATGAAATGAATGCTACCATGGCTTGGTTTTGTTGTATGTGATGCATGACATGTTTTATTGTCTTTATTCATTTTTCTGTTTGTAGGTGGGTTGAAAATATTACAAACAAATCCTGGCCAAAATAAAACTCCATGCGGTACTCGATTAATCTTGCGCGGTACTCAGTGAGTGCCGTAGCGGCAGTCCATGACTGTCGTGCGGCATTCCAGTGAGTGCCGGTACAGTGTATCGAGTGCCGCCCTGTGTTCTGGGCAGACCTACTTCTATTTATATCCTCGTTTCCTCAAGACTCCATGTGGACACGCGGAATTCCACCTCTTGTTTTGATTGAGATTGTTTTGAAAAGGAAAGGAAAGGTCTATTGAAAACAGATACAGATTCGCCACTTGGTCTTTAAGGAAGCAAGAAACCTAATTTTGACTCACCCAAATGGATAAAGAGCACCGGCCCTTCATAACCAAAGAACTTGGCTCAGGGTTTTGGTACGAGAGAGGAAGGAGCCTTTGTCACGACTAAAACACCCTCAACTTGCCCCGTCTTTCCACGGGCCTCAATTAGCATCCAAATAATCATCTTATACTATGTTTGGTTCGAAAAATAATACTATGATAGTATATTACATCATACAAGAATTTTGAAATGGAAGATCGAAAGATAAGATATCATTCAAAAGATCTAAGCCAAGTATTACACAATGCAAAGGTGAAAGATCACACAAACAAACCTAGGAAAAATTGTCTAATCATGTATCAAGTATTAAAATTTTCCTAGTCTAAGAAGGACATGGATCGTTCTTGAAACGAATAACCAAAGAAAACCCAAATATGCTTAGCAAGCTAGTATGATGCATGTTAATATTTGAGAAAAGAAGATTTCTCAATCCCCGGAACGGATGAGAAAGGAAGATTAGATCGAGGGGGAGCATGAACGTGTGATCAAGTTTGATCCTTATAATATTCTTAGGTTAGGAGTCACAAAGCCCCAAATCTTGCATGGATGCAATGTATGATCCTAGAATGTGCAAAGGTTGGTGTGTGTTTGTGTACATGGACTTTCTAAAGCGACTTAGAAGTCTAAAAACATGAATAGATGCATGAGGGAAATCATCATGGGATATGTACAAATGTAGTATGAACTACTTCCTAAGATATGAACAAATTTGGAGTGCATGTAAGCATCAAATCAAAGAATGAAAGTAAAAGAATGCTTTCTGTGAATATTGGACAGAACAATGACTTGATCTTGTGGAAAATGAAAAGTAGGGTTAGGAATGTTTTCAATGTATAATTTTTTATGGAGATCATCCTTAGTGTGTCTAGAACACAAATCAAAAAGCCAATCCTCAATAACTATTACAGATTGATAGAAATCATATAAACAATAGAGGTTACTCAGAAACAGAGTCCGTATTGTCGACTGAAATGTTGAAAAATCTTAGAAAATGAAAAAAAAGATCTAGAGGTCCATATTACATAGAGAGTTTTCTAAGACACTGAAGTTCAAGGAATAAATGATTTGGGACCACTCCTTTTGGAAAAGGTTTTTGTAAAATAAGTTGAAAGTCAACCAAGCTGCTGTGACAGCAAAAGCAAAATATCTGGAGAGAATGTTTGGGTCCAAATGGACCACTTCCAAGTATTTCCAAGTCAAACAAAAAATCGTAGGTGTTCTCTAATGAGTTAAAAAGACTTTCAAAGTGGTCTCATGTTAATACTTTGAGTATTGAGTCCTAGAGAAATCTTTGAACTCAGATTGTTCACTGTTTTGAAGATTTTGGGAAGAACTAGTGTTTTATCCTTTATAATCAAAATGAGGGGTTTAAGAAGGGTTTTGAAGTAGAGGCATTAAAGGTATATTTTCAGCACTTAAATGGAGATTATGACCACTTGAAATATCAAAATTTGAACCCATATCAAGAACCTCCAAGATTGTTGGAGACATTGTTTTCATTTTTGAACACAACTTCAAGAATACATAGGAATGTATTGAAGTTGAAATCATCATCTATCAAACATATTTTTGAGGTCAAGAGCTACTATCTATAAGGATTCACTCACCTCAAACTTCATATCATCATCTAGATGATGATAGACTAGTAAGTAAATAAAGAAAATAAAAAAGAAATGGGATTAAGGAGGGATAAGCATAATATGTAAACAAGCAAGTAAGTAATCAATAGATGATATTCATGATGATTTTGGACTTGTAGCTTGGTCTTTCACTCATATATGGTGACTTTAGACATGGAAGAACCTTCTTATCTCACAAATGCTCAGTAAAATGGTGGTTGGGTGTATTGAATGTGAAGTAAATGGGAGTAATGAAGTAGAAAACAAAGTTTAGAACCCACTTTTTAGTTGAAAATCAAAGGAAGAATCTCACTTTCACTCTCCTATCCTTATCTTCTGCAACTTTTTTCTCTATAACTTCTCTAAGCTTTGTATTTGCACCCCCTAAATAAAAAGTCAAGGGGGTCTATATAGGCCAATTTGGGGTGGTTTTGGGATTTAAAGAGTGCTCCCATTGGCTCCAAATGTCTGTGAACAAGGAACTACGTTGTTTTGGTTTCTAATTAATCAAAATGGACCCCCAAAACAATTTACAAAAATGGACTGTTCTGGGGAAGAGTATCGCGGCGGCAGTGGGTCTGTGTCGCAGTGGCAATGGGCCAGTGCTGCGGTGGCACTGCTCCTCCTTCGTCCAGATAATGCTGTTTAGGCCCCCAGAGTTTTCGATATTTATAAAAAGGCCCTATTTCGTCCGAAATTCACAGAAAATGCGTATAAATTCCAAACTAAGGTTGTGATATACCGTTGGAAATTTAATGGAGTCTAATGTACATAAAAAATAGTTTGGAGATAGGTTACTTTAAAAAGTTTTGCGGTATTCGCGATAAAAGCTGATTTGATCGCCTTTTTCACCTTAAACAATTCATAATAAATTCATTTTAAATCCAAGAATTATGTGCGATATACTGTTGGAAAGCTATTGAACTCTAGTATTCATTACAAATGTTTGAAAAATGATATGGCCCTCTGGGCTCAAAGTTAACTTTTAGGTCATATTGGTCAAACCTGGGATTCCCGGGAAGTTTCGGGAACCTCCAGGAGCTCCCCAGAGCTGACGTTTTTGTCTGATTTTCTTTTAAAACTCATTTTTGTACTTTCTAGAATGATCTTGGAACTTTTTGGCAAATTTGGATGATTTCGGTCAAACCTGGTTAAACTTTGGTCAAACCGGTCAACGGGGATTTTTCGGGAACTTTTGAGACTTCCTGGGGTCTCTGGAAGCTAACAATTTCATCCGATTTTGCTTGAAAACTCATTTTATGACTTTTCTTATGACATAGTATGTTTCCAGAACTTTCGGTGCAAATCTAGGAGTGTTTGGGCTTTCAAGGGCATTTTGATCATTTGTACCACTTTTTGAGCATTTTGAGAGATAAAATTAACTTCCAAGAGTTCTTTTTGAGTCGTTTTGATCATTGTGAACCACCAAGCTATGGGTCTCCTAAATCTGGTAGCTGACAAAATGGGGTGTCTATAGTTTGCCCCTCTTTGGCATGAACTTGCGAGACAACGCTTGTCGCAAGCGAGTGGCAAAGCTTCGAAGAGACAGGTCTTTTTGGAGGCTATAGATTTAGGATAAAAGCATTGCAAAGGATGAAAAATGTGATGTTAAGGTCAATGCTGGTCGCGCTGTACGTGAGCTGCCTACGTATCCAAAGGGGAATCAGACTAGGACATAGTTTAGGACACAAAAGAACAAATCATAACAAGACATGCAGATGCTATGCTATGAGGATGCAATGTATGGATGTGACATGAACTGTGTATTGAGTCCTATAACGTCTAGTGTTCTGATCCTAGCATGAGCCGATGCTATGTGTTGTGCCACCCCGAGTGTGCCGGTGTTATGCTAGCATTTACAACTATGATGTGGTGGCTGACTCGGATAAGGACATCAAGGTTTGGAAGACTCTGGGTTTCAGGGAAAACTCCTTGAATTTCAGGAAACATGTTGGCGAGTGGATCAGACATAGGGCCCTTGAGGATAACAACTGAGAGGTGAGAGGGATCACAAAGATCGATAATTGGGGGAATTTATGATAACCGAAATGAGTATGCTCACAATTAATGAGAAAGCTCATGGTGACCGATTTGGTGAGAAAGTTTATGGTAAGTGAGGAGGCTCACTGACAGGTAAGATAAACAGAGTGAGGAAGCTCTCGATAAGTGAGGAAGTTCACAATAATCGATAGGTGAGAAAGCTCATGGTAGTTGACAAGTGAGGAAGCTCACGACGACATGATAGATGAGGAAGCTTATCAACGGTAGCAAGGCCGTAAAAGTTGGTTCTGGTTTTTCATTTATTTTCTGTTGGGATATTGGGGAATTCTTTCTGAGAACCCCTCACGACTTCTGACCGAGAACCAGGATCCATCTCTGAATCTCTCATAGTTGATCAGATCTTATAATGCTCAATCCAAGAGGGCTGGTTAGGGCCTCCGAGAGCTGATATGTTTGTATCTGTCCGTTGGGGGTGGTTTTGGACTCTCCAAGAATCTTTCTTGACTATTGACCACGAAACCAGGATTCATATCTGAATCTCTCATAATTGATAGAATTTCTTGCAATGCTCAATCCAAGAGAGCCAGTTAGGGCCTCTGGGAGCTGGTATGTTTTTGATTTTATCCTCAGGGGATAGTGTTGGATTCTTTGAGAACCTCTATTCGATTACTTCTCGACCAGGGACTAGGACCCACCTCTAAATCTCTCACGGTTGATCGAATCTTGTGATGCTCAATCTGAAAGAGCCGGTTAGGGCCTTCGGGAGCCGATTTTCCTTTATAACTGTCCTCTGCGGATATTGGGGGATTTTTCTGAGAGTCTTTCTTGATTATTGATCGAAAACCAGGACTCAGATCGGAATCTCTCACGGTCGATCAACGTTTGCGACGGTTATTTTGAAAAAGCTTGTTCGGGCCTTCGGGAGCCGTTTTTCCTCTGTAACTGTCCTCTGGGGATAAGCTGGATCTAGTGGGGATAAAACCTTGTAAACCTTGACTAAAATGGGCCACTAGGGTTGATTGGGGCCAAAAATGGGCTAAAAAGGGCCAAAACGGGAAAAAATGGGCTGAAACGGAGCAAATCGAAGTGAAGCGGGGCCCGCGGGGAGTAGTGCCACGGTGGCACTGGGTGTCCGGACTCCATGTTTGTATATCTTGAGTTTTTGAGCTCCAAATTCTCATTTTTGGCCATTTTGGGGTGTTTTTGGAGCCAAAATCCGTCAAAATGCAGCTTGTGCACGCTCAGTTGAGTAATCTTCCCCATGATTGGAATTTTGATTGGTGTTTTAGTTTCCTCTAATTTTCAAGAAGAAAGTTTGATTTTCACTTCCATTTTCTTTGTAGATCCATGGCTTCAAGCTCGAGGAGGCTCTCCAAGAAGGCCAAGGAATGGGTGAGAGCCAAGAGTCAACCCTAGGAGTTGATTTTACGTGACCCTCAATGTCATTTTTCGGCCACGACTTTAGCGAGTCAGGTATGTAAATCTTTCAGCAATTATGTGCATTGTGCTAGTTTGTGAACTATAGTGTGCGCCTAGAGGTTGTTGGGAAGTCCATTTGGTGCTCGTTTGTTGATTTTGTGAAGTTGGACTTCGGGTCATGAATAGTGATTTTGTGCTCATTTTTGTTGTTTTTGATGTGTGTAAGTGCCGGAGGTGGTCTTAAAGGGCCACGGTAGTCTTCCCCACGCTTTCTATGGTACACCCAACTTTCGCATGCTGTTAAGAAAATGGTAGACGATGCTGGGTTTGGCGGCTTTGTCCGCCTAGTTTCAAAGAGTACTAATGACTTGACCCACTTTTATGCTCTTACGGAGAGATGGTGGGATATGTGTGGATATCGCATTTTTCTTACCCATAACTTTTCTTTAAAAATCTTTTTCTTTCAATTTAAAACACAAAACAATGAGTCGCCACTTAAATTTTTAAAGGAAAAATTAAGAAACCATTTCAAAAGGAAACTGATCTTTTGCGAAACCAAAGATTAACTAGGTCCGGGGATTATGGAATGAGAAGGGAAGGAGTCCATCTGACTAAAACACCCCTTCTCATCCTATCTCGCGATAGGCCTCTACTTAATATCCTTTTAATAGAATTATTAACTTAAATGTGCCCTCAACTAATACATATACATAAATATACATTACAAAAGCATGTCTAAAGGGTGTAAGATTGCAAATGATAAAATATCATTCAAAAAACCATATAATTCAAGTAGCAAGCAATATGATATGCAAAATAGGGAACTAGAGAACTTACCCGGGATCCAGCCGCGAATATTTAAACGTGCAAATGCATGCAAATAGATAAAACCTAGGAAAAGAGTCTCTAATCCATATATACAAATAAAGCAAGTCCTAATTCTAAGGTGTCGCACATAAGATTGAAAAAATTGATAAAATCAAGAAATTAAAGTAAACTAAAGAGGGATTCAAGAAATCATACCTTAATAGCGCTACAAAATAAAGGGTTAGTCCACATGGTATACAAGATATGAAGTTAGAAATAACAATTCTAAATTTCTAGCTTAAATCTATCAAATGTAATTAAATCTAAAGCAACTAAGTCCTAACTACAAGCGTCAAGCCATATGGATGAACAAGTACATGAACAAGAATGAATTATGAAATACTCAGTGATTTAGATTACTTAAACTTTGAATTCAAGCTTAACTAATCATTATTAAAACATGGTTTGAACCTTAACTCATGAAAATATCATCTAAGCCATTATTCATAAGATTGATTAAAACTTGCAGAATTCCAAAATTGTTGAGAGCAGATCATGACTTCAAAGAAATATAAAGCATGGTTCCCGTGGTTTGATATTAATGAATTTTGGACACAAGATGCCTCTGTGTGTCTAGTTTTTAACCCAAAAAAGAAATCAAACTTTCAACGGTTAGATCTCCGGGAATTGAACAAAAAACCAGACATCACTCAGCATTCTAAAATCCTCTGTCTAGAGTTCTTGCACGATTTTCTAAAAATAGTAAAAAAATCAGAAATGCTTTGTTCTTTTTAGGGTGACTTCCTAACACACTAATCTACTTAGAAAAAATTAGTTTGGGTCACAAACACTTTATTAAGGTTCTGATTTACTTATTTCAAAAGAGTGCTGCTGTTCTGAAACTCTGGACAGATTGTAATGACTTCACAAAACTCATGACCAAACCGCTTTAAACATGAAATATCCTTAAAACAAAAATTACAGTGGTAGAACTTTGAGTTATAGACACCTTCACGGTGGTTTCACTTAATTCCAACGGTTAGATTTCGAACTAAAAATCTTTGATCAAAACCAGTTTATGAATCCACTGTTTCATTGTCAAGTTCAACTTTTATTTGTGAACCCCAACTATTAAACCATGAAGTTGGACTTAAACTAAACCATTTTCTCCTACCATTTGATGGACATTGGATACTAAAGACCCTTATACTTGTAGATTTTCAAATGAAGTACGAATAGACTTCTTAAAATCTCAAGATGATGAATCTAAACCATGGAGATGGGCTTGGACTCAAACTACTTTCTCCTACCATTTGATGGTCATTGGAGATGAATACATGGATAATACTCATGAGTCTTGAAAGAATATAGAAAGGATTCCATGCAACATCAAGCTAGAGGACCCAAGTCATAAGTATGGACTTGAATCCATCTATTTGCTTATAAAATGAAGTGATGATCAAACTTTGACTCTCATGTAAAGCATAAGCTTACATGAGTTTCAAAACATCAAACTCAAGAGCTTTCAAGAGAGATATTAAAGATCTCCAAGAATCTCAAAAGAAAAGTATAGACAAAAAGAAGAAATGATATAAAGAAGACAAAGAGAGCTAATGCTCTAAACCCATCAAAGAGCCTTTTGGTAAAAACTTGTATACTTCAAATTCATAGATGCTCTCTAACCAAGCTAAGAAGAAATAAAAAAAGGAATGAGAACTTAAATAAGATTAGTGGCTTAAAAGAAAGAATGAAAAGGAGACAACTTATGATTAGAGGATCACCTCCAAACTATCCTCAAAGCTTCTCTACTTTGAAGATCTTCTAAGTTCTTCTTCAAGCTCTCCAAAACTCCCTATCTCTCCCAAACATGTGTTGTTATAGTGGTATATTATGGTATATCTCTCTCCTTCTCATCCCAAGGAAGATCTCTATTCTTTTATAGACAAAATAACCCAGGTATTTTCAGTGAGTTCGGAGTAAAAGACAGGTGTAAATATCTCATTTGGTGGTACAATGCGTACTTTCTGAAAAAAGCAGACTGCTGGAGTTAACGACAGTCAGGAAGTCTTCCGCGGCACTCTGGAAATGCCAAAACGGCACTTCGTGAAAGCCGCAGCGGCATTCCATGACTTCCGCGCGGCACTTACTGAGAGCCGCGCCAAATTATTGATTGCCGCATTTATGTCAGCCTTACTTTATCAGTTTTTTTGTTTTTATCCGCATACATATACGTATTGTACCACAAAATACGAACTTTAAAAGCAAACGACAGTCAGAAAATGTCGGCGACATTCAGTGAGAGCCAGTCCGGCATTCTGTGAGTGCCGTACGGCACTCATTGAGTGTCGCAAACAACCGCCGTGTGCCGGTTTCTATTGAGCTTTCCCTTTTAGGTCTTTTCTTTTCTCCTTTTTCTTCAGAAAACTTATTTTCGGGGATCTTTGCCCAAATGTGATGTTTTCACTCCTGAATTCTCCTGAATACCCGGTATTTCTTTTCCTGTGAAAATTTTACCTCATTTGGAGAACTTTCTGAAGAGCTTGGAACACTTCGAATCTTTCAGTCCTTATCATCATCGGATATGGAGGTGACACTCTCCTTAATTCGACGTTTGGTCAAAATTGGGGTGTCTATAATATGACGAATACTTTCCACCTGCTGTTCGGTGAAACGACGATGATACCCTTCGATTTTTCCATGATCACCGGCTTGAGAGTTGGCGGGAAGTGCCTGATCCTGGATTATTTCTATGATATTGATCCTGAGACCGCTGAGATGCTGATTGGGGCTGTTACTCCGAGTTTGGAGGGGCCTTGGTTCCCTTGTGGCTGGCTTTATCTGGCTTATGGTAGGGGGGACACACTCTGACTAACCAGCAGCTGCTATGGGTCTTTCTCTTGTATGTTCTCGACTGTTCAATTTTTGCGACATGAAATGACCGGGTGAGCTTATGGCTCCTTTCTTGCTTGGCGACTATTGATGAGATTTTTCTTACGACTGGGGCGGTGCTGCCCTGGCCCACCATTACAAGCATATGGGCGAGGTTTTCCGTGGCGGCATTAAATCCATTGGAGGATTCTAGCGAGCTTGGGAGGTATGACTCATGACTTTTCCTTTTCTTTTGGTCCTTTCTTATTTCTGTTTTCTGACTTTCACTTTTCTGTGCAGCTCTGGAGCTTTGAGTACCTGAAAATGTTGGCTCCTACCCTCGCCAATGAGTCGGGTGAATGTGAGGATGGCATGGCTCCTATGTCGTTGTTCCCTCGAGGCTTGAGATGGAGAAGGGATGTTGTTGGGGTCAAGAGTGGGGCCCACCGGATCGTCCGTTTGAAAATATTTTTATCCGAGTTTACTGTCGCTAGTGTTGATTGGACACCCTGGGAGCATGTTTCCTATGCTGCCCCAGAGGAGATACAGGCGGTGAGACCTTTTGCTTCTTGCCGACTTCTGATAGAGAGTATCGAGCATAGGCAGTGGTACCTTGGTGAGCGGTAGCTCGATAGGTGGTTGGTGGTCTGAAGTATCGCGTTCCTCATGCCCCTCCTGTGATGGATGCTGATGACCTCTCTGGTGCTGCTTTGCTAGCAGCTTTGGCAGGTAATGATGCCTGGAATCATTTTTGCTCTGAGACAAGATATGAGACCTACCATGAACGCTTTCTGATGCCGAACTTTTACTCCTGGATGTGAGTTTCTTTTACGTTTTTGTCTCTATTCGTCACTTATGTTTTTGGACTTATCTTTTCCTAAATTATATTGTGCCTACAGCTTCGCGAGATGTATAGGAGACAGGCTCCCCCAACTTCTGATCCTATCCCTCCTTAGGATTGGACTGTTAACATTTTGGATGCCGATGGCTCTCCGCAGGTTATAGAGATGCCGCGAGTCATGTACGGTTATCCCACCCAGCCAGCTGGCATCCTCAACGTCCCTTGGAGTTATGCTGAGGAGGGTCATGCCTTGGTAGCTAGCTTACGGTCTTTGGTCCTTACGCAGGACCATCGGGTATATCTCTAATTTTACGCTCCTTAAGGTTATGAGGTTCTAACCCTATATTTCACCCTTGATAGATGGATGGTATGCGGTACTTCGCCAACAATCAAATGGCATCCTTGGCAAGTTTCTAACTCGACTCTGTTTTTTTTTGTACTTTTGTTGTTTCTCGACTGATTGATTTTATTTTACATGTGTAGTGTCAAGGAGGTGGTCCTGGCTCGTCGAGAACTAGGCCAAGGTGCAGGGGTGGCGGGAGGAGGCCATCGCTGACGTACACTCCGGGTGGTCCGACAGATGATGAAGGGGAGGAGGACTGAGGCCTTCTAAACGAGGATTTTTGTTTTATCTCCATTTCATGTCTTTTCAATTGGGTTATATCAGCGTAATCTGTGTGTAGGATGATGTGTAGGATGATTTGTTACCCTTTGATTGAGTATTATGATGTTTTGCCTTTTTAGGCCAGCTATCTTCTGGTTTAAAGGTGCGGTTATATGCTTGTTTTAGTTGGTGATCGTGTGACGATATATGTGCACTGTGGTTCTATGATTGTTAATGTTACTGCAATGAGTAGCTTTGTGATAGTGAGTGTGTTTGCCTTGCAGGTGGGATAGTCCGTGAAATGGGGAGGTGCTGCAGAAATTTTGAATTTTGCTAGAGCTGCGACAGAAAACATGGCACTGTACGATCCTGTTCAACTCACAGTTTGGCTGAACATTACAGATGGCGTGGAACGGATCAATCTTTTTAGCTATGGCTTGACCGAGCTATTCTTTCTTCGCCAGATGGCTTTGAACGCTGAGTTCATGCGTGCTACCATTGCCCATTGGGACTCGGTAAATCATGTCTTCAATTTTAACGGCCTGGAGATATGCCCCCTATTTGAGGAGTTCTGTGCTATCCTCGGCTTTGATCCGGACTCTAACCTGATTCTTCCTTCTGCTGATACTCCCAGTCCTACACTAGGCTTGGCTGAATACTTGAATTGTTCCGCTTTTATCTCCCGCTGACTAATTCATAGTGAGGTTCTTGACATTGCTTCCATCATTGCCTGGGAATCCTAGCGTATATGACACCACCTGTAGGGTCGCTCTGATATTATGCATGACTTTGCACTTTCTATTCTCGAGTACTTCCATTGACTTGGTGCACATGTGCCTCAGGCTGAAATTGAGTAAGAACCCCATGGCCATGGTTCTGGCCAAAACTCTGAATGGTTTGGATCGCGCTTCTAATCAAGGAACTTTCCTTTTTTTTGGGGCACCTTTGGTGTTATAGGCTTGGCTCTACGAGCGCCTTCAGTTATGAACTGGTAGTGTGCCGCGAGTTTACTTCCGTAGGGCCGTGCTTCATTCTCATTATACTTCTACCGATTGGGTTAGCATGATGGGTGCTTTATCTGAGGCCAACATTTGCTGGATTGTGGGGCATTGGGGCCTCCATGCTGTGACCACCAGCATTGGGGATTACTAGAGAGTGTGGTTGATAGGTCTGAGAGAGACTTCTTTCTATCATCCTCGTCGATTGGCCAGACAGTACGGGCGAGTTCAAGAGGTCCCCCGGGGGTTTACTGAGAGGGTCTTTGCTTCCAAAGTCAGAGTTGTTACTATTGCTGCTTTCATCATTGGATTGGCCTGCCGAGTAAAAGCCTACTTCTAAAGACCTTTGAAAAAATAAAAGACACAAAATAAAACTAGACTTGACTGATTCTGCTTCATTCCTCCAAGTGTCTTTGATATTTGTGATTGCTTTCTGAAAGAACTTTTTGCGTTTTCATTTATCCCTGCTTATGTAATATTCAAAGTTTGTTTATCGGCGAACCTTGGTTACTTAGAGAACCTTATTTTAGGCATTTGGCTTTCTGAAAACATTTGTAGTATGATTTTGATCAGATGTTTGCTTTTTGTACTTGTTTGGGCACGCTAGGATGATTAGAGGCAAACGATGAGGGTAGCCAAAGTTTGCCCCTAGTTTGGGATATGGGAGGTTGTGAGGCAAATGAGGTAGATGACCTAAGTTTGCCCCTAATTTAGGAGAGGCTTAGGCAAACGAGGCGGGTGACCGAAGTTTGCCCCTAGTGTGAAGGGTGATTTCTGGGTTATGGTAAGGACCGCGACTTTATTTCTCTCATACGCTCATAATTTTGTCTAGGCACCAATTAGGTGACCTAGCGAGCTCTTTTCTCTCTTTTGTTATTGCTCACTTTAGATTTAACTCTAATTTTTGCCTAGGCGTCCTTTTGGATTTTCGACTTAGCGAGCCATCCTTCTTTTCTCTTTTGAAAGTCTGCCTAGGTACCCCAGAGCGGGGATCAGGTCCAACGTAGTTTGGGCCAAAGTTTTGAAAGAAAAGGGGTTGATTATGATGGTGTCGATCGAACCGATACGGTTGCCTACTTATCCCAAAGTGGGAATCACGTCGAGCGTAGTTTAGGGCGAGGCTTGAGAAGAATTGGGCTATTTTTGTGGGTGGAACGATCGAACCGATGCGGTTGCCTACGTATCCCCGAGTGGGAATCAGGTTGAGCGTAGTTCAGGGCGAGGCTTAAAAGGAATTGGGTAAAAAAAAGGTCAAGCATAGTACTTTTTGAGGCGATCCATGTTGATTGGTTCTTTGAACTTGACACCGTTGAGGTCTATGAGATAGGTAGCTCCTCCGGAGAGGATTGTTTTGACGATGTAAAGGCTAACCCATTTAGGTTTGAACTTCCCATGTGGGTCAAAGATCGGAGCTCGTAGTTCCTTCAGGACAAGGTCACCCTTGACAATTTTCCTCGGACGAACTTTCTTGTTAAAAGCATGGGCTATCCTCTTTTGATAGATTCGGATGTGGTCGACTGCCGCTAGGCATTTTTCATCTATGAGAGCTAATTCTTCATATCTTTCCCTTAACCAGTCAGATTCTAAAATTTCACATTCTACCATCACACGCAGGGACAGTAGTTCTATCTCTTCTATACCATACACCAATGAATAAGGAGTCGCTCTTGTAGAGGTCCTTATCGATGTTCTATATCCCTAGAGAACAAATGGTAGTTTCTCATGCTAGTCTTTGTAACTATCAGCCAATTTCTGCAGTATGACCTTGAAATTCTTGTTTGCAGCTTCGATTGCCCCATTAGTTTGTGGCATGTATGGTGATGACTTGTGATAAGTGATTTTGTATTCCTCAAATAGATCCCTGACTTCTGCTTTGAAATGGATTCTGTTGTCCAAAATGATCTCATGGGGGACTCCATAACGGCATATGAGATTTCTCTTGATGAATTTGGCCACTTCCTTGGCCCCCAACTTGCTGTAGGATGCGGCTTCTACCCATTTTGTGAAGTAGTTAATGGCCACCAAAATGTATTGGTTCCCGTTTAAGGCCTTCGGAACAATTTCGCCAATGATATCGATTCCCTAAGTTGAGAATGGCCACGGGGAGGTCATACTATAGAGCAGAGATGGCGGTACATACATCATGTTTGCATGGATCTGGCACTTGTGTCACCTTCTCACGTATTCGCAATAATGTTTTTCCAACATTGTCCAATAGTACCCTTATCTTACGATCTTTTTGGCTAGCATGTGACCATTCATGTATGGACTACATACCCCTTCGTGTATTTCTTCCATCATCCTTCTGGCGCCCTTCCTGAACAAGCAAGTCAGGTTGTGACTATTGTACCCTTTCTTTAATATTTTTTTTTGCCACAAATGATGAACTATGCTGCGAACCTTCGAATTGCTCTTTTATCTTTATTAGTAGACTCTTGGGGGTATGTTCCATTTTCTATAAAGTTCCAGACATCTTGATACTATGGTGTTTCATTCTCTTCTTCTTCGATTGTAGCGATCATGCTAAATGACGGTTCGTATCTTTGCTCGATTACCAGAGGTATCATTTTTACCCCTGCAGGGATTTTGATCATTGAGGCTAGGGTATCCGATGAATCTGCTAACTGGTTCTCTTCTATAGGTAGGTAAAAGAATGTTATGCTCTTAAACTGTTTCTTGAGTCCATCGAGATGGTCATGGTAGGGCTTCAACCTCTCTTCTTTCACCTTCCATTCTCCTCTGGCTTGTGACACAATGAGATTTGAATCTTCGAAGACATCCAACTTCTGAACTCTTAATTCTATGGCCGCTTCTATCCCTAGAATGCATGCCTCGTATTCAGCACTGTTGTTGGTGGCGTTATAATTGAGCTTGACTGCCAGTGGGGTGTGGTCCCCATTTGGAGACACTAGGATCATACCTACTCCGTATCCTTTCATGTTGGCTGCCCCATCAAAGTACAACTTCCACTGTTCTTCTTTGATTTCCATGATATTCTCGTCCGGGAACGGGAAGTCTCTATTTTCTTCAGAATCAACAGCATGTTCCGCAAGATGCTCAGCTATACTTCTCCCTTTTACCGATTTGCTTGTCACATACTTGATATCGAATTTAGTTAGTAGGAGTAGCCAATGGGATATACGACCGATCAGGGTGGGTTTTTTGAGGAGGCATTTTAGAGGATCCATGCGGGATATGAGCACAATTGGAAAGGCCAGCATGTAGTGCCTTAATCGGCGGGTGCACCAGATTAAGGCCCAATATATTTTTTCAAGGGTAGAGTAATTGAGCTCATACCTAGTCTTCCTCTTGCTAAGGTAATATATGGCTTTTTCAGAGTGGCTTTCTTCCCTTTCTAGGGCCAACATGCACCCCATAGCATTTTCGAAGACAGATAGGTAAAGAAATAAGGACTTGTGAGGAGTGGGTGGTGAAAGGACGGACAGTTTTTGAAGGTAGGCTTTTATTTTATCAAATGCAACTTGGCATTGGTCATCCCATTCAAACTTTTCTCCTTTCCTCAGTAACCGGAACAAGGGATCACATGTAGTTGTGAGCTTGGAAATAAAGCGGCTGATGAATTGGATCCTTCCGAGGAATCCTCTCACTTCTTTCTCATTCTGTGGCGGCACCATTTCTAGAATTGCCTTAATTTTGGAAGGATTGACCTCTATCCTTCTTTGTGTTATAAGAAAACCTAGGAGTTTCCCAGAGGTCACACCAAAAGTGCATTTCTTCGGATTTAGCCTCATCTTGTACCTGCGCAATCTTTCAAAAAACTTCTCCAATGCCACCAAGTGCCCTTCTCTATCCTTGGATTTCATGATCATGTCATCTACATATACCTCCACCTCTTTGTGAATCATGTCATGCAACAAAGTGGTGGCAGCTCTTTGGTAGGTTACTCCAGCGTTCTTGAGTCCGAAAGGCGTCACCCTATAACAGTAGGTCCCCCAAGGTGTGGTAAATGTCGTCTTTTCCCGATCTTCTAGTGCCATTAGAATCTGATTGTACCCCAAAAAGCCATCCATGAATGTATTATCTACCAAGACATCCTTTGGGCTGGCTTTGTTTAGATCACGGAAGTAGACACACACACAAACTTTTCCGTCCTTCGGGGACTGGCACGATGTTGGCAACCCATTCTGGATACTCTGTAATGATGAACCCTGCCTTGAACTATTTTTCTACCTCTTCTTTGACCTTCAGTTCCCATTCTGGCCTCATGCGCCTCATTTTCTGCTTGACAGGTTTAGATTTGGGGAGGAGGGGAATACGATGTTGGACAATGTCAGGGTCGACCCCAGGCATGTCCTCGTAAGACCAAGCAAAAACATCTTTGAATTATTTTAGCAAGAGAGTCAATTTTTCTTTTTCTTCTTTATTAAGCGTTGAGCCAATTTGCACAATTTGTGGATTATCTTTTTCACCTAGGTTAATTGGTAAACTATCTTTAATTATTTCATAAGCAGATGGTTTTTCAATTAGTTGCTTAAGTTTGATTGGGAGATCCTCGGAGGGATCTGTGCATTCACAAGTATTAGACACAGAGGAGTAAGCAGAACTGTTTTTCATTTCATTCATGATAGGTGGAGTGATTACATTAGACACCGATGGGCCCACATCGGTCAATTTTGGTACAGACTCAATAATAGGAAGTACAGACTCTGGGGGAATAGGGGATTGGGAGACACAGACTGATGACTCTACAGCCTAGTTGCTCAGACCCTCCTCAGTTGGCATGATCTGATCATCTTGGCTCTTGGCCCTCTTTCCTTCCTTTTTTTCAGCGAGCTCCTTTCACATCTTTTCGATGGCCTCAGTGTCTAGATACTTGAACCAATCTTCCTCTGGGGTTTTCACAACTTCTTCTGGATAGAACGGATCTTGATAGGGGGGCCTTTCACAGTCAGAGAAGATTTCAAGCCCAGGGTGCCTTTTTCGGATGGTCTGATGGATCCAAGGTTCAGGAAACCCAAAGTAGGGGAAGTCATCCCCTTCTTTGATGAATTGCCCATTGAAGGTCTTGCGATACGGTGGGAGACTCCTCACTCTCTTCTTCCATGGCTTTTGGAGCTTGATGTCCTCTTCAGTGGGCTTGTACCCTAATCCAAAAGTGCCTTTTTGTCCTTTGATCTGAGGGAACTCATGAATCCCTTATTGGCGTCGTCCCAATCCCATTCCGGGAAGTAGTTTATTTTGCGGATGATATTGACCACCGCGGAGTGGACCTCGGGGAACCCGTCCCCATCACTAACCATATGGATCTTTTCCATGAAGAATCCTCCTATCTCTCCTTCTTCTAGTTCAGGTATTTGGATTTCAAAGATGGGAGCCTAGCTTGGAAAGGCCTCATTTCCCCAACTATTGTCGAAGATGATTTTTACCTCTTTCTCATGAATATATTTGATCATTTGGTGTACAATAGATGATATTGCTTTGTTGACATGCAGCCAGGGCCTCCCAATCAGTAAGTTAAATGAGGCAAGTATATCCATAACTTGAAAGAGTTCGGTGCTGACCAAAGACCCTACTCGGATTTGGAGAGAAACAGTCCCCATCACATTTCTCTTGGTGTTATCCTAGGCTCTTACGGATTGCACAGATGATGTGATATCAAGGATGTTGACCCCCAAGGCAGTGGCGGTTCTTAGAGCACAAACATTTAAGGCGGAGCCTGTATCGACCAGACAGAATGGCACCTGCTGCCCCTTGCATCCGACGGTGATGTACAAAGCTTTGTTATGTGCAGATCCTTTCGGAGGCAAATCCTCATCAGAGAAGGTGATGACCGAATTAGGGGTAAGTGTACTTAAGAAAGCCACCATATCTTCTGGTGCAGCGTTAATGGGGACCTCAATTCCAGCCAAGGCATTCAACATGGCTTGTCTGTGCCTGTAAGATGTTACCATGATGTCCCACATTGAGAGATGCGCCTGAGTTTTCTTCAACTACTTTATCATTTCATTGTCCTCTTCGATGACCTCGTCCATTTTTCCTTTCCCCTTGTCCTTAACTGGCCTTTTCTCCATGGTTATTGTGATCGGTTGTGGAGGCTGATAATGGCGATCCGACTTAGTCAGATGATCAATCTCGGCAGGAGTAGGTCCTTCCACAGTCCCATCTTCTTTAAACCATTCACAATCTGTTGCCATAAAAGGTTTTTCTGGCTCATCCCATATAGAGGCGTCGCTTTCTTTGTTAGGATCGTACCATTTGAGATCTACTGCCCCTAGATCATGTTCTTCCAGGAAGAATAAATCTTGTTCATCATCTAACTGATGCTGCCACCCATCATCTTCTCCTTCAATCAGATGGACTTCTGTAGTATCCAGGATGTCAATGCAGGCTAAGGGAAGTCCTATGGGAATTATGAGGGTAAAAGGATCGAAAGTAGTGGGGTTATATTCAATGAGGCTGATATTTTGGTGGTTCGGTAGGGGAGGGAGCTCAATGATATTCTAATCAATGAGGTCTTGGATATCATGGCAAAGGTGCAAACATCATTGGTGTTATGGCTAGGGGCATGGTGGTAGGTGCATCTTTTGGAAATATCACAATTGGGTGGTAGCGGGGTGTGACAAGCGGGGGTATTTGTAAAATACAACCGCGCTAAAAGAAGAAAATGTATTTGTTTAGTCTACAATTCCCTTGTTTATCTGCAATTTGAATTACAATGCCAGTTTATACACAATTTGATTAAACTATGATAAGTTGTGTGTTTTAGGTGTAATTTGTTCAGACTACAATTGCTGTGTGAAGAATTGAAAGATAACGATAAAAGGAAGTGCTGGATTCTAATGAAGACAATTAAAAGTTGAAATACAGAGCTCGATCGATTGAAGACCATTCGATCGATCGAAGGGTCGATCGATCGAGAGAAGCTCAAGCGATCGAATACCCAGAAGTCCAATCGATCGAAGGACGTTCGATCGATCGAACATGGCTTTTATCAGAATATACGCGCACGCAGCAGTTAACGGGATTTCAACCCTAGCATTAGGTCTTTGCTATATATAATCGTATTGTAAACGTCCAGAGGACACCCACTTTACTTTTATCAGTTTTTAGAGAGAGAGAGAGATAGAGGTTTTATATGTTTTTCTAGGTTTACAAGCTTGGATATTGCTTTTGGATTGGTTTTTCTCTAGTTTAATCAAAGTTTATCTTTCCAGGTTACCTTCTTATTATTTATTTATATTCTGCACTTAGTTTAGAGTAGTATAATCTGTTGAATACATAGGTTTGCATGTTAGATACATTTATACAAATAGTTTTCATAGTTTGCATGATTAAAATACAAACAAACAAAACTTTAATGGACTTTTACGTTAGAAACACATCTGTGACACCCCAGACCATGTCTGAGTAGTCCCCAGGTTGGGAGATCACGATGAAACCGTGATCTCAGGCCTCTGGCATGCAGCAGATTTATTCCTGTGTTCGATCAATCGAAGTAGTTCGATCGATCGGACCAGAGACATTGTCGAGCGATCGTCGATCGATCGAAGACAGTTTGGATATTGCTTTTGGATTGGTTTTTCTCTAGTTTAATCAAAGTTTATCTTTCCAGGTTACCTTCTTATTGTTTACTTATATTCTGCACTTAGTTTAGAGTAATATAATCTGTTGAATACATAGTTTTGCATGTTAGATACATTTATACAAATAGTTTTCATAGTTTGCATGATTAAAACACAAACAAACAAACTTTAATGGACTTTTATGTTAGAAACACATCTGTGACACCCCAGACCATGTCTGAGTAGTCCCCAGGTTGGGAGATCACGATGAAACTGTGATCTCAGGCCTCTGGCATGCATCAGATTTATTCCTGTGTTCCATCGATCGAAGTAGTTCGATCGATCGGACCAGAGACATTGTCGAGCGATCGAAGACAGTTCGATCGATCGAGAGAAGAAGATGTTCGATCGATCGAAAGCGCGTTGATCGATCGAACACCTTTTTTCTTGAGGATATTCTATGCAGTATTCCTAGACTTTCTATTTTACTGGATTGTTATCAAATTGTCCCAAAACGCTCAGTTTGTCAAAACAGTCTCTAAACTTTAAGCCTTGAAGCATTTTTCTTCAATGTATTTTGCAAACCACCCTCAATGCTAATACCATTGTAGGTGAGAGTCTAAACTATTGTTTTTAACCGCTTTTGTGTATTTCAAACTTCATTGTGATGATATAGTCCCGGTCATGAAAGGACTATAGATTCTTTATTTTAAGAGAAATACGGAATACTATAGAAAATGTACTCCATTGAGCTTCAACGAAATTGCATGGTATATGGCTAGGTCGCAGTGGATTCGTGTAATCCCAACATTTCCTTTTATTAAGAAAAACACGTTTTAAATCTTTGTTTTAATTAATTAGTTGGTAATTAGTTTAATTTAGTTTAATTGTTTTATCTTAGTAGTTGATAAATTGTGGGACTTTGTGTTCTACACTTCTTTAAAATATTGATTTTTATTTTCTTGTTTGAGATTAATTGGAGTAATTAGCTTAACACCTTCCCTGTGGGATCGACCTGGACTTAACCAGACTACTACTTGCATGATTACCTACACTTGGGTATAGCACACAAGCGCACACAGAAAAATTCTCGTGTCAAGTTTTTGGCGCCGTTGCCGGGGAAGGCGACAAGCTAACGCTTTGATTACCTCAATCTATTCTTATCTCTTTCTGTTTTTCTTTTTCTTTCATTCTTTAGATTAAAAATTTTCTTAGGATCTTTCCTTTTATGTCCGATAATTTCATCGAAGTAATTTACGGGTACCCATTCTATTCATCCGATTCCTCTAGTTCTATTAACCCCATAGTTACATCGATCGATTCAATGGCTGATAATCAAAGTGAAAACGGTGATAATGTGGTTGTACCAATCGACGATTCACTGCGTCCTTTGTGTGATCTCATGACACCCGAACACGCGCCTACGCCATCTTGTATTCTCATTCCACCTCATGCAGGCGAATTCCAATTTCGCAATGGAATGATTCAACATCTTCCTACTTTTCATGGAATGGAGAGCGAGAAGACGTATCTACATGTCAAGGACTTTGAGGATGTTTGTAAAACTTTCTCACAGAATTGTCCTGTAGACGTAACACATCTAATGCTATTTCCTTTCACCCTGAAGGATAAAGCAAAAGCGTGGTTACTCACCTTGAAGTCAAACTCCATCTACACCTGGCATGCGATGAACACTGCTTTCCTGAAGAAATTTTTTCCACCTCGCATGACCACCGAGCTTAAACGACAAATAAATTCTTACAAACAAAAGAGCAATGAAACATTCACCCAAACTTGGGAACGTTTCAAGGATTTGCTACTCTTATGCCCACATCACGGGTACGAGAAATGGCGAACCATCAACTACTTTTATGAAGGATTAAATGGTGAAACTAAGAAATTGGTCGAGACCATGAGTTCGAGGCCATTTCTTCGCAAAAACACAGAGGAAGGTGAACCTCATTTCGAGTGGCTAGCTGAACACGCTCATGAGTGGTCAAATTCAGATGATGTCCCACGCTCACAGATATCCTGTGTGGAAGAGAAAAGTTTATATCAACTAAAAAGTGAGGATCATCTGATGAATAAATATGAAGAACTAGCAAAGAAAGTGGAAGAATTGGGAATGAAAGGAGAGAGTTCTAGGTAATTTTTGCCTGAAGAACCATGCGGCACATGCAACATGCTGGGACACACTACTCAATACTGTCCCAATGTGCCGTATTTTCAAGAACAACCCCCCATGGAAATGAATGCCATGCAAGGGTATAGGGGGGCGGGGAATTCCTACAATAATCACAATACGTAAAATAACAACAACAGATGGAATCACCCCGGGTTCGATTGGAAAAACAATGCTGGGACCCAAAACCAATATCAACAACAACAGCCCTACAATAACAATAATCAATATCAAGGGCAATACAACAGGCAGTCCCAGCCATTCCATCAAAATAGATCAAACAATTACAACAACACTCAACCCTCACATAATCAACAAGCAAATGTTTACGTGCTGCCTCACAAAAAAATGCAAGAGGAAGATCCACTCTCTAACGCGAATTTAACACAACAGTTAATTCAAATGATGAGCAAAATGTCTGCAACATTAGAGAGGATGGATGCACGACAAGAGGGTTCGAGTGGCACGTTTCCCGCTCAACCACTTCCAAACCCTTAGGGATACAACAATGGTCCCCCTAATCATGAACAAGCAAAAGCCATGACGACTCTGAGAAGCGGCAAGGTCATAGGGAAAAACATGCCTCATTATACTCCCGAGGAGTATGAAGAGGAGGAAGTGGTGACTAGGAGCAAACCATCTACTCAAGTAGAAGAGTCGTCCACTAATGAAAAACCATTAGAACTAAACAAGGATGCCCCTAAAGAAGTAGAAGAAGTTGAGAGAAGGCCTGGAAAGGAGCCCGTCATTGACGAATTACCTAAATGCCCTTTCCCTACGCCTTACCCTCAAAGGCTCAAGAAACCCCAAAACGAGGCAAAGAATCAGGAGTTTTTGGAGTTGTTCAAGCAAGTTAAAATTAATCTCCCACTCCTCGATGCAATCAAACAAGTGCCAGCCTACGTTAAGTATCTCAAGGACTTATGCACGGTCAAGAGGAGGCAAAGTGTAAAGAAACATGCCTATGTCGCTTGCCAAGCAAGCGCGATCATTCAAAATGAATTACCTCTGAACCTAAAAGACCCTGGCACCCCAACTGTCTTGTGTCAGATTGAGAATCAAAGGATAGACAACGCACTCCTTGATTTAGGAGCTAGCGTAAACTTACTGTCATATTCAGTATATAAACAACTAGGGTTGGGTGAACTCAAACCCACCCAATTTGCTTTGCAATTGGCAGATAGGTCAGTTAAATATCCTAGAGGAATACTAGAAGACGTTCTGGTACAAATAGATACATTTGTCTTTCCGGTCGATTTTGTGATTCTGGACACCGAACCTGTGTCTAATCCATGTTCGCAAATCTCGGTGATTTTTGGACGTCCATTCCTCAACACCATTGATGCCACAATCAAAATAAGGAGTGGTATCATGACCATCATATTCGGGAACATGACTTTAAAAGTCAAGATTTTATCAAATCCCCGACCCGAAGAATACAAGGACGAAGAAGAAGTTTACTTCATCGAAACAGTCATCGAAGAGGAGGCTGATTTTGTAGACTACAAAGATCCTTTGGAGGTAGTTGTGTCACAATTTGATGCTACTTATCAATCTAACAATTCTACTCCATTGGATGCTGCCCTAAATCATGATTGCCTCATTATGGAAACTAAAGAGGAAGATAGAGCAGAATGCATGTGGGTCATACCATATGAACCTTTACCTCCAAAAATGAAGTTAACTATGCCTTCGAACTTTCAGTTTCCCGATCTAGAATTAAAGGAGCTTCCAAAAGAGCTCAAATATGCTTTTCTGGGGACTAACAAGACTTATCCCGTTATAATCTCATCCACATTGAATTCTGAACAAGAGGATAAGTTGATTCAAATGCTCAAACTACACAAGGGAGCATTAGGATGGACTACTGCCGACTTAAAAGGCATAAGCCCATCTATTTGCACCCATAAGATATATCTGGAGGAAGACGCTAAACCTTCACGACAAATACATAGGCGTCTGAATCCTAATATGCAAGAAGTAGTGAAAAAAGAAGTCTTAAAACTTCTAGATGTTGGGATAATATACCCTATCTCTGACAGCTCTTGGGTTAGTCCAACTCAGGTGGTGCCCAAAAAGGCTGGTATAACAGTTATCCCAAACAAAGACGGCGAGTTAGTACCAACACGCATCCCCACTGGATGGCGGATGTGTATTGATTACCGAAAGTTGAATACTGTGACCGGGAAAGACCACTTTCCATTGCCATTCATGGATCTAATGCTAGAAAGAGTGGCGGGTCATAAATTTTATTGCTTCTTGGACGGATATAGTGGCTATAACCAAATCGAAATAGCTCCTGAAGATCAGGAGAAGACGACTTTCACTTGTCCGTTCGGTATATTTGCTTACCGCCGTATGCCTTTTGGCTTATGCAATGCACCTGCCACCTTTCAGCGGTGCATGTTAAGCATATTCAGTGATATGGTTGAACAGACACTCGAGGTCTTCATGGACGACTTCTCAATGTTTGGCCATAGTTTTGATAACTGCCTAGAAAACCTAGAGAATGTGTTACCGAGATGCGAGGACAAACACTTAGTGTTAAACTGGGAAAAGTGTCACTTCATGGTGACCAATGGAACTGTCCTCGGCCACATTATCTCTGATAAGGGTATCCAAGTTGATAAAGCAAAAATCGATATAATTGCAAATCTACCTGTCCCTCGTACAGTCCGAGACATCCGATCTTTTCTAGGACACGCAGGATTTTATCGACGCTTTATCCAAAATTTTAGTGCAATCTCCCAACCACTGTGCCAACTCCTAGTCAAAGATGCACCTTTCGAATGGTCAAAAAGCTGTCAAATATCTTTTGATGCACTAAAAGATCACCTTACCTCCGTACCGATAATATAGACACCCGATTGGAGTTTGCCGTTCGAGTTAATGTGCGATACTAGTGACTACGCCATTGGCGCAGTTCTAGGACAGAGGAAGGACAACAAGCCTTATGTAATCTACTATGCCAGCCGAACACTGACTGAAACTCAAATGAACTATACGACTACGGAGAAAGAGTTACTGGAAATAGTATTTGCGCTAGACAAATTCAGGTCTTATCTAATAGGGTCCCCAATAGTCTGTTTTACAAACCACTCAGCCCTCAAGTACCTGCTATCTAAGAAAGACGCGAAACAGAGTCTTATCTACTGGATACTCCTACTCCAGGAATTCGATATCACTATCAAGGATAAAAAGGGAGTAGAGAATGTGGTCGCCGACCATTTATCTCTGTTGATATTCACTGACAACACTGAGCCGGTACCTATAAAAGATGAATTCCCAGACGAGCAACTGATGGCTGTCTCCAATTTGCCGTGGTACGCATATATAATAAATTACCTTGTTACAGGCGAGACCCCGAGCCATTGGTCAAATCAGGACAAGAAAAGGTTCTTTTCATTCGCACGCCATTTCTTTTTCGGCGACCCTTACTTATTTAAGTACTGTGCTGATCAAGTCATCAGGCGCTGCGTTCCGAATGAGGACATAACTGTAATTTTGGCCTCCTGTCATTCTGAAGCCTGCGGTGGCCATTTTGCCTCCCAAAAGACTGCACATAAAGTATTGCACAGCGGTTTATATTGGCCCACTGTGTTCAAAGATGCCTATGCTTTTTATAAATCGTGCCAGCGATGTCAAAAGCTTGGTACAATTTCGAAAAGGAATTCGATGCCTTTAACTCCCATCATCACAATTGAAATATTCGATTGTCGGGGCATCGACTTCATGGGCCCATTTCCTAAATCAAATAATTGTGAATATATACTCCTTGCTGTGGAATATATATCAAAATGGGTAAAAGAGATACCGACGAGACTCAATGACCATAAAACGGTAATGTCCTTTCTTAAGGAAAATATCTTATCGCATTTCGAAATCCCAAAAGCCCTAATAAGTGACCAAGGCAAGCACTTTTGCAATAGGCCTTTGGAGTCACTACTCAAGAAATATGGGGTTAATCACAAGATTGCTCTAGCCTACCACCCACAAACGAATGGGCAGGCAGAGTTGGCTAACCGTGAAATCAAGCACATATTAGAGAAGACGGTTAGTTTCAACAGAAAAGACTGGGCCTATAAACTGACCGATGCTCTTTGGGCGTACCGTACTGCCTACAAGAGAAATCTGGGAATGTCTCCATATAGGCTAGTGTATGATAAGGCATGTCACCTCCCTGTTGAAATTGAGCACAAAGCATATTGGGAAACACGCTCATTAAACTTCGATATTAAAGAGGGAGGACATCTCCGGTAACTGCAGTTGGCAGAACTGGAAGAAATTCGACGAGATGCATATGATAATGCCAAACTCCACAAGGAAGGATTGAAGGCTCGCCATGACAGAACAATTTTTTGTAAATCTTTCGAGCCTGGGCAGAAAGTTTTACTATATGATTCGCGCTTTCATCTATTCCCAGGAAAACTCCGATCTCGGTGGATAGGACCCTTCACAGTCAAATCTGTCTTTCCACACGGGGCCGTTGAGTTATTTAATCCTAAGAACGATGGAAGTTTCAAGGTCAATGGCCAAAGGGTAAAACCGTTCTTAGAAGATTTTCAACCTGAGGTCGAGCACATCCAACTGGATGAGCCCGACTATACCTCCACCTAGGACGCTCAAGTGCATTTTTAACAATGTTGTATTTTTTTTTCTTTTTCCTATTTCTCGTTTTGTTTTTGTTTATCTATTCCTTTTTGAGTGTGATCTTGTTCGTAATATTCTATTCCATTTCTATCTCGTGCAGGCTGTCCACCATGAGAGATGACGATGTTCACTCGATAGGGTCATGGGCTGATTCTGAATATCAGAATCCACCGTGGACTGCTGATGAAATAGCATTCTGCTTATCTCCATACCAAGGGCCAGGAGCTGACAACATCATTGACTTAACCCACGGATACATCCCATATGATACTACTCTCCTCCAGATCAACCCATTTGCACACAGAAAAATTCTTGTGTCAAGATGGGAAAATGACTCAATGTGGGAGCCATGGGAAGAAGAGGACCTACAGGATGTGGTGCTAGAACGCCACAATGCTGTATTCACATATGTTGACGACTTCCTGGTCATCCAAATGGTTCCCTATATTTATGTCCATTTGAGCTATTTGTTGTTCCGGCTTCAATGCCCTCTACCTGCTAGTGCATCTAGGGATATCAGGCCAATAGTGAGGTGAATTCTGGATCACATTCCTTTCGTTTTCTTTTCAATTTTCTTTATTTAATTCTTCCTGTTTGATCTTTCTGTTGCTCTAGTTAATTTTTTTTCTTCGTTTCTTTTTGTTTTCCTTTGTCAGGAATATCACTATGAATCTACCATTTCCACCGTTGTACCTTCCACATCAACTCTTCCATGGATATGGACCATATATAAGGTCCCCGGGTACTCTGCCGCAAGAGGAACATCCGATGTGCAATTACACTCCGTTATCCTTGTCTCTATCTAGATCACCTTTTACCTGTGAAATACATTCCTTAGTGAGTTCAGACTCGCTCGATGATGTCCTTACTGCTTTCCGCTTGTTCTGGGAAAGGGAATCTCATCAATTTTAGACTCCACATTTGAAGTTCCGGCAGAGAAGGAGGTTGTGGAAGACGGAATCTTTCTGCTTGAAGAATAGTGTTTCACTTCAATTGTTTTATGTCATTTCATACTTCTTTCATCAATTGGAGTGTATTCTTAGACAAAGTTTTTTTAATTTCAGTTTTATTTTAGTTTTTCTTTTTCAATAAGGTTTTAACGACCATGTTGTGGGCATTAATATTGGAAGTGGATGCTATTTTAAGGACTTATTTATATAAATTTTGCAATTTTCTACTACTTGTGGATGATGTTTTTGGCTTACATGTCCTGTTTATGCACTGTTTTATCACTATTTTGTATGTCCAGGGCAACGTTAGTCAGTTGGGGGTGCGTAATTTCTCAATTCAGGGATATTATAGGATTTCTATGTTCGATCGATCGAACGTATCTCGATCGATTGAGAGTATCATAACCTCGAGCACTTGAGGAGGTCTCAATCAATCGAATGTTAGATCGATCGAACATTCTCGATCGATCAAACATTCTCGATCGATCGAGAGTTGTATTTAAACGAGGCATCACCGAGACACTTCGTCAGTCTCTCTTTCTCTCCCAAACGCTCAATCGCTCAAAGACAGAGACTCACACGATTTTGGCCCCCACTTCAAACAACATCAATTGCGGAGAACCTGGTCTCCCTGATCATCAGCGGCATCACTGTTCCCCTTTACTCAGCGTGTCTCTTGAGGTGAGGTTCCGAGAACCCCCTCGTGTTCTTTCCATTTCCAATTCGAATGGGGGTGCCCCCCATTGGTTATTTAACTCCTTTTCTTAGTTTTCTTGATGTATTTGTTGTTTTCAGGCTCTTCCCGTTCTCAATCGGCGATATTGCCACTTCGCTGTGTTTGATCGATCGAACCCTAACTCCTTTTGATCGATCGAACACGGATCGAGCGATCGAACTCACATTATTCCCGATCGATCGAACAAGCTTCGATCGATCGAAGTGTGACAGTTTCATATCCTTTTTTTGGTTTCCCTATTTTAATGTTTCTTTGTTTCTCTTTTATGTTTCAGGGCTAAACAATGAACCCTATCACTGGGTATCACAAAGCCAAGCCATTTGACCTAACCATACCCGACCCTATACCCGAGCACGGGTTCAGAAACGACGAAGACCGGGTATGGTTGACCAGATATTTCCAGTCGCGCAAGGTCATGCTTGAGCGTCCCCTCGAGACAGCTTGGCTGGCTACTCCGTGGTATCTTGCACGGATACGCACCATGCCACAGTGGTACACGCTTTTCTCCCAGCCTAAGCTCGTTAATCTATCTTGGATCCGGGAGGCGTGTGCTACGATGATCAGGGATCCAGTTGCTCCGTTCACACTCTGCTCATTCCTCCGTGGCCGGGAGATCATTTTTAGTCCGGCCACTATCTCCGCTGTTATTGGGGTACCCGAGGTACCCGATTGTGTTTGTCCACATTGCCCTGACACACTGCTGCTCTCCCCGACTATTATTATCAGAGAGATCACTGGGGGTGCTATTCCGGGCTGGGATGGCGAGGCTCTTATTCCTGACGTCTACCTTACTGATAATTATCATATGCTGTACCTCGCCCTCAGTAACTGCCTATTAGTGACATCTTATTGGGAAAAGATTGCAGCGTGGTATGCCCGGGTATTATATACGATTGGGACACGGCAACCTGTCTGTTTGCCTCTCCTATACATTGATTTCATGCGGCACCCCACACGCTACATTTAGGCCAAGAAGCACCTGAAGGGTGCTTGGGCCCTTTATAGGTTGATTGAGCATGAAGGTATCATTCCATTGGCAGGTGATGTGACTGCCCAGTCTCGCAGCCATTTTGGCGAGACTGCTTCCCGTCGGTCTGAGGCACAAAAGCGAAAGAGGCGGGGCAAAGGCAAGGCGAAAGTTGGAGAGAAGAAGAGAAGAGGATGAGGCACCGATACTGAGGGTGATGCTTCTGGGACGCCCACCAAGGCTGAGGAGCATGATTCGGAGGAGGAGATAGATCTTGTTGAGGAGGTGGCGAGATTTGAGTTAAGACAGAGGTCTCAGACTCGTACCCAGGGAGAGTCTTCTTCTGCGCCTCTCCCGACTATTCATGAGTTGCTTTTAGAGGAGAGAGAGGCCAGGATTAGACTTGAGGGTAAGGTGGATCTGATGACTACTTTGTTAGAGGCGGTCTTGATACAGATCGGTGTCGACCAGGCGGCTCATACAGCTGCTCCTGCCGTACCCAGCGATCCGCCTGCAGCTGCTCCAAACATTTCCACCGTCCCGCCTACTACATCTGTTGTTCCACCATCGACCATTGGTCTATCATCTGTCGATCCATCATCCCAGATTAATACTACAGTTTCTACATCATCGGCGTCACCGCTTGCTATGGAGATACCAATTCCACCTCCTCTTGTCATGGCTGACACACCATTATCTATTCCAGCTGCCACGATTACGAGTGACCTAGCAGTACCGACTATTGCTGAGGGTGGCAGTGGGGATGCTCCTGATGTTTTTATTGAGATATTATCGGACGTAGCCGATGATGTCTAGTTTCTGGGGGATCGGTGTTGTTGATTATTTTTGGTTATTGGGTTGTTTTTGTTATTTTTGGTTATTGTGGTTGGGTTTGGTATGTGTTGGTCGGTTGTTGGATATTTTTTGGACACTATTGTGATATTTATTTTTGTTTTGTTGGTTGGTTTGGATAGTATGGATTTTTGTGTGTATGGATATATTATCACTGTTCTGTTCGTTCACTTTATTATATTTCCAGTGAGTAGTTCTATGTTATGTATGGATCTGATACTCTATATTTTATATCTTTTTGATCTTTGCTGCTTGGAGTTTGTATGTTTTCTGTTCAGGTTGTTAGACTTGCGATTCTTATGATACTATCTCAGGTGATATCTCTCTATCTATTTTTGAAAATCACCCGCTGAGGAAATTGTAATTTTCAGTTGGGGGTGGGATGTAGATAAATAATCACCTGTGCATATTTTAACTTAGCAATTTGGATCACTCTATCTATTGCAAATATCATACAATCTCCATTAGAAAAAAAAAAAAAAAAAACACAATCTCCATTAGAAGTTTAAAAAAAAAAAAATATTCAAAAATGCCAAACTATTAACCTGGTTTTTGAATTAAATTGGTAGAATAATTTTGAATTTTCACTTCTATTTGACTATTATCAAGCAATGACACAATCATTTTATTCTCATCCTTTTTATGAGTTAAGTTCACGCGTTTTTCTAGTTTCTCTAGGATGAATGCATATGTTGATCATTCTTGTATCCAAATCATTTACACGTGTTATTAGCTATGCAGAAAACTTAAAATAAGAGTTAATACGACTTTTGTTAAAGAATGAAGTAGTGAAAACTAGTTACCCTTAGTGAGCTTTTGAATCCAATCTTCAATTCTGAGGGATTTATCACATTAAAACTCGAATTGTTTTTATTGAATAAGCGTAATAAATTCGTTGAATAGTCTCTAATTCTTTATTTTGGCCGCCCATTGGAGGAGAACGTTCAGGATTTACCAACTAAACTCGATGAACATTTAAGTGTTAAGAGTTAAGAAGTTGAGAAAATGATTTAAGCCATCGTTATCTACTCCTTACCTTTCCATATACTTGTATCAACGTTCTAACAATATGTATTGTTCTTAACCCCACACCTAGTAAATACTGTCAAATCCATTATGAAATTTGAAATCCCTAATCTTATGCTTTGACCTCAATGAACCCCATTGATTGGGAGAGAACAGAGCCTATTTATACGCCTTAACATGCGTTTGTTAGTACATTTTTATCCTATTTTTGTATATTTTTACTTCATTTTCTATTTTCTGATAGGATTTGGAAGAAATCAAGTATATCAAGTTAAATGAGGTGAAAGTGCAGAGCAAAAAGAAGCAAAAAAAAGCACCTCGTGCGCGCGACTCGCTCGCGCAAAAACCCATATATCGCTCTCGCGACCCGCTCGCGCGGAAGCCCAGGAAATCTCTCACGCGATCTGCTCGCGCGAGGTCCCCATATCGCCCTCGCGCGGCCCACGCGCGCGACCTGTGTAAAAATGGAACATGCGTATTTCACTATACTGAAGACTCCTGTGCAAAGGAAACTGCCTAATTGCGTCCAGACTGTAAAATATAGCAGTTCTAGTGCAATTCGGGTTAGGAAAGCTTCCAAAACTTGCCTAAAATCTATATATACCCTATTCTACTTCAATTTAGGGGTTGGACAATTATTATACACACAATATACAACCATACTTCTAGCCATTGAAGGAAGGAAAACAAGGAGAAGAAGAAAAGACCAAGGATTCCCATGGCCTCCTCCATCAACCTCTTGCCATCTACCACTTCTATGGATAACTAGACTCTAGATCTAGGGTTTCAATGAAACCCTAGCCAAGTAATAGGGTTTTATTTATGTTTTTATTTTAGTTTTATTATGTATGGATGACAGTTACATGTTTAGAGGATTTTTATAAATAAACCGTGCTTCTCTGATTAAAATCATTACTTTCAAAGTTTATTCTTGTCTTAGATCAATTTTGACTGTGATGTGCTCAATGATCTATGCTTGCTGTGCTTGTTTAGATTGTTTACATGTAATGGTGCTTAAATTGAATTGTGCTATCAAGTATCCGAATAGTCCATGCCTAGATTAGACGGATTATGCCACAACCCTAGTTTAGTGTGGGATAATTCGTGCTAACCGAAGATGGATTATGTTGGTGCTTGAACCATAGTTATTTTCTTGACGGAGGAATTGGGCTTGTAGCTACAATTCCCCATTATCATCCAACTTAATAAGCTAAAGTAATTCATAAATACCCTTATTACGAAGCTAGTGGTGAATTTGCAATCCTAGGTTCCTTAAACATACTCATAAAAACACTTTTAAATTGCTTTCATAATTTAGATTTAATTTCATTAGTTACATTAATTTAATTAAAAGTCAAATCAAAATCGTTTTCTTAATTAATTAGATTTAGGTTTTAAAATTAAAGCACTGTAGTATTTCAATCTCTATGGGTTCGACCTTTACTTCCACGCTACAAATCCCTAGAAAGTAAAGTATACTTTTGATATCTTGATTTTGACAACATCAACTTTTGGCGCCGTTGCCGGGGATTGCAAATTACTACCTTTAGTTTTAGAATCTTAGTTTAGTTAATTCGTAAATATTAGATTAGGTTTTCTTTTCTTATTTTTCGTTTTGTTTTGAGTTACTAACTTTTTCTTTTATTTTGTAGTTTCTCGAGTCATCAAATTCTAACGTTTCCGGGAGAAATAGCTTAGCGCATCAAAGGAGGTTACGCGAAAAAAAATTAAATAAATTGCTTCTTTTGAAATTCACTTTAAACCACTGTAAGTCAGGGCGCCGTGACGCACTATTTGCATTAGTTTAGGGTTAGTTGCATTGCATTAGCTAGGAAACCCGGGGCGCTGGGCTTGACGCGGTCATTGCATTACAAGATAATTTACATGCATCACAATAGTTGAGTGCTTGTTATCTTAGTTGCGTGATTGCTATTTGTTTTGTTTTATTATTTGAGTCAGTTCTTATTTTAGTTTAGTTTTCTTTTTGAGTTTATGTTTGGTACACGTTCTAGTAAACCAGAATTATTTTCTTTCGATCTTGAACTTGAACGTACCCTTAGAGTTAATCGGACTCCTCAACCGTCGTCGTTGTTTCAGGCCGAAATTCAAAGTACACTTAAAAGGTTAAGAAAAACTCGATTTATTGACACAAAACCTATTCCAATGGCCGACGACAGAAACAACGGAAATAATGGAAATAATCCTAATATCCCTCCACCTCCTCCGCTTAAAGACTATTTCATCCCTACGGCCTATACACCACATGCGAGTATCGAATTACTGAAGGTGACGGCATCTCACTTTGAGATAAAGTCATCTACCATCGCGCTACTACCTTCTTTCCATGGTCGTATTAAAGAAGACCCTTATCAGCACTTAGGTGATTTTCAAGATATTTGCTCTACTTTAAAAATCCAATACCTAACTGATGATGAGTTAAAACTGCGCCTCTTCCCATTTTCATTAAAAGATAAAACGAAGTATTGGCTTCAATCACTTGAGCCAAACACGATTAAAACATGGGAAGCATTACATACGGCATTTTTACAAACGTTTTTCCCAATCACAAGAACTAATCAGATATGAAAATCAATAACAAACTTTGTGATGCAAGATGGGGAAACGCTTTACGACACTTGGGAACAATTTAAAGAATTATTACGCTCATGCCCACATCATCAAGTTCCCAAGTGGCAATTAGTTCAGGTCTTCTACGAGGGACTGCTTCCCTCACTTCGTAATACCGTCGATACTGTTTGTGCGGGTACCTTCCTACACAAAAGTGCCGACGAGGACTGGAAATTTTTTGAAACTTTGAGCGAGAATTTGATGCACCAAGCGGTGTCTGACCGTCCTGAGGGGTACCTTCAACCTAAGCGAGAGTTGAAAGTTGAGTCGAGTCAATCAATTAAAATACAAGAATTAAATAGAAAACTTGACCAACTTATGAGGATGGGAACTAGGTCCACTCTACCTTCTTCAGAAGTATGTGCATTATGTTCTGAACCTTCTCATAATATCTTTGTATGTCCTTCCGCTTCTCAATTTCCTGAATTCGTGGAGCAACACAAAAACTCTATTCAACAATACCCACGAAATAATTATAATCCTATGTCGAATAATTTTTCTAACACTTATCGACCCCAATTTCCACAAAATCAATACCAACACCCTCCTCCTAATCCTAATCCTCCAAGGGTGAACGCTTTTGAGGAGACGGTGTTGAAAACCCTTAAGACTATTGAAGCACAAGTACAGGCACAATCACAAATAGTGCACTCTCACACACAATCCATTACGATGCTTGAATCCCAAATGGGACAAATAGCAAATACAATGAGTCATAGAAACGAGGGTCAGTTGCCTAGTCAAACTATTCAGAATCCTAAGGGACAATATGAAAATGGGAGTTCGAGTGAGCACGTTAATGCCGTTTCAACTAGGACGACTATTCGGGAAAATGAAGTAATTGAAATGTCGGATGAGGGTGAGAAAGATATGAATAATAATTGACTAAAGAAAAGGGGGAGGAGACGAGTAAAATTCAAAAAGAAAAAGAACCGGTCCCAACTAACTATGTTCCAAAGTTACCTTTTCCACCTAACGTTGAGGGACCGTCATATTTGTCTAAGAAAGGGTCAAAAGCTGAAGATATACTCGAGGTGTTTAAACAAGTAAAAGTCAATATTCCATTCCTCGATGCTATTAAATAAATTCCCGCTTACGCTAAATGTCTTAAAGACCTATGCACTCAAAAGCGCAAATTACGTAGTCATACTCCGAAAAAGGTCTTTCTCACGGAAAAAGTAAGTTCTATTTTCCAACACGCTACTCCGAAGTATAAAGATCCAGGTACGCCTACGATATCATGTGTCATAGGTGACACTATCATCCATAGGGCTCTCCTTGACTTAGGAGCTAGTGTTAATCTCTTACCTTATCACGTCTACAAACAACTAGGTTTAGGTGAACTTAAACCTACGGCCGTTACTATTTAATTAGCGGATCGTTCTATTAAAATACCTAGAGGAATCGTTGAGGACGTCTTAGTTAAAATTGACAAATGCTATTATCCTGTTGATTTCATGGTCCTTGATACTGAACCCGTACTAGATTCTAAGAAACACACTCCTGTCATCTTAGGTCGTCCATTCTTAGCAACCGCTAACGCTCGTGTTAACTGTCGGACGGGGGTAATGAAGGTGTCATTTGGGAACATGAACTTAAAATTGAACGTTTTTAACGCTATTGATCAACCTTCTAAAGACGACGATTACCTATGTGAGGCGGAGAGTGAGGTAAGACGGAGTATTGAACCTAATATAGGAATAAATACGTGTGAGGAAAATAATATGGTTAGTGATGAGCGGACGAATTTGAATAACTTGGACCCTAATGACGAATTTACTCGGAAGGTGAGAAATCGATGTGAACATTGAAAGGATGAACCGTTGAATGAATTGATACATAGCAATATGGTTTCTGCTTACCACCGGGCTCTTCCTGATATCCTAAGGGGTACAAACTCTGAGTTACGGCCTCCTTGAATCTTGAGTTAGAACAGTCTAGCTGAAGACGTAAAAATTAGCGCTTCATGGGAGGCAACCCAAGCTTGATTTCGTCCGTTTCTTTGATTTTTGCATGATTTTGGGTCGTTTTGGTCCGTTTTTGAGTTCTCTGGACAGGTTTGGGGGTGGAGTAAAGTGATTTTTAATTTATATACATAAAATAAGTAAACCGAGAGAAAATACCATTCTCGCGCGCGCGGCCCGCTGGCGCGAGACGTCGCTCGCGCGGCCCGCTGGCGCAAGAATGTGCCTTAGTGAAATTTTGGTTTACCTTTTTATGAGCTCTCGGGTTCTCCTCGCGCCTGGTTTCGCGCGCGCGAGGTTTCTCGCTCGAGCGAATTAAAAAAAAAAAAAAAATTTGGAATTCGCGCGCGCGACGGCCGCTCGCGCGGACCACTCGCGCGATCCCCCATTTTCCTGATTTTTTCTTTTGTTTTCTATATCCTTCTCCCCCACCTGTTTGAGTAGTTTTTACTTTCCTGTTTCTGTTTCTTAAGTACTTTTTAGATCAAGTCATGTGTTGTTTTCCTGTTTATAGTTATGTTTTATTTTCTTTTATAGTTATTATCTTTCTGTTTTCATACTTTTGTGCGGTCTTATTGTTTATTTCGTTTCGTTTATTTTAGTTATAGTTCTTTTAGCTGCTTTTATTATTTTCTTTGTTCGTCTTTTATTAAGAAGTAACAGGTTCGTCTATTATTAAGAAGTAACAGGTAACATTGAACTTTATTGACATATTTCTTTGTGTTCACTTGTTTGTGATTGCCGAGATCAAGGTATTATCGTTCCTTCTTTACGTACTCTCCTTTCTTTCGTTTTATTGTTTCATTGGGGACAATGAAAGGTTTAGGTTTGGGGGTATGCACACACATGCACATTATTATGCACTAATTTTTTAAAAAAATTTTGATACATCTTTGCAATCTTGATTTGATACATCTTGTTAAATAACTTTGATTGTTATAGAATGATAAACAAGGAAATATGTGATTAAATATTTGCTAAAGTCATGATGTAAAGTTTTAAGTCATGTATCGTTTGAATCGTAGTTTTATATCATTGATTTGCACACAAACCTATGCACTGCACATAGTCGCTTGAATACATGTTTGATGTGAACTATAATATGATTTAGATTTTTAGATAACACATGGTGGAGACTAAACCCGATGAGCTTATGAGCCTATCTTTTCTTTTTAGAGGGTTATAAATATATTTTGTGTTTGTCGAATTTCATTGAAATAGCGCATCTACTTGTTGTTTAGTCTCATTATTCTTGTTTTGGTTGATAGTCAAGTTAAAATATTTGTTATCATGCTAAATAATCTTCTGTCGTAAACGTTGAAGAACCATATCACCCTAGGACATGATTTTAGGCCTTCTTTGTTTATTACTGACCGATAAATGACAAATTTTCCTTAGTTCGCCCTTTGAGCCATTAAAATGCCATTTTTTTTAATTGCCAGTATCCTATTTTTGCTCCAATTTGGCCAACTTGGAGTTCATCACTGAAAGATTGATCAACTTTTAGTGGTGTTAAGGCGATGTGTGATTGAGAAGAAGAAGAAAATAAGATGATGTTTGGGGTGGTTGCCTTGTTATTTACTGAATATTCATTTCAAAAGCAACAAGGAGGAAAAGAATAGAGAAAAAGAAAAGAAAAGAAAAAAGAATAAGGTTGAAAAAAGAAAAGAAAAAGAAACAGAAGGAGAAAGAATTGAAAGGAATGAAAAGAAGAGAATGAGAAGATGAAAGTTGGTAGAAGAGATGAATGAAAGAAATCGAACATGCCTTACAATGCCATTCTAAAACTACCTAATGAATCATTTCTATCCTTTTTCATTACCTGAGCCGCATTACAACCTTTGAAAAGTCCTATTTGATCCTATGAAACATGGTTTGGATATGTAAATGATGGGAGGGGGATTAAAACATGGTAATGAGTAATTTTTCTTGATTATTGACATCCTATCCATGAGACTACTGTTCTTTCGTGTCATGCGTCTTTCGAGTCATATGTGAGCATTTGTTGTTTTGAAAACTTATTTCCTTTACTCACATATTTTAGAAAAATTACACATGTTTCTGAGTGTTTTATTTGAGAGTGTAATTAACATTGTGAGATTCGTAGTCGAGACATAGTTAGATGGTCATCCGAGTTATATTCCAAGTTCATGACATGCGCATGTTCATTTGATACACACGTGCAATTTTATGAGAAACTCTATTGATTTATACGATGCATGTGCTTAGGATTGTTTTTCATAACGTAGGTAGACGTTTGATTCCGTTTCTTCTTGTTCGTTATTCTATTTCAAATCTTTGTTATATAATAAGGAATATTGATTGTTTTGTTTTTCATTTGAATAAAAGTTTTTAAATATATAAGTTAATAAAGATGGTTGTGGGTAACTTGTCGACGAGAACCCTCACGAGACTTTACTCGTCCGACTAGGGACACCTAGAGGTTTAAAAGGCTTGTTGTATAGGCTAAATGCAATCGTGACCCATGCGAAAATGGAGTAGTATGTTATTAGAATTTTAATTTTTATTTTAGTTTTGCTCAAGGACTAGCAAAATGTGGGTTTGGGGGTGTGATCGGGAGAGAACAGAGCCTATTTATACGTCTTAACATGCGTTTGTTAGTACCTTTTTATCCTGTTTTTGTATATTTTTACTTCATTTTCTATTTTCTGATAGGATTTGGAAGAAATCAAGTATATCAAGTTAAATGAGGTGAAAAAGCAGAGCAAAAAGAAGCAAAAAAAAAACACCTCGCGCGGGCGACCCGCTCACGTGAAAACCCAGATATCGCTCACGCGACCCGCTTGCGCGGAAGCCCAGGAAATCGCTCGCGCGAGGTCCCCATATCGCGCTCGCGTGGCCCGCGCGGGCGACCTGTGTAAAAATGGAACATGCGTATTTCACTATACTGAATACTCCTGTGTAAAGGAAACTGCCTAATTGCGTCCAGACTGTAAAATATAGCAGTTCTAGTGCAATTCGGGTTAGGAAAGCTTCCAAAACTTGCCTAAAATCTATATATACCCTATTCTACTTCAATTTAGGGGTTGGACAATTATTATACACACAATATACAACCATACTTCCAGCCATTGAAGGGAGGAAAGCAAGGAGAAGAAGAAGAAGACCAAGGATTCCCATGGCCTCCTCCATCAACCTCTTGCCATCTACCACTTCTATGGATAACTAGACTCTAGATCTAGGGTTTCAATGAAACCCTAGCCAAGTAATAGGATTTTATTTATGTTTTTATTTTAGTTTTATTATGTATGGATGACAGTTACATGTTTAGAGGATTTTTATAAATAAATCGTGCTTCTCTGATTAAAATCATTACTTTCAAAGTTTATTCTTGTCTTAGATCAATTTTGACTGTGATGTGCTCAATGATCTATGCTTGCTGTGCTTGTTTAGATTGTTTACATGTAATGGTGCTTAAATTGAATTGTGCTATCAAGTATCCGAATAGTCCATGCCTAGATTAGACGGATTATACCACAACCCTAGTTTAGTGTGGGATAATTCATGCTAACCGAAGATGGATTATGTTGGTGCTTGAACCATAGTTATTTTCTTGACGGAGGAATTGGGCTTGTAACTACAATTCCCCATTATCATCCAACTTAATAAGCTAAAGTAATTCATAAGTACCCTTATTATGAAGCTAGTGGTGAATTTGCAATCCTAGGTTCCTTAAACATACTCATAAAAACACTTTTAAATTGCTTTCATAATTTAGATTTAATTTCATTAGTTACATTAATTTAATTAAAAGTCAAATCAAAATCGTTTTCTTAATTTATTAGATTTAGGCTTTATAATTAAAGCACTGTAGTATTTCAATCTCTGTGGGTTCGACCTTTACTTCCACACTACAAATCCCTACAAAGTAAAGTATACTTTTGATATCTTGATTTTGACAACATCACCCATTGCACATCCAAGGTGATTAAATTGTTGAAGTAGATTATGAGGAGGGAGTAGTTGTGGGAGGGGCTACATAAAAGAGAAAAGGAAGAAGGAGTAGTCCAGGTTAAAAAAAAAAAAAAAAACGTAAATAAATATAGAGGATGGTTGGAAGGAAGTAAAGAGGAAATTTCTAAGTTCAATCACATGATAAAGATGTGCAACTTCTTACCCTTTCATTTCTACCCTACTAAATAAAAAGCTGAAAAGTCAAAGTCTTAATGATTCTCAACAACTCAGTCTAAACATGAATGTGTAAGTTAAGTTATCCGCGGTATTTTGCTCCTATAGTAAGTGGTGTTCCTTTCATGAGACTATACATTCTAAATGTTCGTCTTTTATAGAGTTAAGTATGAAAGAATTAGTATCCGAAAAATCATTCCTATCAAAGCTTTCATATCATGTGCGATCATTATTAGCCAAGTTTCTATGGGATGTTCATTTTTGAGTGTAATAACTATGTGAGGATTGAGTTGAAACTACAAGTTCTGAGAGTATGATAGTCTAAAACAACTCTTAATAAAGTTTGATGTATAGCTGTTAATTTCACACATGCACGGATACATGGATGTGACGCTTATGTTATTTTTATCTTGGTGACATGAGGAACATGTGCATTTCTTTCATGGTTTGAATGAGGATGATATGTTTTGTAGAGCTAAATCAATAGTTGAATGAAAAGGGAATGTTTAAAAGTTATTCTATATCTTTTTGAGCATAAAATCAGAGAATTTTGTGGGTACATTCACTGCAAACCCTCACGAGACAACACTCGTCCACTAGAGGAAACCTAGGGGTTTAACGACTTGTTGTATTTGCTAAATGCAACCGCGATTCCTGCGAAAGTGAGTTAGGTAGTTTTCCTTCTTGTTATTTTAATTTAGTTAATCTGGATCTAGTTATCTTAGTTTTTCTTTTGTAGTGTAGTTTAGCTTGTTTTTATTTTCGCTCTATTGCTAGGGACTAGCAAATCGCTAGTTGAGGGTTGTGACAAGCGGGGGTATTTGTAAAATACAACCGCGGTAAAAGAAGAAAATGTATTTATTTAGTCTACAATTCCCTTGTTTATCTACAATTTGAATTACAACGCCAGTTTATACACAATTTGATTAAACTATGATAAGTTGTGTGTTTTAGCTGTAATTTGTGCAGACTACAATTGCTGTGTGAAGAATTGAAAGATAACGATAAAAGGAAGTGCTGGATTCTAATGAAGACAATTAAAAGCTGAAATATAGAGCTCAATCGACTGAAGACCATTCGATCGATCGAAGGGTCGATCGATCGAGAGAAGCTCAAGCAATCGAATACCCAGAAGTTCAATCGATCGAAGGATGTTCGATCGATCGAACATGGCTTTTATCAGAATATACGCGCACACAGCAGTTAACGGGATTTCAACCCTAGCATTAGGTCTTTGCTATATATATTCGTATTGTAAACGTCCAGAGGATGCCCACTTTACTTTTATCAGTTTTTAGAGAGAGAAAGATAGAGGTTTTATAGGTTTTTGTAGGTTTACAAGCTTGGATATTGCTTTTGGATTGGTTTTTCTCTAGTTTAATCAAAGTTTATCTTTCCAGGTTACCTTCTTATTATTTATTTATATTCTGCACTTAGTTTAGAGTAGTATAATTTGTTGAATACATAGGTTTGCATGTTAGATACATTTATACAAATAGTTTTCATAGTTTGCATGATTAAAATACAAACAAACAAAACTTTAATGAACTTTTACGTTAAAAACACATCTGTGACACCCCAGACCATGTCTGAGTAGTCCCCAGGTTGGGAGATCAAGATGAAACCGTGATCTCAGGCCTCTGGCATGTAGCAGATTTATTCCTGTGTTCGATCGATCGAAGTAGTTCGATCGATCAGACCAGAGACATTGTCGAGCGATCGTCGATCGATCGAAGACAGTTTGATCGATCGAGAGAAGAAGATGTTCGATCGATCGAAAGCGCGTCGATCGATCGAACACCTTTTTTCTTGAGGATATTCTATGCAGTATTCCTAGACTTTCTGTTTTACTAGATTGTTATCAAATTGTCCCAAAACGCTCAGTTTGTCAAAACAGTCTGTAAACTTTAAGCCTTGAAGCATTTTTCTTCAATATATTTTGCAAACCTCCCTCAATGCTAATACCATTGTAGGTGAGAGTCTAAACTATTGTTTTAAACCACTTTTGTGTATTTCAAACTTCATTGTGATGATATAGTCCCGGTCATGAAAGGACTATAGATTCTTTATTTTAAGAGAAATACGGAATACTGTAGAAAATGTACTCCATTGAGCTTCAACAAAATTGTATGGTAGATGGCTTGGTTGCAGTGGATACGTATAATCCCAACATTTCCTTCTTTCCTTCTATTAAGAAAAACACGTTTTAAATCTTTGTTTTAATTAATTAGTTGGTAATTAGTTTAATTTAGTTTAATTGTTTTATCTTTAGTAGTTGATAAATTGTGGGACTTTGTGTTCTACACTTCTTTGAAATATTGATTTTTATTTTCTTGTTTGAGATTAATTGGAGTAATTAGTTTAACACCTTCCCTGTGGGATCGACCTGGACTTAACCAGACTACTACTTGCACGATTACCTACACTTGGGTATGGCACACAAGCGCACATAGAAAAATTCTCGTGTCAAGGTGTTTTGAGGCTGAAGGAGTTGGAGGTGGTCTTTTTTGAGGAGGCGGTCTAAGGCTGAGGAAAGCGAAATTTCTAGCTTGGCAAAATTGCAAGGGGGCTTTTTCTGGAAAGGGCGATTGGAGGAGTTAGGTTGGTTGGAGGGTTGGTATGACCTAGGAGGGTATGCCATGGGTTGACTGCTAAGAGCATTGACATCCGGAGTGTTGCGAGAGTAATTGGGCCTTTCTAACTGACTTGGGGGCTCTTCCTTCTTAATCTTTCCTTTCCTGCTATCGTCTTCAATTCGAGTCCAACTTAAAGCAAATCTTTAAAGGTGGAGATGGATTGATAGAACAGTTTCTCATGATAGAGCGGCTGTAAATTTTGGATTAACATCCTCACTTGTTCCTTCTCAACCGGTCGGTGGGTCATCTGGGCCATTTTATTTCTCCATTTGCCTAAGAAAGTGGTAAAGGGTTCATTGTTGTTTTGCCGAGTAGTTTTCGAATCCCTGATTGTGACATCCAACTCTTGGTTGTAGGAATAGTGATCAACGAATACCCGAACGATGTCTTCCCATGCCCGAGTTTTGGAAGCTTCCAAGGTAAGGAACCATGATAGTGCAGACTTTGCGGGAATAGCACCGTAATGTGCTCATGAGTGCAGCCCATTGACTGGAAGATGCTCATGCACAACTTCACATGACTTTTCAGATTTCCAGTTCCATCGAAACGGTCGATGGCAGGCATTTTGAAGTTTTTTGACAGTTTTAACTTGACAGGCTCGAAAAGCCCTTCCAGGTCTAGCTTGTAGTCTTCAGCCCCTTTGCTTTTCCTCAATACACTTTCTAGCTTATCCACTTTGTCCATTTTCTCCTAGGGCTTTTTCTCATATGCAGGTGGTGGGACTCGAAACCAATCTTCTTCCCCAGTATTCTCTGGAGGTGGTATAAACCCTAGCGGTGGAGGTGGCACGAAATCTGGTGGTGGCGGGAACCCAGGTGGATATTGCGGCTGCTGCTGTTTCAATTATTCCATAAACCTTAAGACTTGGGCCAGGCTGTCAGACTGCTGGCTTAAGGTGGCTCCTAACTCAGTGACCTTGTTTTCCAACTCTTCTTGATTCATGCTGAAATAACTTGTCAGGCGGATTCTGACCAAACGATTGTCTGAATTTCTGACCCAAGATGAAGATCCCAGCTGCTGACTTTGAGAATCTATAGTGAACCTACAGGTTTAAGTCGATTGTATCAGATTCTGGCAGTGATGACTTTAGACAGACAAATGACAGTGTTGTTAATAGATGTGGACTGACTTGTGTACAGACTGACTGAAACAGTGCGTGCGGATCGGCGGGAATAGTGCATGCAAATGAGACAAGCATGCGGATGTAAGCCCTAATCTATATGGTGCTCCTACTTCTAGCAGATATTAGTTAAGTAAATAAGGTCTTAGCCATATAGAGTGTGCTAAACCTTTCTTTCAATATAATCACCAGGGGTTAACAAAGGTTTCCAAGTCATTTTGGGAAGTTTGGACAGAGTTTCCAGGGGAAAATGGTTATATCAAGGATATATCTGGACAGAGTTTCTGGGAGAAACATGTTACATCTGGGATATTTGGATAGAGCTTCTGGGAGAAACATGTTACATCCGGGATATCTGGATAGAGTTTCTGGGAGAAACAAGTTATATCTGAGATATCTGGACAAAGTTTTTGGGAGAAACATGTCATATTTGGGATATCTGGACAGAGTTTTTAGGGGAAACAAGTTATATCTGGGATATCTGGATAGAATTTCTGGGAGAAGCAGGTTACATCTGGGATATCTGGACAGAGTTTCTGGGGGAAACAGGTTATATCTAGGATATATCTGGACAGAGTTTCTGGGAGAAACAGGTTATATCTGGGATATATCTGGACATGGTTTCTGGGAGAAACAGGTTACATCTGGGGTATCTGGACAGAGTTTTTGGGAGAAGCAGGTGTATATGACAGGAGAATGTGATGATGGTGATCATACTGTCTAGCAAGTTTTCATACTCCTATGTCTTAGGACCGATAAACAAGGTTTGCGGTGTATATCTTTGTGAGCATAGAGCAGACATCCTTGTCATGGTGCCTAGGCAGGTCAACTCAATGTGATCACATATGAGTGATTGCCTTGGGAATCATAAGAAAGAGGTTCTGCCTCATGCGACATAAGCGTCTACACCGCGCAGGTAATCCCGTAAGGGCATACAGCAGTTGATGATGCCGAAAATTAGTAAGAGAGATTAAAAGAGAGATATGGGGACGGAATAGCTTGTATGTGGTTCGGTCCCATTAACGAGGTGACCTACATCCACGATTGCATCAGTGCGCTTCACTAGTAGATCACCGGCGGGCCTGGTGAGCCAATAGTTGGGCGGCACTACCAGTAAAACCGACCGGGTTTATGCGTATAAGTGAGAATTATATGCTAATCTTTTTTATAGAATGTCCTCCCCTTTAATGGGGGTGAGCGACCTCTTTTATAGGTGCAAGAGACCACACGTACATGGTAAGTTTGTAGATTAGGAAGCCTAATCTATTTACAACCTGATTTACATGAGTCTAGGGATGTTTCCTAAGTAGTTTAGGAAACTGCTTGCTCCTTCTATTTAGTCTTCTAACTGGGCTATGAAACTGCTTGGAGGCTTATTGATCAAGCAACCACGCTTACTGGAGGTGCGCCTATGTGGGGTCTATCTAGAAAGAGCGACCAGGCTTACGGCCATCCCGGGTGGTTCTGCGTCACAGCCCGAGATACTGTGTAGTCAGTCTAAATTCCAGAGGACCTAGCTTCTCTTTGCTGAGGTGGCGAGTCCTGACTTTGACTTGATATTTTTGTGCATATTAGCTGCCCCCCATTTTCAAAACTAACGAGATTCTCTATCGAATGAGGTTTGAAAATTAAGACTGCCTCTAACAGAAAATTGTTCTGGATATGGCCCCGGGTTATTACCCGGGTTGCGACTGATTGGGCTGATCTTCCGGGGTCTGGACCGAGCAGTAGCTATGTGGGCCCGGGACCAACTTCTGCCACATGTCAATGGCTGGTTGGCCTGGTTTGAATCTAGCAAGGTCGCTCTGAAAGTAACTGAGCAGTTGCATGATAACCAAACCGTCTGATCGAGCATTTAATGCGCGCGTCTTTTGAGGCGATGCTTCACGTGCCCGAGGTGACAGCTGTCAGGTAGTTTCGATGGGAATATGCCTAACCCGTTGGATTTGCTTTGATCTTGGCTGTCCGTGTCCCTTATATAAGGAACACTTGTCCATTTCTTGAATTCCTACTGCCAAGACGTATATTCCTGAGCGGTTTGGGAGCAAAAAAGTCTCCGATCAGAATTTTCGAGCCCTTTCTTGTGTTGATTTTTGTAAGTTTCTTTTTCCTCCAAGTTTCTTCTTTCCCCTTCCCTTTTTCTCTCCGAAATGAGGCTGGAGGGAGTGAACCCCCTAGGATTCAAGCGGGAGTGGGATTTTTTCCTCCTTAGTTCTGTTCCTTCTTTAGGTTTGGAGGTACCTTGGGTCAATTGAACCGAGCGGGTGCCCCCGGAGCAATCTTGAGAGAGTGCCACTTGGCGTTAAGGACCATTTACTTTCTGCCTTTTAGGTAAGTGACTCTACCCCCTTTGTACATCAGGCTCGGGTCTCTGACCCATACTTACTACTCAGGCCATAACTTACTTCCCCATCCTACCATAGGAGTACCAAAAATGGAGCATTCCGTCTTCGATTCTGCTTCCCGATCAGAGGATGAGATGTCCTGGTCGAGAACACCTAACACTAGCTTGGATCCACCTTTCGCCTCCCCATTTGACCATCATAGTGAGGGCAGGATTCCTTTTCACGTGTCCGATAGCGAGTCCGACCAGGAGGCCCCTATTGCCTCTGCTTCTTGGGGCGGTGGTGATTTATCACCGGGGAGACCCGACCCCGAGGTCATGTTTGGCTGCGAGTCTACCTCCTCTACCCTGCGCTCCCAAGACCTTGTGCGCATTAGGGAGAGGTATTCACTCCCTTACGATTATTCCTTAGTAGTTAACCCCGGCAGAGCGCACCTTTACCAGCCAGGCTTCGTCACCCTATTTGAGGATGCATTGATGGCTGGCCTCCGCCTTCCGCTTCATCCAGTCGCCTGGGACGTCCTGATTTACCTCAGCATTGCCCCTGGGTAGTTAGCTCCCAATGGGTGGGGGTTCTTGATGGGGTCAATCTCCCTCTAACCCCAAGCCTTCGGGTATGAACTCACCCTTCAAGAGTTCTTATGGGCACACCGTCCGTTCCCTGTGCACTAGGAAACCAGGTTCTTCTCTTTTGCAGCCCGGCAGGGCCAAAATACCATTGTCAACTACTCGAGCAATAACAAGGGGTGGAAGAGCAAGTTCTTCCAGGTATCCACCCTTGGTCTTTCCGACCTGACCCCGGGAACCCAGCTGACGACTTCTTGGGCGGGGGAATTGAGGGGTAAGACCGCTCGGTATGCCTCTCTTCTTGTTTCCCTTACCATAGAAGGTTGTACATCTGCTAACTATTTTCATGTTTTTTTTGTCGTAGCTGGGTTGACCAACCCTCCAGGGATCCATGTGGAGTGTCAGGCTAGGTCTTAGGTTTGGCGGACCTGCCTACCAACATTTGGAATGTACTGTCTTGGATGGGCAATTTCGTCCAATCCTACTCTCCAGAAGACCCCGTCCAAGCTCCCACCTTTTCTCCAATCATTCCTAGTGAGAGCATGGCAACCTGTATTTCCATTCCACATTTCCCTTTGGCTGCCTCCTCCGTTTACTAACTGGGTAATTTTTTTTTCTGCAGAAATGGCCCCCAAGAGGGATCTGGAGCAGCTGAGGGCCAAATAGGTTGCTGCTATCGCCCAGCTGGCGGTGGCATAGGAAAAAAGACCCCGCCGCTGAGGCCTCAGGCAACAAGCGCCCCTTCAGGCAGATCTGGCACGGGACTGTAAACCGTCCAAAACCCGTGGGGTCGTCAACTCCCCGAGTGGTGGTGGTTGAAGAAACAGGACCCTGGGCGCATGCACCTTCTGCCTTGCCAATAGGGGGACCTGCCGAGGTTAGAGAGAGGGTGAAGTCTGGCCTAATCCCTAGTCAGGTGGAGACATGCACAGGCCTATCTCCCAAAAACATTCAGGGCTGGCTTTATAGACTTTCTCATCTAGTGAGCTCCTTTGTCTCCCGCACGATTTCTTTTCTTCCCCTTTTTCTTTTTATTTGCCTTGTTGACTGACCAGTCTCCTTCCTTCGTCGTAGGTTGGCTATATGGTCGCTAGGTCTGAGTTTCTCCTGTCTTATTTGGCCGGTAGGGCCAGCACCGCCGGAGCTACCTTGTCAAAGGAGTGGGCAGAATCAGAGGCCTGGAAGACTGCCCTGGCTATACAGAAGGACAAGACCAAGGCCTTGGCCTTGAGCTTGGGTGCAACCTAGGCGGATTTAGCGGCAGCTCAAGCCGATTTAGAAGCTTCCCGAGCCCTTACAGCGGCGGCTGAAGCCTGAGCAAAGGCCACAGCTGAGGTAACGACTGCCAATGCCACGGAGGAGGTGTTTGATGACGGCTTCTTCCAGGGCTACGAGGATCTGAAATGGCGGATGGCCCAGGATCACCCCGAGGGGGACATCTCGTCCTACGAGGGGATTGATTCGGACTATTGGGACGTCGGTCCTGCACCTGGTGATGATCCTCCTGCTGATGCTGGAGGTGCTGAGCCTACCCTGGGCGGGGGTTCGGGAACTGAAGAAGGAGCTACCCCAGGAGAAGAGGTTGGGGAGACTGAAGATGTGGTTGAAGTGGACGACCAAGGTCCCCGACCTATTTTTTTTGTTGTAGTTATTTCTTTATTTCTTTATTATTTTTTAATTTTTTTTGGGAGGTTACTACAACTGTCCCCTGGGCGCTGTAAAATTATCTTTAATTAATGAAAGGGTCCTCGAGATCAACTTTCCAATTGTTTACTATTTCTGCACTTGTGCTTGTTTGTGATTGCCTGTGACCGACTGATTGTAAATCCCGTAGGAACCTTGCCTTAGCAAAAGTTAGTACTGTAATCGCCAGAGAATACTTGGTCTTTTAGAGACCTGATATAGGGGTCCCGCTCGGGTATGGTACAGGTTTGTGACTGTACAACCCGAGCGATTTCTCTGGGTACTGTAGGTACTTTAGGAATGTTAGAATTATTCTAGGATTCCAAGTGAGCGGTTTCTCTGGGTACTGTAGGTACTTTAGGAATGCTAGAATTGTTCTAGCATTCCAACTCCTGTTAGTATCCAGTGTGATTTCCTATTTACTCTACCCTACCCCCCAAGCTTTTGCTAAGGCAGGCGCATAGAGGGGATGACTATAGAGAAACCGACCTATAACGTGGGTGGTTGTAGGGTCTTTTGGGACTTGCCATCATCAGCCACCTAGGGGGCATTGCCCTCCCTTGCAGGTTGGACCTAAGCAAAGCCTATGCCTGGGGTCTGACCCCGAGGTCTTTTTAAGTGCCTGGGGTCTAGCCCTGTGGTCTTTTTAAGTGCCTGGGGTCTGGCCCCGAGGTCTAGCATGGAGAAAGTTGTTTGGCGAAAGAAACTTTTATTACTATATGAATAGATATGCTCGGGTTGAGCTACAAAGGTCCTAGCCAACACTTTTGTCATGCTTTACAGGAAGTACTTGTGGAGATTCTGCACGTTCCAAGGATGAAAGAGGTCATGCCCATCTAGAATTTGTAACCAATAGGTACTCGGGCGGTTTACTCGGGTAACTAGGTATGGACCTTCCCAGTTTGGCCCCAACTTCCCATGGCTCGAGACTTTCATGGACTGGTTAACCACCTTCAGAACCAGATCTCCTATCTGAAAACTACGATACTTCACCTCGCTGTTATAGTATCGTGAGACTCTTTGCTTGTAGGATGCAACTTTGAGATATGCCCGGTCTCTTTTCTCCTCTATTAAGTCGAGTTCTGCCCTTAGGGCATCCTCATTGTCTAGCTCGCTAAAATTTGCCACCCGGTAAGTAGGTAACCCAAGCTCTGTGGGGACCACTACCTCAAAGCCGTAGGTAAGGAAGAACGTCATTTCGCCTGTAGCCGCTCGGGGTGTAGTGCGGTAGGCCCATAGAAGGGTTGGTAGTTCCTCTGCCCATAGTCCTTTGGCGCTTTCAAGCCTTGTTTTGATTGATTGAAGAATTATCCTGTTGGTCACTTCGGCTTGGCCATTGGCCTGGGGGTGCTCAGGGGATGAGTAGTGATTGGATATCCCATAGCCCGAGCAGAACTGCCTGAATACCGGGGTGTCAAATTGCTTTCCATTGCCAAAAATGCCATGATTGGGTCCATCCAGCTAAGCCCTAGGGCGACCGGTTCTACCTCCATACATTTTGAGTTGATCACACTTGGCTCGGGTAGGCACTCTATCCTTATCCCGGGCAAGTCTGACTCAGAGGATGAGGCGAGGCGGGCTAACCGGTCAGCTTTAGTGTTCTCCTCCCTCGGTATCTGCATGACGGAGAACTCCTGAAGCTTCTTTGAAACTGCTCAGACAAGGGCTAGATAAGCTATCATGTTATCTTCCCGAGCCTCGTACTCTTGATTGACTTGATTTAATACGAGCTGAGAGTCACTGTACCCCTGGACCTGCGATGCACCCATTGAAGTGGCCAGCTGTATTCCGGCCAAGAGGGCTTCAAACTTGACCTCATTATTGGAGGCTTTGAATCCGAACCTAAGCGCATACTCGAGCTGGATCCCGTCAGGCGTGGTTAGGATGAACCCTGTTCCACTTCCCTGTTTGTTGGATGATCCGTCTACATAGAGTACCCAGGTTGGGAATATCTGATTGCAAACCGCGCGGTAGGACCGATGGGTCGGGCTCTTCGACCGGGTCATCTTGGTATGTGAATTCAACAAGGAAGTCCGCTACTGCTTGTCCCTTGATTACTGTGCAGGGTCTGTAGACCACTTCGAATTCTTCTAACTCCAAGGCCCACTTGACAAGCCTTTCGGACATTTCGGGCCTGCTTAAGATCTTACGGAGGGGCTGATCTGTAAGGATCACGATGACGTGGGCCTGAAAATACTGGCGAAGTCTCTGGGCTGAAGTGATAAGGGCGAAGGCGAGCTTTTCAATGCGGGAGTACCTATTTTCCGTGCCTTGAAGTGCTCGGCTTGTGTAATATACTGGGAATTGTATCTCGTGCTCTTCTCAAATGAGTGTCGAGCTGACCACCGAGGGTGACACCGCCAAGTACAAGAACAATTTCTCGCCTGGTGTGGGCATTGAGAGTAGAGGGGGCGATGCCAGGTACTTCTTGAGTTCCTAGAATGCTTCCTCACACTCTTCTGACCACTGAAAAAGCTTTACGAAGGATCTTGAAGAATGGCAGACACCGGTTGGTAGCTCAGGACATAAATCTATTCAATGCAGCCACTCGCCCGGCCAAACTCTGTACCTCTTTGGTTGACCTGGGTGACCGCATATTTAAGATGGCTTGAATTATTTTGGGGTTCACCTATTCTCCAGTCTACTGACTAGGTGCCCAAGGAACTTCTTGGACGAGACGCCAAATGTGCACTTGGCCAGGTTCAACCTTATCCCAAACTTTCTCAAAATACTGAAGGCCCCGGCTAAATGCTCAAGTTGATCAGACACTTCCTGGCTTTTAACCAGCAGATTGTCAACGTAAACCTCTATGGATTTCCCAATCAAGTCCTTAAACATATGATTGACCAGGTGCTGATAGGTTGCCCTGGCGTTTTTGAGGTCGAATGGCATGACTTTGTAGCAGTAGGTCCCTTGATCTGTGATGAACGAGATTTTTCTTCGTCCCTGAGATACATGCTAATCTGATTGTACCCGGAGTAGGCATCTATGAACGAGAGGAGCGAATGACTGGCTGTGGAGTCCACCAGGAGATCTATCCGGGGGAGTGGATAGCAGTCCTTGGGGCAGGCTTTGTTCAGATCAGTGAAGTCCACACTTATCTTCCACTTCTCATTAATTTTCTTGACCAGTACTACGTTCGCTAACTAGTCGGGATAGTAGACCTCTCTGATAGATTTTGCTTTGAGGAGTTTATCGACCTCCTCGTGTGCTGCCTTCTACCTATCGAGGGTTATGCCCCATCTCTTCTGCTTCATAGGCGGGGAATCTGGGTTGACATTGAGTCGGTGAGACATTACCCGGGGGTCAATCTCGGGTCGGTGAGACATTACCCGGGGGTCAATCTCGGGTATGTCTTCATGACACCAAGCGAACACATCTTGACTCTGTTGTAGGAATTGAATTAGCTTCTCCCTGAGGCCGGGCTCCAGCTGGTTGCCGATGGTGACCGTTCGGTAGGGGAGTTGCGGGTCTAGCATCACCTATTCTAAATCCCCAATTGGTCCTACTCTGTCGCTTTGATCCCTCGGGTCCATCTCTTGGACATTCAGTGTTTTAGTGATGGCCTCCCGGCGTAGAGAGCTGACATAGAAACTCCGAGTGACGGCTTGGTCTCCGCGTAGGCTCTTAGGCCCCTGGGGGGTTAGGAATTTAACAACAAGCTGTGCGTTGATACGACCGCCCCGGCCTGGTTGAGGGTTGGCCTTCCAAGGATGACGTTATATGCAGATGGAGCTTCCACGACCACAAAGCTCGCCAGTACAGATACCTGCTGGGGGTAGGCTCCCATGAGGACCGGGAGCTCGATGGTACCAAGCGGTTGGGTGTTGGATCCATTGAACCCTACCAGGGGAGTGGCCACTAGTCGAAGCCAATCCCTGGATATCCCGAGCTGATCGAATGCTGAGACAAACATGATGTCGAAGGAGCTGCCCATGTCTACTAACACCCTTTTTACCACGTAGTTTGCTACGGAGAGCATCACTACCAGTGGATCATTGTGGGGGTAGTGTAAGTCTAGCATGCCTTCGGATGAGAACGTCAGCAAGTCAGTTGGGGGAGAGCAGGTGGATTGGACATGCCAAACATCCGATCGAGACGCCCATGCATGCCTCTTCCTTGCCGACCGTAAATCCCCTCCGCCTAAAATGCCTCTGGAGATTACATTGATCTGCTCAAGGGGGCGTGGTTGCTCGGGAGCCTGGGTTTCTTACCAGGGTCGTCTGTCAGCTGCCACGAATTCAGCTAGGTGGCCCTGCTCGATCAACTTCTCGATGGCAATCTTAAACTTAAAGCAATCCTCCGTGTCATGCCCATGGTCTTTGTGGAAGCGGCAAAACTTGTCCCAGTTCCTCTTACTAGGAGAGCTTTTTAACTTGGTGGGCTCCTAGAGTAGCCTCTGGATCTCTGTGGTGGCCATAACTTCATGGATTGGCCGGGAAAGTGGGGTGAAGGTAATCGGGGCTTGGTCCCGAGTACCTCTTTACTGATCTTGTCTGGGCTTCTTTCCCGGACCCTTCTCGGAGCACTACCATTTCCGCTTAGCTTTCGGGGACTCTTCTCCCATAAAGCTGGTGCGCTTGGACTTTAAAAACTCCTCCGTATTGATGTACTTCCCTACTCTCTCTAAGAGTTCCACCAAGGTTGTCGGACGATCACGATGGAAAGACGTTGCAACTTTGGTGTGTTGAACCCCCGAGTAGAAAGCCATGATCGTGGTCGTTTCATTCAGGTTGCGAATCTGGAGCCTCTACTGATTGAAACGGTCCACGTACTCCCTCAGGGACTCTCCCTTTTGCTGCTTGATGGTAAGCATCTGGGTGTCCGATTGTGGCCAATCGAGTATCCCCACGAACTGGCTGATGAAGAGCTTGCTCAATGTCTTAAAGTCATCAACCGTTTGGGGTTTTAGAGCATGGAACCACTGCGCGGCTGGGCCTTTAAGGGTACTAGGGAAGGCCAGACACAGTAACTCATCGATCGTGGTGACTAGTGCCATCTGAGCCTTATAAGTGCGAACATGATCCACTGGGCTCTCTGAACCATCATAAGAGCTGAGATGTGGCGGTTTGAATTTCCACAGGATGGGGAATGCGGTCATTTGAGCGGTGTAGGGCGACTCGGTCTCTGTATTGGTATGATCGTGGAGCTGCTTACGGCTCATTTTTTCTATTTGTTGTTGTAAGTCCTTGATCTGGGCCTTTACATCTTGCCCGGTTTTCCTTTCCATATCCGAGCGGTACGTCGGGTCTGATGATGATGCTTCCTCCTCGAAGTACGTTGTCCTTGGGGATAGAACCCGGCTCCGGCTCCGGGTAATTATATGCCTAAGATCTCCCCGGCTCTGGGCCGGAGGGTCTTTGGCTGATTCCTGGGGCTTTGGCCCTGATTCCTCCCTCCTGGTGACGCATCGCCTATTGATGATGTCTCTAGCATCTTCTACCCAGTGAGGATTGATCCAAATTTGCCGCCTGGTGCGCCTGGGCGCTCTGCTATGGTCACCATCCCGGGTGTGTTCCCAATCCGATGAGGATACCGGCGTAGAGTGGTTACAATTTCGGACTTTTGCGGGCTCCCAATCGGGGGCACTCTTCCCGGTCTAGTTCTCGGATTGAGGGCGCTTTTCTTGCAAGGCCAACAACGTTTTAATTTGCTGCTGGGTTTGCCGTTGGCCTTCGACAAGTTGCACGAGCACCGCCGTCATTTGCTCGGCCGGCCTGCTGCTCGAGCTGCAAGTTCTCCTGACCGGTCGGAGTAGTATTTTTCTTACCTGTCTTCGGTGGCATGTTGATCAGTCAAGAAATTTGTTAGTGAAAAACTTATCATTTTCCACAGACGGCGCCAAACTGATGATGCCGAAAATTGGTAAGAGAGATTAAAAGAGAGATATGGGGACACAAGAGCTTGTATGTGGTTCGGTCTCGTTAAAGAGGTGACCTACGTCCACGATTGCATCAGTGTGCTTCACTAGCAGATCACTGACGGGCCTGGTGAGCCAACAGTTAGGCGGCACTTCCAGTAAAACCGACTGGGTTTATTCATATGAGTGAGAATTATATGCTATTCTTTTTGATCGAATGTCCTCCCCTTTAATGGGGGTGAGCGGCCTCTTTTATGGGTGCAAGAGACCACTCGTACATGGTAAGTTTGTAGATTAGGAAGCCTAATCTATTTATAGCCTGATTTACATGAATCTAGGGATGTTTCCTAAGTAGTTTAGGAAACTGCTTGCTCCTTCCATTTAGTCTTCTAACTGGGCTAGGAAACTACCTAGAGGCTTGTTGAGCAAGCAACCATGCCTACTAGGGGCATGCCCATGTGACGTCCATCTGGAAAGATTGACCGGGCAGACGGCCATTCCGGGCGGTTCTGCATCACAGCCCGAGATACTGTGTAGTCAGTCCAAATTCAAGAGGACCTAGCTTCTCTTTACTGAGGTGGCGAGGTCTGACTTTGACCTAATATTTTTGTACATATCTGCAGTTATATCACATTGTCTTATCTAAAAAGATAAATGAACAGTCCTATGAAAGGTTCTACAGGAATCTATATGCAAAGGCTGGGTTTAGTTAAAGAGGGTCCATTGACAAGAGTTCTAATATACCGTCAGAGAGACAGTATGGAAGTTTTTACTCTTTTTGATATACCATGGAATGTACAGTATCAATGGTGACTTATGCCCTGGCACAGCAAAACCTGAACAATGTCAGCGCCGCGTTTCAGACACAGTCGGAAGGGGAAATGCAGGAGTGCAATGTGGTGAACCAGACACAGTAAAAAGATGATTTTAAGGATGCTTCTTATGAGTCAAACCTCTGTATTATTTTGTTTTGAAAATAAATGTCCCCAGCAGAGTCGCCAGATTGTGGACACGTGGAATTCCACCTCTTGTTTTGGTTGAGATTGTTTTGAAAAGGAAAGGAGGTCTGTTGAAAACAGATACAGAGTCGCCACTTGGTCTTTAAGGAACCAAGAAACCTAATTTTGACTCACCTAAATGGATAAAGGGCACCGGCCCTTCATAACCAAAGAACTTGGCTTGGGGTTTTGGTACGAGAGAGGAAGGAGCCTTTGTCGTGACTAAAACACCCTTAACTCGCCCCGTCTTTCCATGGCCTCAATTAGCATCCAAATAATCATCTTATACTATATTTGGATCGATAAATAATACTATGATAGTATACTACATCACACGAGAATTTTGAAATGGAAGATCAAAAGATAAGATATCATTCAAAAGATCTAAGCCAAGTATCAATCAATGCAAAGGTGAAAGATAACACAAACAAACCTAGGAAAAATTGTCTAATCATGTATCAAGTAATCAAGTTTTCCTAATCTAAGAAGGGACATGAATTGTTCTTGAAATAAATAACTAAAGAAAACCCAAATATGCTTAGCAAGCTAGTATGATGCATGTTAATATTTGAGTAAAGAAGATTTCTCAATCCCTGGGATAGATGAGAAAGGAAGATTAGATCGAGGGAGAGCATAAACGTGTGATTAAGTTCATATTTTATAATTTTCTTAGATTAGGAGTCACAAAAGCCCCAAATCTTGCATGGATGCAATATATGATCCTAAAATGTGCAAAGGTGGTTGTGTGTTTGTGTACATGGACTTTCTAAAGTGACTTAGAAGTCTAAAAAGATGAATGGATGCATGGGGGAAATCATCATGGGATATGTACAAATGTATTATAAACTACTTCCTAAGATATGAACAAATTTGGGGTGCATGTAAGCATCAAATCAAAGAATGAAAGTAAAAGAATGCTTGTTGTGAATAGTGGACAAAAAAGTGACTTGATCTTGTGGAAAATGAAAAGTAGGGTTAGGAATTTTTTCAATGCATGAGTTTTATGGAGATCATCCTTAGTGTGTCTAGAACACAAATAAAAAATCCAATCGTCAATAACTATTACATATTGAGAGAAATCATATAAAAAATAGAGGTTACTCAGAAACAGAGTCCGTACTGTCGACTGAAATGTTGAAAAATCTTAGAAAATGAAAACAAAAGATCTAGAGGCCCATATTATACAAAACGTTTTCTAAGACACTGAAGTTCAAAGGAAAAATGAGTTGGGACCACTCCTTTTCGAAAAGTATTCTGTAAAACAAGTTGAAATTAACCAAGCTGCTATGATAGCAAAAACAGAATATCTGGAGAGAATGTTTGGGTCCAAATGGACCACTTCCAAGTATTTCCAAGTCAAACCAAAACTCATGAGTGTTCTCTAATGAGTTAAGAAGACTTTCCAAATAGTCTCATGTTAATACTTTGAGTATTAAGTCCTAGCGAAATCTTTGAACTCAGATTGTTCACTATTTTGAAGATTTTGGGAAGAACTAGGGTTTTATTCTTTGAAATCAAAATGAGGGGTTTAAAAGGGGTTTTGAAATAGAGGTGTTAAAAGTATATTTTAGCACTTAAATGGAGATTATGACCACTTGAAATATCAACATTTGAACCCATATCAAGAACCTCCAAGATTGTTGGAGACATTGTTTTCTTTTTTGAAGACAACTTCAAGAATACATAAGAATGTATTGAAGTTGAAATCATCGTCCATCAAACATGTTTTTGAGGTCAAGAGCTACTATCCATAAGGATTCACTCACCTCAATCTTCATGTCATCATCTAGATGATGATAGACTAGTAAGTAAATAAAGAAAATAAAAAAGAAATGGGATTAAGGAGGGATAAGCATAATATGTAAACAAGCAAGTAAGTAATCAATAGATGATATTCATGATGATTTTGGACTTGTAGCTTGGTGTTTCACTCATATATGGTGACTTTAGACATAGAAGAACCTTCTTATCTCACAAATGCTCAGTAAAATGGTGGTTGGGTGTATTGAATGTGAAGTAAATGGGAGTATTGAAGTAGAAAACAAAGTTTAGAACCCACTTTTTAGTTGAAAATCAAAGGAAGAATCTCACTTTCACTCTCCTATCCTTATCTTCTGCAACTTTTCTCTCTATAACTTCTCTAAGCTTTGTATTTGCACCCCCTAAATGAGAAGTCAAGGGGGTCTATATAGGCCAATTTGGGGTGAGGTGCTACCATTGGCTCCAAATGTCTGTGAACAAGGAACTAAGTTGTGTTGGTTTCTAATTAATCAAAATGACCCCCCAAAACAATTTATAAAAATGGACTGTTCTGGGGGAGAGTGCCGCAGCAGTACTAGGCCTATGCCGTGGCAAAAGTGGGCCAGTGCCGCGGCGGCACTGCTCCTCCTTCGTCCAGATAATGCTGTTTAGGCCCCCAGAGGTTCCGGTATTCTCAAAAGGCCCTATTTCGTCTAAAATTCACATAAAATGTGTATAAACTCCAAACTAAAGTTGTGATATACCGTTGGAAAGGTAATGGAGTCTACTTTACATAAAAAATAGTTTGGAGATAGGTCACTTTAAAAAGTTTTGCGGTATTCGCGATAAAAGTCACCTTTTTCACCTTCAGAAATTCGTAATAAATTCGTTTTAAATCCAAGAATTATGTGTGATATACCATTGGAAAGCTATTGATCTCTAGTATTCATGAAAAATGTTTGAAAAAAGTTACGGTGTTCTGGTTTCAAAGTAAACTTTTAAGTTAAATCGGTCAAACCTGAGATTCCCGGGAAGTTTCGGGAACCTCCGGGAGCTCCCCGGAGCTGATGTTTTCATCTGATTTTCATTTAAAACTCATTTTAGTACTTTCTAGAATGATCCTGGAACTTTTCGGCGAATTTGGATGATTTCGATCAAACCTTGGTCAAATCTAGTCAAGCTTCGGTCGAACCGGTAAACAGAGACTTTCCGGGAACTGCCGGGACTTCCTGGAGTCTCTGGGAGATGACGATTTCATCCGATTTTGCTTGAAAACTCATTTATGACTTTTTTTTTATGACATAGCATGTTTCCAAAACTTTCGGTCCAAATCTGGGAGTGTTTGGGCTTTCAAGGGAATTTTGGTCGTTTGTACCACTTTTTGAGTATTTTGAGAGATAGGATTAACTTCCAAGAGTCCTTTTTGAGTTGTTTAGATCATTGTGAACCACCAAGCTATGGGTCTCCTAAATCTGGTAGCCGACAAAATGGGGTGTCTACGCTCCGCAAAATACTCTCCTCTTCCATTCACTTCCTTCTTCTTTCTTCTTAAATGGTCCCCATTAGTTCCCAAATCCTCTTCCCATGGATGGATACTATCTCTGGCATTGACAGGCTCAACTTCAAGTGTTTCAGATTGAATGACCTCTTCTCCTTCTGGCGAATGATTCTGAACGAAAGTTTGCTTCGGGCGCCATTTAGTGTTGGGATCCTTTTCTCCATGTCTCCCGCTTTGGCTTCCAGGAGGTTTGTCCTTTGTTTGAGGAGTTTAGTGCTATCCTTCATACCAATCCTTCTACGGAATTGACAGTTCCTCCAGCGCAAGCCGGGTATGTTTAGGACCTCGCTGCTCTTCTTTATACATCTTGAAATACAGTCGACTCTTTTGTTCATGACAGGCAAATTGATTTTGAGCATCTTTCTTCCGTATATGCTCCCATGGGGGACCCTTATGATGGTGGGTATCAGGTCATTCGACGCAGTGCTTTATCGATGGCTATGCTCTCTTACTTCCTCTTTCAGTCATCTTCTGTCGTTCTTATACCTATTACTTGTGGTTTACAGGAGATGAAGAGCACTGTCATGTTGGTCCTTGGTGAGACCTTGATGGGCCCGGATTGTGCCCACGCCGTTGGGGCCATGTTATACTCAGAAGCACCTTTTGTCTTACTGGTTTGGCTCATGGAGTGCCTTGATCTCTTCATACACCCTTCCCACCTCCGAGGGTCACTTCCCTACAACCATATGGAAACTCACCATTTATTCTATTGTGACGACGCTTGGCTCGATTGGCTCTGTGGCCTTTCTCCTGGTGACATCTGCTGGATCTACCTGTAGTGGTCTTACCATTTTATTGTTGTGCGACTTCCAAAGCGGCCTGGCATTTGGTTACCTGGCTTGCATGCTACCACTTTCTATGTTTCGACCAGGTGATTCGTCACTACAGACATCTCCAGGATGCTACTGAGGACATTACTGCAGATTTTGTGAGGAATTCAGTCATGTGCCCTTCCACCGTGATAGCTTTTGCTGACGCTTGGCATGACAGGGTGGCCTCTCCCTTTCGGAGGACTCCAGTTTCAGTTATTCCTACTACTGAGTATCTTTTGCAGATTCAAACCCTAGTTGAGAGATAGACTCCATAGACATACATAGATAAAAGCAAAACAGGACAGTGCTTTATCTTACAAAACATCTGACATGTCCTGCCTACTTTTCTACGCCTTTGAATGTGATTTTCTGATTTTTCAAAGAATGCTTATGTTTAGAAAATGTTCTATTATGTTCAATCAATGTATTCACTCTTTCGACCTATCCTTAGGTTATAAAAATCCTCCTTTTAAAATCTTTTCTTGGCTCTTTGTTACTTTGCTTTGATTATTGATTATAGCTTTAATCATTCTATACCATGAATTCTCGTTTCTTCATTTACAGTACTTATTTTGACAGCCAGGGGGTCCAGAGATGGGCTTAGGTTATTATCTGGGTTCCTCGGCTTAGCAAACAAAGTTTGCCCCTGGTCTTGGGGCTTTGAAGTGGTTCCAGACAAACGCGAGTTTGCCCCAAGTTTTGCATAGGAATTTTCTTTGGGTTTTTTCTGGACCTAAGGCTTTTAAAAGCTCGCCTACTTATCCCCGAGTGGGTATCAGGTCCATAGTAGTTCGGTTTAAGGTTTGACGGAAGGTACTGCTCAGGTAAATTATTAATGACCAAACCGAGCAGGTTGCCTACGTATCCCCGAGTAGGAATTAGGTCAAGCGTAGTTCATCAAGGTATGAGGTTTTGAAAGGGATGGTTCCAAGCAAAATATTTCTTGAGGCGATCGAGATTAATCAGTTGTTTAAATTCAACCCCGTGTAGGTCCATAAGATAGGCAGCCCCTCCAGAAAGGAGGGTCTTAATGATGTATGGCCCGACCCAGTTGGGTTTAAATTTTCCTCTGGGGTCATAAATAGGCACTTTCAGTTCTTTGAGGACCAGGTCACCCTTAGCAAGCTTCCTTGGGCAAACCTTTTTGTTGAAAGCACGAGCTATCCTTTTATGATATTCCCGAGTATGGTTTACTGATGCCAACCTCTTCTCATCGAGCAACATTAACTACTCATACCTTCCTCGGATCCATTCTAGTTCAGTTACTTCACACTCTGCTAAAACTCATCGAGATGGTATTTCTACCTCAACTGGAAGGACAGCCTCCATCCCATAGACTAAAGAATTCGGCGTAGCTCCCATAGATGTTCTCATAGTGGTCCGGTATCCCCATGGTTTAAACGATAATTTCTCATGCCAATCCTTATATGTGTCTGTCATTTTTCCCAAGATTGCTTTGACATTCTTATTTGCTGTTTCCATTGCCCCATTTATTTGCGGTCTATACGGAGATGACTGATTACAGGTGATCTTGTACTTTTCTAAGAGCAGGATGACTTCCCCTTGGAAATGACTGTCGTGATCCAAAATAAACTCACTTAGAACCCCGTATCTACAGATTATGTTCTTCTCGATGAAGTTTACCACATCCTTAGCCTTTAAAGTTGTGTATGATGCGACCTCCACCCATTTAGTGAAATAATTGATTGCCACAATTATGTACTGATGTCCATTGGAGGCTCTTGGAATTATTTCACCGATAATGTCAATATCCCACACAGAAAATGGCCAAGGTGTGGTCATGCTATAGAGTTAGGAAGGCGGGGTATGCATCAGATTTGCATGGATCTGGCACTTATGGCATCTCCTAACGTACTCACAGCAATCTTTGTCCAAGGTTGTCCAATAATACCCTTGCCGGATTATCTTTTTCGCCAATATATGCCCATTCATGTGGGGTCCACAAACTCCTTTGTGTATTTCCTCCATCATTCTCTTAGCCTTCCTTCCATATAAACACTCCAAATTATACCCAGTATAGGACTTCTTCCATAACTTATCCGTATAGATCACAAATTGGGCTGAGAACCTTCGGATTGCCTTCCTATCCTTTTCTGAAGCTCCTTCGGGGTACTCTCCTTCTTTAATGAATTTCCAAACATCCTCGTACCAAGGTGCTTTTCCTTCATCTTCTAGGGTTATGATCATTTCGAACGAGGGTTGGTCCCTTACTTCTATGGATAACGAGATCATGGTGACTCCCGAGGGGATTTGTATCATCGAGGCTAAGTTCGCTAGGGAGTCAGCCAACTGATTTTCTTCTCGGGTAAGGTAATAAATGATATTTTCTTAAATTATACCTTCAAATTCTCTAGATAGTCGTGGTACGGTCTCAACTTCTCATGCTTCAACCTCCAATGACCTTATAATTGAGATATGATCAAATTGGAGTCCCCAAAAACATCGACCCTCTTAACTTTTAAGGCTAGTGCTGCTTTCATCCCAACTATGCATGCTTCATACTCTGTCGTGTTATTGGTTGAGTTGTACTTAAGGTTAATGGCTAAAGGGGTAGGGGTTCCCTCCGGTGCTACAAGGATGATTACGACTCCATAGCCTAGTTGGTTAGCTGATCCATCAAAGTACATTTTCCATACGTTCTCCTCTATCCCCATCACCCCCTCGTCCAGGAATCGGAACTCGCCCTTCTTTTTGGATTCTATTATAAGGTTGGCTAGGTATTCGGTGATAGCTCTTCCTTTTACATACTTGATTTTGAATTCAGCCAGCATCATGGTCCATCGGGAAATTCTACTGGTTAAAATGGATTTTTCTAATAGGTATTTGAGTGGGTCCATTATGGATATTAGGGTTACGGGGATGGCTAGCATGTAGTGTCTAAGGTGGTTGGTACACCAGACTAGGGCCCAACAGGCTTTCTCTAAGGGTGAGTATTTCAGCTTCTATCCGGTCATCCTTTTGCTTAAATAATAAATGGCTTTTTCTATTTGCCCCTCTTCTCCTTCTTGGGCCAACATACACCCTATTGAATCCTCTGACACAGAAAGGTATAACAATTAAGGTCTCCCGAGTAAGGGTGGTGACAAGACAGGTGGATTTTGGAGACAGGTTTTAATTTTGTCGAAGGCTTGTTGGCATAGGGTATCCCATTCAAACTTTTCTCCTTTCCCGAGTAGCTTAAACAACAGGTCACACATCATGGTGAGCTTTGAGATGAAGCGGCTTATGAACTATATTCTTCCCATGAATCCCCTTAACTCTTTCTCGTTCTTTGGCGGCTTTATTTTAACTACGGCCTTTATTTTGGTCGGATTCACCTCTATTCCTCTCTGGGTGACAATAAATCCTAGCACCTTTCTAGTGGTGACTCCGAAGGTGCATTTCTGCTGGTTCAGCCTCATTCTAAATTCTCTTAACCTCCCGAAGGACTTTTTCAATACCCCCAAGTGTCCTTTCCTCTCCTTAGATTTCACAATCATGTCATCCACATACACCTCTATTTCCTTGTGGATCATGTCGTGCAGTAATGTAGTAACGGCCCGCTGGAACATTGTGCCCGCGTTCTTGAACCCAAACGACATCACCCTATAGTAGTATGTACCCTAAGGTGTGATGAAAGTGGTATTATCTCTATCCTCGGGCACCTTTAGAATCTGGTTATAACCTGAGAACCCATCCATAAAAGACAGGAGTTCATGCCCCATAATGTTGTTCACTAACACATCAATGTGAGGTAAAGGGAAATTATCCTTAGGGCTGGCTTTGTTTAAATCCCGGAAGTCAACACAAACCCTAACACGACCATCCTTTTTCGGAACTGACACAACGTTGGCAATCCACTTAGGGTACTCGATGACCATCAAGAATCCGACTCTCAATTGCTTTTCAACTTCCTCTTTAACCTTGAGCGCCCATTCAGGCCTCATTCGCCTCAATTTCTGTTTTATCGGTTTTGAGTTGGGAAAGAGGGGGATATGATGCTGGAGTATTTCTAGATTGATACCTGGGATATTGCTGTAAGACCATGCAAAAACATCTTTGAATTCTTTTAATAGTTTGATCAATTCTCTACTTTCTTCATTACTAAGTGTGGAGCCAATAAAAACATTTTGAGGATTATCTTCATTTCCTAGATTAAGCGTTAGAGTGTATTTAATGATTTACATGCAAATTCTTTTTCTTTTTCAATTAATTTTTGCAATTCAATTGGTATTTGATGATCATCACATTTATCACATTCATTAAGCGCATTCAAGTAGGCAGAATTAGTCATACTTTCATTGATTTTGTTTTTGGGAGTGATTACAACAGACATGGAAATTAAAAGATGCCTCATTTGGACCATTACAGACTCTGGTTATGGGTGATACGTATCACTAGACTCAAAAGTCCAAAGTCCATTCCTTCTTGCTTTCTCCTCCCAGTTCAGTAATGAAGCATTCTTCCTCATCCCCAGTCTTCGTAATTTCTTCCATTTCTTCTTTCCCTGGTTCTTCTTCGTTTTCTGGCTGAACTTCCCTTACTTCATTCTCACCGGTCTTCCTTTCATCTTGACCTTTCACATTTTTCCCACTTTCTTCTTCCACCGCCTCCTCAACACATCCTTCCTTGACCCTGGCTTCTATGATTCCTTCTTTGGTTTCTGCAGCCCCTTTACTCAACAAACATTGCATAACCAGTCCTTCTAACACACCGATCCAATCTTTGACAGTAGTAGACTTCACGGGCGTTTGCAGATATGGATCTTGGTACTCGGAGAATTCATGGGGGAAGAAAATGTCAAACCCAAGCTTTAAGCGATTATCCTTCCGATCAACCCATGGTTCTGGGAAGCCACAAAAGGGGAAATCTTCTCCCTCCTTCACAAAATACATGTTGAGCATTTTCTGTTACGAGACCAATGGTGCATCGGCTGCCTTCTTCTTTCCTCTTAGCTCTTTCATCGATGGTTGATAACCTAGACCATGAGTATGAGTCTAAGTGGGGATCTTTGGAAATTCTGGCAGACCTTGGAGATTATTTCATAGTCCCATGCCCGGGAAGAAACCCATCTTCTTCATAATCCTTGTGACCAGTGGGCTTATATACTCATCAAAATAGAGTGGCAGGAACTCCCTTGGCTTGGCTTCTTCCAACATGTTGATAGACTCAAACCCTCCCAGACCCGTCTCTTCTTCTTGTAGCTGTACCTCTAGGATTGGTGCACTTGATGAAGCTTCAGACAAACGGACCCAGCTGTCCCCAAAGATATCACAGACTTTGTTCTTCCAGATGCACTTGACCTTTTGATGGATCGTTGATGGTATGGCACCCAGACTGTCCAACCCCGGCCTTCCTAGTAGCAAATTAAAAGAAGCAGGGATGTCAATGACCTAAAATTCGGCTTCTTTTTCCAAAGGCCCAATAGCGAGGTGGATAAGAATTATTCCCATGAATGTCCTCTGAGTGTTGTCATATGCTCTCACCTTCTTCTCAGACAGTATGAACGTTGATTCATCCAAACCCATGCGCTTAGCTATTTGAAATAGACACACATTTAGAGCAGACTCATTGTCAAAAAGGTAAGCAGGTACAGTGTTTCCCAGACATTCTATAGTGACATACATTAGTTTATTATGAACGAGCCCTCCTGGAGGCAGGTCATTTGATGAAAAGGTAATAGTCAGAGTCAGAATTCTGCTGATCATTCCCATGAGGTCTTCTAGTGTTGTATCGATAAAAACATCACACTGATCTAGAACATCAAGGATTGCCTGCCTGTGGCGCTTAGAGGTGATCAATAAACTCCATATGGTGATATTGGCCTGGGTTTTCTTCATTTGCTTCAAACCCCTATCTTCCTCTTCTTCTTTATTCATCTTCTCTTTTCCCTTGTCCAATTCCTTCCCCGAGTGATCTTCTTCTAGCTCATGCGATTTGAAGTGTCGACCCAACCGGGTTAGATGACTGATTTCTTCCTATGCCCATAAATTGTCGATTTCTGAAACAACTTTCAAATTCTCTTTCTCGGTTTCTATCTCTTCGTCACTTATATACCATATGTCATCTTCTACCTGGTCCACATCGGTGATGTTAGTCTCCTGAACCCACCAATTCACTTGCCTTGATGTTCCCTCTCCACATCCTCCTGACTGATTCTCTAGAGTATAGATTATAATTCTTCAAAATACAGCTGCCTTGCTGTCACGACTTTAGTGATTAGCCTAGACAGGTCAAAGGTTGTCTCTTCTATCCACAAGAAATAAAGGCCTTATGGCGGTGGTACAGCATGATGATTCGGCAGTGGATTTCAAGTAACATTAGAACTTTGGACAGGTGGCTCGGATATCACCTTGTTATCAGTGAGGTCCTGAATTCATGCCTTAGCCTTGTGCACCGATCCGTAGAGTTACCCTTTTGTTGGTGAAATTTGCAATAGATATCTTCTCAGAAGCTTGGTGGAAGTGAACTTGGTAAAGGTCGGAATTCCAACGGGTGAAGATTACCTTTCGTCGTTAGCCTATCGAGAGGGCTTGACAGTGATACCCCCAAATCTGAAAACTTCCTTGGTTGTTTGTCCCCTCCTCTTCTCGGTGTTATGTCAAATTTTCTTTCCGGTCCACTCAATGCGTTGACATCAGTGGGGCTAAAGTGACCCCCCGAATGTCCTCCATTTGATCCATAGTTCGGCCATCTATATCGATTTGGCTGTTCTTCCTTCTTGATTACTCCTTCTTGGATTTCATCCTCTATCCTCGTTCCCACGTCAAAAACCTCAGCGAAGGTGTTGATTGACTAAAACCTCATCTTTTCCTGATACATTGGCTGTAGGTTCTTCACTAACATTTGGATATGATCTTTTCCGGACGGCCTCTGCACCATCTTGGCTTCCTTTCCCCTCCATCTGCTCAAGTATTCAGCGAATGATTCTTTGTTCCCTTGCCTGGTGGTTTCCAAATCTCGGACGATGACATCAAAGTCTTGGTTGTACTCATACTGTGCCACGATTGCTTTGATCACCTCCTCCCAGATCCTAGTTTTACTTGGTTCAAGTATGAGATACCAAGACAGAGTAGCCCCGGTTAAAGTCTGCCAAAATAAGACGGCCATCATGGCGGTGCTCAATTCGCTTGGCTGGAAGGCCCTAATACACATCCTCACATGACTAAGAGGATTCCCTGTCCCATCAAACTTATCAAAAACTAGCATTTTAAAACTGACAGGCAGGGTCTCTCAGACCCTATCATACAGACCTTCTAGCTCCATTAGATAAGTGTCGACCCCCTGAGCCTTGCGCATCACTCCTTCAAGTTTCTCTATCTTCTCGGACATTATCCTCTCTTTGTCAGTCTTTTTCCTTTCCACCCTTTCCTTTTTTGATCTGGGAACCTCGGCCCTGGGCATCTCTGGGTAATTGTACCAACCTTCTTCCCTAATTGGCAGATATTTGTTTGGTGGATTTATAACTGGTGGCGGGCGTGCTATTGCTTCAATCATGACCATCATGCGATTCATATTCTCGGCCTATCGCCTCATTTGTTCTGCTTATTGTTCTACTAGTGTCCTTAATTCTGCCACTTCCCAATCGTTCCTTTCATCTGCCATATCAATGTTCTCTTCCCTTCTTACTAACCTTGCTGTGGGACCTCTAAACCAGACCGTGCTCGAACTTGATGCTATTTTTGCCCTACAAGAATTTTGAATGATTTTAAAAAAACTTTGGGTTATTATTATTTTTTTACATGACCTCCTTTTATTTTGAAAGATACTGGTAAAACTTTCATGGATGGTCCATATGTCACACGGATGTAATGCATGTGTGCGTGTGTGCCTACTCTATATGCAAAGAAAGGAAAAATTCTAGCCCTAATCAAATAGTCACATAAGCATATAAGATCCTTACTCTTGTCAAATGCGCCAATTTCTCCTTTCATTGTGATCCTTACTACCCTTTCTGAGGTCAGACATTCAAAATTTTTGAAAAGTATTCTTTAAATGATGAGTTCTTGCAAAACAATTCTCAAGGATTTTGAATCTTTTATTTGAAGATGTGAAAACATTTCTCAACAAGGACGACTGGTTTCAACTTTGCTTTGAAAAGCATTTTCTCCTAAAAATATTTCCCAAAAGATCAATTTGGTGCTTTAATCAAGAAGTGGACTCCAAAGAGTGATTGAAATTTTGGAATAAAGACGGTGAAAATTTGTTTACTTTCAAACATGCGAAATGTTTTTTGGGTAGAAGGATCACATGATCGGATCATCGTACTTTTCATGAATTTGGATACATACAAGGTCAATGATGCTTAGTTAAACATGATATAAGAGATGTAACCTTATAATCAAAATTCGGCATGTTTTCAAATGTCATAGGACATGAAGAGGAATTGTTCAAAAGTGATTAACAGGTTACACATCTTTTATCAAGCAAGTATCATCATCATATCAAATAATCCCTTCCGGGCACACAAATCTCCCTAGCACATAATCCTAATCAAGAATTGATTCCCTAATTTTGAAAGGTTCTATAGAAGCTACCATGCTAAGGCCGGGTTTTGGTCAAATAAGGGATCCTTGACACACACCCGATAGGATACTTTATATACCAACACATGGTACAAGATCAAGTGTAATCACACAGTCTCATGATGGCTTAACTGACCGAGTTACCCCGAGCCTCCAAGGTCATAGTTCCGTGCAATCGACTGGCGAGACATGGAAATGCAATGCAATGGGCACACACAAATTAATTAATTTGATTAAAAGGATGCTTTCAAGTCTAATCCTCGAGTGAACTCAAGATCAGAAATTCTGGTCTGCAAAACCAGAGATTCTGGGTTCAATCCCCAACACAGTCGCCAGATTGTGGATATCGCAATTTTTCTTACGCACAACTTTTCTAAAAAAAATCCTTTTCTAAATTCAAAACACGAGTCGACACTTAATAATTAAAAGGAAAAATTAAGAAACCATAAAGCAAACCGATCTTTTTTGGAAACCAGAGATTTCTAGGTTCGGGGATTATGGAATGAGAGGGGAAGGAGCCCGGCGGACTAAAACGCCCCCTCTCATCCTATCTCGCGATTGGCCTCTACTCAACATCCTTTTAATTGAATTTATTAATCTAAGCATGCCCTCAACGAATACATATATATAAATATACATTACAAAAGCATGTCTAAAAGGGTGTAAGATTGCTAATGGTAAAAATATCATGCAAAACCATTTAAGTTGATTAGCAAGCAATATGATACGCAATAGGGAACAAGAGAACTTACCCGAGATCCGGCCGCGAGTATTAAACGTGCAATGCATACAAAAAGTAGAAATCATAATAGAAGGTCTCTAATCACATATGCACATAAGGTAATACCTAATTCTAAGGTGTCGCACATGAGGTAAAAAAATCAATAAAATTATGAAATTAAATAAGCTAAAGAGGGGGGTTTGAGAAATCATACCTTAATAGCACTACAAACAAAGGGTTAGTCCAAATGCTTCAAACAAGATATCAAATAATTAATCCTAAGCTTCTAGCTTAAATCTATCAAGTAGGAAAGAATTGGCATAATTATGAATTCTTAGGACAAAGTGCACTCTAATTACATGTATAAATCTATATGGGTGAATACTTAAAGGATCTAAATCAATGAATAACTTCATAGTGGACTCTAATTACAAGTATAAATCTATATGGGTGACTACATGAAAATGAACAAGAGTAAGCTATGAAGTTATTCATTGATTTGGATCCTTTAACCTCTGAGTTTACGCTTAACTAATCATTATTAAAACATGGTTTGAACCCTAGAACATAGAAAGGTCATTTGAGCTATTATTTACAAAGTTCACCAAATCTGTCCAAAAATTCTGAAAATTATAGAGAGCAAATCAAAACTTCAAAAATTGGAAAACATAGTTCCCATGGTTTGATGTCAATGAATTTTGGACACAAGATGCTTCTATAAGTCTAGTTTCCAATCCAAAAAGAAAAATCAAAGATCAACGGTTCAATCTCTGAAAATTAGACAAACAATAGACATCACCCAGAAATTTACAACTCTCTGTCCAGAGATTTTGTATGATTTTCTAAAAATAGTAAATGAATCAGAAAGACTCTAATCTGATTAAGGGATCTTATTAACACATTAAACTTTATATAAAAAATTGTTTGGGGCCAAGAATGATTTATTAAAGCTCTGATTTACTTATTTCAAAAAGGTGTTGCTGTTCTGAAAATCTGGACAGATTGTTAATGCTTCACAAAACCCAAGACCAAACCACCTTAAACATGAAATCTCATTAAAACAAAAATCACTATGGTAAAACTTTGTGTTATTGATAATCTCCAGTTGGTTTCATTTGATTCCAACAGATCGTTATTTAACTAAAAGTCTTTGATAAAAAATGGTTAGTGAACTCACTGCACCTTTCGTCAAATATACCTTTTACTTGTTAACTTTGGCTATCAAGCCATTGAGTTTGGCTTAGCCTAAGTTACTTTTCCTCCCACTTGGTGGTCTTTGGAAACTAATGACACTTATATTTATAGACCTCAATGAAGTATGAAGGAACTTCATGAAATCTCAAAATAATGAACCTAAACCATGATGGTAGGTTTAGATTTATTGACCAAATATACAAATATCAACCTTAGCCCTCTCATGAATCATGAGTTCACAAGAAGATTAAGGGATTTCAAGTCTAAGGGGCTCAAGAAAGAAATTGAAAGTCTTATGAGTCCTAAGAGATGATTATAATCAAAGAAACGAAAAGAAAAGAAAATGGAACCAAGACTCAAGTAATATCTAAATGAACTTCATGATTATTCAACCTTAAACCTAAGGCTATTTTGATCCAAATCAAGAAATAGAAGTTCAATCACAATATTGATATGTGCAAAGAACCCTAAAGAGTCCCATATTTTTTTATTGAACTTAGAATTAGAGACTAATCACTTAGAGGTTACCTCCAAGTATCCTCTACTTCTTGGTTGTTTTAGGATCTTCCCAAGCTAATCAAACTCTCCTTCTAGCTCTTCTTTTTAAAAAGACTTACTCCTAATTGTGTTTAGAAAATTTTAAGAGGTTGAAAACAAAGGAATTTAGGAATCTAAGCCAAGATACTCACCAATTCAAGATCTTTTGTAATGGAATGTTCATCCCCTATATATAGGCAATTTTTGAAGGGGTATTTCAGTATTTTCACAGCAAAACCCTATTTTTGGATGTCCTTTTGATGGTACAATCATACTATTTCAAAGCTGACAGCCATAAAAATGCAACACTCAGTGGGGATGGAAATGGCACTCAATGAGTGCCGAATCAGCACTCACTCATAACCGACGCAACATTCAATGAATGCCGGTTCGGCACTCAATGGATACCACAAACAACTTTGCGGATAACCGTTTTTTTCTAGAATTATGAATTTTGTGGCATTTGATGTATATTCGCGGCTTTCACTGACTACCATTATGGCACTTACCAACAGCTGTGCGAAAATCAAGGGGTGCCGCAGCGGCAACCCGAGAGTGCCGTAAATATAAGCCACGTGCAGTTATTCTTCTATTTTTCCTTTTTCACTCTCTTTTTCTTCTTTTCTCTTTTGTTCGAATTGAAGAGCCTTTTGAAGAGCTTGGATTACCTTTTGGAAGTCCTAGATAAGTCGGACATCATCATCATCGGATCTAGAGGTAACGCTCCCCTTCATCCAATGTTTGGTCAAAATTAGGGTGTCTACACATATACGTAATGACTAACACACTCGATTGAAATGCTGAATGAACTCAACAATAATACTCTATGGATATACCATTGGTCCAACTCACTACTTTTAAGAGCATATGCATAGCTCACCACTTTTAAGTACATATCATGACCAAGGTACATCACTCAAATGCCAAGACTTACGCAATCTACCAGCGACCCCAACTTACTGCTTTTAAGGGCATATTCACAACTCCCCACTTTTGCGAACATATTATGGATCACTGGTCTATCTTAGGGATATTGATCTAGCTCGCTACTTTTAAGAGCATATGCACAGCTTACTATTTTTAAGAGCATATCATACTCAACGCCCGTCCATGCCCGATGCATAACTCTAATAGACCTACACAATCTTACCCTGAACTGACCCAGGAAACTACACATGTGGCTGATAGTACATGTTACAAGAATGATAACATAATCCCAACTCACGACACGCTATAAATAATGTTACTATCAATCAGTTTGAGGTATAAGTCAATAAAGCATGTAATATACAAGACGTGTTACTACATTACGGTGTCACAATACTCTCTCTAATTATTCTAGTATTGCATGCAAAAGGAGTGGTACAACATATAACAAGTAAATAGTTAATAAAATCAAACAATAAAAATAATCCACATTCTATAACTAACAATCGATTGGGTAAAAGACCATAGCTATCAATTGATAAAATAGTCCAATCGATTGGGTTAAAAGCTAAGACAATCGATTGGGAAAACTAGTTCAATCAATTGGGTAATAATCCATCACAATCGATTAGAAAATTATCCAATTGATTGGGAGTCATCTTCTTCCCCAGAACTAGGTAGAGATGAACTGAGAATTTGTTTATTCAATTATGGGTCATTCCTTTATTGAAAACATGCAAAAATATCATATATGAGGCTACCAAGTGAGTGTAGATACTCACTAAATAGAGAAGGGGTGAATGTGTGTGTTGAGAAAGCTTGAAGAAGCTTTAATGGTGGGTCTTCTCTCTCTTCTTTCTCTCTTTCTCTTTTTCTGTTTCTCCTCCTCTCTTTTTTTCTCCTTTTTTTTCTCTTCCTTTTTTTTCTACTTCTTCTTCCTTCTTCTCTTTGAGAGTTTGTGTATGTATAGGTGTATGTATATATATAAGTGTATATATGAGTGTGTATCTATATATACATATCAAATCTCTCTAAAAAAACAGTCTCTCAAACATAACCAACAGATTTTTCGTCCAATATATAGGTGGGGGGCATTTTGTCAACACTTCATTACAACTTTGAGACCAAGTTCTGCTTCATCCGATTGATTGGACAAAGCTCCAATCGATTGGTAGCAATTAGTCAGATGGCAATTGATTAGTAATAGTTCAATTGATTGGGTTGAGGCAGTCTAGTGGCAATCAATTAGGTTACAAATAAAGCAATCATTTGATTTAAGGGCAATCGATTGAATAGGGCTTTACATAAAAGGCTAGTGTACTAATACTAAATCTCATTTATATCAATATGCATACAAAGGTACAGCAAAAAATGTGGGCATTACAATATATGCATAATATAAAATTTTAAAATTACCGAAATGTAAGTGTTGTTAGAATAATAAGAGAGAGGGGGAGAATGAGACAATACAAGATTGAGTATTATATTGAATGCTATGATAATACAAGAGTACAATGAGCCTATTTATAGGCTTGGTACCTGGGAATATTACATGGAATACTCTATCATCTAATTACGGATATATGAACCTAGATAGAATGCACAATAAGTTACAATCCATAATAAATCTAGACTAATATACTAGCAATATTCTAATAGCCCCCCTCAAACTCAAGGTGGTTGAATGGAAACCAACTTGAGTTTGGAAACTAAATCTTGAAGACGTTCTGGTGAATGAGCTTTGGTGAATACGTCAGCAGTCTGATCGATGGAGGGGCCTGAGATAAGTCGAATGGTGCCACAAGAAAGATGATGATGTACAAAATGACAGTCGGTCTCAATGTGTTTCATATGTTCATGAAAGACATCATTGTGAGCATTTTGAATGGCACTTTTATTATCACACTGATGGTTGTAGCAGTGGAATGGTTGACCTCCATGTCTTCAAGTAACCAGTGTAGCCAAAGATGTTCTTGAGTGGCATCAGCAAGGGCATGATATTCAGCTTCTATACTAGATCGGGCAACAAAAGTTTGCTTCTTTCTGCGCCAAGAGATGAGAAAGTCACCCAGGAAGAAGCAATACCCAGTAGTGGAACGACGATTAATAGGGTCTCCTACCCAATCTGCATCTGAGTAGGCACATAGCTCAAGAGAATAGTGAGTAGAGAAGTGGAGGCTATGAAATAAGGTCCCCTTGATGTACCTGAGAATGCGAAGAACTACTACATAATGACGAGAACGAGGACCAAAATGAAACTGGCTTACAATATGGATAACATAGGAGATATTAGGTCCGGTAACTATCAGATAAACAAAATTCCCAACTAGCTGACGATATAGAGTAGCTGACGAGACTCCCAGTTAGGCTCGAGAGGAGTGGTACTAGTCTTGTTGTCTGTAAGTCCTGCCCGTGTAAGTAGGTCAGAGGCATACTTGGATTGAGAGAGATAATATCCATCGCAATTGGAAGTGGTCTCAAGGCCCAAAAAATAGTTAAGCGCCCCGAGACATTTCAACATGTTGGCTGAGATAAGTTTTGAGATCTAAGATTCCAATTATATCATCTCCAATGATAATCATGTCATCAACATAGAGGAGGAGAAGAATAGAACCCTAGTCTAATTTGTAGATAATGAGAGCAGAGTCATGCGGGCTAGAAGTGAATCCGAAGTCCCTAACAATGGTAATGAACTTGGTGCACAATGCCCGAGGAGATTGCTTGAGACCATAGAGAGTGCGACAAAGTTTGCAAACCTTGTGAGAATGGTGGTGATGACCAAAAGGAGGTCGCACGTAGACTTCTTCAATGAGATCACCACTGAGAAAGCCATTTTTCACATTCATCTTAAATAATTTCCATTGGCGAACCGCAACAACTATAATTAAGCTGTGAACTAAAGTGAGATGGGCAACTGGGGAAAAGTTCTCCTCATAGTTAATCCCATATTCATGTGTTAATCCTTTGGCTACAAGATAAGCCTTATAGCAATCAATGGATTCATCAGAGTGAGTTTTGATTTTGTAAACCCACTTGTATCCCATAGCCTTCTTGCCATTTGGTAGATCTACCAAATTCCATGTATGATTTTGGTCCAAAGTTTGTAGTTCATCAGCCATTATTTTCTGCCAAAAAGGGTTAAAGTTGGCCTTGTGATAAGATTGAGGCTTATGGTGAGAGAGAATTGTAGAAAAATAATGGTAATCCAAAAGATGAATTGGAGGATTTTTTACTCGACCACTATGTCTAGGAATAGATCATGGTCTGATGTAGACCCATCAGATGGAGTAGCCAGCTCAGTAGAGACTGTGGTAGAAGAATCATATGAAGAGTCTAAAGATGTGGATGTAGGTAGAGGGACAGACGAAGATGCTAGTTCAGAGTGAGAACTTGTGTTAGTGGTGTCAGGAAATAGACCTATTGAGGAGTTAGTGAAGTAGAAAGGATTACTGGAAGGAGATAGATGAAACTTGGACATGGAGGAGAACATTTTATGTTCCCAAAAGACAACATGATGGGACACACGAAGACGTTTGGAGTAAGGGTCCCAACACCAATAGCCTTCATGTTCAATACCATACCCCAAGAAACAACATAAGCGAACTCGAGATTTTAGTTTTGTGTGCTCAGGTGGCTATAGTAAGACAAAGCAAGAAGAACCAAACACTTTAAGGGTAGTATAGTAAGGAGAATGGTTATATAGACGCTCATACGGTGACTGATGTTCAATAGTGGGAGAAGGGACACGGTTCATGGTATAAATGGCAGTGAGGGCAGCCTCTCCCTAAATTTATTCAGGACATGAGATAGATGTGAAAAGAGCTCGAACAATATTATGAATATGTTTGTGCTTATGCTTGGCTCTCCCATTTTGTTGGGAGGTGCCTGGACAGGAACGATGGGGAAGATTGCTATTTGGAAAAAAAAAAAGTTAGAACACGTCTTTGTTTGTATTCTTGGGCATTATCAGCTCAAAACACTTTGATATTGCAAGAAAATTAAGTTTTGACCAAGTTTGCAAAATCAAAGTAAATCTGGGCCCTGGGGTAATTCAGATCGATTTTTCATTAGATATAGCCAAGTATATCGTGTAAAATCATCGATAAAGATTACATAATATCTGGATCCTCCCATTGTGACAGTTGGAGAGGGACACCAAAGATCAAAGTGAATTAGATTGAAAGGTGTAGAAGAAACAGAGTCACTATTATTAAATTGTAAAGCTAGTTGTTTGGCAAGTTGACAAGGTAAACAATCAACATCTCGACTTAATTGAACCTAATTGACCACTTGATGCTAAGGATTTTAACCGACTTGGCGAAACATGACCTAAATGAGAGTGTCAAAGGTGAAAAGGTGAGGTGGATGATACTGAAGCTAGAGTTTGAGTAAATGAAATAAGTGAGATAGAATGTCGAGATTGTTAAGTTCAAATAGTTGTCCAATTTTACAACCTATCCCAAGTGTTTATCCTGCTTGTGGATCTTGTACTGGACAACCAAAATTAGAGAAAGAAATGGTAAGTCCAAGTTCACACAGTTGAACAACAAATATAAGATTTAAAGTGAGTTTAAGAATGAGATAAGTGTCAAGGAGAGATGTGTGAGTGGTGGAGACTTGCCCTATGTAACTGACGTTCATATGGGAACCATCAACTGTGTTCATGGACTACAAAACCGAGCACAAGCAGTTCCCCTGAACCTCTGGCCCACGACCATTAGTTTTAGAACATCTGTCGATATGTCTACCGTATCTAAGTCGGCTTGGATGTACCTAGACGTTCAAGGTTACAATAACCTGATCGGTCTGTCATATTTGAGTCGCCCTGGACTCAATCCTCTTAATTAATCTGCAGCATCTGAGTCGCTCTGTAATAAATAAGGCTACTACCAAACGCTAATTGGCCTGTCATATCTGAGCCGACCTGGGAATCAATCTTTCTTAATCAACCTATCGTATCTGAGTCGTCCTGGGATAATTAATGTCGCAACAACCATAACATACTCTCTCAATTCACTATCACACACCATGCATGTTAATTTGACCCTGACATGTATGTTAATGTAACTACTGAATGAAAAATCGATGAACGCGTATGAAATCCTAAATCAAGTCATTAACTTCCTTTTAAACCAATTCCATTTAAAGTAAATTTATGAAAATAGTATAATTTCAATCAGTTCTTTAAAAGCTTCCAAAACTACTTCCAAAACAATTCCTTAGGGAAAAACAGACAAAACTTGCAAACTGCCCGGTCGCGTACGCGGCCATTTATTTATTTATTTTTTTTAGAATACCAAAAAAAATCCATTTTCAGTGCGCACGCGGGTTGCGGGCATATGGTTGCTCGTACAAACCAGAGGCTGTCTTCAACCTTTTCCTTTTTTTTCCCCCCTTTTTTTTTCTTCAAGCTCTTTTCATACCCATTTTCAAAATCTATTTAAAACATTTTTCCGCAAGGATCATGAATATGTGATTGGGTTACACTAATTTGGATAATGGCTTTTGGAATTTGTGATTTACCGAGAGGTGATGAAACTTTAAACTTAGCGTTCGTCGCGATACGAACGAATTAGCTTCTGAAATTTAAAACTTAGCTTCCCTAGACCAATACCTTTCAATATTCATTCACAAAACTCTTTTTGGTTAAGGTTTGCAAAATCACCATTTTTACACTAAAAAAAAAAAATACTAAAACGAATTTCATAAATGCAATCACACAATCAAGCAATACAAATTGAAATTAGGCATGAATTTGCATTGTAAGTGAGTTAGCAATATTCACTGAAACTGAAGTTTGAGTATTTTTTGAGAAAGAATAAGAAATCCAACTCTTGAAGCTCCTTGGCTATGGAGTTCTCAAGCTCTCTCTCTCTCTCTCTCTCTCTCTCTCTCTCTCTCTCTAGAAATAATTCTATAAATCTATCTCTCTGTGTGTTTTTTTCTCTTTGATTTCAGTTTGTAAGAAAAAATGCAGAATTGTGTGTGAGAGTGTATGTTATATAAACAAAAATCCCAACTTAGAGCCCAAGTTCATCCCTGTTCACTCAAAAAAAATTCTAATTTCAATTTAATTACATAAATACACAGCTATACAACTCTCATATATGACATATAATACGTATATAATCTGTGTTTGTTTGTGTAGGAGTCACTTCGGATGCTAGGGGTCACATTAGATGTTTGGGACAATAGCTTTTGGTACAAACTCATGCACACATAATTTTGCATCTCCAAACATGGCCATAATTAGTTGCTAAGGCAATAATAGGAGTGTTTGAGAAAACAACTTTTAAACTAAAAATCTAACACATAAAGATTTGGTTAAATGATTGGTAGGTACAAGTCAAGTACTGAGTGTGACTTCCTAAATTCGTGGACATCTATTCGCGGTGCATACAATTTTTGTTTGTTAACTGGTATTTTAGCGGGGCTTGCCGCCGCGTTAAAAATACAGAAAAATAAACTCTGTGTAGGAAATAATTTCCCGGTTGTATAAAAATATAGTTTGAGTCAAAAGCAATTATTTTTATCTGTTGGAAAATATAGTTTAACTCAATAGAAGGTATTTTCAAAAATGCAGTTAGACGCCACACAGGTATTTTTTTCTGGTTAAAATATAGTTTTGACTTTGAACAAATATTTTTGAGTAGTTGAAAATACAGCTTGTAATTTATAACAGATATTTCTTTATTTATGAAGAATTACGTTTTGACCCAAACAAATATTTTCATTCCTCAAAAATATATTATGCACTACAAATAAGTTTTCTTACTTATCCAAAATAAAACGAATAATAGAAATATAGTTTTGAAATTGCATTCAACGATTACATTTATTCAAATTACATTTTTGAAATTATTGAAATATAGGTTGTTACATCCTTCCCCCCCTTAAACAGGATTTCGTCTTGAAATCTAGGCTAACTAGTCATGGAACAATTTTTCTTATATCGGCTTCGACTTTGACTTCCCAAGAGGCTTCATTCTTGTCATGGTGATACCACTGAACCTTTACCAATGGGATGCCCTTCAGGATTCTTACGGGTCTCTCCTTACAAGTAAAGTTATGACTCACCTCAATATCAATAAAGCTAACCATGTGAGAAGGATCTCATATGTATTTTCTTAACATACTGACATGAAAAATGTTGTGAACTCCCAACATAAAGCAAGTCGATAAGCCACTTTCCCAACACAATCCAGAATCTCAAATGGTCCGATGAAATGAGGGGTTGGCTTCCCTTTTTAAGACCAAAACGTACCACTCCTCGGGTCGGTGAAACCTTAGGAAGCACATGATCAATACTGAATTCCAAATCCTTTCAGCGTCGATCAACATAACTTTTGTGCCTACTTTGTGCGGTCCTCATTCTCTCTTTAACAAGTAAAATCTTCTCGTTGGTTTCCCTAACCAAATTTGGTCTGAACTGTTCTGTGTCTCCGACCTCTGCCCAACATAGCAAAGAATGACACGGCCGTCCGTACAAATCTTCAAACGGGGCCATCCCAATACTTGTATGATAGCTGTTCTTATAAGCAAATTCAACCAAGGGTAAGTGTGTCTCCTATGACTCCTCAAAGTCAATAACACAAGATGGAACATGTCTTCCATGATCTGATTAACACGCTCAATTTGTCCATTTATCTGAAGGTGAAAAGTAGTACTCATCTTGAGTGAGTTTCCCATAACTTCTTATAGACTCTCCCAAAATCCAAAAGTGAAACATGCATTGTGGTCTAACACAATTGACACAAGTGCACCATGAAGTCTCACAACTTGTTGTATATACATCTGACTCATCCTTTCCACTAGATACGTTATACTTGAGACAATGAAATGAGCAGACTTAGTCAATCGATCTATAATTACCCAAATGGCATCATGATTCTGCTGTGACCAGGGCAATCCCACTACAAAATACATTGTTATGTGTTCCTATTTCCACCCATGGAACTGGTAAGGGTTGTAATAATCCCGAGGGTCTCTGATGTTCGGCTTTTACTTGTTGACATGTTAAACAATTAGATATGAATTCAGCTACATCCTTCTTCATACCTTCCCACCAGAAATTTCTCTTCAAGTCCTTATACATTTTTGTTCCTCCCGGGTGAACTGTAAATCTTGACTTATGTGCTTCCTCAAGAATGTCCTTTCTTAAATCTCCACAATCTGGTACATAAAATCTCTCTACACCTATGTCCTCCATCAATTCCCACTTTTCATTCCATCGGATCATTCTTTGACATCATAACAAACCATATCTGAAACTTCTCATCCCCTTTCTATGCTTCTATGATGCGGCTAATAAGAGTGGTCTATAAAATAAGACATCCAAAATGTTTCCCTTCTCCTTTCTCAGCAATCTGTGCATCAAACTCATTCATAGTTTCCAATGCTCGCCATACCCTAATCATCAAGGAGGCAATTGTTCCACAAGTTTGCCGACTCGAAGCATCAGCGACCACATTAGCTTTATCGGGGTGGTATTCTAACGTGAAGTCGTAATCCTTAATCAACTCCATCCATCTGCGTTGCCTCATGTTTAACTCCTTCTACGTAAACAAATACTTAAGACTCTTGTGATCTGAGATCAAATCAAACTTCTCACCATAGAGATAATCCCTCCAAATCTTGAGAGCAAGCACCACTGTTGTAGACACCTCAGTTTTGCCCAACCCAATCTTTTCAAAAATAAAGTGCTCGTTGACACGAGCCTGTCATTTTTTTGAATCACCCCAATTTGACTTAAATGGAAGAAATATTGCAAGTCAAAAGTTATGGGGTCAAAAGGTCAAAAATTCCACATGCACCTACCACACATGATTGGAGACATTCCCCCGGTGGAATCAAACAAGAGAAGCAAAAAGCAAAAAACAAAAAAGAAAAACAAACAAAGCTAAAAAAACAAGAAAAACAAACAAAGGAAAAAATAAAAACAAAAGAAAAACAAAGCAAAAAAAAGAGAGGACAAGTCCCCATAATCTGTGCGTTGGCCTATAAATACAAAGCATTCGGCAGAGGAAAAGGGGAAGGGGGGGTGAGGGGAGGAGGAAACCACGGAAAAAGACTACCTCTATACCTCCCCCCATATCTCCTACATCTTCCTCTTCATCTCCCTCACTTTGTCATTAAATACAAAAAAAAGGCACAAAAAAGAGTTTCCATTTTTTCCACCATTATATCACATCTTCTAACCACCACCATCAAGGCCATCGCTACAATCATCACTTAACTACCATATTACCACAATTCTCCTCATTGTCGCTTCACCGTCAACATACCACCTCAAATCATTCCCCAACATCCCAGTCACATGCCATCAATGTTATAGCTGATTTCTCGAGTTCTTTTATAAACTCAAGTTTTTATTCAAACTTTTCTTTTTATCTTGTGCATTTCATCCTTATTCTTGCTTGATAATAAAAGAAAAATTGATAAAGATATCCACATCCTACTCGGTATTACTTGATTTATAATAAAAAAAAAACACATCCAACACGAGATTACATCGATCCCCATAAAGAGATCCTACGTGGTTTCTAACATAGAGATCCATGTTCTACTAGGGATGATGCGGTTGCTATACGGAGACCTAAGTGTTACCGGGGAGTACGTGGTTTTCTAATACAGAAATTCATGCCTAATAAGAAGGATTGCTTAATTCACATAAATAGAATAATAAAAAGAAAGAGAGGACCAATCGAACTTCATAGCTGCCTTTGCATTCAGAGATATTCACAGGTAAGTCTTCTTATCCTACACATACTTCACAATCTCTTTTATTTCATTTGGGCGCTGACCCTTACTTCCGACATAAAATAAAAATCCAAAAAAAAAAAATCTATTTTCTGTCCTTTGGGCACTGTCCCTTTCTGATGTAGTAATTATATTAGTAATACTTGATGTTTTTTTAGTAGTGTCTTTTAACATTGTTTGTTTTGGTTGTCATTTGGTGTTGGTCACAAGCATGTTTTGGTTGTCATTTGGTGTTGGTCACAACCAGAGTCATAGCCAAGCGATCGAAGACATTTTGATCGATTGAAGGATGATGCTGTCCGATCGAGCGAGAGCGCTTCGATCGATCAAACTTGTTGATTCCTGAGATGATTCTTTTAAGTATTTCATGACTTTCTATTTTAGAAATCTATCATCAAATTGTCCCTATAAGCTCAGTTTGTCACAACAGTTTTTAGAACTTGAAGCCTTAAGGCTATTTTCTTCAATGACTTTTGAAAACCACTTTGAATGCTAATACCATTTAGAGTGTAAGTAATAACCATTGTTTTAAACCGTCTTCTAAGTATTTTAAATCACTTGTGATGATATAGTTCCGGTCATGTAAGGGCTATTGATTCTTTATCTTTAGAAAAATACGGAATGCTGAAAAGGAATGAACTCCATAGAACATTAATGAGTATGCATGGTAGATGGTTAGGATCAATGTGGATTCACGTATTTCCAACACCTTTAGTTTATCTGTTTAATTAGTTATGTTTCTTTTTACTTTAGTTTGTTATTTTGTTTAATTTAATTAATTAGGATTCGTTAGAACCTCCACACGTATATTCATCTTTTTCCTTTTCTTTAGGTTTTAACTTAGTAGACATTCTCTCTATTCCTTCCCTGTGGGATCAACCTGGACTTATCCAGTATTACTTGCACGATCACCTTAACTTGGTTGTTGCACAAGAGCGCACAACTTTTTAGTTGTGTTAAGTTTTTGGCGCCGTTGTCAGGGAAGGCAACTAGGTTAGGATTTTACTAAGTTATTTTCATCTTTCTTCTTTTTCTTTAATAAATAAATAAAAAATAAAAATAAAAACTTTTGGACTTTTTCCCTCACAAGATAAAAATAAAAAATAAAAATTCAATTGTTTAAAAGTTTTGGGTAGACATGTCTTATATATTACCCTCCATACAACACAAACACAGATGCCACCAATATGTACACATTAGGTAATCAAAACTATCCCCCAAGTTGGCAAGCACCCACATATAACACAGATTATCAATCTGAGTGTTACCAACCACCACAATGGGGAAACAATAATAGTAGTTCCCATGATTACCAAATGTACCAAGACTTTCCCTTTGGCGAGTCTTGTCCACAAACACAATGGGATGGAAATTACTATCAACAACAATGGGGCGAATCTTCATATAGTAATAATGAAGAGAATAACCAAGTTGAGGATAATGGTATGTTAAAGTTGCTGCTTAGTGAAATGAAAAGGCTAGATAGTGCACTTGATAAATTAGAAACTAGATATCAACAAGCATATGATAGCCAACATATAGAAGACTATACCAGTCCTTCAATACTACAACCTAAATTTCAAGACACTAACAATGGAATAGAATTGGAGTACAATGATGGGTTCATACCGAATGAGGTTAACAACTCACTTGAGAAAGTCATAACCCAACAAGAATTCCAAAACCAAACCATTGAGCATGAAGTTGTAGAACCATCTTCTCCTTAATATACAACCCCAGACATCAACTCCTTCACTGCCTGGATAAAATTGCACATTCTCTTTGTCCAGAGCACCTCAATAGATGACATACATAGTGAGGAGAGTTAAAAGGATGAGAATGAGAATTTAAAACATGATGGGAGTTTAGGTGATTGCACACAACTAGGAGAGGAGAAGTCCCTTGTTGACTCTCTCCCTAACTGTGATAGTGACCCTAGGGAGGACATAATTGAAAAATCTAAATCTGATTTAGATTCATGTGATATTCATGAACCCTCACCTCTTTCGACTGAAGAGGTGATGTCGTCAAGTTGCCCATCACCTATCCTCGTTATCAATCAAAGCTCTCATCCCGAGCTTGAAAATCATGTGTACCTCACTATTGAACAAGTAGAATGTGTTGTGGAAGAGGATGATAAGGATTCTAGCACATGTACTTCGCAAAATTTTATTTTTTAAAATTCTTTGAGAGAGGACTTTAGGAACTTTCGGACCCACATTAGATGATCTTAAACTTCAACAAGAAGCTAGTAATCTCCTAGACTGCTTGACCTTCTTGAATAATAATGACATTGAGGCTCAAATAGATGCCTTTATCCAAGTCCAGTCCAAAACCATGTGCATAGAACAGAAATTAAATTCCTATGATCATATCTCCATAGATTCTGTTCTAGAACTAAAGGAGGGTAAAGAAGCTAAATTAGAATATCACTTAGACCCTGCCACTTTTATTGAACCATGGCCTCCTCTTCTTTTTAGTATTAAAATAGAGGCCGTTATAAGAAATACCAACACCAAAGATCGTTTCTTGCATATAATTCCTAAAAAGTGTGATATACCTCTTATAATTGTCCACTACAAATTTAGAGGCCATAGGTTTTGCATCATCTCCTCTGACCTTGTGCCTGACATTAGTTGGGAGGAGTTGCATTTTCATGAAAATCCCAATGTTTTTCTCACTGTTAAATTATTTCATTGGGAAGATCTTCAAAAATTTTGGTTATTAATTTATGATAAAAATCTTGATTAACCGAATTTATTTACTGAGTAGTTGTATTATATTCTCTATTTTTCCTTATTGCTACTAATGATTTTGCAGGTAACTTGAAAAAAAATGGATATTAACGCCTCGAGGTAACATCCTTCCTTCTCTCGCTTTACTTTACATGTCCATGTGCTTAGTTTAGAACATTGAAGACAATGTTTAGTTTTAGTTGGGGGGAGTGAGTCATTGCATGCCTCGTTTCTTTCTTTTTATGCTTTAATGTCAATATACCTGCTTAGCAACATGTCTCAGTAAATTAAAATTGTAAATTTTTTTTTTTAAAAAGTAAATTAAAATTGCAAAAAAAAAAAAAGCATGAAAAGAAAAAAAAAATGTCAATGGTTGTTAAAAAATAAAAATAAAAATAATAATAAAAAGAAGAGTGCGAAAAATAAATGAGAGAGAGAGAGAGAGAGAGAGAGAGAGAGAGAGAGAAAGAGAAATTGGAGATGTGGGAAAGTTTGAAAAGTTGTAGTAGACATTCCAATCACATCCTTTGACCCAATTGAAAATCACAAGCCTCTTTCTTCTTAATCGAACACCTCTTTTTCCACGTCCTGATGATTTTAAGTTGATTAGATTTGAAGTTAAGGTAATGAGGGAGTTTTCCACGATATCTCGCTCTTCTAGTGAAAAGTATCCATTCATGAGACTTTATGCAATAAAATGTCCGTTTTTCAATTTAGATATGAAAAGTATTAGATTCCATTTACATTTACTCTTTATAGCTTTCATATCATGAGTGATAATTATTACACCTAATTCGCAGTGATTTCATCTTGGGAGTGTAATCCTAGTGAGAGTCGAGTCAAAATGAATGTCTTGATAGCGTCTTAGGTTATGCCAGCTTTGAAATTAAAGTTTTGTATTTTGGTTGTCCATTCACACATACACTTGAAGATTGATAGGTATGGAACATTCTAATGACTTTGATAGTAGATTAACTGTAATGTGTGTGTTGCATGACTATGGCATACTAGAGAGTTTCATAAGACTGTTGAGCTTAACTATATTGCTAAATGAGAGGAAAAATTTCTTGAAAACATTTAAATGAGAACCATTACCATAAATATGAATTTTGTGGGTAAATTCACTGCAAACCCTCACGAGACAACACTCGTCCACTAGGGGGAACTTAGGGGTTTAAAGGCTTGCTGCATACGCTAAATGCAATCGCGATTCCTGCGAAAGTGATTTAGGATTTTTACTTTCTTTTGTTTTCAATGTCTATAATTTAAATAAACAATGTTGTAGTTCGCTTCATTGCTAGGGACTAGCAACGAGCTAGTTGGGGTGTGATTCAAGGGGAAAAGTGCATATTCATAGCGTATTACATAGTTTTTTATGCATACTTTTATCCCCAAAGTCCCTACATTTAGGTGCATTCTAATAACAATGTTGTTTTTATTGTGTTAATGTTAAAACATATGTTTATACATTGTTTTATAGGTATTAGAATGTAATTCAATGAAGTGGGGCTAAAGAAAAGTGATTTTGGTGGAGAGAACAACATAAGCAGCTGAGCAAATGCCAATTTTGATAATGAAGACTTCAGATTTAGAAGATTTCCCCCAAGATATGAAATGTAGATCTTTGAGTTACGGTTGCATGGCCACAAACGGGAGGTCAATCCGAGGTCTGAGTGAAAAGTTATGGTCATTCTCCCATCTGTGCGCAGAGTTGTCAAAATCAGAGAAGTTCAAGGGCTTGAGAAGAGTTCAATCGATCGAACCTTCGATCGATCGAACTAAGCTCAATTTATTGAACTTTATTTTCTCCCAAAAGTTGCATAAAGTCTGCAGGAACCCTATAAATAAGTTGTTTTGATACCAGACGAAAGGAGGATGCTCCAGAATGCAAAAAAACAACAGTTTAGGGTAGTTTTAGGGTTAGATTAGGAGTAGATTAGGTTAGATTCTTATTTTTCTTCCTCTTTTCCATTGTTATATTGAAGATTATTGAAGATTCAAGTTGGTTTCATGTTTATTACAAGCAATATTAAGATTATTCCAAGTTTTTCTTTTCCTTTTCTTTATTTCATTTTTTATTAGTTTATATGTTATGATTACTCTTGGTTACTACTTCTGTATTAGTTTATTCATGTTTCCGTAGTTTAGACGTTGGAAATATGTGATGACATATTGATTCTTAGCCTCTGCCATGTATGATATAGAAAACCTAGGCTTGATCGATCGAAGGTATTTCGATCGAACGAACCAGAGCCATAGTCAAACGATCGAAGACATTTCGATCGATTGAAGGATGATGCTGTCCGATCGATGGACAGAGCTTCGATCGATCGAACTTGTTGATTCTTGAGATGATTCTTTTAAGTATTCTATGACTTTCTATTTTAGAAATCTGTAATCAAATTGTCCCTATAAGCTCAGTTTGTCACAACAGTTTTTAGAAGCCTTAAGGCTATTTTCTTCAATGACTTTTGAAAACCACTTTGAATGCCAACACCATTTAGAGTGTAAGTAATAACCATTGTTTTAAACTGTCTTCTAAATATTTTAAATCACTTGTGATGATATAGTCCCGGTCATGTAAGGGCTGTTGATTCTTTATCTTTAGAAAAATACGGAATGCTGAAAAGGAATAAACTCCATAGAACATTAATGAGTATGCATGGTAGATGGTTAGGATCAATGTGGATTCACGTATTTCCAACACCTTTAGTTTATCTATTTAATTAGTTATGTTTCTTTATACTTTAGTTTGTTATTTAGTTTAATTTAATTAATTATGATTCGTTAGAACCTCCACCCATATATTCATCTTTTTCCTTTTCTTTAGGTTTTAACTTAGTAGACATTCTCTCTATTCCTTCCATGTGGGATCGACCTGGACTTATCCAGTATTACTTGCACGATCACCTACACTTGGGTGTTGCACAAGAGCGTACAAATTTTTTGTCGTGTCAACTAGAAGACAAAGTATTTAACTGTGTAGGTCAAAGCCCCAGTGATCGTCCTTCAGAAGGACCCAGTTTTTCAGTATTTAATTCCTCTCGAGCTCTCATTCTCTCTGAAAGTAATTTACCTTCAGCACCTTCACGGGTTTTCACCGAATCCAGTTATGTGATTGTTGTGCTTTAATGTATCTTCTGATTTGAAAGTATGTGGCACCCTTGTTGTTTAGAATGATGTATGTGATCTTGTGAACCCAAAAAGGCTTGTATCAATTAAAGTGGACTTTATTGGATTGCAATGAAGGCCAAGGTCCTGGGATGAGAAATGAATGGATCGCATGAAGGCTAAAAGTTTATTTTGAAAGGTCGGTTAAGATTCCTGAGATCGCCTTATGCCCTGCGTCTTTCCTTCTTTTGATTGTGCTCTTTTTGTTTTTGTTTTTGTTTTTGTATTCATCCCAATCTAGTGGGGGGTATGTTATTGCTGAGTAAAGTATGTATGGAGAATTGCCCTATTTTGAAGTATGTATCCGAGTTAGATCGTATCTTTTGTGGATTTGCTCCAGCTTTGCATCAAGTTCTATTTTGTTTGTTTTCTTTTTCTTTTTCTTTTTCCTTTTGGCATTGCTCCAGTATAGGGGGCAATCCTCAGGGGTTTAAGTTTGAAAAGAAATCATCATACGACTCAAGTAGGCTAACGAGTGGAAGTAATGTATGGATAGCTGAAATGATCGCCTCTAATCATTTTGACACAAGTCGAGTTAGGTTCAAAGATCATGTATATGCATCATTAAAGTTAGAGATCTTGAGAATGCATATTTACTTTCCTGATGAGGATTGAGGGGACTCATATCGGCAGTCAGTGATCATGATGACGTCTTTTGCTGAGATGTGGGGGGCAAAGACTGCCCCAATTGATGTATGTCATGATCCTGAGAATGGACCAAGGAGTTCCTGTTCTTGAATGACCGTCGGCTATCTACTCTATTTTTGTGTACTTGAATGACATCAAGCATTCGTGAATTTGCATTGAGTGCGCCTTTTGTCATCTGATTCTGGTTGAGATAGTGAGCATTGTCAGAGGATGAAATGGTCAATTTGTTGGTCTGAGTTGTTCTCGACATAACATTGTATTGATCGTAATTTTGGGTAGAACCAGATATAGCATTGTTGCTTCAAAAGTCTAGTACGATGTCTAATTTGTATTCAACAATTATTAAGATAGTCATATCCAGCGAATCATGAAATTTAAAGAATGAGAGTAAGATGACAGTTATTGAATGATGCAAAGAATGAGTTTTGTTTTTGTTTTTTCATTTAAAAGTATGTACTTATACAAAGCAGATAAAGCATAAATTTAATAGTATGGAGAAACTGCCCCTATGTGGCATATTATAAGGAATAATGTTTCAGGATAGTTGGCTGAATATTGGGTCTCTTATGCAAGACGTCTTGGACATGACCAAAGGCTTGTGCATGTATATGGGTAGAAGTAGGCCTATTGGTTCAATGGCTTGAAGGTTCGAACAATCGCGAAATGCGTTGATACTGCTCGAATTTGATCTCCTCGAATTTTGTCGTCCGCACCTTGCTCAGGCTCGATGCTTGGACATGTTTGGATTCAGAATTTAGAGTGGTTTGGACTGGTTTTCAAATTCAGACATTCTCGATCCGTGAAAAAGTCGATGATGTTGTGAGTAAGTGAGCGTGTAGAAGCTTCCCATGTTGACTTCTTCCAGAAGTGTACCTGTGGTAGAGTTCAAAAGGAGTAGAGGTAGACGTAAAGTTAGTAAGTCGCTTCAAAGAAAATAAATGGGGATTCTTCTCCCAGTGAGTCGTTAGAGATGGGAGAGTACTGCCCTAGTGTGATATGTGTTCCCAAGGTATGAGATGAATCTGGATAGCCTTTCAGCGTCACCAAATGTCTTTGAAAAGTGGTTTTGTCCTTGAGGAGTTTTATGTTTGGTTTGAAAGGTGAGAATGAGTTTGGAAAAAGTCTAGCAGCCTTCCGGTGACGTTATGAAGTTTTGGAAAAGTATATCCATCCTTGTTAAAATGTAAGGAGAGGATAACTGAGAATAAGCAGCCCTTCGACGCCATTATGAAGTTTGAAAAAGTGCATCCACCCTTGTTAAAATGTAAGGGTAGGACGAGTAAGAATGAGCAGCCTTTTGACGCCGCTTTAAGTTTGAAAAGTTTTTCTGCCCCCTGGTTTGTAAAATGTGTAGGGGGGAAGACAGAGAAGGATTCGCTAGCTTGTCAGCTCCATTTATTGTTTTTGAAAAGTTTTTCTATCCCCAGTTTATATAAGGGGAGAATAGAAAAGAATTGGGTGGCCTATCGACACCGTATTATGTTTTTTGAAAAGTTTTTCTACCCTTGGTTTATATAAGGGGAGATAGAAAAGAATCGGATAGCCTATCAGCGCCGTTTCGTATTTTGAAAAGTTTTGAATGCACACGTGCAAAATGTGACTATGTGGAGAGGTTGACGTCTAATATAGATTTATTTAGGTCCGGTTCTCGAACCTTCAAACCTCCGGTGCCTTAACATCTTCTCAGGTTGGTGGTTTCGAGCTTCAGTGCTAGTACCGGCAGTACTACCGCAACGTCTATGCCACTTACTGATCCTCCAATCTAATCTTAAAGTTCAGTTTTAGAACCAAGTTATGTCATGCTTGATATAAGTGTGTAGTGTGTATAGCGATAAAGTATGGCATTAGCCTTGTAGTTTCAGTATGGCATTGGCCTTGTAGTTTTGTTTGAGTCGTAGGTACCTGTGCAAACAAGTTTATAACGTAAAAAAGAATTATAGAAGTATAGAGTAGTTAGTAAAAGAAATGCCCCTTTAGAATATGAAAACCACCAAAGTGATGGCCTGAGTCCTCTTAAGTGTATCCCCAGCAAAGTCGCCAGTTGTCGCGCCTGCCCCGAAGATAAGGGGCGGTCCCTTCGAGGATCACGACAATTACGTTGATAGGCATGTGAAAGGTGGGGAAAAAGGTACGTGAAAGTGGGAGTAGGGCCAAGTAAGAGTTCAGAGTCACCATCTAACATTTATTCGGGAGTTAGGATCCCTGCAAAGATAATCGACACAGTCATCTTTGAATTTTGAAAAAATGTTTTGGAAAAGTAAGGCCCTTTAAAAGTGTGACTCAAATAGTCATGCAAAACCAGAGTTCTTGAGATGGGTTCGGGGACTCAATTATGTCGAGGGAAGGTATTAGGCACCCTCGAACATCCCTGACATGCGGTTGCCAATTTTAGTGGTTTTCATAGTCGTGGGACATAAATAAGAAGTAGTAGAATATATATACAAGAAATTGAACTCGAGAGTTTGTGACACGTGGTCGCCGATATATAAATCTCGACTCGAAATAAGTAAAAGTTATTTAGAATGTGAGAAAGTATAAGTAGCGGATGGTTATGGTCATACCCTAGTAAGGGTTGCATACATATCTCGACTCAAGAATCAGGACGTACGTAGTTCAGTGTTGTGTATATGTATGTGAGCGTTTTGTCAAGCTAGACTGTTAGTGTGTAACATAGTGTTTTGAGTAAAGTCGGTGTAGCTAGGAACATTAACCTATACAGTGTAGTCCAAGACTTTAACCTTGAGAAAGTAGTGAGTTTATGAGAAAGTGTTTTGAGTAAAAGTCAGAGTAGATCGACCGCACGAGGAGTTTTTTTGCATTTTTGTTTTTATGATTTTTTATCTTTTTTTATGTGCCGGAAGTAAGGGTCGGTGTCCAATGCAAGTGGTTTGAATGTAGTTGTGAAGTAATTGATAAGTTCATAGATTTGTTATATATAATAAGTATGTACAATAGTAAGTAAATAAAGCGGTAAAGGTGGATGGAATGACCAGTAGGTTTATAGGGAGGCCATACCACTAAGAGTAAGAGTTGAGGATGTTACTTGTGCAAAGGAGACTATTGAAGTTCAGTCGATGTTTGTTGAGAAAGAATAAAAGAAATCCGAGAAACGTTGCAGAAATAATCCAAGAAGGCCCAAGTCGTATTTCGACACAAAATCAACTAAAATGGACGTCATGGTTGGGTCTGAAAGGGCCAAAATAGTTAGAAAAGCTTTAAGTTGGGCCAAAATGGGTCCGGGCTAAATTGAGCGGGACCCGCGGGGGTTAAAACTGGTATTTTCTAGGTTTGTTTGAAGCTGTGGTTGAGCTGAGCTAATGGGTTTTTGATGTACAAAGATGAAGGTTATCTTGGTTTAGTGTTTGAGGAAAAAACAAAGCCTAAGGGAGAGAGTGAATTGACCCTTTTTTTGGGGGGGTTCCGGGGATTTTCCAAACAAAGCCTAAGGGAGAGAGTGAATTGGCAATTTTTTTTGGAAGGGGGATCTTCTATTTATAGGAAAAATTTTGATTTTGAAAAAATGAATTAATTAAATAAATATAAAAATAAAATAATAATAATAAAGTAATAAAAAAATCTAGATATTGTGTGTGTGTGCGTCACGTTCTCTGGGATTTTTCAGAATGCTACGCAGTTGAAAACTGGACCGCTAGGTTCTCTCGACTAACACAGAATTTTGAAGTCAAAATTGGATTTTTAAAAATTTATTTGGCTCACATTCAGCACCAGTTATGGTAGAACGCGCCAATCGAGGTGCATTTTCCGAAATTCGGTGTCGAAATGAGACGAAATTACATGGATCCCTTTATTTTAATGTGTAGAGTATTTTCCTCCAATCAGAAAGTGACTCCTATGGCACGATTGGCCCAAAAATGGATTACTTAGTCGCTAAGCAAAGAAAATATCTAGATATCTGTACATGCACCGCGCTTCCGAATTCTTTGGAAGGTAGTGCGACGAAAACTTGGTCCTCAGTGGTTCTCTTGACAAACGCAGAATTTTAATGCAAAACTGGAATTCTTGAAACGCTATCAAACTCATATTAAGCACCTGTCTTGACAAATCCGTTAATTAAAATGTACTTTTTCAGAATCTGGTATCGGATTGAGACAATGTTTACAGGGATTTCTCCGTCTCGATGTAAAAGGTGTTTTAATCCAGACTAAAAATACCACAGCCGATATGATCTCAGATCCGGTGTTCAATCGAGATGAAATTTTAGGGAGTCCTCGGTAATGCTACGCACTTCCATTCTGTCATGAAAAATGCTTGTTTAAACACCCGAAAAGCTAAAAAAGTAATCCCGGTCCCTCTCTGGCAAAATAGCAGATTCGTCCAAACTTTAAACAATGATTATTTCTTCACCGTGGTTCGATTTTGACGATTCGAAGTCTAGGGACATTGCACTTATGAGCTCTTCATACCCGTCGGACTCGATGTACATTATCTGTCCGTCTCTTTGTAGGTGGGCAAAAATCGGGTGTCTATAGCTGATCTGACATGCTTTTGAAACCATGATGGTGGGTATTCAAATTGACGATAACTTGATTTGACATTTGATTTGACCTCCAGATATTCTGATTAGGACTCCAGCTTTTCTTTCCTCGATTTACATCCCCAGTGAGCTCCCCCTACGACAATTATTTCTTTTTTTGGCAGGTCAAAATGGGGTGTCTACATAGAGTTTAAAACAATCAGGTGTTAGAATAACAAATTGTATCCATAATACAAATCATTACAAAATTCCAAGCAATATCAAAAATAGTCTTTTCCATATATAACTTCTTGTCAAGTAAAATATGACCAGTTTTGTGTTTACCCTATCTGTGTGGGTTAGGACGTACATCGTCCATTGCATGAGTTAATACCAAAAAAAATAAAAATGGGGTCATTGCCCTATACCTAGATTCATGCTATTACAGTTGCAAAATCATAGGGTTATGCATCAATATAGCTAATATGTACTTAGCTATATCTAAAATATCAAACATCTTTATAGGTGCCCATCAGTAAGTCCAGTGAGTCACTGGGTCAGAATCGGTAGACTTGATGGATCTGACAAGTAAAAGCCACTATCTGCAGGGCCTAGAGATGGATCATGATCCATAATCTCCAACTCTACTAATATCTCCTTTTGCAGCACTGGTAGGAGTTCCAGTTCATCCTCGAGGTAGGCCGCGACATCGTCTATTCCCATACCTGCCTCTTGCCTCCTCCTCCTCCTCCTCTTTATCATCGCCCATTGTAAAGGGGCCATGATGGCGACTTCATTGTCAATATCCTCAATATATAATGGGAGCTACTGGATCCTCCACTAGAATAATCGGTAGGGGCATAGCTAGTTATACAAAATGAGCCTGCACAATGTGTCTCTAGGGAGAGGTTGAAAGCATCGCTACCTACCAACTGAACCATCTCTAGTAGAACTAATCGTTGAGCCTCTAGAAAGTATAAAAACTCTAATGGACTAGGGTAAAATTGACCAACCCACCACATGGACCTGATGCCACAAATCTAGCTCAACTAATGTTGTTGCCCGCTGTTCGATCATAGTATGGTATAGTTCAAGAAAAGCTGGAAATACCGCACCTGGGGAAATCCAGTGTCCTCCATAAATGTCTGGTACAAATAGTGGCTGAATCATATCTATACTTGACAAAAAGGCACTAACTTATATCAAGTCTAATCTTATAAGAGATAGTTTTAAGCGTTTGGGTTGTGCGGGTCTATCTGCCTATCATAAAATCGGGTGTGTGAAGCTTAAGCTTGCAGAATTTATGACCGGGTTTATAAACCCTAAACTTGGCTAAATTGTTCTGATTACCTGGATCTGATACCACTAAACCTTGTCACGCCCCGACATTGCATAAATAGGAAAAGTATTTAATTTCCTTTATGGACCCGTAGGTCGTGACAATTTGAAGGATCGATCCGTCCCAAACATAAAACAACATTATAATTTAAAATAGAGTAAAAGCAGTACTGGTGTAATGAAATTCCAACATAGTTTATTACATTATATAAAAATCTTAAGGCACATCCCGCCTTTCAAATAATAAAATATGTTACATTGGTCTTATTACAAAAATCCAGTTCATTAATTAAAATAGTAATAATTGTAATCTCTCCCAGTGGTAGTAGAACTTAGTTTGCGTAATCACATTATCTGCCCTGATCATATCCTACAAAATCTAGACATAAATATCCAGGGCACATCAACGCCGTCAGCTTTAAGAAGTTGGTGAATATTACAAACATGCACTTATAATGTAAAACAGGTTTTCATACCGTTTACGTTTCACAAGTTCATTATTCAACATATCATAATACAGTTAAGAATATGTAATTGTAAAATGAGAAGACAATATAATAATAAAGCATGTGACCGTGCATGAAACAATGCAACCATTTCATCTCACTGATTCTTTTACCTCGACTACCAAACCCAACACAAGTGGTTCCCCTAAACCTCTGGCGCCACGACCGTTAGTTTTAGAACATCTATCGATATGCCTGTCATATCTAAGTTGGACTAGATGTACCTAGATGTTCAAGGTTACAATAACTTGATCTTTTTGGTGTATTTGAGTCGACCTGGACTCAATCCTATTAATTAATATGTCGTACTTGAGTCGGTCTAGAATAATTAAGGCTACTACCAAACGTTGATTGGCATGTTGTATCTGAGTCGGCATGGGCATCAATCCTTTTTAATTAAACTGCTACATCTGAGTCAGCCTGGGATAATTAAGGTCATAACAAGCATGACATACTCTCTCAACTCACTATCACACACCATGCATGTTAACTTGACCCTAACATGCGTGTCATTGCAACTACTGAAACATAACATCAACGAATGCGAGCGAAATCCTAAATCAATTCTTTAACTTCATTTTAAACCAAGTCCATTTAAAGTAAATTTCTAAAAATAGTATAACTTTCAATCAGTTCTTTAAAAGCTTCCAAAACTCCTTTCAATATTCATTCACAAAACTCATTTTAGTTAATGTTTTTAAAATAACCATTTTTATACTATGAAAATACAAAAACTGTCACGGCCCAAAATCCAAATTGGTGGATTGAAGTCACATGACCGGACACCAAGGCCTCATAACTTGTTCAGAGACTAGCGGAAGCAACATAATCAAATTTTATTACAAATACAGGTCATGAATACCATAATATTACAAGTCATTCCATATTTGTTACATGATATTCTGATTGGCTAACTTGAGCCTTTAAATATTGCCTTTGAGAATTCCATTGGAATTACTCATGTTATTTAACTAGGTAGCTAGTATTTTAAGTTCTTCTTCCTCTATAGGTCTTCCTCAACCAGGTTATCTCCCACCTTCTTATACTTTTCATCACATGAAAGGGGTTAGAAAGATTTGGAGAGTGTGAGTAGAAGACTCAGTGAAATAATCATAATCCTGGATGATGTGTATAAAGAGAAATCTGTATATCAATGGTAAATGAGGTAATTATAACAATCGGTATATCGAGAGAGTATAATATTATCAGGACAGATATAACGAATACATATTTAGAAGGTCAGATTACCAACCACCCATTCACATACTCATACATATACATATACTGCAATAGCTATCTGATGAAACGCACTTGTAGACCCAATAAGGAGGGTCGGCCAACTTTGGGGCCACTCGTAGATCCAATATAGATCATCCCACATAGGGGCTCGTAGATTCTTAATAGAACCAATATATAATCATGTAGAATGGTGGTAATTGACACTAGAATAAAAAAAATATGGAACTTACAATAATTTAAAATACGATAACCTCTTTCAGTGGAACGAATCGAAGTGTTCCAGAACAAATGTAAGAACAGCGATTTCATAATTAAAATAAAACTTGTTCAAGTAATAGGACAAGATTCACCCGTGAGGAGTTGAATCTGTAAAAAGGAAATACGATCACTCACCTTGGTAGTTTAGGTTATTAAAGAACTTCTTTTGTAGGTAAGTTGTCCTCAAGCCCTATCCAATGCATTTGATAAAAACGGGAATATGTTTAGTCTAAGTTCAAGTATAGGGGTAAAGTTGTAAATATAACTTCTTAGGGGTATTTAGAAAATTTATGAAAATAGAGTTTTTCTTTCACTAAATTGATTCTTATATTATTATAATACTAATACCATTGACTAGTGTCGATTCCGACTTTGTTACAATATTCAATGAGAATTATATAGCTTTATTTAGCAATTTGGGCTCTGAAATTATTGGTAAAAGTTCATTTCTTCAAAATTTACAAAATTAGTATCCAAATACTGTAAATATTCTATTGGTCACAACGGTACTGACCATTTATTTTTCTTTAGAGTTGTACAAGATTTTACAAGTAATTTTACAGTTAATAACTCATATTCTTTAGTTATAAACTTGGAATTCAATTAAATACTAAATGATGTTCATAGCACACCAAATTTTAGGAAATGGCAGAAAATAATTTACAAGGAATTTACAAACTTTTGAAATACCAAAAATGCCCTTTGTACATATCCTATATTTAAATCAACTTTAAAACTTGAATCCGACATTAATGATGATTCGGGGTCTATTTGGCCTTGCTCAAGCTTTAAGCTTAGGGAAGGTCTTTTAAGGATCTAATGTAGATGATAAAAATACATATAGAATGTACATGTTATAAAATGCATGAGAAAATTTTGGAAAAGAAATTTACCCACTGATTGACGATAGAGTTTGGAATTTGTAGTTTGGCTCAAACTTCCTTCGCCAATGGATACTAGTCTAGTAGTTTATGCTAAACGACCCTCTGAGAGAGTAGACAATAATATATCCCAACACTTTCTCTAACTCTGTCGCTCCCTTTCTCTCTCTCCTAAAACTCTCTCTTTCTCTTTATTGAACTCTTCCTTCCCTTCTTTTTTGTTCTTTCTTGTAATGAGTTAGTGTATGTACGTATTTCTTTTATAGGTGAAGTAAAATGAGTTTCCTTTGTATTTAATTACAATAGTCTTAAATGGGGGTGTTAGAAACTAAAAGAAAGTAAAAACCTACATGCACGTGATAGAGAGAGAATAGAGTTTTGTGTAGGAATTTTTATCGAAAAAGAAGTAATGAGAGTGAATATGGTAACTCTCAAGTGTATTTATTTATGTATGTGTATTTACTGTGTTTGAAACATTTGTATCCAAAGGAAGAAATGTTTATGTTAACATGTAGTAATTGTGTATCATATTAACTTAGTTCATTATGCAAGTGTGTGTTAACACGTTATGAGTTATATGTAAAATGGGTAGGTTCAACAATATTCTTTGGGTGATAAATTTGGTACATTTGTGTTAGGTAGAAGTCTTAGATTTAGGTGATTTGCTAAGGTTACACGTAGGTTAGTTTGTTAGGTGAAATACCACTAGAGTTTTAACACATGTCAAGAGTTGATTGGTTAAAGCTAAAAATATGATGATATTTTATGAATTTTTAATACTGAAAATTTGGGTCTTGACAAAAACAAATTTCATAAATGCAATCACACAATCAAGCAATACAAACTGAAATTAGGCATGAATTTACATTTGCAAGTGAGCTAGTAATACTCACTTGAAACTGAAGTTTGAGTATTTGTTGAGAAAGAATAAGAAATCCAACTCTTGAAGCTCTTTGGCTATGGAGTTCTCAAGCTCTCTCTCTCTTTCTCTCTCTAGAAATAATTCTATAAATCTATATCTCTCTGTGTTTTTCTCTTTGATTTTAGTTTCTAAGAAAAATGCAGAATTGTGTGTGAGAGTGTATGCTATATAAACAAAAATCCGAACTTGGAGCTCAAGCTCATCCTTGTTCACTAAACAAATTCTAATTTCAATTTAATTACATAAATACACGGCTATACAGCTCTCATATATGATATGTAATACGTAGATAATTTGTGTTTGTTTGTGTAGGAGTCACTTGGGATGCTAGGGGTCACATTAGGTGTTTGGAAAATAGCCTTTGGTACAAACTCATACACACATAATTTTTCATCTCCAAACATGGCCATAATTAGTTGACTAGGCAATATTAGGAGTGTTTGGGAAAATAACTTTTAAACTAAAATTTAACACATAAAGATTTTCATTCCCAAACATGTCTAGTATCATCATTGTTTTGGTTAAATGATTGGTATGTACAAGTCAAGTGCTAAGTGAGACTTCCTAAATTTGTGAAAGTCTATTCGCGGAGCTGCTTGGCTATGGAGTGCTCTCTCTCTCTCTCTCTCTCTCTCTCTCTCTCTCTCTTAGAAATAATTCTATAAATCTATATCTCTCTGTCTTTCTCTTTGATTTTAGTTTGTAAGAAAAATACAGAATTGTGTGTGAGACTGTATGCTATATAAACAAAAATCCCAACTTGGAGTCCAAGCTCATCCTTGTTCACTAAACAAATTCTAATTTCAATTTAATTTCATAAATACACAGCTATACAGCTCTCATATATGATATGTAATACATAGATAATCTATGTTTGTTTGTGTAAGAGTCACTTGGGATGCTAGAGTCACATTAGGTGTTTGGAAAATAGCCTTTGGTACATACTCATATACACATAATTTTGCATCTCCAAACATGGCCATAATTAGTTGATTAGGCAATATTAGGAGTGTTTGGAAAAATAACTTTCAAACTAAAATTTAACACATAAAGATTTTCATTCCCAAACATGTCTAGTATCGTCATTGTTTTGGTTAAAGGATTGGTATGTACAAGTCAAGTACTGAGTGAGACTTCCTAAATTTGTGAAAGTCTATTCGCGTCGCAAATAGTTTTCGCTCGTTAACTGGTAATTTGGCGGTATTTGCCGTCGGGTTGAAACTACTAAAAAATATAACCTTTGCGTAGGAAATAATTTTCCGATTGTATAAAAATACTATTTGAGTCAAAAGCAATTTTTTTTTATCTGTTTGAAAATAAAGTTTAACTCAATAGCAGGTATTCTCAAAAGTGCAGATTGACTCCACACAAGTATTTTGTTTGGATAAAATATAGTTTTGACTTAGAACAAATATTTTCGAGTACGTGAGAATATAGCTTGTAATTTATGACATGCATTTCTTTATTTACGAAGAATTACGTTTTGACCCAAACAAATATTTTTATTCCTCAAAAATATATTATGCACTACAAATAAGTTTTCTTATTTATCCAAAGCAAAACGAATAATAGAAATATAGTTTTGAAATTACATTCAACGAATTAATTTATTCAAATTATATTTTTGAAATTATTGAAAATACAAATTATTACATATAATTTAAGAAATATTTGAAAACGAGTCATGGTTGAGGGAAGTGCTACTGCAATTTACCCCAACATATATATATATATATATATTCTCCGTTGGGAATCGTTAGTAAATTTAGATGTGCTACATGATATGTTGATGAATGCTCCCATGTTTTGACACTTTCTAATTGTCTGTCTACATCATCTGTTTCTTGTAACATTACAATCATCATCTATGTGCCTACTTAGAATTGTATAAAATGGATAGAATGTGGTTTAGTTTTGAGTGATGCTATGCTTGTCAAGTTTGAATCTTAAATTTGATTTTTAAATGTTTTCACAATTATATCATATATATATATATATGAATTGTATCATATTTTGGGGTAGTGATCGATTTTATCACATACCATTACATGGGGTACAACTGTTAAATCATTTGAAAAATAAACTTGAGATTCAAAATCATAAATTCATTCTTTAGTTTAATCTAATTTTTATTGGGTAAATTACACTTTACACCCTTGTAGTTTGGTGTGATTTTACTTTGGTCCCTGTAATTTCAATTTTGTCATTTTGGTCCTTACAGTTTCAGTTTAGGTTCAATGTAGTCCATTCATGAAAATTTTCTTCAATTTTGAGAGAAATAAATCATGTGACGCACACGTCAAGTATCATTAGGGGTATAATAGTAAGTTTACTTTGACAAATTACGCTTTATACACTTGAATTGAACCTAAATCTATCAAAAATGTAAGAAATTTTGAAAAATTGAATATATTGAACCTAAACTGAACTGAGAGGACCAAAATGACAAAGTTGAAACTACAGAGTTCAAAGTGAAATCGCACCCGAACTATAAGGGTACAAAGTATAATTTACCCATTTTTATAAAACCAACCTAATATTGATTAGACAAAAAGTTGTTTTCATAATGTTTTTGAGGGTTACCCTTGTGGTTAGGACTATTTTTACTTTGCTCCCCTACATTTCTAAAGTGGACACTTACCTCCCATGTGATTTCGGAGTGAAGTGAAGCTGTAAAGATTTCCCTCAAAATTAATAAAAATTTTAAAATTGGCCAAAATTTTAACACTTAACCCCCTTTGTGAGGTTAATTTTGGAATTAACCCCCTATGTGGAGATAATGATGCCATTTAACCCAGATATGCAGGGCAAACTTTTAACAGTTAACCCTTTTATGGGGCTAATTCTGGGGTAGCTGCCTATGCGAGTTTCATTTTGACACTTAAGCTCTTCTATGTGAGGCTAATTTTAACACTTAATCCCCCCCCCCCCCCCCCCCCCCCAAGTGGACTATTTTCAGAGAAGTCTTAGTAGTTTCACTTTAGTTCAAAACCACAAGGGGGTAAAGTAAAAATAGACCTAACCATAGGGGGTAAAATATAAGTAACCCCAGGTTAAAACTGCGCACTACTTTGTTTGGGTGAGACTAAATACACCTATATTTTTGCTATGTACACCCTCTTATTTTAATTTTAGTACTTTTAAACAAATAAAATAATTCACTCTTTTCAAAATTTGAATATACCCAAATACCCCCTAACCCTAACCTTTTTGGGAAATTAGTCTTGTCTCTCTCTCTCTCTCTCTCTCTCTCTCTCTCTCTCTCTCTCTCTCTCTCTCTCTCTCTCTCTCTCTCACACACACACACACTCTCTCTCTCTCTCTCTCTAAAATCTCTCATCTCTAAATCAGACCCCTAACCTTTACTCCTCTCCTTCAACCCCTCACCACACCCACAGCAACCTGACACTACCACCTCTCTAACTTTAGACCCATACATACTCCCCTTTTTCAGGCCCCTCTGGTTTGACCACTGTTGGGATTGAGCCGTCAAATCTGGTTACGTATTTAACATTTAGCATTTTATATATGGATATCATATTTATATTTCTTTATGTATGTGTCATGAGATGATTGATGTAGTCCATAAGTATCATAGTAGGTAATTCATGTATGTATCAGATACATGCAAGAGAGATATGAATTACTATTCATTGATACTTAGAACTTATCACAGTGGATGATGAGACTAGATATCTCAGTAGGTATACTTTGTAGCATTATTAACTACCATTAGATGGAGTGATGAATCTCAATCACTGGAGTATGACTCCTAGATAATATGCTAGTGCTTATAGTGCATTAACGGACCATGAGAATCCTATTGACATATAAAATTGTCAACAGTCGATAGAAACTCATAACTTGTATAAGGTATATGTTCTCAATCTTGAGACGATTATGGATAGAGACTATGGATGTGACTGCTTTGACTTACCAATCCGTGAGGTCTTGCAAGATCAACACCTGGGTATCTTGGGTATGTCATATGTATGGGGTTGTGAACATATATTGTCAAGATAGAATCTACCCTCTGATAAAGAGTAGGAATTCTCTTGATAATGTCACCAAGTTGATTACTGAGAACTGCATTCTTGTTTATAAGTAATTATCAACATGTTTGCTAATCATGAGAGGTGAATGGGACTCGAGGAATGGAAGATGTAATCATCATTTAGGTTGACAGTAACAGTTATCCGATTACCTGAATAGGATTATTAATGCTAATGGTAGAGGGACATTAGTACACCATACAAGTCTAACTATCACTTTTGATTTGTTCTTTTGCATTAGAGTGCAGTTATCATATTGTAGTGTAGTTAACGTTAACTGATTAGTTGGTTATTTCGCTGATCAAAGAGTTTGATCATGGGAATTAACAACTAGTCTGAGCCAATGATAAAGAACCTAAGAGGTCCCACTCTTAGCTCTGTTAGAATGTTTGGAAAGACATATGAGGATTATGAACCAATTAATTGAAATAGTTTCAATAGATTGAACGTTTAATCGATCGAACTTGTTTCGATCAATTGAACTCTGGTTCAATTCGATCGATTGAAAGAGTTTCAATCGATCGAAATCTTAAAGTTAGTTTGTAAATCTATAAATAGGGCAGCTATGTATAGAATCAATTGAACATCATTTTTATTAACATATTGCTGCAGAAACTGTTTTAGGGTTTTCTTAGCCTTCTTATCCTCACAATTTGTGTTCCCGTCAACCCTAGTTTTTCATGAGCATTCATAGGAGACATAAGGGTAAAGATCACCTAGTAAGAGTTGCTTCACACTAAAGGAAGAAAGAAAAGTTAGAAATAGGTTCAAGACCACAAGGTAATATTCTTGTGCTCTCTCCCTACGCATCTATGGGTTGATAAGTAGTAGATCTGGGCATATAATAAGTTTTGATACCTGTTTTTCCGCTGCGCATAAGATTTAATTTTTCGTAATATAAATCCTACAATTGGAATCAGAGCCAGGTTCACTTGGATATAGAGACACATTTTGGAACCCTAGGTTTGATTTGCATGTAGTTTTTAGTACTAGTTATGAAACTGTATCTTCATAGATCTTTTTCTGTAGCAGTTCGTAGCAAAAAAACAAATCTGTGATTGCATTGGAAGCATAAAAGTTTCGATCAATCGAAAGTGTTTCGATTGATTTGTAACGCCCTGTATTTTATTATCATTAATAAATAAATATTGCATTTTATTTCCATGAGTATTTTAATTTAATTTCTCTTTGTAATAATTATCTGGGGTCAAACCGTAATTTTTAAAACATTTTCTATGGTTTCAAAATCGATATTTATATTTTTGTATAACCGGGAATTGAATTCCTACATTAATATAATTTTCTGTATTTTTATTTCAACCGTAAAATACCAGTTTTGGGAATGGGCAGTATATTTTTTACCTGTGTGTGTGTATCATTGCGTGAGCTCAACACACACAAGGGTATCTTGTGTACACATTAGTGCAGTGTGTGCTGTGTTTAGTGGAATGTGTGTGTAGTGCTTTGTGAGTGTGTGTGGAGTGTCATGTGTGTTTTATATGCATAGTGCTAAGCACTTTACATATCATTTATACACCCACTTATCCCCCATTTGATTCATCTCTCTCTCGGCAGCTCTCTCTCTCAATCACTCACTCACAGTCTCTCATCTCTCACTCCCAAACTCTCTCAAATTCTCTCAATCACTCTCTTGCTCTCTCAAGATCACACAACACACACATACAGTTTATATATATATAATCAGTCACATACTTAGACACACATATATATACACATATTGGGTTACCAAAATCAAGAACGGAGGAGGAAATTCTCAACGACGGATTATTACGGCGGAAGTTCTCGGCCTTTAAATTTCTGTATAATCGTCTCTGTGAGTATTATAAACTCACTCGCCATGTTTATATATGTGTATTTCTGTACGTATATGTGTATATATGTGTATATATATATGATACACCATTAGAGCTTAAAAATGGAGCTTTGAAAAAGTTAATCAAAATCGAATCCGTGAATTGTAATTGAAAGATATTGATCCCAATAGGCTACGGTTCGAATCCTACGGCTTAATTCATCCGTATCGCGACGTACCGTTGATTTAAAGTTTTGTCACCTCTCGGTTTTACGTGAAATCCGAGAGCTACGATTGAAATTAGTTAAAACCGATCGCGTATTCGTAATCCTTGCGGAAAAACGAAGAAATCCATATATTACATGTCTTGGTTGAAGTAGATTTCAGAAATGGGTCAAAAACAGGTTCTAAATTCGTAACAGGGAAGAAACAGCTGGTTCCAACCGGTTGCATTTTTTTACAACCGGTTGCACCTTTTTTTTGTTCCAACCAGTTGCACTTTTGTTCCAACCGGTTGCATTTTTCAGCACTGACGACTTTTAGTATAACGGCCATAACTTCCTCTAGGAAACTCGAAAACGCGCACGGTTTGAAGCGTTGGAAACTAGACTCAAAGAGCTTTCTGTTGATATGTAATTCATGTATACAAATTATAACTCATTTTTAATGGCATTACTTCAAAGTATATTAGAAATTCAATCTAATATTTTCTCTTTTAATTTTAACAGTAGCAGAATTTTGTTTTCAGACTTTTGTTAGGAAAACGAATGAAATTTAAGGTTCTGCCCGCGTTGTCCCAAGTAAAACTCGATTCTGCACACTTTTCGTCTAATGCAATTTTCTCAGATTCTGCACCGTTTGGACAGAAAACGAGGATTTCAGTAGCAGTTTTTTTAGAATGCTATTAGTTATGTTTAAAATGATTAAGGCAATGAATTACGAATTTTCAATCCCCGTACGCGTATTATTTCTTTAATTCTGTGAATTCCTTTATGTTTAAAGTTTGATGACATTCATGTGATTTATTAATGGTGTTATTTATGAAACATTGACATACATATTAGGGTTGAGGTTGTGTCAACATGCATGTGTGTGAGAAAGTGTGAAAAGAGTAAAGAGTGGCGTTCTAGTTGTGCGACCTCAATATCGATCGGGTATTATTCTTGGTATTTGGAGATGATAGTGTTGTGTACGACTTAGATATCGATCGGATAATATTCCTGGTATCTAAGGCGCGCGTTTCGGATATTGATCGGATAATATTCCTGATATCCGAAGCGATGGTGGTAGTGTTGTGTACGGCTTAGATATCGATCGGATATTATTCCTGGTATCTAAGGCGCTTGTTTCGGATATTGATCGGATATTATTCCTGGTATCCGAAATGATGGTATTGAGTGTGGCTTAGATATTGATCGGATATTATTCCTGGTATCTGAAGCGATAGTTTGGTGTGCTGTTTTGGATATTGATCGGATAGTATTCCTGGTATCTGAGATAATGGTTTGTTTGTGTTGAGTTTTGTTGAGAGAAAAGAGTCAGAAAGATGAGATATTACATTGCTCATGCATGGTCACATATTTATTGCTTTCTTTATTTTCCCCCGTGGGTTATGTTGGAATTGGAACCTTGAATATATTACTGTTAAGTTAAAATTGCACCGTTGTTTATATGCTTATATATACATTGCGAGCACTTGTTTATTTTGCTCACCAGCTTTCATAAGCTGACGGCGTTGATGCGTCCTGGACTGTATGTCCAGATTTTCAGGGTCAGGAGCAGCTAGGGTATTTTGACTATGCTACTTAGAGTCAGGAGACTTTCCAGGAGGCTGCTTTATATTTTCCTATGTCTTTTAAATTTGGGTTTTGTAATAAACTAGTTTAGACTTTTGAATAAGGCGTTTTGTGCCTAAGACTATGACTGCTGTAATAGTTTAGTAAGTTTTTTTATTTCGGAGCTTATGTTCTGTTAGTATCCTTTGCTTTAGAAATGTTGTTAAGTTATTTGTTGCAGGGACAATTGGTCATACTCACTTGTCACGACCTACGAGTCCATAAAGGAAATTAAATGCTTTCCTGAATTATGCTACGTCGGGGCGTGACAGGCTTTTTGGTATCAGAGCCAGGTTATGGCTCGACCAATTGTCCAGAACACATAGGATCTCCCGTTAAGATAGAATTGAGATAAGATAGTTCGACTTTATTCCGTGTCTAGTCGCTTTCTATCGTTTAGAATTTTCTTTCTTCTCAAGAGGTTGACCGAATTCTGTTGATTGATGGATAGGTACCGTTCTCTCGATCAGATGGCTGGAAGAAATCTCAGGAATCGTCCCGCTATTGAAGATGCACCGCCAGTAATAGATCCAACCGGGATGTTCGAAGCTTTTGTAAGGAGGTTGGAGAGGGTTAGTGATCAGAACGCAAGAAACAATAATCAGAATGGGGATTACAATGGGAATGGGAGGCAAGCCCACCAGACTGGAGACAAGCTTCTCAAGGAGTTTCGCGCTCTACGACCTGAGTATTTTGCTGGAACTGATGAACCCTGGCAAGCGGAACAGTGGCTACGTCAGATGGAGCGTATCTTTGAGACCATAGAGTGCACTGATCTGGAAAAGAAGCGTCTGGCTATCTTTCAGTTGTCTTATGCAGCGGCTGATTGGTGGGATGCAGAAAAGGCGACCATAGGGGAAGAAGCTGCAAGGAGAATGCCGTGGGTGGTGTTCAAGGAAAGGTTTCTCGAGAAGTATTTCCCCGAAGAAGAGAAGGACAAGAGGGAGAAAGAGTTTATGGAGTTGACTCAAGGGAATCTGACTGTCCGAGAGTACACTACTCGATTTGAGCGTCTGTCTCGCTTTGCTCCACATATGGTGGACACACCCCAGAGGAAAATCAAGAAGTATCACCGAGGTCTCAACCTGTCTCTCAGACATTTGACTATGGGGCATCTGGGCCAGTCATTTGAAGCTCTGGTGAGATTGGCTACGGGGTTAGAGAATGATGGGTGTCAGAATTCGAAGCCGCTTGGAAATCGACCTCCGCAGAAGGGTTATCCCGGACAGAAACCAGGGTACCCTCAAGGACAGAAAAGGACCTGGGATGGAGGGAAGAAACCTCAACAGACACAAGCAGTTCAGCAGTATCAGCCTCTAGCAATAGAAGGGGCCAAAAACAACAACTGCTTCAATTGTGGAGTTCCCGGTCATCGAGCTAAAGATTGCAGAGCACCTAGGCGTACTGATCGTTCAGGAGTTGTGTGCTATAATTGTGGCATGCCAGGTCACATAAGTCCAGAATGCAAGGCTCCTAGGAAAGGTAACTATGGTCAACAAGGACAAGCCCGTCTGAATGCTGTCATTCCCGAGGCTGCTGGCTATGAGGAGACAGGGTATGAAGAAGGTACCAATGAGGAGGGACCGCCCGAGCAACGAGCAGTGGAAGGTACTCTAACTTTGTTTAACTCTCATGTTAAAGTTTTATTCGACACGGGTGCTACACATTCTTTTATATCTGTTAAGATCGTTCAGAAATTGGGTATCATACCGCATCGTTTAGAGGAAGCTTTGAGTGCTGTCTCACCCTTAGGGACCACAGTCAAGTTATTACATGTGTGTAAGGATTGTCCTCTTCGGTTTGGAGACCGCGAACTTTTGGCGAGATTGGTGGTTCTGTCGATGAAGGAGTTCGATATAATCCTGGGAATGGATTGGCTCGAGAAGAATCATGCGAAGTTGGATTGTGCAAAGAAAAAGATCACATTTGCGGACAAGGGGAATCAACTCTTCGATTTCCAATGTAACCCTTCGGGTGATATGTTCCTCACTAGATGCCTAGCAAACATTGAGGTTGTCAGTGCAGAGGTGACAGTATCATCTATACCGGTAATCAAAGAGTTCGAGGAAGTATTCCGAGATATTTCAGGATTACCGCCGGAAAGGGACATAGAATTCTGTGTGGAATTAGTGCCAGGTACTCGACCTATAACCAAGGTTCCCTACAGGATGGCCCCTACAGAGTTGTTGGAGCTGAAGGAACAAGTTCAAGAACTTGAGAAGTTGGGTTTTGTTCGTCCAAGTACTTCACCCTGGGGAGCACCAGTGTTGTTTGTGAAGAAGAAGGATGGGTCAATGCGGCTGTGTATTGACTACCGAGAACTGAATAAGGTTACTATCAAGAATAAGTATCCTTTACCTCGGATAGACGATCTGTTTGATCAGTTGCAAGGAGCCACGACCTTTTCTAAGATTGATCTACGGTCAGGGTATCACCAGTTGAGGGTGCGGAAGGAAGACATACCTAAGACTGCTTTCAGGACGAGATACGGACACTATGAGTTCTTAGTAATGCCGTTTGGGATGACAAATGCTCCAGCTGTGTTTATGGACTTGATGAACAGAGTATTCAAGCCATACTTAGATCAGTTCGTTATTGTCTTTATTGATGATATTTTGATCTATTCCAAGTCAGAGGAAGAGCATGAACAACATCTGAGGATCGTGTTGCAGACTCTCAAGGATCACCGCCTGTATGCTAAATTCAGCAAGTGTGAATTCTGGCTTCAGGAAGTTAAGTTTCTCGGGCATGTGATCTCTCAACAAGGAATCGCGGTTGACTCATCAAAGACCGATGCAGTGGCGAATTGGACTCGGCCGACCAATGCTACAGAAGTCAGAAGTTTTCTGGGACTAGCTGGTTACTATCGGAGATTTGTGGAAGGTTTCTCAAAGATAGCAGCCCCGTTAACTGGTTTGACTAAGAAAGATTTGAAGTTTGAATGGACTGATAAGCATGAACGCGCTTTTCTGAAATTGAAAGAGAAATTGACAACAGCGCCAGTGCTTGCGATACCAAGGGATGGTGAGAAGTTCACTATTTTTAGTGACGCCTCGTATCAAGGATTGGGATGTGTCCTTATGCAAGACGGAAAGGTTATTGCCTATGGTTCAAGACAGTTGAAGCCGAATGAATTGAACTACCCAACTCATGATTTAGAGCTGGCAGCAGTAGTGTTCGCGCTTAAGATCTGGAGACACTACCTCTATGGGGAGAAATTTGATTTGTTCTCAGACCACAAAAGCCTTAAGTATTTGTTTACTCAGAAGGAGTTGAACATGAGGCAACGTCGGTGGATGGAACTGATCAAGGACTACGACTTCACATTAGAGTACCACCCCGGTAAGGCAAACGTAGTCGCTGACGCCCTAAGCCGGAAACCTCAAGGAATGATGGCTTCATTGATGTTGAGGGAATGGAAAGCCTTGGAGACAATAACAGAATTTGATGTGCAGATTTCTGAGGGAAGTATCGGGCAACACTTTGGATGCTTGGTAGTACAACCAACACTTGTGAGTCGAATCATCGAAGCCCAGAAGGAAGATGAGAAGTTTCAAGCATGGTTCGCCAAGATGTTAGAGAAGGACCCGACAGAATGGAAGGTTGGGGCCGATGGAGGATACCGATGTCGAGACAGATTGTGTGTGCCAGATTCAGGAGGTTTGAGAAAAGAAATTCTCGAAGAAGCACATAAATCAAGACTGACAGTACACCCAGGAGGAACAAAGATGTATAAAGACCTGAAGAGAAACTTCTGGTGGGAAGGGATGAAACGAGAAGTAGCCGAATTTGTGTCTAAATGTTTGACTTGTCAACAAGTGAAGGCCGAACATCAGAGACCCTCGGGATTGTTACAACCCTTACCTGTCCCAGGATGGAAGTGGGAGCACATAACTATGGATTTCGTGGTTGGATTACCCCGGTCACAACAGAATCATGACGCGATTTGGGTAATCGTGGATCGTTTGACGAAGTCTGCACACTTTATCGCGTACAATATGACTTACCCAGTAGAAAGGATGAGTCGAATGTACCTACAGCAAGTGGTGCGACTGCACGGTGCGCCTGTGTCAATTGTATCAGACCGCGATGCACGTTTTACCTCGGGATTTTGGGAAAGTCTGCAGAAGGCTATGGGAACTTCGCTCAAGATGAGTACTGCATTCCATCCTCAGACCGATGGGCAGACCGAGCGTGTTAATCAGATTATGGAAGATATGCTCAGAGCTTGTGCAATTGACTTTGAAGAATCTTGGGAGACGCACTTACCTTTGGTTGAATTTGCGTATAACAACAGTTATCACTCGAGTATTGGAATGGCGCCGTTCGAAGCTTTGTACGGACGGCCATGTCGATCTCCATTGTGTTGGGCTGAAGTGGGAGATACAGAACTTTTAGGACCAGATTTGGTGAGAGAGACCAATGAGAAAATTTCACTGGTCAAGGAAAGGATGAAAACTGCACAGAGTAGACACAAGAGTTATGCGGATCGACGTCGAAAGGACTTGGAGTTCAGTGTTGGAGATCACGTACTCCTTAAGGTTTCACCTGTTCGTGGAATAGTACGTTTTGGTCAGAAGAGAGGGAAGTTGGCACCTCGTTTCATCGGACCGTTCGAGATTTTGGAGCGTGTTGGGAAAGTGGCTTATCGGCTCGCGTTGCCACCAAAGATGTCTGGTGTTCATAATGTGTTCCATGTCAGTATGTTAAGGAAATACATACGGGATCCTTCACATGTGGTTAATTTTGATGATATTGAGACAAGTCAGAATGTTGTCTACAAGGATAGACCTGTGAGAATTCTTGACCAGAGTATCAAGAGGCTGAGAAGAAGAGACGTTCCTTTGGTTAAAGTTCAGTGGAGGCATCATGACGAAGGAGAGGCGTCGTGGGAGTTAGAGTCAGACATGAGGACTAGATACCCCGAGTTGTTTCAGGATTAGTTAGCTCAGATTTCGGGGCGAAATCTCTGTTAAGGTGGGTAGGGTGTAACGCCCTGTATTTTATTATCATTAATAAATAAATATTGCATTTTATTTCCATGAGTATTTTAATTTAATTTCTCTTTGTAATAATTATCTGGGGTCAAACCGTAATTTTTAAAACATTTTCTATGGTTTCAAAATCGATATTTATATTTTTGTATAACCGGGAATTGAATTCCTACATTAATATAATTTTCTGTATTTTTATTTCAACCGTAAAATACCAGTTTTGGGAATGGGCAGTATATTTTTTACCTGTGTGTGTGTATCATTGCGTGAGCTCAACACACACAAGGGTATCTTGTGTACACATTAGTGCAGTGTGTGCTGTGTTTAGTGGAATGTGTGTGTAGTGCTTTGTGAGTGTGTGTGGAGTGTCATGTGTGTTTTATATGCATAGTGCTAAGCACTTTACATATCATTTATACACCCACTTATCCCCCATTTGATTCATCTCTCTCTCGGCAGCTCTCTCTCTCAATCACTCACTCACAGTCTCTCATCTCTCACTCCCAAACTCTCTCAAATTCTCTCAATCACTCTCTTGCTCTCTCAAGATCACACAACACACACATACAGTTTATATATATATAATCAGTCACATACTTAGACACACATATATATACACATATTGGGTTACCAAAATCAAGAACGGAGGAGGAAATTCTCAACGACGGATTATTACGGCGGAAGTTCTCGGCCTTTAAATTTCTGTATAATCGTCTCTGTGAGTATTATAAACTCACTCGCCATGTTTATATATGTGTATTTCTGTACGTATATGTGTATATATGTGTATATATATATGATACACCATTAGAGCTTAAAAATGGAGCTTTGAAAAAGTTAATCAAAATCGAATCCGTGAATTGTAATTGAAAGATATTGATCCCAATAGGCTACGGTTCGAATCCTACGGCTTAATTCATCCGTATCGCGACGTACCGTTGATTTAAAGTTTTGTCACCTCTCGGTTTTACGTGAAATCCGAGAGCTACGATTGAAATTAGTTAAAACCGATCGCGTATTCGTAATCCTTGCGGAAAAACGAAGAAATCCATATATTACATGTCTTGGTTGAAGTAGATTTCAGAAATGGGTCAAAAACAGGTTCTAAATTCGTAACAGGGAAGAAACAGCTGGTTCCAACCGGTTGCATTTTTTTACAACCGGTTGCACCTTTTTTTTGTTCCAACCAGTTGCACTTTTGTTCCAACCGGTTGCATTTTTCAGCACTGACGACTTTTAGTATAACGGCCATAACTTCCTCTAGGAAACTCGAAAACGCGCACGGTTTGAAGCGTTGGAAACTAGACTCAAAGAGCTTTCTGTTGATATGTAATTCATGTATACAAATTATAACTCATTTTTAATGGCATTACTTCAAAGTATATTAGAAATTCAATCTAATATTTTCTCTTTTAATTTTAACAGTAGCAGAATTTTGTTTTCAGACTTTTGTTAGGAAAACGAATGAAATTTAAGGTTCTGCCCGCGTTGTCCCAAGTAAAACTCGATTCTGCACACTTTTCGTCTAATGCAATTTTCTCAGATTCTGCACCGTTTGGACAGAAAACGAGGATTTCAGTAGCAGTTTTTTTAGAATGCTATTAGTTATGTTTAAAATGATTAAGGCAATGAATTACGAATTTTCAATCCCCGTACGCGTATTATTTCTTTAATTCTGTGAATTCCTTTATGTTTAAAGTTTGATGACATTCATGTGATTTATTAATGGTGTTATTTATGAAACATTGACATACATATTAGGGTTGAGGTTGTGTCAACATGCATGTGTGTGAGAAAGTGTGAAAAGAGTAAAGAGTGGCGTTCTAGTTGTGCGACCTCAATATCGATCGGGTATTATTCTTGGTATTTGGAGATGATAGTGTTGTGTACGACTTAGATATCGATCGGATAATATTCCTGGTATCTAAGGCGCGCGTTTCGGATATTGATCGGATAGTATTCCTGATATCCGAAGCGATGGTGGTAGTGTTGTGTACGGCTTAGATATCGATCGGATATTATTCCTGGTATCTAAGGCGCTTGTTTCGGATATTGATCGGATATTATTCCTGGTATCCGAAATGATGGTATTGAGTGTGGCTTAGATATTGATCGGATATTATTCCTGGTATCTGAAGCGATAGTTTGGTGTGCTGTTTTGGATATTGATCGGATAGTATTCCTGGTATCTGAGATAATGGTTTGTTTGTGTTGAGTTTTGTTGAGAGAAAAGAGTCAGAAAGATGAGATATTACATTGCTCATGCATGGTCACATATTTATTGCTTTCTTTATTTTCCCCCGTGGGTTATGTTGGAATTGGAACCTTGAATATATTACTGTTAAGTTAAAATTGCACCGTTGTTTATATGCTTATATATACATTGCGAGCACTTGTTTATTTTGCTCACCAGCTTTCATAAGCTGACGGCGTTGATGCGTCCTGGACTGTATGTCCAGATTTTCAGGGTCAGGAGCAGCTAGGGTATTTTGACTATGCTACTTAGAGTCAGGAGACTTTCCAGGAGGCTGCTTTATATTTTCCTATGTCTTTTAAATTTGGGTTTTGTAATAAACTAGTTTAGACTTTTGAATAAGGCGTTTTGTGCCTAAGACTATGACTGCTGTAATAGTTTAGTAAGTTTTTTTATTTCGGAGCTTATGTTCTGTTAGTATCCTTTGCTTTAGAAATGTTGTTAAGTTATTTGTTGCAGGGACAATTGGTCATACTCACTTGTCACGACCTACGAGTCCATAAAGGAAATTAAATGCTTTCCTGAATTATGCTACGTCGGGGCGTGACAGGCTTTTTGGTATCAGAGCCAGGTTATGGCTCGACCAATTGTCCAGAACACATAGGATCTCCCGTTAAGATAGAATTGAGATAAGATAGTTCGACTTTATTCCGTGTCTAGTCGCTTTCTATCGTTTAGAATTTTCTTTCTTCTCAAGAGGTTGACCGAATTCTGTTGATTGATGGATAGGTACCGTTCTCTCGATCAGATGGCTGGAAGAAATCTCAGGAATCGTCCCGCTATTGAAGATGCATCGCCAGTAATAGATCCAACCGGGATGTTCGAAGCTTTTGTAAGGAGGTTGGAGAGGGTTAGTGATCAGAACGCAAGAAACAATAATCAGAATGGGGATTACAATGGGAATGGGAGGCAAGCCCACCAGACTGGAGACAAGCTTCTCAAGGAGTTTCGCGCTCTACGACCTGAGTATTTTGCTGGAACTGATGAACCCTGGCAAGCGGAACAGTGGCTACGTCAGATGGAGCGTATCTTTGAGACCATAGAGTGCACTGATCTGGAAAAGAAGCGTCTGGCTATCTTTCAGTTGTCTTATGCAGCGGCTGATTGGTGGGATGCAGAAAAGGCGACCATAGGGGAAGAAGCTGCAAGGAGAATGCCGTGGGTGGTGTTCAAGGAAAGGTTTCTCGAGAAGTATTTCCCCGAAGAAGAGAAGGACAAGAGGGAGAAAGAGTTTATGGAGTTGACTCAAGGGAATCTGACTGTCCGAGAGTACACTACTCGATTTGAGCGTCTGTCTCGCTTTGCTCCACATATGGTGGACACACCCCAGAGGAAAATCAAGAAGTATCACCGAGGTCTCAACCTGTCTCTCAGACATTTGACTATGGGGCATCTGGGCCAGTCATTTGAAGCTCTGGTGAGATTGGCTACGGGGTTAGAGAATGATGGGTGTCAGAATTCGAAGCCGCTTGGAAATCGACCTCCGCAGAAGGGTTATCCCGGACAGAAACCAGGGTACCCTCAAGGACAGAAAAGGACCTGGGATGGAGGGAAGAAACCTCAACAGACACAAGCAGTTCAGCAGTATCAGCCTCTAGCAATAGAAGGGGCCAAAAACAACAACTGCTTCAATTGTGGAGTTCCCGGTCATCGAGCTAAAGATTGCAGAGCACCTAGGCGTACTGATCGTTCAGGAGTTGTGTGCTATAATTGTGGCATGCCAGGTCACATAAGTCCAGAATGCAAGGCTCCTAGGAAAGGTAACTATGGTCAACAAGGACAAGCCCGTCTGAATGCTGTCATTCCCGAGGCTGCTGGCTATGAGGAGACAGGGTATGAAGAAGGTACCAATGAGGAGGGACCGCCCGAGCAACGAGCAGTGGAAGGTACTCTAACTTTGTTTAACTCTCATGTTAAAGTTTTATTCGACACGGGTGCTACACATTCTTTTATATCTGTTAAGATCGTTCAGAAATTGGGTATCATACCGCATCGTTTAGAGGAAGCTTTGAGTGCTGTCTCACCCTTAGGGACCACAGTCAAGTTATTACATGTGTGTAAGGATTGTCCTCTTCGGTTTGGAGACCGCGAACTTTTGGCGAGATTGGTGGTTCTGTCGATGAAGGAGTTCGATATAATCCTGGGAATGGATTGGCTCGAGAAGAATCATGCGAAGTTGGATTGTGCAAAGAAAAAGATCACATTTGCGGACAAGGGGAATCAACTCTTCGATTTCCAATGTAACCCTTCGGGTGATATGTTCCTCACTAGATGCCTAGCAAACATTGAGGTTGTCAGTGCAGAGGTGACAGTATCATCTATACCGGTAATCAAAGAGTTCGAGGAAGTATTCCGAGATATTTCAGGATTACCGCCGGAAAGGGACATAGAATTCTGTGTGGAATTAGTGCCAGGTACTCGACCTATAACCAAGGTTCCCTACAGGATGGCCCCTACAGAGTTGTTGGAGCTGAAGGAACAAGTTCAAGAACTTGAGAAGTTGGGTTTTGTTCGTCCAAGTACTACACCCTGGGGAGCACCAGTGTTGTTTGTGAAGAAGAAGGATGGGTCAATGCGGCTGTGTATTGACTACCGAGAACTGAATAAGGTTACTATCAAGAATAAGTATCCTTTACCTCGGATAGACGATCTGTTTGATCAGTTGCAAGGAGCCACGACCTTTTCTAAGATTGATCTACGGTCAGGGTATCACCAGTTGAGGGTGCGGAAGGAAGACATACCTAAGACTGCTTTCAGGACGAGATACGGACACTATGAGTTCTTAGTAATGCCGTTTGGGATGACAAATGCTCCAGCTGTGTTTATGGACTTGATGAACAGAGTATTCAAGCCATACTTAGATCAGTTCGTTATTGTCTTTATTGATGATATTTTGATCTATTCCAAGTCAGAGGAAGAGCATGAACAACATCTGAGGATCGTGTTGCAGACTCTCAAGGATCACCGCCTGTATGCTAAATTCAGCAAGTGTGAATTCTGGCTTCAGGAAGTTAAGTTTCTCGGGCATGTGATCTCTCAACAAGGAATCGCGGTTGACTCATCAAAGACCGATGCAGTGGCGAATTGGACTCGGCCGACCAATGCTACAGAAGTCAGAAGTTTTCTGGGACTAGCTGGTTACTATCGGAGATTTGTGGAAGGTTTCTCAAAGATAGCAGCCCCGTTAACTGGTTTGACTAAGAAAGATTTGAAGTTTGAATGGACTGATAAGCATGAACGCGCTTTTCTGAAATTGAAAGAGAAATTGACAACAGCGCCAGTGCTTGCGATACCAAGGGATGGTGAGAAGTTCACTATTTTTAGTGACGCCTCGTATCAAGGATTGGGATGTGTCCTTATGCAAGACGGAAAGGTTATTGCCTATGGTTCAAGACAGTTGAAGCCGAATGAATTGAACTACCCAACTCATGATTTAGAGCTGGCAGCAGTAGTGTTCGCGCTTAAGATCTGGAGACACTACCTCTATGGGGAGAAATTTGATTTGTTCTCAGACCACAAAAGCCTTAAGTATTTGTTTACTCAGAAGGAGTTGAACATGAGGCAACGTCGGTGGATGGAACTGATCAAGGACTACGACTTCACATTAGAGTACCACCCCGGTAAGGCAAACGTAGTCGCTGACGCCCTAAGCCGGAAACCTCAAGGAATGATGGCTTCATTGATGTTGAGGGAATGGAAAGCCTTGGAGACAATAACAGAATTTGATGTGCAGATTTCTGAGGGAAGTATCGGGCAACACTTTGGATGCTTGGTAGTACAACCAACACTTGTGAGTCGAATCATCGAAGCCCAGAAGGAAGATGAGAAGTTTCAAGCATGGTTCGCCAAGATGTTAGAGAAGGACCCGACAGAATGGAAGGTTGGGGCCGATGGAGGATACCGATGTCGAGACAGATTGTGTGTGCCAGATTCAGGAGGTTTGAGAAAAGAAATTCTCGAAGAAGCACATAAATCAAGACTGACAGTACACCCAGGAGGAACAAAGATGTATAAAGACCTGAAGAGAAACTTCTGGTGGGAAGGGATGAAACGAGAAGTAGCCGAATTTGTGTCTAAATGTTTGACTTGTCAACAAGTGAAGGCCGAACATCAGAGACCCTCGGGATTGTTACAACCCTTACCTGTCCCAGGATGGAAGTGGGAGCACATAACTATGGATTTCGTGGTTGGATTACCCCGGTCACAACAGAATCATGACGCGATTTGGGTAATCGTGGATCGTTTGACGAAGTCTGCACACTTTATCGCGTACAATATGACTTACCCAGTAGAAAGGATGAGTCGAATGTACCTACAGCAAGTGGTGCGACTGCACGGTGCGCCTGTGTCAATTGTATCAGACCGCGATGCACGTTTTACCTCGGAATTTTGGGAAAGTCTGCAGAAGGCTATGGGAACTTCGCTCAAGATGAGTACTGCATTCCATCCTCAGACCGATGGGCAGACCGAGCGTGTTAATCAGATTATGGAAGATATGCTCAGAGCTTGTGCAATTGACTTTGAAGAATCTTGGGAGACGCACTTACCTTTGGTTGAATTTGCGTATAACAACAGTTATCACTCGAGTATTGGAATGGCGCCGTTCGAAGCTTTGTACGGACGGCCATGTCGATCTCCATTGTGTTGGGCTGAAGTGGGAGATACAGAACTTTTAGGACCAGATTTGGTGAGAGAGACCAATGAGAAAATTTCACTGGTCAAGGAAAGGATGAAAACTGCACAGAGTAGACACAAGAGTTATGCGGATCGACGTCGAAAGGACTTGGAGTTCAGTGTTGGAGATCACGTACTCCTTAAGGTTTCACCTGTTCGTGGAATAGTACGTTTTGGTCAGAAGAGAGGGAAGTTGGCACCTCGTTTCATCGGACCGTTCGAGATTTTGGAGCGTGTTGGGAAAGTGGCTTATCGGCTCGCGTTGCCACCAAAGATGTCTGGTGTTCATAATGTGTTCCATGTCAGTATGTTAAGGAAATACATACGGGATCCTTCACATGTGGTTAATTTTGATGATATTGAGACAAGTCAGAATGTTGTCTACAAGGATAGACCTGTGAGAATTCTTGACCAGAGTATCAAGAGGCTGAGAAGAAGAGACGTTCCTTTGGTTAAAGTTCAGTGGAGGCATCATGACGAAGGAGAGGCGTCGTGGGAGTTAGAGTCAGACATGAGGACTAGATACCCCGAGTTGTTTCAGGATTAGTTAGCTCAGATTTCGGGGCGAAATCTCTGTTAAGGTGGGTAGGGTGTAACGCCCTGTATTTTATTATCATTAATAAATAAATATTGCATTTTATTTCCATGAGTATTTTAATTTAATTTCTCTTTGTAATAATTATCTGGGGTCAAACCGTAATTTTTAAAACATTTTCTATGGTTTCAAAATCGATATTTATATTTTTGTATAACCGGGAATTGAATTCCTACATTAATATAATTTTCTGTATTTTTATTTCAACCGTAAAATACCAGTTTTGGGAATGGGCAGTATATTTTTTACCTGTGTGTGTGTATCATTGCGTGAGCTCAACACACACAAGGGTATCTTGTGTACACATTAGTGCAGTGTGTGCTGTGTTTAGTGGAATGTGTGTGTAGTGCTTTGTGAGTGTGTGTGGAGTGTCATGTGTGTTTTATATGCATAGTGCTAAGCACTTTACATATCATTTATACACCCACTTATCCCCCATTTGATTCATCTCTCTCTCGGCAGCTCTCTCTCTCAATCACTCACTCACAGTCTCTCATCTCTCACTCCCAAACTCTCTCAAATTCTCTCAATCACTCTCTTGCTCTCTCAAGATCACACAACACACACATACAGTTTATATATATATAATCAGTCACATACTTAGACACACATATATATACACATATTGGGTTACCAAAATCAAGAACGGAGGAGGAAATTCTCAACGACGGATTATTACGGCGGAAGTTCTCGGCCTTTAAATTTCTGTATAATCGTCTCTGTGAGTATTATAAACTCACTCGCCATGTTTATATATGTGTATTTCTGTACGTATATGTGTATATATGTGTATATATATATGATACACCATTAGAGCTTAAAAATGGAGCTTTGAAAAAGTTAATCAAAATCGAATCCGTGAATTGTAATTGAAAGATATTGATCCCAATAGGCTACGGTTCGAATCCTACGGCTTAATTCATCCGTATCGCGACGTACCGTTGATTTAAAGTTTTGTCACCTCTCGGTTTTACGTGAAATCCGAGAGCTACGATTGAAATTAGTTAAAACCGATCGCGTATTCGTAATCCTTGCGGAAAAACGAAGAAATCCATATATTACATGTCTTGGTTGAAGTAGATTTCAGAAATGGGTCAAAAACAGGTTCTAAATTCGTAACAGGGAAGAAACAGCTGGTTCCAACCGGTTGCATTTTTTTACAACCGGTTGCACCTTTTTTTTGTTCCAACCAGTTGCACTTTTGTTCCAACCGGTTGCATTTTTCAGCACTGACGACTTTTAGTATAACGGCCATAACTTCCTCTAGGAAACTCGAAAACGCGCACGGTTTGAAGCGTTGGAAACTAGACTCAAAGAGCTTTCTGTTGATATGTAATTCATGTATACAAATTATAACTCATTTTTAATGGCATTACTTCAAAGTATATTAGAAATTCAATCTAATATTTTCTCTTTTAATTTTAACAGTAGCAGAATTTTGTTTTCAGACTTTTGTTAGGAAAACGAATGAAATTTAAGGTTCTGCCCGCGTTGTCCCAAGTAAAACTCGATTCTGCACACTTTTCGTCTAATGCAATTTTCTCAGATTCTGCACCGTTTGGACAGAAAACGAGGATTTCAGTAGCAGTTTTTTTAGAATGCTATTAGTTATGTTTAAAATGATTAAGGCAATGAATTACGAATTTTCAATCCCCGTACGCGTATTATTTCTTTAATTCTGTGAATTCCTTTATGTTTAAAGTTTGATGACATTCATGTGATTTATTAATGGTGTTATTTATGAAACATTGACATACATATTAGGGTTGAGGTTGTGTCAACATGCATGTGTGTGAGAAAGTGTGAAAAGAGTAAAGAGTGGCGTTCTAGTTGTGCGACCTCAATATCGATCGGGTATTATTCTTGGTATTTGGAGATGATAGTGTTGTGTACGACTTAGATATCGATCGGATAATATTCCTGGTATCTAAGGCGCGCGTTTCGGATATTGATCGGATAGTATTCCTGATATCCGAAGCGATGGTGGTAGTGTTGTGTACGGCTTAGATATCGATCGGATATTATTCCTGGTATCTAAGGCGCTTGTTTCGGATATTGATCGGATATTATTCCTGGTATCCGAAATGATGGTATTGAGTGTGGCTTAGATATTGATCGGATATTATTCCTGGTATCTGAAGCGATAGTTTGGTGTGCTGTTTTGGATATTGATCGGATAGTATTCCTGGTATCTGAGATAATGGTTTGTTTGTGTTGAGTTTTGTTGAGAGAAAAGAGTCAGAAAGATGAGATATTACATTGCTCATGCATGGTCACATATTTATTGCTTTCTTTATTTTCCCCCGTGGGTTATGTTGGAATTGGAACCTTGAATATATTACTGTTAAGTTAAAATTGCACCGTTGTTTATATGCTTATATATACATTGCGAGCACTTGTTTATTTTGCTCACCAGCTTTCATAAGCTGACGGCGTTGATGCGTCCTGGACTGTATGTCCAGATTTTCAGGGTCAGGAGCAGCTAGGGTATTTTGACTATGCTACTTAGAGTCAGGAGACTTTCCAGGAGGCTGCTTTATATTTTCCTATGTCTTTTAAATTTGGGTTTTGTAATAAACTAGTTTAGACTTTTGAATAAGGCGTTTTGTGCCTAAGACTATGACTGCTGTAATAGTTTAGTAAGTTTTTTTATTTCGGAGCTTATGTTCTGTTAGTATCCTTTGCTTTAGAAATGTTGTTAAGTTATTTGTTGCAGGGACAATTGGTCATACTCACTTGTCACGACCTACGAGTCCATAAAGGAAATTAAATGCTTTCCTGAATTATGCTACGTCGGGGCGTGACATGATTGAAACTGTATGCATTCGATCGATTGAAAGATTGAAACAATGCGGACTTCAAGTGATCGAACTTGTTTCGATCGATTAAACACTGTTTTGTTCGAACGATTGATCTCAGTTCGATCGATCGAAAGTGCTTCTCTGTTCAGATGTTTTTTCACAGTTTTATAAGTTATTTATTTTAATTTGTATACTATTCTGACAAATTTTAAATCAATATGTGAACTTTCTGGTTCGATCGATTGAACTCAGTTCGATAGATCGAACGTTCAATCAATGAAGCTTATTAGATCGATTGAAGTGTGATAGTGAACTGAAGACGCTGTTTTAATGTTCTAATTTATTCCAAGAAGAGTTTATGGAATATGAAAGTCAATTAGATGTTCCAATAGGCATATATTTTGTTATATGTGCGTGGTTGTTTGTGCTACTAACCCTCTTATAGCAAGTTAGACCGTTGTCTCTCATGGCACCAAGAACATATTTTAAATTTAATATTTGTGATTGGTGTAACGTTTATTTTGGTTTGGTTTTAAGATATATATAAAGGTCGCTGCGACTCCATTCCTGCGATTAGGAGAGTCACACCAATTTTCCTAGCCTATTTATTAATTGCTATTTCCTTTCTAGAAAAATTTATAAGCTTTGAAAGAAACATAGGATTTTCGTAATAGAAAAGGAAATCCATAAAGATGGAGTAGCAAGCCGGGGTCTATGAAGATGGAGCTGGAAGCGACCAAGCCAAGAGGATGGATCTATGAAAGTAGAGCAATGGGAGATAGAGGCATTGTTCAATGCTTTTATTTTAATTTTAGATTTTTAGGTTTTTATATGCTTGTTTGTGATTGGGTTTTTTTTTTATAAATATTGTTACTACATGCATGCAAAAATGAGTTTTCTAAAATAAAAATAAAAAACCGTTTAACTCATTAATAGACATTGGACGTCTATGAGCAATGAGTAGAAACAATTTTATCAAAAAGCAAAACCCTTAATTATCAAATCTAGTAGGAGAGGGACTTATTTATAACTCCCACAATATTTCATTAAACGTTCACCGTAAGATGAGTGGGGTACTCTGTGTCACCCAGCCATGGTTGATCATTCCATACTGAGGGTACAATACTCATTGGTTACTAGATGTGTACTTCCTAAGGATAGAATCAACGAGACGTGTTAGAGGGTGACCACCACACGGGATGCTTCTTGAGGGGATTGTCATTGGATCATAGTTAATGGTGTACACTAGCAAAGCTATGAATAAGGGATCCCACACGAGATATTCTTCAGAAACTTAGAGACCAAATTGGTTTAGGAGCCATGACCTGTTTTGCAAGAGTTGTATAGTAGACAAGTCGTGATTAATCGAAAGATCGAGTGATGACCATAATACGGAGGCTTTTTTCTTTCGTTTCGATACTCTGGCGACATTGCTATAAAATAAGAGTTTTATATTTTGTACTGTCTAATTTTAATATCTATATTAAAATGCCTGTTATTCTTTTTTAGAATTTATAATGTCTGAATCTGCATTTAGTCTACTTACCACCATACTCACACAGAACAAACTAACTGGAAACAACTATACTGAATGGAAATGCAATCTGGATATCATTTTAACTGCAGAGGATCACATATATGTCCTCACTACCCCATGCCTTGACGAACCCGTGGCAAATGCTTCGACAACTTCCAGACGCGAGTTCGACAAATGGAAGAAGTCAAATGGGATGGCTCGTTTCTACATATTGGCCTCTATGGCTGGTGTGTTGCATCACCAGTTCCAATCGAATGATTCTGTTAGTGCTATCATGACCTCCCTATAAGAAACGTTTGGAGAGCATAGCAGACTTGCTGGAACACCCGTAATTTTATTATCTATAATGTAATTTCCGGATATGTATTGTTGATGTTTTGTATATATGTAAATAAGATTTCGAGAGTGCTTGACATTTCATGAGTGTTCATCCATTTTTTTCATACCCCGAATTTTGGACAACCAAATTCAGTTAAGAGCATGTATCTGAATTGATATTGGCCACCCAAAAGCCAAGCTGACAAACTCTTACACATGTTCCACGAAAATTATTAAAATAAATGGAATTGGATTCAAATTTTAAATTGAACCCATGACCTCTCTGTTTAATAATATCAATTACTAAACTGTTTCATTTCTAAAATATTCATTTCATTATAAAAGAAATAAAGTTCCATTACACATATTATATCATTTTAATTTACAAAAGAAATGTTATTTTCATTAAATAAAACTCTCTTTATAGAGTTAAGCGGTAAGAAAATAAATAAGAATAAAATCTATACATCCATTGGTCGGAGTAACTACAGTGTTCCCAATACCCAATATATAATCCTTATTAAAATAATACATATATGGCCCATAATGCGAGAAACAAAATTAAAAAAGATACAACTAATGCAAAGTACAATACTATACAACTGCAACTCCAAGACATCAACAACTTCACAGAAAATTCCCAAATACTCCACCTACACAAATGCATTCGACCACGTTTCATATAGGAATGCCCCTGAATGCATAGCTTTAGACACCCCAATTTTGACCGACCGTAGAATTTAGAGAATGGTTACCTCTAGACCGATGACGACAATGTCCAACAAAATTCGAAGGTTTTCTAAATGATTCAAGTTCTTTGAAGGATTCTTCAGTCTCAAATAAAGTTTTCAAAAAGACCAGGTGTTCGAAAAAATCGGATATGGAATACGTATAAGAGAGATAGTCTGAAATTTTGTGTAAGGAATAGAAAACGATTAGAAAATATAACAAAAAAACAAAAATATATATGATAAGTAATCTATGTAGGACAAATTACACTTTAGTCCATCAAACTATACACTATTTTCAATTGGGTCCATAAACTATTTTTTTTTCAATTGGGTCCTTAAACTTCAAAAATTCATTCAATCAGACACAAATTTTGACACTGTCAGCTTAAATTATTAGAAATTGTCACGTACGTTGCGCATAATGCTTACCCGTCACATGTTAGATCAAGACAAGCACGGGAGATTGTGAATGACTAAAAAATAATGCAATTTTGGGTATGGTTGAATGCGATTTTGAATCTTGTCAAATGTGTTTTCTAATTTGATTGAATGCTATTTTTTGCACTATTCACAATCCCCTGTGTTTGTCTTAACCTAACATGTGACATGTAAGCATTACGCGCAACGTACGTGACAATTTATAATAATTTAAGCTAACAGTATCAGAATTTGGGTCTGACCGAATGAATTTTTGAAGTTCAAGGACCCAATTGAAAAAAAAATAAGTTTATGGACCCATTTGAAATCGATTGGCACTTAAGGAAATCGATTGGTAACCAAAATTCACAAAAAAGAAAGAAAAGTTGATAGAATGAAGTTTTATAGATTTATACTCTCCAGAAATTTAGGGTATTACATGGTAAATCCTAAACATTCTCTTCTAGTGATCAGTCAAAATGAAGAAGAAAAATGAGACTTTCAACGAATTACAACGCTTTTCAAAAAGTAAGAGTAATTTATAAAACCCTAAAAAATAAAGAATGGCACAAAAGCTCACTTGGGTTATTAGTCTCCACTACAGTCTCTCAAGACATCTAAGTTATGCTTACTAATCCATTTGAGCTAAGTACAAGGTTATCACAACATGCTCAAAGTTGTTTGAAGATTGAAAAGAATAGAGCATACTATAACTAAGATAGTAAAGAAACTATCATAGTGTATTACATACTAATAACATACTAAAAAGTAACACTACTGCATCATAACTAACTATATTAACTAAGAGAGAAATACAAGAACCATTTCATTATCTTAAAAAAAAATTAAAAATTTTTGAAAATTTTAATTTATTGAGTAACATGTTGCTAAGCAGGTATGTTGACATTAAAGCACAACAAAAAAGATATGAGGCATGCAATGACTCACTCCCCCCAACTAAAACTGAACATTGTCCTTAATGTTGTAAACTTAGCACATGGACATGTAAAGTAAAGCGAGAGAAGGAAGGATGTTACCTCGAGGCGTTAATTTCCAAATTTTTATTTTTTTTGTATGTTACTAGCAAAATCATTAGTAGCAACAAGGAAAAATAGAGAAATAATACAACTACTCAGTAAATAAATTCGGTTAATTAAGATTTTTATCATAGAGTAATAACCGAAATTTTTTAGGATCCTCCCAATGAAATAATTTAATAGTGAGAAGAATGTGGAGACCCTTATAAAAATACAACTCCCCTTAACTAATGTCAGGCTCAAGGTCAGAGGAGATGATGCAAAACCTATGGCTTTTAAAGTTATTGGGGACAGTTATAAGAGGAATACCACACTTTTTAGGAATGATACTAAAAAAATATCGTTGGTGTTGGTATTTTTTATAACAGCCTCTATTATAATACAAGAAGGTGGCCACGGTTCGATAAAAGGGGCAGGGTCTTAGAACAAAATCTATGGAGATATGATCATAGGAATTTAATTTCTGTTCTATGCACATGGTGTTGGACTAGACTTGGATAAAGCTATCTATTTGGGCCTTTATGCCATTATCAGTCAAGAAGGTTAAGCATTCTAGAAGATTACTAGCTTCTTGTTGAAGTTTAAGATCATCTAATGTTAGCCTAATATTTTCCAAGTCCTCTCTTACAGAATTTTAAAATTTAAAATTTGGTGAAGTACATGTGCTAGAATCCTTATCATCCTCTTCTACAACACATTCTTTTTGTTCAAGAGTGGGGTACACATAACATTCAAGCTCAGGATGAGAGCTTTGATTGATAGAGAGGATAGGTGATGGAAAACTTGGTGACACCACCTCTTCGGCCGAAAGAGGTGAGGGTTCATAAATATCACATGAATCTAAACCGGATTTAGATTTTCAATTATTTCACCCCTAGGGTCACTATCAAAGTTAGGGAGAGAGTCAACATGGGACTCCTCCTTTCCTAGTTGAGGGCAGTCACCTAAACTCTCATCATCTTTTAAAACCTTATTCTCATCCTCGTAACTCTCCTCACTATATATGTCATCTATTGAGGAACTCTGGATAAAGAGATTGTGCAATTTTATCCAGGCAGTGAAGGAGTTGATATCTGGGGTTGTATATTGAGGAGAAGATGGCTCTACAACTTCATGCTCAATGGTTTGGTTTTGGAGTGCTTGTTGGTTTGTCACTTTCCTGAGTGAGTTATTAACCTCATTCGGTATAAACCCGTGATTGTCCTCTAATTCCATTCCATTGTTAGTGCCTTGAAATTTGGGTTATAATGTTAAAGGACTGGTATAGTCTTCTAAAGGTTGGCTAGCATATGCTTGTTGATATCTCATTTCTAATTGATCAAGTGCACTATCTAGCCTTTTCATTTCACTAAGTAGTAATTATAACATACCATTATCCTCAACTTGCTTATTCTCCTCATTATTACTATACGAAGTTTCGCCTCATTGTTATTGATGGTAGTCCCCTTCCCATTGCGTTTGTGGACAAGACTCACCAAATGGAAAGTCTTAGTACGTTTGGTAATCGTGGGAACTACTACTATATTCTACATTATTGTTTTGTTATATCCCCATTGCTATTGATAGAACTCTCCATGTGGAGGTTCTTGATACATTTGATAACATGTGGGACTAATATTATTATTTTCCCATTGTGGTGGTTGGTTGCACTCGGGTTGATAATGCACGTCATAAGTGGGCGCTTGCCAACTTGGGGAATAAAAAATTTGATTTTCAAGTGTGTACCTATTATTGGTGTTTGTGTTTTTGTTGTATGGAGGGTAATATGCATAAGACATGTTTACCCAAAAACTTTAAAACAATCAAAATTTTATTTATTTAAATTTTTTTTTTTTGTGAGAGAAAAATTCCAAAAGTTTTTATATTTATTTTTATTTTTATTTTTTTTAAGGTAAGAAAAATTGGAAGTAACTTAGTAAAATCCTAACCTAGCTTCGTTCCCCAGCAATGGCGCCAAAAACATGACACGACTAAAAAGTTGTTCGCTCTTGTGCAACAACCAAATGTAGGTCGATCCCGCAGGGAAGGAATAGGGAGAATGTCTACTAAGTTATAACCTAAAGAAAAGGAAAAAAAATGAATATACGGGTGGAGGTTCTAACGAATCCTAATTAACTAAATTAAACTAAATAATAAACTAAAGCATAAAGAAACATAATTAATTAAACGAGTAAATTAAAGGTGTTGGAAACACGTGAATTCGCATTGCTCTTAACCATCTACCATGCAAATTCATTAATGTTCTATGGAGTTCATTCCTCTTTAGCATTCCGTATTTTTATAAAGATAAATAATCAATAGCCCTTTCATGACCGGGACTATATCATCACAAGTGATTTAAAATACTTAGAAGATGGTTTAAAACAATGGTTATTACTTGCACACTAAATAGTGTTAGCATTCAAAGTGATTTTCAAAAGTCATTGAAGAAAATAGCCTTAAGGTTTCAAGTTCTAAAAACTGTTGTGTCAAACTGAGCTTCTAGGGACAATTTGATGACAGATTTCTAAAACAGAAGTCATGGAATATTTAAAAGAATCATCTCAGGAATTAACATGTTCGATCGATCGAAGCGCTCTCGATCGATCGGACATCATCATCATTTAATCGATCGAAATGTCTTCGATCGATCGCTTGACTGTGGCTCTGGTTCGATCGATCGAAATACCTTCGATCGATCGAGCCCAGGTTTTCTATATAATACATGGCAGAGGCTAAGAATCAATATTTCATCACATATTCCCAACGTCTAAACCACAAAAACATGAATAAACCAATACAGAAATAGTAACCTAGAGTAATCATAACGTAAAAACTAATAAACAATGAAATAAAGAAAAGAAAAAGAAAAACCTTGAATAATCTGAAATAAATTTGTATTAAACTTGAAAGAAACTTGAATCTTGAATAATCTTCAATAAAAAAAATGGAAAATATGAAGAATAACATGAATCTAACCTAATCTACTCCTAATCTAACCCTAAAACTATCCTAAACTGCTATTTTTTGCATTCTAGAGCATTCTCCCTTCGTCTGCCATCAAAATGACTTATTTATAGGGTTCCTGCAGAGTTACGCAACTTTTGGAGTAAAATAGAGCTCAATCGATTGAGCTTAGTTCGATCAATCGAAGATTCGATCGATTGAACTCTCCTCAAGCCCTTGAACTCTCTAATTTTGACAACTCGCACACCAATGGGAGAATGGCCATAACTTTTCACTCAGACATCGGATTGACCTCCCGTTTGTGGCCAGGCGACTGTAACTCAAAGATCTACATTTCATATCCCTAGGCGAAATCTTCCAAATCTGAAGTCTATTGTCAAAAATGGCATTTTCTCAGCTGCTTCCGTTGTTCTCTTCACCAGAATCACTTTCTTTAGCTCCACTTCATTGAATTACATCCTAATACCTATAAAACAATGTAAAAATATATGGTTTAGCATTAACACAATAAAAAGAACATTGTTATTAGAATGCACCTAAATGTAGGGACTTTGGGGATAAAAATATGCATAAAGGACCATGTAATACGCTATAACACTACAGGAAAATAGGCTTTTCCCGATAGTTACTTTCTGACACTACAAAAACTGTTGGGAAAGATTATTTTTCTCGACCGTTTATTACGGTGGTAAAAAAAGCGTCGGGGAAAAGTGGCATTCTCGACGCTAAATACGACGCTAAGTTAACTGCCATAAAAATTGATTTTTGCCTACAGTTGTTGCGACAGTAGTGCTATTGTCATAAAAAACAAATTTTTTTCGACACTTTTTGTGGCAGTAAGTGAAGGGCCAGAAAAGAGTCAATATTTACGACACTTTTTATGGCAGTAGTAGAGAGCCAGGAAAAAAAATTTTCCTTTTTTCAACCTTATTTTTTTTTGGGTACTACCGACTACGATATTGGACCAAATAGAACAAATCTATCTTAGGGCTCAGTTATATATAGTTGAATATAGTTTCTAATTTTAGGGACTATTTGGGGATACTTATAATATGATCTGGTTCAGTCCAAAACTCACTTTTTATTTATTTTTATTAGAACCAAATGTAAGTAGGTTCAACAACAAACCAATAGTTTTAAGAGAATTCTTAAAGTAACCAAGGAAAGTGGTGGACCCCACTTGCTCACCCAATAGAATGCTTGTGTGAGAAATGGGTAAGTGTAGACACCCCATTTTGTCGGCTATCAGATTTAGGAAACCCATAGCTTGGTGATTCTTAATGATCGAAAAAGACTCAAAAGGATTCTCGGAAGTCAGTTCTATCTCTCAGAATGACCAAAATGCCCCTGAAAGCCCGAAAACTCCCAGATTTGGTCCCAAAGTTCTGAAAATATGCTATGTCGTAAGAAAAGCGATAAAATGAGTTTTTAAGAAAAATCGGGTGAAATCGTTAGCTCCCAGAGACCCCCGGAAGTCTCAGAAGCTCCCGGAAAGTCCCCGTTGACCGGTTTGACCAAGGTTTGACTAGGTTTGACCAAGGTTTGACCAGGTTTGACCAAGTTTGACCAAAATTGTCCGAATTCACCAGAATCATTTTAAATCATGAAAAAAGTGTTAAAACAAGTTCCAAAAGAAAATCGAGCGAAAACATCAGCTCCCGGGAACTCCCGGAGGTTTCCAGAACTTCCCGGGAATCCCAGGTTTGACCAGTTTGACCAAAATTTGACTTTGGAACCGGGGCGCCGAAATAATTTTCAAATATTTTTCATAGATACTAGAGGTCAAGAGCTTTCCAACGGTATATCGCACATAATTTCTAGATTTAAAACGAATTTATTATGAATTTCTAAAGCCGGAAAAGGCGATCAAATCGGCTTTTATCGCGAATACCGTAAAACTTTTCAAAGTGACCTATCTCCGAACTATTTTTTATGTAAAGTAGACTCCATTACCTTTCCAACGGTATATCACAACCTCAATTTGGAGTTCGTACGCATTTTCTGTGAATTTCGGACGAAATAGGGCCATTACTCTTCATTTTGGGGGAGTCAAATACAAGTTTAAGAAAAGTTTGGGAGAGAAAGTTGTAGAGATAAGGTTAGAGTAGAGAGAAAAGAAGCTTTCTTCTTTGATTTTCAAAACAAAAAGTGAGTTCTAACTTTGTTTCTACCTCATTACTCCTATTTACTTCAACATTCAATACACCCAACCACCATTTTAGTGAGCATTTAAGAGAGTGGAAGCTTCTTCCATGTCCAATGTCATTACATATGAGTGAAACATCATGCTACAAGTTCAATACTTCATGACTATCATCTATTGATCATCATCTACTTGCTTGTTTATTCATTGTTTATCTCTTCTTACCTCATTTCTTTTTGATTTTCTTTATTTACTTACTAGTTCATCATTATCTAAATGATGACATGAAGTTTGGGGTGAGTGAATCCTTATGGATAGTAGCTCTTGACCTCAAAAACATGTTTGATAGATGATGATCATAACTTCAATACCTCCAAGGTATCCTTGAAGTGTATTGAAGTTATGCTCAAATAAAAATAAGTTTCTCCAACAATCTTGGAGGTTCTTGATGATGAGTTGTATGTTGGCATTTTAAGTGGTTATAATCTTTATGGAGTATTAAAAATGCACTTTCAAAACCTCTATTTCAAAACCCCCCTCAATCCCTCTCATTTTGATTTCAAGAAAGAAAACCTTATTTTCCCCAAAATCTTCAAAACAGTGAGTTAAAACAGTGAGTGAGCTGAGTTCAAAGATTTCTCTAGAACTCAATACTCAACATATAGATGCAATGCCACTTGGAAAGTCTTCCTAACTCATTGGAGAACACCCATGATTTTTGGTTTGACTTGGAAGTACTTGAAAATGGTCCATTTGGACCCAAACATTCCTTCCAAACATTCTGCCTTTGCTGTCACAGCAGCTTGACTAACTTCCAACTTCTTTTTCAGAAATATTTTCCAAAAGGGATGGTCCCAACTTCTTTTTCCCTTAAACTTCAATGTCTTAGGGAACTTTCTGTATAAAATTGGCCCCTAGATTATTCGTTTTCATTTTCTAAGATTTTTCAACATTTCAGTCAACAGTACGGACTCTGTTTCTGAGTGACCTCTGTTGTTCATATGATTTCTCTCAATCTGTGATAGTTATTAAGGATTGGCTTTTTGGGTAGTGTTCTAGACACAATAATGAACATACATTGAAAACGTTCCTAACCCCTCTTTTCAATTTTCCCAAGATCATGCTACTGTTCTGTCCACTATTCACAGCAAGCACATTTTAACTTTTATTCTTTGATTTGATGCTTATATGTATTCCAAATTAGTTCATATCTTAGGAAGTACTTCATACTACATTTGTACACATCCCATGTTGATTTCATTCATCCATTCATACACATTTTAGACTTCTAAGTCATTCTAGGAATCCATGAACACAAAGCACACTACAACCTTGGCACATTCTAGATACATACATTGCATCCATCCAAGATTTGGGGCCTTCATGGCTCCTAATCTAAGAAGATTATAAGGAATGAACTTGATCACACGTTCATGCTTCCCCCGATCTAATCATCCTTTCTCATCCATCCCGGGGATTGAGAGGTCTTCTTTTCTTAAAGATTAACATGCATCATACTAGCTTGCTAAGCATATTTTGATTTCTTTGTTTATTTGTTTCAATAACAATTCATGTCCCCCTTTAGATTAGGAAGTCTTGATTATTTGATACATGATTAGACGATTTTTCCTAGGTTTATTTGTGTGATCTTTCACTTTGCATTGTGTGATATTTGGCTCAGATCTTATGAATGATATCTTATCTTTAGATCTTCCATTTTAAATTTTCTTATGTGATGTAATATACTATCATAGTATTAATTGCCGAACCATACATAGTATAAGATGATTATTTGGATGCTAATTGAGGCCCGTCGAGAGACGGGGCGAGTTGAGGGTGTTTTAGTCGCGACAAAGGCTCCTTCCTCTCTCGTACCAAAACCCCGAGCCAAGTTCTTTGGTTATGAATGGCCGGTGCCCTTTATCCGTTTGGGTGAGTCAAATTTGGGTTTCTTGATTCCCTAAAGACCAAGTGGCGACTCTGTATCTGTTTTCAACAGACCATTTTCTTTCTTTGATCAATTTCAAACAATCCTCAAAACCCAACAAAGCGGTGGAAGCCCGGTATCCACAATCTGGCGACTCTGCTGGGGACATTTATTTTCAAAACGAAATAATACAGAGGTTTGACTCATAAGAAGCATCCTTAAAATCATCTTTTTACTGCGTTTGGTTCACCGCATTGCACTTTTGCATTTTCCCCCCCTCCGACTGTGTCTGAAACGCGGCGCTGACATTGTTCAGGTCTTGCTGTGCCAGGGCACAAGTCACCGTTGATACTGTACCTTCCAAGGTATATCAAAAAGAGTAAAAACCTCCGTACTGTCTCTCCGACGGTATATTGGAACTCTCGTCAACGGACCCTCTTTGACTAAACCCAGCCTTTGCATATAGATTCCTGTAGAACCTTTCATAGGACTATTCATTTATCTTTTCAGATAGGACAATGTGATATAACTGCTGTATGCCCTGGCGGGATTACCTGCGCGGTGTACACGCTTATGTGGCATAGAACAGAACCTCTTTCTTATGATTCCCAAGGCAATCACTCACATGTAATCACATTGAGTTGACCTGCCTAGGCACCATGACAAAGATGTCTGCTACATGCTCACAAAGATATACACCGCAAACCTTGTTTGTTGGTCCTAAGACATAGGAGTATGAAAACCTACTAGACAGTATGATCACTATCACCATATTAACCAGTTTCTTCCAGAAACTCTGTCCAGATATCCCAGATATGACCATATTAACCAGTTTCTTCCAGAAACTCTGTCCAGATATCCCAGATATAACCATATTAACCAGTTTCTCCCAGAAACTCTGTCTAAATCTCCCAGATATGCCAATTCCTCCCAGAAACTCTGTCCAGATATCCCAGATATAACTATATTAATAAGTTTCTCCCAGAAACTCTGTCTAAATCTCCCAGATATGCCAATTCCTCCAAGAAACTTTGTCCTATCTTCCCAGATATACTAGTTTCTCCCAGAAACTCTATCCAAATTTCTTAAAAATACCCAAAGTACCTGTTTTCCCAGAAGCTCTGCCCAAATCTCTCGGATTCTCCAAAAATCCCAGCATCTCTACCCAAATCACCTAGAAATGCTCAGATATACTTGTTTCTCCTAGAAACTCTATCCAAATTTCTCAGAAATGCCCAAAAAACCAGTTTCTCCTAGAAGCTCAGTCCAAATCAACCAGAAATTCCTATTTCTCCTAGAAACTCAAATGACTTCTAAAATTTCTCTGAATCTTCCCAATCCCTGTTTCTCCCAGAAACTCTGTCCAAATTTCCCGAAGTATCCCAAAAATCCCTGTTATCCCTTGGTGATCATACTGGAAAGTAAGGTTAGCACACTCTGTACGGGTAGGACCTTATTTGTTTAACTGCTATCTGTTGGAAATAGGAGCATCATATAGATTAGGGCTTGCATCCGCATGCTTGTCTCATGTGCATGCACCATTCTCATTAGTCTGCACACACTATCTCAGTCAGTCTGTACATAAGCCGGTCCATCTTCCTTAACATCACTGTCATTGTCTATCTAAAGTCATCACTATCAAAATCTGATACACCTCTCCTCTCGAATCTATAGGTCATTATAGATTCCCAAAGTCAGCTTCTGAGATCCCCATCCTGGGTCAGAAGTTCGAGCAGTCATTTGGTTAGAATCAGTCCGCCGAGAAAATTCAACATGAATCAAGAAACTTTGGAAGCCAAGGTCACTGAACAGTCAGATCGGCTGACTCAAGTTCTGAAATTTATGGAAGAGTTCCAGCAATAGCAGCCACAGTACCCACCTGGGTTCATGCCACCACCACCACCTGGATTTGGACCGCCTCCCAAAAATAATGGAGAAGAAGAATGGTTTCAAGGGGTCCCGCCGCTTGCATATGAGAAAAAGCTCCAAGAGAAAATGGACAAGGTTGACAAGCTTGAGAACATACTAAGGAAGAGTAAGGGGGTCGACGATTGCATGTTAGATCTGGAAGGATTGTTTGAGCCCAACAAGGTAAGGCTACCCGAGAACTTCAAGATGCCTGAAATTGACCGTTTTGACGGAACTGGAAATCCAAAGAGCCACGTGAAGTTTTGTATGAGCATTTTCCAGTCAATGGGCTGCACCCATGAGCACATAGCTATGTTGTTCCCTCAAACCCTCCAGAAAGCCGCACTATCCTGGTTCCTAACCCTTGAAACTTCCAAGACCCGAGTTTGGGAAGATGTTGCTAGAACTTTCATTGATCACTACTCCTACAACCAAGAGCTTGATGTCACCATCCGAGATCTGGAAACTACCAGGCAGAATTTCAATGAGTCCTTCGCTGCATTCTTGAGCAGATGGAGGAATAAAGTAGCCCAAATGATCCACATGCCTATTGAGAAAGAGCAAGTAGGTATGCTGGTCAAGAACCTGTAACCAGTATACCATGAAAAACTATTCTACCAGTCCATCTCAACATTTGAAGAGTTATTTGAGGTTGGGACTAGAATCGAGAATGCTATCTGTGAAGGCAAGATCAATGGAGCTGGGTCACTGCAAAAGGAGAAGAGACCCCATACCTTTGGTGAAGATCAAGAGAGCCTAGATGTCAATGCCTTAAGCCCATCATCAAGCCAAAATGATTGCAGTAAGAGGCACAAGAAAGGAAACCAAAGAGTCTTCACACCACTTGACATGAGCTTATCCTCCGCTCTCAATCACCTTGTTCAAAAGGGCCACCTTGTACCTTTGGAGCCTAGTAAGCCTCCTAATCACCCACCTCCTGGGTACAATGAATCCAAGTATTGTGATTACCACCAAGACCAAGGCCATGAGACCGACAATTGTAAGAGGCTCCGTCACTCAATTTAGGATCTCTTAGATGATGCGCCGCACCCCAATCCAATTCACTACCTCGGTCTGGACCAACCCATGACCTATCCATTTCAATGATCCCCTTCGCTGAGGACCATGAATGTTGAACCTGTGCCGGTGAAGCGATGGTGTTTGGGACTTTTGCTATCAAAACAAATGAGGATGCTCTTTTAAAAAAAAAAAAAAAAAAAAAAAGAATAAGCGAGTCACTGTGACATTCCATTTGAGACCGGGTCAAGTCCAGTCGAGTCTGATTTGTGTTTTGTCTATTTCAAGTTTAGTCTTGTGGTCGAGTCTGTCTGTCATCAAGCTGTTATGAGTCTGTAACCTTCTCCAGTGATGGAATGAAGTCTCATTTTGCCTAATCTAATGTGCCTAGTCATAGATGCATGAATCGCTGAACTGAAGTGTCACTTTTCAAATTACCATGGATATTACTGTGCTAAAAAAAAAAAAAAAATTTTACTCAAACAAAAAAATCCTGAAAGGTCAAAGTCAATTTTGCGCTGACACTGATGAAGAGCCGAGAATTGAATAGCCTTACTTTAAGAATTTAAAGATTCTCTTGCCTCAATCTTGAAAAGACATGCTTGGAACTGACTTGGGGCTTGCCCAACACCCTTTCCACCCTTTCTACCATTTCAAAGCCTTGGGCCCAACCCAATTGATAGCCATGCGAACCTGCGCAGACTTGGTCCTTGATGGTAGCCAAACATTTCAATGAGTTTCATCTCCACTTTCAAAAAAAAAAAGAAAAAAGAAAAGCTCGCTAGATTGAAAACCCGAAAGGGCACCTAGGCAAAAGTTAGAGCTGAAAAGGTATTGATTTCCAAGATCTGACCTTAGCCAGTCAAAATGATGGAAAAAATGAAAGAAATTTTTGATAAAACAAATGAGAGAATCGTATGTGCCTAGATCACACTTCCAAAGGCACGGAACAGCCACAAATAAATTCCGAGAGCTGACATGCACATTTCAGAATTCTAAGATGGCGATTGGAAGATCTCACAAGAATCGACTACATTAAAAAGCAAAATTGACTGGCTAGGCGAAAGTGAAAAGGATCAATCCTCAAAACAAAACAAAAAGAAAAAGAAAAAGAAAGGAAAGGGAGATTGAAACTGAATCCTTTTATTCAAAGCTACCATAAGTGGCTCAAGTTTGAACTTCTTTGACGATTGGTTTGAAAAACCCTCATACCTCAAACCCCTTATTTTAGACCGTGCCTTGAACTACGCTTGACCTGATTCCCACTCGGGGATACGTAGGCAACCACATCGGTTCGGTCAACACCATTATAATCAAACCAATTTCCTTCAAGCCTTGCCTTGAACTACGCTCGACCTGATTCCCACTCGAGGATACGTAGGCAACCGCATTGGTTCGGTCGACACCATCATAATCAACCCCCCCTTCTTTCAAGACTTTGGCCCAAACTACGTTGGACCTGATCCCACTCGGGGGTACGTAGGCAGACTTTCAAAAAGAAAAGAAGGATGGCTCGCTAGGTCGAAAATCCGAAAGGACGCCTAGGCAAAAATTAGAGCTAAATCCAAGGTGAGCAATAACAAAAGAGAGAAAAAAGCTTGCTAGGTCACCTCACTGGTGCCTAGGCAAAAGTTATGAGCATTTGAGAGATTAAAGTCACGGTCCTTGCCTCAAGCCAGAAAATCACCTTCCACAATAGGGGCAAACATCGGCTACCCACCTCGTTTGCCTGACTTTTACTATCTACCCTTCATACAAGGGACAAACTTCGGTCACCTACCTCGTTTGCCCAAAACCTCCAATAAACCATCATCCAAACTAGGGGCAAACTTCGGTCACCCACCTCGTTTGCTTATGAATCCCACTTTGTACACCTCAAACTAGGGGCAAACTCCGTTTGCCTAACACAATCCCTTCACACCAAGGGCGAGTTTTCAAGTCACCAAGTTGTTTTGAAAATTTTGAAATAGAGCATCTTTTACTCTAAAAGCTAAGGCACTAATTCAAAGCACTTCCTGGGAGAAGCAGAAAATTGACTAGATCACTAGGGAGGAATTTTCAAAAATCAGATTTATCAGCAAAGTGCTACCATGTTAAGATGAGGGGTGAACACCAAAAGAGAAATGGTACATCGTTTATGACAAAAGCACATCAAGTTTTGACAAGATGAGCTTGTGTCAAATGTGTCATCCTCGTGCGTCAATGTCTGTCAAGTTTTTGAGTCTGTTGTAGTCTCAAATGTGTAAGTCAACAGTGACTAATAAAATTTTCAAATCAAGTTATAAAGAGCATGCCAATACAAGCAGGAGTATCAAACACCATTACTGCATCGGTTAAGGCGTCAGCATGAGAAGCGTCCAAACTTAGGGCAAATGCGAATTTCATCCCTTTCCAAACCATCGAAAGTTGACCATCATCTCCTTGCAACATAAGTCCATAAGTGGCTGTTGATTACCTTCCTTTGTTCATGCAACATAAGTCCATGAGTGGCTGTTGATTATCTTCCTTCATCCATGCAACTTAAGTCCATGAGTGGCTGTTAATGATCTTCCTTTTCTCCTAGCAACATAAGTCCATGAGTGGCTGTTGATCTTTCATCTTATTTTCATGCAACATAAGTCCATGAGTGGCTGTTGATGATCTTCTTTCATTCTAGCAACATAAGTCCATGAGTGGCTGTTGATCTTTCATTTTTCTTCATGCAACATAAGTCCATGAGTGGCTGTTGATGATCTTCTTTCATTCTAGCAACATAAGTCCATGAGTGGCTGTTGATGATCTTCCTTTCTCCTGGCAACATAAGTCCATGAGTGGTTGTTGATCTTTCATTTTTCTTCATGCAACATAAGTCCATGAGTGGCTGTTGATGATCCTCCTCCGTCCATGCAACATAAGTCCATGAGTGGCTGTTGATGATCTTCCTTTCTCCTAGCAACATAAGTCCATGAGTGGCTTTTGATCTTTCATCTTTCTTTATGCAACATAAGTCCATGAGTGGTTGTTGATGATCTTCTTTCATCTTTCTCCCAGTAACATAAGTCCATGAGTGGCTGTTGATCTTTCATCTTTTTCAGGCAACATGAGTGGCTGTTGATGATCTTCTAGCAACATAAGTCCATGAGTGGCCGTTAATGACCTTCTTTCATCCTAAAGAAACATAAGTCCATCACTCTCCTCTTTTAAAATCAAAACCTTAACTACCGCAGGCCATCTCCGTATCCCTTATCACAAATAGAATGATACCTCCAGCTCCCGAAGGCCCTAACCAGCTCTTTTGGATTGAGCATTACGAGATCTGACCAACCACGAGAGATTCAGAGATGGATCCTGGTTCTAGGTCAAGAATTGAAGAGAGATTCTCAGAGAGTCCATCAGCTCCCGAAGACCCTAACCAGCTCTTTTGGATTGAGCATTACGAGATCTGACAAACCACGAGAGATTCAGAGATGGATCCTGGTTCTAGGTTAAGAATTGAAGAAAGATTCTCAGAGAGTCCCCTACCATCCCCAGCAGAAGATAACAGAAGTCCGGACCGATTCTCCGGCTTGTCATCATAAGGATCGGCCAACGATTGAAAACATCACCCGCAGTCGAATCACCCCAATTCCCAGGGCAAGCACTGTCTATTCGCAATTCAAGGATCCGTGTCCACTGATTATCATGAGCTTTCTCACCTGTCAGTCATCATGATTTTCCTCACTTATCGTGAGCTTCTTCACTCCAGTTATCTCACCTGTCAATTATCATGAGCTACCCCACTTATTATGAGCCTCCTCACTTTGGTTATTATAAAACTGTCGGTTATCATAAACTCCCTCACCTATGGGTTATCTTTAGTTGTCATCCTCAAAGACCCCACATCCGATCCCATTCGCTTGTAAAGTACACTTCCCGTAATTCCCGAAGTTTGCCCCTAGACCCAGAGTCTTCTAAACCTTGATGTCGTTATCCGAGTCATCCACCACATCATAGTCGCAAACACTATCACAACACCAGCCCACTCGAAGTGGCACATCCCACAACACCTACTCATACTAGGATCATAACACTAGACAAGATGGGACTCATGACACAACTCATATCATATCCATGCATTGCATATCATCCTCATAGCATAGCATCCGCATGTCTTGTTGTGCATGTGTGATTTGTTCCTTTATGCCCTGAACTACGCCCTGGTCTGATTCCCCTTGGGATACGTAGGCAGCTCACGCAGAGCACGACCAGCACTGACCTCAGCATCTTTTTTCATCATTGCATCTTTTGCAACGCTTTTATCCTAAATCTATAGCCTCCAAAAAGACCTGTCTCTTTAAAGCTTTGGCACTCGCTTGCGACATGTGTTGCCTCGCAAGTTCATGCCAAAGAGGGGCAAACTGTAGACACCCCATTTTGTCAGCTATCAGATTTAGAAAACCCATAGCTTGGTGATTCACAATGATCGAAAAAGACTCAAAAGGATTCTCGGAAGTTAGTTCTATCTCTCAGAATGCTCAGAATGACCAAAATGCCCCTGAAAGCCCGAAAACTCCCAGATTTGGTCCCAAAGTTCTGAAAACATGCTATGTCGTAAGAAAAGCGATAAAATGAGTTTTTAAGAGAAATCGGGTGAAATCGTCAGCTCCCAGAGACCCCCGGAAGTCCCGGAAGCTCCCGGAAAGTCCCCGTTGACCGGTTTGACCAAGGTTTGACTAGGTTTGACCAAGGTTTGACCAGGTTTGACCAAGTTTGACCAAAATTGTCCGAATTCACCAGAATCATTTTAAATCATGAAAAAAGTGTTAAAACAAGTTCCAAAAGAAAATCGAGCTAAAACATCAGCTCCCGGGAACTCCCGGAGGTTTCCAGAACTTCCCGGGAATCCCAGGTTTGACCAGTTTGACCAAAATTTGACTTTGGAACCGGGGCGCCGAAATAATTTTCAAATATTTTTCATGGATACTAGAGCTCAATAGCTTTCCAACGGTATATCGCACATAATTTTTGAATTTAAAACGAATTTATTATGAATTTCTAAAGCCGGAAAAGGCGATCAAATCTGCTTTTATCGCGAATACCGTAAAACGTTTCAAAGTGACCTATCCCTGAACTATTTTTTATGTAAAGTAGACTCCATTACCTTTCCAAAGGTATATCACAACCTCAATTTGGAGTTCGTACGTATTTTCTGTGAATTTCGGATGAAATAGGGCCTTTTCGCGAATACCGGAACTTCAGGGGGCCTAAACAGCATTATCTGGACGGGGGAGGAGCAGTGCCGCCGCGGCACTGTCCCACTCCAGAGCAGTGTATTTTTGTAAATAGTTTTGTGGTCCCATTTTGATTAATTAAAAGCCAAAACGACATAGTTTTATGATTTCAGATATTTGGAGCCAATGGGAATACTTTTTAAATCCCAAAACCACCCCAAGTTGGCCTATATAAACACCCCATTACTCTTCATTTTGGGGGAGTCAAATACAAGTTTAAGAAAAGTTTGGGAGAGAAAGTTGTAGAGATAAGGTTAGAGTAGAGAGAAAAGAAGCTTTCTTCTTTGATTTTCAAAACAAAAAGTGAGTTCTAACTTTGTTTCTACCTCATTACTCTTATTTACTTCAACATTCAATACACCCAACCACCATTTTAGTGAGCATTTAAGAGAGTGGAAGCTTCTTCCATGTCCAATGTCATTACATATGAGTGGAACATCATGCTACAAGTTCAATACTTCATGAATATCATCTATTGATCATCATCTGCTTGCTTGTTTATTCATTGTTTATCTCTTCTTACCTCATTTCTTTTTTATTTTCTTTATTTACTTACTAGTTCATCATCATCTAAATGATGACATGAAGTTTGGGGTGAGTGAATCCTTATGGATAGTAGCTCTTGACCTCAAAAACATGTTTGATAGATGATGATCATAACTTCAATACCTCCAAGGTATCCTTGAAGTGTATTGAAGTTATGCTCAAATAAAAATAAGTTTCTCCAACAATCTTGGAGGTTCTTGATGATGAGTTGTATGTTGGCATTTTAAGTGGTTATAATCTTTATGGAGTATTAAAAATGCACTTTCAAAACCTCTATTTCAAAACCCCCCTCAATCCCTCTCATTTTGATTTCAAGAAAGAAAACCTTATTTTCCCCAAAATCTTCAAAACAGTGAGTTAAAACAGTGAGTGAGCTGAGTTCAAAGATTTCTCTAGAACTCAATACTCAACATATAGATGCAAGGCCACATGGAAAGTCTTCCTAACTCATTGGAGAACACCCATGATTTTTGGTTTGACTTGGAAGTACTTGAAAATGGTCCATTTGGACCCAAACATTCCTTCCAAACATTCTGCCTTTGCTGTCACAGCAGCTTGACTAACTTCCAACTTCTTTTTCAGAAATATTTTCCAAAAGGGGTGGTCCCAACTTCTTTTTACCTTACACTTCAATGTCTTAGGGAACTTTCTGTATAAAATGGGCCCCTAGATCATTCGTTTTCATTTTCTAAGATTTTTCAACATTTCAGTCAACAGTACGGACTCTGTTTCTGAGTGACCTCTGTTGTTCATATGATTTCTCTCAATCTGTGATAGTTATTAAAGATTGGCTTTTTGGGTAGTGTTCTAGACACAATAAGGAACATCTCCATAAAAAATCATGCATTGAAAACGTTCCTAACCCCTCGTTTCAATTTTCCCAAAATCATGCTACTGTTCTGTCCACTATTCACAGCAAGCACATTTTAACTTTTATTCTTTGATTTGATGCTTATATGTATTCCAAATTAGTTCATATCTTAGGAAGTACTTCATACTTCATTTGTACACATCCCATGTTGATTTCATTCATCCATTCATACACATTTTAGACTTCTAAGTCATTCTAGGAATCCATGAACACAAAGCACACTACAACCTTGGCACATTCTAGATACATACATTGCATCCAAGCAAGATTTGGGGCCTTCATGGCTCCTAATCTAAGAAGATTATAAGGAATGAACTTGATCACACGTTCATGCTTCCCCCGATCTAATCATCCTTTCTCATCCATCCCGGGGATTGAGAGGTCTTCTTTTCTTAAAGATTAACATGCATCATACTAGCTTGCTAAGCATATTTTGATTTTTTTGTTTATTTGTTTCAATAACAATTCATGTCCCCCTTTAGATTAGGAAGTCTTGATTATTTGATACATGATTAGACGATTTTTCCTAGGTTTATTTGTGTGATCTTTCACTTTGCATTGTGTGATATTTGGCTCAGATCTTATGAATGATATCTTATCTTTAGATCTTCCATTTCAAATTTTCTTATGTGATGTAATATACTATCATAGTATTAATTGCCAAACCATACATAGTATAAGATGATTATTTGGATGCTAATTGAGGCCCGTCGAGAGACGGGGCGAGTTGAGGGTGTTTTAGTCGCGACAAAGGCTCCTTCCTCTCTCGTACCAAAACCCCGAGCCAAGTTCTTTGGTTATGAATGGCCGGTGCCATTTATCCGTTGGGGTGAGTCAAATTTGGGTTTCTTGGTTCCCTAAAGACCAAGTGGCGACTCTGTATCTGTTTTCAACAGACCATTTTCTTTCTTTGATCAATTTCAAACAATCCTCAAAACCCAACAAAGCGGTGGAAGCCCGGTATCCACAGTAAGCAAATTTTGAGAGAACAAAAATGCTCTCTTTGCATTAATCTTTTCTGCATTCCCAAACCATCCCCAAAGCAATTGAAAAAAAAAACAAACAAACAACGAACAAACAAAAATAAGAAAAACATTTCCTAAAAAAAAATTAAAATAGGCTAAAGAGATACTCCATAGTCTATATAGGTGGCGGCTAAATTGAAATTCTAAAAATAAATCTCCCGCCTTAGAAAATGTGATAGAATTTGGAAGGCTTAAAAGACCAAAACGGGATAGAATTTGTTATTGATCTCCCTTTTCCCTTATACATTCAGTTTCTGCCTCTAATTTCAATCTTTCTATCCTCTCAATGATACCGATCGGCCACTTACCCATTCATCTGTCCACCGCGAATCGTCATCGGTCATCGCTTAATCAAGGATTCAGTACCGTTAACTCAACCTCTCTCACTTGTAACTTTGTAAGTACCGCTCCCAATTTTTTTTTTTTTTTGGATTAACACCACTCCTACCAATGCAAATGCACACATAGACACAAGTGCATATTTTCAATTTCTTTTTGTCTTTTGATCTTTATTTTGCTCTTCTGCAATTCCAAATTGTGCTTTGTGACCCTTTGACTATGATTTAAAAATTAGGGTTCTTCATATTAGGGATTCTCGAATTAGGCATTTTTTTTCCCAAATTAGGGTTCTCCTATTATTTTACGTTTTGATTTTGAAATTCTCTGCACTTATTTAATTAATCTTCTTTTGTGGAAGTTTGAGTTTAAAAAAAATGGGTGCACGAACATCATTTGGTGGTGATTGTTGTGCTTGGCTATTTGGATTGGGGTTATGGATGTGTGTTTTAGTTTTCTTTCCTTTGTGATGTAGTATTGTTCATCTTGATTGGGAGTGTTGGGTTTTCGATTTGGGGTGGTTGTATTCACCAGGGAATGGCTACTGGTAATTAGGGGGTTTGTATACTAGGTGCTTGAAAGAAGTCCTAGGAGATAGTTAAGTCTGTATCACTGTTTTGACAAGGGGCTGTTGTGTGGTTTTTTGATTGGGCTTACCTTGCTTTTGTAACATGATTATTATTAATAAAGCCTTCGTTGTTTAAACCAAAAAATGGCTTTGCAATCTGTTTATGCAATTGGATTGTGAACTACATTTTAGACTGGACATTCTCAATCCATATTTTGCTGTAAGGATTTCATTTACAGGTTTTGCAATATGAACTTCATCTATTGTTGCAGACTTGTAATGTCTTCTTTTTTCTTTTTCTTTCTTTCCTTTTTGTTTTTAATTTTGACTAAGTATTTTTCTTTGTTAATTAGTAAATTTCGTTAATGTCTCCATTTCTTACAAATTGTAGTGTAATCCACTTGTTCTTTTGTATATTTTTGACTGGTAGTGATCTCAATGGCAATATATTGTCTTTTGTGACGTGTAATGTAATTTATTCGCCTTGTCCTTGCTGTGTCCGAGTCCTATGCTTTTAGCATTTGTGTATCGCTATACCCATGTCGTGTCATATCCTTTCTTGAAACTCTACTTTGTGGATCATTGAAAAATGATTGCAGTTAGTCACTCATGAGCTTTTGGGGGGCAAAAACACTTAATATGGATTCGAATGTTATGAGACCATAGAAGATCTACATGTGTTTTCAACTGATGTAAGACCTGAGACCAAAAGGTAAAAAATATTCTTGCTTCGCCACTTATTAATGAAAATGTATGAAAAAAAAAACGCTTAGTATTCTTTTTTTTTTTTTCTTTTTTTTTTTTTTGAAGGGAAAAAACGCTTAGTTTTCTTAAGTTCAAGTTTTTCATGGTTTAAATATCTGTTTTTTTTTACCTTCCAATTGTCTTTAACTATAGTCATATAGATGTGATAATGATGTTGCTGCATGATGTAGTCACATCATTCTAATTAGGGAAAAATAGCAGCAGCAAAAGTCTCGCTACAAGATAATGTAACTGTATAGCTTTATATGTTAAAATTGTTGAACGATCATTATGTAATTGAATAATACAATTAGAGCTTGCATAAGGCAAAAGTGTTGCATGTGACTATCCTAATGTACTAATTTTTTTCTATTTTCTATGTATTATTTTTCTTTTTTGTAGATCATGACTGATGATGCAACAATTATATGAGGCTTGTTCCAGATTGAAGATGGAGTTAGAATGAAGAAGGAAATCAATTTCGTTTTTGTTGTATTTTTATCTACATATGTAGTCGATTGATATATTTTGTTAACTTCTGTCACATTTGAGTAATTGTTGATTCTTTTCATTTTTATTTTGCACGTTATTTATGTGTTGGTTTTCTTTCTTACTTTCTGTCTTTCTTCCGTTGAATGAGAGTTTTCTTTTTTGGAAGAATGATGAATAAAATTGATTTTTTTTCTTGGTACTAATATTTCCAATTCATGTTATAAAGAAAAGTACAATCAAGAATATTTTCCACGATTGATAGTTAGTTGGGATAAATCAAATAACACACTTTTTAAATTGTCGAAATTATGTTTTTTCCCATACTTGATAAACTGTCGAATAAGAGCACTACCCTCACTGTAACTACTGTCGAAATAAAATTTTTCTACATTTCGAAACTGTCAATATAATGCTTTTTATGTCATTAATTTTCATCGGGAAAAGTTTTTTTTCGACACTTATTTCCACGGATACCAAGTGTCGGCAATATGTCATTTTTTATTGACAATAGTACAACCGTCGAAAAAAGTGTCGAAAAAGCTTCCGGCGGTTTGCACAACCGTCGGAAAGTATTTACCACCCCCTTTTTCTCGGTCGGTTACCTTACCGCCGGGAAAAGCGCCGTAAAAAGTTTTTCCGACACTTTTTGTTTATTTTCGAAGCTTTTTTTGTGTGGAAAAAGAGCATTTTTCTAGTAGTGTAAATATGCACTTTTCACCTCGAATCAAGAACCTCAACATAGGCCTGGCTCGGTCCTTCATCAGATACTACGATAGGAATCCTACCCTCACTATGGTGATCAGAAGGAGAGAGTGACAGAGAGTTCAGGCTAGTGTCCGGAGTACCCGACCTGGATTATTCGTCCTCTGATCAGGATGACGAGTTGACGCCAGAGTGACATATCGCTAAGATTCCTACAACTGGGTGAGGGAGTAACTGATGACCTAAGTAAGGGTCAGGGACTCCAAGTCTAATATATAGGGAGCAGTACTAAAGGCCTAAAGGGTAAGAGGTGTAAGGTTTTCAGTGTAAAGTAGCATTCGGATAGAACCACCCAAGGGCATCCTGACCGATTCAACTGTTCTATTGCACTACCAGATCGTAGGAAGGAGCAGAACCTCAGAAAGAAAAAATCCCACTCCCTCGCAAGCCCTAGCAGGTTTCTATTCTCCAGCCTCATTCGGGAACAAGAGAAGGAGAAAAAGAGAGGAATACAGTGAATTATAAGGATGGAGAAATGAAGACTTACAGTAAATGATGCAGAAATGAGCTCGGCAGACCTTGACTGGGCACTTTTTTCTCTCGGACCGCTCAGTAGACTCACTAGATGGACAATAGGAACAACGAAAATGCACAAGTGTTCCTTATATAGGCAACACGGATGACCCAGATCAAATCAGATCCAACGGTCCTGCATAACTCCCACCAAAACGTTGCTAGTTGTTGCCTCGAGCAGCCCAAGCGGTGCCTCAAAAATCGTGCGCATTCAATACATGACACGATGGCTCGGTTATGATGTGACTATTCAGTTACGTCCTAGTTGGATCCTAATTGAACCGACTTCTGCTGGACATGTGGCAACCTGGATCTTGGGCCCCTAAGTCATCAGTCTGGGGCCTAGGTTCCCAGCCCGGGTTCGCTGCCCAGATGATCAAGACGGACGGTCGATCCCAAACAGTTATACCATGTAATTTCCCTGACCTATACTAATTTCCAAGCCTCATCCAATGCGGCACTAGCTTAGCCTTGAAAATGGTGGGTAGCTAATACGTTCAAAAATATCCAACCAAAGTTAGCTTGCGTCACCTCAGCGAGGAATGCCAAGTCATCCGGTAATAGCGCTCACTATGCAACCATCCCGGGCAGTCCACCTAAGGCTGCCCGGCGTGGACCCACAGGTCGGGTGTACTATGTAGGCTCGCCCCACAGTGGGAGCAGCCGGGGCATGTCCTGTGACTTGCTCCACAAGGTTCCACACAGTTTTCTACCTTAGCTAGAAGACTAATGGAAAGAGAAGGGTGTTTCCTAATCCTTTTAGGAAACTCCCATGATTTATGTTAATCAATCCCTATTTGATTATATGGCCTAGTCAGGTTATTTACATTGTACGAGTGGTCTCTTGTATCTATAAGAGAGATTCCTCACCCCCATAGAGGGGTATCATTCAATTATCATTGTATCGCAGCTCACTTACACGCGCACGCCCGGTTAGTCTCTAGTAGCTCCAGTCCGTTGTTGGTTCACCATAGACCATCGACTATTCAACATCGTAGTGCAAGTGCTCCGACACACCACGTAGACGTAGGTCTCTTATTTAACAGGGCCGAACCACATACAAACTCACTTGTATATTTCTTCTTACTCTCTTACCCAAATTTTGGCATCATCAATTGCAAACCATTAGCTGGCCTAGCATCCTATACAAATAGAAATTAACACAATAATCGAAAACTAATAACAAGATGTTGTTAATTAAAATGAATTTATATCCAACTAGGAGCTGGAATTAGATCAAACTTAAAACACGAAAAATGTCCAGAATAAAATTTCCAAGGAAAGACTTGCATCCCCATTCATTAATTCTAAATAGATAATTCAGAAATTAATTATTAAACTTCAGCTCTTAGATAGACGATGTTCAACAAATTTTGAAAATCAATCAAAATAGTATTAAGATGACGTTTTTAGAAAAATTGTGAAACACGAAAGTTGTCCGAACCGTTGTTTTACTTCAGTTTACGTGAAACGACCATAAACTATGAATCTATGTATCCAAAATATTCAATTTACTAATCTGATCCAGTTTATTACTCCCTCATCCCAAATTGTTTGGCACTTTGGGGGAATTTAACTTTTTAAGGAAACACAATGATTGCACGTTTGTCAAACTTTTATGCTCCAACTTTCCAAATTTGCCACTCATAAATGCATTTAGATTAGTTGGGGGTGTGAAAAAAGAAAGGGCAAAATAAGAAAGATTCACAATTTGTTGTGTTGACTTTTCAACATGGACTAACATTTTGGGACAACCCAAAATAAAAAGAGTGCCCAACAATTTGGGACAGAAGGAGTATCAAATTACTACCTTCCCAAAAATGGTACGTTACACATAGAATGCCACGTTTTAAGCTAACGGATACACACAAAAGTTGTTTGATATGATGATTACTAACAATCTATTAATTTCTAGCATTCGACTACAATAAGATATAATGAAATACAATACAATATATAGACACAAATTGAAGCACCACAAAAATCTTATTTAATTATACCTTATGTTCACCACCTTGGCCACACATCCATGGTTCAGCCGACACATGTATCCCATGTGTCTCCTAATGTAATACTAACTACCACTCCAGTACCAACTCCTATGGGGTATCACTGGGTTTGAGTATACACCAAAAGGCTAGTCCTTACGTTCTTGACATCAATTAACAATGTCTAAATACACATAAAATAGACCAACAAACCGGGTAAAAGGCTTAAAATAACGAATAGACGGGTCATCCACGTAGTCGCCATCTAATCACACAAGGACGGGTCATCCACGAAGTCGCCGCCTAACTCATAAGGAGCAGTGGTGAACACTAATGGATTTTCTAATTTAACTTCTATTAGAAAAATCTTCACACCGATGGTCTCACATTCACAAATTCATGAAACAAAATATTAGATGAGAATGCTTACATCTCAACGTAATTCCACATTTTATTATAATAATGAATACGAGTTGATGTTAATATAGACACATAAACCTTCTTAAGACGATCAGAATGTTTTAATCTTATAAAAATGCTACTATAAATTAAATTTACAGCCCAAAAGGTGTGGAATCAGGAAAAGCTCAAAACAAGAAAAGTGTGCAGAATCACATTTTACGTAGGTCGTGCGGACAAAATGTTAAAATTCTAATCTACGATTTTATAATATTTTTCTAAAGTTTCAGCGACTGTTAGAAATTAAAAAAAAAAATGAATTTCGCATGAACTCCGAAGCGGCCCGGGTTACCTTTCTAGCTTTGTACTTAGTCTTGGTAGATTGAAGGAACTGCATCGCCCTTTGCCGAGCACCAAGATGAGCTTTGGCCTCGGTTTGTACAACTGAGGCTGATTGATCCAAGACGTGGGAGCACGGTAGACGTTCCTGGATTTACTTAAGTAAAGCAAGCTGCCCGGCAGAAAGTGATGGATTTGCAAGAAGGGTGGCCAAAGCAGCGTCAATTTCATTGGTCGGAGGGAAATTGCTCAGCCCGCAGGAAATGAGCCCGAAGACAAAATCCTTGGACCGTTGTAGATTTGAAGGGGAGGCTGCCTCAAGATCAAATGAACGCAAATCAAATGCCTCGAGGTCCAGGCAAGCAAAGAAATCATCAAAGGAGATAAACGGCTCTGGACCCAAAAGAATAGCTTGTTCAGGAAGTCCAAAGCCGAGGGTTAGAACTTATAGAAGGCGAAAAAGTGGCATGCCCAAACCACAAAAGAAATTACCTGAGAAGGGGATGGTGTAGCAGCCGGTATGTCTTGAGGTGCCATAGCCGATAACGTTGTCGCAACATCTTCACTGGTAGGTCGAGGGGCTGGAGTTTGGATTGGTGGTTGACTTGATTCATAGGGAAGAAGACCCATGGTTTCTTCCACCCCAAAACTCGCACCTGTGAAAGGCCGAACATCCTCCTCAATGGCAGGATTAGCCGTAGGAGTATGGTCTTCCCCGCTAAGAACTAGCTCTTCTAAAGGGTTAGATGTATCGGGGCAAGTCATATTAATTTCTTCTATACTTTCTGAGACCGATTCAGGAACGGAAACAGAAGCAGACCGATAGGTCAAATCATCTCCTTCGGCCCGTTCTACCACCTGTTGGACCGTGTTCTACCTTTCCTCCAACTGTCTCGAGTATGATGCTGTCCTCGGGCAAGTCTTCACTACTGGAGGACAAAACGACTTATTTTGGTATAGACCCCCTAGTAGGGACAGAATCATCATCTTCCTCTAAGGGAGTCAGGGGAGGGACAACTCGGATTAGAATTGGTCCCCATTTAGTGACTTGTTCGAGAACAGCCTCAGCCCATTTAGTGAGAATTGGAACCAAAAGAGGAGGCGGCGCGATTCGCGGCCGGCCTGTTGAAGGTTGAGCTAGTGATACATGAAAGGTCAGCCCGGGTGGGAATACTTCCTTCTCGGAATCCTCATCCACCAGCTGTAATTGAACATAAGCGATTAAGATTGAGAATAAGTGAAATCCGGCCAACATCTCAAAAGAAAAAAGGATGGGGGAGAGATTACCTAAGTAGATGGGGCTGCAATTTTTTTCTTTTTGGCCGGCTCTTTGCCGGTTACCTTTTTTGGGGCCGATCTTTTGCTTGTTTGTTTTTTGTAAGCTGCAGCTGGTGCAACAACAGGTACATTGGCCACGATGGCTGATGATACACTAAATTGGAGAAGTACCTCGAAAGCGGTACTCTTGAGTATCTGGGTAGTCCGATCAGACGGCCACTTCACAAATTCTTCTAAGACGACCGGTTTGGTTGAGAATGGTCTAAAGATAAACACTAGTTTTAACATGTCTGATCGTTCCTTTATCTTCTTCACCTAACTCTCATTCATAATTAGGCCATGCTCTACCCAATCTACATTTATAGTTATGGCCGGAGGAACGAGCAACAGCTAGGAGAGTCCGAACTGACGGGCATAAAGAGGAGTGAAATAATATTCTGCCCCACACTTGTTGTTGCTGGAATATATGCTCGGGCTGAATATGGTGTCTCTAGCCAGTAAGTAACTAGAGAAGATTTTGTTGTAAGTGGTTTGGGTACCCTGGCGCCAGTTGTCAGGATTATTGGAAAGTTGAAGGAATGGGCGAAATTGAAGAGAGAAAAAGGTGGTGAAAAGGTGGAGAACCCGGTTGGAGCATCCCTCATAAAAAGGCAAAACATTCCTCAAATGTGGGTGAAGAGGGAGTAATGTCTATATTTTGGACCGCAAAGATAGTAATATCAGCCAACGAACTGCAGCAAGCTGAGATTCAGGGAAATACGAGTATAACAAAGGTTGGAGGATCCAAATCGGGCTTCCTCTAGAACTAAAGCTCAAATGAACAAAGTCAATCACACCTCGGACTAGGTGTACCCAAATTAGTATGGCTAAAGCCAAGGGTTTGCCAGAGGCCAGGGCTAAAGCCAGAGTGGTATACTCTTTCGTAATGGCCTAATTGACCGAGCAACTCACGTTATAATTTTCGTTCAATTAAGCCAACGCCGTCAGATTTTGGGTCTAATTAAATGATTTTTTGAAGTTCAAGGGTTCGATTGAACAAAAAAACAGAATATGTATCCAATTGAAAACATGGATATAGTATAAGCGTGTAAAGTATAATTAGGCCTTTTATTAAATAAGGGAGTACTCATAAGATAGAACCATGTACATACACACACACATATATATATATATATATGTATATATGTATATATATGTATGTAGAAACCTTTCTTATGAGGGAGTTCTGTTTCAATGTCTATAACAGAAGTCATCATTTTAACAAAATGAAGACTCACTCATAAGAAGGGTTCTGTATATGTATGAATGTATGTATGTATGTATGTATGTATATAATTTTGCTTATTTTTCATTCGAGTAATGATACACCCACACCCACACCCACTTCACACCCAAAAACTCACTAATACTCACAATCACTCCTGGCAGACCCTTCTTTTTCAATGGATCTTACAGTACCACCTAAGAGTGATTGCGAGTGTTTGTAAATTTTTAGATGAAAAGTGGACGTGGGGCATAGCATTACTCTTTTCATTAACTTGAGCCTTTAAATGAAGTTTGCTTTAGTGGACAAGATTAAATCAAGGTTCAAGGGTTACATTTCAGTCAATATTTTGAGTAAAATTTAAAAGAGTCTATTATTTTTTTTTAAATTAAAAAATTTTCAATTTGGTTTTTGTAAATTGAAAAAATCATCAAATTTTACATGATATTGTGGAACAACTCTTCGAAATGTACGGAGCAACTCGTTTTAAAGTCGGGTACAACTCTTCACAACGTAAAAAGAAAGTCTTTCAAACGTTGTGAGCAATCATCACAATGTTTGGTTGCAAGTTTACAACGTTTAAAATATAAAATAAACAAAAATAGAAAATAACATTGCAAAAGTTTTTCTTTTTTTGATACTATGACAATTCAGAAGATGACGTTTATTTAATTGTGTTGATGATTTTCAATTTTATTAACGATTGTTATGGATTTTTTTAATTTTAGAAAAATAATAGATTGACTTTAAATTTTAAATAGAAAGTTAATTGAAATGTAATTATCTTTTAAATCAACCTTGGAAGTTGGAACTACCACAGTCCAGCAAGTGTTCTCCACATTGAGTATTTAGCGGGAATCCAAAGGCAATAAACCATTATTAATGTAAAGTAAAACAAAAAAAAAAAAAAAAAAAAAGGATTTTATACATTGCACCATTTTTAGACTCATTTTTATTTTATATTTTTATAGTTCAAAAGTTGACACTTAATCACTATGTGATTATATGACAATGGTGTTAAGCGGTCAATTTTTTTTTTCAATTTTTCAAATTTCAAAACTGACCAAATATCCTCGAATTGTCCATTTTTGGCTGTTCGGTTGGTTTTTATACTTGCCTTTTTTTTTTTTTTTTTGAAAGTCAATTGAATTGATCGATTCCGTTTGTTGATTCGGTCCAATTAATTTTGTAACACCTTTAGTATCAATTGTAAATCGTAAGGTTGTAAACTTTTAGAATGAAATGACTAATACACTTTATTTCAATCATAACCAATCACATAAGGACAAAATATATTTAATCTGTTAATTTTTACATAAAACTTACACTTACAACTTTCAGTTGAATCACAACTAGTTGGTTGAGTGTAAACTTTTGAAACGCACGAGAGTAAGTGAAAATAATTTTAAGTTGCATTTAATTTTTAAAAAAAATACAATCCCGGGTTAAAATACGAACGGGTCAAGGTTCATCTACTCTGACCCAAATAGAACCGCACTTAAGACCAGGGTCTTGGCTGCACGCGCTTGATTTGCACGTGGAGTTACCACTTAAAAATATTGTGCACGTTTCACTGGCCTTTTGCCTTTATACTGACAAACCCTTCTTTCGAGTACTTTGTGTGATGTAATTAAGTACTAATTTACTACTTTGATTTTCGTGTAATAGTCAAAGTTGGTGTTCTTCAAGAATTTTGTATGCGAGAACCATGGCCGGTTCAAAGGGGCAATCTCCCGGATCATGAGTCATGTTACACCCACACAATGAATCACACATTTTTTTCACACATTTTTTAAATGCTTGTACCTTGTACTGCTTGAATTTTTTACACTTTTTTGTGTCCCACTTATACAGCACAAGGCCTTAGAATTTTGAAAATTACACATTTAGTGTAAGAAATTTTTGAGTTTTAGAAATAGGCCCATTTAAAATTTTAAAAGACACCATACAATGTTTAAGTTTTATAAATAGACTCATATTATAAGTAGACCCCAAAAAAATCGTCGGTTATGTATAAGTAGACCCAAAAAAAATCGTCAATTATCATCTCAGGGGCGCTACCCTCAAACTCACGTATAAGGGTCTCCCTTTTAGTAGTTCGTCCTAGGCCTCCAAATACTCGGGACCGGCCTTGGAGAGACCCCTAGAGTTTCACAAAACCTCTCACCATCTGACGTGATAAGAGTAATCATAGGGGTATAATTTATTTTGAGTAATGCTAGTTGTACTCTCAAATGCACAACCCTGCTTAAAAATGTTGGACCTCGTGCTGAAAAGTCTATACACAAAAAAGGGGGTGTGTAGGGTGTGCAAGCTTTTCAGCATGAAGTCTAACATTTTTAAGCAAGGTTGTGCATTTGGTTGTGCATTTGGGAATGCATCTAGCATTACTCGTTTATTTTTCTCTTTCTTTTAAGTGGTGCAGGGCTTTTTAAAATTTAATTGGACTCATAATACCACTTAAAAAAAATAGAAATAGTTATAAATAAGTTGTAAAAATGATCTGTTGCAACTTACAACCCTATCCATCACAATTTTAACTAGTGTTGAGTTGTTGGTAGGGGTGGGTAAACAGTTAGTCTGGTTTCGAATCGAAATTTTCAATTTGATTTGTTTGGTTTGGGTTAGAAATTTTGATATCGAAATCCGAACTGAAATAAACTTCGAAAAAATAGTTGGGCAATACTTGGGACACAACCTTCATACAACTTTCATACAACCTCCCCAAAAGATGTGTCTATCTCTTTCCTGTGTCACTGTAGGGTCCAGTGACATCACAGGAAAGAGATAGACACATCTTTTGGGGAGGTTGTATGAAAGTTTGTATGAAGGTTGTGTCCCAAATATTACTCAAAATAGTTTGGTTTCGAAATTTAAATTTGGATTCGGTTCAAAACTTCGAGTTGAAACTCAACCGAAGTTTTTAGTTTTATTTTTATTTATATGTATTTATTTATATATAGTAGAGTAGAAAATCCCCGTCATCTTTGCCACTTTTACTAACATCAGCAACATATCCATTTTTCTCTTTCTCTAACCGAATTCAATATTTCCCTCAATCCCAGTATCTTCTAACCAAACTGGGAAGAACCCATTCAATCTCAAGAAAGCTCAAACAAGCCATAAACAAAGTTGAAAATGAGAAACATTTACACAGTAAATAAAAATGGAAACCTCAAAGTGATCTACCAGAAGATGAAGCTGATTGAGAACTGTTAGAAACACAAGAAAATCCAGAAGACCCATCTTCACCTCCCTCCAAAGAATCACCATTCTGAGAACTCTCAAATCTCTTTTCAAAATCCCCAATATCACTAACTTTTACTACACCACTACTATCACAATCTATAGCTTTCCTCGTATAACTTCATCCATCATCATCATCATCATCATCATCATCATCATCATCCAAATCCTAACCCAGAGAAAACCAACCACCTCTTTTCACAATGGCCTCCCAGAAAGCGAGAAACAAGTCAATAACATACTTCACTCAATGAGCTGCAGCTCGCAGGCAGGGGGATGAGTCGCCACCGCCGGACTGGAGTCCTGATCCAAGGACGAGGGAAAGGGATGCTGGCCAATCACAGCTTTTGAGCTTCTAGCCTTCTTATGTGGCTCTGCCTATGAGGATTTGGGAATGGGAACAAAGATGAGAGATGAGAAGATAGATGAATGAGAGTAACTTAAGTTAGAGATGAGGGAGCGGCCGTTGGCCCTTAGGTTTAGGCTTTACTCTTTAGCCCTAAATCTAATTTTGGAAATTTGTACTTTAATTTATATGTTTTAAAACTTTAAAAGTTCGGTACGGGATCGAGTTCTCGGGTTAAAAAAACCCTACTGAATGCCGAACTGTACTTATAAGTTTGGTTCGGTTTCAAACCGAACTTAGTTTGGTTCTGGTTCAAATCGAAGTGAAAATAGTTTGAAACTTCGGTTTCGGTTCGAAAATTCGATTAGCCCGAAGTGTGCCCACTCCTAGTTGTTGGGTGTGTATACTTTGAGTTGAGGGCATACAAAACACATACCCCATTCAATTGGGGTCAAAAGGCCCTCTAAGATCACTCTTGCTCCCAATCTCTAGAATTTTTGGGATAATTACAGTGTTAGTAAAAGAGTTATATTTGGGGCACTAACAATATCCACTAACACTTACTAACACACTCTATCTCTCTCCTAGTGGCATTGTGGGGTTCGCAGTGAACCCCGCAGTACCACTAGGAGAGAGATATAGTGTGTTAGTAAGTGTTAGTGAATTTTATTAGTGCCCCTAGCATTGCCCTTAGTAAAAATATCACATCAGCTTCTCTCTCTTTCTCTCTCTTGCACGCAAACCACAATGTGTGCATAGGAATTCCCTAGGGATAGATAAGTAAATTCAATCTTCTTTGTGCAATTATTGAAAAGACAAGTATTTTGAGTGCATTTTTGTTCAAGCACCTCATTAAGTGAGCATATGGGACCATCATTTTTTGAGGACAAAATTTTGATAAATAAGTGAGTAAAGCTATTATGAGAAGCTTCTCATATGAGAAAACACATTATGACCCTTTGATGAAAAAGTAGCCATTGGATTCATGAGGATCTCGAGATGTATTTATGACTACTTTCTCATCTAAGGGTCATAAAGTGCTTCCTAATATGAGAAGTTTCCCACAATCACTTTGCCCTAGATAAAAGATGAAAAGTGATATGTATCGCATGCTCACCTAATGAAGTGTATAAGTGAGCAAAATTTGGGTAAAAAAAAATACACTCACGTATTATTCAGTAACTAATCAGTAAAAACATCAGCTGGTCCCACCAACTCTTGGGCTTGGATTATTACACCTACCCAAACCAGTCTGGATTTGGGTCCAGACAGATTGGTCCGTTTTTTCTGCTGAACCTCAGGTGTAATTTCAGTATCTAGCTCCTGTTCGAAATTATAGTGAAGAAAAGAAATAAAACTGTAGAAGATGGTTTTTCAAGATGGAAAATTGTTAAAACAGAAGCAAAAAAAATCAACTTCCTTTCTCTGTTTTATTTTATTTTATTTTATTTTTAATTTTATGACTTATATTTATACAGTCAGGTTCTAAGAAGGGCGCTCTTTCTTTATTAAAGAGAGGGCCTCTGTTCTGACCGTCGGATCGTGTTTAAAAACTGTGAAATTACAACACTGTCCTTAATAAAAAGAGGACACCCTCTTTAGAGAATTTTCGTATATTTATAAAGGAATAAAATTGTGAATATGAGAAAGTTTTACAATGTTTCTTATTATATATATATATATTTTGCTTGGACAATGTTTCTTATTTGCTTGTACAATTTTTCCATTATTATATTATAGTTAAAATCTGACTTTTTCATCAAATTTAAGGCTTAATTTTAAAAAAAACGTTTAACTCTCTTCATAAAACTTTGGGTAAATATCATTGACCTCCCATGAAGTTTGGTCTAATATCAGAGACCTTCCCTGAGGTTTGAATAATATCATAGACCTCCCTTAGGCCATCTCCAATGCTAAATGCTATATCTTCTATGCCAATGCTATTTTTTAGCATTGCTACAGTATCAAATGCTATATTTTGACATTTCTACTCCAATGCTACATGCCATTTTAAATGCTATATTTTGCCCCAACTATCATTCATCTTCCAAAGTAGCATTTTGTTAAGTGTAGGCTTCCAAATTTTGCATCCCAAATGCTTCTCAAATACATGTGACAGAGACATTTAGAAGAAAAAAAAAAAATTCGGACCACTTCAATATCTTTTAATCAAAATCAAATCGTCTCATTAATATATGTATTTGGGAATTATTTGAAATGCAAAAAAATATTAAAAACATAGTTGAAAAAGTGGTCAAAATATATCATTTAAAAGCTTTAGTGATGACATGACACAAATGGCATATGCCATTTGCCATGCCAAATTTGAGAGGATGGATAGCAATGCTATTTTTTGGCAGCTCTTTTAACACACCATTGGAGCTCAACTATGCCAAAACCCATGCCAAATATGGGATAGCAGCTGCTTTAGCAGCTGCATTGGAGATGGCCTTATATTTTAAAACTTTGTATCAATAACATTCGTTATGTTAACGACAGGTGAACTGACAATATTGCCCTTATTTTTGACTAATTGATCATGATAACCTCACAAACTTGTGTCAAATGACTTAAATGCTCTCATATTAAATATTTCACTAGATAAATGTGCCCATTGAAATACCTAATGTGAGGGCATTTGTGTCATTTGACTCATTTGACACAAGCTAGTGAGGTTATTTTGGCCAATTAGTCAATAATAAGGGAGCTAATGTCATTTTAGCATTAAAATTTGCTGATATCACAAGATTTCATCCACTATTGTTGACAAAAGGGAGGTCTGTGATACAAAATTTTAAAAATAAGGGAGGTTTCCGATATTATTCAAAACACAGAGAAGTCTCTGATATTAGGTCATACCTCAAGGGAGGTTAACGATATTTACCCTAAAATTTTTAACACACACACACACTCTCTCTCTGTCTGGGCTGTACACCTTTACTTTTTGTACATGGCTAAGTTGCCCTTATTTTAAATAGGGAAAATGAAAAATTAGTCAATAATTTGTTGACAGTTTAAAAGTCAGTCATGTACTTTTTGGAAAATAAAAGGAAAGCTATTTAAAGTATATAAATTATAAATCAGTCAACTTTTTTCCTAAAATGTCTAAAATGCCCCTCTCTCTTTCTTTCTCTCTCTCTCTCTGGTCTTTTCTCTCTCCTCACATGACCACCAACACCACCACCACTTGCTGTCACCGCCTGCTGCTGCCACCACCACCACCACCACCACTACCCTTAAAGGCCACCACCACCACAAAACCCAACCCAAACCCCACTACCACATGGCCACCACCACCACCACCAAACCCCAACCTTTCTCTCTTCTCTCTCCCTGATCTCCTCTTCTCTCTCTCTCTCTCTCCAAGAAGAAGAAAAAGCCATAGACGGCCAACACCACGATTGACCGTCTCCATTGTAGAAAAAAAAAGTCATAGGTTTTGGAGCAACTGGCCAAACATAAGGAGCAACTCACCAAATGTCATTGGGAGTAACAATCCAAATGTAAGAAGCAACTCATCAAACGGTATCGGGAACAACTTTTCAAATGTAAGGAGCAACTCTCCAAACGGTTTGGGGAGTTGCTCCAGATGTCGTTTGGTTAGTTGCTTTCGATATCGTTTGGTGAGTTGCTTCTAATAACGTTTGGAGAGTTGCTCCTTACGTTAGGAAAGTTGCTCCCGATACCGTTTGGTGACTTGTTCCTTACATTTGGCTTGTTGCTCCCAATAACGTTTGGTGAGTTGCTCTTTATGTTTGGCCAGTTGTTCCAAAATTTGCAACTTTTTTTTTCCTTACAATGGCGGTGGTCAGTGATGGTGGTGGCCGGCTATGGGCTTTTTGTTCCTCCTCCTCGTCCTCGATCGATAGAGAGAGAGAGAGAGAGAGAGAGAGAGAGAGAGAGAGAGAGAGAGGAGATCAAAGAGAGAGAAGAGATAGAGAGAGAGGTTGGGGTTTGGTGGTAGTAGTTGTGGTGGCCCTTTAAGGGTGGTGGTGGTGGCGGCGGCAGCCAGTGGTAATAGTGGCTGACTATGAATTTTTCTTTCTAGAGAGAGAGAGAGAGAGAGAGAGAGAGAGAGAAAGGAGATCAAAGAGAGAGAGAGAGAGAGAGAGTATAGAGAGAGGTTGGGGTTTGGGTTTGGTGGTGGTAGTGGTGGTGACGGTGGTGGTGGTTGTCCTTTGAGGGTGGTGGTGGTAGTGGTCCTTTGAGGGTGGCGGTGGTGGTGGTGGTAGTGCGGCGGCAGGTGGTGGTGGTGGCTAGTGAGAAGAGAGAGAAGAGACCAAAGAGTGAAGGGTAGTTTTGATATTTTACATAAGAGTTGATGTGTATTTATTTTTCAAAAAATACATGACGGACTTTTAAATTGTCAACAAATTATTGACTCATTTTTTTTCCTTGCAAGAAAGAAGATGCTAATCTAAAAGTGGCCAAAAAAAAAAAAAAAGATTGAATGGAAGTTTACTAATTAGATGTCTTCTTAGTGTTACTTATGGTATATGACATGCTCAAATTAGGATAACTTATAAGTTTATTGTCATAACTCTACTCTCATAATCACCATCCACGCTTAAAATGTATCTTAAAAATGTCCAAAAAAAAATTTCTTTTTTGTTTTTTGTTTTTTTTTTGTTTTTTTTTGTTTATGTGTTTTGACACTAGCAATACAACTCTAATTTATTCATGAGAAGCAAGAAAACACCAAATCTCCAAATTGTTAGAAACACACATTTGTTTATGGGGGGCACATAAACAATCACAATGACTTATATATATATATACACACACATATATTCAATACACAACAATGATTGTCTACCTAAATTCTTATTTGCATGTTAATTAATCAAATAATTAATCCATTGACAAAGAAAGCAAAACAAAGATTCTAAATAATTGATCAATGGTGAGTTTGATGACATATTAAATTATTATACTTCGATGTGAAGCTCTATAGTTGGGGAGAGACCTTGTTTAATTGGCTGCCATTGGATTTTGAATTTAAGAGCGAAATTAGCTTCTCTTATCAAAACATGGAAACATATTTGTTGTCAAAATTTTTTTTTTTTTTTTCCGTAGTGCGAATAGCCTTAAATCCACTCCCTTATTTAAAAGAAAATTTCAGGATGTACTAATAAAATAAATTAATATTGCAGAGTTGCGAGTATCAATTTAGATTTTTTGCCTGCCGTGCCGTTAGGTTGGACATAATTTTTTTCCCTCAACAATAATCCATGTGTACATATTAACGAAAACTCAATGTATACATTTCTCTTTATGGATATGGAAAGAAGAGAAAACATATCATACTCTATATGCATGTATGTTTTATTGATTTAGTTGAACAATTTTTCTAAGTGGCCGGATGCAATTTTATAAGTGCAATTATGTTCATAATATTATCCTACTTAGATATTGTAGCTAGCACAATAAGAAAGTGCATTGGCAATTTGGCACACATTTTGGTGCTAGTAAAGGGTTGGAAGGAGCTGCAATATTCAATTTTTATCATATAAATTTGGGAATCTGGAGACTTGTAAATTGGGAAGTCCATATTAGTCAATTCCAAAGATCTTATGCGAAGTGTGCAATCAAAATAATGACCCATAGTTAAACTTTTAAGTTCTTATATGCGTGTGCAATCAAAATAATGAACTATAGTTAAACTTTCAAATACATCTGTCAATGGATCGGATTTCAATTCGATTCTAATCTGAATTCGTTTTAAATAATTGGATTTGGATGTCAAAATAAGTAGTTAGCTGGATTTGGAATCCATTTTGGGTAAAGTTTGGGACACACCCATTATACAATTTTTGGGACACAACTCAATAGATGTGTCTGCCAACTTTTGGGACACAACCCAAAAGATGTGTCTGCTAGAGCAGACAGCTTTAGTAGACACATCTTTTGGGTCTGTCCCTGTCTGCACCCAAAAACCGTCAATGATTTTTGAGCCCGAGTGGAGTTGAAGTTGGGCGAAGGAGACGCTGGGGCAAGTAGTGATGACTCATCGGACTCAAGGGGTAAGCCCGATGGGAGGAACAACTGTTGGGAGCATGTGGCAAGTGTAAGCATCATCGGGCTATGAGAACATAACTCATCAGGTTGAGAGCCCGATGGAAAAGTAAAGCAACATTTATAACTGATCGGACATCAATAAAAGGAAGAGTTAGTCCGATTGATCATAAGAAGTTGAAGAACTGATCGGACATGGAAGAAGCCATGAGCCCGATTCATCCAACAGGGAAAGGGCGGTTGGCGAAGGACAGGGCGTTGTTATTCACAGCTGGCATGATGACGTCATCCTTGAGAGTTTTTTGGAAACAGGAGTCCGTCTGGGAAAGGAGTTGTTAGTTGCCAGCTGGGTTGGAGAGTCTAATCCCTAAATTAAAGGGATCAATTCAAGTAAGTTTTGGATAAGGAAGGATTTCTTCAATTAACCAATCAGTGAATAGCTTAAGGCGCAAGTTAAGGAGTCCTTTCCTAGTAGGAATTAAACTATGGCCGCTATAAATATACAGGCAGGCCAACCATTGAAGGACTCCGCATCACTCTCGAAAACAGCATTCAACACAGCATTCAAAAGCATCCAACCTTTTATGTTTTTTTTCTGCAAGCATAGCAAATAGGTCTACCCTTTTTCTTTGTTAATTTCTTTTACTGTTTTCATTCTTACGAACAATCAGTCTGTTCTGAATCTGTTCTTTGGTTGTATTTTCCAAACACTTAATAAAATCTGTATTTTATTAATCGTTTGTGATTGTTTACTTGGTAAACTCATACACTATTTGGCTTGTGCGCTTCAGTACTGCCAAGGGATTTCTGGTGAGGGTACTTTCCTACTCGCCGCACACAATTGTTTAGTTTAGAAGTCAGATCTGAAAGCCTTGAGTATCACTGACTCAAGCATATAGGAAATTAGTTTGCACACACCGAACCACTTTCGGTTCTGGCACGCCCGCGCATAACTACTAGCAAACATTTTGGCACGCTCAGTGGGACCCATAGTGTCAAGTCATGCCGCCAAAGAGGGATAAGCAGATCGGCAAAAACGGCCAAGACGAGTCGGCCGTTGATACACCTACGGAGGAAAGCACTGGTCATTCTCCGGATGACGGTGGTGTTACTATCGAAGCGATCTCGGAAACCGTGAGAGCCACCGTTGATCCTTTGAGGCAGGACTATAACACCTTGATAGGGTCAATGGCAGGTCTCAACAATGTGGTTAGGCAAACGGCCGATATACGCCGGGAACAGTCTGAGTTGGTCATGGAGACTAGGGTTACCCACGTGAAGCTGGACGCCCTGGCTACTCAGATACAACAGCTTTGCGCCGTTCTTGAGGCCAATAACAAACAAAAGGCCTTGGGATCAGGCTCAGGCTCGGGCTCTGGCACGCCGCTTGAGTCCGACAAACCAAAAGACCCACTCTATGTCTGTCCAAACCTAAGGGAGGGTAACTTCTCGGGCAAGAAGCCCGAATTACATAACGAAACGGCCAGTGGCGTGGTGGTCACCGATCCCAGTGGATCGGCGACGCCAAGTTTTGTCCAGACAGGAGGCCGTGTTGAAACCCAGTTCGACCGGACTCCACCTCTAGTTCGCGCTGCTGGGGGGCAAAGAAACAATGGGGGGTTTTGGACCCACCAGATCAACAATAATCAACAGTTGCCACATCTACTAACCCCGGTAACAGGGGCTCAGCCTGAGGTAATTGCAACAATAGGCCGTAACCCAGAGGTAATCGGCCAACAAGTGCCCCCAGGTAACACTGCTGGGGGGCAAAGGAATGATGATGATTTTTGGCTTCGTCAGGCCAATAACAACCCACAGCAACCACCACCCCCTGTGTTTGGTGCCCGACCTGCTGCGCAGCCTATTAACAGGGAGGAGTTGGTGGCGGCCATAAATGAAGAGTATGGCCCGTTCATGAGAAGGATGGAGAGGCCGACGTACCGACGGCCTTACCCGCCTGAAATTGACCAAGTTAATTTCCCACCAGGGTATAAAGTTCCGAACTTTACTCTATTTTCTGGGGAAAGTGAGCATACCACGGTAGAGCACATAGGTCGGTTCATTGTGCAATGCGGCCATGCAGGCAATAGTGACCCTTTAAAATTAAGGTTGTTCCCAAATTCGCTCACGGGCATAGCATTTTTATGGTATGTCAATCTCCCGGCCAATTCAGTACGAAGTTGGCCAGCAATGGAGGAATTATTTCATGGGCAGTTTTATAGGACTGAGCCCGAGATCTCGTTGGCAGATCTGTCTAGGATGCTCCAACTAGTGGGAGAGACCGTTGAAACATATATAGCCCGATTCAGGAAGGCTAAGTACAGATGTAAGACAGTATTGCCCGAGGAAGAATACGCAAAGATGGCTATGGGCGGAATGTCTTTCGAGCTTCGCAAAAAGTTCGAAGGGACCGATTTCCGTGATTTATTCGAGCTGGCTTCAAGGGCCGCCCGTTACGAGCGTATCCTGCTTGATGAACAGGAAAAGAAGATTTCTTCTAAGGGAACGTATTACAAAGATCCCAATTACGAGGTCCATCTAGCAGATTGTGACCTCGAGGCAGAAATTGACATGGCCGAACTAATCTCTAAGCGGCCTATTGTGTGTAATGCCTTGAACAAACCGGTCAATAATAACGCTGCTGCTAAAAAAATGACGTTCGAGGCAGGAAAAAATTACACCTTTGACATAACAATGGCCGATCAGATTTTTGACGCCCTCTTGGCTGAAAAAGTGATCAGGCTAGGTGAAGGTCATCGGATACCCAAGGCCGATGACATAAAAAATAAGGAATATTGTAAGTGGCATAATTCCTGGAAACACTCAACTAACAACTGCGTTGTTTTTCGTAATGTGATACAGGAGAACGTGGAGAAAGGAGTGTTCAAATTTTCGGACAAAGCTATGGGAGTTGATGCGAATCCGTTCCCACAGATCACTGGAACCAATATGGTAGTGCCCGATTTGACTAAGCTGACACGGCCAAGGGTCAAGATAGACTTGACCGACAGCGAGAAAGTCCCAAAGCAAAGGGAAGGGAAACAAATTGCCGTTTCAGGAACTGATAGGCCGAAGGTGACTATTCACGAGCTTCAGAGGACATACCAGGAACGCAAGGAAGCAGAACTAAAGGCTGATGGAGCCCGGTCAACTACAGATAGCTTGATTACGGATTTACGACACCAACTAGAGCTGATTGAACAAGGCCTGTGTCCGAGGTGCAAGGCCGATATTAAAAAAGGGGCCTCTAGCCCAAGCAAGAGGCCTAGGGTTGAGGAACGACGAGAGTACAGCCCGAGAAGATCCGTGCATGAGAGGCTTTCCTTGCCCAAACAGGGACGCCCAAAGCCCGAGTGGAAGCCAAAGCCGCCGCCAGCAAGCAGTATGCCTAGCTCGAGTCATAGGGAAGGAAGGGAATATGGATCACGACCCACGATGAGTGCATCACAAAGGGTTGCAGCATCGGACATTCGCTCCCGAATGATACTCCCACCAAGAGTGAGTGATGGGAGATGGTATAGAGCTGAGCATCCAAAATTTCCAGCGATGCCTCAATACAGGAAGTCTCAGAAGAGGAGGTACCAGAGGCTGAGACAGGCCGAGAGGGAACGGCAGCGCTCGCAAGGCCGTGTCCAGATTCCTCAAGAGTCCCTTCAGCGCAAGGCCGACAAACAGATAACGGCCATGGAAGAAGATGAGCCCGTTTTCGACAAGAAAGCGGGCAAAGGGGCAATGCATGCCACAGAGCGCTTGAAGAAACTGTTTGAACAAGAAAAGTGTGAGCCATCGGCCCATCTAATGGAGGAGGCTGATGATTATGAAGATGAGGATGATTCACCGATTCAATTCGGGACAATCCCGAAAAATCTATCCTCAAACATGGTGTTTACCTTGCCCATGTCATTTATGGCCAAACCGGATCAGCCAACGGCCATTGAAGGTGACGTAATAGAAGGCCGGACCAAGGAGTCGGCAGTAATAGAAAGTGTATGTTGGGGTGGTGGTGAGACCGTCAGACCCAAGGTGGTAGAGGCTACGAGCAAGAACGTGGACACTACCGATATACAAACCGATCGGCCTAAGATAACCATCTTGAGGCCGAAAGGGATCCAAACTGAGGAGGGGCTGAAACCGGCGGGGCCAGTCAAGGTGGTTTTCGAAAAACCTACCTATCAAATGTCTCAGCACCTGAAGCCGTTGTACGTAAAGGGTCACATTGAGGGAATCCCCGTGAATAGAATATTGATTGATGGGGGATCTACAATCAACATCATGCCCCAAATCATGCTGAGGATCCTTCAAAAATCTGAGTCGGAACTGATTCCGACCGAGATGAATGTTCAGAGCTTCACGGGCACACCATCTAAGACAAAGGGCATCTTGCCTCTGGAGCTGACGGTTGGAACCCAAATGGCCATGACAGCCTTTTTCATTGTGGAGACATCGGCCGCCTACAACGCGTTGCTTGGCCGTGATTGGATCCATCCCAATTACTGCATCCCTTCCACTCTCCATCAATTGTTGATCTTTTGGAGAGATGACGAAGTGGAAGTGGTTGGGGCTGATACGAAGCCATTCGTAGCCCGGGTGCAGACGGCCGATGCAGTATTATATGAAGATGATATCGGACCTATCAAATTACTAGGATGTGGCAAACTTGGTAGACCAAATGCAGCCACGTTCCGTAAAGAAATTCTACCAAACTTAAAGCTGGGTTATCACAATCTAAGTCGGACAGAAGAGTTAAGGCCGATAGAAATTAATGAACAAGAAGACTTTGATGGATCTACAGCCAATTGAAGTTAGAAGACAGCTGGCCCTTAAGGCCAGCATGGCCAGATGGTGTGCATATCTGGCCGATAGGAGATTAGAGATCGGCCCTGTAGACGGAATGATTAATCTGGCCGATTGTATCTATGAAGAAGAAACGCCAATAGAAGAGGAGATTCAAATGGATGAACTCGAAACGGCCACAGCCAAGCTTGATGACTTGAAGGCCGACGTACAGGATCCACTATTGGAGATCAACCTGGGCAATGAAGGAGAGCACAAACCCACATATGTGAGTCAGGTGCTTGAACCGCAGTTCCAGGCCGATATCATTGCTCTCTTGCACAAATACAAGGATTGCTTTGCTTGGGATTACGACGAAATGCCCGGACTATCCCGAGAATTGGTGGAGCACCGATTGCCAATTAAGCCGGGCTTTAGGCCGTTCAAACAGCTCCCACGGCGCATGTCACCTGAAGTCACGATGAAGGTGAAAGAAGAAATTGAGAGGCTTTTGGGGGCTGGCTTCATTCGGACAGCCAGGTACGTGGAATGGGTATCAAATGTAGTCCCAGTGGTAAAGAAAAATGGTAAGCTGAGAGTTTGTATTGATTTCAGAAATCTAAACCTAGCTACCCCAAAAGACGAGTACCCTATGCCCATGGCCGATCAATTGATTGATTCGGCCGCCAAACATAAAATTTTGTCCTTCATGGACGGGCACTCAGGGTACAACCAGATTTATATCGCTGAGCAGGATGTCCCGAAGACAGCTTTCCGGTGCCCGGGGGCAATTGGAACCTTTGAATGGGTTGTCATGCCTTTCGGACTAAAGAACGCCGGAGCCACATATCAGAGGGCGATGAATTCAATCTTCCATGATATGATCGGGCATTTCATGGAGGTTTACATTGATGACGTCGTGGTAAAATCGAGTGACAACGCCGATCATTTGAGAGACTTAGAAAAAGCATTTGAAAGAATGCGGGCTCACAAACTAAAAATGAACCCTCTCAAATGTGCTTTCGGCATTTCAGCAGGGAACTTCTTAGGATTCCTGGTGCATCAAAGAGGGATAGAGGTTGACAAGAATAAGGCTCGAGCAATACAGGCAGCAAAGCCACCAGCCAATAAGAAAGAGCTTCAAAGGCTACTCGGGCAGATTAATTTCCTGAGAAGATTCATCTCTAACTGTGCAGGAAAGACCCAAGTATGGACCCCATTATTGAAGATCAAGACCGTCGAAGAGTTCAAGTGGGAAGACAGCCATCAACAGGCCTTTGAGGGAATTAAGCAATATTTGTCAACTTCTCCAGTTTTAATGCCACCCAAGAAGGGTCGGTACCTTAAATTGTATATATCGGCTTCTGAATGCTCTATAGGAAGTATGTTAGCTCAGGATAATGAGCAAGGAAATGAACAAGCCGTTTATTACTTAAGCAGAATATTAACTCCAATCGAGCAGCGCTATGCGCCGATTGAGAAATTATGTTTGGCATTGTATTTTTCATCACAGAAGTTAAGAACGTATATGTTGCCCGTTTCTACTTATATTATATGTCAAACCGATGTGATAAAATATATGTTGTCAAGACCAATCATGAGAGGCCGAATTGGAAAATGGACCTTGGCCCTGATGGAATTTGCCATCCAATACCGATCACAGCAATCGGTTAAAGGCCAGGCCATAGCCAATTTCTTGGCTGATCACCCAGACCCAACTGATCTGGGAGAAGTGCTACCAGTGCCTAAAGTGTTAAACACTTCCTTGGTCCCTTGGACATTGATCTTTGATGGGTCCAAAAACGCAGAGGGTGCTGGGGCAGGTGTGGTCATTGTATCACCCAAGTATAAGAAGACAAAAATGTCATTTCGGCTCGATTTCAAGTGCACAAACAACCAGGCCGAATACGAGGCATTAATTATCGGACTAGAGATACTCCTTGAGTTGGGGGCATCGTCCGTACACATAAAGGGAGACTCGGGTCTGGTGATCGGGCAGATATTAGGAGAATTCCAGATAAAAAGTTGGGAATTATGCCCGTTTCACTCTGTCGCCACGCAGCTCATGGACGAGTTTGATGATATTAGCGTGAGTTATATCCCTAGGTCTACGAATACTGAGGCCGATAAGCTGGCTAAGACAGGATCGGCCTCGTCTCCTACAAAGGCTTTGGAAGACCAAGTTATCACGGTTCATGTTCGATCACTGCCTTCCGTTGCAAAGAGAGGTTGGTATGCTACTACTAATTCGGTCTTGATGGAGGACGACGACTGGAGAAGGCCTATCATCGAATACCTGAATCACCCAAATGTCAGGGTAGACCGAAAAGTTAGACTGTTCGCGGTCCGATTTGTGATACTCGATGGAGAATTGTTTAAAAGGCCCATCGGTGACGATGTGATTTTGAGGTGTTTAGGCAAAAAACAGGCCATGCAGGTGATGGCCGAAGTACATGAAGGGATCTGTGGGGCTCATCAGGCCGGTACAAAAATGAAATGGTTACTGAGAAGGTATAACTATTATTGGCCAGGCATGTTGAAGGATTGTATCAGCTATGCAAAGGGATGCCAAGCGTGTCAGAAGCATGGCCCGATCCAGCATGTACCGGCTAAAGAGCTCCAACCAATAATAAAACCATGGCCGTTCAGAGGATGGGCTATGGATCTGATTGGCAAAGTCTTGCCACCATCATCAGGCCAACACTGTTTTATTATAGTGGCGACGGATTACTTCACTAAGTGGGCCGAGGCCATACCATGTAAAACGGTGACCCAGACCACCGTGATAAAATTCATTGAAGAGCACATCATACATCGATTCGGCCTCCCAGAAACCATAACGGCCGACCAAGGATCTGTGTTCACAGGAGCTGAAACGACCGCTTTTGCGGAGAGCAGAGGGATTAAGATTCTCAATTCTACCCCGTACTATGCTCAAGCTAACGGTCAGGCTGAGTCAACCAATAAGATCCTTAAGGGGATCATTGAGAAGATGATCGATGAGAACCCTAGAGAGTGGGACAAGTTGTTGTCCGAGGCTCTCTGGGCCTATCGGACATCTAAGAGGTCCAGTACCGGGGTCACACCATTCATGTTGACTTACGGGCACGACGCTATGTTACCAATGGAGGTTACCGTCCGATCGGCCAGGAGAGCTTTACAGAACCAGCTTGAGCCCGCAGAGTACACGGAGGCTATGATAGCTGAGTTGGAGGGACTTGATGAAACGAGGCTCATGGCTTTGGACTCGTTAAAAGTGCAGAAGCAGCGGGCCGCCCGAGCTTATAACAAGAGGGTAAAAGCAAAGTCTTTTAGTACAGAAGACTTGGTATGGAAGGCCGTTTTACCTATCGGGGACAAGGATAATCGGTACGGTAAATGGTCGGTCAACTGGGAGGGTCCGTTCATTATACATCAGGTCAAGAATGGTGGTGCTTACAGACTGCGGGATATGGATGGTGGTATTCATCCTAGATTAATAAACGGTCAGTACTTGAAGTCTTATTACCCTACTCTGTGAGAAACTATTGATTTGAACTATAAACCAAATCCAGGATTAGAATACGACCAAATCATTAACTACGACCCTGAGCCCGAGTAACGAAAATGTGGTTTGTATTGATAGGCTGAGCACAGCTTACTTACAAATATATGCGAATAAAAATAAGTACAAAAGAGGAGTCGGCCTCTAGGCCGACTCAAAATTCCTAAGCTTAGCCTTCAAGTCTTCCCAGGTCTTGACGGCTCCAGACCGGTCCTTCTTGGCCCTTTCTAGCTTCTGGGCCCAAGCCCGAGATATGGGGATGCTGGTTTGTAGTTGATCGCGGCATTTCTGGGCGTCGCCACCCAGTGAAGATAATGCCTCGTCAATTTTTTCAATGGAGGCGTTGTTGGTAACAACCTCGGTCTCACATTGGGCGAGTTGAGTTTTCAGTACAGCAATTCGATTCTGTAGCCAAGTACCCCTGGCTAGAACTTGAGCACGGGAGGCCTTTCCTGCTTCGAACTTGGTTCTGGCCCCATCCAAGAACTTCAATGCTTTCTGACGGGAGCCTAAATGAAGTTCTGCATCCGCTTGAATCTTCAAGGCCGTTCTATCCATAAGACGGACGCTAGGAAGTCTTTCTTTGATCTCCACGAGTAATGATAGCTGCCCGTCTGAAAGAGAAGGATCGGCCATGAGGGTGTTCAAAGCGGTGTCAACGTCAGCCGCAGCAGGAAGATTGGGAAGTTCTTGGTCAGCAAGCCCGAAGAGCAGGTCCTTGGCTTGTTGAAGGACGGAAGGTGAAACCGCTTCGGGCTCGAGGGGACCAAGGTCAAAAGCTCCTAGGTCCAGGCCCAAGAAGAAGTCATCGAAGGGAATGACGGGCACTGGGTCTGAAGGATCGGCCTGTTCAAGAGAATACAGTCAGGCATTGTTTTTGAAATCATACGAATTAATGCAAAGTAATACAGCAATACCTGGGTATGATGATGAAGCGAGGCCGAGATTGTTTCACGAATATCGGCCTCGCTTGATTGAGAAGGTGTTTGAGAAGAAGAAGAAGGGAGGCCGGTTCCTGCGTCCGGACTCATCGAGGCCATTGTCGTCTGTGGGGCTTCTGTTTCAGGGACGGAGCCCGAGTTATCATCACCGGCCTCCACAGTAGACACTTCAGGAGGAGTGACCTCGGCCACCACCGGTCCTGGTATGATGTGAACAGGAGAGCTGATGGCGGTGGTAGGTGCCCCTTGACCGGCTGGAGTTTCGGTTTCAGAGGGGACGGTTTGATTTACTTCCTCCCCAGCAGCCTCGGTGGTAGGTTCAGCACCGGCCTCACCCTCAGTGCTGGAAGAAAGAACAACTTGCTCAGGGACTGGGCCGACATGAGCAAGGTCTTCGTCTCCGTCTCCGCTTGAAGGATCTAGAGGAGGCACGACGTGAAGTGGCATCACCCGAACGGCCACTCGTTCAAGATAAGCCGTCGCAGAGGCCGGTGATGTAGGGAGAGTTGGCGGAAGAGTCTGAGCAAGGTTTGGAAGTGGATCCTCTCCCGAATCTTCATCAGCAAGCTGCAAACATAGGACAAACGGATTAATATTAAATAAAAGGAATTCGGGCTCAAATCAAAAGGGGAAGAGCAAACCTGAACAGAGGCCGGTGTTTTTTGTTTCTTTTGGGGCGGACCTTTGCCCGGGGTTTGTTTACGAGCCGGTCTCTTGGCGACTTGTTTGCGCCGGGTTGGAGCTGCTTCTGGTATAGGGACATCGGCAACAATGGCCGATGTTGCAGTGAAAGGCACCAGGGCTTCAGCAGCGGTGCGTGGAAATATGTTTCGAGCCCGTTCACCCCACCATTGGGTGAACTCTTCTGATACTATTGGCCGGGCAGAGAAGGGTTTAAAGTTGAACGCGGCTTTGAGCCGGGCTGACCTCTCTGTTATCTTCTTCACCTGCCCGTCGTTAACAATAAGGCCACGTTCAACCCAATCAACGTTGACAGTGATACCAGGGGGAACGGGCACTAGTTGAGTAAGCCCGAATTGGCGGGCATATAGAGGAGCAAAGTAGTACTCGGCCCCGCATTTATTGTTGGCTGACGGGATGCTTGGGCTAAAAATAATGTCTCTAGCTACTAAGTAGCTAGAAAAAATTTCATTATAGGTAGACTGGGTGCCCGAACCCCAGTTTGAAGGGTTATTGGAGAGCTGGAGGAAAGAAGAGAATTGGAGGGAAAAGAATGGGGTGAAGAGATTGACGTCCCGAGGGGAGCAACCCTGGTAAAAGAAGGAAAAACACTCTTCAAAAGAATGTACAGAAGGAGATACGTTCACGAATTGAATGGCGGAGATTGGAATGTCGGCCAAGGGAGTAATGGTGGGTTGAAATTCAGGGAAGTAGGAGTGAAGCCACAATTGCAGAATCCACATCGGGCTCCCACCAGCACTGAAGCCCGAATGAACGAAGTCTGTTGTGCCTCGGACCAAATGTGCCCAAACCAGCGTAGCCATGGCCAGTGGCTGCCCCGATGCAAGGGCCAGGGCTACGGTTGTATATTCTTTAGTGATGGCCTGGCTGGCTGAGCAGAAGAGATACTTGTTGAGCCAGTAGATGAGGAAGGCAGTGTGCTCTGCATCGGACACCGCCGTATCATCTGCTCCGATGCAGGCAGCAAGGAAACCACCAAAGGCCGTGATCGGCCTGTGAGAAACGGCCCCGTCCCTGACAATTTCTTGTTGAGGATAGGCAAAGCTGGCCGTCCCAACATTAAGCCCAGGAATGATCTCTTGTCCGTGGGGGCGGAGGCCGAGCAGATAGCTAATATCTTTGACAGTTGGAGCCATTGGTCCGCAACGGAAAAGAAAGCCGTTGCAAGATGAGGACCAGAATAGTAAGGCAGAGAGAAGGAGAGGCTGGTCTATTTCAATGCGAGACCGGCTGAGCATGATTGCATCGTAGATGCCCGTTTGTTTCCAGACGGTGGCCTTAGAGGCCGAAACCCTAGTCACCCATTTGTCCCAGTCAGTGGCGGGGGTCGGCCATCCTCGAATGGGTTGGTTCGCCGTCTGGACCTTGGCCCAATGAGCAGGGACTTGTAGGAATGTCTCGTTTCCTACCGGAGGAAAGAAAGGAAGGAAAGGCGCCGGAGGGTGGCCCAGAAACGCCGCGCCTAAGCCTGGAGCGACGGGAGAACCGTCAGAGGAGCTGTAGGGGGTGAGATATTCGGTGGATATGTCAGCGGCATGAGCTTTGGCCAAAGCCCTAACCTCCCTACAGCGATTTTGTGGCGGTGGAGCGTCTGCGAAGGATTTTTTTCCTTTGGAGGTGGCCGGAGCGGTTTTGGGAGCCATGGCAATGGAAGAAAGGTCGCCGGGAAAGATGAAGATAAGAGTGAGAAGCTCTGTGTTTGCTTGAATTGCTGAAGAAGGTAAAATATGAATGTGTGAGGAGTTTTCGGACGTTGGGTGGTATTTAAATATCACGACGCCGTAATCATTGCGCATTAAATGTAGGGTGACTGGTGGGATTCTCCATAACCTGACGTTAAGCTGCGTACTTGACGCGTGGCATATTTGAAATTCAAAACGTCACATCAATCAGGGCGGGACGTTTGATATGACCTTTTGGGGGGCAATTGTTTGCACCCAAAAACCGTCAATGATTTTTGAGCCCGAGTGGAGTTGAAGTTGGGCGAAGGAGACGCTGGGGCAAGTAGTGATGACTCATCGGACTCAAGGGGTAAGCCCGATGGGAGGAACAACTGTTGGGAGCATGTGGCAAGTGTAAGCATCATCGGGCTATGAGAACATAACTCATCAGGTTGAGAGCCCGATGGAAAAGTAAAGCAACATTTATAACTGATCGGACATCAATAAAAGGAAGAGTTAGTCCGATTGATCATAAGAAGTTGAAGAACTGATCGGACATGGAAGAAGCCATGAGCCCGATTCATCCAACAGGGAAAGGGCGGTTGTCGAAGGACAGGGCGTTGTTATTCACAGCTGGCATGATGACGTCATCCTTGAGAGTTTTTTGGAAACAGGAGTCCGTCTGGGAAAGGAGTTGTTAGTTGCCAGCTGGGTTGGAGAGTCTAATCCCTAAATTAAAGGGATCAATTCAAGTAAGTTTTGGATAAGGAAGGATTTCTTCAATTAACCAATCAGTGAATAGCTTAAGGCGCAAGTTAAGGAGTCCTTTCCTAGTAGGAATTAAACTATGGCCGCTATAAATATACAGGCAGGCCAACCATTGAAGGACTCCGCGTCACTCTCGAAAACAGCATTCAACACAGCATTCAAAAGCATCCAACCTTTTATGTTTTTTTCTGCAAGCATAGCAAATAGGTCTACCCTTTTTCTTTGTTAATTTCTTTTACTGTTTTCATTCTTACGAACAATCAGTCTGTTCTGAATCTGTTCTTTGGTTGTATTTTCCAAACACTTAATAAAATCTGTATTTTATTAATCGTTTGTGATTGTTTACTTGGTAAACTCATACACTATTTGGCTTGTGCGCTTCAGTACTGCCAAGGGATTTCTGGTGAGGGTACTTTCCTACTCGCCGCACACAATTGTTTAGTTTAGAAGTCAGATCTGAAAGCCTTGAGTATCACTGACTCAAGCATATAGGAAATTAGTTTGCACACACCGAACCACTTTCGGTTCTGGCACGCCCGCGCATAACTACTAGCAAACAGTCCCAAATATTACCCTTCCATTTTTGACATTTGAGGTCTGAATAAAGTTAATGAATTGGATGAGGATTTAACATATCCAATTTGACAAGAATCCGTTTAGCTATATTATATTATAAAAAAAATACAATATATATAGGGAATTGCTATGTACACCGCTAGTCTTGCTATGTACACCGCTTAACTTTATAAAAATTAGAATTTTTAGAAGATAAAAGATTAAAATAAAGGAATTTGGATGTACATAGCAAATACACGCGTGAACATAACAATTTTCTATATATATATATTATATCGTAATACATATAGAATATATATATCACACAATATATTTCACATATATAACAAAAATGGTATTTATACAGCAACTATGCGAGATATGGAATACAAAATACATTAAAAATGGTATTTATACAATAACTATGGAACTATGATTTAATATTTTTTTTAAAAAAATTTCAGAAATAGTAGAGTGCATATAGAATCAAAACGACTTTAGGATATCCTACAGTTAGCAAATACGGATTTGGAATCATATGAGCCAATCCAAACTGAATTCGAATCTGATACGATAATTTGATTATCTTAACAAATGAATTTAGGTATTTATCATGAATCCGGTCTGAATCCGATCGTTTAGAGGCCTAATTTTAAGGTTCTCATGTTATGAGAGGGAAATTTTTTTTATTTTTTTTTAAATAATTAAAGCTACCCACCAGTGAGTAGATATTATTTAACTGATATTGGACATAAAACTGTTCGCTATATTTCCATTTGATCAACACAGCAACAATTATTACCAAAAGAGCTTAATGTTTGGAAGAATGGTGGAGACTTAGGCTGTTTGGAAATTGACATTGATACAAAGTTTTCCACAAAGCAAAATGACAGTCTCGTGACTCTAATGGTGAGACTTCACTTCCCCAAGGGCCTTTTATTCTTTTGATCAATTTTGTTATTTGAAATTCCTTCTTGAGTTTCTTTTAGCACCTCTTTTCACTATACTTTTAGGCAACTTTTTGGTCGTTATCCATTATTCCATTGACAAAGGGTGTTAATATGACTAAACTAAAAACTGACATGCAATTTTGGTATTAGCTTTGGTCATGACAAACACCAGCGTAATAACTTTTCATACCAGTTTTATGCGACAGGACCCGAGATCTGTTCCTATAAAGATATGAAAGAGTGAACCAATAGAAAATAACTAGAATCAAGAAGACAATAATAGCAAAACAAATGCCCAAAGAACATAAAGATCTAACTTGGTCCATCCAATTAAAATTGGGCAACGTCCAAGAAAGGAAAAAAAATATATAGTTCCACTGTTGAGTATAGAATATTTAAAATCACTCAATTCTCTCCTCACAACCTCTCTAGTTCTCCTCCCAACAAATTTAGTTTGAGTTTTTTAACCCAAAGCATCAAAATGGGGGGCGATTATGTCCCTGACCCATTACTGTTTTAACTTATTTTCCAAACTCATTACTTTTTAAGAAGTCGCTACTTAGAAAGTCGCTATTTCAAGTAGCGACTTCATACGAAATAATTCCAATCATAAATCATTACTTCAAGTAACGATTTTAGAAGAAGTCACTGCTTCAAGTAGCGACTTCAGTGTTCATAGAAATTGCTACTTCAAGTAGCAACTTCATTGTTTACATTACAAAGCCCACCCTTTTTTATTCTCCTTATAACCAGATCTGTTATCTCTCTCTCTCTCTCTGTTACACACACACGCACATACATAGAGACATATACATACAGATACACAAACACATACACACACGTACATGTACACAATACACATAGACACACACATATATGCATACACACACAAACACATACACACATACACACACACACACACACACACAGATACGCATGCAATGAATACACACACAAACACATATACACATAGATACATAATACACACAGACACATACATACACAAACACACATACAGAGCCACAATGTATATACACACAGACACATACATACACACACACAGACACACACATAAAGTAATGCTTTTCAAATTTTGTGGTACTATGCTGCTCAATTTTCAAATGCTATGTTCCCCCAAATTTTTAAATGTTATGAAATCAATGAACCCAAAATATGACAACCACTAATTTTAAATCTTTAAATAAACAAAAACTTGAAAGGGTACCCAACCATGCGACACATCAACGACACGATACCATTGATTACTTACACTTGAATTTGCAAATGTGAAGGTATTAAAATGGATAGTGTTGTGACTATAATGCTGTATTGGGAGGGGGGGTGGAACATGTGCATTGGAGCGGATGGTCTATTCTACAATAGTAATTGTCGAAGTTTCATTCGCCTGAGAACCGACGTTCAATACACTGAACTTGTTAGAAAAGTCTACAACAAAAATGGGGGTTCATCATAAAAGTGTTGGATTGAAGTTCACTTGTAGGTTTCCATCGGTTCTTGGATATCAAGTTTTCAAGTTTATACCATTTGAAGTAAATGATGACGAAAGTCTGCAAGTAATGCTAGAAACAGCATCTGCCAACACAGCTATAAACTCTATGGATCTATATGTCGAGACAGAGAATCTTCTCGAGACCCATCAAACATTAGATCGAAGATATTGAGCCAACTGCCCAAATCAATCCTAAAACTGCTTTGTATAAGTGTCACGCCCCAGCGTAGCAAAATAAGGAAAAATTTTCATTGCCATTTTGGACCTGTAGGTCATGATAGGTAATGGATCGCTTGTTTTGTACTTAGCTTAACATGTACCAGAAAAGCAGAGTATATAAAACAACAAGAAAGTAAATATTAAAAATACTATTATGAATTCAAATAATATTACATTGTACTTAAATAAAGTATCCTTAAGGCACAACCGCCTTATTCAAATTAAAAGCATTATTCATATCCTTATTACAACTTTATTAAATTACAAAAGTATTGTTCTAGGCTCCTCTAGCTGGCATAATCATATTGCCCTGCATAACCATTTGATGAAAATTTTGGATGTCTAGGATAAAATAAAGTAAACATCTAATGAAAGCCGAGTTAGTATAATGAACACACAAGCAATGTATATAAATGTATATTAACAATTATTATAAATGTTTAGTACCTTAGAGTATGGTCAATCCATTATTCCAATCATCGTATAATATCAATTAGTAATAGTTGGGAAATGAATATTTAAGACTGTGCATGAACAATGAAACCATCTCATCTCGCTGACTCTTTTATCTCGACCACAATCTCTTGACTTATTCAGTTTACCTAGAACCATCCCGCACAATGCCGTTAGTTTAGAATGTCTGTTGATATGTCTGCTGTATTTAAGTTGGCCTAGACGTACCTAGACATTCAATCTTACAATAACCTATGGAATAGTGTAATTAATCTACCGTATCTGAAGTGGCCTGGAATAATTTAAAGCTACCACCAGACTGACCTACTGTATCAAAAGCGGCCTGGGCTCAGGCCTCTTAATAAATCTACCGGATCTGAAGTGGCTTGGAATAATTAAGGCTATCACAAGACTCTGACTGGCCTATTGTATCTAAAGCGGCCTGGGCTCAATCCTTCCTAATTAACCTGTCGTATCTCAAGCGGCCTGGGATAATTAAGGTTACCACAACCAGGACATCTTCTCTTGACTTTTCGAATCTTACCATCACACACCATGCATGTTATCTTCTACCAACTCGACTATGTAAATGCTGTAGCTTAATCTTTTTCTCATTTATATAAAGGTATCAGAGCGGGTGTAGGACTTGTTCTCTCTTTACACATTTTCTTATAAAAGTATTAGAGTGTTTTCTATTTTTCCATAATATGGTATCAGAATTATTTATATTTGATTACTACAAATGTTATTCAGAGTGACAGATTCCTATTCTCGTATAGAGGTATCAGAGCTAATAAAAAATATGATTGTTACGAATTAAAACAACTTAGTCCAGAAAAGTCAACCGTTGACCCAGAATGGCCAAAATGGCTAAGTATAGTCAAAAAAAAGATTTTCAATTCAAGAGTTTAAAAGTACCGCGAATAGTTCATCTAGATCTCCATATATCAAATATGATTTTTAATTTTTTTTAAAGGAAATGGACCTAGTAAAAATAATGCCCCAATATCATACACTGTGCAAAAATCGTTAAGTTTGCTTTCAGAGGGAAAGTTGACTTTTTATCTATAAGGAAATGATTTTTAAAAGTATTTTTATTGAATCCAAATGGGGGGAATTTCTTTAATTATATTCATGACTTAAGTAAAATAATAAATGGAAGAGAGAAATGATAAATGGAATTAACATGCAATAAAAGCACTATTCTGTGAAACTGGGAAAAATTGCTTAGAGAAACAGATCATTCTGTCACAGAGAGGCAGGACCGGTCCTGGTCTTTTAATGGTACCGGTCATGGTCGCAACTGGTCTTGATAGTTATGCAGGACCGGTCCTGGGTATGTTTCGCGACCGATCCTGGGTCGTCTTTTTCCTCAGGACTGTATAGTTGCAAAGCATATACGGTTTTTATGAAATGAAACGATACAGTGAGTGTATTATACCATTCTCTTTGTTTTTCCACATAGAATACGGATATATAAGTCTTAAGTCTTAATTCTTAATGTAGCTCTACTTATTAATGAAAATCCGAGACCTGTCAAACCTTCGTTTTGACCGTACATCGCAACTGTTATAAATTAATACATAATATTTGAAGCAGAGCTTACTGGGGTTATAATCTTTCATTCCCAATTTATAGAAATCATTTTCATCAAGATTTGAGGGACCACCATTTTTGTACCTTCAAAACCATATATATGCATATACACGTATATCTCTATAATTGACACCCTAGCTTGTGTGCAATGACTAATATTACATTATAAATGAGTTCGAGAGACTCACCGAATGTTAGTTTGGGCTGTGCTACTTGCCGAAGAAAGACGAGAATTCCCTTTAATGGCTATGGAAGCTACTGTGATGCTTCTTCTTCTTCTGGTGTGACTCTTATATAAATTTCTAGCAGTATATGTGTGTGCTTGTGATTGTGGTTTTGAGGAAGAAGGATTAATGGGGGTTTGATATGTGTGTGTATACTATACCCGAGAGAGTGAGAGAGCTATAGAGAAGGGAGTTAATGTATATCTGTATGTGAGTTGTGTAAATTGTGTTTTGCTAAGCATGTGTGTGAACATAGTTATATAGGCAAATCAGTGAGTTTTGCAAGTGGTAACTGAAAATAATTGAGACATGATCATTCTAAAGAATATTAATAACTGGTGATGGATATGACTGCCTCAATCAAACCAATGAGTTTGGTTACGTAAATCAGTTAAGTTAGCTCAGTTAGTTCGGTTAGGTTGGTCCGGGTAATTGATGTTGTCAGTATCAAGATATAAAAAGTATACTTTACTTTTCTAAAGATTTGTAGTGTGGAAGTAAAGGTCGAACCCACAGAGATTGATTAACTATAGCTCTTTTAATTTTAAAACTTAAATTTAGCTAATTAAGAAAACGGATTTGATTTTAATTTGAATTAAACTAAGAACATAAAAATAAATCTAAATTATAAAAGCAATTAAAGTAGTTATTTTTAATGATATTTAAAGTGAACCTAGGATTGCAAATCTACCACTAGCTTCATAATAAGGGTATTTATGAACTACTTTAGCCTATTAAGTTGGATGATAATGAGGAATTGTAGCTACAAGCCCAATTCCTCCGTCAAGAAAATAACTATGGTTCAAGCACCAACATAATCCATCTTCGGTTAGCACGAATTATCCCACACTAAACTAGGGTTGTGGCATAATCAGTCTAATCTAGGCATGGACTATTCGGATACTTGATAGCACAATTCAATTTAAGCACCATTACATGTAAATAATCTAAACAAGCACATCAAGCATAGATCATTGAGCACACTACAGTCAAAATAGATCTAAGACAAGAATAAACTTAATTTGAAAGTAATGATTTAATTCATAGAAGCACGATTTATTTATAAAAATCCTCGGAACATGTAACTGTCATCCATACATAATAAAACTAAAATAAAAACATAAATAAAACCCTATTACTTGGCTAGGGTTTCATTGAAACCCTAGATCTAGAGTCTAGTTGTCCATAGAAGTGATAGATGGCAAGTAATTGATGGAGGAGGCCATGGAAATCCTTGGTCTTCTTCTTCTTCTCCTTGCTTTCCCCTCTTCAATGGCTGAAAGTATGGTTGTATATTGTGTGTATAGTAATTGCCAACCCTTTAATTGAAGTAAAATAGGGTATATATAGATTTACAATAAGTTTTTGGAAGCTTTCCTAACCCGAAACGCACTAAAACAGCTGTTATTTCCAATCCGGACGTAATTAGGCAGTTTCGTTCGCTTAGGAATCATCAGTATACTGAAATACGCAACTTTGATTTTTGTACGGATCGCGCGAGCGGGCCGCGCGAGCATGTAATTGGGAAGGTCGCGCGTGCGGATCGCGCGAGCGAATTCTAGGATCTCGCTCGAGCGGGTCGCGCGAGCGATTTCTTTTTCACCTTATTTAACCAAATCTCCTTGTTTTCTTCCAAAACCTGTCAGAAAATAGAAAACGAAGTAAAATTTTACAAAAACAGGATAAAAAGGTACTAACAAACGCAAGTTAAAGAGTATAAATAGGATTTGTTCTCTCCCGATCACAACCCCCAAACCTACATTTTGCTAGTCCTCGAGCAAAACTAAAATAAAACTAAACTACTTATAAAATACTACTCCATTTTCGCATGGATCGCGATTGCATTTAGCATATGCAACTAGCCTTTTAAACCCCTAGGTGTCCCTAGTCGGACGAGTGAAGTCTCGTGAGGGTTCTCTTTAACAAGTCACCCACAACCATCTTTATTAATTTATCAATTTAAAAACTTTTTATTAAGAACAAAGCACATAATATTCAATACTCCTTCATCATATAATGAAGATTTGAAATAGAATAACGAACATAAAGAAACGGAATCAAACGTCTACCTACATCATGAAAAACAATCATAAGCACATGCATCGTATAAATCCATAGAGTTTCTCATAAAATTACACGTGTGTGATATGGCAGTCAAATGAACACGCGCATGTCATAAACTTGGAATATAACTCGGATAACCATCTAACTATGCTTCGACTATGAATCTCACAATGTTAATTACACTCTAAACTGAAACACTCAGAAACATGTGTAATTTATCTAATATATGGGAGCAAAGGAAATATGTTTTCAAAACGAGAAATGCTTACATATGACTCGGAAAAGACGCATGACACGAAAGAACAATAGTCTCATGGATAGGATGCCAATAATCAAGAAAAATTAACCATTACCATGTTTTAATCCCCTTCCCATCGTTTTCATATCCGAACCATGTTTCATAGGATCAAGTAGGACTTTTCAAAGGTTGTAATGTGGCTCAGGCAGTGAAAAAGGATAGAAAGGATTTGTTAGGTAGTTTTAGAATGGCATTGTAAGGCATGTTTGATTTCTTTCATTCTCTCTTCTACCAACTTTCATCTTTTCATTCTCTTCTTTTCATCACTTTCAATTTTTTTTTCCTTCTGTTTCTTTTTCAACCTTATTCTTTTTTTTTCCTTTTCCTTTCTTTTTCTCTATTCTTTTCCTCCTTGTTGCTTTTGAAATGAATATTCAGTAAATAACAAGGCAACCACCCCAAACATCATCTTATCTTCTTTTTCTTCTCAATCACACATCGCCTTAACACCACTAAAAGTTGACAACTCTCTCAGTGGTGAACTCCAAGTTCGTCAAGTCGGAGCAAAAACAGGATAATTGTAGTTAAAGAAAAAGACATTTTAACGGCTCGAAAGGCGAACTAAGGAAATTTTATCATTTATCGGTCAGTAATAAACAAAGAAGGCCTAAAATCATGTCCTATAGTTATATGGTTCTTCAATATTTACGACGGAAGATTATTTAGCATGGTACAAATATTTTAACTTGACTTATCAACCAAAACAAGAATAATGAGACTAAACAACAAGTAGATGCGCTATTTCAATGAAATTCGACAAACACAATGTATTTATAACCCTCTAAAAAGAAATGATAGGCTCAAAAGCCCACCGGGTCTAGTCTCCACCTTGTGTTATCTAGAAATCCGAATCATATTATAGTTCACATCAAACATGTATTCAAGCGACTACATGCAGTGCATAGGTTTGTGTGCAAATCTATGATATAAAACAATGATTTAAATGATACATGACCTAAAACGTTACATCATAACTTCAGTAAATATTTAATCACATCTTCTCTTGTTTATCATTCTATAACATTCATAGTTACATAACAAGAAGTATCAAATTGAGATTGCAAAAACCGTAGGTAATCATCGTTTAGTTAAGCACAAATATTGAAAATTTTTTGAAAATTTTTGAAAAATTGCAGTATAATGTGCATGCGTGTGCATACCCACAAACCTAAACCTTTCATTGTTCCCAATGAAACAACAAAACGAAAGAAAGGAGAGTACGTAAGAAAGAAACGATAATACCTCGATCTCGGCACTCACAAAGAGGTGAACACAAAGGAATATGTCAATAAAATTCAATGTTACCGGTTACTTCTTGATAACAAAAACAAACAAACAAAATAACAAAAGCAGCTAAAAGAATTATAACTAAGCTAAACGAAAATAAATAAACTATAAGAATTAACAATACTATAAAGACAACGAAAATAAACTATACAAGGAAAGAAAGAATAACCAGAATTATGGAAATAACAAACGACTTGATCTTAAAAGGACCTAAAAAAAACAAAAACAGATAAGGTCAGAACCATGTAACAGGTGTAGGGGGAAGAACACAAAAATCAAAAGAAAACTTCAGAAAAAGGGGAAATCGCGCGAGCGAATTCTAGAATATTTTATTTTTTTTTATTTAATTTTTTTTTTCATTCTCGCGCCAGCGAAATGAGGCGCGACATGAACTTGAGAGCTCATAACAAAAAATAACCCAAAAATTTCACTAAGGCACATTCTCGCGCGAGAATGGTATTTTCTCTTGGCTCACTTATTTTATGTATATAAATTAAACATAACTTTACTCCAACCCCCAAACCTGTCCAGAAAACTCAAAAACTGACCAAAACGACCCAAAAACATGCAAAAATAAGATAAACAGACGAAATAAAGCTTGGGTTGCCTCCCAAGAAGCACTGTCTTTTACGTCTTCAGCTAGACCGTTCTAGCTCAAGATTTAAGGAGGCCGTAAATCGGACTGTGTACCCCTAAGGATATCAGGAATAGTTCGGTGGTAAGCCGAAAGAATATCGCTTTGTATTACTTCATTCAATGGTTCATCCTTTTCGGTTGCAAATCGATTCTTCACCTTTTGAGTAACTTCGTCATTAGGATCTAAATTATTCAAATTCGTCCGCTCATTTTCCAATATATTATTGTCATTACTCACCTTTATTACGTTATCAGGTTCAGTTCTTCGCCTTACCTCACTCTTTGCCTCACATAGATAGTCATCATCTTTAGGAGGTTGATCAATGTCATTAAAAACGTTCAATTTTAAGTTCATGTTCCCAAATGACACCTTCATTACCCCCGTCCGACAATTGACACGCGCATTAGCCGTGGCTAAGAATGGACGACCTAGAATGACAGGAGTGTGCTTCCTAGCATCTAGTACGGGTTCAGTATCAAGGACCATGAAATCAACATGATAATAGCATTTGTCAACTTTAACTAAGACGTCCTCGATGATTCCTCTAGGTATTTTGACAAAACGATCCGCTAATTGAATAGTAGCGGCCGTAGGTTTAAGTTCACCTAAACCTAGTTGTTTATAAACGTGATAAGGTAAGAGGTTAACACTAGGTCCTAAGTCAAGGAAAGCCTTATGGATGATAGTGTCACCTATGACACATGAAATTGTAGGCGTACCTGGATCTTTATACTTCGGAGTAGCGTGTTGGAAAATAGAACTTACTTTTTCTGTGAGACAGACCTTTTTCGGAGTATGACTATGCAATTTACGTTTTTGAGTGCAAAGGTCTTTAAGACATTTAGCGTAAGCGGGAATTTGTTTAATAGCATCGAGGAATGGAATATTAACTTTAACTTGTTTAAATACCTCGAGTATATCTTCTATTTTTGACCCTTTCTTAGACAAATGCGACGGTCCCTCAACATTAGGTGGAAAAGGTAACTTTGGAACATAGTTAGTTGGGACCGGTTCTTTTTCCTTTCTTCTTTGATTCACGTCCTCACCCCTCTCTTTATTCAAGTTAACATTTTCATCCCTCATAACCTCCCTCGGAATCTCAACAACTTCTTCCTCTCGAGTAGTCATCCTAGTTGACACAGCGTTCACTTGCTCACTCGTACCACCCACCTCGTATTGTCCCTTAGGGTTCAGAATAGGTTGACTTGGCAACTTACTCTCGGTTAAACGATTTAGCGTGTTAACTATTTGTCCCACTTGGGACTCCAGTTTTGCAATGGACTGGGTGTGGGAATGTACTAACTGGATCACCGGACCAAAACTTTCAAGTGAGGCCAATACCTTCTCCTCAAATGCATTATTATGTGGAGGTTGAGGAGGAGGTTGTTGGTATTGACATTGTTGAGGTCTATAAGCGTTAGGGAAATTACTCATCTCATTATTATTATTATTATTTTTCCACGAGAAATTAGGATGGTTTCTCCATGGCGCGTCCGGAATATTAGTAGTTGAATTATAATTATTTCGTGGGTATTGTTGAATAGAATTAATGTGTTGCTCCACGAATTTCAGAAATTGACTCGCCGATGGACATGCTAGGATAGAATGTGACGGATCAGAACATAAAACACAAATTTCATGAGCGGGTGGGGTTGTCGTTTGGTTCATTGTTAAAAGTCGGTCAAGTTTTTTAGATAGTTCTTTTATTTCAATTGAATGACTTGACTCGAACTTTACCTCTCTCTTAGGTTGTGAATGATATCCCTCAGAACGTACTGACACAGCCTGATGCATCAAATTCTCGCTTAATGTTTCAAAGATTTTCCAGGCCTCGTCGGCACTTTTGTGTAGGAAGGTACCCGCACAAACAGCGTTGATGGTATTACAGACCGAGGGAATAAGTCCCTCGTAAAAGACTTGTACCAACTGCCACTTAGAAACCTGATGATGTGGACACGAGCGTAATAATTCTTTAAATTTTTCCCACGTGTCGTAAAGTGATTCCCCATCTTGCATCACAAAGTTTGTTATGGATTTCCTTATCTGATTCGTACGCATAATAGGGAAAAAGTTTTGTAAAAATGCAGTGTGTAAGGCTTCCCATGTTCTAATTGTGTTCGGCTCCAAAGATTGAAGCCAGTATTTAGCTTTATCTTTTACAGAGAATGGAAAGAGCTTCAATTTTAATTCATCATCAGTTAAGTTTTGAATTTTTAAAGTAGAGCATATATCCTGAAAATCTCCTAAGTGTTGATATGGATCTTCATTTAGACGGCTATGAAAAGAAGGAAGTAGCGAGATGGTAGATGACTTTATCTCAAAGTGAGATGCCGTCGCCTCTGGTAAGTCGATACAAGTTTGTGGCGTGTAAGTTGTAGGAATAAAGTATTCTTTAAGTGGAGGAGGTGGCGGTATATTAAGATTATTTCTGTTATTTCCGTCTGCCATTTTAATCGGTTCGATTTTAAAAGTTCGAGTTCTCCTTAACCGTTTAAGGGTACTTTGAATTTCGGCCTCAAACAACGATGATGGTATCGGCGTTGATTTGTCGTCTTGCAACCTAGCTCTAGAAGCTTGGGTTGCAGACTTACTAACTCTTAAAGTACGTTCAAGTTCAAGATCGATAGAATGTAATTCAGGTTTATTTGAACGCGTACCAAACATAAACTTAAAAAGAAAAGAAATTAAAATAAAAAATGACTCAAATAATAAAAAAATAGCAATAACGCAACTAAGATAACAAGCACCAACTACTGTGATGCATGCAAATTATCCTGTAATGCAGTGATCGCGTCAAGTCCAGCGCCCCGGGTTTCCTAGCTAATGCAGTGCAATTAACCCTAAACTAATGCAAATATTGCGTCACAGCGCCCTGACTTACAGTGGTTTAAAGCGAGTTTCAAAAGAAGCAATTTGCTTGAATTCTTTTATTTTATTTTTTTCCGCGTAAGCTCCTTTGATGTGATTAGCTAATCCACTCGGAAACGTTAGAATTTTGACGACTCGAGAAACTACAAAATAAAAAGAAAAGCTAGTAACTCAAACTAAAACGAAAAATAATAAAAAGAAAACCTAATCTACTATTTACGAAATAACTAAACTAGAATTCTAAAACTAAAGGTAGTAATGCAATCCCCGGCAACAGCGCCAAAAATTGATGTTGTCAGTATCAAGCTATAAAAAGTATACTTTACTTTTCTAAAGATTTATAGTGTGGAAGTAAAGGTCGAACCCACAGAGATTGATTAACTATAGCTCTTTTAATTTTAAAACTTAAATTTAGCTAATTAAGAAAACGGATTTGATTTTAATTTGAATTAAACTAAGAACATAAAATAAATCTAAATTATAAAAGCAATTAAAGTAGTTATTTTTAATGATATTTAAAGTGAACCTAGGATTGCAAATCTACCACTAGCTTCATAATAAGGGTATTTATGAACTACTTTAGCCTATTAAGTTGGATGATAATGGGGAATTGTAGCTACAAGCCCAATTCCTCCGTCAAGAAAATAACTATAGTTCAAGCACCAACATAATCCATCTTCGGTTAGCACGAATTATCCCACACTAAACTAGGGTTGTGCCATAATTCGTCTAATCTAGGCATGGACTATTCGGATACTTGATAGCACAATTCAATTTAAGCACCATTACATGTAAATAATCTGAACAAGCACAGCAAGCATAGATCATTGGGCACACTACAGTCAAAATAGATCTAAGACAAGAATAAACTTTGAAAGTAATGATTTAATTTATAGAAGCACGATTTATTTATAAAAATCCCCGGAACATGTAACTGTCATCCATACATAATAAAACTAAAATAAAAACATAAATAAAACCCTATTACTTGGCTAGGGTTTCATTGAAACCCTAGATCTAGAGTCTAGTTGCCATAGAAGTGGTAGATGGCAAGTAGTTGATGGAGGAGGCCATGGAAATCCTTGGTCTTCTTCTTCTTCTCCTTGCTTTCCCCTCTTAAATGGCTGAAAGTATGGTTGTATATTGTGTGTATAGTAATTGCCAACCCTTTAATTGAAGTAAAATAGGGTATATATAGATTTACAAAAAGTTTTTGGAAGCTTTCCTAACCCGAAACGCACTAAAACAACTGTTATTTCCAATCCGGACGTAATTAGGCAGTTTCGTTTGAGTAGGAATCATCAGTATACTGAAATACGCAACTTTGATTTTTGTACGGATCACGCGAGCTGGCCGTGCGAGCGCGTAATTGGGAAGGTCGCGCGCGCGGATCGCTCGAGCGAATTCTGGGATCTCGCGCGAGCTGGTAGAGCGAGCGATTTCTTGGTTTTCGCGCGAGCGGGTCGCGCGCGCGATGTATTTTTTTCAGCTTCTTTCTGGTTACTTTTCACCTTATTTAACCAGATCTCCTTGTTTTCTTCCAAAACCTGTCAGAAAATAGAAAACGAAGTAAAACTATACAAAAACAGGATAAAAAGGTACTAACAAACGCAAGTTAAAGAGTATAAATAGGATATGTTCACTCCCGATCAGTAATCTAGGAAAATATCTTAGATAAATATTAGGGACCAAAAATGTAAATAACGTGATTAGTATTTTACTAATGATTTTAATCTCAAATTATAGGATAACTTAGGGGTGCAGTCTTAAGCAATATTAATACAATTAAAATTTCTAAGGGGTCACAAAATTAATTTCATTGGATTAACAACTAATAATATGAGTACATCCAATTTATGGAAATAAGGCTACAAATAAAAATAATACATTATAGTAAAATAACATGGCATTGTATTTAAAATTAAATCCACAAGTATTATTTATTTAATTATTCAAATAATACCACAACTACAAACAAAATATAGTGACAAAATAAAATTGACATTTATTACTTATTATTAGGGAAGCAAAAATATAGGTTGCTATAATGAGCCTTGTTCATCAAATTTTACATTCTTTGACTTGGGCATCTATACTAGAGAGGCATGTTATGCTTCAAACATTGAGGGTAGGTAATGGAATCCAGATTGGCATGAGTTGGTGAAGGGTATGATGTTTAAAACCAAATTTAATCTCAAGAGATTTGTGGAGTTGTACTCGATAAGAATACATCAATGGTACGCGGTGGATCAAACCAGTCCGGATCGTTGGTCGTTCAAGTGTGAATTGGCGTCATAAGGTTGCAAGTGGCAGTTATGAGCAAGGTTAAAATGACACGGGATGTTTGAGATTAGCATATACTAGGTTATATCAGATAGATCGGGTTCTACGGGGCATACAGACTGGGCTTTATACAATATGATTGGGGTTTGATCGCTGCCTTAGTAGAGAGGTGGTGTGTTGAGATACACACATTTCACCTACCTGTCGGCGAGACTATGATCACGCTACAGGACATTGGCATTCTATTGGGCCTATTGGTTGATGGGCGTGCAGTTACTAGTATTGATGAGTCACGCTCCAATGAGCAGTGGCAGGAGCTATGCCAAGAGTTACTCGGTTTAATGCCACCCATAGCCACTATCTCTGGATCGACACTGCGACTGACTACGATAAGAGACCATTTCACACCACAGATCGCCTAGCATGCCAATAACGCAACTAGTCAGCATATGGCTCGATGTTATTGTATGATGTTGATAGGAGGGTGACAAGCGATGGATATTACATATCCGGAAGCGCTAATAAGAGGAATTATACGTGTTTTCATCTCTAATTAGGAATACTTATGCTTATTTAAATACAAGTGCATAATTGAGACATTGCTACTAATATTTCCATAAGTATGTTATTTTGCAGAAAATAATGGTATAAGAAAAATGAAGTGGATGATGGTGCAGAAGAGAAAGTTGATTAGAAGAACAAACAGAAGATCCTAAAAATTGACCAAGACCGGTCCCAACAAAAGGGCATGACCAGTTAAGTTCTATATCTTTATACTGTTCAAAAGGTATTTTATAATTTTAACTGAACCTATACACTAGAGGCATGATTTTAAATGATTGGGAGTGCCGCATCTTTTCGTAGGCATGGAAGTTAAGGAGTTTACTGTGGATTTGTGATTTCCTAGCACTTTTCTCATATTTAGAAGCAACTTAATTTAATTCGTTGTTTTAATCAACTTTTAATTAGTAGAATTTACTTAGTTAAATCACCTTAGAAGTCCGAATATAGCTTTAATTAATTCGTTGTTATGTTTAGTAAGTAAAATTGATTAGTTTAAATTACTGCCATGTATTTAATAATTTTAATAGTTCTCATTAGTTTATAATTTTACTGTCATTTGCAAAATAGTTAAAACAATCCTCAAAAGAAATCACCTTTTCCTTTATTTTTAATACTAATAAGTTGTGTAAAACTAACCAATTCAAATTATATCTCTCCCTTGGGTTCGACCTAAACTTACTAGAAAATATATTACTTGAACGATCACCTATACTTGGGTGTAGCATTAAGAGCACAAAATTTTATTTGTGTCAAGTTTTTGGCGCCGTTGCCGGGGAGAGTCAATTTTCTTAATTTTATCTAGTTTGTTAGTTCTTTTATTTTTTTGTCTTGCGTAATATTGCATGTTTCATGTCACATAACTCAAACGAGGGGTTGTTTCAACAAATGCAAGTTTTTAACGATTCCTCTAATTCTTCTGTTAGTCCAGTAGTTATACCTCAACATTCTGGCCCAATGGCTGGCTTTCTACCACCCAATTTTAACAGCCTTAATGGGAACAAAGAGAATAATGGGGAGAATAATCTAGGTCTAAATGATGACGTTGAAAGTCAACATAACTTCAACCCTAGGGAGAGGATAGATGATAATATATGTCTACTAAGGGACTTACTAGCCCGTGATAGGAACACGATTCCTTCATGTATAACCATTCCACCACATCATGGTTCTTTTCACTTTAACAATGGTATGATACAACTCTTACCTACTTTCCATGGGATGGAAAATGAGAGGGCTTAGATGCATTTAAGTTTTTTAATCAGTGTCCGAAACATTTACTGACCAAACGAGTCCGCAAGAAATAACTAGATTTAAACTTTTCCCATTTTCATTAAAAGATAAAGCAAAAGCTTGGCTTTTAACTCTTAGGCCTAGCTCAGTTAGTACATAGGCAGTAATGCATGAGGAGTTTTTGAAATTTTTTTTTCCAAAGCATTTAACTGATGATCTCATGCTACAAATCAAGATTTTTACTCAAGAAGATAATGAGACATTTGCTAAAGTTTGGGAACAGTTTAAAGATCTACTTTTATCTTGCCCACATCACGGTTTTGAAAAATGGCGCCTGTAGATACTCACAGTTTTACCCACACTTTTAAACTTTTTCAAATTTCAAATTCAAATACGAGTCGCCACTTAATTTTTAAGAAAAATTAAGAAACCAATTTGCAAATTGATCTTTTAGAAACCAGAGATTTCTACGTCCGGGGATTATGGAATGAGAGGGGAAGGAGCTCGACAGACTAAAACACCCCCTCTCATCCTATCTTATGATAGGCCTCTACTCAACATCCTTTTTAATCAAATTATTAGTCCACATGCTTTGAACAAGATATACTTTAGAGTCCTAAATAACATGCTTAAATCTCTAGCTTAAATCCACTAAACATAGAAAGAGTTGATATAATTATAAATTCCTTCCAATTAGTTGAAGATACAACACCTCTATAGATATACAAGTCTCAACTAGGAGCCAATGTAATGTCCATATAGAGATGATATAATCCCAACATGATTTTAAGGAACCTATAATTATGTTCAACTAAGTTCAATCAAATGCAACTTGAACCAAGAATTAATCCTAATTCTAAGCATCAGCATACATGAATGAATGCATGGATATGAATGAGAGTAGACCATGAGCTTTTCACTAATTTGGATTACTTAGCCTCTGGGTTTAAGTCCAATTAATCATTATTAAAATATGGTTTAAATCCTAGGTCATGAAAGCGTCATTTAAATCAGGCTTAATAAAATTTGTCTAAACAGTGACAGAATTACATGAATTAAAGAGAGCAGACCAGACTTTCAAAAATAGAAAAATCATACTTCCAACGGTTTGATCTTGATGATTGTTGATTATGTTATGCCTCTGTGAGTTTAGTTTCTAACCCAAAATGAAAATCGAAGATCAAACGATTCAATCTCTGGGAATTGGGTGAAAACTGGGCATCACTCAGAAATTTACAACTCTCTGTCCAGAGTTTTTATATGATTTTCTACAAATAGCAAATAAATCTAAATGACTGCAATCATTTTAGGGGATTTTGTTAACATATTGAACTTCCTAGAAAAAAATTATTTGAACCTAAGAAAGCTATATTAAGGTTCTGATCTACTAAGTTTAAAATGGACTTACTGTTATGAAATTTTGGACAGAGAGTGACTAGATCACAAATCATAAGACCAAACCATACTAAGTATTAAATCTCATCAAAACAAAAAATCCAGGGATGCATATATGAGTTAAGAAGAGTCTCCAATTGGTCTCATTCAATTTCCATGGACCATGATTTAATTAAAAATCTTTGATCACAGTGGGTTCAGGAATTCACTACACCAGTACCAATATTCAAGTCATAGAAATTATTAAGTCAATCCCTCTCTCAAGTTGATGATTCTTGAGGGATATGAACTTAATATACACTACACCATATGGACAAATTTCTAACGGACATGTTTTAAGCTTTCTAACGGATATATCTATTAGTAATTAGTAACCGATATATCCGTTAGTAATTAGGAAAATCCGTTAGTAATACGCTTTAATTTGTTTACTTAATTATACTAACGATTAAATAAAAATTGTAACGGTTATATCTGTTAGAAATTACGAGTTTTGAAATAAAATAATAATAATAATAATATTTTAGTAAAGTCACAAAGGTCACGGGACAATCTCCAAAAAAGAAAGGAAAAAAGAGAAAAGGGTGAAAGAGAGAGAAAGAGAAAGGGCGAATGGGAGCCGCCTCGCTGCAGTCCGCCGCTCCGCCGTCCGACTGAGGTAATCTCATCGCCCGCAGTCTGCCGTCCGACTGAGGTAATCTTCTTCTTCTTCTTCTTCCCAGCCGCAGCCCTAGATCTAAAGGACTAGTTTAATTTTTTTTTCTTCTCCTCCTCCTCTTGCTCTTCTTCTTCTTCTTCTTCTTCTTATGTAATGTACACATATGCACTCACGTGCAGATAACCATTATAGAACACCAAATCCCATCCCTATATATATACATATATAAAAATCTGATTTCATTTTTCTGTGCTAATTTTCGTCTCTTTTCCTTGGACCCCTTAATAACTTCAAAGCCTAACATTAAAGACAGGATTAAAGAATCCAATAGGGGATTTGATAATGGAAGCTAATGTTTCAATCCTAAAGTTCCTAATTTCTTTTTTCTCTAGAAAAAAAATAACCACTTAGGGTTAGGGCTTGTGGTTCTTTTGCTGGATGATTTTGAATGTTCATATTCAGAGATTCTTGATAAGAGAGAGAGAGAGAGAGAGAGAGAGAGAGAGAGAGAGAGAGAGAGAGAGAGAGAGAGAGAGAAGATGATGATGATGAATCCTTTGGTGCTAATGTGGTTTTAATTGGGGACAATGTCACCTTATCGTTCGAGGACATCGAAGCTAATTTTTGTGAGTTCTTCTTCTTTTTTCTTTCTCCAAATTGTAAAAGTGTTTTTGGATTGCCCATGTTGTTTTCAATTTCAATAACTATTGAATAAACAAGATTATCAATTTGTTTAAACTTGGGTCTGTTCGCAAATAGCTTTTATATATACATTTCTCTTTCTCTTTTCTCTTCATAGCAACGAATCAAACTTTGGGATTTTCAGAATCAGTGGTGATCTAAACTTAGATGTCATGCTAGCAAGTTGTAGCGTCATGAATGTTTGCCCTTAAGCTAGTTGGGATTTGTAAAATCTCTATTTTTTTCCTTACAAATTAATTTAGTCAGTTAAAGTAGTTTGTGAATGATTAGACCTCTGGATAATCTCATGACATATTTTAGTATTCTACGTTAAGACTCTTGGAATTAAGATATTCTGTCCAATCTAGGAATAATCTAAATAAAATAGTTCAGGTTATGTTTGTTTGTTTCAGAATTCCGGTTTGGTTCCTAAGAGTTTTGGGCACATCACTAGAATTTGGTTACCATGGTTGTAAAATCATAAGTGTATTATAGTTTTGATAAACTGATTAGTGGCAATGATTGTTTGCTACTTGTATGCACTTCATGACCTTTGTTCCATTGCTAATTTTAGCTCCAGTAGTGAAAGTTTTTGGGCTGAGTGGACACAGTATTATAATCATATACTATAACTTCAATTACCATAAATAGTTTCTTTACATTTTGCACCTATCAAATTAAAACTTTGGGTTAAATACATTATACCCCTATGGTTAGGCCCATTTTTACTTTTCCCTCAGGTGGTTCAAAAGTGGACACTTACCCACTGTGGTTTCGGACTAAAGTAAAACTGCATTTCCCTCAAAATGATGAAAATTTTAAAATTGGCCAAAAATATTAACATTTAACCCCCTTTGTGAGTTTAATTTTGGGGTCAATCCTCTATGTGGAGATAATGTTTCCATTTAACCCATTTATGTAAGGCTAATTTTTAACACTTAATCCTTTTCGAAGGCTAATTATTGGGGTAACTTCTTTTGTGGAGTTAATTTGGACTAAGGTCCTGTAATTACCTTATTGAGTCTACTTTATTATCTTTATGAGTTTACTTTATTATTTTTCATCTAGCTCTTTGGATTATTTGGTAAAGGGACAATTTGTGTGTAGAATATGACCTCAGGTCAGCCAGTTGCATGTATTTTCGGTGCTGGATAGACAGAGTTGAAGGAATGTCTAACTTGTGCATCATACAAAGAGGTATAGATTCCCCTTTTTTTTTTGTTTTTTTTTAAACCAAGTGTTAATGCAAAACCCCCTATTTAACTAGTATTGCCTGTACTAGTGTTTTTTCGCCTTTTGTTTTTGGGTAAGTGGTCAATGGGTTTCATAATTTGTATTAGTTCTGATGGTCTAACAAAATTTGTGACCAAACTTTGATGATTTTCAGTCTGGAGGAGGCATTCATGAATTCAGTCTGGAGGAGTTTCAATATAAATCCTAATTTAATGTTTGTACGTTCCAGGGATACCATATTATCAGTATTTGGTTCTCTTCGTTAATTGCTCACATTTGCTATGCATCCATCCAAAGGCTTAAAAATAAACCTAAGGTCTTAATGTCTAGAATCCTTAAAGTTAAGTGTACTAAACATACCTTTATTAGTGTGATATACATTCAATACTTTTGGTTGCCTGCTGGTCTTGAATTATATCTTGTAACTTGTAAGTGGCACATCGTTTGTAAGTGCCACATCTTTTGGCTGCCTGCTGGTCTTGAAATATATCGCTTTCTTTTGTTTTTCAGGTTCTCCATGGGTCGTCTTGAGCCGATCGTTTCTAGAATTTTGTATTCTCGGTTGGTATAACCTTCCTTGAACCCTTCTAATGTATTTTACTAATGTAGTTTTGCCCCAAGAATTCTATTTCCATTCAGTCATCTGTAATTCACCAGAGTTCAAGAACACGACTGTCAACGATGATCTCAGATACGTTATCTGGGACAATCCCCCCAAGATGGAGCCTCACTTTCTCAACACTTCCGATTACAATCAGATGGTTCTCTGCGGGGTCGCTTTTGCGAGACAAACCCAAAAAGACGATCATGTCCTAAACATGGTGGACGAAAAGATCCTTAAGCGTGGCCGGAACTGAGCCACCCCGGTGGCATGGTGCACCAGCAGGAAGAGCTGGTGGATGGACCCGTGTTCCCAATGGGGTGATGTCAATGTTTTGAATCCGGGGTACCAAGCAAAGAAAGTTGACGAGACCATGACCAATCTTCTTGATGACTGGAGTTCACAGTCAAATCTGTGCAAATGAAACACAGTGATCATTGGAGGAATATCGTAGGAGCGGGAGGAGATTTTGATCCAGATATAGAAGTATGAATGAAAATTTGTTTTCTACCTTCAGTCAAATGTTTGTGAATTGTAATGGAATACCACAAATTGATTATATGAGGATTGTAATGGAATTTGGAGAAATGCATAGCTTTCCTTTCTTTCTTTTTTCTTCTATAATTTTTGTCATGTAGAATTTTAATGTTGCAATTCAATTAATTATGCTTGTTAATTAGGTGAAAAAAAAATTTGGGAAGAAAATAAATAAATAAATTTTTTTAATTAATACATATTTCTAACGGATATATCCGTTAGTAATAGTTGACAAACCGTTAGTATTCAATATTAGTCTTTTAAATTTTTTTGAAAAAAACCGTTAGTAAGTAGCTTTCTAACGAATATATCCGTTAGAAATCCTTTGATTTACTAACGGATATATCCGTTAGTAATGTTTTTTCCAACGGAAATATCTGTTAGTAATGAGGCCATATGGTGTAGTAATATCCTAATCTCCTCTCAAATTAATGGTCCTTGGAGACTAAACATAACCAAACCACATAAATCTCTATGGAATATAGAGGGGATTCCATGAAATTACCAGTTGGAGGATTCAAATCATGAACTAAGACTTGAATCCATCCAATCATGTGTGGATAAAGCTATCATCTACCTTAATTCTCATACAAATCATAGGATCATAGAGAATCCAAGGATCAAATTCATAGGACTTGATGAGATATTGAAGATCTCACAAATCCTAAAAAAAAAAACAAAAGAAGTATAAAATTTAATTTTACTTTAGAATTCATTTGGACTAAACCCAAGGCTTGCTTAGATCCAAATTAATGAAGAGAAAAAAAAATAATTCATTCACAAATTTTAGTGGTGTGTAATGAAATGAGGTAAGAAGAAAGGTTTTGAAAATATGTAAAAGTCCTAAATCTAAGAATTTGTGATTGAATTCTAGCCTAATTCTAGAATGGATTAGAAGGTTACCTCTAATAACCTCAGGATTTTTCTTAGTTTTGATGAAGATCTTCCAAATTCTCCAATTCCTTGATCAAATTCTTCAAATTCTTCAAGGTTCTTGAGTGTTTCTTCCAAAATCCTCATAATCTCTCTCTATTATGTATAATCTATACAGAATTCTTGCTTTCTAGAAAAAAAGGATCCCAACATTGGAGATGAAGACCTCATTATCTAGACCACTCTCCAAGGGTCAATTAGGTAAATTCGGGTGAAAAATTCATGTGCAAGGATATTCCATACGTATTTGAGAAAAATAGTCTGTTATAGCGGGCGGCACTCACTGAGTTGTCTGCGGCACTCAGTGCAGTTCCAACACTCACTGAATGCTGGCGCGGCACTCAGTGAGTGTCACTGGCATCGTCGCAAGCCGTAACTAACCGAATTGCTCACCTTTTTTTATTATTTGTTTTTCAAATATATATTTATATACTAAATACATACTCTTATATATATATATATCTATTTTGTTTTCTTTTTTCTTTTCTTTTCCTTTTCTTTGCGAAATTCTTTTTCCTTTTTTCTTTTCTTTTCAAAATTCTTTTTATCTTTTATTTTCTTTTCAAAATTCTTTTCTATTATCTATGTTTATTATTACCATTTGTATTTTGAAATTAATTTTCAAACTGTCTTTCTTATACACATTTTAGATATGAGTTTCCCCGAATACCTGATTTCCCTCTTTTACTTCTTTCTTCCTATTTTTTTTGAAAGCGACTGAAGAATCCTTCGAAGAACTTGAATCATCTAGAAGACCTTTGAACTTTATCGAATGTTGTCGTCATCGGTCTAGAGGTAACCATCCCCTGAATTCGATGGTCAGTCAAAATCGGGGTGTCTACAATTTGCCTCTCTTCGGCAGAGCTTGTAAAGTAACGCATATCGCAAGTGAGTGTCAAAGCCTGTGTGAAGACAAGCCTTTGACTGAACTGCCGAATTCGGGTAAAAAATAAAATACGTTGAAAAAATAGGCATAGAGCGGTCGGTGCTGGTCATGCTCGATGTTGAGCTGCCTACATATCCCATCAGGAATCAGACCAGGACATTGTTCGGGTAAGGGACCAAACATGAATAGTCATACGGATGAATGCACCTATCCTGTCATGATGCACATGCCCAAGCAGTCTCATGCTCTATGCTCTTAAACACAATGATTCGGAATCATAACATTTTCTCTATTAACAAAAATGTTTTTTATGCCATTCATTTTCTATCCTGATGTCGTCCTATTCTAGGAAAACCAAGATTGATACAGATGCATCTTTTGTGCTTAATTCTCCGGTGCTCTCCAAGAATCACTTTGATCGATTGAGATGCGCTTCGTGCCTTATACCCTGATATCTTATCAAGAGTTGTCATGTTTGAAACACTGAGATGCGCTTCATGCCTTATACTCCGGTGACTTCCATGAAGTAACTGATCGACTGAGATGCGCTTCGCGCCTTATACTCCAGTGTCGAGTCAGGAACCGAGCTGCTTGAAAGACTGAGATGCGCTTTATGCCTTATACTCCAGTGTATTCCAAAAATCATCTGATTGACTGAGATACGCTTCACGCATTATACTCTGGTGTCAAATTAGGAACCGAGCTGATTGAAAGACTGAGATGCGCTTTACGCCTTATAATTCGGTATCTCCTAAGAATAATCTGATTGACTGAAATGCGCTTCGCGCCTTATACTCTGGTGTTGAATTAGAAACTGAGCCAATTGAAAGAATGAGATGCGCTTCACGCCTTATACTCCGGTGTCTCCCAAGAATCATCGGATCGACTGAGATGCGCTTCGCGCCTTATACTCCGATGTCGAATCAGGAACCGAGCCGATTGAAAGACTGAGATGTGCTTTGTGCCTTATGCTTTGGTATCTTCCAAGAATCATCTGATCGACTGAGATGCGCTTTGTACCTTATTCTCCCAAAACAAGGTCAACGCAAATCCATTGCAAGAATCGAGAATGCAAATCTGTTACTTCCTCGAACTTAGGTTATCATAAATCTGTTACGAGAATTGAGAATATAAATCCGTTATATTTTAAAAAATGAGAGCGAAATATGCTTAATACATTTTAATTTCAACATTAGGAGTCAATTCAATTCAATTTTCAAAATCAGGAGTCGATCATACTCGAATTTGATTCAATTTCAAAATCAGGAGTCGATCAAACTCTAATTCAATTCAACTTCAAAATCAGGAGTCGATCATATGATTATATTTGAGTCGATTAGAGTCGAATTCAATTTAACTTCAAAATTAGGAGTCGATCATATGATTAAATTTGAGTCGGATTCAATTTAACTTTTAAAATTAGGAGTCAATCAGACTCAAATTCATTTCAACTTTCAAAATCAGGAGTCAATCAGACTCGAATTGAATTCAATTTTCAAAGTCAGGAGTCAATCAGACTCAAATTTAATTCAATTTTCAACATCACGAGTCAACTAGACTCAAATTCAATTCAATTTTTGAAATCAGGAGTTAATTAGAGTCAAATCAATTCAATTTTCAAAGTCGGGAGTCAATCAGACTCAAATTCAATTCAATTTTCAACAATCGGGAGTCAATCCGACTCGAATCATTTTAAACTTTCAAAATTAGGAGTCAACTAGACTCAAATTCATTTCAATTTTTGGAAATTAGGAGTCACTTTTATCTTGTAAAAAGGGCTCTAAAGCTTATTTTTTAAATCCTGGGGGATTATTCAAAACGAGGGAAAACCTTAGGGGACATCTTAGCGAAATTCGGTGGTCCCCAACATGAATATGAAAAATATTGGGGAGAAGGCCAACTGTCACTCAAAACGACACTCGGTGACTGCGTGGTAGAACTCAATGAGTACCGGTGCGGCAGTCACTGACTTGTTGAGTGCCGCGGCTTTTTCGCTATTTGCCATTGGGTCTGGCAGTGTGTTTAAGAAGAAAATCTTTTCATTTTCTTTTTCGTTCTCTTATTCTCATACAAATTTACTCTCTAGGATTTTTCATTCTCTTTATTCTTAACTCACCAATCTTTTAAATCAAGTTATGTCTTCCCTCTTTTATCACCAAGATCCAAACTTTATCTCGATTCATGATTGAAATCATAGTTAGCTTTTTCCTTTCTTGTTGTTTATCCAAATTTCTTATACAATCTTGAATTTTCATGTTTTTCTTGCAGATTCATACGAATGGCTAGAGGTTCAGTCTCTTGTGGGCCCTCGAGGAAGAAATACAAGCCTTCCCCCGGCCATAATTCGTCACTTCTCCTTGCCAATCCCGGGGAGCATCTCTCAGCACGGGTGTTCAACAAGCAGGTATAATCTCAAACTCTCTTGCTCTTTATGATGATGGATGCAACACAATGCAATGTATGATGCCTAATGCAATGCATGTATGAATGTGCCCTTAATCTAATGCATTTGTGATATCACCAAACTATTGTCATGCCCCTTCTCCCCTTTTTTAGGTTGATCTTGAATGAATTACTAGACATTGTGATAAAAAACTATGCTCTTGGCAGTTCGTTTTGGATTTTATTGATTGTGCGCCGAAACATGTCCAAAATTTTCATCATTTCACTTTATTCGTCACAACAAGGAGGAAGGGGGGGGGGGGGGGGGGGGGGGGGGGGGGGGGAGGGGTTGTATCGACCCGTCGAGCACTTCAAATTGTTACCTAGACCAGGTTGATATTGTTATTCACATATACAAAACCCAAGATTCATAATCACAGAGTCACTACGACTCAAAAGGATTTCATATTTCACAAAATCACGGAGTCACCACGACTCAAGAGAATTTCATTTTACAAAATCACGGAGTTGCTATGACTCACGAGAATTTCATATTTTACATAATCACGAAGTCGTTATGACTCAAGAGAATTCCATATTTCACAAAATCATAGAGTCACTATGACTCAAGAGAATTTCATATTTCACAAAATCATGGAATCGCTATGACTCAAAATATTTCATTTTACAAAATCATGGAGTTGCTATGACTCATGAGAATTTCATATTTTACAAAATCACGGAGACGTTACGACTCATGAGAATTTCATATTTTACAAAATCACAGAGTCACTACGACTCAAGAGAATTTCATATTTTATAAAATCATGGAGTCGCTATGACTCAAAAGAATTTCATTTACAAAATCACGGAGTTGCTATGACTCATGAGAATTTCATATTTTACAAAATCATGGAGTCGTTACGACTCAAAAGAATTTCATATTTTACGAAATCACAGAGTCGTTACGACTCAAAAGAATTTCTTTTTACAAAATCACGGAGTCGTTACGACTAAAAAGAATTTCATTTTACTTTTGTTTTTCTTTCTCTTTCACAGGAAGCAAAAATTGTTGCCCTCAGGAGGCAAATTTAGGAGCTCCAAATGAGAGAAGGAGGCGGCTACCATGGGGGTACTGGAGGCAATGGCCATGGCGGAGGTGATGGTGGTGATGGTGGTGATGGAGGTGATGGTGGAGATGGTGGAGTTGGAGGAATTCAGACAGCTCCGCAGGTAACTAGGAGGAATCCTCGTTGCCGACGAGGATGATTTATGCTTATCCTCTCTTATTTTAGGATGTCCCTACGTGGACAAATGAAATAATATCGAACTTTCTTTCTTTTTTTTTTTGGATTTTATTAGATGGATGGATAGAAAACATGCATGTATGTGGGCCTATTGAGAAAATTGTGCATGCTTATGCCTGACTGGTTTGATTGAACATTTATTTTACCAACTTCCCTCCCCCCCCCCACCCTTTTTTTATATTTAAAATGTGAATTTTCTCCTAATCATGCTCTTTCTTATTGATGAAATGGTGTGGAAATGGTTGCTGTAGACACCCCATTTTGTCGGTTATCAGATTTAGTAGACCCATAGCTTGGTGGTTCACAATGATCGAAAAGACTCAAAAAGACTCCTAGAAGTTAATTCTATCTTCAAGATGCTCAGAAAGTGGTGCAAATGATCGAAATGCCCCTGAAATCCCAAACACTCCCAAATTTGGACCGAAAGTTCTGGAAACATGCTACGTCATAAAATAGTACTAAAAAAAGTTTTCAAGCAAAACCAGAAGAAATCGTTGGCTCCCAGAGACCCCCGGAAGTCCCCGGAAATCCTCGGAAAATCCCCATTGACCAATTTGACCAAGGTTTGACCGAAATCGTCCAAATTTGCCAAAAGTTCTGAGATCATGTGTAAAGTACTAAAACAAGTTTTAAAAAGAAATCGGACGATAATGTCAGCTCTTGGGAGCTCCTAGAGGTTCCCAGAACTTCCCGGGAATCCTAGGTTTAACTAGTTTGATCGAAAGTTGATTTTGAAATCGGAGCACCGTATCATTTTTCAAATATTTTTCATGGATACTAGAGGTTAATAGATTTCCAACGGTATACCGCACATAATTCTCGGATATAAAATGAATTTATTATGAATTTCCGAAGGTGAAAAAGGCGATCAAATCAGCTTTTATCGCGAATGCCGTAAAACTTTTTAAAGTGACCTATCTCTGAACTTTTTATTTATGTAAAGTAGACTCCATTACCTTTCTAATGGTATATCACAACCTTAGTTTGGAGTTCATACGCATTTTTTGTGAATTTCGGACGAAATAAGGCCTTTTCACAAATACCGGAACCTCTGGGGGGCCTAAGAAGAATTATCTGGACATCAGAAGAGCAGTGCCACCGTGGCACTGGCCCACTGCCGCTACGGCACAGGCCTAGTGCCGCCGCGGTACTCTCCCCCAGAACAGTCCATTTTTGTAAATTATTTTGGCGGTCTATTTTGATTGATTAGAAATCAAAACGACGTAGTTCTTTGTTCACAGACATTTGGAGCAAATGGGAGCACTCTTTTAATCCCAAAATCACCCCAAATTAGCCTATATAAACCCCTCTTGACTTTTCATTTACGGGGGGGGGGGGGGGGTGCAAATACAAAGCTTAGAGAAGTTATAGAGATAAAAGTTGTAGAAGATAAGCTTAGGAGAGTGAAATTGAGCTTCTTCCTTTGATTTTCAACTAAAAAGTGAGTTCTAATCTTTGTTTTCTACTTCATTACTCCCATTTACTTCACATTCAATACACCCAACCACCATTTTAGTGAGCATTTGTGAGATAAGAAGCTTCTTCCATGTCCAAAGTCACCATATATGAGTGAAACACCAAACTACAAGTCCAAAATCATCATGAATATCATTTATTAGTTACTTATTTTCTTGTTTACATATTATGCTCATCTTTCCTTAATCTCATTTCTTTTTGATTTCTTTATTCACTTACTAGTCTTTCATCATTTAGAGGATGACATGAACTTTGAGGCGTGTGAATCCTTATGGATAGTAGCTCTTGACCTCAAAAACATGTTTGATAGATGATAATTTCAACTTCAATACATTCCTATGTATTCTTGAAGTTGTCTTCAAAAATGAAAACAATGTCTCCAACAATCTTGGAGGTTCTTGATATGAGTTCAATATTGATATTTCAAGTGGTCATAATCTCCATGTAAGTGCTAAAAATATACTCTCAAATCATTTATTTCAAAACTCCTCTTAAACCCCTCATTTATATTTCAAAGAATAAAACCCTAGTTCTTTCCAAAATCTTCAAAACAGTGAACAATCTGAGTTCAAAGATTTCTCTAGGACTCAATACTCAAAGTATTAACATGAGACCAATTGGAAAGTCTTCTTAACTCATTAGAGAACACCCATGATTTTTGGTTTGACTTGGAAACACTTGAAAGAGGTCCATTTGGATCCAAACATTCCTTCTGTAGATTCTGTTTTTGCTGTCACACCAGCTTGGTTGACTTTCAACTTGTTTTACAGAAAACTTTCCCAAACGGAGTGGTCCCAACTCATTTTTTCCTTAAACGTCAGTGTCTTAGAGAACGTTCTGTATAATATGGGCTTCTAGATGTTTTGTTTTGATTTTCTAAGATTTTTTGACATTTTTGTCGACAGTACGGACTTTGTTTTTGAGTAACCTCTATTGTTTATATGATTTCTCTCAATTTGTAATAGTTATTGAGGATTCACCTTTTGATTTGTGTTCTAGACACAATAAGGATTATCTACATAAAAAAATCATGCATTGAAAATATTTCTAACCCTACTTTTCAATTTTCACAAGATCAAGTCACTGTTCTGTCCACTATTCACAGCAAGTATACTTTTACTTCCATCCTTTGATTTGATGCTTATATGTACTTCAAATTAGTTCATATCCTAGGAAGTGGTCCATAACATATTTTTACATATCCCAGGATGATTTCCCCCATGAATTCATTCATCTTCTCGAATTCTAAGTCACTTTAGAAAATTCATGTGCACAAACATACTACAACCTTGGCACATTCTAAGGCCATGCATTGCATCCATGCAAGATTTGGGGTTTTTGTGACCCCTAATATAAGAAGATAGTAAGGAATGAATTCGTTCATACATCCATGCTTCCCTCGATCTAATCTTCCTATCTCGTCCATCCCAGGGATTGAGAGGTCTTCTTTCCTTAAAGATTGACATGCATCATTCTAGCTTGCTAAGCATATTTTTGATCTATTTGTTTATTTGTTTCAAGAACAATTCATGTCCCCTTAGATTAGGAAAACTTTATTACTTGATATGTTATTAGACGATTTTTCCTAGGTTTGTTTGTGTGATCTTTCACTTTGCATTGTATGATACATGGCTTAGATCTTCTGAATGATATCTTATCTTTTGATCTTCCATTTCAAAATTCTTGTGTGATGTAATATACTATCATAGTATTAATTGTCAAACCAAACATAGTATAAGATGATTATTTGGATGTTAATTGAGGCCCGTCGAAAGATGGTGTGAGTTGAGGTTGTTTTAGTTGCGACAAAGGCTTCTTCCTCTCTCGTACCAAAACCCCGAGCTAAGTTCTTTGGTTATGAAAGACCGGTGCCCTTTATCCGTTTGGGTGAGTAAAATTAGGTTTCTTGGTTCCATAAAGACCAAGTGGTGACTCTGTATCTATTTTCTACAGACATTTTCCTTTCCTTTTGAAAACAATTTCAAATCAAAACAAAGAGGAGGAATTCCGCGTGTCCACAATCTAGAGACTCTGCTGGAGAAATTTATTTTCAAAACAAAATAATACAGAGGTTTGACTCATAAGAAGCATTCTTAAAATCATCTTTTTAGTGTGTCTGGTTCATTGCATTGCACTCTGCATTTTCCCCTTCCGACTGTGTCTGAAACTCGGCGCTGACATTGTTCAGGTCTTGCTGTGCCCGCGCATAAGTCATCGTTAATACTGTACCTTCCAAGGTATATCAAAAAGAGTAAAAACTTTCGTACTGTCCCTCTAACGGTATAATGGAACTCTCGTCAACGGACCCTTTTTGACTAAGCCCAGTCTTTGCATATAGATTCCTGTAGAACCTTTCATAGGACTGTTTATTTATCTTTTCAGATAAGACAATGTGATATAGCTGCTGTATGCCCTGACGGGATTACCTGCGCGGTGTAGACGCTTATGTGGCATGAGGCAGAACCTCTTTCTTATGATTCCCAAGGCAATCACTCACATGTGATCACATTGAGTTGACCTGCCTAGGCAGCATGACAAGGATGACTACTCCATGCTCACAAAGATATACACCACAAACCTTATTTATCGGTCCTATGACATAGGAGTACGAAAACTTGCTAGAAAGTATGGTCACCATCATCACATGCTCCTGTCATATATACCTGTTTCCCCCAGAAACTCTATCCAGATATCCCAAATGTAACCCGTTTCCCACAGAAACTCTGTCCAGATATCCCAGATATAACATGTTTCCCCCAGAAACATTATCCAGATATCCTAGATGTAACCGGTTTCTCCCAGAAACTCTATCCAGATATCCCATATATAACCTGTTTCTCCCAGAAACTCTGTCCAGATATCCCAGATATAACCTGTTTCTCCCAGAAATTCTGTCCAGAAATACCCAGATATAACCTGTTTCTCCCAAAAACTCTATCCATAAATACCCAGATATAAACCAGTTTCTCCCACAAACTCTGCCCAGAAATACCCAGATATAAACCAATTTCCCATAGAAACTCGGTCCAGATGTCCTAGAAATATCCCAGAAAGCCCTGTTATCCCTCGGTGATCATACTAAAAGGATAGGTTAGCACACTCTGTATGGCTAAAACCTTACTTGCTTAACTGCTATATGCTAGAAGTAGAGATTAGGGCTTGCATCCGGATGCTTGTCACATTTGTATGCATCGTTCCTGTCAGTCTGCACACACTGTCTCAATCAGTGTATACACTAGTCAATCCACGTTTGATAATGTTACTGTCATTGTCCGTTTAGAGTCATCACTGTTAGAATCTGATATAAATCCTCTCAAATCTGTAGGGTCACCATAGATTTTCAAAGTCAGCAGCTGGGATCATCGTCCTGGGTCAGAAATTCAGATAATCGTTTGGTCAGAATCAACCCAACAAGTTATCTCAATATGAATTAAGAAGAGTTAGAAAACAAGGTTACCGAGTTGGGAGCAACCATAAGCCAACAGTCCGACAGCGTGGCCCAAGTCTTGAAGTTCATAGAAGAACTGAAACAGCAGCAACCATAGTATCCACCTGGGTTCCCTCAACCACTGGGTTTCATGCCACCACCACTGCTAAGAATAATTGAGAAGAAAATTGGTTTTAAGGGGCCCCACCGCCTGCATATGAGAAGATGTTCCAAGAGAAAATGGATAAGGTTGACAAGCTAGAATGCGTATTAAGGAAAAGCAAAGGGGTTGATGAGTACATGCTAGACCTGGAAGGGCTCTTCGAGCCGGTCAAATTGAAACTGCCCGCCATCGACCGTTTAGATGGAACTGGAAATCCAAAAAGTCATGTGAAGCTGTGCATGAGCATCTTCCAGTTAATGGGTTGCACTCATGAGCACATTGCGATGTTGTTCCCGCAAACTCTCACAAAGTCTGCACTATCATGGTTCCTTACCTTGGAAGCTTCCAAAACTCGGGCATGGGAAGACATCGTTTGGGTATTCGTTGATCACTATTCCTACAATCAAGAGTTGGATGTCACAATCAGGGATTTGAAAACTACTCGGAAAAACAACAATGAATCCTTCACCACTTTTTTAGGCAGATGGAGAAATAAAGTGGCCCAGATGACCCACTGATCGGTTAAGAAGGAACAGGTGAGGATGTTAATCCGAAATTTGCAGCCGCTCTATCATGAGAAATTGTTCAATCAATCCATCTCCACCTTTGAAGAGTTTCTTGAAGTCGGGTCTCGAATTGAAGATGCTATCAGGGAAGGGAAGATTAAGAAAGAAGAGCCTCCATGTTAGCCAAAAAGGCCCAGCTACTCTCGCAACCCCCCGGATATTAATGCTCTTAGCAGTCAACCCATGGCATACCCTCTTAGGCCATACCAATCCTCCAACCAAGCTAACTCCTCCAATCGCCCTTTCCAGAATAAGTCCCCCTCGCAATTTCGCCAAGCTAGAAATCTCACTTTCCTCAGCCTTAGACCACCTCCTCAATAAGGGCCACCTCCAACTCCTTCAGCCTCGAAACACCCCGCTACCACCCAGTTGTGATATGTCCAAAAGATGCACCTACCACCAAGCCCCTGGCCACAATACCAATGATTGCATGCGCCTTTGCCATGATATCCAAGACCTCATTGACTAGAATATCATTGAGCCCCCTCCTAAACAGCCTCATGTCACCCAAAATCCCCTCCCAAACCACCAAAATATCAGCCTCATCGAATTCGACCCTGCTACTTTCGACCCTTATACCCTCATAATCCCTATAGGACTTCCCTTAGCCCGCTTTGACATCCAGGATTCTACAAAAATCCATCTGATTGAGAGGGAAGATGAGGAATGGCAACAATAGATAGACGATGAACGAGATTTGTTCTTTCTGGAAGAGCATGATCTAGGGTAGTAGATCTCAAATGGTATGATCCTAACAAAGAAAGCGACGCCTCAGTATGGGATAAGCCAGAAAAGCCATTTGTTGGAACAGACTGCGAGTGGTTCAAAGAGGATGGGACTGTGGAAGGACCTACTCTTGCCGAGATTGATCATCTGACTAGGTCGGGTTGTCATTATCAGCATCCTCAATCGGTCACGTAAACCATGGAGAAAGGGCCAGTCAAGGACAAGGGAAAGGAAAAATGGATGAGGTCATCGAAGAGGACAACGAATTGATAAAGAAGTTGAAGAAAACTCAGGCACATCTCTCTATGTGGGACATCATGGTAACATCTTATAGGCACAAATAAGCCGTGTGAATGCCTTGGCTGGAATTAAGGTCTCCATTGACGCTGCAACGAAAGATATGGTGGCCTTCTGAAGCACACTTACCCCTGATCCAGTCATCACCTTCTTCGATGAGGATTTGCCACCGGAAGGATCTGCGCATAACAAAGCTCTGTACATCACCGTCGAATGTAGGGGGCAGCATGTGCCATTCTGTCTGGTCGATAGAGGCTCCACCTTAAATATTTGTGCTCTAAGAACTACCACTGCCTTAGGGGTCAACATCCTCGACATCACACCATCTGTGCAATCCGTGAGAGCCTACGATAACACCAAGAGAAATGTGATGGGGACTGTTTCTCTCCAAATCCGGGTAGGATCTTTGGTTAGCACTGAAATCTTTCAAGTTATGGACATACCTGCCTCGTTCAATTTATTGATTGGGAGGCCCTGGCTACATGTCAACAAAGCTTTGTCATCCACTGTACACCAAATGATAAAATACATTCATGAGAAAGAGTTGAAAATCATCCTCGGCAATAGTTGGTGAAGTGAGGCCTTTCCAAGCTACGCTCTTGTCTTTGAAATCCAAATACCTGAACTAGAAAAAGGAGAAATCGTAGGATTCTTCATGGAAAAGATCCATATGGTTAGTGATGGAGACGGGTTCCCCGAGGTCTACTCTGCAGTGGTCAATATGGTCCGCAAAATGAACTACTTCCCTGGAATAGGATTGGGACAATGCCAACAAGGGATTCGTGAGTAACCTCGAATCAAAGGACATAAAGGCACTTTCGGATTAGGGTACAAGCCCACTGAAGAGGAGATCGAGCTCCAAAAGCCATGGAAGAAGAGAGTGAGGACTCTCCCACCGTACCGCAAGACCTTGAATGGGCAATTCATCAAAGAAGGGGATGACTTCCCCTATTTTGGGTTCCCTGAACCATGGATCCACCAGACCATCGAAAAAAGGCACCCCGGGCTTGAGATCTTCACTAACTGTGAAAGGCCCCCTATTAAGATCCGTTCTATCCTGAAGAAGTTGTGAAAATCGCAGAGGAGGACTACTGTTATAGAGTGATGCCTTAGGGGATCTACTGTTATAGAGTGATGCCTTTCAGACTCAAGAACGCTGGAGCAACCTACCAAAGAGCCGCCACTACTTTGTTGCATGACATGATTCACAAGGAAGTAGAAGTATACGTAGATGACATGATCGTGAAATCTAAGGATAGATTGAAAGATTGTGCAAGTACAAGATGAGATTGAATCCAAAGAAGTGCACTTTCGGTGTAACCTCTGGAATGCTCCTAAGTTTTCTCATCACACAAAGAGGGATAGAGGCCGATCCCTCCAAAATCAAGGCGATTCTAGAAATGGCGCCACCACAGAATGAAAAAGAAGTGAGAGGATTCCTCGGGAGAATCCAATTCATCAGTCGCTTCATTTCCAAGCTCACAACTACATGTGATCCCTTATTTTGGTTGCTGAGGAAAGGAGAGAAGTTCCAATGGGATGACCAATGTCAAGCCGTATTCGACAAAATAAAAATCTACCTTCAAAATCCGCCCGTCCTTTTACCACCCATTCTTCACAAGCCCTTACTTCTTTACCTATCTGTCTCCAAAAATGCCATGGGTTGCATGCTAGCCCAAGAAGAAGAAGAAAGCCGCTCTGAAAAAGCCATATATTACCTTAGCAAGAGGATGACTGGGTATGAGCTCAATTACTTTGCCCTCGGAAAAATGTGTTGGGCCTTAGTCTGGTGCACCTGCCGATTAAGGCACTACATGCTAGCCTTTCTGATTGTGCTCATATCCCGCATGGGTCCTTTAAAGTACCTCCTTGAAAAACCTGCCCTGACCGATCGTATATCCTGTTGGCTACTCCTACTATCTGAATTCAATATCAAGTATAAGACAAGCAAATCGGTAAAAGGGAGAACTATAGCCGAGCATCTTGCGGAACACGCTGTTGATTCTGAAGAAAATGGAGACTTCCTGTTCCCAGACGAGAATATCATGGAAATCAAAGAAGAACAATGGATGTTATACTTTGATGGGGCAGCCAACTTGAAAGGATACGGAGTAGGTATGATCCTGGTATCGCCAAATGGGGGCCATACCCCACTGGCAGTCAAGCTCAATTATAACTCCACCAACAATACTGTTAAATACGAGGCATGTGTTATGGGGATAGAAGCGGCCATAGAATTGAGAGCTCAGAAGTTGGATGTCTTCGGAGATTCAAATCGTATTATGTCACAAGCTAGAGGAGAATGGAAGATGAAAGAAGAGAGGTTGAAGCCCTAACATGACCATCTCGATGGACTCAAGAAACAGTTCAAGAGCATAACATTCTTTTACCTACCTAGGAAGAGAATCAGTTAGCGGATTAATTGGCTACCATCTATGATCAAAATCCCTATAGGGGTAAAAATGATGCCTCTAGTAATCGAGCAAAGATATGAATCGTCGTCATTTAGCATGATCGCTGCAATCAAAGAAGAAGAGAATGAAACACCATGGTATCAAGATGTCTGGAACATTATAGAAAAGGGAACATACCCCCAAGAGTCTACTGAGAAAGATAAAAGATCAATTCGAAGGTTCACTGCACAGTTCATCATTTGGTGTGAAAAATTATTGAAGAAAGGGTACAATGGTCACAACTTGACTTGCTTGTTCAGGAAGGGCACCAGAAGAATGATGGAAGAAATACATGAAGGGATATGAGATCCACAAATGAACGGTCACATGCTGGCCAAAAAGATCGTAAGACAAGGGTACTATTGGACAACGTTGGAAAAAGATTGTTGTGAATACGTGAGAAGGTGCCACAAGTGCCAGATCCATGCAAACATGATGCATGTACCGCCATCTCTGCTCTATAGTATGACCTCCCCGTGGCCATTCTCAACTTGGGGAATCGATATCATTGGCGAAATTATTCCGAAGGCCTCAAACGGGAACCGATACATTTTGGTGGCCATTGACTACTTAACAAAATGGGTAGAATCGCATCCTACAGCAAGTTGGGGGCCAGGGAAGTGGCCAAATTCATCAAGAGAAATCTTATCTGCCATTATGGAGTCCCCCATGAGATCATTTTGGACAACGAAAGTCATTTCAAAGCAGAAGTCAGGGATCTGTTTGAGGAATACAAAATCACTTATCACAAGTCGTCACCATACAGGCCGCAAACTAATGGGGCAGTCAGCTGCAAACAAGAATGTCAAGGCCATATTGTAGAAGTCGGCCGATACTCACAAAGACTGGCACGAGAAACTACCATTTGTGCTTTGGGGATACAGAACATCGATAAGGACGTCTACGGGAGCGACTCCTTATGCAGAAATGACTCCTTATTCATTGGTGTATGGCATGGAAGTAGTACTTCCAGTCAAAATAGAACTACCATCCCTGCATGTGATGGCGGAATGTAAAATTTTAGAATCTGACTAGTTAAGGGAAAGGTACGATGAATTGGTTCTCATAGATGAAAAGTGCCTAACGATGGTCGATCACATCCGAATCTATCAAAGGAGGATAGCCCGTGCTTTTAACAAGAATGTTCGTCCGAGAAGAATTGTCGAGGGTGATCTTGTCTTGAAGGAACTACGAGTTTCGATCTTTGACCCATGTGGGAAGTTCAAACCTAAATGGGTAGGCCCTTACATCATCAAAACTATCCTTTCCGGAGGAGCGACCTATCTCATGGACCTGGACGGTGTCGAATTCAAAGAACCAATCAACATGGATCACCTCAAAAAGTACTATGCTTGACCTTTTTACCAAATTCCTTTTATGCCTTACCCTGAACTACGCTCGACCTGATTCCCACTCAGGGATACGTAGGCAACCATATAGGTTCGGTCGCTTCACCCATAGAAATAGCCCATCTCCTTCAAACCTTACCCTGAACTATGCTTGACCTGATTCCCACTCGGGGACACGTAGGCAACCGCTTCGGTTCGGTCGACACCATCATAGTCATCCCCTTTTCTTTCAAGACTTTGGCTTGAACTATGTTGGACCTGATCCTCGCTCCGGGGTATGTAGGCAGACTTTTAGAATAGAAAAGAAGGATGGCTCGCTAGGTTGAAAATTCGAAAGGACGCCAAGGCAAAAATTAGAGTTAAATCCAAAGTGAGCAATAACAAAATAGAGAAAAAGAGCTCGCCAGGTCACCTAACTGGTGCCTAGGAAATATTATGAGCATATGAGAGAAATAAAGTCCCGGTCCTTACCATAACCCAGAAATCACGCTTCACACTAGGGGCAAACTTCAGCCACCTGCTTGGTTTGCCTGAACCTCTTCAAAACTATGGGCAAATGTCGGTCATCTACCTCGTTTGCCTCACAACCATACATATCCCAAACTAGGGGCAAACTTCGGCTACCCGCCTCATTTGCCTCTAAATCACCCCAGTATGCCCAAACAAGTACCAAAAAGTGGCATCTAATCGAGAATCTTGTTACAAAATGTTTTAAAAATCCCAAAATGCATAAAAGAAGGTTCTCCAAGTAACCAGGTTTCACCAATAAACAAGCTTCGAATATTACATAAGCAGGAACGACAGAAAAATAAAAGCTCTTTCAGAAAGCAATCACAACTATCAAAGACATATGGAGGAAAGAAGCAGAATCAGTCAAGTCTAGTTTAATTTTGTGTCTTTTATTTCTTCAAAGGTCTTTAGAAGTAAGCTTTTACTCGGCAGGCCCATCCATTGATGAAAGTAGCAATAGTAACAGCTCTGACTCTGGAAGCAAAGACGCTCTCAGTAAACCCCCGGGGGACCTCCTGAACTCCCCCGTATTGTCTGGCCAATTGACGAGGATGATAGAAAGTAGTCTCTCTCAGACCCATCAACCACACTCTCTGGTAATCCCTGAGGCTGGTGGTCACAGCATGGAGGCCCCAATGCCCCATAATCGAACAAATGTCGGCCTCAGATAAAGCACCCATCATGCTTACCCAATCGGTAGAAGTGTAATGAGAATGAAGCACGGCCCTATGGAAGTAAACTGGCGGCACACTACAGTCCATAACTAAAGGTGCTCATAGAGCCAAGCCTGTAACACCAAAGGTGCCCCAGAAAGAAGGAGAGTTCCTTGATTAAAAGCATGATCCAAACCATTCAGAGTTTCGGCCAGAACCATGGCCGTGGGGTTCTTACTCGATTTCAGCCCAAGGCACACCTGTACCAAGTCACTAGAAGTACTCGAGAATAGGAAGTGCAAAGTCATGCATAATATTAAAGTGGCCCTGCGGGTGGTATCATATATGCTGGGATTCCCAAGACTGGCGTACCGGGCAATGATGGAAGAAATGTCAAGAACCTCACCATGAATTAGTCGGCGGGAGATAGTTGTGGAATAGTTCAATCAAGTCTGAATTCGGATCAAAACCAAGGATAGCACGGAACTCCTCAAATAGGGGGCATATCTCTAGGCCGTTAAAATTGAAGACATGATTTACCGGGTCCCAATGGGCAATGGCAACACGCATAAACTTAGCGTTCAAAGCCATCTAGCGAAGAGAGAAAAACTCGCTCAAGCCGTAGCTAAAAAGGTTGATCCGTTCCATGCCATCTGTTATGCTCAGCCAAGCTATAAGTTCAGCAGGATCATACAATGCCATGTTTTCTGTAGCGACTTTAGCAAAATTTAAAATTTTTGCAGCACCTCCCTGTTTCACGAACTATCCCACCTGTAAGGCAACACACTCACTATCACAAAGCTGCTCATCGCAGTAACATCGATAATCATAGAAACACAGTGCACATATATCGTCACACGACCACCAACCAAAATAAACACCCAACTGCGCCTTCAAACTGGAAATTATCTGGCTCAAAAGGCAAGACATCATAACACTCTGTCAAAGGTTACACATCATCCTACACATTGTCCATTATTTACTAGTACAGCCCAATCAAAAACATGGAATGGAGACAAAACAAAAGTCCCTGCTTAGAAGGCCTCAGTCCTCCTCTTCATCCTCTGTTGGACCACCCGGAGTGTATGACGGCGATGGCCTCCTCCCGCCACCTCTGCACCTTGGTCTAGTTCTCGACGAGCCAGCACTACCTCCACGACACTGCACACATAAAATAAAGATAATCAGCCAAGAAGCAACAAAAGTACAAAAATAGAGTCGAGTCAAAAATTTACCAAGGACGCCATTTGACTAGTGGCAAACTACCGCATACCGTCCATCTGCCAAGGGTAAAATATAGAGTTAGAACCTCGCAACCTTAAGGAGCGCAAAATTAGAGACATACCCGATGGTCCTGCGTAAGGACCAAAGACCGTAAGCTAGCTGCCAAGGTGTGACCCTCCTCAGCTTAACTCTAAGGGATGTTGAGGACGCCTACTGGCTGGGTGGGATAACCGCACATGACTCGCGGCACCTCCATGACCTGCGGAGAGCCATTGGCACCCAAAACATTATAGGTCCAATCCCAAGGAGGGATAGGATTAGAAGTTGGGGGGGGCCTGCCTCCTATACATCACGCAAAGCTATAGGCACAAGAAAAGTTAGGAAAAGATAAGTCCAAAACCATAAGTGACGAATAGAGTAAAAAATGTAAAAGAAACTCACATCCAGGAGTGGAAAGTTTGGTATCAAAAAACGGCCACGGTAGGTCTCATATCTTGTTTCAGAGCGAAAATGATCCCAAGCATCAGTACCGGCCAAAGCTGCCAAAAAAGTAGCACCAGAGAGGTCATCAACGTCTATCACAAGAGGGGCATGAGGAACGCAGTACCTCGGACCACCAACCACCTGTCGAGACACCCGCTCACCAAGATACCACTGCCTATGCTCAGTACTCTCCATCAAAAGTTGGCAAGAAGCAAGAGGCCTCACCACCTGTATCTCCTCTGGGGTAGCATAGGAAACATGTTCCCAAGGTGTCCAATCAACGCTAGCGACCGTCAGCTCGAATAAGAAATTTCTCAGGAGGACGATCTGATGGGCCCCTCTCTTAACCCCAACAACATCCCTTCTCTACCTCAAGCCCCGAGGGAACAGGGGCACAGGAGCCATGCCATCCTCATCTTCACCCGACTCATCAATGGGGGTAGGAGCCAATATTTTCAAGTACTCAAAGCTCCAGAGCTGCACGGAGAAGTGAAAGTCAAAAAACAGAAACAAGAAAGTACCAAAAGAAAAAAAAGTCACAGAGCATACCTCCCAAGCCCGCCAGAATCCTCCAGTGGATTTGATACCGCTGCGAGAAACCTCACCCATATGTTTATAGAGATGGGCCAGGACAGCACCACCCCAGTCGTAAGAAGGAATCTCATCAATAGTCGCCAAACAAGAATGGAGCCGCAAGCTCACCCGGTCATTCCGTGTCGCAAAAATCGAATAGCCGAGAACATACAGGAAAAAGGCCCGTAGCAGCTGTTGGTCAGTCAGAGTATGTCCCCCTGCCATAAGCCCAATAAAGCCAGCTATACGGGAATCGAGGCCCCTTCAGACTTGGAAGAACAACCCTAATTAGCATCTCAACAGCTTTAGGATCAATCTCATAAAAATAATCCAGGATCAGGCGCTTCTCGCCAACTCTTAAGCCAGTGATCATGGAGAAGTCGAAGAGCGTCATTGTCATTTTGCCAAACGGAAGGTAGAAAGTATTTGTCATGTCCCACCATCTCTCCGCAAGAGCATAGAAGTGGGTCAAATCATTTGTACTCTTTGAAACTAGGCACACAAAGCCGCCAAACCCGTCATCGTCTACCATTTTCTTGACAGTAGGCGAAAGTTGGGTATACCACAAAAAAGCGTGGGCAAGATTACCATGACCCTTCAAGACCACCTCCGGCACCTACATACATCAAAAACAACAAAAACGAGCACAAAATCACTATTCATGACCTGAAGTCCAACTTCACAAAATCAACAAATGAGCACCAAATGGACTTCTCAATGACCTTTAGGCGCACACTACAGTTCACTAAACTAGCACAATGCACATAACTACCGAAAGTGTCATATACCTGACTTACTAGAGCCGTGGCCAAAAGATGAAATTGAGAGTCGTGTAAAATCAACTTTGGGGGTTGACTTTCAGCTCTCACCCGTTCCTTGGCCTTCCTGGAGAGCCTTCTCGAGCTTGAAGCCATGGATCTACAAAGGAAATGGAAGCAAAAATTAAACTTTCTTTTTGAAAATTAGAGGAAACTAAAACACCAATCAAAATTCCAATCATAGGGAAAGATTATTCACCTGAGCATGCACAAGCTGTGTTTTGATGGATTTTGGCTCCAAAAGCACCCCCAAAATGGCCAAAAATGAGCATTTGGAGCTCAAAAACTCAAGATATACACACATGGAGCCTGCACCCAGTGTTGCTATGGCACTGGCCAACTGTCTCCACGGCACTGCTCCCTACGGGCCCCGCTTTACTCCATTTTGTTCAGTTTTAGCCTGTTTTGGCCCATTTTGGCCTTTTTTAACCCATTTTGGCCAATTTCAATCAAGGTTTACAAGGTTTTATCCTTAGTAAATGCAACTTATCCCCAAATGATAGTTACAGAGAAAAAAAAATAGCTCCCGGAGGCCCGAACAGGTTTTTTCAGAATAACCGACGCAAAAGTTGACCAACCGTGAGAGATACAGATCTGAGTCCTTGTTTTTGATCGACAGCCAAGAAAGACTCTAAAAAAAGTCCCCCACTATCCCTAGAGGACAGTTGCAAATAGAAATCAGCTCCCAAAGGCCCTAACCGGCTCTTTCGGATTGAGCCCTGGAAGGTTCGACCAACCGTGAGAGATTCAGAGATGGGTCCTGGTCCCTGGTTGAGAAGCAGTGAAAGAGAGGTTCTCAGAGAATCCAACACTATCCCTCGAGGATAAAATCAAAAACATATTAGCTCTCAGAGGCCCTAACCGACTCTCTTGGATTGAACATTGCAAGATTTGACCAACCTTGAGAGATTCGGCGATGGATCCTGGTTCTCGGTTAAAGAAATTCGATCAACCGTGAAAGATTCAGAGATAGATCATGGTTCTTAGTCGACAGTCAAGAAAGATTGTTAGAGAGTCCAAAACTACCCCGAACGGATAGATATAGACAGAAATTGGCTCCTGAAGGCTCTAACCAGCTCTTTTGGATTAAACATAGTAGAATTTGATCAACCATGAGAGATTCAGAGATGGATCCTGGTTCTCGGTCAGAAGTCGTGAGGGGTTCTCAGAAAGAATTCCCCAATATTCTTAGCAGAAAATAAACAGAAAACCATAACCAACTTCTACGGCCGTGCGTTCGTTGATAAGCTTCCTCATCTATCATGTCTCAGTGAGCTTCCTCAATTGTCAACTACCGTGAGCTTCCTTACCTATTGGTTATCATGAGTTTCTTCACTTATTGAGAGCTTCCTCACTCTGTTTATCACACCTGTTAGTTAGCCTCCTCACTTACCATAAACTTTCTCACCAAATTGGTCACCGTGAGCTTTCTCATTTATTTTGATCATCCTCACTTCGGTTATCATAATTCCCCCGGTTATCGATCTTTGTGAGCCCTCTCACCTCTTAGCTGTTATCCTTAAGGGCCCTGTGTCTGATTCACTCGCCAGCTTATTTCTCGAAATTCAAGAAGTTTGCCCCGAGACCCAGAGTCTTCCAAACCTTGATGTCCTTATCCGAGTCATCCGCCACATCATAGGCGTAAACACTAGTACAACACCAACCCACTCGGAGTGGCACAACTCATAGCACATGCTCATGCCAGGATCAGAACACTAGATATGATAGGACCCAGGGCGCAACTCATATCACATCCATGCATGTCATAGCATAGCATCCGCCGGTTCTAACGATGCATTTGTATGTTATTTTGACCCTTGTTCTCCCGAACTACATCCTGGTTTGATTCCCCTTGGGATACGTAGGCATCACATGCCAGGCGCGACCAGCACTAACCACAACATCATGTTTCATCCTTCGCAATGCTTTTATCCAAAAACTATAGCCTCCAAAAAGACCTGTCTCTTCGAAGCTTTGCACTCGCTTACGACATGCGTTGCCTCGCAAGTTCATGCCAAAGAGGGGCAAACTGTAGACACCCCATTTTTTCAGCTATCAGATTTAGGAGACCCATAGCTGGGTTGTTCACAATGATCAGAAAGACTCAAAAGGACTCCCGAAAGTTAGTTCTATCTCTCAAGATGCTCAGAAAGTGGTGCAAATGACCAAAATGCCCCTAAAAGCCCAAACACTCCAAGATTTGGACCGAAAGTTCTAGAAACATGCTACGTCATAAAAAGTACTAAAAATAAGTTTTCAAGAAAAACCATAAGAAATCGTTGGCTCCCAGAGACCACCGGAAGTCCAGGAAATCCTCGGAAAGTCCCCGTTGACCAGTTTGACCAAGGTTTGACCAGGTTGACCAAGGTTTGACCAAAATCATCCAAAATTTGCCGAAGAGTTCCGAGATCATGTGGAAAGTACTAAAATAAGGTTTAAAAAGAAATCGAACGATAACGTAAGCTGTTGGGAGCTCCTAGAGGTTCCCAGAACTTCTCAAGAATCCCAGGTTTGACCAGTTTGACCAAAAGTTGACTTTAAAATCGGAGCACTGTATCATTTTTCAAATATTTTTCATGAATACTAGAGGTAAATAGCTTTCCAATAGTATATCATACATAATTCCCGAATTTAAACTAATTTATTATGAATTTTTGAAGGTGAAAAAGCCGATCAAGTAAGCTTTTATCGCGAATACTGCAAAATCAAAGTGACCTATCTCTAAACTTTTTTATGAAAAGTAGACTCCATTACCTTTCCAATGGTATATCACAACCTCAATTTGGAGTTCATATGCATTTTCTGTGAATTTCGGACGAAATAGGGCCTTTTCGCAAATATCGGAACCTCTGGGGGCCTAAATGGAATTATCTGGACATCAGAGGAGCAGTGCCAACGCGGTACTAGCCCACTGCCACCATGGCACAAGCCCAGTTCCTCCATGGCTCTCTCCTCCAGAACAGTCCATTTTTGTAAATTGTTTTGGGGGTCCATTTTGATTAATTAGAAACCAAAACGATGTAGTTCTTTGTTCAGAGACATTTGGTGCCAATGGGAGCACTCTTTTAATCCCAAAACCATCCCAAATTAGCCTATATAAATCCCCCCTGACTTCTCATTTAGGGGGTGCAAATACAAAGCTTAGAGAAGTTATAGAGAAAAAAGTTGTAGAAGATAAGGTTAGGAGAGTGAAAGTGAGCTTCTTCCTTTGATTTTAAATTAAAAAGTGAGTTCTAAACTTTGTTTTCTACTTCATTACTCCCATTTACTTCACATTCAATACACCCAACCACCATTTTAGTGAGCATTTGTGAGATAGAAAGCTTCTTCCATGTTCAAAGTCACCATATATGAGTGAAATACTAAGGTACAAGTCCAAAAATCATCATGAATATCATTTATTGATTACTTATTTGCTTGTTTACATATTATGCTCATTTATCCTTAATCTCATTTCTTTTTGATTTTCTTTATTCACTTACTAGTCTATCATCATCTAGATGATGACATGAAGTTTGAGGTGAGTGAATCCTTATGGATAGTAGCTCTTGACCTCAAAAATATGTTTGATAGATGATGATTTCAACTTCAATACATTCCTATGTATTTTTGAAGTTGTCTTCAAAAATGAAAACAATGTCTCCAACAATCTTGGAGGTTCTTGATATGAGTTCAATATTGATATTTCAAGTGGTCACAATCTCCACTTAAGTGATAAAAATATACTCTTAAAACCTTTATTTCAAAACCACTCTTAAACCCCTCATTTAGATTTCAAAGAATAAAACCCTAGTTCTTTCCAAAATCTTCAAAACAGTGAGCAATCTGATTTCAAAATTTCTCTAAGACTCAATACTCAAAGCATTAACATTAGACCACTTGGAAAGTCTTCTTAACTCATTAGAGAACACACATGATTTTTAGTTTGACTTGGAAACACTTGAAAGGGGTCCGTTTGGACCCAAACATTCCTTCCAGACATTCTTTTTTTGCTGTCACAGCAGCGTGATTTACTTTCAACTTGTTTTACAGACAACTTTCCCAAAATGAGGGGTCCTAACTCATTTTCCCCTTGAACTTCAGTGTCTTAGGGAACTTTATGTATAATATGGGCCTCTAGATGTTTTGTTTTGATTTTCTAAGATTTTTTGACATTTCTGTCAACAGTACGGACTCTGTTTTTGAGTAGCCTCTATTGTTTATATAATTTCTCTCAATACGTAATAGTTATTGAGGATTGGCTTTTTGATTTATGTTATAGAAACAATAAGGATGATCTCCATAAAAAATCATGCATTGAAAACATTTTTACTACTTTTCAATTTTCACAAGATCAAGTCACTGTTCTATCCACTATTCACAGCAGGTATACTTTTACTTCCATCCTTTGATTTGATGCCTATATGTACTTCAAATTAGTTCATATCCTAGGAAGTGGTCCATAACATATTTGTACATATCCCATGATGATTTTCCCTATGCATTCATTCATCTTCTAGACTTCTAAGTCACTTTACAAAATTCATGTGCACAAACACACTACAACCTTGGCACATTCCATGCAAGATTTGGGGTTTTTGTGACCCCTAATCTAAGAAGATTGTAAGGAATGAATTCGATCACACGTCCATGCTTCCCTTGATCTAATCTTCCTTTCTCGTTTGTCCCGGGGACTGAGAGGTCTTCTTTCCTTAAAGATTAACATGCATTATTCTAGCTTGCTAAGAATATTTTTGATTTTTTTGTTTATTTGTTTCAAGAACAATTCATGTCCCCTTAGATTAGGAAAACTTTACTACTTGATATGTGATTAGACAATTTTTCCTAGGTTTGTTTGTGTGATCGTTTACTTTGCATTGTGTGATACTTGGCTTAGATCTTATGAATGATATCTTATCTTTTGATCTTCCATTTTAAAATTCTTGTGTGATGTAATATACTATCATAGTATTAATTGTCGAACCAAACATAGTATAAGAAGATTATTTGGATGTTAATTGAGGCCCGTCGAAAGACGGAACGAATTGAGGGTGTTTTAGTCGCGACAAAGGCTCCTTCCTTTCTTGTACAAAAACCCCAAGCCAAGTTCTTTGGTTATGAAAGGCCGGTGCCCTTTCTCCGTTTGGGTGAGTCAAATTAGGTTTCTTGGTTCCTTAAAGACCAAGTGGCGACTATGTATCTATTTTCAACAGACATATTCCTTTCCTTTTCAAAACAAAGAGGCGGAATTCCGCGTGTCCACAGTTGCATACACATATTTTTCTCTTTTCTTATGTAGGTTTTGGGCTTATTAAGATTACAAACAGCTTCAGGAACTGCCTGGACTATGACCGGCACTTGGTGATGCTGACCGACACTCACTGAATGCCACGCGACACTCATCAAGTGCCAGCCAGCACTCAGTGAGTGCCGCCACTTTTCATCGAGTGCCGCTCTGTGTCTTTTTTTCTTTATAAAGATGGTTTTTGTTCATTTAAAACTTCCAAGGCTCTTTATTCTCATTCTCATCTATTCTCTCATCCCATACTCATTCTCATTTCATCTCTCATGGCTCCCATCAGTTCCGACATTCTTTTCCCATGGATGGATTCCCTTTTAAGTATCGACAGTCTTAACTTTGAGTCTTATAGATTGACGGATTTCTTTTCTTTTCGTCGGATGACTTTGGATAGGGATTTGCTTCGAGCTGTTATCAGGTGTTGGGATCACTCATTATATGTTTTTCGGTTTGGTCAGGAGGAGGTCTGCCCGCTTTTTCGAGGAGTTCAGTGCTATCTTTTATACTGACCCTTTTGCAGATCTGGTAATTCCGCAGGTGTAATCAGGATACGTTCAGGATTTAGCAGGTCTTCTCCATATTTCTCGCAGCACTGCCAGCTCCTTCATTCATGACCGACACATTAATTTTGACCGTCTTTCTCATCTTTATGCTGCTATTGGAGATCCAGACGATGGAGGATACTAGATTATTCCACATAGTGCACTCTCTATAGCCATGCTCTCCTACTTTCTCTTCCAGTCTACTGCTGACGTTCTTATCCCCATCGTCTGTGGCCTTAGAGAGATGAAGAGTACTGTTATGTTAGTCCTTGGAGAGGCTCTATTGGGCCTGGCCTAGACCATTCTTGTGTTACTATGGCCATGCTCTCTTCTGGGGCTCCTCGTGTTCTGTACACTTGGCTTTGGAGCGCCAAGGTCTCTTTGTTCGCCCTTCTTACCATAGGAAATAGCTTCCTTACGATCACCTAGAGGTTTGTCACCTATTTTACTCAATTAATGATTGGTTTGCCTGGCTTCAGAGCCGCTTCTATGAGAACATACACTGGACCTGCCCCTGATGGGTTTACTGCTCTGTTACAATGAGGCTTCTTGGACCCCCTGGGGTTGGCTACCTTGTTTGCACGCTACCATTTTCTACATTCCTAGCCTAGTAGTCTATCAGTTTAGGCTACTTTAGGATGTTCCAGATGCTATCACTTTAGACCCTGCACCCTTCTACCATGAGGATCTTTGTTGAGGCTTGGCATGACAGAGTGTCTGTTCCCTTCGGAGGGTTCCTGCTTCAATTGTTCCTACCGTCGACTACCTTCTCAAGATTCATACTTTGGATGAGAGACAGTCTCATGGCTAGACAGACACACAGTAAAAAGCAAATAGAAATGGATCTTTAATTTCCAAAACCTTGACCAATGTTGCTTACTCTTGCTGCGCATGTGATGTTTATTTTTCAAAACTTTTTCTTCTATCTAGAAAATGTTCTAATCATGTTAAATCAAAGTTTGCAGTCTTTCAAATCTTCTTAAGTTATGAAAATTTTTCTTCTGATGTCTCTTTTAGCTTTTATTACCTCGCTTTGAGTCTTGCTTTGAGCTTTAATCATTCTATACCATAAATTCTCATTTGTTATCACATAATGCTTATTTTGACAACCAGTAGATCTAGAGATGGGTTTAGATTTTATCTGGGTTCTTAGGGTAGCAAACAAAGTTTGCTTCTGGTTTTGGGGCTTTGATGTGGTTCATCGTTTGCCCCTAGTTTAATAAAAGTTTGGGTTTTAATTTGGACCGAGGGCCTTGGGAGCCCGCCTACTTATCCCCGAGTCGGTATCAGGTCTGTAGTAGTTCAGTCAAGGCTAGAAAAAAAAGTGCCTTTTAGGCGATTTTTAATGACCGAACCGAGTAGGTTGCCTACATATCCCCTAACGGGAATCAGATTAAGCGTAGTTTGTCAAGGTAGGAGGTTAATTGGCTTTTTAAATTCAACCCCATCTAGTCCATAAGATAGGAAGCCCCTCTGGAAAGGAGTGACTTAATGATGTATGGTCTGACCCAGTTGGGTTTGAATTTTCCTCTAGGGTCATAAACGGGCGCTTTAAGCTCTTTGAGGATCAGGTCACCCTCAGTAAGCTTCCTTGGACGAACCTTTTTGTTGAAAGCACAAGCTATCCTTTTCTGATATCCCCGAGTATTATTTATTGCCGCCAATCTCTTCTCATCAAGTAATATTAACTCCTCATACCTTCCCTACAGCCATTCAAGTTCGGTTATTTCACATTCTCACCAAACCCTAAGAGAGGGTATTTTTATTTCGACCGGGAGGACAACTTCCATCCCATAAACGGTAGCTTCTCATGCCAATCTTTATACGTATCTGTTATTTTTCCTAGAATTGTCTTAACATTCTTATTAGCTACTTCTACTGCTCCATTTGATTGAGGGCTATATGGGGAAGACTGATGGTGGGTGATCCTATACTTCTCTAAGAGCAGGATGACTTCTCCTTGAAAATGACTACCATGATCAGAAATAAACTCATTCGGAACCCCATATCTGCAAATTATATTTTTCTCAATAAAGCTCACCACATCCTTAGCTTTCAAAGTTGCGTACGATGCTGCTTTTACCCACTTGGTAAAGTAATCTATCACCACAATTACATATCAGTGCCCATTGAAAGCCTTTAGAACCACCTTACCAATAATATCAATGCCCCACATAGAAAACGGCCATGGGGTGGTCATGCTATAAAGTTGGGAAGGCGGGGTATGCATCAGGTTTGCATGGATTTGACATTTATGGCATTTTCTGACATACTCACAGCAATCCTTATCCAAAGTCGTCCAATACCATCCTTATTGAATTATCATCTTTGCTAACATGTGCCCATTTATGTGGGGTCCACAAACTCATATGCGTATTTCCTCCATCATTCTTCTAACTTCTCTCCTATACAAACATTCCAAATTATATCCAATATAAGACTTTTTCTATAATTTACCTGCGTAGATTACAAATTTCGTAGAAAACCTTCGAATTGCCTTTTTATCTTTCTCTGACGCTCCCTCCAGGTATTCTCCTTTGTCAATGAAACTCCAAACATCCACATACCAAGGTACTTCACCCTCCTCTCTCTCTTCAATGGCTACAATCAACTTAAATGAGGATTGGGTTCTTTCTTCTATGGACAACAGGACCGCGATGACTCCAACAGGGATTTGGATCATTAAGGCCAAGGTTGCTAGGGAATAAGCTAGTTGGTTCTCTTCACGGGGAAGGTAGTAGAATGAGATCTTTCTAAACTGCACCTTCAAGCTCTCCAGGTATTCATGGTAGGGTCTCAATTTCTCATGCTTCACTCTCTAATCACCTCAAACTTGTGATATTATCAAGTTAGAATCTCTAAAGATATAAATCCTCTCAACTTTTAAGGCTAGGGCTGCTTCCATTCTGATTATACATGCTTCATATTCCGCCGTATTATTGGTTAAATTATACTTAAGCTTGACGGCTAACGGAGTGGGGGTTCCACTGGGTGATACAAGAATGATTCCTACTCCATATCCTATCTGATTGGCTGCTCCATCGAAATACATCCTCCATAAATTTTTCATTACCTCTATCACTCCTGTAGGAAAATTGGGTTTAAACTTCAATTTAAACGTGTAGCGGAAAGATTAAGTTACAAAAACTTATCTGTATGTCCAGATCTACTACTTATTAACTCTATAGATGCGTACAAGAGGGGACAAGAATTATACCTTTGTGTCTTGAACCCAATTCTGAAATCTCTGACTTCCAACAGCCTTCACTAGATGGTCTTCACCCTTATGGCTCCTGTGGATGCTTCCTAGAGAGGCTAAAGATGGTGGGATCTCTAATAGGGAGGATAGAAAAGGTTTGGGAACCCTAAATAATTTTGCAGCTTAGGGATGTGAAAATTGACGAACTCTTTTTCCTAGATGCAGCTGCCCTATTCATAGATTCCCAGAGCCAACCTAACGTTCAAGCGATCGAAGTGGCTTCGATCGATCAAACGATGTTCAATCGATCGAGACTCCTTCAATCGATCGAACCTGTCGTGACAAGATACACATGTGCCTTCCCAATCATCCTAGCGGAGCTAAGAATGGGACCTCCTAGGCTATTATTGTTGGCTTAGACCAGATGCTAATTACCATGACCAAACTCTTTAGTCAGCAAACTAACCAATTGATCAGCTAACGTTTACTCCACTATAAAATGATAACTGAAATCCAACGCAAAAGAACATATCCAAAGCAATGTCTAGACTTATATGGTGTACTAATGTCCCTCTACCATCAAAATTCGCAATCATATTCAGGTAGTCGGATAAACGGTTATTGCCAACATATATCATGATTACTTCTTGTATTCCTTGAGTCCCATTCACCTCTCATGATTACCAAACATGTTGATAACTACTTATCAACAAGACTGCAGTTCTCAGTAATTAACTTGGTGACATTCTTAAGGGAATGCTTACTCTTTAACAAGGGGTAGATTCTATCTTGACAATATATGTTCACAACCCTATGAACATGACATACCCAAGATACCCAAGTGTTGATCTTTTATAGACCTCATTGATTGGTAAGTCAAAAATAGCTATATCCATAGTCTGTGTTCATAATCATCTCAAGATTGAGAACACGTACCTTATACAAGTTATGAGTGTCACGACCCATCCCGCTAACGTGCGGAAACAGGACATATGGCACGCCATCAAGGCTTATCCAGCTCAGTAAAATGAATATACGCAGTAGAAAAGACTTTAAAACAACCTTGAGTGTATAAAACTTTTGGAAACATTACTCTCTGAGTTAAAAAATCCGTATAAAATTGAAAACACAATCATATCTCGAAACAAATGATTTTCTGTTGAAAGGGGTCCTAAAGGTACCCTAAGAACCAATCAAAACCTTTTGAAAATTTCCGGAAGGTATAGAAAAATATTCCTATCAGGGGGCATTTCAACCGATCGAACGACCCCATTCTGCCCGTCGAATGACTCTTTAGCAGAATCCTGCACAAGCTGCAAAATTTTGCCTAAGGCATCACCCAACCTTACTCCTTTCATTCTTCTACACAAGTTTACCTTATTTTAAACTTCACAAGGTACAACATGTTATCAAAACCAAAGTTTAGATTTACTAATCCATTGATAGAAATAATAACACAAGTTAAGGCTCGTTTGGCTTTAAAACATAAAAGCTCCATAACATGCCTCCAAAATATGAATTTGACAAGTTAAACCGTTCAAGGCATGAATTTGCGACTTCAGTTCCATTACAACATAACTAAAAAGAGTTTTAAGACTCATTACAACATCAATAATACCATACCACTCCTTCCAAGCCAAATACAAAAAGCTAGCTATTCGAAACACTCATTATCACAGGACTTGGAATAGAAAACAAAAACATGTACAAAGGATCCCCAGTATCCGTTAGCCTCACTCCTTACGCTTCTTTTTCCCTTTCTTCTTTTCACCTGCAATGGAGTAAGTCTCCACTGCTCAACTATATGTTAAGTGTACAATTTATAACATATGCATATATGACAGAACATGCTTTATTTTCATAAATCACATCAATAGCCGCTAGGGAGAAAAAAATGCCTTCATCCGGTAGCGGCAAGTCCAAGCCTTAAACCGCAACGTCAATGGATTGTCCAAGCCTACAACCATTACGTCCCCAAGTGCCCTAGCAAGTCTAAGTCTTAAACCATGCACAGTAGTCGTCGCTACTAAAATTCTCAAACATCGAGAAGCTTACTCCAGCATGAATTTGTATAAAACCCCCCTTTGGCCCACATAGGCAACTCAACGTGCTCGCGTAAATTTAGACATGCTATTCACATTTAATCGTGTGCATAATTAACGGGCCTAAGATTAACACATGAATTACGCCCGGATCACAATTTCGTCGTCGAAATATGAAACATGTATTTCACCTATATAACATAGGCTAGAAATTCATACCTCGAGCTATCGTCATAAAACTTTGAGGGAACGACTAGAAGCCCGAATACACGCCAAATCTCCAATCCTACGCAAAACCTACAAGGCTACACGTGTTTTCCCTAATTTCTTATATTTAGAAATTTATAAAATATTAGCCAAATGTGGCCTAAAGACTATCAATACGTAGCCCTTACCTTGGGGAGTTTGAATATGCAATTTGGTGAAAATCAGACGGACGAAGGGTTGCCGTTCGTCGTCGTAAAGCCTGTAGGATCAATCTCCCTTTTCTCTCTCCTCTCTCAAGATATTATATGAAGTTTTCAAGAAATGACAATTTCATCCACCACTATTTATAGACAAACTCTTCAGGAATCGCGTTTACTTCCCCGCGAGTTTCTCAAACACCTAGTTAATTCCTATAACTTAGCACACGTCCATTTTATTGCTTTATGAGTGAAAACTACTAATTACAAGAGTTTTCGATTAAGTCTCGTTTGCATCCAAAATATACATTCGAAAACTAAATTCTGTTGAATCTTTACACAACCTACCTTTTATAAAACGTGACACTGACGTTCTCACCACAGTTCTCAAAAGATATCTAACGATACCAAAATTACCAGAAAGTATAATATACATGTATAATTCACTATTCCTAAAATACCAGATAAGTCAAATAACATTTAAATTACATAAATGTCATTTACTTTTGCCAAATCAAAATGAACCATCATGTTCCTGTGTCCTTACTGACACCTTACCGTTGACTCACAGTCAACCTCAACCTCATTTATAACATTGATAAATTCATAAATTCAATTATGCATGATAAAACTTATAAATTATTTTGGTATGGGTGTGACAATGAGTTCCTATCGACTGTTGGCAATCTTGAGTGTTAATAGGAAAACTCAGGTCTGTCAATGCACTATAAGCACTAGCATATTAACTAAGAGTAACACTCTAGCGATTGAGATTAATCACTCCATCCAATGGTAGTTAATCATGTTACACTGTATACCTGATGAGATATCTAGTCTCATCATCCACTATGACAAGTTCTAAGTATAAAAGGATAGTAATTCGTATCTTACTTGTATGTATCTCATACACACACGAATTGCTTACTATAATACTTAAGGATTAACAATCATCTCATGAAAGAAATATACACAATAAAATGTAAAGCTGATATCAATATATTAAAATGTTAATGTCTCATACATAAAGTAATGGTTTTAGGGCACAAACCCAACAAATCCTTCATCAGGAAACTTAAACTCTCCTTTCTCCTCGGATTCTACAGCAAGGTCAGCTAGATATTCAGCGACGACTCTCCCTTTGACAGATTTGGAAGTGATATATTTTATATCAAACTCGACTAACATCATGGTCCATTGGGAAATTCTACTAGTTAGGATGGGCTTTTCAAACAGGTATTTGAGTGGGTCCATCCGGGATATCAAGGTTACGGGAAAGGCTAGCATATAATGCCTAAGGCGACGAGTACACAACACCAATGCCCAACAGACTTTTTCTAATGGTGAATAATTCAACTCATACCCGGTCATCCTTTTACTCAAATAATATATAGCTTTCTTCACACGCCCCTCTTCTTGTTCGTGGGCCAACATACACCCCATTGAATTTTCGGTCATGGATAGGTCTAGCGATAAAGGTTTTCCAGGTTTGGGAGGTGATAAGACAGGTAGATTTTGGAGGTAGGTTTTGATCTTTTCAAAGGATTTTTGGCATTAGTCGTGTAATACCTGTAATTTCTGTATGTTAATAAATCAGTTTTATGAATTTTTGTGCTTGACTGATTATTATATTATTTTAATTATGTGATTGCATTGACGTGTCGTAGTATTTCTAATTAGACTATAAGAACCGTACCGAGTCAACCGTAATAAGACTTAACTTAATCTCATACTCGAACATTAAAAACAATACCCATTTGCACGTAAATCAAGACTGACACATATATAGATGACTTATGCACGTAAACTAAGAAAGAGACAAAAACTGAGGTAGGCCCCACCATGTCCGGCTACATAGAATCTATGTAAGTCCCTAGACACATGTCACCAACCCTAGTGACACTTGTCTACTCCCTTGACATGTGTCCATGCATGCACAAACATTAATATGCACATTGACACCTAATCCCCCAACACTTCCTAAATATACATGCATACATACATGCATTATACTCTCTTGGACACCTAAAAATCTGCATATAAAGTTAGAGAGAGCTAGGAGATGAACTCCATGGTGGGATAAAAAAAGTTAGATCCACCATTGAAGCTTGTGTTCAAGCTTCCTAAGCTCAAATCCAAACCCCAAGCTTAATTTCAAGTCTAGGTGAGTTTACTAACTCACTTTAGAACATATATAGTATGTAGTAATGTTTAGTAAGTGTTTAATGTTGTATTTTGAGGTTCTATGCAACATGCAAGTCAAATCTTCAAATTTGGGAAACAAAAATTTCCAGCAGAATGTAGTTTAGTAAAATGAACATTTTGAGCAGCTCAAAAATCCGATTGAAGCTAGGTTTTTTTTTTGGAGAAAGCTAACTCATTTATCTACAAATAATTCTTCTATGGCCTGGCCTAAAAATCACTCCTTCATAGGAGAAATGCACGTAAAATGTAGTGTTTTAAATCTAGGCAATAGAAACTTTCAGCAGAATGTAGTTTAGTAAAATGAACGTTTGGAGTAGCTCAAAAATCAAAAAGAAGTTAGGTTTTTTTTTTGTGAAGAAAGCTAACTTATTTATGTACAAAAAACTCTTCTATAGCCCAGTCTAAGAATCTGGGACAGAGCAGTTTGAAATATAAGAAATGTCTAAGTAAAATGAACATTTTGAGCAGCTCAAAAATCCGAATGAAGCTAGACTTTTTGTACACGATGATAATCTAAATACCTAAAATATTCTAGTTTAGATTTTGATCTAAAAATTAATTAATCATGCCCAAATAAATCATATCAAATCAGTCAACACAGTGAAATAAATCCTGGTAGATTGTACAGCTATTTGTATAATGTATTATTTATGCATTGTGGTGATTGATGACGTTTATTTTTTCTGTACCTGTATTGTTATGAATATTTTGTGTTATGGTAGTGCTATCGCATAGATGAGCATGTTATGGGGTTTTACCCATAAGTTTGTTGGTATCAAATCCATGTTTTAGATCTATGAGCTATATGCTATGTTTCTGTTGCAAAAATAGTATGTCGATGAATATGGTAGTCTTGAAAGTTGATATATGAGCTATATGTGCATTGTACGACATGATTGTCGTGTTGATAGTAACTAGATGAGTTCCTATGGTAAGCATTGCTGGTTAGTCGTGTTCTGATTGTGCTGTTGAGGATATGAGCATGTGAAAGACTTGTTTAGGTATGGAGCTTTGGGAGAGGTACTAGGGGGTTAGAACGATTATAAGTGTAACAATGATGATCGTATTCAGAAGATGTATAAGAAACCTAATCTTGAAATAAGTGACGTGAGTATTGTTAGTTTACATTAAGAATCGGTCAGGAGATATCAGGAGTGAGTTGAGTTGGTATTGAAGGTCGAGTGGATTAACCAGGCTATGAAGGTTGGGATGGTGTGAAGGTTGAGCTGGGACTCCATGTCAGGCTTATTCGTTAGGTTGATGATTGTGAAAATTGTGTATCATTTTGATTCTTCATGATAAAATGGATACTGTCTTCGTGATGAAGTAACGATTATAAAGTTGAGTATCATTTCGATTCTTTATGACGAAATGGATACGGTCTTCATGAGGAAGTAATAGTTATAAAGGCTTGTATCATTTCGATTCTTTGTAATGAAATGGATACAGTCTTTGTGACAAAGTGACGGTTATAAAATTGTGTATCATTTTGATTCTTCATGATGAAATGGATACGATCTTCAAGACAAAGTGTCGATTCTAAAGTTGTGTATCATTTCGATTCTTCGTGATGAAATGGATACGGTCTTCGTGATGAAGTGACGATTATAAAGTTGTGTATCATTTTAATTCTTTGTGACGAAATAGGTACGGTCTTTGTGACGAAGTAACGGTTATCAAGTTGTGTATCATTTTGATTCTTCGTGACGAAATAGATATGGTCTTCATAGGAAAGTGACAGTTATAAAGTTGTGTCTCATTTTGATTCTTTATGATGAAATGGATACGTTCTTCGTGACAGTTATAAAGTTATGTATCATTTTGATTCTTCGTGATAAAATGGATACGGTCTTCATGACAAAGTAATGGTTATAAAGTTGTGTATCATTTTAATTCTTCGTGATGAAATGGATACTGTCTTCATGACAAAGTAATGGTTATAAAGTTGTGTATCATATCGATTCTTCGTGATGAAATGGATACAGTCTCCGTGACAAAGTGAAGATTGAGTTGAATCACTTCGAGTCTTCGTGACGAAGTGAAGATTAAGTAGAATCACTTCGAGTTTTCGTGACGAAGTGAAGATTGAGTTGAATCACTTCGATTCCCCATGACGAAGTGAAAGTTAGTGTAATGTGGTTAGACTCTCTATTGTTGATTGGCTAGAATTAGGATTCTGTGTCAGGCTCTGGTAGTAGAATGTGGTAGTGTAGTCAGGGTGTTGAGATTAGTCACATTGATCATTTTCTTTTCGAATACCGGTATGGGCACGTTAGTAGTTATAGTTCGATGGTGAGAATGTGGGAGAACTTTAAAAGACGTAATAGAAGTAGTAAATATATTTCTTGTTGTGTGTGACTATATAAGTTCTATGTGATTTAGTTTTCTCACTCGGTTTTCATAAGCTGACGACGTTCATTTCGCTGGATATTCCCGTATCTAACTTATCCAGGTGATGAATACATGGGTAATGATACTACGTAAGCAGAGAACGTGGAGGAAGAGTACCCCAAAGATGGCTATGGATATGCTAGTTAGAGGGAAGACTAGTGGATGTCTTTTGTAAATGCTTTTGGTTGTAATCTCTGTTAGAAGACTTATCATATCTTTTGTAATAGCTTTTGTAAGGTCCTAGAGCCATAAGACTCTGATGTATTTACGATGATGTAATAGTTATCTAGTAAGGTGGCCTTCTATTGTAATATCACTTTGTAAGCAGATGTTGCTCTTATCCTTTTTAGTATGATGTTTATTATTAGTATTTGGTCGTGGAAAATTCGGTAATGGAACCAGTCACGTGCCTCAGGGTCCAAGATAGAATTTTAAATTTTTCCCTATTTTGGTTACGCCGGGGCGGAACAGGGATTTTTGATATCAGTGCCTTAGGTTAAGAAGTGTACAATGATTGTCCTACACACTTAAGTTATAAAGCGCTAGACCTTTTTCCATCCATGAAGATATAAACTTTATGATAGTTTTGTGATTAGCATGGCACCTTATTACGTCCTGGATAGATATGGAGGACGGGGTTGATGAGGAGATTGACCCAGTGGTGGGTATTGACTTAGTAGTGGATGTTGACCCAACAGGTGGGGTACTGGTGAGGAGGAAGCGATGGTAGTCATGGAGGATGGAGAGCTAGAGGGTGAGGATGACTTTTAGAGTGACTCTAAGGATGCAGAGATAGAGCCTTTGGATAAGGACAAAGATGAGATGGTAGGTAAGTTTGACCCGTACTTGGATTGGGTTCCACCTGAGGAGATTCCGATTCAGGATGATGCTCAACCTTACGAGTCAGATATGAAGGACTTTCGGGATAGGATTTAGAGCTCTATTTGTATTAGGACTAGTAGCCCATCTTTTGTGTATATAGTATATACCTGGGCATGTAACACGAACCAGTAGTAGCGTATACGCCTTTCTATGTAAAGATTTTAAGTTATCTATGAGCACTTGTTTCCTCTACTTAATGAAATGTATGCTTGATGAGATATGTACTCATATTAGAATTATTAGCTATACCTCATATCGTTAATATGTCTCGTACCCATGGTCAGGACTGGAGGGTAACCAATAGATAATCACTTAGGTACATAAGAGTACAAGAAGATGACAAGTCAGCCACCCCAGCTCAGGAACGGACCAAAGGGAAGACCTCTAACCCGTTTCCAAGGAAACAAATGCTCACGAAATAGTGGTAAGAAATCAGGACCCACTTTTCCCTGAGATAAGCATGCACTACCACCTGCACCACAAGTACCAACCATAAACACTAGGAACAACATGGATGGATGTTTCAATTGTGGGATCCCCGGACATATAGAACGAGACTATGCAGCCCCCAGGACCATAAACCGAGCTAATGTTATATGCTACAAACTGTCACAAGGGAGGACACATGAGCAGAGAATTCAAAGTGCTGCTAGGAAACTATCATGGGCCTACTACCCAAGGTCAAGCTGGTAAGGCTTGGCTCAATCCTATCATACTCGAGGCGGCCGGCTATGACAAAAAGGAACAACAGAACTTGGAATGTACAGTCTCATTATATGCTAGTTGAGTTAAAGTGCTTTTTGATACTAGTGCTACAAATTCATTTATTGACTTTGAGATTGTACGACGATTGGGTTTAGTACCCCAAACACTTGTGGTGGCTCTGAAGATGGTATCACCTCTGGGAGTGACTATGAAGCTAGGAAAGGTGTACAAAAATTGCACTTTGACATTAGAGTATAGGAACTTACCCACAGACTTAATTGTTCTACCTATGAAGGAATTCGACATGATCTTAGGATTTGATTGGCTCACTAATTATTATGCGAAGTTAGATTGTGCTAGTAAGTCGATCATGTTTTCAGTACCTAGGAGTTCACCCTTTAATTTTCAATGCAACCCTTCTAGTGATGCCTTTCTTACAAGTCGCTTAGCCCGCTACGGAATCCACAAGCTCAAAATTGACGATTGCTCAGATTCTGATAGTTCGAGACTATGAAGATGTCTTTCAGAACAATTTTGGATTTCTATTTAAGCGTGAGATCAACTTTGGTATTGAGCTAGTACTCAGAATGACTCCATTATCCAAGACCCCTTATCGTATGGCTCCAATGGAAATGCTAGAACTGAAGAAACAAGTGTAACGGTAAAAGATCTTGGATTCATTAGATCGAGCACGTCACCTTGGGGAGCCCCGGTTTGCTTGTTAGAAAGAAGGATGGAAATCTTCAACTCTTTATCGACTATAGAGAATTGAATAAGGTCGCTATCAAGAATAAGTACCCACTCCCTAAGATAGACAACTTATTCAACCAACTCCAAGGAGCGACAACCTTTTTGAAGATCGATTTACGATTCGGTTACCATCAATTACTTGTTAGACCGGAGGATATACCGAAAATAGCTTTTAGAACAAGATGTGGGCATTATGAGGTCTTAGTTATGCCTTTTGGATTAACTAATGCCCCAACGGTATTCATAGATTTGATGAATTGGGTGTTCAGGTTCTTCTTGGACCAATTCATCATCGTGTTTATTAATGACATTCTTATTTATTCAAAGAGTGTAGAAGAACACGAGAAGCATGTGCATATTGCACTTCAGACACTTAGAGAAAATTACCTCTATGCTAAGTTCAGTAAGTGTGAGTTTTGGTTGAAAGAAGTTAAGTTCTTCGGGCATGGAGTATCACAGAATGGGATTTCGGTATACTCAACAAAGACGGACGCAGTTTCTAGTTAGAGTAGACCAACCAATGCATCAGAGGTACGATGTTTCCTTGGATTGGCTAGATACTAAAGGAGATTCGTGGAAGGATTCTCAAGGATTGTGTCTCCTTTAACTAGACTAACGAAGAAGGATTCAATGTTTGAGTGGAAGGACAAGCACGAACGCGCCTTTCAGGAAGTAACAGGAGAGGCTGACCTCAGTGCCAGTGCTAGCTATACCCAAGAGTGGTGAATAGTACACTATTTATAGTAACGCATCATATCAAGGATTAGGATGTGTACTTATGTAGAATGGTCAGGTTATCGCTTATGGATTTGGATAATTAAAGCCACATGAATTAAACTACCCTACACATGACTTTGAATTGACTGCAATCGTCTTTGCACTTAAGATTCGGAGGCACTATCTCTACGAAGAGTAGTTTGACTTGTTTTCGGATCACAAAATCTTGAAATACCTGTTCTCTCAAAAGGAATTAAACATGACACAATGGTGCTGGATGGAGCTACTTTAGGATTATGACTTTAACTTACAGTACCACCCTGGTAAATAAAATGTAGTTGCAGATGCTCTAAGCAAGAATCTCCGAAGGTTAATCGCCTTATTTTTAATCAAGGAATGGAAAACCTTAGAAGCTTTAACAGAATTTGACATTCAGGCTGCAAGACAAGACGATGGACGACCTTTTGGGATGTCTTATGGTATAACCAACCCTCCTTCACTGAATACTTGAAGTTCAAAAGTAGGACAAAGGATTGATGAAATGGTTCAAGAAGGCGAAAGCAAAGGATATGATTTAATGAAATATTAGAATAGACGAAGGACTCAAATGTAGGGACATGTTATGTGTACTTGACACAGATGGTTTGAGGAAAGATATTTTGGATGAAGCACATAAGTCAAGAATGACTATACACCTCGGCGGAACAAAAATGTACAAAGACATAAGAAAGGAACTTTGGTGGAAAGGCATGAAAAGAAAAGTCGCAGAGTATGTAGCCAAGTGCCCTACTTGTCAGCAAGTCAAGGTGGAGCACCAATGACCTCTGGGATTACTACAACCTCTATCAGTCCCAGAATGGAAATGGGAGCATATCACAAAGAATTTTGTTATGAGATTGCCAAGATCTTAGCATAACCATGATGCTATTTGGGTAGTTGTTGATTGACTTACTAAATCAGCCCATTTTATTACCTACAACATGACCTACCCTGTTGAGAAGATGACTCAAGTATACCTGCAATAGGTTGTGTGATTACACGTGGTACCAGTATCAGTCGTATCAGAACAAAATTCAAGATTCACCACTGGATTCGAGGAGATTCTTCCGAAAGTAATGGGAACATCTCTGACGTTGAGTTCCGTATTTCATCCACAGACTAACGGATAAAAGGAAAGGATGAAAGCAGCGTAAAGCAAATACAAGAAGCTACGCGGACAAACGACATCGAGATCTAGAATTTAGAGTTGGAGATCATATATATTTGAAAGTTTCCCCGGTTCGAAGCATTGTATGGTTCGAATAGAAGAGGGAAAAGCCATCACCGTGCTACATTGGACTATTTAAAATTTTAGAATGCGTGGGGAAGTCGCCTATAGATTGACATTACCATTGAAGATGTCATGAGTTCATAATCTTTTCCATGTGAGTAAGCTGAGGAAATGTCTTCACAACCCGGCGCACGATATTGATTTTGAGGATATCGAAGTAAATGACAATGCTACATTCGTCGAAGGAGAAGCTTCTTAGGAGTTGGAATCAGAAATGCGAGAGAAATTTTCATTTCTGTTTAGTTCTGATTAGATTTGATTTCGAGGATGATTTCTGTTTAGTTCTGGTTATATTTTCATTTCTGTTTAGTTCTGATTAGATTTGATTAGATTTTAATTGTGTGATTGCATCGACGTGTAGTAGTATTTCTAATTAGACTATAAGCACCGCATTGACTCGATTGTAATAAGACTTAACTTAGTCGCCTACTCGGACCCGGACATTAGAAACAATACATGTTTGGATGTAAATCGAGATTAACACATATATCAAAGACTTATGCATGCAAACTGAGAAATAGGCACAAAACCCAAGGTGGGCCTTGCCATGGTCGGCCACATGGCATCCATGCAATTCCCTAGACACATCTCACTACCCCTTGTGATACTTGTCTACTCCCTTGACATGTGTCCATGTATGCACAAACATTAACATGCACATTGACACCTAATCTCCCATCACTTCCTATATATACATGCATTATACTCTCTTGGACACCTAAAAATTTGCATATAAAGTTAGAGAGAGCTAGGAGATGAACTCCATGGTGGGATAAAAGAAGTTAGAAGAAGAAGTTCCACCATTGAAGCTTGTGTTCAAGCTTCCTAAGATCAAATCTAAAGCCCAAGCATAATTTCAAGTCTAGGTGAGTTTACTAACTCACTTTAGAACATATATAGTATGTAGTAATGTTTAGTAAGTGTGTGATGTTGTATTTTGAGGTTTTATGCAACATGCAAGTCAAATCTTCAAATCTGGGAAGTAAAAACTTCCAGCAGAATGTAGTTTAGTAAAATAAATGTTTTAAGCAGCTCAAAAATTCGACTGAAGCTAGTTTTGTTTTTGTGGAGAAAGCTAACTCATTTATCTACAAATAACTCTTCTATGGCTCGGCCTAAAAATCAATCCTTCATAGGTGCAATGCATGTACAATGCAATGTTATAAATCTGGGAAATAGAAACTTTCAACAGAAAGTAGTTTAGTAAAATAAACGTTTGGAGCACCTCAAAAATAAAAAAGATGCTAGGTTTTTTTTTTTATGAAAAAAGCTAACTCATTTGTCTACAAATAACTCTTCTATAGCTTAGTCTAAAAATCACACCTTGACAGGTAAAATGCACGTACAACGCAGTGTTAATAATCTAGGACAGAGCAGTCTGAAATACAAGAAATGTCTAAGTAAAATGAACGTTTTGAGAAGCTCAAAATTTTGAATGAAGCTAGATTTTTTGTACATGAAGATAATCCAAATACCTATAATGTTCTAGTTTAGAGTTTGATCTACAAAGCAATTTATCATGCCCAAATCAATTATATCAATTCAGTCAACATAGAGAAATAAATCCTGGCAGATTGTACAGCTATTTATAGGATGTATTGTTTAAGCATTGTGGTGATTGATGATGTTTGTTTTTCCGGTGCCTGTGTTGTTATGAATATTTCGTGCTATGGTAGTGCTATCACATAGATGAGCATGTTATGGGGTTTCATCCATATGTTTGTTGGTATCAAATCTATGTTTTAGATCTATGAGCTATATGCTATGTTTCTGTTGTTGCAAAAATAGTATGTCGATGAATATGGTAGTGTATAACTAATCCGAGTATGACCTTTGAAAGTTGATATATGAGCTATATGTGCATTGTACGGCATGATTGTCATGTTGATAGTAACTAGATGAGTTCCTATGATAAGTATTGCTGGTTAGTCGTGTTCTGATTGTACTGCTTAGGATATGAGCATGTGGAAGAGTCGTTTTGGTATAGAGCATTGGGAGAGGTGCTAGGGGGTTAGAACGATTATAAGTGTAACAACGATGATCATATTTGAAAGATGTGTAAGCAGCCTAATCCTGAAATAAGTGATGTGAGTATTGTTAGTTTACATCGGGAATCGGTCGGGAGATGTCAGGAGTGAGTTGAGTTAGTATTTAAGGTCTAGTTGGATTAACCAGGCTGTAAAGGCTGGGATGGTGTGAAAAGGATATAATTATCAATCTGATGGCCACTAGGAGTCTAGTATGATGACATGTTAGCGTGGTGAGCTGGGACTCCATGTTAGGCTTATTTGTTAGGTTGATGATTATGAAAGTTGTGTATCATTTTGATTATTCCTGACAAAATGGATACGGTCTTGGTGACAAAGTGACGGTTAAAAAGTTATGTATCATTTCGATTCTTCGTGATAAAATGGATACGGTCTTCATGACTAACGGTTATAAAGTTGTGTATCATTTCAATTCTTCGTGATGAAATGGATACGATCTTTGTGACGAAGCGACGGTTATAAAGTTGTGTATCATTTCGTTTCTTTGTGATGAAATAGATACGGTCTTCATGACGAAGTGACAGTTATAAAGTTGTGTAGTTGTGTATCATTTTCGATTCTTCGTGACGAAATGGATACGGTCTTCGTGTTAAAGTCATGGTTATAAAGTTGTGTATCATTTCGATTCTTCATGACAAAATGGATACTATCTTCTTGATGAAGTAATGGTTAAAAAGTTGTGTTATTTCGATTCTTCATGACAAAATCAATACGGTCTCCATGACGAAGTGAAGATTGAGTTGAATCGCTTCGAGTCTCTATGACGAAGTGAAGATTGAGTGGAATCACTTCGAATCTCCATGATGAAGTGAAGATTGAGTTAAATCACTTCGATTTCCCATGACAAATTGAAAGTGTAATGTGGTTAGACTGTCTGTTGTTGATTGGCTAGAGTTGGGATTCTGTGTCAGGCTCTGGTAGTAGAATGTGGTAGTGTAGTCAGGATGTTGAGATTAGTCGCATTGATTGTTTTTTTGTCAAATACCTGTATGGGCACGTTAGTAGTTATAGTTCGGTGGTGAGAACGTGGGAGAACTTTAAGTGACCTATTAGAAGTAGTAAATATATTTCTTGTTGTGTGTGACTACATAAGTTCTACGTGATTTAGTTTTTTCACTCGGCTTTCTTAAGCTGACGACGTTCATGTTGCTGGACATTCCCATGTCCAACTTATCTAGGTGACGAGTACACGGGTTATGATGCTACGCAAGCGGAGAACGTGGAGGAAGAGTACACTGAAGATGGCTATGGATATGCTAGTTAGAGGGAAGGCTAGTGGCTATCTTTTGTAAATGTTTTTGGTTGTAATCTCTATTAGAAGACTTATCATATCTTTTATAATAGCTTTTGTAAGGCCCTAGAGCCATAAGACTCTGATGTATTTACAATGATGTAATAGTTATCTAGTAAGGTGGCCTTCTATTTTAATATAACTTTGTAAGCAGATGTTGGTCTTATCCTTTTTGTTATGATGTTTATTATTAGTATTTGGTCATGGACAATTCGGTAATGCAACCAGTCACGTGCTTCAGGGTCCAAGATGGAAATATTTTTCTTATTTTGGCTACGCCGAGGCATGACAGGTCGTCCCATTCAAACTTCTCCCCTTAGCAATTTGAACAATGGGTCACAGATCATGGTGAGCTTGGATGTAAAACGGGTAATGAACTGTATTCTACCTAGAAATCCCCTTAACTCTGCATTTTTCGGCGATTGCATCTTGGTTATGGCTTTGATTATGGTTGGGTCCACCTCTATTACCCTTTAGGTGATGAGAAACCCTAACAACTTCCAAGTAGTAGCCCTGAAAGTGCACTTTTATGGATTCAGCCTCATTCTGAACTTTCTCAGACTCTAAAAAAACTTCTTTAATGCCTCTAGGTGCCCCCTTCTTTATTTGGATTTTACTATCATGTCATCTACATATACTTGTACTTCCTTATGGATCATGTCAAGTAGTGACGTAGTGGCAGCCCTTAGGTAAGTCGTACCTGTATTCTTAAGTTCGAATGGCATTACCCTATAGCAATAAGTCCCCCAAGGTGTGATGAAAGTAGTCTTCTACCTATCCTCCGGTGCCATTAAAATCTGATTATACCCCGAGAACCTGTCCATAAAAGACAAAAGCTTACGTCCTGCGGTATTATCTACTATTACATCGATATGAGGTAAAGGGAAATCATCTTTAGGGCTGGCTTTGTTTAAATCTCAAAAATCAACACAAATCCTAACACGACCATCCATCTTTAGGACTGGCACGATGTTGGCAACACATTCGGGGTACTCGATCACAATCAAGAATCCAGCTCTTAATTGCTTTACAAATTCCTTTTCACTTTAAGCGCCCATTCAGGTCTCATTCGCCTCAATTTCTATTTTACAATTTTGAATTTGGGAAGAGAGGGACATTATGTAGGACTATCTCTGGATCAATTCCTGGCATATCATCATAAGACCATGCAAAGACATCTTTGAATTCATTTAATGGTTTAATTAATTCCTTGCTTTCCTCATTGCTAAGTGTGGAGCCAATAAAAACATTTCGGGGATTACTATCATTTCCCAGATTAATTGTTAAAGTGCTCTCAATGATTTTGCATACACACTCATTTTCTTTTTTAATTAATTTCTATAATTCATCTAGAATTTCATCACATTCATTACATGTATCATATTCATTACGCGTAGTCGAGTATGCAGAACTGGTGATATTCTAATTAATATTCTTTGGAGTGACTACAACAGACATTGAAATAGTAAGACGCCTCATTTGGACCATTACAGACTCTGGGGAGGGGGATACCTATCACTAGACTCAAAAATCCATTCTTTGTTGACCCCTTGTTTGAGTTTCATAGTGTAGCAGTCTGACAGATTCCTTGTCTCTTCTTCATTCTCTAGCTCTTCTTTTCTGGCTCTTTCCCCTCTGCCTTATTCTCTTTGATCTCTCCTTTGCTTTGACCTTCCCCATTTTTCCTTCACATTTTCTTCAAGATTACCCTCTTTGGTCTCCTCGTTCTCCACCAGAAGACTCTTCATTACTGAACCATCCAATATACAAATCCAATCCTTGATGGAGATTGGCTTTGCAGGCACCCGTAAATACGGGGTCTTCATATTCTGTGAATTCATACAGGAAGAAGATTTCAAACCCCGTCTTTAAGCATTTATCCTTTCTATCCATCCATGGCTTTGGGAAGCTATAGAAGGGGAAATCTTCTCCTTCATTTATAAAGTACTCGTTGAGCGTTTTTGCATACGGCTGTAGTGGCACATCAGCTGCTTTCTTCCTTTCTCTCACCTCCTGCCTTGATGGCTGATGACCCAACCCACGAGTATGGGTCTGTGTCTTGATATCCAAAAATTCTGACAAGCCTTGGTGCATCCTCCCTAAACGTATACCAGGAAAGAATCCCTTTTTCCTCATTATCCCTGTGACTAACGGACTTGTGTATTGGTCAAAATATAACGGCAAAAACTCCCGTGGCTTTCCATCCTCTACCATGTTGATAAATTCGAATCCTCCCAAACTTGTTTCTTCCTTTTGTAACTGAACCTCTAGGACTGGAGCACTTGATGATGCTTCATTGATCCGGACCCAATCATCCCTAAAGATTTCACAAACCTTGTTTCCCCAGATGCGTTTGACCTTTTGGTGAATTGTTGATGGAATTGCACCCAAATTATCCAACCAAGGCCTTCCCAATAGCAGTTTAAAAGAGGCAGGAATGCCAATAATCTGGAACTCAACTTCCTTTTCCAATGGCTCTATAGTGAGATTAAGGAAAATGATGCCCATAACCTCCCTATGAGTGTTGTCGTAAGCTCTCACTTTTTGCTCGGACGGTATGAAAGTCAATTCATCTAGACCCATTCTTTTAGTTGTACGGAGTGGGTACACGTTCAAAGCGAATCCATTATCAATGAGGCAAGCAGGCAGCGAATTCCCTAGACATTCGACAGTTACATGCAAAGGCTTGTTATGGGCGGGTCCTTCGGGAGACAGATCTTCTGAGATAAATGTGGTAACAAGGGTCGGAGCTCCATTGATCATTCCCTCAAAATCTTCTGGGGAGATATTGATGGATACATCCGACTGGTTTAAAGGGTCGGATATCAATGGGTTCTTGGTTACATTTGGTGGATTGGAAGGAGGCTCAGATATCATTTTCTTGTCTATTAGGTCTCGGATCTCGTGTCTCAACCTCAGGCATCGATTAGTAGAATGCCCTTATTATTGGTAGAACTTGCAGTACAAATCAACTTTGAAGTTTGGGGGAGGAGGGTTCGGCCTTGGCCATGGTTCCAACAAACGAAGATGCCCCTTTGCCACCAACCTGTCAAGGGCTGTGGACAATGATACTCCTACAACTAAAAATTTCCTTAGCAGCTTGTCCCCTCTCTTCTTGGATAAGTTCTTGTTATATAAAACTTCCTTTCCATTTCACTCAGTGCATTAACATTAGTTGCCACCTGATTCCCCGTGTTTTCCCTGTAAAACTGTCTCCTAGAGTGATGCCCCTGGGATTCTTCCTTCTCGATAGTACCATCTTTGATTGCGTCTTCAATTCTTGTCCCTATTTCAAATAGTTCTACAAAGGTGTGGATGTATTGATACAGTAGCTTCTCTTAATATACACTTTGCAAATTCTTCACTATAATTCTGATCTGTTTTTTCTCCGATGGCCGTTGGGTCATTTTTGCAGCCTTTTCCCTCTAACGCATCAAAAATTCAGCAAACAACTCTTTATTCTCTTGTGTAGTCATCTCTAGATCTCTCATAGTCACATCGAGTTCTTGATTGTATTCATACTGGGTGACAAAGCTTTCACAATTTTCCCCCATACACATGTTTTGCTGGGCTCCAACGTGAAATACCAAGATAAAGCTGCTCCAGTCAAGGTTTTCTGAAATAGCATGGCCATCATGGCAGGACTCAAACCACTCAGCTGGAAGGCTCCGATGCACATCCTCACATGGTTTCTGGGATTGCCAGAACCATCAAACTTGTCAATCTTGGGCATCTTGAAACTAACTGGCAGTTTTTCTTAAGTACCCTCAAACAAGCCTTCTAAATCTAGCAGATAACTGCCAACCCCACTGGACTTATAGAAGACTTTTTCTAACTTTTCCACTTTTTCCCTCATCTCGATATGCCCCTTCTCGGCTTTTTCAACTTTATCTTTTTATGCCCTAGATATACCATCTTTGGGTGCTTCTGGATCCTCATACCAATCATTTTCCACATCCTGAGTAGCAAGTGGAGGAGGATCGATTATCGGTGGATCAACGACAGGCCTTTGGCGAGTTAGTGTTTCTAACATTATTATCATTTGGTCCATTCTTTATTTTAGATGAGCTATTTCTGTGGCGTGTTGTTCTTGATCCATTTCTTTCTTTGGCTCTCTTCTCACTAACCTTGCACTCGAATCCCTGACCCAAACTATGTTTGCAGCTGATTCTATCTTTACCTACAACCATATATCTTGATCAATTTTGACTTATCTTTAAAAGAAAAACGTTTTCATTATGTAATCCCTTTTATCTTCTGCTTTTATTTTATGTCTTGATTTCATCAAATGCTTGGTAAAAAGATGTTCATGAATGATTCATATGTCACACGGATGCAATGCAAGTGTGTGTGTCTATTTTATATGTCAAAAGAAAAGAAAATCTTAATCCTAACACATAAAACACATAAGTACATAGGATCCTCATCCATGTTAAGTGCGCTAATTTCTCCTTTCATTTGTGATCCTCATTACCTTAAAACTTGAAATATACTTTTTAGATGATGAAATCTTAAAAAACAATTCATCAAACACTTTGCTTCTCTTTTTTGAAGATATGAAAATATTTCTTAACAAAATGTGTGGGTTGAAAATTTTGAATTATCACTTGAAAAACACTTTTCCTAAAACAATTTCTAAAATTTTGGATTTCAAAGATTTAGTTTGGAGCTTTAATTAAAAGTGAACTCCAAGAGTTTTAGGAAGAAGAGATTGAAAACCTTGAAATGAAAATGGCAAGAATTCGTTTGCTTTCAAAGATAGATTTAAAATTCTTTGGGTAGAAGGATCACATGATCGGATTATCACTATACTTTTCATGAATTTGGATACATAGAAGGTCAATGATGCTTAACTAAACATAATATAAGAGGTATAGTCTTAAAATTAAGATTCAACATGTTCCCAAATGTCATAGGACATGAAGAGGATTAATCAAAAGTGATTAAGAGATTATATATCTTTCATTAGGCAAGTATCGTCATCATCTAAAGTAATCCCTTTCGAGAATACGAAACTCCATAGCACATAGTCCTAAGAATTGATTTCCCTAATTTTGAGAGGTTCTATAGAAGCTATCATGCAAATGCTGGGTTTCGGTCAAATATGGGACCCTTGACACACATCCGATAGGATGCTTCATATACCAAAACATGGTATGAGATCAAAGGTGATCACACAGTTCCATGATGGCTTGACCGATCGGGTTACCCAGAGCCTCCAAGGTCGTAGTTCCGTGCAATCGACTGGGTAGACATGCAAGTGCAATGCAACAGACACACAAAGATTAATTAATTCGATTAAAAGGATGCTTTCAAGTCTAATCCTTGAGTGAAGCCAAAATCAGAAATTCTAGTCTGCGAAACCAGAGATTCTGGTTTCGATCCCCATCAGAGTCGCCAGATTGTGGATACTCGCAATTTTACCCACGCTTTTTAAACTTTTTCAAATTTCAAATTTTAATACAAGTCGCCACTTAATTTTCATGGAAAATTAAGAAACCAATTTAAAATCAAATCGATCTTTTAGAAACCAAAGATTTCTAGGACTGGTGATTATGGAATGAGAGGGGAAGGAGCCCGACGGACTAAAACACCCTCTCTCATCCTATCTCATGATAGGCCTCTACTCAATATCCTTTTTAATCGAATTATTAATTTAAGCATGCCCTCAACTAATACATATACATAAATATACATTTCAAAAACATGTTGGAAAGGGTACAAAATTGCTAATGATAAAATAGCAATCGAAACCACATAATTTCAAGTAGCAAGATGATGTGCAAACAAGGAACTAGAAAACTTACCCAGGATCCACCTGCGATATTGAAACGTGCAATGTATACAAAAATAGAAAATCTTAAAAAAGGGTCTCTAATCATATATACACATAAGGAAAATCCTAATTCTAAGGTGTCACACATAGAGTCGAAATCAATTAAAATCAAAGAATAAAATAAACTAGAGAGGGGTTAAGAAATTGTACCTCGATAGCGCTACAAAACAAATGGTTAGTCCACATGCTTTGAACAAGATATACTTTAGAGTCCTAAATAACATGCTTAAATCTCTAGCTTAAATATACTAAACATAGAAAGAGTTGATATAATTATGAATTCCTTCCAATTAGTTGGAGATACAACACCTCTATAGATATACGAGTCTCAAATAGGAGCCAATGTAATGTCCATATAGAGATGATAAAATCCCAACATGATCTTAAGGAACCCATAATTATGTTAAACTAAGTTCAATCAAATGCAACTTAAACCAAGAATTAATCCTAATCCTAAGCATCAACATACATGAATGAATGCATGGATATAAATGAGAGTGGACCATGAGCTTATCAGTAATTTGGATTACTTAGTGTAGACACCCCGATTTTAACCAAACGTCGAGTTAAGGGGAGTATTACCTCCAAATCCAATGATGACAATGTCCGAACTAATCTAGGACTTCTAAAGATTATTCAAGCTCTTCTCCAACTCAAACAAAAAGCAGAAAGGAAAGGAAAAAGGAAAATTGAGGCAAAATGACACCTGGGCCCACACGCGGCAATTACAGGTTACCAGTACGGCACTCCCGGACTGCCGGAACGACATTCAGTGAGAACCGAACTGACATTCAGTAAATGCCGCTAAAATGCATCAAGTGCCGCTAAAATTAGAAATCCTGAAAAGACGATAGTTCATGGAGTTGTCCACGACATTCAGTGAATGTCGCTGCGGCATTCAGTGAAAATCGCGCTGGCATTCAATGAGTGCAGTTCCGGCATTCAGCGTGTGCCGCTTCCATCTCCATTGAGTGTCGAGTTTTTGTAACAACTAGCTGTAATACAACACATTTTGTACTACCAAAGGACAGTCCGAATTAGGGTTTTCTGCTCTAAAATGACTGAAATACCCTTTAAATATGTCTATAAACGGAGGATGAATATCCTCTTGTATAGGGTTGGAATTTTCTTTGAATCTAGAGGTTGCATTAGTTCTCCAAGTCCCAAAACTTTCAAAATTTCTTCTCTAAACAAAATTAGAATTTAGTTTTAGAAGAGTTGAAGAGAGTGGAAAGCTTGACTAGTCTTTGGAAGTTCTTCAAAATCACAAAGTTGAGGATATTTTGGAGGTAAAACTTTGAATTAATAAGTTCTTTTCTAACTAAAAATATACTTAGAGTCTTTGAATTTACTTTTTCTTTTCCTTTTTAATCCTTGTGATTCATAAGAACCTCAATGTCTTACTTGAATCCTTAGACTTGATATCCTTTAGTTCCCTTGTAAGTTCATGATTTACAAGGAAGTTGAAGTTGATATTAGTGCACTTGATTAATAAATCTAAATCTATCTCCATGGTTTAGGTTTGTTATGTTTAGGTCTCATTAAATTTCTCCATATCTCTTTGAGACTTTCAAGATATGAATGTAGTTAGTCTCCCATGACCATCAAATGGTAGGAGAGGAGGTGTCGTTCAAGCCAAGTTCCGTGGCTCAAATTAGTTAACAAAGTTGTATTTGAATAAATGATGCAGTGAGTTCACAATCCATTTTTGATCATAGATTTTTAGTTGAACATCGAACCGTTGGAACTGAATGAAATCAACGGGAAAGTGTTTATAACTCAAAGTTCTACCAGTATAATTTTTTTTAATGAAGTTTTATGTTTAAAGTGGTTTGGTCAAGGGTTTTGTGGAACAACTAAAATCTGTCCAGAGTTTTAGAACAGTAACACTCCTTTGAAATAAGCAAATCGGAACCTTAATCAAGTGCTCTTGGCCAAAGTAGTTTAATGTGTTAGGAAGCTACCCTAAAAAGGCCAAAGCATTTCTGATTTTTTTTACTATTGTTAGAAAATCATACAAAAACTTTGGACGGAGAGTTGTAAGTCCCTGAGTGGTGTCTAGTGTTTGTCTAATTCCTAGAGATCTAACCATTCAAACCTTGATTTTCTTTTTGGGTTAGAAACTAGACTCATAGAGGCATATCATATCCAAAAATCATTAAGATCAAACTATGGGAAGCGTCCCTTGTATTTCTTTGAAGTTCGGGTCTGCTTACTGAAAGTTTAGTATTCTTGAATGGTTTTTGATATACCTTGTGAACAATGGTCCAAATGACTATTCTATGACTTAGGGCTTAAACCATGTGTTAATATTGATTAGTTAAGCTTAAACACAGAGGCTAAATGATCCAAATCAAGGAATAATCCAATAGCTCATTCTTGTTCACATCTATGTAATCATATACATACATCCTTGTAGATTGGTAATAGAATTCATAATTGTGCTATTTCTTCTACTTGATAGAATTACGCTAGACGTTTAGGAATAATTATTCGATACTATACATTTTTTCTAAAGTATATGGATTAACCTTTGTTTTGTTGCGCCTTTGAGGTACGATTCCTCAACCCTTTTTCTAGTTTATTTAATTCCTTGATTTTATTGATTTTATGACCTCATGCGCGACACCTTAGAATTAGGATCTTGCCTTATGTGCATATGTGATTAGAGACTCTTTTGCTAGGTTTTATTTTATTTGCATGCACCGCACGTTTAATATCGCAGCCAGATCCCGGGTGAGTTCTAAAGTTCCCTATTTGCATATCATATTGCTTGCTACTTGAATTACTTGATTTTTGAATGATATTTTATCACTTGCAATCTTACACCCTTTTAGACAAGCTTTTGTAATGTATATTTATACATACGTATTAGTTGAAGACATGCTTATATTATTAGTTCGATTAAAAGGATGTTAAGTAGAGGCCTATCGTGAGATAGGATGAGAAAGGGGTGTTTTAGTCCGATGGGCTCCTTCCCTTCTCATTCCATAATCCCCGGACGTAGTTAATCTTTGGTTTTGCAAAAGATCAGTTTCCTTTTTGAAATGGTTTCGTAATTTCCTTTTAAAAATGAAGTGGCGACTCATTTGTTTTAAAATTGGAAATTTGAACAAGAAATAAAAAAAAAAAGCTGTGGGTAAGTTATAATGCGATATCCACAATCTAGCGACTCTGCTGGGGATCGAACCCAGAATCTCTGGTATCGCAGACCAGAATTTTTGATTTTGGGTTCACTCGAGGATTCGACTTAAAAGTATCCTTTTAATCAAATTAATTAATTTTTGTGTGCCCATTGCATTGCACTTGCATGTTCAGACCAGTTGATTGCACGGAACTATGACCTTAGAGGCTCGGGGCAACCCGGTCAGCCAAGCCATCATGAGACTGTGTGATCACCCTTGATCTCGTAGCATGTGTTGGTATATGAAGCATCCTATCGGGTGTGTGTCAAGGGTCCCTTATTTTGACCAAAACCCAGCCTTTGCATAATAGCCTCTATAGAACCAATCATAGGAAATCAATTCTTGATTAGGGTTATTTGCCAGGGAGTTTTGTATGCCCGAAAGGGATTACTTGAGATGATGTAACACCCTGTATTTCTTTTCCATTAATAAATGTTTATTTCAATTTAATTTCTATTCAAAATATTTATTTGGTGGTCAAACCGTAAATTTTTATAAATATAGAAAATGCTTTCTGTGGTTTTAAAAACAATATCTATATTTTTGTTATAAACCGGGAATTTAATTCCTACACTAATATGATTTCTGTATTTTTTTTTATTTCAACCAGTTAATACCAGTTTTGATTTAAATCTGCATTTATATCGCGTCTTGGGTGTGGGAGCACGTGAGCTCAACCACACCGGGCGAAATATATTGATTTCTTGGAGCCCAAAACTATCAGTGTATATATATGAGTGTTATCTCTCAATTCACTCTCACAGTCTCTGATTCTTTCTCAATTCTCTCAATCACTCTCTTGCTCTCTCAAGAACAACACACACACACACACCATACAGATTATATATATATTCAGTCACATACATAGACTTATATATATAAATCAAGTGAACGGAGGAGTAAATTTCTAACGACGGAATTGACGGCGGAATTTTCGGTCTCAAATTTTTCAGTATTATTAACCTCTGTGAGTATTATAAACTCACTCTCAACTTATATATATGTATATTCCAGTGTATATAAGTGTGTATATGTGTATATATATAGATACACAATTGAAGGCTTTGAATTGGAGTTTTACAAAACTCAACCAAAATCAATTCCGTGAATTGATTATGGAAGATCTTAGTCCCAATAAGCTATGGTTTCAATCCTACGGCTCAATTTATCCATATGGCGACGTATTGATGATTTGAAGTTTTGACACTCTTACTTTAATTGCGAAAATTAAGAGATACAATCAGTATTTGTTTAAATTGATTGCGTATTCTTAATCTACGTGAAAAACTGAAGAGATCCATATATTACATGCATTGTTTAGAACAGAATCTGAAAATGGGTATAATTTCAGTTTAAAAATCAAAAACAAGGGAAAAACGAAGAAGATGATGAAACGGTGACAACTCGCGCGTGCGACCCGCTCGCGTGAGGCCCACTCGCGCGGCCCGCTCGCGTGACACCCATCCCCATTCGCGCGCGTGGCCCGCTCGCGCGACATCCATTGCCCCATTCACGCTCGCGACCCGCTTTACCCCTTCGGTCGCGCGGCCAGCTCGCGCGACCAATCCATTTTCGCGCGCGCGATCTGCTCGCGCGACCTGGGCATTTTAAGCAGTTTTTGTATTTTTGTATAAAGGACTATTTGGAAAAGGTTTTGAAAGTTTTTAAAGAACTGTTTGACAGATAAACTGTTTTAAAGGCTCACTGATTAGGTATTGGACTTATAAGAACGTTTAAGACCGAGATTTATGTTGAACGAACATCCAGCTTTGAGATTAATAACTGTTACTATAAATTATGAACATTGGCATACATATTAGGGTTGAGGTTGTGTCAACATGCATGTGTGTGAGAAAGCGTGAAAAGAGTAAAGAGTGGCGGTCTGGTGTGTGACCTCAATATCGACCGGATATTATTCCTGGTATTGGAGGCGACAGTGTTGTGTACGGCTTAGATATCGATCGGATATTATTCCTGGTATCTAAGGCGGTCATTTCGGATATCGATCGAATATTATTCCTGGTATCCGAAGCGATGGTATTGAGTTACGGCTTAGATATCGATCGGATATTATTCCTGGTATCTAAGGCGCTCGTTTTGGATATCGATCGGATATTATTCCTAGTATCCGAAGTGATGGTATTGAGTTACGGTTTAGATATCGATCGGATATTGTTCCTGGTATCTAAGGCGCTCGTTTTGGATATGGATCAGATATTATTCCTGGTATCCGAAACGATGGTATTGAGTACGGCTTAGATATCGATCGGAAATTATTCCTGGTATCTAAGGCGCTCGTTTTGGATATCGATCGGATATTATTCCTGGTATCCGAAGCGATAGTTGGTCGTGATCGATTTAGATATCGATCGGATATTATTCCTGGTATCTGAGGTAATGGTTGGTTGAGTCGAGTCTTGTTGAGAGAAAAGAGTCAGAAAGATGAGATGTTACATTGTTCATGCACGGTTGCATATTTATTGCTTACTTTATTCCCCCTTGACTTATGTTGGAATTGGAACCTTGAATCTATTGCTTTTAAAGTTAAATTGCACCGCTATTTTTTTGCTTATATATACATTGCGAGCACTTGTTTATTTTGCTCACCAGCTTGCATAAGCTGACGGCGTTGATGCGTCTTGGACTGTATGTCCAGATTTTCAGGGTCAGGTGCAGCCAGGGTTTTTCGACTATGCTAGTTAGAGGCAGGGTTTATATTTCTTATGTCTTTTATTACGGGTTGTAATAGAATTTATGTTAGTTTTGAATAAGGGCGTTTGTGCCTAAGACTTGAACTTATGTAATAGTTTAGTAAGTTTTAATTTTGGAGCTTATGTTTTATTAGTAACCTTTCTTTAGAATTGCTGTTTAAGTTATTTGTTGCAGGGACAATTGGTTATACTCACTTGTGACGACCTACAAGTCCATAAAGGAAATTAAATGCTTTCCTGTATTATGCTACATCGGGGCATGACAGGCTTTTTGGTATCAGAGCCAGTTATGGCTCGACCAATTATCCAAGACACATAGGATTTCCCGTTAAGATAGAATTAAGATAAGATGGTTCGACTTCATTCTGTGTTTAGTCACTTTCTATCGTTGAGAATTTTCTTTCTTCTCGAGAGATTGACCGAATTCTGTTGATTGATGAATAGGTACCTTTCTCTTGAGATATGGCTGGAAGAAATCTCAGGAATCGTCCCGCTATTGAAGCTGCACCCCCTGTAGTAGATCCAACTGGAATGTTTGAGGCTTTTGTAAGGAGGTTGGAGAGGGTTAGCGATCAGAACACAATGAACAATAATTAGAATAGGAATCATAACGGGAATGGGAGGCAAGCCCACCAGACTGGAGACAAGCTTATCAAGGAGTTTCGGGCTCTGCGACCTGAGTATTTTGCTGGGACTGATGAACCCTGGCAAGCGGAACAGTGGCTACGCTAGATGGAGCGTATCTTTGAGACCATAGAGTGCACTGATCTGGAGAAGAAGCATCTGGCTATCTTTCAGCTGTCTTATGCAGCTGCTAATTGGTGGGATGCTAAAAAGGCGACCATAGGGGAAGAAGCTGCAAGGAAAATGCCGTGGGTGGTGTTCAAGGAAAGATTTCTCGAGAAGTATTTTCCTGAAGATGAGAAGGACAAGAGAGAGAAAGAGTTTATGGAATTGACTCAAGGGAATCTGACTATCCGTGAGTATACTACTCGATTTGAGCGTATGTCTCGCTTTGCTCCACATATGGTGGACACACTCCAGAGGAAAATCAAGAAGTATCACCGGGGCCTCAACTTTTCTCTCCGACATCTGACTATGGGACATCTGGGCCAGTCATTTGAAGCTCTGGTGAGATTGCCTACGGGGTTAGAGAATGATGGTTGTCAGAATTCAAAGCCATTGGGAAATCAATCTCCGCAGAAGGGTTATTCAGGACAGAAATCAGGGTACCCTCAGGGACAAAAAAGGGCCTGGGATGGAGGGAAGAAACCTCAACAGACACAAGCAGCACAGCAGTATCCGCCTTGAGCAACAGGAGGGAACAACAACAATAACTGCTTCAATTATGGTAATCCCGGTCACCGAGCTAAAGATTGCAGAATAACTAGGCGTGCTGAAGATCCGGGAGTTATGTGCTATAATTGTGCTATAATTGTGGCATAACAGGTCACATAAGTCTGGAATGCAAGGCTCCTAGGAGAGGCAATTACGGACAGCAAGGATAGGCCCGCCTGAATGCTGTTATTCCCGAGGCTGCTGGTTATGAAGAAACAGGTTATGAAGAAGGTGCTTATGAGGAGGAACCTCCTGAGCAACGAGCAGTGGAAGGTACTCTAACCTTATTTAACTCTCATGTTAAATTTTTATTTGATACGGGTGCTACACATTCCTTTATATCTGTTAAGATGGTTCGGAAGTTGGGAATAGTACCACAACGTTTAGATGAAGCTTTGAGTGCTGTCTCACCCTTAGGGACCACCGTCAAGTTATTACATGTATGTAAGGATTGTCCTCTACGGTTAGAAGGCCGTGAACTTTTGGCAAGATTGGTAGTTCTGTCAATGAAGGAATTTGATATAATCCTGGGAATGGATTGGCTCGAGAAGAATCATGGGAAGTTGGATTGTGCAAAGAAGAGGATCACATTTGCGGACAATGGGAATCGACTCTTCGATTTCTAATGTAACCCTTCGGGTGATATGTTCCTCACTAGATGCCTAGCAAACATTAAGGTTGTCAGTGCAGAGGTGACAGTGTCATCAATACCGGTGATCAAAGAGTTCGAGGAAGTATTCCGAGATATTTCTGGATTACCACCTGAGAGGGAGATAGAATTCTGTGTGGAATTGGTGCCAGGTACTCGACCTATAACCAAGGTTCCCTACAGGATGGCCCCTACAGAGTTATTGGAGCTGAAGGAACAAGTTCAAGAACTTGAGAAGTTGGGTTTTGTTCGTCCAAGTACTTCACCCTGGGGAGCACCAGTGTTATTCGTGAAGAAGAAGGATTGGACAATACGGTTGTGTATTGACTACTGGGAATTGAATAAGGTTACTATCGAGAATAAGTACGCTTTACCTCGGATAGATGATTTGTTTGATCAGTTGCAAGGAGCCACGACCTTTTCTAAGATTGATCACGGTCAGGGTATCACCAGTTGAGGGTGCGGAAGGAAGACATACCTAAAACTGCTTTCAGGATAAGGTACGAACACAATAAGTTCTTTGTGATGCCGTTTGGGATGACGAATGCTCCAGCTGTGTTTATGGACTTGATGAACAGAGTATTCAAGCCATACTTAGATCAATTCGCTATTGTCTTCATCGACGATATTTTGATCTATTCCAAGTCAGAGGAAGAGCATGAACAACATCTACGGATCGCGTTGCAGACTCTCAAGGATCACCACCTGTATGCTAAATTCAGCAAGTGTGAATTCTGGCTTCAGGAAGTTAAGTTTCTCGGGCATGTGATCTCACAACAAGGAATCACGGTAGACTCATCAAAGACCGATGCAGTGGCGAATTGGACTCAGCCAACCAATGCTACAGAAGTTAGAAGTTTTCTGGGACTCGCTGGTTACTATCAGAGATTTGTAGAGGGTTTCTCAAAGATAGCAGCCCCGTTAACTGGTTTTGACTAAGAAAGATTTGAAGTTTGAATGGACTGATAAGCATGAACGCGCTTTTCTGGAATTGAAAGAGAGATTGACAACAGTGCCAGTACTTGCGATACCAAAGGATGGTGAGAAGTTCGCTATTTTTAGTGACGCCTCTTATCAAGGATTGGGATGTGTCCTTATGCAAGACAGTAAGGTTATCGCCTATGGTTCACGACAGTTGAAGCCAAATGAATTGAACTACCCAACTCATGATTTGGAACTGGCAGCAGTTGTGTTCGTGCTTAAGATCTGGAGGCACTACCTCTACGGGGAGAAGTTTGATTTATTCTTAGACCACAAGAGCCTCAAGTATTTGTTTACTCAGAAAGAGCTTAATATGAGGCAACACCGGTGGAGGGAACTGATCAAGGACTACAACTTTACATTAGAGTATCACCCTGATAAGGCTAATGTAGTCGCTGATGCCTTAAGTCGGAAACCTTAAGGAATGATTGTTTCATTGATGTTGAGGGAATGGAAAGCCATGGAGATAATCGCAGAATTTGATATGCAGATTTCTGAGGGAAGTGTTGGGCAACACTTTGGATGCCTCATGGTACAACCAACACTTGTGAGTCAAATTATCGAGGCCCAAAAGAAAGATGAAAAATTTCAAGCATGGTTCGCCAAGATGTCAGAAAAGGACCCTACAGAATGGAAGGTTGGGACCGATGGAGGATACCGATGTCGAGACAAATTATGTGTGCCAGATTCAGGAGATTTGAGAAAGGATATTCTCGAAGAAGCACATAAATCGAGACTGACAGTACACCCAGGAGGAACAAAGATGTATAAAGATTTGAAGAGAAACTTCTGGTGGGAAGGGATAAAACGAGAAGTAGCCGAGTTTGTGTCTCAATGTTTGACTTGTCAACAAGTGAAGGCCGAACATCAGAGATCCTCAGGATTGTTACAACCCCTACCTGTTCCAGGATGGAAGTGGGAACGCATAACTATGGATTTCGTAGTTGGACTACCCCGGTCACAACAAAACCATGACGCGATTTGGGTAATTATGGATCATCTGACGAAGTCTGAACACTTCATCGCGTACAACATGACTTACCCAGTAGAAAGGATGAGTCGAATGTACCAACAGCAAGTGGTGCGACTGCACGGTGCCCCTGTGTCAATTGTATCAAACCACGATGCACGTTTTACCTCAGGATTTTGGGAAAGTTTGCAGAAGGCTATGGGAACTTTGCTCAAGATGAGTACTGCTTTCCATCCTCAGACTGATGGACAGACCGAGCATATTAATCATATTATAGAAGATATGCTGAGAGCATGTGCAATCAATTTTGAAGAGTCTTGGGAGACGCATTTGCCGTTGGTCGAATTTGCGTATAACAATAGTTATCACTCAAGTATTGGGATGGCATCATTCGAAGCCTTGTACGGACGGCCATGTCGATCTCCGTTGTGCTAGGCTGAAGTGGAAGACACATAATTATTGGGACCAGATTTGGTGAGAGAAACCAATGAGAAGATTTCACTGGTCAAGGAAAGAATGAAAACTGCACAGAGTAGACACAAGAGTTATGCGGATCAACGTCGAAAGGATTTAGAGTTCAGTATCGGTGATCACGTCCTCCTTAAAGTTTCACCCGTTCGGGAAGTAGTACGTTTTGGGCAGAAAAGAGGAAAGTTGGCACCTTATTTTGTCAGACATTTTGAAATATTGGAGTGTGTTGGGAAAGTGGCTTATCGGCTCGCGTTGCCTCCAAAGATGTCTGGTGTTCATAATGTATTCCATGTCAGTATGTTAAGGAAATACATACGGGACCCTTCACATGTTAATTTTGATGATATTGAGACAAGTCAAAATGTTGTCTACAAAGATAGATCTGTGAGGATTCTTGACCAGAGTATCAAGAGGCTGAGAAGAAGTGACGTGCCTTTGGTTAAGGTTCAGTGGAGACATCATGACGAGGGAGAAGCATCGTGGGAGTTAGAGTCAGACATGAGGACTAGATACCCCGAGTATTAAGATCTTAGTCCCAATAAGGTATGGTTTCAATCCTACTGCTCAATTTATCCGTATGGCGACGTATTGATGATTTGAAGCTTTGACACTCTTACTTTAATTGCAAAAATTAAGAGGTACAATCAGCATTTGTTTAAATTGATCGCGCATTCTTAATCTACGCAAAAAACTGAAGAGATCCATATATTACATGCACTGTTTAGAACAGAATCTGGAAATGGGTATAATTTCAGTTTGAAAATCAAAAATAGGGGAAAATGAAGAAGATGATGAAACTGTGACAACTCGCGCGCGCGACCCGCTCACGTGAGGCTCGCTCGTGCAGCCCGCTCGCGCGACACCTATCCCCATTCGCGCGCGCGACCCCCTCGCGCGACCCGTTCTCCCCCTTCACTCGCGCGGCCCGCTGGCGCGACCTGGGCATTTTAAGCAGTGTTTGTATTTTCGTATAAGGGACTATTTGGAAAAGGTTTTGAAAGTTTTTAAAGAACTGTTTGACAGATATACTATTTTAAAGGCTCACTGATTAGGTATTGGACTTATAAGAACGTTTAAGACCGAGATTTATGTTGAACGAGTATCCAGCTTTGAGATAAATAACTGTTACTACAAATTGTGAACATTGACATACATATTAGGGTCGAGGTTGTGTCAACATGCATGTGTGTAAGAAAGCGTGAAAAGAGTAAAGAGCGGCGGTCTGGTGTGTGACCTCAATATCGACTAGATATTATTCCTGGTATTGGAGGCGACAGTGTTGTGTACAGCTTAGATATCGATCGGATATTATTCCTGGTATCTAAGGCGCTCGTTTCGGATATCGATCGGATATTATTCCTGGTATCCGAAGCGATGGTATTAAGTTACGGCTTAGATATCGATCGGATATTATTCCTAGTATCTAAGGCGCTCGTTTCGGATATCGATCGAATATTATTCCTGGTATCCGAAGCGATGGTATTGAGTTACAGCTTAGATATCGATCGGATATTATTCCTGGTATCTAAGGCACTCGTTTCAGATATCGATCGGATATTATTCCTGGTATATGAAACGATGGTATTGAGTACGGCTTAGATATCGATCAGACATTATTCCTGGTATCTAAGGCGCTCGTTTCGGATATCGATCGGATATTATTCCTGGTATTCGAAGCGATGGTTGGTCGTGATCGACTTAGATATCGATCGGATATTATTCCTGGTATTTGAGGTAATGGTTGGTTGAGTCGAGTCTTGTTGAGAGAAAAGAGCCAGAAAGATGAGATGTTACATTGTTCATGCACGGTCGCATATTTATTGCTTACTTTATTCCCCCGTGACTTATGTTGGAATTGGAACCTTGAATCTATTGCTTTTAAAGTTAAATTGCACCGCTATTTATTTGCTTATATATACATTGCGAGCACTTGTTTATTTTGCTCACCAGCTTGCATAAGCTGACGGCGTTGATGCGTCCTGGACTGTATGTCCAGATTTTTAGGGTCAGGAGCAGCCAGGGTTTTTCAACTATGCTAGTTAGAGGCAAGGGACTTTCCAGGAGGCTGCTTTATATTTCTTATGTCTTTTATTTCGGGTTGTAATAGAATTTATGTTAGTTTTGAATAAGGGCGTTTGTGCCTAAGACTTGAACTTATGTAATAGTTTAGTAAGTTTTAATTTTGGAGCTTATGTTTTATTAGTAACCTTTCTTTAGAAATGCTGTTTAAGTTATTTGTTGCAGGGACAATTGGTCATATTCACTTGTCACGACCTACGAGTCCATAAAGGAAATTAAATGCTTTCCTGTATTATGCTACGTCGGGGCGTGACAGATGATGACGATACTTGCTTGATGAAATATCTGTAACCTCTGAATCACTTTTGAGCAATTCCTCTTCATGTCCTATGATATTTGAGTACATGCCGAATCTTGATTATAAGATTACATTCTTATATCATGTTTAGCTAAGCATCATTGATTTTGTATGTATCTGAATTCATGAAAAGTACGGTGATAATCCGATCGTGTGATCCTCCTACCCAAATAGTTTTTAAGTCCATCTTTGAAAACAAAGTGATTTTTCTATCTTTTCCCCAATGTTTTCGATCACCCTTTCAAAATATCTTTTGAGTTCACCTTTCGATTAAAATTCAAAAACAACCTTTGTTAAAATATGTTCCCACCTCCACATCTTTGAAGAACCCAAAAAAAGTAGGGGAACTATTTTAGAAGAAATGCTTTCCGAATGAATTCCAAAATAGAATTTCAGCCCGTTCAATGAAAAATACTTTACACTCTCGTTTTCAAATAAAAGATTCAAAATTATTGAGAATTGTCTTTTCTCACCATTCTAAGAAAATGCTTTTCAAATGAATTTCAAAATCTTTGAAAAGGTAGTAAGGATCACAATGAAAGGAGAAATTAGCGCACTTGACATAGATAAGGATTTTATTCACTTATGTGCTTACGTGTTAGGATTAGAATTTTCTTTTTATTTGGCATATAGAGTAGGCACACACACTTACATATGCATTGCATCCATGTGACATATGAACCATATGTAATAAGAGTTTTTACCAAGGGTCTTTTAAAACAAAATGTATATATGTGTGACAAAAGGAAGCAAATAAAAGTTTTTTAAAGAAAAGAAACCTTTTTGTAGGGGCAAAAATAGCATTAAGTTCAAATCAAGCCTGGTTTAGGGATCCCACCGCGAGGTTAGTAAGAAGAGAAGACACCGAAATGGCAGAAGAAAGGAACAATGAGGAAGTAGCAGGGTCGAGAATGCTGGTAGAACAACAAGCAGAGCAAATGAGGCAGCAAGCCGAAAATATGAATTGTATAATGGGAATGATAGAAGCACTGAATCACCGACCACCGCCTGTAATTCCGCCGGTTTTCGACCAACCTCTAGGGGAGGTGAAGGAGATTGGTTTGATGATCAGGAGGCGCAGTGGACTGATGCGCTGCAGGCCAACGAGGAAAAGGAGAAAGTTCAGAAAGAGAGGCTACTGATTGAGAAAATAGATAAGCTGGAAAGGGTAATGTGCAAGGTTCAGGGAGTTGACACTTATTTGTTGGAACTAAAAGGTTTATATGATGGGGTTTGTGAGGTATTACCTGCCAGATTCAAAATGCCAATCTTTGACAAGTTTGATGGAACTGGAAACCCTCAGAGTCATATCCGAATGTGCATAGGTGCCTTTTAGCCAAGTGGTTTGAGCACAACCATGATGACTGTCTTGTTCTAGCAAACATTAACTAGAGCCGCACACTCATGGTACCTTACATTAGAGCCAAGCAAAACCCGGGGCTGGGAAGAAGTGATCAAAGCATTCGTGGCACAGTATGAGTACAATCCGGACCTGGATATCACAGTCTGAGATTTGGAGACCACTAGGCAGGGAAACAAAGAATCATTTGTTGAGTATTTGAGTAGGTGGAGAGGAAAAGTAGCTAAGATGGTACAGAGGCCATCCGAGAAGGACCAGATCCGAATGTTGATGAAGAACCTCCAACCTATCTACCAAGAGAAAATGAGATTCCAGTCGATCAACACTTTTGCTGAAGTATTTGATGCAGGGACTCGAATCGAAGATGTGATCCAAGAGGGAGTGACAAAAGAAGAGGAGCATCCAAATCAGTACATAAGGCCGAACTATAGGACAAATGGAGGACAGTCGGGGGGGTCACTCTGGCCCCACTAATGTCAACGTACTGAACGGGCTGAAGAGGAAATTTGACATAACACCAAGGATGTGGGAGCGGGGGAGACAAACTACCAAGAAAATTCTTAGATTTGGGAGTATCACTGTCAACTGCTCTCGATAGGCTGTTAGCGAAAGAGCATCTCTGTCAGTGGGAAACTCGACCTCTACAAAATCCGCCTCTGCCAAATTTTCAAGGAGATCTCTTTTGCAAATTCCACCAACAGAAGGGCCACTCAATGGATCGGTGCATGAGGCTAAGGCATGAAATCCAAGATCTTATTGATAACAAGGTGATATCGGAACTGCCCGCTAGAGCTCTAAATGTCACAAGACATCCACTACCAAACCACCATGCTGTACCACCACTGCAAGGCCTCTATTTCTTGGGGATAGAAGAAACCATCTTCGATCCATCTAGGCTAATCACTAAGGCTAGGACACCAAGAAGGCCTTATCAACTACTGGAGAATCCGACAATCTATATGGTGGAAAGGGCTTCGAAGGGATGTGAAGGGAAAATGGCAGAACATATGGATTGGTGGGTTCAGGAAATGGGCATTATAGATCAGATAGAGGATGATTTGTCGTACAAGAGTGATGAAGAGGTGGGACTGAAAACGAGAGTGTGGAAAGAGTTTCAGAGCCCGACAATTTGTGGATGAGAGAAGAAGTCAGTCATCTAACCTGGTCAGGCAGACACTTCAAGCCGCACGAACTGGAGGAAGATCACCCAGGGAGGGATCTAGACAAGGGAAAAGAAAAAATGGATGAAGAAGCAGAGAAAGACAGGGTCCGGAAACAATTGAAGAAAACTCAAGCTAACATCACTATTTAGGGCTTATTGATTGCCTTAAAATGTCACAGGCAGGCGATCTTGGATGCTTTGAACCAATTTGACGTTTCCATCGATGCAACACCAGAAGACCTCGTGGGAATGATCAGTAGAATTCCGACTCTGGCTATTACCTTCTCATCAGACGACCTACCTTCCGGGAGGGCTTGTTCACAATAAACCGCTATATGTCACTATTAAATTCCTGGGGAGCACTGTACCTGCCTGTCTTGTGGACAGTGGATCTGCTCTAAACGTGTGTCCGTTCCGAACAGCTAAGCACATGGGTTTGGATGAAACAACGTTCGTACCATCTGAGCAGAAGGTAAAGGCATACAACAACACTCAGAGAACGGTCATGGGAATACTTCTCCTTCATCTAGCTATTGGGCCTGTGGAAAAGGAAGCCAAATTTTAGGTCATCGACATACCTGCTTCTTTCAATTTACTACTGGGAAGGCCATAGCTAGACAGTTTGGGCGTTATACCATCTACAGTTCATCAGAAAGTCAAGTGTGTCTGGAAGAGCAATGTCTGTGATATTCTCAAGGATAGTTGGGTTCGTCCATCTGAAGCTTCATTGAGCGCGCCAGTTTTGGTGGTACAGTTCCAAGAAGAAGAAACAGGTTTGGGAGGGTTCGAATTCATTAATATGTTGGAGGGAGAGAAGCCGAGAGAGTTCCTACCATTGTATTTCGATCAGTATGCGAGTCTGCTGGTTGCTGGTATCATGAAAAAGATGGGTTTCTTCCTAGGTATGGGATTGGGTAAGAATCATCTAGGTCTGTCGGAATTTCCAAATATCGCCACTCAGACTCACACTCATGGCCTATGCTATCAACCATCAAAGAAGGAGCTAAGAGATAAGAAGAAGGCAACTGATGCACCATTGGATCCATACCTGAAGACGCTCAATGGATTCTTTGTGAAAGAGGGAGAGGATTTCCCCTTTAGTGGCTTCCTAGAACCATGGGTAGATCAGAAAGACAAATGTATTAAGCCTGGGTTTGAGATCTTCTTCCCCCATGAATTCTCTGAGTATCAGGATCCATACCTACAGGTACTCGTGAAGTCAGCTACTCTAAAAGATTGGGTTGGTGTGCTGGATAACTCAGTCATGAAGAACCTATTGGGCGAATAAAGCACAGAAGCTAAAGGAATGGGCCAAGAAGGGGTCGTGGAAGACAAGGCTAGAAAAGAACATACTGAGGGATTGGTAGAAGAAGTGCAAGATGAGGAGACCGACATAGGAAAACCCGAGAAAGAAGAAATGGGAGAGATTACCAAGACAAGGGATTTAGAAGAGTGCTTCATCACCGATCTGGGAGGAGAAAGCAAGAAAGAGTGGGTTTTTGAGTCTAGTGATAGGTATCCCCCATACCCAGAGTTTATAATGGCCCAAATGAGGTGTCTTTCAATTTCTATGTCTGTTGTAATTGCTCCAAAGAAAATCAATGAAAGCATGACCAATTCTGCCTACTCGTATGCGCTTAATGAATGTGATGAATGTGATGACGATGAAATACCCATTGAATTGCAAAAATTAATCGAAAAAGAAAAAGAATCTGGATGTAGAATCATTGAGAACACTCTAACAATCAATCTAGGAAATGATGATAATCCTCAAAATGTTTTTATTGGCTCTACACTTAGCAAAGAAGAAAGCAAAGAATTAATCAATCTATTAAATGAATTCAAAGATTTTTTGCATGGTCTTATGGTGATATGCTAAGCATTGATCCAGAGATAATCCAACACCACATCCCTATCTTCCCTAATTCAAAACCTGTAAAACAAAAATTGAGGCGAATGAGGCCTGAATGGGCACTCAAAGTCAAAGAGGAAGTTGAAAAGCAGTTGAGAACCAGATTCTTAATGGTCACCGAGTATCTAGAATGGATCACCAATATAGTGCATGTCCCGAAAAAGGATGGTCGTGTTAGGGTCTGTGTCGACTTGCGGGATCTGAACAAAGCCAACCCTAAGGACGATTTCCCTTTACCTCACATTGATGTATTAGTGGACAATACGACGGGACATGAACTCCTATCTTTTATGGATGGGTTCTCAGGGTATAACCAGATTCTAATGGCGCCCGAGGATAGGGAGAAAACCACTTTCATCACACCATGGCGCACATACTGCTATAGGGTGATGCCATTTGGGCTCAAAAATACAGGAGCAACTTATCAGCGGGCCGCTACTGCGCTATTGCACGACATGATCCATAAGGAGGTAGAGGTGTATGTGGATGATATGATTGTAAAATGTAAGGAAAGAAGAGGTCACTTGGAGGCGTTAAGAAAATTCTTCGGGAGGTTGTGGGAATTTAGAATGAGATTGAACCACCAAAAGTGCACCTTCGGGGGGTCGCTACTGGAAAGTTGTTGGGGTTTCTCATCACTCAGAGAGGCATAGAGGTGGACCTGACCAAGATAAAGGCCATGGTTAAAATGCAGCCGCCCAAGAACAAAAAAGAGTTAAGGGGATTTCTGGGTAGAATACAGTTCATAAGCCGTTTCATCTCAAAACTCAACTTAACCTATGACCCGCTCTTTAGGTTACTCAAAAAGGAGAGAAGTTCGAATGGGATACCCTATGTCAACAAGTCTTTGATAAGATCAAAACATACCTCCAAAATCCACCTGTCCTGTCACCACCCTCACCCGGGAGGCCTTTATTGTTGTACCTTTATGTGTCCGAGGATTCAATGGGGTGTATGTTAGCCCAAGACGGGGAAGAGGGGCATGTGGAAAAAGCCATTTATTAATTGAGCAAGAGGATGACCGGATAAGAGCTGAAATACTCACCTTTAGAAAAAGCCTGTTGGGCCCTAGTTTGGTGTACCCGTCGTCTTAGGCACTACATGTTAGCGTTTCCCATTGTCCTAATCTCGTGAATAGACCCACTCAAATACCTATTCGAAAAGCCTGTCTTGACCAGTAGAATTTCCCGTTGGACCATGATGCTGCCCAAATTCGATATCAGATATGTCACTTCTAAATTTGTTAAAGGTAGAGCCATTGCTGATTACCTAGCCGACCTTGCCATCGAATCTGAGGAGAAATGGGAGTTCAAGTTTCCCAAGGAAGGGGTAATGGAGTTGAAAGAGAATTTGTGGAAGATGTTTTTTGATCGAGCCACCAACCAACTAGGCTATGGGGTTGGAATCATCCTCGTGGCACCTAATGGAACACCTACCCCGTTAGCGAGCAAGCTTAAGTATAATTCAACCAACAACACCGCAGAGTACGAAGCTCGCATAATTGGGATGGAAGCAGCCTTAGCCCTACAAGTTGGAAGGATCAACATTTTCGGAGATTCTAAGCTGATCATATCCCAGGTGTGAGGTGATTAGAGGGTGAAGCATGAGAAGTTGAGGCCTTACCATGACTACCTAGAGAGCCTAAAAGTATAGTTCCAAAAGATATCGTTCTATTAACTACCCCTTGAAGAGAACTGGTTGGCCGATTCCCTAGCAACCTTGGCCTCAATGATACAAATCCCTTCGGGAGTCGCCATGATACCGTTATCTATAGAAATCAAAAACCAACCTTCATTCGAGATGATCGCCATTATTGAAGAAGGAGATGAGTTGCCTTGGTGTGTGGATATTTGGAATTTCATTAGGAAATGGGAATACCCCGGGGGAGCTTCAGAGAAGGACAAAAAGGCGATCCGAAAGTTCTATGCCCAATTTGTGATCTATGCGGATAAGTTATGGAAGAAGTTGTATATCGGTTTCAATCTAGAGTCCTTGTATGGAAGGGAGGCTAAGAGAATAATGGAAGAGGTACATGAAGGAGTCTATGGACCCCACATGAATGGACATATCCTGGCAAAGAAGATGATTTGGTAAGGGTATTACTGTACCACTTTGTACAGAGACTGCTGCGAGTACATCCGAAGATTCCACAAGTGCCAGATCCATGCGAATCTGATGCATACCCCACCTTCCCAGCTCTATAGCATGACCAGGCCGTGGCCTTTCTCTATTTGGGGCATTGATATCATCGGTGAGATAGTTCCAAAGGCATCCAATGGACACCGATACATAATCGTGGCAATTGATTATTTCACCAAATGGGTAGAGGCAGCTTCATACCCCACGTTGAAGGCTTAGGATGTGGTGAGCTTCATAGAAAAGAACATAATTTACAGATATAGAGTCCCGAATGAGTTCATTTCAGACCATGGTAGCCATTTCCAGGGAGATGTTATCCCACTCTTAGAAAAGTACAAGATCACCCACCATCAGTCTTATCCCTATAGGCCTCAAACGAACGAAGCAGTAGAGGCGGTAAATAAGAATGTCAAAGCAATCTTGGGGAAAACGACAGACACGTATAAAGATTGGCATGAGAAGCTTCCATTCGCGTTATAGGGATATCGGACTTCCGTAAGAACTTCCACGGGAGCTACGCCATACTCATTTGTTTACGGGATAGAAGCCGTTCTTCCAGTTGAAGTAGAAATACCTTCTCTGAGAGTCTTGGTAGAGTATGAAGTAACTGAGTTAGAATGAACACGGGGGAGGTATGAGAAACTAATGCTATTTGATGAGAAGAGGTTGGCCGCAATAAATCATACTCGGGGGGTACCAAAAGAGGATAGCTCGTGTTTTCAACAAAAAGGGTCTGCCCAAGGAAGCTTGCTGAGGGTGAATTGGTCCTCAAAGAATTGAAAGTGCCTGTTTATGACCCCAGAGGAAAATTCAAACCCAATTGGGTCGGGCCATATATTATTAAGATTCTCCTTTCCAAAGGAGCAGCCTATCTTATGGACCTGGATGGGGTTGAATTTAAACAACCAATTAACCTCAATCGCCTCAAAAAATATTTTTCTTGAAGCCTTATTTTTCAAAAAACCTCCTACCTAGATGAACTACGCTAGACCTGATTCCCGCTAGGGGATACGTAGGCAACCTGCTCGGTTCGGTCATTAATAATTACCTAAAAGACACTTTCTGTCGAGACGTAAAAAAAAACCGAACTATTGCGGACCTGATACCCCTTCAGGGATAAGTAGGCAGGCTCCCCAAAAGTCTTCGGTCCACCAAAACCTAAAAAGAAAAACCTGTACTAAACTAGGGGCAAACTAGCATTTCCATAAACCACTCCAAAGCCCTAAAACCAGGGGCAAACTTCGTTTGCTGTCCGAAGAACCCAGATATTTACCTTGAACGCATCTCTGGATCCCCTGACTATCATAATGAGTACTACAAAGAAGCAAACGCGAATTCATGGCATAGAATGAGTAAAAGCTTTAAAAGCAAGATACAAAGCAAGATGAAGATCCAAGAAATGACATTAAAAGGGAAAATTTTCATGAAAGATTAAATCGGAAAGTGAACACTTTGATTAAACATGTTAGAACTATTCTTAAAAACATGAAAGCACTTTTCGAAAAGAGAAATAAGAAGATTACATTCAAAAGCGTAAAAGGATGGACAAGACTTGTCTGAAAATTTTACAAAATGAAGTTCTGTCCTGTTGTTTTATTTTCGTCCACGAATGTCTACAAAGTCTGTCCCAGGATCAGAGTCTGGATCTGAAGAAGGTACTTAGTAGCAGGCACAATCGAAGCAGGGACCCTCTAGAAAGGAGCTGACACTCTGTCATGCCAAGCTTCAATGAAATCCTTCACAATGGAAGGGAGCATGATCGAACCTCTCGTAAAATCAACAGTAAGAGCCTTAGTAACATCCTGGAGAAGCCCATACTGACGAATCACTCGGCCCGGGATGTAGAAAGTAGTAGTGCGCAAGCCAGGCAACCAAATACCGGGCTTCCCAGGAAGCCGCACTACGACAGAGCAGTAAGACCAATCTGGAAAAACTACCAAATATCACCAGGAGATGGGTTTTTGAGCCAATTAAGCCATGCATCATCCGAGTAGAACAAATGGTGAACCTCAATGCGATCATAGGGAAGTGACCTATTAAGGTGCAAAGGATGTATGAAGAGATCCAAGCGCTCCATGAACCAAAGATGTAGGATGAAAGGGGCTCCCACAGATAACATGGCCTTGGTGGCATGAGCCCGATCCAACCCTATCAAGGTTTCACCAAGAAATAGCATGACGGCATTCTTCATCTCCTGCAGACCACATGCAATGGGTATGAGAATGTCGGAAGACAACTGGAAGAGGAAGTAAGAGAGCATGGCAATCGATAGTGCACTGCACCGGATAATCTGATATCCGCCATCATAAGGATCTCCCACGGGAGCATAGATCGAGGAAAGTCACTCGAAGTCAATCTGCTTGTCACATATAAAAGAGCCCGCAGCACTACAGGATGTGTGGAGCAGGGTGGCCAAATCTTGAACATAGCCCGCCTGCACCGGGGGAACTATCAGATCCGTAAAGGGGTCGGTGTGGAGGATAGCGCTGAACTCCTCAAATAAAGGGCAAAGCTCATGGGAACCAAAGCGAAAGACATGGAAGGAGGGATCCCAACACTGAATCGCAGCTCAAAGCAAGTCTTCATTTAAAAACATTTGTTGGAAAGAGAAGAGGTTGTTCAGTCTGAAACACTCGAAATTCAGCCTATCAATGCCCGAGAGAGCATCCATCCATAGAAAGAGGATTTGGGAGCTAATGGGGGCCATTCCGGGAAGAAGTGAAGAAGTGAGAAGAATGTTTTGCAGAGTTTTGAAGGAAGAAAGTGGTATAAATAGGAGAATAAAGCTGCCTACCTACCTGCGGCAGTCAATAAAGTAGAACGACACTCAATTAAGTGCTACGCAACAGTCCGTGAATGTCGTTGTGACATTCACTTACTTCCTTTATGGTATTCACTGAGTGCTGTAAAGACCAAACCAAGTGCCGTTTGGAGTTTTATTTTGGCCAAGGTCTGTTTGTAGTATTTTCAGCCCACCTGCAAACGAGAAAACATAATAAAAGTGCGCATCATGCAGCACATGCAAACAAGACCAAGCCATGGTCACATACATCCATTCATTCGTCCATTCGTTTTAAATAAATAAAAAGGATAGAAGCATTCAAGGTTAAAATAAAAGGACCAAGCTATGGTCACACATACGAGGAGCAATAGTAAAAGCAGAAAAGATAAAAAAATAGTCGTAAAGCATACAGGTACCTATCCTACCACGGCTATCCAAAAGCCATCAGCAAAGGTAAACGTGTGTGATATGAGCATCCAAATAAAAGTGTGTGTATATATATACAGTCATCCAAGTGTATATGCCTCCTCACCAGAACACTCAAAAAGATAAAAAAAAAAAGAGGGAAAGAGAGATAAGGGTGAGGTCATCCCCGACCCAGGTCTCGAGTCTGGCGGGTCACGCGCCTGAGGGACTCCTCCTCCGACTCCGTCCCACTCGCTCCGCCTCCACCTCTACCGCCGCTAGCATTGCCACTACCGCCCCAACCACTGCCGCCACTAGTACCTCCACCACCACCTCTACCTCATCCTGCGCCACTACCCCCGGGAGCTCCCCCGTAATCTCCATCGGGATCTATCCCAAATTGCCAAAGTCGCTGCTCAAGCTCCCTCACCCGCAGAGTCAGTCTCCTGACCTCATCATCTTGAGAAAAAGGAAAGGTGAATAACATAGTCTATTTTGATAAAATCGAAAAGTGTGAATAAAAGGGAGTCAACTTGACTTACCCTGGCTCTTGCCTGAGCCTCGGTAGTCACTCGCGCCCCATCAGCCTAAGCCAAAAAATCAATAAGGGAGCAGAATAAGGATGCAAGAATAAAAAATAAGGTCCTATAAGCTTACCCTCCACTCCCGGCCATGGATCCACTCTCTGATGCTATGAGCATAAAGCTGGCCCTCCTCTGCATAGTCTCGCAGGACATGATCATACTAGAGCGGAACCGGGGGACCTCAATCATGACCTGCTCACCATAGGAAACGGTCCTGACACTCCAATCCCAAGGTGGCAAAGCTGGGGCCCAAGTCGTAGTAGGAACAGGCTGCAAGTAGAAGAAATGTAATCAATAATAAAACACTTGGAAACTCAAAATAGAAGAAAGAGTGCAGGAGCAAAGAGCACTCACCCGAGTCACTTCCATCAAAGGGAAGTTCCTCATCAGCCTCGCAGCCCGAAAAGCTGCGTATCCTTCAGGAGACTCCACGAGCGTCTAAATCGAGACTCCCGCAAAAGCAGCAATAAGTTGGGAGCCCTGGAGCTTATCCATGGCCCTCATGGAAGCAAGAAGGGGATGTGGCATAAAATAGTTAGGAACCATCAATGACTGCCTAGTCACTCTCTCACCTAAGTACAACTCACTAGCCTCGGGACCGTCCAATAGGATCCTCATCGGGTCGTACCCACCTGACTGTCGTATCACGTCTAGAGCCTCAAGAAGCACATCCCTCTAGGCTTCCAATCCATGTGCTGTACTCGTAAAGTCATCAGGAAGTTCCTGAACGAGATAAAATCGTGGGCCCCAGTCTTTCGCCCCACCCAGTCCTTTACCCACTTCAGCCCCTAGGGCATGATGAGGGCGTCCATTGGTAGCGTCTTAGGAGACATCATATGGGGATAATCGTGGGATCAAATCTGCAAAACAAAAAAGAGATAGAAGTATGAGGGTCACATTCTTTTGAGAATTGACTAAAAAGAAAAATAAAATAAGAAGGAAAAAGAAAGAAGTGTTGTATACCTCCCACGCCCTCCAGAAATGGCCAGTAGAGGCCGGATGATCCTGGGATATCTCTCCCATGTGCCTATAGAAGATGGCCAACCCAACACCAGCCCAATCATACTAGTAAATCTGGTCCATGTGCTCCAAAGATCTCACCAGCGCCACAGAGATCCGGTCTCCCTTGGTGCTCAAAAGAGAGCACCCAGTACGTACATCAAGAAACCTCGAGTCATCTGCTCGTTGGTAAAGCCTGACTGGCCTTTGAAGGTGTCCATGAACCACTTGGCCGTGACCAAGGGCTCCTCCGGGACTGCTCCAAGTAACACCTGCAACTGGTCCCACTAGCGGACTATATCCAAATAACGAAGGAGCACTCCTCCAAACAGGATCCCCGTCACTACACCATATGACCAAATTTTTAATGGACAACTTTGAAGATTACTAACGAATATTTCTGTTACTATTTTCTAACGGCTATATCCGATAGAAATGTTAAAAATCCGTTAGTTTTTTCCCACACCAGACCACCACCACTACCAGGCCGATGCACCAATACTGCCACCACTGTCGCTGCCTCACCATTGCCACCACCTCACCGCTGTCGCTGCCTCCAGCACCTTCAGCACCTTCTCCGGCGTAGTCATCTCTCTCTCTCTCAAAACACATGCATCCACAGAGCTATACACTCACAGATGTGCACAAACCCAGATCTACACACAGAATTGGGTGTGCGAAGATCTGTGCGTAGATGCACACACAGATCTTGTTTGTAAAGGTTTTTCTTCGATTTGGTAATTTTTTGAAGAACAGTTTGTACACAAAGTTTTGAATGTGTGCTCTATAAAGATCTGCGTTAGTGATGGTATTAGTCCTATTTTATATTATTAAAATTGATGAATCACTAGTGAAGGCACTTTGGATTCACCAGTGCCCTGCTTGTTTCGATGCTCTCGGTGCTAAGCTTGTTGAGAGAGATGGTTTTCAAGTTTTGCTGCATAACTGGTTAGTACTTTAATTTCTGTAATTTTTGTTCCTTTTTTATTTTATTTTATTTTTTTGGGTTCTATATGGAGTATGAGTTATTTGGTCCAACTATATGAGTTTTTTTATTTTACAAGCAAACTATATAAAATCCATTACAGAGTTTTGGTTTCAACTTCACCATTCGAGGAAAAATAATACAATAATTAGTTTTTGATGTCCCTACGTTCTTGTAAATCATATAGCAAACTTGGAAAAATTTTGCAAGGTTAGCAGGCCATTTTCATTGGGCAACAACTAATGAGTATGTATTTGTGTCTTGAGGTCACTAATTATTCTAATTTCTGTGAGGCTTTAGGTGCGGTGCTATTGTTTTTCTTTTACTAACATCCTATCTGCAACTTTTGCTCTTTGTGTAGTGACGAGAAATTCCAATTGTTCCCAGAGTAATTAAGGTAAGTAGTTTCGATTATTCATTTCATTTGAAAAATTCAAATCCTTTTTGCACCTCTTACAATTTCTACATGAAGTTTTATCCATGTTAGTACAAAGATGTTCTCATGTTGAGTCACGATTTATGTTTTAGGCTCAATGAACATCTTAAGTTATTCGTGTCTCCAAGAGTTTAGAACTTGGTGTCACTCTTAGTAAGTATTTTTTTGGAAAAAATTGAACACATTTAAGAGAATGCCTTAGAAGTATGTATGGCTAAGAAGTGATTTTTTTGGGATATCCCAAATTTGGGAACCATAGCGTTACTCAAGTAATAAGTACCCATTTTTCTTAATAAAATGCATTTGTGGACATGAACCTGAGTTCTACACATTTTGGATCTCCATTTAGTTGTTTTCCATACGTAAAAACATACTTAATGGCTTCAGCTTGTCTACTGCAATTTTTTGATCCGCAAAGTTTTGCATCATAGTTATTTTCTTTTTGGGTTGTCGTAGTTCTAAATGATTTAATTTGTTTGGCTATTGTCAGACATTAGCGGAGCTTAAAAACGAGGAGATTTTGTTAGCTAAGGAAAGAAGGCATTTGAAGAGGGTACGTTTGGTTCTGTAGATTTTTTAAACTGCGTCATCCACATTTTCCTAATTGGCAATACCTAGACATTGAATTTCAATTTCCTGACTCATCAGGAACTAGGAAACTTATGAGCCACTTTGGAGAAGCAGAGAGCCAATAATGAAAACTTGAAGAGATTGAAGGTAAAATTGTCACTCTGTTTCTTTTTTATCCTATTATATTATTCTTGCCCTCTTGAGTTTAGCTTACTTTCAATACATTTCTTTGCTTTCAATCTTCATAATTCAAGTAACCACCTTTAATAATTCATTTTGTATCAACATGGCAGAGTTATTGGATAATTTAGATATAAAATTGTTGTCTGCATTACTGTTTATTGAAGGATATTTAATAGGAACTTCTGAGTGAGTAAAGAAGTACTTAAATCAAGCATTTCACCATATAATGGACTCTTACAGACTGACCTTTTGCTATTTTCCTAAAAAGCAAGAGATAACAAAACTTACCCAAAGAAAAATGACCTCTGCATGTGCAAACATGATATGCGTTGGAGTTGCGGGGTCCGCATATAAGAACATTCATATTAGAATTGTTTGATGTTCGTGGATGATGCCTGAACTTGTGGAAAATGTTGTCTGACATGTATTATCTTGAAGTGTTTTACTTGTAATGTGAGTGAGCTAAGAAATTTTAGATTTTTGTTCTTAGGCATATAAAAGGATCTTACTACAAGTTCACTTCAATGTCAGTTTAGAACTCCACATTTGTTCGCAAGCAGCCATACTCATAAAGCCATCATATCTGCTTTGCTACATCAGAAATATGCACATCCTGTAGTTATAGAGATATATCATACATGTTATTAATGGCTAGCTTATAAAACATATTAGGGTTCAAGGCGGTATAGTTGTCTCAGTTGCATCAAGGCACACTAAGGTCTTAGGCGCTATAACAGTTATTGGAATACAAAAAAAAAAATTAATTTGGTCATATATGATTTGTTTTTGGCTGTGGAATCCACTTTGAATATGATAAATGCATTGCTTGTGAGTTGCATTAGTCCATTAGATTAACTCGTGGAAATAGGAAATTGATATTTGGATAGAGATACGTATATTTTGCTCTTGATAAAGGGACTTAATAGGATAACAAATGTGTATGTTTTGCTACTTTTTTCAAGTCCTTCGAATATCTCAATATTCTGGTTTTTGGTTGTGATGTATTGCACCTGCACATGACATTCACTTTTAGCTTATTTACTATTTTTTTAATACTCAGAATAAGACATTGTTGTGGAAAGACTAGAATGTAGACACGTTCTTTGGGATGCCTAAATTAATAAATCTATTCTCCTTACATATCAAAGAACAACTGTCGAAGAAGAAGAAAAAATATATGTGTTGATCCATATCTTGCAATCAAACAGTCTAAGTATAAAAGGTAATTAGATATTTTTTTATATTCATCTTGGAACTTTACTGTTAAATAGTAACTTTCACTTCCAGAATTATTGGCTTTAGTGGCCTATAGTGGGAAGTAATGTTGTGAAAATTTAGGTATTTCTTTGCTACATTATGTATGACAGAGAAAAAATGTAGAACTTTCATGAACTTCATAATTATTTTCCTTTTAGACAATATGTACTGAATGGTTGAAAATTTTAGACTATGTTTGGTCCATGGATTTGTTGAGGGAAAAGAAAAGAAAAAACTAAGGCTTCAATGTATAAGTTCAAAGAGCTCGACTTATTTTGTATAATGCTTCTATAGCACATCTTTAGCATAGAAAATATATGACCAATTAGAAGCTCCCTATGATTAGGTATTTTCCTAACAACCAGAAGTAGAGAATTTAGTTCAAGAACTTAATTATTCAAATGATAGTAACTGACTTTCCTATCGCATCCCACCATTTGTATCATGCCCAAAATGACTACTCCCTCTGCCCCAAAATCACATAAGCACATGTGCATAGTAGATTGTCTTCATGGAATGCACACACGTGCACATAGCACACGTGTACAACAACCCACATGCACAGTACACAGCACACGTGCACAGTACACAGCACACGTGCACAGCAGCACATGTTCCATAGAGTAGCTCATGTGTACAACACACATGTTCAATTGCACAACACAGCACGCGCATAGCACACGTGCAATGCACAGACGCAGGGCAATGCACAGCACGGGCACATGCAGCAGACGTCCACGCAAGAAGATTTTAGCACTGTGTGAGGATTGGTCTATTAAGTATGAGTTTGAGGCTATTTTCAGTCTATGAAACCAAGATTTATTGACATATCTTAGCATCATTAAAAGAGGAAGCTTTATGGAAAATTTTTAGTTGTCTATAGAAATGAAAGTAACTTATAGTTGATCTGCAAATCATTTGTAAAAGAATCATTTTGTAAAATGGTAATGTCATGTGACTTGGGTTCCTCTCTGAAATTGAATTATTTGGATGTCTGAGATTTAAAGATTAGTTTTGATCCCTTATTTAAACGGGATAGTCATTGAACCTAACTCTTATAAGTAGTTATTTTGTGATTTAGTCATTGAATAATTTGGTGAAACATGGTTAGCAGGACTCTTACTTCCAGAATTGATAAGAGATGAACCTAACTCTTTGTTTTTGTTCAAGAATTAAATCTTAACTGTCGTATTGCTATGTAGTCTAATTTTTTTTCTCTTTCTTTTTTCCATGGAACCGGTTACTGGCAATTTTATCGCATTCTATGTCCATTTGTAATCTATGGTTTCATTTGATTTTTCAGGGAGAACTATGATGAAAAGATGGAACAGTTCCTGCAAAGGTGTTTCTACCATTCTGGTCAATATGATTCTCAGGAAGACTTTGCACAGCTTGACAAGAAACTGAAGGAACATGAGGTATGTGATCATTGTTAGGTTTAGTTAAGCTCTGATACTAGAGTTTCTTGGATATTTTAATTTGAAACTAGCTTATACTTGTCTCAATCTACCATTTCTCGCTAAATCTTAAAAGACATTTTTCAGCCTGTTGATTGAATACTTTTTCTGGTTTTATTCAGTAGTTGAACTATATGTTTGTTGAACATTATGGACACAATTTGTTAATGTTGCTTGTGATATGTAATTCTTAGACCTGCATTTTAGTTGGACAATTTATGATTTCTATAACAATAAGGATATCGTCCCTATAATGGCTATTTCGACTACAGGAATAGTTTTTCATATACTGTTAGATTCCCCATCCATGAGTTTCTATTACCATGATGTTAATTCTGACATTAAGTGACACTCATATCTGTGTTAAAAAATTGCAAATGGTGTATGGAGTAAGAATCTTAAGCAATTTACTCAAATAGAGTTTATGGCTATTCTCTATCAACTATTCAAATAGCTTCCACTAATCATATCCTAATAGCTTCCCAAAGTCAGGCATATTAGGCAAACCATGTAATGGCCTTATAAATCTATCGTATACCACGATATCATCTGTATTTACACGATATCACCTGTATTTTATATCTATGCTTATTAAAAGTTGACTTACTCTTCTCTCTTTTATCATCCCCCAAGTTATCATTTCATTGCCTTGTTGTGCTCAACAAGGAAAGAGATCATCCTCATCCTTAGCATAGAAGGTCTGAAATTGAGTTTATGAAACCAGTTCACTTCTACCCTCATGATATATTACTTCTAGTAGAAGTGGTCCAAAGTAATCTAATGGTATTGTTGACTTAGCAATACTCTCATTCTACAAGAAGTATTGGGAACTTCTTCAAATATAAGACTGTTAGTTTCCCATATCTAATGTGCCTTGGACCAATTTGGTGTTTTTGAGAAGTATTGACATTGACAGTGGCAAGTCTAGTAGGCATCATGAAGTTTTTGTCCAATCTTAGAGTCAGGACACCAATTGAAAATTAGGCTCCCTGATCCTGATTAAGGGCTGCTTGGTATTATATATATTTTTTAATAATCATGGGCATTTTATGAGGTGACAAGGTTTTTGACCGTCTCAATGGTGTTACTGAATTATAGCAGTATAAGTTGATGTAAATCTTATTTCATAAGTCATTTGTGACTCTGTTCTGTCAACTTCCTGTTATTATTTATATGACGCATATTGAATGTGTGAGAGAACATCACATGTATCAAACTAGATTTTGATTATGAGAGAACATCACAGCGTTAAACTATGTGTCTTGTGGTGCTATTGTTCTTCAAACGCTCTTATGCATATTAGTATGATCATATAAAACTTGTTGAACATATAAGTCATGTTAATTTCCCTAAATTTCTTGAGATAGTGCAATTTTCAATTGAAAGAGCTTGCTATTAGATTTTTTATCCAACTTTGCTCCAGTCATTTGTGTTACATTTGATCCATTTAGTCTTTCTATATTTCGTTCATTTTTTAAACTTTCCATTGATCGTTACTCTAAATTTTACACATATGCATGCAGGTACTTTGGCACGTTGTTCCTTAGTGAAGTTGCGGAAAGAAGGCTTAGATATGAGAAGATTAAGAGTTATATGTGTGTTTAGTTATCCTTTTTAAGCAGTGAGACGAGTCCTTTCTATTTAGTTTTGTAGTCTATTTTGTAATTGATCACGGTGAATTGAATGTTGCAATGTAAGTCCAATGAATTATTTTTGTTGTATTGGGTATAGAGATGTTGGTTAGACATGAATGAATGCTTTACTTGTTATGATTACTTTGGATTATTTTTGTTGTGTTGGACATAGTAATCTTCTTATTTTGTGTGATTGGTATAGATTAATATGCTTGTTAATTAGCTGCAAAAAAAAAAAAAAAATTTGGGAAGCATATAGATAATTATTATTTTTAGATTTATGCATATTTTTAACGGATATATTCGTTAGTAAATCCGTTAGTATTTTTTTAATTTTTAGAAATTACTAACGGATATATCTGTTAGTAACAATTGACAAACTGTTAGTATTCATTATAAATCTTTTAAAATTAGTTGAAAAAAACCGTTGGTAAGTAGCTTTCTAACGGATATATCAATTAGAAATCCTTTGATTTACTAACGGATATATCCGTTAGAAAAATTAATTTTACTAACGGATATATCCGTTAGTAACATTTATTTTAACGGATATATCCATTAGTAATGAAGCCATATAGTGTAGTGCGTGATCATGCTAAAGTCCAACGGAGTCATCGTCATCTCTCCGAAATCGAACTGGAAGATGTTGGTGGAATCCCACCACCTCTCTGCCAATGCATGGAACTATCGCAGGTCGTTGGAGCTCTTCGTCAAGAGTTTGACGAAGTTTCCAAAACCTGTAGCCCCGACGAATCCCTGTACGGTCTCACTCTTCTCTCCATACCACTCGAAGCCATGAGCCAGGCTGCCGTGCCCCTTTAGCACCTTAGGCTGTAACTGCAAGAAATAATCATAAGATTTGATGTCAGTAAATAAGGAAGAAATAGGAAACAAGAAAAAAAAGAAGAAAAAAATAAGAATAATAGTAACAATAATAATAATAATAATAATAAGGAAACAATATCCGCGTTTTTGAGATATAAGGTTTTGAGAATCGTATAGCCATGAGGTATGGGTAAAATAAAAGATAGCTTCTTGGACATGACTGTAGGTAATCGACCTAAAACATGGTGGTTGCAGGGTCTTTTGAAGGATTCCATCATCAGCCACCTAGGGGGTTTTGCCCCCATCGTCGGTTGGACCTAAGCAAAGCTTGTGCCTCGGGTTTAGGCCCGAGGTCTTTGGATGCCTCAGGGTGAGGCCCGAGGTCTTTGTATGCCTCAGGGTTAGGCCCGAGGTCTTTATATGCCTCGGGGTTAGACCAGAGGTCTTGGTATGCCTCGGGGTAAGGCCCGAGGTCCTTGTATGACTCGGGGTTAGACCCGAGGTCTTGGTATTCCTCGGGGTTAGGCCCGAGGTCTTTGAAAGGGTTCTCTGACAATTGGTGGAGCCTCATGTGGTGATCAGGCAAGTACCACTGTAGTCGGGCTCATCTAGACCGAAGGAGACAGGGGGTCGGATTAGGATCGTTGGGCTCCTGATTTCTCTGTGCTGGAGACAAAGTTGAAACTGCTTGATCATGACCGATGTGAACTGGAGGTCAGGTCATGGCTGCTGGACTCAGATCGATGTGAACTGGGAGAATTGTCAGAACTCCCGGGCTGATCTCGCTTTCGCTTACTTCTGGAAGACTCGCTGCTTTCTTGCCCGGGGTCTTTGATCTTTAGAAATTCTTCAGTGTCAATGTATTTTCCAACACTCTCTACGAGTTCAACCAAGGTTACCGGTCGGTTTTTGTGAAACGACTTGGCGCACTTAGTGTGTTGAACTCCTGAGCGGAAGGCTATAATAACGACGATTTCATCAAGATCATAGATGCCGAGCTTCTCTTGATTAAACCGGCTGGTGAACTCCTTGAGGGTCTCATTATCCATTCGTATGACTGTCACTAGCTGTATGTCAGGCTTTGGCCATTCATGCATACCGATGAACTGGTTGATGAACTGCTTGCTGAGTTGCCTGAAACTACGTACCTATCGGGGTTTCAAAGAGTAGAACCATTAGGCGGCCGGGCCTTTCAAAGTGCTGGGGAAGACTAGGCAATGTAGTTCATCAGAGTTGGTGGCTAGGGCCATCTGAGCCTTGTAGGTCCGGACTTGGTCGACCGAACTTCCCGAGCCATTATAGGGATCTAGGCGAGGCTGCTTAAATTTGCGCGGGATGGCAAACCTTGTGATCTGGCTGGAGAACGGTGACTCTGTCTCGGTATTGGCCTGATTTTGAGCGCGGTTTTGACCAAGCTTTTTGGCCACTCCGTCAATCTGCTTCTGTAAGTCCTTGATTCGGGCTTCCACTCCTTCCCGACCGGTATCTGAGGGGTTAGTCGGGTCAGTGGAAGAGGCTTCTTTTTCATGGTAGTGTACTGTCCTCTGGGATTGGGCTTGGCTATGACTCCGTTTCATCGTGTGCCTTCAGACAACTCGGCTCTTGACCAAGTGATCCTGGACTGATTCCCGGTCCATATGCTCCTGCCTTTGCTCTCAGGCAGTACACCTACTGTTGATGTCTCTGGCATCCTCAACGGGGGATGGGTTGACTCGGGCACGTCGTTTGGTCAAGATCAGTTTCCGACCGTGCGCAACGTTCCCGGGTCGTTTCCTAGCCACTAGAGGACGGCTTTGCTAGGACAACATGGCTTCGATTTGTTCAGATGTCATGACTGCTGCAGCCGGTGCCGGGGCAGGAGGAACATCCCGATTGGACTGCTGATCAGCCTTCTTACCTTTCTTCGGTGGTATGACGATCAGTCAAGAGATTTGTTGATGAGAAGACTTGTCGATTCCCATAGACGGTGCCAAGCTGATGATGCTAAAAATTGGTAAGAGTAAAGTAGAGCAGATAAAGGAGAAAGAGAGAGACTATTTTTTTGTATGTGGTTCGGCACTGTTAATGAAGGAACCTACATCCACGGCTGTGTCTAAGCATGTTCACTATACTGTAAAAGAGCCGGGGGCCTGTAGTGAACCAACAAGTCTGGAGCTACCGTAGGCCGGCCAGGCATGTTGATGAATGCTATAGAGATGCTGTGTAGACTGAAAAGTCGGCCCCCTTAATGGGGGGTGAGAGGTCTCTTTTATAGATGTAAGAGACCTACTCGTACATGGATAAGGAAATATAATCTAATTAGGACGTGATTGACACCAATCAAGTAAGTTTCCTAATTTTATAAGGACTGATTGACATTAATTGTGGGGGTTTCCTAATTGGATTAGGAAATAGTTTGCACTTTCCATTAGTTTTTTAGTTTGAGTAGGAAACTGCCCGGAATGCTCGAGATCATGCCTGTGGGCCCGGATGAGCTATTCCTATGGTGGGATGTGCCTGTGCGGTCTTCCCGACCTATTGACCGGGTCGTGGATGAACCGCTCGGGAGGCATCAGGTGGACCAAACCGCTCGGGATGATGCTTGTTAGTAGTTGCAGAATAGAACCGCTCGGGCATGGGCTAACTTTGGGTGTATCAACATACAATACAATGGAGATGTATACTTACAGTGGTTAGTCCCGCTCGGGATCGATGCAAATAAAAGAAACATGTCATGATATGTAAAAGGGAATGAGAAGACTTACATTGAGTTGACTCAAGCGAAGTCGCAAAAAGCAAAAAGAAAAAAGAAAAAAGAAAGGAAACGTGCAATGCAATTATGCAACAATTGTAGATAAGATGTCTCTGACACATAAGCACATAAACAGAGACTATCCTAAAGGAATTGTGTTGTTGGAAATAAAGTTGTAAACCTAGAAAAATTCTAAGAGAAAGGATAGTGATAGTACACGATACATGGGCACTAAGCCAAATATAGACAAGGCAAACCCACAAATCGAAGTCCGGATCCACGACATTCAATTCTCTGCACTAAGACACCAAGAAATACCCAAGCATTGCAAAAATACAAAAAAAAAAACAAATGATATGCATGATAAACAAGGAAAGGATGTCGTCAATCAAATTTTCAGATTTAGCAACCTCTAATGAATCCTATCAAAAGTGGTCTTAAACATGAGCTGGGTTAAAACCCTTTTACAGAAAGTTAGATACATGTCTTAGGGAACTTCTCCAAAAAAGTAGAACCTCTTTACCATTTTTGAAGTTTGAGAAATCAGAGTTTTGGGAACAGTGGACCAGGACTGTACACTAATCTTGTAAAAATCATACTAAATTCTCCAAAAATCATGTGAAGCTCTATTTGGTATCAAAAGAAAGCTATTTTATTGTAGTTTGTAAAAAAAATTAATCCCATGGACATGTGATGAACTTAAGGTTTCTAAAAAGTTGTTTTGAACAGACTCTATTATTCTGGAAGTTTGATATCATTTGACAAATGAATGCAAAACACAATAGAAGTATAATAGAAGTTCATGAATTATGTTAATCAAGTTATTCTAAACTTTTAATCTCTCATCCATTTATCCTAGATGATTCCTAAACCATGTTTTATTCATCAATTGTTGTTGTGTGATCAAGGTATGACCATTTTGTATACATAATCATAATTCTAGTTAAATCTAGAAAATTCCAGAATAGTTGTATCAGCTTCAAACGCTTAGAAAACGATCTTAACTCGATCGCATGATCACAATTTATATCGGCATATAGATACATGAGTTAGGAATCATCCTCAAAAAGCATAACATCGATAACTATTATAGATTTTCTGAAATTGAATCACAAAGACACTATGTTCAAATCTGTTCACTGATTTCTCAACAATTTCTAAAAAATAGCATATGGATCCTAGAGGTTCTCAAAACGGATCGAATGAAAGCTAATTCATCAAATTTTATCCAGAAAATTTGAAATCCATCAAACTATGGGTTTTGGTGGACCAAATCCTTTGGACAAAACCAATATGTTTTGTTGAATTTTATCTAGTTCATTTTAAAGTGTGAGAAAAACATCTTAGGTGATGATTGAAGTTTATTAGAGAGATCAAACTCATAGATCAACTTAATTAACATGATTCTCAATCAATTTAGCCCTCAAGTTCAATGAAGAACTTTAGATCATGGATCAAAGGGACTTATAAATATCCTATTGGAGATGAAATTCAAAAAGAATTCTAGGTAATAAGAATAATCAAGAGATAGGTATGAACATAGGAATGATCCTCCTCGTAGATTATACTTCCAAACTATCATAGAATTCAAATATATATATATATATATAATCATGTATGCATGGATCTTAATTAAATAGAAGAATGAAATCAAAATTGAAAATCAAAGTAAAAAATCAATCTCTAATTATAGATTATCAATAAATCAAAGAGACTTGGATCTAGTCATGTGAGTGTGTGAAGAACAAGAGAGGAAGAAGATGAGTGTTCTAAAAAATAAAACAAAACTAAACTAGACCCAAGTTTTAAAGATCTATATATAAGAAATAGGAATTAGAGATGAATATTGATGTTTACCTCTTGGAGGATTCTCAATTATATGATCAAACTTGATTTGAAGATTCTTCTTCTTCAAGTGTGCTTGAAACTCTTCAAGCACTCATCCATGGAAGTTAATGGAGGCAATTGGTGTCCAATTGTAATCTAATTATCCTAAGATTAATTCATGAAACTTCAATTCATAATTCTCTCTCTCTCTAGAAATCTCTTAAATTGAAAGTAAGTATATCGTCAAGTATATTCAAAGCGTCTTCAAGATGACTTAAGATTTAGATGCTCTCTAGATCTTCCAATTATATCAAGATTATCTCACATGGAACTATATATAAAGTTTTGAAAACTTAACTCTTATGTTACAGGGTTGAAACATGATTTTAGAGAGTAAAAAATGGTTAAAATGGCCATTTCGGTGACTAAACGCAGTTTTCAGGCAATTTCCTCGCAGTGGGAAGCTTCTAGAAGGGTTTGAAACTCGAAAAGCTCGATGGAGGGGGCAACATGTGGGTGGAGGCTTTAGTTGGACCCGCACCCCCTTTGTGGGACCTTCCACCTACTTTTCCAGCATCCCTGGTTGCCCTCAAGCTCTGTTTAAAATATTAGGTGCACTACTTTTCCAGATTTCATAAAAATGCTTTTTGGTGTCCGAAATTGTCTGTTTACGTACTGTTGCAAAGTTGTCGAGTTGAATTTCAGTATAAAAATATTCCAGGAGGTTTTATAATGAAAATTGAAGTTCAATTGATGTCCGAAAGTCCTCTGGAACTTTCATCGTCTTTTTGAAATCAAACGACGTCTTTTCCAAAATTGCTTTCAAATGTGCGACGATTTCAAACTTTTCTTCAAAATTGAATCTCTAGATACCTAAAATACTGCATTTAGAACACTTTATGTTCATATAACCCTGAGTGAATATGAATTCTTAGAGGCGATTTTGACAAAACCGGGATTTATGCATGGAAAAGGACTTTTCTGAGCTTGAAGTCACTTTCTGAAGTTCGATCTTTCGATTGTGTGGAATCCAGTACTTTCCACAGGGTACTTTTCATCATCCAATCCTCCAAGACATTGTCCACCCTAAATCCTATCAGTGTGGTCAAAATTGGGGGTATACAAATATATCCTAATCTTCTCTCAAATTAGTAGTCCTTGGAGACTAAACATGACCAAACCACATAAATCTCTATGGAATATAGATGGGATTCTATGAAATTACTAGTTGGAAGATTCAAATCATGAACTAAGACTTGAATCCATCCTATCATGTGTGGATATAACTATGACCTACCTTAATTCTCATATAAATCATAAGATCATAGAGAATCAAAGGATCAAATTCATAGGACTTGATGAGATATTGAAGATCTCACAAATCCTAAAAACAAAAAAAATAAAAGAAGGATAAATTTAATTTTACTTTATAATTCATTTGGACTTAACCCAAGGCTTGTTTAGATCCAAATTAATGAAGAGAATAAAAAAATAATTCAATCACAAATTCTAGAGGTAAGAAGAGAATAAAAAAATAATTCAATCACAAATTCTAGTGGTGTGTGATGAAATGAGGTAAGAAGAAAGGTTTTAAATATGTGTAAAAGTCCTAGATCTATGAATTTGTGATTGAATTCTAGACTAATTCTAGAATGAATTAGAAGGTTACCTCTAATAACCTCAAGAGTTTTCTTAGTTTTGATGAAGATCTTCCAAATTCTCCAATTCCTTGTTCAAATTCTTCAAGGTTCTTGCGTGTTTCCTCCAAAATCCTCTTAATCTCTCTCTATTATGTATAATCTATATAGAATTCTTGCTTTCTAAAAAAAAGGATCCCAACAATGGAGATGAAGACCTCCTTATATTGACCACTCTCCAAGGGTGAATTAGGTAAATTCGGGTGAAAAATCCATGTGCAAGGATATTCCATACGTATTTGAGAAAAACAGTCTGTTATAGCGAGCGGCTCTCACTGACTTGTTTGCGACACTCAGAGAATGAGTGTCACTGGCATCGCCGCGAGCCGCAGCTAACAGAATTGTTCACCTTTTTTTATTATTTATTTTTCAAATATATATTTATATACTAAATACATATTCTTATATATATATATATATATTTTTGTTTTCTTTTTCTTATCGTTTCCTTTTCTATTCAAAATTCTTTTTTCTTTTTCGTTTCTTTTCAAAATTCTTTTTATCATTTTATTTTCTTTTCAAAATTATTTTCTATTATCTATGTTTATTATTATCAGTTGTATTTTGAAACAAATTTTCAAACTCTCTCTCATATATGCACTTCATATCTTAGTTTCCCTGAATACCTGATTTCTCTCTTTTTCTTCTTTCTTCTTTTTTATTTTGAAAATGATTGAAGAATCTTCTGTAGACACCCCGATTTTGACCAAACATCGGATTAAGGGGAGTGTTGCCTCTAGATCCGATGATGACAATGTCCGAATTATCTTGGACTTCCAAAAGTTGATCCAAGCTCTTCAAAAGGGTCTTCAATTTGAACAAAAGAGAGAAAAGAAGAAAAAGAGGGAGAAAAGGAAAAATAGAGGAAAAACGACACATGGCTTATATTTGCGGCACTCTCAGGTTGCCGCTGCGGCACTCCCTGATTGTCGCATGGCAGTTGGTAACTGCTGCAACGGTAATCAGTGAAAGCTACGAATATACATCAAATGCTGCGAAATTCAGAATTCTAGAAAAAACGGCAGTTCGCGGAGTTGTCTGCGGCATCCATTGAGTGTCGCATCAGCATTCATTGAATGCTGCGTCGGTTGTCAGTGAGTGCCGATCCGGCACTCATTGAGTACCACTTCCATCTCCACTAAGTGTCGCATTTTTGTGGCTGTCAGCTTTGAAATAGTACGTTTGTACCTTCAAAAGGACATCTGAAATTAGGATTTTTGTCGTGAAAATACTAAAATACCCCTTCAAAAATTTCCTATATATAGGGGATGAACATCCCATTACAAAAGATCTTGAATTGGTGAGTATTTTGGCTTAGATTCCTAAATTCCCTTATTTTCTACCTCTTAAAATTTTCTAAACACAATTAGGAGTAAGTCTTTTTAAAAAAGAAGAGCTAGAAGGAGAGTTTGATTAGCTTGGGAAGATCCTAAAACAACCAACAAGTTGATGATACTTGGAGGTAATCTCTACGTAATTAGTCTCTAATTCTAAGTTCAATCACAATATATGGGACTCTTCATGGTTCTTTGAACATATAAATATTGTGGTTAAACTTATATTCCTTGATTTGGATCAAAATAGCCTTAGGTTTAAGGCTGAGTAATCATGAAGTTCTTTTAGATATTACTTGAGTCTTGGCTCCCTTTTCTTTTCTTTTCTTTGATTATAATCATCTCTTAGGACTCATAAGACTATCAATGTCTTTCTTGAGCCCCTTAGACTTGAAATCCCTTAATCTTCTTGTGAACTCATGATTCAAGAGAGGGCTAAGGTTGATATTTGTATGTTTGGTCAATGAATCTAAACATACCATCATGGTTTAGGTTCATTATTTTGAGATTTCATAAAGTTGATTCATACTTTATTGAGGTATATAAATACAAGTGTCATTAGTTTCCAAGGACCACCAAGTGGGAGGATAAGTAACTTAGGCTAAGCCAAACTCAGTGGCTTGATAGCCAAAGTTAACATGTAAAAGGCATATTTGACAAACGGTGCAGTGAGTTCACTAACCATTTTTGATCAATGCTTTTTAGTTAAATAACGAACCATTGGAATTAAATGAAACCAACTGAAGATTATCAATAACACAAAGTTTTATTACTTTGATTTTTGTTTTAATGAGATTTCATGTTTAAGGTGGTTTGGTCTTGGGTTTTGTGAATCAATAACATTATGCCCAGAATTTCAGAATAGAAACACATTTTTAAAGTAATTAAATCAGAGCTTTAATCAATCATTCTTGGTCCCAAATAATTTTTTATAAGAAGTTTAATGTGTTAATAAGATCCTCTAAAAAGATTAGAGTCTTTCTCATTTGTTTACTATTTTTAGAAAATCATTCAAAATCTCTGGACAAAGAGTTGGAAATTTCTTGGTGATGTTTATTGTTTGTCTAATTTTCGGAGATTAAACCATTGATATTTAATTTTTCTTTTTGTGTTGGAAGCTAGACTTACAGAAGCATCTTGTGTCCAAAATTCATTAACATCAAACCATGGGAACTATGCTTTTCCAATTTTTTGAAGTTTTGATTTGCACTCTCTGTAATTTTCAGAATTTTTGGACAGATTTGGTGAACTTTGTAAATAATAGCTCAAATGACCTTTCTATGTTCTAGGGTTCAAACCATGCTTTAATAATGATCAGTTAAGCTTAAAGTCAGAGGTTAAAGGATCCAAATCAATGAATAACTTCATAGCTTACTCTTGTTCATTTTCATGTATTCACCCATATAGATTTATACTTGTAATTAGAGTCCACATTGTACTAAGAATTCATTAATTATGCCAATTCTTTCCTACTTGATAGATTTAAGTTAGAAGCTTAGGATTAGTTATTTGATATCTTGTTTGAAGCATTTGGACTAACCCTTTGTTTTGTAGCACTATTAAGGTATGATTTCCCAAACCCCCCTCTTTAGCTTATTTAATTTCTTAGTTTTATTGATTTTTTGACCTCATGTGTGAAACCTTAGAATTAGGTATTACCTTATGTGTATATGTGATTAGAGACCTTGTATTAGGATTTCTACTTTTTGTATGTATTGCACGTTTAATACTCGCGGCCAGATCTCGGGTAATTTCTCTTGTTCCCTATTGTGTATCATATAGCTTGCTAATCAACTTACATGGTTTTGGATGATATTTTTACCATTAGCTATCTTACACCCTTTTAGACATGCTTTTGCAATGTATATATATATATATATATATGTATTATTTGAGGGCATGCATAGATTAATAAATTCGATTAAAAGGATGTTGAGCAAAGGCCTATTGCGAGATAGGATGAGAAGGGGGCGTTTTAGTCTGTCGGGCTCCTTCCCCTCTCATTCCATAATCCATGGACCTAGAAATCTCTGGTTTCCAAAAAAGATCGATTTGTTTTAAAATGGTTTCTTAATTTTTCATTTTAAAATTAAGTGGTGACTCGTGTTTTGTGTTTTGAATTTAGAAAAGGATTGTTTTTTTCTAGAAAAGCTGTGGTTAAGAAAAATTGCGATATCCACAATCTGGCGACTCTACTGGGGATCGAACCCAGAATCTCTGGTTTCGCAGATCAGAATTTTTTATTTTAGGTTCACTCAAGGATTAGACTTGAAAGCATCCTTTTAATCGAATTAATTAATTAATTTTTGTGTGCCCGTTGCATTACACTTGCATGTCTTGACAGTCGATTGTATGGAACTATGACCTTGGAGGCTTGGGGCAACCTGGTCAGTCAAGCTATCATGGGACTGTGTGATCACCCTTGATCTTGTACCATGTGTTGGTATATTAAACGGATATCGAGTATGTGTCAAGGGTCCCTTATTTGATGAAAACCTGGCCTTTGCATGGTAGCTTCTATAGAACCTTTCAAAATTAGGGAATAAATTCTTGATTAGGATTATGTGCTAGGGAGATTTGTATGCCCGGAAGGGATTACTTGAGACGATGACGATACTTTCTTGATGAAAGATGTATAACCTCTTAATCACTTTTGAGCAATTCCTCTTCATGTCCTATGATATTTGAGAACATGCCGAATTTTGATTGTAAGGTTACATCTCTTATATAATGTTTAGCTAAGCATCATTGACCTTGTATGTATCCGAATTCATGAAAAGTACGGTGATAATCCAATCATATGATCCTTCTACCCATAAAATTTGTTCGCATCTTTGAAAGCAAACAAATTTTCACCGTCTTTATTATGAAATTTCAATCACTCTTTTGAGTTCACTTCTTGATTAAAGAACCAAATTAATCTTTTGGGAAATTTTTTTAGGAAAAAATGCTTTTCAACGCAAAGTTCAAACCAGTCGTCCTTATTGAGAAATGTTTTCACATCTTCAAATAAAAGATTCAAAATCCTTGATAATTGTTTTGCAAAATCTCATCATTTAAAGAAATGCTTTTCGAAAATTTTGAGTGTCTGACCTCAGAAAGGGTAGTAAGGATCACAATGAAAGGAGAAATTGGCACATTTGACATGAGTAAGGATCTTATATGCTTATGTGACTATTTGATTAGGGCTAGAATTTTCCCTTTCTTTGCATGTAGAGTAGGCACACACGCACACATGCATTACATCCATGTGACATATGGACCATTCATGAAAGTTTTACCAGTATCTTTCAAAATAAAAGGAGGTCATGTAAAAAAATAATAATAATCGAAAGTTTTTAAAATCATTAAAAATTCTTTTGTAGGACAAAATAGCATCAAGTTCGAGCACGGTTTGGTTTAGAGGTCCCATAGCAAGGTTAGTAAGAAGGGAAGAGAACATTGAGATGGCAGATGAAAGGAACAATGGGGAAGTGGCAGAATTAAGGACACTAGTAGAACAAATGAGGCGACATGTTGAGAATATGAATCACATGATGGTCATAATGGAAGCAATAGTACGTCCGCCATCGGTCGTAAATCCACCAAACAATGATCCACCAATTAGTGTAGAAGGTTGGTACGATGACCCCGAGATGCCCAGGGTCGAGGTTCCCAGAGCAGAAAGGGAAAGGGTGGAGAGGGAAAAGACTGACAAAGGGAGGATAATGACCGAGAAGATAGAGAAACTAGAAAGAGTGATGCGCAAGGCTCAGGGGGTCGACACTTATCTGATGGAATTAGAAGGTTTGTACGATGGGGTTCGCGAGACGGTGCTTGTCGATTTTAAGCTGCCAATTTTTGATAAGTTTGATGGAACAGGGAATCCTCGCAGTCATGTGAGGATGTATATCGGGGCCTTCTAGCCTAGTGGATTGAGCACCGCCAAGATGGCCGTCTTATTTAAGTAGAATTTAACCAGGGCTGCTCTGTCTTGGTATCTCATACTTGAACCAAGTAAAACTAGGATCTAGGAGGAGGTGATCAAAGCATTTATGGCACAGTATAAGTAAAACCAAGACTTAGATGTCACCATCCGAGATTTGGAAACCACCAGGCAAGGGAACAAAGAATCATTCGCTGAATACTTGAGCAGATGGAGGGAAAAGGCAGCCAAGATGGTGTAGATGTCGTCCGAAAAAGATCAGATTTGAATGTCAATGAAGAACCTACAGCCAGTGTATTAGGAAAAGATGAGGTTTCATTCAATGAACACCTTCGCTGAGGCGTGGGAACAAGGATAGATGATACAATGCAAGAAGGGGTAATCAAGAAGGAAGAATAGCCGAATTGATATAGAAGGCTGAGCTATGGATCAAATGGAGAACATTAAAGGAGTCACTCCAGCCCCACTGATGTCAATGCATTAAGTGGACCGAAAAGAAAATTTGACATTACACCAAGAAGAGGAGGGGACAAACAACCATGGAAGTTTTCAGATTTGGGGGTATCACTGTTAACTGCTCTCGATAGGCTAATGGCGAAAAGGCATCTTCGCCCGTTGGAATCCTGACCTTTACCAAGTTTGCTTCCACTAATCTTCATAGAAGATCTCTATTGTAAATTTCACCAACAAAAGGGTCACTCTACGGATCGGTGCACAAGGCTGAGGCATGAAATCTAGGACCTCATTGATAACAAGGTGATATCCAAGCCGCCTGTCAAAACTCCTAATGTTACTAGAAATCCACTGTCGAATCATCATGCTATACCATTGCCATAAGGCCTTTATTTCTTGGGGATAGAAGAGACAACCTTTGACATGTCTAGGTTAATCACTAAAGTCAGGACACCAAGGAAGCCGTATCGGCTACCGGAAGAATTAATAATCTGTACTCTGGGGAATCAGTCGGGAGGATGTGGAGAGGGAACGTCAAGGCAAGCGAATTTTTGGGCTCAGGCGACTAACAACACTGATGTGGACCAGGTAGAAGATGACCTATGGTATATAAGTGATGAAGAGATATAAATTGAGAAAGAGAATTTGAAAGTTGTTTCAAAAATTGACAATTTATGAGCAAAGGAAGAAATTAGTGATCTAACCTGATCTGGCCGACACATCAAATCGCATGAGCTAGAAGAAGATCACTCGGGGAAGGAATTGGACATGGGAAAAGAGAAGATGAATATAGAAGAAGAGGAAGATAGGGTTTTGAAGCAAATGAAAAAACCCCAGGCTAATATCACCATATGGGGTTTGTTGATCGCCTCTAAGCGCCACAGACAGGCAGTCCTTGATGCTCTAAATCAGTCTAATGTTTTTATCGACACAGCACCAGAAGATCTCATGGGAATGATCGGCAGAATTCTGATTCTGGCTATTACCTTTTCATCAGATAACCTGCCTCTAGGAGGACTCGTTCACAATAAACCGCTGCATGTAACTATAGAATGCCTAGGAAACACTATAGCTACTTGTGTTGTTGACAATGGGTCTGCTCTAAATGTGTGTCCATTTCGAACAACTAAGCACATGGGTTTGGATGAATCAACGTTCATACCATCTGAGCAGAAGGTGAGAGCGTATAACAACACTTAGAGGACAGTTATGGGAATAATTCTTCTCCACCTCGCTGTCGGGCCTTTGGAAAAAGAATCCAAATTTTAGGTCATTGACATCCCTGCTTCTTTTAATTTGCTACTAGGAAGGTCATTGTGGGACAGTTTGGGTGCCATATCATTGACGATCCATCAAAAGGTCAAGTGTGTCTGGAAGAACAAAGTTTGTGATATCCTTGGGGACAGTTGGGTCCATTTGTCTGAAGCTTCATCAAGCGCACCAATTCTAGAGGTATAGCTACAAGAAGAAGAGATGGGTCTGGGAGAGTTTGAGTTTATCAACATGTTAGATGATGCCAAGCCGAGGGAGTTCCTACCACTCTATTTTGATCAGTATGCAAGCCCACTGGTCACAAGGATTATGAAGAAGATGGGTTTCTTCCCGGGCATAGGACTAGGAAGGAATCTCCAACGTTTTTCGGAATTTCCAAAGATCCCCACACAGACTCATACTCATGGTCTGGGTTATCAACCATCGACAAAAGAGCTAAGAGTAAAGAAGAAGGTAGCTAACGCACTATTGGTCTCGTACCAAAAAATGCTCAACAGGTATTTTCTGAAGGAGGGAGAAGATTTCCCCTTTTGTGGCTTCCCAGAACCATGGGTTGATAAGAAGGATAATCGCTTAAAGCCAGGGTTTGAGATTTTCTTCCCCCATGAATTCTCCGAGCATCAAGATCCATATCTGTAAATGCCCGTGAAGTGTGCTACTGTCAAAGACTAGATCGGTGCATTAGAAGGACCAGCTATGCAAAGCCTGTTGAGTGAAGTGGCCGCAGAAATCGAAGAAGGAATCATAGAAGCCAGGGTCAAGGAAGGATGTGTTGAGGAGGCAGTGGAAGAAGAAAGTGGGAAAAATGGGAAAGGTCAAGATGAAAGGAAGACCGGTGAGAATGAAGCAAGGGAAGTTTGGCCAAAAAATGAAGAAGAACTAGGGAAAGAAGAAATGGAAGAAATTACTAAGACTGAGGATCAGGAAGAATGCTTCATTACTAAGCTGGGAGGAGAAAGCAAGAAGGAATGGACTTTTGAGTCTAGTGATAGGTATCCCCCACACCTAGAGTCTGTAATGGTCTAAATGAGGCGTCTTTCAATTTTCATGTCTGCTGTAATCGCTCCCAAAAACAAAATCAATGAAAGTATGACTAATTCTGCCTACTCAAATGCGCTTAATGAATGTGATGATCATGAAATACCAATTGAATTGCCAAAATTAATTGAAAATGAAAAAGAATCTGCATGTAAATTCATTGAAGACAATCTAACGATTAATCTAAGAATTAAATATAATCCTCAAAATATTTTTATTAGCTCCACACTTAGTAATGAAGAAAGCAGAGAATTGATCAAACTATTAAAAGAATTCAAAGATGTTTTTTGCATAGTCCAGCACCATATCCCCATCTTTCCCAACTCAAGATCGGTAAAACAGAAATTGAGGCGAATGAGGCATGAATGGGAACTCAAGGTTAAAGAGGAAGTTGAAAAGCAATTGAGAGCCGGATTCTTGATGGTCATCGAGTACCCTGAGTGGATTGCCAACGTTGTGCCGATTCCGAAAAAGGACCGTCATGTTAGGGTATGTGTCAACTTTCGGGATTTGAACAAAGCCAGCTCTAAGGATGATTTCCCTTCACCTCACATTGATGTGTTGTGGACAATACTACAGGGCACGAACTCCTGTCTTTTATGGATGTGATTTCAGGTTATAACCAGATTCTAATGGTGCCCGAGGATAAAGAGAAAACCACTTTCATCACACCGCGGGATACATACTGCTATAAGGTGATGCCATTTAGGCTCAAAAACGCGGGTGCAATATACCAGCAGGCTGCTACTACATTACTACATGATATGATCCACAAGGAAGTAGAGGTGTATATGGATGACATGATTATGAAATCTACAGAGAAGAAAGGACACTTGGGGGCGTTGAGAAAGTACTTTGGGTGGTTAAGAGAATTTAGAATGAGGATGAACCCGCAGAAATGCACCTTCAGAGTCACCACCGGAAAGCTGCTAGGATTCCTTATCACCTATGGAGAAATAGTGGTGGATCCGACCAAAATAAAAGCCATAGTTGAAATACAGCCGCCAAAGAATGAGAAGGAGTTAAGGGGATTCTTGGGAAGAATACATTTTATAAGCCGCTTCATCTTAAAGGTCACCCTGACGTGTGACCCGTACTCAGGAAAGGAGAAAATATTGAATAGGATACCCTATGCCAACAAGCCTTTGACAAAATTAAAACTTATCTCCAAAATCCACCTGTCTTGTCACCACCCTTACCCGAAAGACCTTTATTACTATACCTTTCTGTGTCCGAGGATTCAATGGGGTGTATGTTGGCCCAAGAAGGAGAAGAGGGACACAGAAAAAGCCATTTATTATTTAAGTAAAAGGATGATCGGATACGAGTTGAAATACTCACCCTTAGAGAAAGCTTGTTGGGCCCTAGACTGGTGTACCCGCCTCCTTAGACACTACATAGTAGCCTTCCCCGTAATCCTAATATCCCGAATGGACCCACTCAAATACCTATTTGAAAAACCCATTTTAACCAGTAGAATTTCTTGATGGACCATGATGCTGGCTGAATTCGACATCAAGTATGTCACTGCCAAATCTGTGAAAGGAAGAGTTGTCGCTGAATACCTAGCCGACCTTATAATAGAATCCGAAGAGAAGGGCGTGTTCCGATTCTCGGACGAGGGGGTTATGGGGATAGAGGAGAATCTATGGAAAATGTGCTTCGATGGGGGCTGCTAACCATCTAGTCTATGGGGTTGGAATCATCCTTGTAGCACCCGACGGAACCCCTACCCCTTTAGCTATTAAGTTTAAGTACAACTCAACCAATAACACGGCAGAGTATGAAGCATGCATAGTTGGGATGGAAACAACACTGGCCTTAAAATTCAAGTGGATCGATGTTTTTAGGGACTCTAATTTGATCATATCTCAAGTATGAGGTGATTGGAGGGTGAAGCATGAGAAGTTGGGACCCTACCATGACTATCTAGAGAGTTTGAAGGTGCAATTTAAGAAGATATCGTTCTATTACCTTCCCCGAGAAGAAAATTAGTTTGTTGACTCCCTAGCGACCTTAGCCTCGATGATACAAATCCCCTTGGGAGTCACCATGATCCCGTTATCCATAGAAGTAAGGGACCAACCCTCGTTTGAAATGATCGCAACCCTATAAGATGAAGGAGAAGTACCTTAGTACGAGGATGTTTGGGAATTCATTAAAGAAGGAGAGTACCTCAAAGGAGCTTCAGAAAAGGAAAGGAAGGCGATCTGAAGGCTCACAGCCCAATTTGTGATCTACGTGGATAAGTTATGGAAGAAGTCCTATATCGGGTATAATTTGGAGTGTTTATATGGAAGGGAGGCTAAGAGAATAATGGAGGAAATACACGAAGGAGTTTGTGGACCCCACATGAATGGGCATATGTTGGCAAAGAAGATAATCCGGCAAGGGTATTATTGGACAACCTTGGACAAAGATTGCTGTGAGTATGTTAGGAAATGCCATAAGTGCCAGATCCATGCAAATCTGATGCATACCCCACCTTCCCAACTCTAAAGCATGACCACACCTTGGCCATTTTCTTTGTAGGGTATTGACATTATCGGCGAAATAATTCCAAAAGCCTCCAATGGACATCAGTACTTAATTGTAGCAATCGATTATTTTACCAAATGGGTGGAAGCCGCATCATACGCAACTTTTAAGGCTATGGATGTGGTAAACTTCATCAAGAAGAACACAATCTACAGATATGGGGTACCAAGTGAGTTTATTTTGGATCACGGCAGTCATTCCCAAGGGGAAATCATCCCGCTCTTAGAAAAGTACAAGATCACCCATCATTAGTCATCTCCGTATAGATCGCAAATAAATGGGGCAATAGAAGCAGTAAATAAGAATGTCAAAGCAATCTTAGGAAAAATGACAGACATGTATAAGGATTGGCACGAGAAATTACAGTTTGCACTATGGGGATACCGGACCTCTGTGAGAACATCTACGGGAGCTACGCCGTATTCTTTGGTCTATGGTATGGAGGCTGTCCTTCCAATTAAGGTAGAAATACCATCTCTATGGGCTTTAGCAGAGTGTGAAGTAACCGAACTAGAATGGATCCGGGGAAGATATGACGAGTTAATGTTGCTCGATGAAAAGATGTTGGCTGGAATAAATCATACTCGGGGATATCAGAAAAGGATAGCTCGTGCTTTTAACAAAAAGTTTCACCCAAGAAAGCTTGCTAAGGGTGACCTGGTCCTTAAAGAACTGAAAGTGCCTGTTTACGACCGCAGAGGAAAATTCAAGCCCAACTGTGTCAGGCCATACATCATTAAGTCCCTCCTTTTCTGGAGGGGCTGCCTATCTTATGAACCTGGATGGGGTTGAATTTAAACAACCGATTAACCTCGATCGCCTCAAGAAATATTTTTCTTGAAACCATCCCTTTCAAAACCTCCTACCTTGATGAACTATGCTTGCCCTGATTCCCACTTAGGGCTATGTAGGCAACCTGCTTGGTTCAGTCATTAATAATTTGCCCGAGCGGCACCTTCCGTCAAACCTTAGATCAAACTATTGTCGACCTGATACCCACTCAAGGATAAGTAGACGGGCTTTCAAAAGCCTTCAGTCTAGAAAAAACCCAAAGAAAATCCCTATGCAAAACTAGAGGCAAACTCTCGCTTGCCCGGAACCACTTCAAAGCCCCAAAACTAGGGGCAAACTTTGTTTGCTAAACCGATGAACCCAGATAATACCTTACGCCCATCTCTTGATCCCCCTGGCTGTCAAAATAAGTACTATAAAGGAATAAACAAAAATTCATGGTATAGAATGATTAAAGCTATAAGCAATATTCAAAGCAAAGTAACGAAGAGCCGAGAAAAGATTTTAAAAGGAGGATTTTCATAACCTAAGGATAGATCGAAAGAGTGAATGCATTGATTGAACATAATATGACATTTTCTAAACGTAAGCATTCTTTGAAAAATCATAAAATCACATTCAAAGGCGTAGGAAAGTAGGCAGGACTTGTCAGATGTTTTGTAAAATAAAGCTCTATCCTATTTTGCTTTCATCTATGTATGTCTGTAGAGTTTGTCTTTCAACCAAGGTCTGGATCTGGAAAAGATACCCAGTAGTAGGAATAACTGAAGCTGGATTCATTCGAAAGGGAGCGGCCACCCTGTCATGCCAAGCCTCAGCAAAAGCTTTCACGTTGGAAGGACGCATGATCGAATTCCTCGCAAAATCTGCAGTGATGTCCTCAGTAGCATCCTGGAGAAGTCCGTACTGACGAACCACCCGGTCGGGAACATAAAAAGTGGTAGCATGCAAGCTAGGTAACCAAATACCAGGCCAACCCGGAAGTCACACTGCAATAGAACGGTAATACCACTGCGGGCAGATCTAGCAGATGTCACCAAGAAAAAGGCCTCGAAGCCAATCGAGCCAAGTGTCGGGATAATGGAATAAATGATGAGTTTCCATGTGGTTGTAGGGAAGTGACCCTCAGAGGTGGGAAGGGTGTATGAAGAGATCAAGGCACTCCATGAGCCAATCCTGTAAGACAAAAGGTGCTCCCGAGTATAACATGGCCCCAGCGGCGTGGGCACAATCCTGGCCCATCAAGGTCTCACCAAGGACAAACATGACAGCGCCCTTCGTCTCCCACAAACCATAAGCAATAGGTATAAGAATGTTAGGGGACCACTAAAAAAGGAAGTAAGAGAGCATAGTCATCAATAAAGCACTGCGTCGAATGACCTGATACTCGCCTTCATAAGGGTCCCCCATGGGAGCATAGACGGAAGAAAGATGCTAAAAATCAATTTGCCTGTCATGAATAAAAGAGCTGGTTGCATTTCAAAATGTATGAAGAAGAGAAGCGAGGTCCTGAACATACTCGGCTTGCACCGAAGGAACTGTCAAATCCGCAGAAGGATTAGTATGCAGGATAGCACTAAACTCCTTAAATAAAGGACAAACCTCCTGGAAGCCAAAGCAGAAGACATGGAGAAAAGGATCCCAACACTGAATGGCGGCCCAAAGCAAACTTTTATTCAAAATCATCCGCCAGAAGGAGAAGAGGTCATTTAATCTGAAATACTTGAAGTTGAGCCTATCAATGCCAGAGATAGTATCCATCCATGGGAAGAAGATTTGGGAACAAATGGGGAACATTTGAGAAGAAAGAAAGAGGAAGTGAATGGAAGAAGAGAGTATTTTGTGGAGCCTTGAGGAAAGGAGGATATAAATAGAACTAGGTCTTCCCAGAACACAGGGCAGCACTCGATACACTGCAACGGCACTCACTGGAATGTTGTACGGCAGTCAGCAACTACTGCACGACAGTCACCGACTACCGTTGCGGCACTTACTGAGTACCGCGCATGATTAATCGAGTACCGCATGGAGTTTTATTTTGGCCAGGATTCATTTATAATATTTTTAGCCCACCTGTAAATAGAAACATGAATAAAGACAATAAAACATGTGCATCATGCATCACATTCATTCATTCATTCATGGAAAAGAAAAAAAGTAATAAAAGCAAATGGGTTCATTTGTCATAGAAATTAAAATAAAATAAGAAGGACCAAGCTATGGTCACACATACGATGAGTAATAGTAAAAGAAAGGGAGAAAGAAGTCATAAGTATGCAAATGCCTATTCTATTTTGGATATCTAAGAGCCGTCATCAAAAATAAAAAAAAAGTATATATATACAGTCATCTAGGTGTATATTAGAAAACCAAAAAAATATATACATAATAATGAAATCAACCCCGGCCCCGACCTCGAGTTTGACGAGTGACATGTCCGAGAGGCTCCTCCTCTGACTCTATTCCACTCCCGCCGCCTCCACCTCTGCCTCTGCCACCTCGGCCACCTCTGCCACCATTGCTACCTTCACTGCAACCTCCGCCGTGTCCAACACCTCCGTAAGCTCTGCTGGGAACTATCCCAAATTGCTGGAGCTGCTGCTCGAGCTCCCTCACCCGCAGAGTCAGCGTCTTGACCTCGTCATCCTGAATAAAAAGAAGACGTAAGTAATCCAGTCTGTTCGAAATAAAAATAAAAAAGAGTATAAATAAGGGCAACAAGAGTGTACCCTAGCCCTCGCCTGAGCCTCAGCAGTCATTCGCACCTTTTTAGCCTGAATCATGAAAGTCAGGAAAAGATTGGAAAAACAGAGAAGGATATAAAATCAAAATCAATTTTCAAAAGATTACCCTCCACTCTCGGCCATGGATCCACTCTCTCACGCTGTGAGCATAAAGTAGACCCTCCTCTGCATAGTCCCGTGGGATGTGGTCATACTACAGTGGGATGGTGGGGGCACCCGTGTGATATCAAGGGACCTCGGTCGTGCCCTACTTGTCGTAGGAAACCATCCTGATGCTCTAATCCCATGACAGCAAAGCTGGAGTCTGAGCTGCGACATGAATAGGTTATGAAAAAATGGAAGAGAAAATTCAGCATAATTTGAAAAGAACTAGAAAGAATGATTGTAGAATCAAAGGAACTCATCCGGGTTACTTCCGTCAAGGAGAAGTTCCTTATCAGCTTAGCAGCACGAAAAGCTGCTTACCCATCAAGGGATTCCACAAAGCCCTGAATCAAGAACCCGTCCAGTGCAACCGTGAGTGCACTACCCTACAATGTCTCCGTAGCCCTCATAGAATTAGGTGGGGGACGTGGCACGAAATGGCCAGGAGCTATCAGCGACTGCCTGGTCACTCTCTCTCCCAAGTACCACTCCTTAGCGTTGGGGCTATCTAGCAATAATCTCATCGGGTGGTACCCACCTGACTGACGTATCACCTGAGGAGCAATAGGAAGCACGTCCACCTAAGGCTGCCATCTGACGTTAGGCTCCCTCAGATTCGTCAGGAAGTTCCAGAACAAAATAAAGTCATGAGCCTCGGTCTTTCGACCCACTCCTTCTGCCATTTCAGCCCTTGGGGAATAATGAGGGCATCCGCTCGTCGTGTCTTGGGTGACATCATATGAAGATACTCATGGGACCAAATCTATAAGAAAGGAAAGGAAAAGAGACATGAGTTTGAAGGTTTAAATAAACAATAAAAAAAGAAGAGGTGTACCTCCCACGCCCTCTAAAAGCTGCCCGTGGAGGCTGGGCGATCTCAAAAAATATCTTCCATATGCCTATACAGAATGGCTAGTCCTGTACCGGCCCAATCATACTGATAAATCTGATCTATGCGCTCCTAGGACCCCACCAGCGCTACAGAAATCCAATCGCCCCTGTTGCTCAACAGAGAGCATCCGAGCATATACATAATGAACCCCCGAGCCATCTACTTTTCTATTAAAACCTACTGGCCCCTGAATGTATCCTTGAACCACTTAGCCGTGACCAAGGGCTCGTCAAGAACAACTCCCAGTAGCGGCAACACCTGGTCCCAATCAGCCACCGTGTCCAAGTACCGCTAGCACTCCCCCTAGAAGGGGATCTTAGTGACCATACTGAAGTCGATTGGGGTCATGGTCATCTCCCCAAACTCGAAGTAGAATATGTTGGTGGTATCCCACCAACGCTCGGGTAGGGCATGAATCTGTCGAAGATCATTGGAACTCTTCGTCAAAAGCTTGACGAAGTTTCCAAAGCCTACAACGTATCGAACCACGCAAAGCCATTAGCCAAACTGCCATGCCCCTTTAGCACATTAGGCTAGAGCTGCAAAGTTATAAGATTCAATGTCAGTGAACAAATGGAGGTAGGAATTGAATAAAATAATAAGAGAAAAGATAAAAAAAATAAAAAAATGGTAATGATGATGATAAAAATAATAATAAATATTATCAAAGCATTTGAAGAATGTATAGGGTCGAGATCATTGAAGTTGAACAGTGAATGAATAAAAGGGCAGCCGAGACACTCAGGAAATTCCATAAGCATAGCATTCATGTTCGTTGTGGAATAAAGAACACATAAAGCGGAAAAGAATGAGAAAAATCGACCAAAGCATTCAGAGTCTTGACAAGGGCGCATACATTCGAAAGCACATTCAAATAAAACATGTCATTAGACGTTGTGATTTCAATAGAAAATTGAAAGAAAAAGATAAGAGACGTGTATACCTCTCGTCTAAACGATCGTGCGGATAGATGCTTGTCCAGATCTCAGAGCAAAAAAGTGGGATCACAATGGGGAGTAGCCCTGTATCTCGCCTTCTTCCTGCTGCCCGAACTAGCCATAACTATCAAAAGAGAGAGAACTGGGAGTTAAACTTTGAAATTAATTAAGAAAAAACAACAAAATAATAGAAAATCGAAGTTAAGATTGAGAAAAAACTAACCTGACGATCCTTTGGGTCAGTGTGAGAAGATAAAGAAAAAAATCTCCAGGGGGATTCAGTCTAAGAGAGAATGGAGAAGTGAAGAGAAATGAAAGAAATTTCGAAGTTTAAGCATTCTGCCGCACCGAGCGGCACTCAGAAATTCATGCATGGCAGTTGACGAACTGCCGTACGGCACTTGCTGAATGCTGCAGCAGCACTCCGCGAGTGCCGCGCAGTAGTCACGGACTGCCGCATTATTAAGCATGTGCCGAGTTTGACGCAGTTAAAAGGACTTTGATTTTCTCCCCAAAATTCTAATTGGGTCTCGAAAAATTGAATTTAAACCCCAAAATTTGCCTTCCTTTTGCATTTTGGACCCCAAAGGGGATTCCTAAGACCAAATTGACTCCTAATTTCGTGAAATTGAAATTCTTCTGGTCCAATTGACCATCGATTCTAGAATTTGAGTTGTTTTGGATCAATTTGACCCCTATCTTCAGGAATCTTAAATTCTTTGACTCCAATTTTTAAAATTCAGAAAGAATTTGAGTCTGATTGACTCTCGATCCTGAGATTTGATAAAATTTGAGTCCGATTGACTCTCGGTTTTCAAAATTTGATAAAATTTGAGTCTGATTGACTCCCAATTTTTGAAATTCAAAAAAATTTGAATTCTTTGAGTCTGATTGACTCTTGATTATGAAAAAGATGAATTTGAGTGTGAAAGTTCCCTAATTTTAGGAGAATGGATTAATTCGAGTTTGATTCACTCGGATTTTTAGATAAAACATATCCGACGGGGCTGAACGACTGCGGATTTTCAGAGCAAACATATCCGACAGGGCCGAATAGCTACAGATATTTTTTTAGAGCAAACATATGCGAGGGGATCGAATGGCTGCAAATTTTCAGAGCAAACATATCCGATGGGGCTGAGCGACTGCAGATTATTTAGATCAAACATATCTGATGGGGAAAAACGGCTGCAGATTTTTTTTAGAACAAACATATCCGATGGGGCCGAACGGTTGTGGATTTTTTTTAGAGCAAACATATCTGACGGGGTCAAACGGCTGTAATTTTTTAGAGCAAACGTATCCGACGGGGCTGAATGACTGCGGATTTTTTAGAACAAACACATGTTGACACCAGGGTCTAAGTTGCGAATCGCCGCCTAGTCAATTGCGTTCGTCCTTTCGGCAGAAATGGCCAGGTATCATGAAGAGAATTAACATGAGCATTGAGTAGCATAAGCCATAGATTACGTCTAAAGACGTCAGGATTGCACGTTTTAGAATCACATCATTCATAGAGCACGAAATTTTAACGATCATCATTGCATGAACACGTGCATCACAAAAAGATAGGTGCATTCATCCGTGTGACTACTTGTGCTTGTGTGTGTTTATCCATGTCCGAACTACATCTTGGTCTAATTCCTGAATGGATACATAGGCAGTTGATCATTGAGCACGACTAAGCGTGAACCATTGCCGCACGCCCATTTTCTTTTGCAACACATTTTTTTTTACCTAGATCCCACAGTTTGGTCAAAGGCTTGTCTTCAAAACAGGCTTCGACATTCACTTGTAACACGCGTTTCTATACAAACTCTATCGAAGAGGGGCAAACTATAGACACTCCAATTTTGACCAAACATCAGATTAAGGGGAGTGTTACCTCTATATTCAATGATGACAATGTCCGACTTATCTAGGACTTCCAAAAGGTGAATCAAGCTCTTCAAAAGGCTCTTCAATTCCAACAAAATAGAGAAAAGAAGAAAAAGAGAGGGAAAAGGAAAAATAGAGGAAAAATGGCACATGTCTTATATTTGTGGCACTCTCGAGTTGCCGTTGCGACACTCCCTGATTACCGCATGGCAGTTGGTAAGTGCCGCAATGGTAGTCAGTGAAAGCTGCGAATATACATCAATTGCCACGAAATTCAGAATTCCAAAAAAAATGGCAGTCCGCAGAGTTGTCCGCAGCATCCATTCAGTGCCGTACCGGCATTCATTGAATGCCGCGTCGGTTGTCAGTGTGTGCCGATCCAGCACTCATTAAGTGCCGCTTCCATCTTCATTGAGTGCTGCATTTTTGTGGCTGCCATCTTTGAAATTGTACGTTTGTACCTTCAAAAGGACGTCCAAAATTAGGGTTTTTGCTGTGAAAATGCTGAAATAACCCTTCAAAAATTGCCTATATATAGGGTATGAACATCCCATTACAAAAGATCTTGAATTGGTGAGTATCTTGGCTTAGATTCCTAAATTCCTTTGATTTCAACCACTTAAAATTTTCTAAACACAATTAGGAGTAAGTCTTTTAAAAAAAGAAGAGCTAGGAGGAGAGTTTGATTAGCTTGGGAAGATCCTAAAACAACCAAGAATTTGAGGATACATGGAGGTAACCTCTATGTAATTAGCCTCTAATTCTAAGTTCAATCACAATATATAGGACTCTTTAGGGTTCTTTGCACATATCAATGTTGTGATTGAACTTCTATTTCTTGATTTGGATTAAAATAGCCTTAGGTTTAAGGTTGAATAATCATGAAGTTGTTTTAGATATTACTCGAGTCTTGGTTCCCTTTTCTTTTCTTTTCTTTGATTATAATCATCTCTTAGGACTCATAAGACTTTCAACGTCTTTCTTCAGCCCCTTAGACTTGAAATCCCTTAATCTTCTTGTGAACTCATTATTCATGAGAGGGCTAAGGTTGATATTTGTATGTTTGGTCAGTGAGTCTAAACCAACCATCATTGTTTAGGTTCATTATTTTGAGATTTCATGAAGCTCCTTCATACTTCATTGAGGTCTATAAATACAAGTGTCATTAGTTTCCAAGGACCACCAAGTGGGAGGAAAAGTAACACAGGTTAAGCGAGGCTCAATGGCATGATAGCCAAAGTTAACAAGTAAAAGGTATATTTGACAAAAGGTGCAATGAGTTCACTAACCATTTTTGATCAAAGATTTTTAGTTAAATAACAAAGCATTGTAATCCAATTAAACCAACTGGAGATTATCAATAACACAAAGTATTATCACTGTGATTTTTGTTTTAATGAGATTTCATGTTTAAGGTGGTTTGGTCTTGGGTTTTGTAAAGCAATAACAATCTATCCAGAATTTCAGAACAGCAACACCTTTTTGAAGTAAATAAACCAGAGCATTAATCAATCATTATTGGCCCCAAATAATTTTTTATATGAAGCTTAATGTGTTAATAAGATCCCCTAAAAATATTAGAGTCTTTCTGATTCTTTTACTATTTTTAGAAAATCATACAAATCTCTGGATAGAGGGTTGGAAATTTCTGGGTGATGTCTATTGTTTGTCTAATTTCCGGAGATTGAACCGTTGATCTTTACTTTTCTTTGTGTTGGAAACTAGGCTTACAGAAGCATCTTGTGTAAAAAATTCATTGACATCAAACCATAGGAACTATGCTTTTCCAATATTTTGAAATTTTGATTTGCTCTCTATAATTTTTAGAATTTTTGGACAGATTTGGTGAACTTTGTAAATAATAGCTCAAATGACCTTTCTATGTTCTAGGGTTCAAACCATGTGTAGACACCCAATTTTGCTGGCTATTAGATTTAGGAGACCCATAGCTTGGTGGTTGACGATGATCGAAAAAGACTCAAAAAGGACTCTTGGAAGTTAGTTCTATCTCTTAAAATGCTCAGAATGACCAAAATGCCTTTGAAAGCCCAAACATTCACAAATCTGGACCAAATGTTTTGGAAACACACTACGTCATAAGAAAAGTAATAAAATGAGTTTTGAAGAAAAATCATATAAAATTGTCAACTCACAAAGACCCCTGGAAGTCCCAGAAGTTCCCGGAAAGTCCCCGGTGGTCGGTTTGACCCAAGTTTGACCAAGTTTGACCGAAAGCATCCAAATTCACCAAAAGGTTTAGAGATCATTCTAGATCATGTGAAAAGTACTAAAACAAGTTTTATAAGAAAATCAAACGAAAACGTCAACTCCTGGGATCTCCCAGAGGTTCCTAGAACTTCTTGGAGATCTCAAGCGTGACTGATTTGACCTAAAAGTTGACTTTAAAACCGGAGTGCTATGTCATTTTTCAAACATTTTTCATGGATACTAGAGGTCAATAGCTTTCCAATGGTATATCGGACGTAATTTTTGGATTCAAAACGAATTTATTATGGATTTTCGAAGGTGAAAAAGACGATCAAATGGGATTTTGTCGCGAATACCGCAAAACTTTTCAAAGTGACCTAACTCCAAACTATTTTTTTTATAAAAAGTAGATTACATTAACTTTCAAATGGTATATCACAAGCTCAATTTGTAGTTCGTATGCATTTTCTGTGAATTTCGGACGAAATAGGTCCTTTTCGCAAATACCAGAACCTCTGGGAGCCTAAATAGCATTATCCGGACGTTGGAGGAGTAGTGGTACCGCAGCACTGGCCCACTGCCTCCGCAGCATAGGCCCAGTGATGCCGCGACACTCTTCCCCAGAACAGTCCATTTTTGTAATTTATTTTGGGGGTCCAATTTGATTAATTGAAAACCAAAACGACGTAGTTTCTTGTTCACAGATGTTTGGGGACCAATATGAGTACTACCACCCCAAATTAGCCTATACATACCCTCTATGACTTCTCATTTAGGGGGGGCTAAGTGCAAAGCTTGAAAAAGTTGTAGAGAGAATGAGAGATATGCTTAGAGTTAGAAGTGAGAAATGGAGCTTCCTCCACTAATTTTATATAGAAAGTGAGTTCTAAACTCAAGTTATTCCATTATCCTTCTATATCCTTCACATCCAAACCCTCCCCAACCACCATTCTTGAGCAATCTTGAGTTAGGAAGCTATTCCATGTCCAAATGTCAATATATATGAGTGAAACGCCAGGTTACAAGTCGAATATCTCAATGATCATCATCTATTGATTGCTTATTTGATTGTTTACATATTATGTTCATCTCTTCTCACCTCATTTATTTTTTATTTTTATTTGATTACTTACATGTTTATCATCATCTAGATAACATGTTGTTTGAGGAGAGTGAATCCTTATGGATAGTAGCTCTTGACCTCAAAGACATGTTTGATGGATGATGATTCGAACTTCAATACATTCATATGTATTATTAAAGCCATATTCTCAAACAAAACAATGTTTGTACAAACAATATTGCGAGTTCTTGATGAGGAGTTTGGTTTTGATTTCTTAAGTGATCTTAATCCCCTTTTTGTGCTGAAAATGTGCTTTCAAAACCCCTATTTCAAAACCCCCCTAAAACCCCAACATTTGGATTCCAAGAAACAAGCCTTGTTTTACCAAAAATCTTCAAAATAGTGAATGATCTGAGTTCAAAAGATTTCTCTAGAACTCAATACTAGAACACCCAAGATTTTTGGCTTGACTTGAAAACACTTGGAAGGGTTCAATTTTGGTCCAAACATTCCTTCCAGACATTCTGTTTTTGCTGTCACAATAGCTAAGTTGTCTTTCAACTTGTTTTCTAAAACACTTTTCCAAATAAAGTTGCCTCAACTTATTTTTCCCTTGAACTTCAGTGTCTTGGGAAACGTTTTGTATAAAATGGGCCTCTAAATGTTTTGTTTTCATTTTCTAACATTTTTCAACAGTTTAGTCGACAGTACAAACTCTGTTTCTGAGTAACCTCTATTGTTTTATGATTTCTCTCAATTTGTAATAGTTATTGTTGATTGGCTTAATTGATATATGTTCTAGACACAATAAGGATGATCTCTATAAAAAATATCATGCATTAAAAACATTTCTAACCTCACTTTTCCATTTTTACAAAATCAGTCCACTGTTCTGTCCACTATTCACAGCGAGTATACTTTTACTTTCATTCTTTGATTTGATGCTCACATGCACTCCAAATTAGTTCATATCTTATGAAGTAGTCCATACTACATTTTTACATATCCTATGATGATTTTCTTCATACATTCATGCATACTCTAGACTTCTAAGTCACTATAGAAAATCAATGTACACAAACACACTACAACCTTTGCACATTCTAGGATCATACATTGCATCCATGCAAGATTTGGAGATTGTGTGACTCCTAATCTAATACGTTCATGCTCCCCCTCGATCTAATCTTACTTTCTCATCTGTCCTGGGGATTGAGAGATCTTCTTTTCTCAAAGATTAACATGCATTATACTAGCTTGCTAAGCATATTTTGATTTCTTTGATTATTTGTTTCAAGAACAATTCATGTTTCCTTAGATTAGGAAAACTTGATTACTCGATATGTGATTAGACTTTTTTTTCCTAGGTTTGTTTGTGTGATCTTTCACCTTTACATTGTGTGGTATTTGGCTTAGATCTTATGAATGATATCTTATCTTTTCATCGTCCACTTCAAAATTGTTATGTGATGTAATATACTATCATAGCATTATTTGTCGAACCAAATATAGTATAAGATGATAATTTGGATGCTAATTGAGGCCCATAGAAAGATGGGGCGAGTTGAAGGTGTTTTAGTCGTGGCAAAGGCTCCTTCCTCTCTCGTACCAAAACCCCGAGCCAAGTTCTTTGGTTATGAAGGGTCGGTGTCCTTTATCCATTTGGGTGAGTTAAACTAGGTTTGTTGATTATTTAAAGACCAAGTGGCGACTCTGTATCTTTTTTCAACAGACCTTCTTATTTTCTTCAAAACAATTTCAAACAAATAAAGAGTGGAAGGCCAGTCCCGCGTGTCCACACCATGCTTTAATAATGATTAGCTAAGCATAAACTTTGAGGTTAAAGGATCCAAATCAATGAATAACTTCATAGCTTACTATTGTTCATTTTCATGTATTCACCCATATAGATTTATACTTGTAATTAGAGTCCACTTTGTACTCAGAATTTGTAATTATGCCAATTCTTTCCTACTTGATAGATTTAAGTTAGAAGCTTAGGATTAATTATTTGATATCTTGTTTGAAGGATTTGGACTAACCCTTTGTATTGTAGTGCTATTAAGGTATGATTTCTCAAACCCCCCTATTTAGCTTATTTAATTTCTTAATTTTATTGATTTTTTGACCTCATGTGCGACACCTTAGAATTAGGTATTACCTTATTTGTATATGTGATTGGAGACCTTTTATTAGGATTTCTACTTTTTGTATGCATTACACATTTAATACTCGCGGTCCGATCCCGGGTAAGTTCTCTTATTCCCTATTACGTATCATATTGCTTGCTAATCAACTTACATGGTTTGGGATGATATTTTTACCATTAGCAATCTTACACCCTTTTATACATGCTTTTGCAATGTATATTAATATATATGTATTAGTTATGAGCATGCTTGGATTAATAAATTTGATTAAAAGGATGTTGAGTAGAGGCCTATCGCAAGATAGGGTGAGATGGGGTGTTTTAAACCCCAAAATTTTCCTTCCTATTGCGTTTTGGTCCCTGAAGGAGATTCCCAAGATCAAATTGTCTCCTAATATCATGAAATTGAAATTCTTTTGGTCCAATTGACTCCCGTTTCTAGAATTTGAATTATTTTGGATCAATTTGACCCCTATCATCAGGAATCTTAAATTCTTTGACTTCGGGTTTTGAAATTTGAAAAGAATTTAAGTCTAATTGACTCTCGATTCTGAAATTTGACAAAATTTGAGTCTGATTAACTCTCAGTTTTCAAAATTTTTATTAAATTTGAGTCTGATTGACTCCCGATTTTTGATCTTTGAGTCTAATTGACTCTTGGTTTTTGAAATTCGATAAAATTTGAATTCGTTGAGTCTGATTGACTCTTGATTGTGATAAAGATGAATTTGAGTGTGAAAGATCCCTAATTTTAAGAGAATGGATTAATTCAAGTCTGATTGACTCGGATTTTCAGAGCAAACATATCCGACGGGGCCGAGCGGCTGTAGATTTTTAGAGCAAACATATCTGACGGGGCCGAGCGGCTGCGGATTTTCAGAGCAAACATATCCGACGGGGCCGAGTGGCTGCGGATTTTCAGAGCAAACATATCCGACGGGGCCAAAGGGCTACGGATTTTCAGAGCAAACATATCCAACGGGATCGAGCGGCTGCGGATTTTTAGAGCAAACATATCCAACGGGGCCGAAGGGCTACGAATTTTCAGAGCAAACATATCCAACGGGGCCGAGCGGCTGTAGATTTTCAGAGCAAACATATCCGACGGGGCTGAGCGACTGCGGATTTTTAGAGCAAACATATCCGAAGGGGCCGAAGGGCTGAGGTTTTTTAGAGAAAACATATCCGATGGGGCCGAACGGCTGTAGATTTTCAGAGCAAACGTATCCGACGGGGCCCAACGACTGCGGATTTTTAAAGCAAACATATCTGACGGGACGAAGGGCTACGGATTTTCAGAGCAAACACATCCGACGGGGCTGAGCGACAGTGAATTTTTAAAAGCAAACATATCCGACGGGGTTGAACGAATACATATATTTTTTTAGAGCAAACATATCTGACAGGGCCAAACAGCTGCGGATTTTTTAGAGCAAACACATGTTGACACCGAGGTCTAAGTCGAGAAGCGCCGCCCAGTCAATTACGTTCGTCCTTTCGGCAGAAACAGTTATGTATCATGAAGAGAATTAACATGAGCATTGAGTAGCATAAGGCATGGATTATGTCTAAAGACGTCAAGATTGCACGTTTTAGAATTACAACATTCATAGAGCACGAAGTTGCATTAGCGATCATCATTGCATGAACACGTGCATCACGACAAGATAGGTGCATTCATTCGTGTGACTACTTGTGCTTGTGTGTGTTTGCCCTTGTACGAACTACGTATTGGTCTGATTCCTGAATGGGTATATAGGCAGCTCATCATTGAGCACAAATAAGCATCAACCATTACCGCACGCCCGCTTTCTTTTGCAATGCATTTTGTTTAACCTACATCTGACAATTTGGTCAAAGGGTTGTATTTACACAGGGTTCAACATTCACTTGTGACACTCATTGCTACACATGGTCTGTCGAAGAGGGGCAAACTGTAGACTTCCTGATTTTGACCAAACATCAGATTAAAGGGAGTGTTACCTCTAGATTCAATGATGACAATGTTCGACTTATCTAGGACTTCCAAAAGGTGATCCAAGCACTTCAAAAGATTCTTCAATTCGAACAAAAGAGAGAGAAAAGGAAAAATAGAGGAAAAACATCACATGGCTTATATTTATGGCACTCTTGGGTTGCCGCTGCGGCACTCCCAGATTGCAGTACGACAGTTGGTAAGTGCCGCAATGGTAGTCAGTGAAAGCCACCAATATACATTAAATGCCGCAAAATTCAGAATTCCAAAAAAAAAACGGCAGTCTGCGGCATCCATTGAGTGCCGCATTGGCATTTATTGAATGCTGCATCGGTTGTCAGTGAGTATCGATCTGGCACTCATTGAGTACCGCTTCCATCTCCACTGTGTGCCGCATTTTTGTGCCTGCCAGCTTTGAAATAGTACGTTTGTACCTTCAAAAGGACATTCAAAATTAGGGTTTTTGCTGTGAAAATACTGAAAGATCTTGCATTGGTTAGTATCTTGGTTTAGATTCCTAAATTCTTTTGTTTTCAACTACTTAAAAATTTTTAAACACAATTAGGAGTAAGTCTTTTAAAAAGAAGAGCAAGAAGGAGAGTTTGATTAACTTGGGAAGATCCTAAAACAACCAAGAAGTTGAGGATACTTGGAGGTAACCTCTAAATAATTAGTCTCTAATTCTAAGTTCAATCACAATATATGGGACTCTTTAGGGTTCTTTGCACATATCAATGTTGTGATTGAACTTCTATTTCTTGATTTGGATTAAAATAGCCTTAGGTTTAAGGTTGAATAATCATGAAGTTCATTTAGATATTACTTGAGTCTTGGTTCACTTTTTTTTTCTTTTCTTTGATTATAATATTCTCTTAGGACTCATAAGACTTTCAATGTCTTTCTTGAGCCCCTTAGACTTGAAATTCCTTAATCTTCTTGTGAACTCATGATTCATGAGAGGGCTAAGGTTGACATTTGTATGTTTGGTCAATGAATCTAAACCTACCATCATGGTTGAGGTTCATTATTTTGAGATTTCATGAAGTTCATTCATACTTCATTGAGTTCTATCAATACAAGTGTCATTATTTTTCAAGGACCACCAAGTGGGAGGAAAAGTAACTTAAGCTAAGCCAAACTCAATGGCTTGATAGCCAACGTTAACAAGTAAAAGGTATATTTGACAAAAGGTGCAGTGAGTTCACTTAACATTTTTGATCAAAGATTTTTAGTTAAATAACGAATTGTTGGAATCAAATGAAGCCAATTGGAGATCATCAATAACACAAAGTTTTACCACTATGCTTTTTTGTTTTAATGAGATTTCATGTTTAAGGTAGTTTACTCTTGGGTTTTGTGAAGTAATAACAATCTATCTAGAATTTCATAACAGCAACACCTTTTTGAAGTAAGTAAATCAGAGCTTTAATCACTCATTCGTGGCCCCAAATTTTTTTTTTAATATGAAGTTTAATGTGTTAATAAGATCCCCCAAAATAATAAAGTCTTTTTGATTTGTTTACTAATTTTAGAAAATCATACAAAATCTCTGGACATAAAGTTGGAAATTTCTAGGTGATGTCTATTGTTTGTTTAATTTCTGGAGATTGAACCGTGGATCTTTGATTTTTCTTTTTGGGTTGGAAACTAGACTTACAGAAGCATCTTGTGTCCAAAATTCATTGACATCGAACCATAGGGTTTCAGAATTGATTTTTCTTTATTTTGAAATTGATTTGAAGAAAAAAAAGAAAGTTTGTAAAAATAGATACAGAGTCGCCACTTGGTCTATAGGGAACCAAAAAACCCAATTTTGACTCGCCCAAACGGTTATAGGGCACCGGCCCTTCATAACCGAAGAACTTGATTCGGAGTTTTGGTACGAGAGAGGAAGGAGCCTTTGCCTTGACTAAAACACCCTCAACTCACCCTTCTCCCGATGGACCTCAATCATCATCCAAATAATCATCTTTTACTATGTTTGGTTTGACAGTTAATACTATGATAGTATATTACATCTCATAAGAATATTGAAATAGAAGATCAAAAGATAATATATCATTTATAAGATTTAAGCCAAGTATCACACAATGTAAAGTGAAATATCACACAAACAAATCTAGGGAAAATTGTCTAATCACATATCAAGTAATCAAGTTTTCCTAGTGTAGAAGGGGGACATGAATTGTTATTGAAACAAACAATCAAAGAAATAAAAAATATGCTTAGCAAGCTAGTATGATGCATGTTAATCTTTGAGAAAAGAAGACCTCTTAATCCCCGGGACGGATAAGAAAGGAAGATTGGATCAGATGGAACATGACCATGTGATCAATCTTCTTAGATTAGGAGTCACAAAAATCCCAAATCTTGCATGGATGCAATATATGATCCTAGAATGTGCAAAGATTGTAGTGTGTTTGTGTACATGGATATTCCAAAGTGACTTAGAAGTCTAAAATATGGATGAATGAATGAAGGATATCATTATAGGATGTGTACAAATGTAGTATGAACTACTTACTAAGAGATGAACTAATTTGGGATGCATGTAAACATCTAATCAAAGAATCAAAAGTTAAGATATGCTTGCTGTGAATAGTGGACAGAACAGTGAGCTGATTTTGTAAAAATGAAAAAGTGAGGTTATAAATGTTTTTAATTCATGGATTTTTTACGGAGATCATCCTTATTGTGTCTAGAACACATATCAAAAAGCCAAATCATTATTGAAGTTACATATTGAGAGATCATATAAACCAGAGAGGTACTCAGAAACAGAGTCTGTACTGTCGACTGAAATGTTGAAAAATCTTTGAAAATGAAAACAAAACATTTGAGGTCCATATTATACAGAAAGTTACCCAAGACACTGAAGTTCAAGGGAAAAATAAGTTAAATCCACTCTTTTTGGAAAAGTTTTATGGAAAACAAGTCCCAAGTCAACTGAACTGTTGTGACAGAGAAAATAGAATGTATGGATGGAATGTTTAGGTAAAAATGGAACCCTTCCAAGTATTTTTAAATCAAACCAAAAATCATGAGTGTTCTCTAATGAGTTAGAAAGATTTTTGTAGTGGTCTTGTAATCATCCATTGTGTATTGAATTCAGAATGATATTTTCAATTAGAAGAACTCAATGTTTTGGGGGTTTTTGAGAAGAAAAACACATTTTATTTCTTGAAATTAAAATGGGGATTTGGAGAGGAATGGGGGTTTTGAGAATGCATTTCCAGAACTAAATGGAGATTATAACCACTTGGAATATCCACTTCCAACTCACTATCAAGAACTTCCAAATAAATAGAAGTTCAAGTCTTATGGCGGTCAAAAGATACAAAAAGTTTCGTAACACATTGAAGTTCAAATAAAAAAAAATAGAAAAGGCCATGTTATGTGGTGATCAAATAAAAAAAATAGAAAAGGCCATGTTATGTGGTGAAAACATCTGAATCAAATGCAAGAAGTCAGACTACAATCTGTGAGAGAAAAGACAGATTATTTAAATGAGCTTTAAAAATCCAAAAATGGTACTTTCACATATCTATAATTAATGGGAAAAATTGGGGATAAACTATGATGTATTAAGGAGATTGTCCAAGTGGTTTCATTATCATAACTTAAGTGTTTAATTCAAAACAAATCTTTGAACCTGAACAACTCACTGTTTTGGATCATTCTTAAAGAAAATGGATTTGGGTTTTGGAATAGAGTTTGAGTTCTTGATTGGGGGTTTTGAATAGATATTCAAAGCATGAACTTAAACACTTGAGATGACCATGTAACCACTTAGAATATCCTTTTAACACTTGAAACCTCAAGAACTGGGAAGAAGAAGAAATAAAAATAAAAATGAGGTTGTGGGAGAGATGATGCAAATGACAAATAAATCAAAATAGAAATAAGATGAGGGATAGATTATACTAGAATGTAATGAAATCAAAATAGAAATGGGGTTGAGAAGAGAAATGAAAGTATGATAAGTAAAAATGAAAATAGAAATTGGATTAGGAGAGAAGAACAAGTATATGTTCAATGATCTTTCAATGGTGGAACCACAAGTATTTAACCTCTCACATATGTGTATGTGGGTGAGTACATCACTCTCTAACACATTAGAAACTCAAAGAAGTTGAAGAATATGGATTAAAAGTTTGAAGGTAAAAGTTCAGTTATTAGAAAACTAATTGAAACTCACATTTTGGATTGGATTTGGAAGAAGAAAATCTTCACTTCTCTGTCTATTTTCTCCCTTTAAAATGGAAGCAAAAGGGTCTCTTTTATAGGCCAAGATGGGGGTGTAAATGAGATTTTAGAAAGGTCAAAATGGTCTCCCATTGGTCCAAAAAAAGTTGGGAATCAAAACTACGTCGTTTTGATTTCTATTAATTATGAAAAACTCCCCAAAACAAAATTACAAAAATAGACTTTCTGGGGGAGACTGCCGCGGCTGCACTATGCCTGTGCCGTGGTAGCAGTAAGCTAGTGCCGTGGCGGCATTACTCCTCAGAAGCCCAGATTATTGTTTTTAGGCCCCCAAAGATTTCGGTATTTGCGAAAGGCCCTAGTTTATCAGAAATTCACAAAAAATGCATACGAACTCCAAACTGAGCTTGTGATATACCGTTGGCAAGGCAATGGAGTATAATTTGCATAAATTTTTTTTTTGAGATAGGTCACTTTGAAAAGTTTTGCGGTATTCGCAATAAAAGCGATTTGATCGCATTTTTCACCTTCAGAAATTCATAAAATTTGTTTTAAATTCAAATATTATATGAGATATACTTTTAGAAAGCCATTGACCTCTAGTATCTATGAAAAATATTTAAAAAATGATACGGTGCTCTGGTCTCCGAGTCAACTTTTAGGTCAAACCGGTCAACCTAGGGACCTCTAGGAAGTTCTGGGAACCTCTGGGAGCTCACAAGAGCTGATATTTTTATCCAATTTTTTTTTTAAACTTGTTCTAGTACTTTTTACATGATCTAGAATGATCTCAGAACTTTTGGGTGAATGATTTTGGTCAAACCCTGATTAAACCTTGGTCAAACCGGTCAACGGGGACTTTCTGAGAACGTCCGGGATTTCCGAGGGCCTCTGGGAGCTAATGTTTTTAAATATTTCTCTTTTAAAATGCTTTTCTTTTTATTTTGAATGAAGTCGAATGATTTATGAGATTCTAGGCCAATTCGGAGTGTTTTGTACTTTCAGGGGCATTTTGGTCTTTTTTGCCAATTTTTTGACTTCTTGAGAGTTAGAGGCATTTTATGAAAATCCGATCTTTCTAATCATCAAGGTTTGACATGCTTGTGGCCTCCTAAATCTGTTAGCCGACAAAATGGGGTGTCTACAGTTTGCCCCTCTTTGGCACTCACTTGCGAGGCAACGCGTGTCACAAGCGAGTGCCAAAGCCTTGAAGAGAGAGGACTTTTGGTGGCTGAAGATTTAGGATAAAAACAAGTGCATTGTGAAAAATGCAAGAAAAAGAAACCAATGCTGAGGCAAGTGTTGGTCGCGCTCTGCGTGAGCTGCTTACGTATCCCAAGGGAAATCCGACCAAGACGTAGTTCAGGGCACAAAGAAACAAACACATACAAATACATGACAATCAAGCGAATGCTATGCAGGGATGATGCTATTTTATAATGAGCTAAAATGACACGTGTCGTGCCTGATGTTGTGTTCTAAAGTGCTCGTGGGCCTAGTATGTATTCGCCACTCTTAGTAGGTTTGGTGAACTATGCTTCGCTACAACTAATAGACTCATGAGGGATCTCGACCCAGAGGTCTTACCCAAGAAAATGCATGGTGCTCAAAGTGATACCATGGTGCTCAAAAGAGTGCTTATGGTGTGTTTACCAATCCTGGTGGGCTTATTGATTTGTGTGTGTCGCGACCGATGGGCTATGTGGCATGTTATGCCTAATTTATTGTGTTTGGTAAGTGAAGTGACCCTCTAAACTTGACTTGTGCTCACCTTAATCATGACACTATGGACTTGGTGACTCTCAGATTCTCAATAGTGCTTCTCAAATGTTGATCCTCAATTCTCGACGGTGCTTTTCAACTCTTCTGATTTTCTTCAATACTACTCCACTCTTCAATGATGCCCCTCGATTCTTTAACAATGCTTCTTAACTCTTCTGATGTTCCTCGATGCTTCAATAATGCTTCTCAATACATCTAATGCTCCTCCACTCTTCAACGATGTTCCTCAACATATCTGACGCTCCTTAACACTTCAACAATGTTCCTCAACACATCTAGTGTACCTCGATGCTTCAACAATACATCTCAACTCTTCTGATGTTCCTCGATGCTTCAATAAAGCTTCTCAACTCTTCTGATGTTCCTCAATTTTCCTCCATTCTTCAATAATGTTTCTCAACTCTTCTGCTGGGGATAAAATTGCTTATATTGGAGGGAATGGATAAAATATAATCTGCTAGGGAAGAAGGAAATACGCCCACTGATAGGGCTAAATGTATGATTCTATTTGGGATGAAGGATACGTAGATGATTTGCGGCGGCTATAGATTTGACATTGATGAAGGACGATGATCAACAGCCACTTATGGACTTATGTTGCATGGATGGGGAAAGATAATCAACAGTCACTCATAGACTTATGTTGCATGGATGAAGGAAGAACATCAGCCACTCATGGACTTATATTGCTAGGATGAAGGAAGATCATCAACAGCCACTCATAGACTTATGTTGCATGAAAAAAGAAAGATGATCTACATCCATTCATGGACTTATGTTGCTAGGATAAAGGAAGATCATCAACAGCCACATCCACTTATGGACTTATATTGCTAGGACGAAGGAAGATCATCAACAGCCATTCATTGACTTATGTTGTTTAAACAAAGAAAGGTGATTAACTTCCACTCATGGAATTATGTTACTAGGAGATGATGGTTAACTTTTAACAGTTTGGAAAGGGATGAAATTCACATTTACCCCAAGTTTGGACACTTCTCATGTTGACGCCTTGACTGGTGCAGTAATAGTGTTTGGTTCTCCTGCTTAAATTGTCCTTAGAATGCTCTTACAAATTTTATAACTTGATTTGGAAAGTTTATTATTAGTCACTATTAACTCACTTAATTGAGACTACAACAGACTTAACGACTAATAGACATCGACACACGAGGTCGACACATTTGACACTGAAATGAAACAAGCTTGACTTGCCAAAACTTGATGTGCTTTTGTTATAAATGATGTACCATTCATCTTTTATGTTCCCTCCCCATATTAATATGATAGCACTTTGCTGATAAATCTGATTTTTGAAAACTCGTCCCTATTGATCTAGTCGATTCTCTACTTTTCCCAGGATATGCTTTAAATTAGTGCCTTAGCTTATAGAATAAAACATACTCCATTTCCATCTATTCAAAGAAAAATTGGCGACTTGAAGTCTTACCAATGGTGTGTGGCAAACAAAATTTGCCCCTAGTTTGAAGTGTAGGAAGTAGAATTCATAGGCAAATGAGGTAGGTGACCGAAGTTTGCCCCTAGTTTAGACGGTGGTTCATTTAGAGGTTCTGGGCAAACGAGGTAGGTGATCGAAGTTTGCCCCTTGTATGAAGGATAGATAGTAAAATTCAGGTAAACAAGGTGGGTAATCAAAGTTTGCCCCTAGTGTGGAAGGTATTTTTCAGGCTTGAGGCAAGGACCGTGACTTTAATCTCTCAAATGCTTATAACTTTTACCTAGGCTCCAGAGAGGTGACCTAGCAAGCTCTTTTCTTTCTTTTGTTATTGGTCACCTTGGATTTAGCTCTAATTTTTTCCTAAGCGTCCTTTCAGATTTTCAACATAGCGAGCCATCCTTCTTTTCTTTTTGGAAAGTCTACCTACGAACCCCCAAGTGGGGATCAGGTCCAATGTAGTTCAGGCCAGGACCTTGAAAGAAGAGGGGTTAATTATGATGGCGTTAACCGAATCGATGTGGTTTCCTATGTATCCTTGGGTGGGAATCAGGTCAAGCGTAGCTCAAGGCAAAGCTTTTATTTATAAAACCTAAATCTATTAGCTATTAAAGAACGGGATTTTGATCTGATTGTAGATGAAATTATTGCTATGAATTAAATTATAATGTAAACTATGAAATTATGGAAATAAATTCTAAAACTAAATCGAAGTAAACTAGCATGCAAAATTTAAGGTTGGTTTAAATATGAGTGGATGAGATCTAAGATTGCAAATCCACCACTAACTATGCATCGGGGGTTTAGACTTTCTATTTTAAGTTCTATGTTTTGATAGTCACGATCTATCGTAGCTACAAGCCCAATCGTAGCTACAAGCCCAATAGTATCAACAAGAAGATATCGTTAGTTTAATCTAAGCATAATTCATCTTCGGTTCACATGAATTATCTACCTATAACTAGGGTGTAGCATAACTCATCTTTCCTAGGCATGAATTATAAAAGATGTAAACATTACAATCATATAAGCATTATTGTATGTAAATACTCCTATCAATCACAGAAATCAAGGACTATTGAGTTCCATAAGCATAAGGAAAAATCTAAGACAAGAATAGATCCAAAATACTCTTAATTATTATCATTAAAAACTGATTATATATATAATGCACCAACATACAATCACTATCCAATACGTAAAATCCTAAAATAAGAAAGCATAGAATTCCCGCTTTACATAGCTAGGGTTTCATTGAAACCCTAGAATAGGAGTTTAGTTGAGCATGATTGGTGAAAGCATGAAGGTTGAGTTAATTGTTGCCATTAGAGACCTTCTAGCTAGGCCTTCTCCTCCTTTTGCCTTCAAAGTTGATATATGAATGAATGTGTGTGTAACCCCTCAATTGATTTAGAATGAGATATATATAGTTGTAGAGAGATTAGGAGGGTTTTCCTAAACCTAATCCCACTAAAACTGCTGTAATTTGCATTCTGGACGTAATTGGACAATTTCGTCCATTTAGGGGTCTTTAGCACTTTAAAATATGCATTTTATGTTTTTCCGTACGGATTGCGCAAGTGGGCCGCGCGAGCGCGTAAATAGGAGGTCACGCGAGCGAATTCTAGGTTTTCACGAGCGCAATGGGCTTTTTCCAGCTTCTTTCTGATTGCTTTTTCTCCTTATTTAATCTAGAATCCTTGCTTTCTTCTAAATCCTTAAATAAGTGGAAAACAAAGTAAAATTATACAAAAACAGGAATGAAATGGCTAACAAATGTGAATTAAGGCGTATAACTGGGATTTGTTCTCTCCCGATCAGCTGACAATGTTAATTATCTAGTAACTGGGAAGCTCCCAAGTCACTGGTCCTCCCCTGATAAGAAACATTTTTTGGCGATAGCAATACATTTTTACTTTGATGAACCTTATCTATTTAAATACTATGCTGACCAGGTAATATGAAAGTGTGTGCCAAATGAAGAAATCCAACAAGTGCTATATTTCAGTCACTCCGTTCATTGTGGATGACATTTTTCAGCTAAGAAAACCGCCATGAAAGTTTTACAAAGTGGCCTTTACTGGATGAAACATGTGCATGATGTCAAATGTTAGGTAGCTTATCTAGATGAAACCAAGAACCTTTAACACCGATCATTACTATAGAAATTTTTTACTGTTGGGGAATTAACATCATGGGTCCTTTTCCCCCCTCCTTCCAATTCGAGTATATTTTACTAGCTGTAGAATATGTTTCTAAATGGGTGCAGGCGATACCCACTAGAAAAAATGACCACAATACTGTCATCGCATTCATTAAAGATAATATATATTGAGGTTCAGTACGTTGAAAGCTATAATTAGTGACCAAGGATCCCACTTCTATAACAAACCATTCGATATTTTAATGAAAAAGTATGGAGTCACCCATAAAGTGTCTACCGCATACCATCCTCAAACGAATGGGCAAGCAGAGCTTACTAATAGGGAGATAAAACATATTTTGGAGAAAACTGTAAATTTAAACAAAAAAAGATTGGTCTTCACGTCTTTCTGATGCTCTTTGGACATATGGGACATCCTTTAAAACCAATTTAGGAATGTCTCCTTATAGGCCAGTATATGGGAAAGCATGTCACCTACCCATTGAGCAAGAACACAAAGCATATTGGGCGGTTAGGTCCTTAAATTATGATATTCAAGAAGGCGGCATGCTAAGAAAGTTACAACTGAGTGAGCTAGAATAAATAAGAAATGACGTGTATGAAAATGGAAAAATAAGCCAAGCACGCACTTAGGTTTATCATAATAAAAATCTTCTACGAAAGCATTTCACACCCAGGCAAAAACTTTTATTGTATGATTCACGATTACATCTTTTCCTAGGCAAATTGAAATCAAGATGGAATGGCCCTTACATAGTTAAAAATGTATTTTGATATGGAACGGTTGAAATTGAGAACCCAACAACTAATGAGGTGTTTAAAGTAGATGGACCTCAACTGAAACCGTTCTTAGAAGGATTTGGACCGGAGTTGGAATCAATCCAATTAGATGACCCCGACTATGGTCAAACAAAAAAGCATTAATAACATCACAACTATTGTATATTAGTAGAGTAGTTATAGTAGTTCTTCTGTTTATTTACTTTATGTATAGTTTTACTATCTCCCGCGATTTCTAGTTGATTGCGGTATCGAACTGCAGGTTATAGTATATGTTCCCCTTTCCACCCATTTTTGTACCTAATCAGCTTATTCACGGAGCTATCATTCTTAGACCGAGGACTTCGTCCCCTACTCAGGATAGGCGACCTATTATGGAGCCACTTACTCCTCCTTGTTCTCCTATTTCGGAGAGCACCCACTCTGCTAGTAGTGATGATTGCCTTTTTGACGCTCTTGGGCCACGCCAGATAACTTTGTTCCTTGTTGGGAGAGAGAGTCTTTGTTGTTGATACCGGGTTTATTGGATGAGTTAATTCAGTAGAAGATTTTAGAGCGTGGCCCTGACTTAGAGCCCACTATTTGTGCACGTGACATGATCTCTCCGATAGGTTTGTTTCTGCTCCACCCTACCCACCGGATAGCAGTCCAGTGATGCAGTACTTCTGGGAGCATGATTCTGAATCTTCATCTTCCTATGCTATTTCGGAGGACATCGATGTATTCCTCCAAAATGATCATATGTATGATGATGACCTCACAGTCCATGACTTGCCGCCTGGTATTCCTGAGGCAGTTTGCCACCTCATTGGACATCTGAATTCTCCAGTTGAAGATATTGTGGAGTTCTTTGCTCCGTATGATGGACTTGTGGACGAGTTTGATTTCGTACCTTTTGATCCACAGTTTCATCATGATTGAGAGTTGGCAAATGTGTTCTTCCATCCAGATGCTGCTGCTCTTCCACTACTTCCTTCTAGGACATTTGAGAGCTATGACATGCTTTCATTATTTTCACTGCATATCATCACCATGGGGCGCATATCTTTTTCTTTTTCATCTTACAGCCACGCACCTATAGTCGTTTGTTTCTTTGAGTTATCGATTTGAAAATCCTGGTTTTAGTTGGTGGGGGGGAGGGGGGGGAGGGAGTGTTTAGATATGGAGATGGATGATGGAAGTAAGAGAAAGTTGTGAATAGATTGGTGGATAATAAAGATATTTGACTTTACATTTTATATAGAAATAATTAAAAAAATTATATTTTTACATTTTCACATAAATACCTGGATGTGTCAAGAGGATATACTGTGATACTATGAGACTTTGGGAGAAATAAGTAGGAATTTGTAGTACTAGTGAGTCATAGTTTTTGTTTCAATTTTCGTTCCTTGTATTTTTTGTTTTCTTGTTGGGTTCAAAGTTGAGAATGAAGTGTACCTAAAAAGATTTTGAAATGAATGAGTGGATAGAACTTCTATGAATATATGAATAAAATGATTACATTTCAATTTTAAATGTGCAGTATGATTTGATCGTGGCCATTAGATATAATTCTGAAATTTTAAAAGTGCTGAAATATAGATTCCTGTCAAAAATGACCAGGACCGGTCACAAAACACACACAGGACTAGTCATGGTCATGACCGGTCCCGAAACTTATGCAAGACCAGTTGCGGCCATGACTGGTCGCGAACACTACTAAGACAGGACTTGCTCTTTAAATTTGTAATATATACGAAAAAAAAGCCCAAGTTTTCAGTTCATATTCTCAACACAACACCGAGAGAGAGACTAAAAAGTGACTCAATTCCCTCATGTCGCGCAGTTCGAAAACCATACCAAGGGAGGATTGGGTTGTGATTTTGGTCATCTCTGTCAGATCAAGGCATTTAGGGACAAGGATTTTATCTTTTTAGCCTTGGTTAGCAGCCTTTTTGTATCTCAGGTAAGAAACTCACACTTGATCTCAATTTTTTTCAAATCACTCATGATAATCCATGATAAGCTGGTCTAGGGGTGTTTTCTTTTGTTTTTACCAACTAATTTTGAAAGAAATTGGTGAAATTGGCCTCTACACCCATGTCACTATGAATCCTAGACCAAGACCGGTCCCGCTATTTGGGCAGGACCGGTCGCTCCCAACAGAGAACATTTCTTCTTGTTTTTCAAATTTTTTTTTTCTATTTTTGGCTCTTTACTGTTGTCCAAATCCATTTCAATAGGGACTATGCCAGCCCGAGATAAGGAAAAGCCCGTGAATGCCATAATACTAGACCCACCCTTGGAACATGGGTTCAGAAACGAAGAAGATAGGGCATGGTCTGATAAATATTTCAAGAACAGGGTTGTCGTTATTGAGCGGCACATTAATTGTGCCTACTCTTCGGTACATCTGCCTTTCTTTCTCGCTAAATTAAGGATACAGGGATGGCTCGATTATATAGAAAGAGTGAAAAGGGTAAATGTGACATTAATTCGATTAGCCTATGCCTCCCTAATCAAATGGATTGCTTAACCATTTGTTTACCGTGCCTATGTTTGTCGCACGCCATTCGACCTACCCCTACCATTGTCTTTCAAGCCATAGGAATCTCCCTCCTTACTAACTACTTCTGCCTCTATACCGAATGTCACTGACAACTTCATTGTATCCACACTAACAGGGGGTACAGTTAAAAAAGCGACGGATAGGCTCTACAGGAAAGACTTGACCTATGACTACCTAGGCTTGTACCTGGTGATCTGTAATTGCCTTTTCTTCAGTAATCACTTGGAATGGATGAATTTGTGGAAGGCTAGGGTAATATTCAGGGTAGGAACCAATTGACTTGTCTGTCTCTCCCGCTATTTCATAGAGTACCTCAGAGACCCCGCCTTCACCTCGATCTCAAACTAAGCCTTGTTGAGTGCCTGGGAAGTCCACTCCATTTGTATGTTAGCCCGTGTTCCTGTCTTACTCGATGATCTTATGGATGGGCCTGAGAGGAAAGAGGCTTTTAGTGAAGCCTCTATAAATCGATTTCAGGGGCAAACAACAAAGAGGAAAATGGGTGGCATGCCTACTGCTAGACCAAGGCCTAGGGAAAAGAAACCATTGGAGAGGGTAGAAAATACCTTGGAGGTTGTGTTGGCGCATTTAAACAAAGAAATAACAAATTTGCGAGAGGGGCAAGAGAAGAGTATGAGAGGAGTGAGGGTAATAGCTGCAAGGTTGAATATCAACTTTCTGAGTCAGAAGAAGAAGAAGAAGAGGGAGGAGAGGAAGAAGAAGAGGAAGAGGAGCAAGATGACAAGGAGAAGCCGGAGCAGACAATTGCTAACATTGATGCTGTAGGCAAAATTAAGGCTGCTAGCTCTTCATGAGGAGGGCGACCTCCCATCACTTGACGTGCGGATCGAGCTCCTGACGTTCCTACAATGACAGAGACATCCAAGGAGGAGGCTACTAATTAGGATTAGGATTCTTCTATCTTTTTCGTCTTTTAACTGTTATTCATTTTTGGATGTTGGAAAATGTATATTTTGGATAGTTTGGTGGGGGTGGATGGATCTCTAGATATGTTGTACTTATGATGTGTTCATATTTTAATTTATCTTTTGCTTGGTTTGTTTTGCTTATTTACATGATTGATGATGGCCTGTTAGTGGAATATTTTTTGTGTATGTTCGAGCTAACGTTTGTGAATGTTTAGAATTTTTCTTTTAATCTCAGTGAAATTGAATAAGCACAGGTCATCAACCCGATTTTTCATGCATATTCGAGGTGATATCTCTCCTCTCTTTAACTTTTTGTATCCTTTACATTGAGGACAATGCAACATTTAGTTGGGGGGGGGGGAATAAATAATAAAATAAATAAACAAATAAAAGGAAAATAGCATGACATGATCTTGTTAGTGCCAAGACAACCCCTATCTCTTAAACAGGTGTGCGTTATACTCATAATATTCTTAGGTTTTTGTAAGTGCACATGGGATACTATGTCAACTTGTTTATCATCTAAATTATGGAATATGTCGTGTTTGTTAAATTTCAAAAACTGTAAGAACGATGGACAACTTCATATTAAGTAGAAACTTCTCGTTATAAATAACCTATAGTAATTTAGAGACGTGCGATTGAGGCTAATAACCCGTTAAGAGTTTTTGTGCTATCCGTTTCTTTTGATAGGAATATGTTCATATTTAATCGACTTATTCTTGAGCTATGTTTAGTTGATAAACCTCATTATCTCTTCATATTGATGGATCATTGGAGGAGAACGTTCAGGACCTATCAACATTTAAATATGGGACTACTTAAGTGGATAAAACTGGGTTACTCAAAATATGATATATGCTGTAATTCTTTTGGGTTCTATTCGTGATACTCGTCCCTTAGAAACAATTCATTCGCTGATGATCATCTTCAATAAATGTATATATATATAGGATGACAAGTGATGTTCTTCCCTTTTGATCATTCAAATATAAGTTGCTTAAGGTTCTTTATTGCTTAATATGACAGGCATATGATGAGTAATCGAAGTCGAAAAAAAAAAGAAAAAAGGAAATGAATGATGATAGGATGATATTCAAAAAAAAAATAATAATAATAATTTGATAAAGAAAAAAATATGGAAAAAAGAAGAGAAAATGTAAAGCTTGCAGAAGTTGAAGAGGAATAATGAGTCACATGCTTGTAAATTATTATTAACCTCTTTCGTTTCCTTCTCGGTCTCTCTCCTTTGAATAAAAACCTATAGATTCTGAGTACAAGCGGGGGTATTTATAATATACAACTACGCTAAAATTAAGAAATACACTGATGTAGCTTAAAACTCCCTGTTATATCTGTGATTCGTACTACAATGCCAGCTTTTATACAATATGAAAAATCTGTGATAAGTTGTGTTATTTTAGCCATTATTTGTGCAGATCACTATTTTGATGTGTGAAAAAATGAATAACAGGATAAAGCGAAGACTTGATTACAAGCAAGGAAAGTCAAAGCTGAAATATGGAGTTCAAGCGATCGAAGAGGTTCAAGCGATCAAGATTTTGATCGATTGAGTATAGTTCAAGCGCTCGAATAATTCAGAAGTTCAATCGATCAAGTGATGCTCGAACGATCGAATATGCCTTTTATCAGAACTTACACGCACGCAGCAGACACATTTTTTTTCTAACCCTAGGCTTAGGTTTTCTATAAATATTAGTTTTGAATATGTCCAGAAGGACGCCCACTTTGTTTTCATCAATTTCATATAAAGAGATAGAGAGTTTACGTTGTTTTTGTTGGTTTTAAAGGTTAATATCGGTTGTTCTTGGATTTTCAATAAGTTTGATCTTAATACAACACTGTAGGTTCTATTATTTCGGTCTATTTATAATTTGTTTATAGTTTCCAGTAGCATTAGTAGTAGTCATCGTAGTATTGCATGCTAGAGTATTGATAAACCTTAAGTTTCCATAGATTTTATGTTTAAATCACAACCAAACGCAGCCTTAATGAACCTTTACATTAAAAACAGATCTGAGACACTCCAGACCATGTCTGGGTAGTCCTAGAGTTGGGAGATCATGATGAAATAGTGATCTCCAGCCTCTGTCATGCATCAGTTTAAAACATGTGTTCGATCGATCAAACTACTTCGATCGATCGGACCAGAGATACAGTCAAGCGATCGAAGCCATTTCGATCGATTGAGAGATGACGATGTTTGATCGATCGAAAGCGCGTCGATCGATCAAAACCTTAGATTCTTGAGAACATCCTTGGGAGTATTCCTAGACTTTCTAATTTTGAGATTCGTTATGAAACTGTCCCCAAATGCTCAGTTTGTCAAAATAGTTTCTGAGCTTTAAGCCTTAAGGCATTTTTCTTCAATAACTTTTACAAACCACTTTGAATGCTAACACCATCAGAGTACGAGTCTTGACTATTGTTTTAAACCGCCTTCATGTATTTTTAACTCAATAATGATGATGTAGTCCCGGTCATGAAAGGACTATTGACTCTTTATCTTTAGAAAATACAGAATACTGTTAATGGATGTACTCCATTGAGCTTCAATTCAAACTACATGGTAGATGGCTAGGTCACTACGGATTCGTGTGATCCCAACATTCCCCTTTTATTAAGAAACACCATTTTTAAATATCGCTATAGTTAATTAGTTAATTCATAGTTTAATTTAATTGTTCTATTTTTAGTAGTCGTTAATTGTGGAACTCCGTGTTCTACATCTTCTTTAAGCATTGAATTTTTATTATCCTTTTAGAGTTTAATCTAAGTAATTAGTTTACAACCTTCCTTGTGGTATCGACCTGGTCTTAACCAGAATACTACTTGCACATCTACCTACACTTAAGTATTGCACACAAGAGCACACAAAATATTTATGTGCCAAGTTTTTGGCGCCGTTGCCGGGGAAGGCGACAAGCTAACGCTTAGATTACCTCATTCTATTTTTATCTATTTTTGTTTTTTATCTTCTTTCTCTTTAGGTTTAAAACCTTTTAGGATCTTTTCCCTTTCATGTCCGATAATTCCATTGAAGGAATTTACGAAAATCCACTCTACTCATCTGATTCTTCTAGTTATATTAATCCCATAGCTACACCTACAGATTCAATGGCTGATAATCAAAGTGAAAATGGTGAGAATGTGGTTGTGCCTATTGATGATTCGTTACGTCCTTTGTGCGACCTTATGCAACCCGAACACGCACCTACGCCTTCTTGCATTCTCATTCCACCCCATGCGGGTGAATTCTAATTTTTCAAAGAAATGATTTAACTCCTTCCAACCTTCCATGGAATGAAGAGCGAGAAGCCATATCTACATGTCAAAGATTTTGAGGATGTTTGTAAGACATTCTAACAAAATTGTCCTATGGATGTGACATGCCTAATGCTATTTCCCTTCACCTTGAAGGATAGAGCAGAAGTGTGGCTACTCACCCTCAAGCCAAATTCAATCTTCACCTGGCATGCGATGAATACTGTATTTTTCAGGAAATTCTTTCCACCTCGCATGACCTAGAGAGAGTTTCAAAGATTTACTTCTCTCATGCCTACATCATAGGTATGAGAAATGGTGAACCATTAGCTACTTTTATGAAGGACTAAATGGTGAAATGAAAAAACTGGTTGAAACTATGTGCTCATGTCCATTTCTTCGCAGAAACACCAAAGAGGCTGAAACCCACTTCGAATGGTTATCTGAACATGCTCATGATTGGTCGAACTCTGAGAATGTCTCACGCGCACAGCTATCAGGTGTAGAGGAGAAAAGTACATATCAGATAAAAAGTAAAGATCACTTAATGACCAAATACGAAAAATAGCAAAGAAAGTAGAGGAATTAGGGATGAAAGGAGAAGGTTCTAGGCAGGTTTTGCCTGAAGAACCATGCGGCACATGCAATATGTTGGGACATACCACTCAATACTGTCCCAATGTGCCATATTTTCAAGAACAAGCCCCCATGGAGATGAACGCCATACAAGGATACAGAGGGGCGGGGAATTCCTATAATAACAATAACAATTTTCAAAATAATAACAATCGATGGAATCACCCTGGTTTTGATTGGAAAAACAACGCTGGGACCCAAAATCAATACAAACAACAACAGCCCTACAACAACAATAACCAATATCAAGGGCAATACAATAGGCAGTCCCAGCTATTCAATCAAAATAGATCTAATAATTACAACCAAGCTCAACCCTCTAATAATCAAAAGTCAAATAATATGTGCCACCACATAAAAAGGTACAAGAGGAAGATCCACTCTCCAATATGAACTTAACACAACAGTTAATTTAAATGATGAGCAAAATGTCCAGAACGTTGGAGAGAATGGATGCACAGCAAGAGGGATCGGGAGGAACATTTCCCGCCCAACCACTTCAAAACCATAAGGGATACAACAATGGTCCCAATAATCAAGAACATGCTAAAGCCATGACTACTTTGAGAAGTGGTGAGATTATAGGGCACAATATGCCTCTCTCTACTCCTAAATAGTATGAGGAGGACAAAGTGGTAAATAAAAACGAAACATCTACTCAGGAAGAGGAGCCATCTACTAATAATGAACCATTAGATTTAAATGATGAAGCTCCTAAAGAAGTGGAAGAAGTTGAGAGAAGGCTCAGAAAGGAACCTGTTAATGATAAATTACCTAAATGCCCTTTCCCCGCGCCTTATCCTCAAAGGCTAAAGAAACCCAAAAATGAGTTAAAGAATCAGGAGTTCTTGGAACTGTTTAAACAAGTCAAAATAAACCTTCCATTCCTTGATGCAATCAAACAAGTACTGGCCTATGCTAAGTATCTTAAAGATTGATGCATAGTCAAAAGGACGCAAAGTGTGAAGAAACACGCTTATGTCGCTTGCCAAGCAAGTGCGATCATCCAAAATGAATTGCCTCCGAAACTCAAAGACCCCGGTACTCCCACTGTCTCATGCCAAATTGGGAATCAAAGAATAGACAATGCACTCCTCGACCAAGGAACAAGTGTAAATCTTCTACCTTATTTAGTTTATAAACAACTAGAGTTAGGTGAATACAAACCCACCCGAGTTGTATTACAATTGGCAGATAGGTCGGTTAAATACCCGAGAGGGGTGTTAGAAGACGTCCTCATGTAAATAGACTCATTTGTCTTCCCGATTGATTTTGTAATTTTAAACACTGAACCTGTGTCCAACCCATGTGCACAAATCCCAGTTATATTTGGACGTCCATTCCTAAACACAATTGATGCCATGATAAAAATAAGAAGTGGCACAATGACTATCGTATTCGGGAACATGACCGCAAATGTTAAAATCTTTTCAAATCTCCGACCTGAAGAATACGAGGATGAGGAAGAAGTTAACTACATCAAAACGGTCATTGAAGATATGGCTAATTTGGTCGACTACAAAGATCCTTCTGAGTTAGTGGTGTCACAATTTGATGCTGTTTACCAACCTAAAAACTCTACTCCATTGGATGTCGACGTAAATCTGACTTGCCTCATGATGGAAACGAGAGATGAGGATATAGCTGATTGCATGTGGGTAACACCATATAAACCATTGCCTCTGAAAACAAAGCTAGTCATGCCCTCAAACTTTCAGTTCCCGATTTGGAATTTAAGGAGCTTCCAAAAGAGCTCAAATACGCTTTCCTAGGGACTAAAAAGACTTATCCTGTCATAATTTCATCTATGTTAAATTCTGAACAAGAGGATAAATCAATCCAAATGCTGAAACAACATAAGGAAGCATTGGGATGGACAATTGCTGACCTCAAAGACATAAGTCCATCTATTTGCACCCATAAAATATATTTGGAGGAAGACGCTAAATCATCACGACAAATGCAAAGGCGTCCAAATCCCAACATGCAAGAAGTAGTCAAAAAGGAACTCTTACAACTACTTGACGTTGGGATTATGTACCCAATATCTGACAGCCCTTGGGTCAGTCCAACCCAAGTGGTACCAAAGAAGGCATGCATACCGGTTATCCCTAATAAAAACGGCGAATTAATACCAACACGTGTCCCCACCGGATGGCCGATGTGTATCTATTACCAAAAACTAAATACTATGACTCGGAAAGACCACTTTTCTCTATCGTTCATGGATCAAATGCTAGAACGAGTGGTGGGCCATAAGTACTATTGCTTTTTGGATGGATACAGTGGGTTTAACCAGATCGAAATCGCTCCTAAAGATCAGGAGAAAACAACTTTCACGTGTCTGTTCGGTACGTTCGCTTACTGTCGTATGCTCTTCGGTTAATGCAATGCACCTGCTACTTTTCAAAGGTGCATGTTAAGTATCTTCAACGATATGGTCGAGCAAATACTTAAAGTCTTTATGGATGATTTTTCTGTGTTCAGCCATAGTTTTGAAAACTACCATGAAAATTTTGAACGTGTGTTAGCACGATGTGAGGACAAATTGTAGACACCCCATTTTGACCGCCCCCCACTTTCGGGGCGGGCGCGACACAAATACCTGGTGTTAAACTGGGAAAAGTGTCATTTCATGGTAACCAGTGGAATAGTCCTTGGCCACATTATTTTTGACAAAGATATCTAAGTGGATAAAGCAAAAATTGACATAATCTCGAATCTACCTGTCTCCCATACAGTCAAGGACATTCGTTCTTTCTTGGGGTATGCGGGATTCTATCGTCAATTTATCCAAAATTTTAGTGCGATCTCCCGACCACTATGTCAATTACTCTCTAAAGACATACCGTTCGAATGGTTGAAAAGCTGCCAAATATCTTTTGATACACTAGAAGACCACCTTACTTCCGCACCGATAATACTGGCACCTGACTGGGGTTTTTCCATTCAAACTAATGTGCGACACTAGTGACTACGCTATTAGCGCAGTTCTAGGATAGAGGAAGGACAATAAACCCTAAGTTATCTACTATGCCAGTTGAACGCTGATTGAAGCTTAAATGAATTATACAACTACTAAAAAAGAGCTACTGGCTATACTTTTTGCCTTAGATGAATTCATGTCTTATTTGATAGGGTCCCCAATTATCTGTTTTACAGACGACTCGGCCCTCAATTACTTGTTATCCAAGATAGATGCGAAACAAATGCTGATTTGTTGGATGCTCCTACTCTAAGAGTTTGATATCACAATCAAAGATAAAAAGGGAGTAGAGAATGTGGTTGCGAACCATTTGTCTCAGTTGACCTTTGTTGACAATACCGAATTAATACTGATCAAGGATGAATTCCCAGATGAGCAACTGATGACTGTTTCCCGTTTGCCCTGGTATGCGGATATAGTAAATTACCTAGTCAAAGGAGAAACCCCGAGTTATTGGTTAAATCAGGATAAAAAAAGATTCCTCTCTTTCGTACGTCACTTCTTCTTCAATGCCCCATACTTATTCAAGTATTGTGCCAATCAGGTCATCAGACGTTGCGTTCCAAATGAGGATATAACCGTGATCTTAGCTTCATGCCACTCCAAACTTGTAGTGGCTATTTTGCTTCACAGAAGACCGCACAGAAAATCCTACACAGCAGTTTCTATTGGCCAACCATATTTAAGGATGCCCATAAATTTTGTAAATCGTGCCTACACTGTCAAAAGCTCGGCACAATCTCAAAACAAAATTCTATGCCTTTAATACCCATAATCATAATCAAAATTTTTTATTGTTGGGGCATAGATTTCATGGGCCCATTCCTGAACTGAAATAACTACAAGTACATTCTCCTTACTGTGGAGTATATCTTGAAATGGGTAGAGGCATTCCCAACAAGGCAAAATGATCATCGAACAGTTATTTCTTTCTTAAAAGAAAATATCCTTTCGTGCTTTAGAAACCCAAAGGCATTAATTAGTGACCAAGGAAAGCACTTCTGCAATAGACCCTTGGAGCCACTTCTCAAAAAGTGTGGGGTTAACCACAAAATTGCCTTAGCCTATCACCCACATACTAATGGGCAGGCATAATTGGCTAACCGAGAAATAAACCATATTCTATAAAAAATGGTTAGTTCAAACAAGAAAGATTGGGCATACAAGATGACCGATGCTCTATGGGCGTACCGTACTGCTTACAAAACAAACCTGGGAATGTCCCCATATAGGCTAGTGTACAGAAAGGCATGACATCTCCCTATGAAAATCAAGCATAAAGCATCTTGGGCGACACGCTCATTAAACTTTGATATCAAAGAGGGAGGGCAGTTAAGAAAACTTTAACTCGCAGAACTAGAGGAAATCCATAGAGATGCATATGACTCTACTAAGTTATATAAGGAAAGGTTGAAGGCTCGCCTCGATAGAACTATCTTTCGCAAATCATTCGAGCAGGGGCAGCAAGTCTTGCTGTACGACTCTCACCTTCACATCTTTCCAGGGAAGCTCCGCTCCCGGTGGATAGGTCCTTTCATTGTTAAATTTGTTTTTCTACATGGGGCTATCGAGCTTATAAATCCAAAGAACGATGAGATCTTCAAGGTCAACGGCCAACGATTAAAGCCATTCTTCGAGAATTTCCAAATGGAAGTTGAGCACATCTAGCTGGATGAGCCCAAATATTCTTTTATTTAAAACGCCAAAGCGTGTTTTGCAAACTGTTGTTGTATTCTTTACTTTTACTGCTTTTTGTTTATTTTCTTTTCATCTATTTCTACATTATTTTCTTCTTTTTGAGTGTGACATCGATTTATTTATGCTATTCCATATTATCTCTCCCCTACAGGCTATTAAAAATGAGAGACGACGACGTCTATTCAAACGGGTGATTCAGAATACCAAAACCCTCCCTGGACTGCCGAGAAGATTGCATTCTGCCTTTCTCCTTATCAAGGACCCGGGGCAGATGATGTAATTAACCTGACCAAAGGGTATATCCCTTACAATCCTACCCTCCTCAACATTAACCCTTTTGAAAATGTGGATTTTCCCGAAGAGGAAGGAGAGCTGGAAGGGCATTTCATCGGGGAAGTAGATGATGCACTCTTGGAACAATGGGAGAACGACTCGATGTGGGAACCATGGGATGAAGACGATTTACAAAATGTGGTGCCCGAACGCCATAATGCTATCTTCACATATGTGGATGACTTCATCACCATCGCCTCGGTTCTATACATCTTTGTGCACATGAGCTATTTGCTATTTCGGCTTCAAATCCCCCTACCTGCTAGTGCACATGGTTCTATCATGCCAATAGTGAGGTTAATTCATTGTCACATCTCATTTTCTTTTTCGTGTTTCTTTGTTTGTTCCTTTCACTGTTAGTTCTTTTATTTGTTTTATTTAATTTCTTTCTTTGTGCTTTTCTTCTATTTTCCTTGTCCAGGATTATCATTATGTACCACAATGGTCTACCAGTGTTCGTTCCACACCTTCTGTTTGATGGACCTCACATAGGGTCCCCTAGCACTCCACCACAAGAGAAAGAACAGCTGAGGAGTTATTTTATCTATGACGCCGTCAGCTCACCAGGATCATCTCTTGCTTGCACTTTCAACTCTTTGGAGATTTTAGATGCATTCGATGATATTCTTGACGCTTTCTGATCCTTCTAGAATCATGAATTATAGCGTTTGGACTCCAACTTTGACGATTTGGTGGAGTATGAAGCAATTGTAGAAGAGGAAGTCTTCATGTTCGAAGCAAAGTGTTTCACTTTAGTTGTTTTTATTTGTTTGTTCATCCTTTAGCAATTGAAGTGTACTCCTAGACAACAACTTTGTTTTCTTTGGTTTTAAATGAGGTTATAATTTTGCAAAATGGATGCTATAAAAAAGTTATATTTATAAAATTTGCAACTTTATATTATTTTATGGCTTACATGCCTGCAATTGCATTGCTTTTAGACTATTCTTGTATGTCCAGAATAGTTTATATCAGTTGGGGGTACACAAAGGCTCTGCTTATAGTTTCTAGAAAATTTTTTGTTCGATCGATCGAACCAATCTCGATCGCTCGAGAACTTAGAATTCTCAAGCGATCGAGACACTTCGATCGACCGAATATGCAATTGGTTGAAGGTTTTTCAATCGCTTGAGAATCTCAAACGATTGAAAAACCTTCAAGCAATTGCATATTCGGTTGATTGAAGTGTCTCGATCGGTTGAGAGTTTTTTTTAAACGAGGCATCCGCAACACTCTTCATCAGTTTGTCTCTCTCACTGTCACTCCCGAGTGCTTTAGTATAGAGAGAGAGAGAGAGAGAGAGCTCGGGGCAATTTTGTCCCCTCCCTAATCACTCTCACTTTTTGAAGAGTCCAGATCACCCTATCATCCCACACCTCTTTGTTGTGAGTAATCCGAGGTAAGGTCTCTTTGACCCTCTTCATCCAAATTCTACTATAACTACAAAGGGGTACTCTCCACTGATCATAAGATAATTTGATAAACATTTAGGTGGTAGATTTCTTGTTTTCTTTCCATTTCTGCGTTTTCTTATGTCCCTGCTGAATTTCTGTGCTTGATCGATCGAGCTAGGCAAAGCGCTCGAGCCTGGCCTTTGTTCGAACGATCGAGGAAATTTCGATCGATTGAACTAAAGCAGTAAAAGTTTCTTTTCTTTTCTTCCCTGATTTGATTTGTGTCTTCTTTTTCTCTATTTTCAGGATCCACAGGATGAACCCTATCACAGGGTACCACAAGTCCAAACCCCTTGATATCACTATACCCGATTAAGTACCAGCACACGGGTTTCGGAACAATGACGATCAAGTTTGGTTCATCCGCTACTTGCAAGCGCGAAAGGTGATATTAGAGCGACTGCTTGAGTCTGTATGGCTATCTATTCCTTGGTTTCAGGCACAGATCAGAGACATGCCCCTTTGGTATGACATGCTAATTCAGGCAAAGCGCATCAACATTTCTTGGGTTCGTGGAGCATGTACGACGAAAATCAAAGATCCCGCGGCTCCGTTTACATGTCGTTCTTTCTTCTGTGGGCGTGATACCATCTTTAGCCCCGCTACCGTGGCCGCTGTTCTGGGGGTACCAGATGTACCTGACTACTTTTACCCTCATTTACTAGGTACCCTAGAGACTCCCCACACCACTCTCATATGTGAGATCACGGAAGAGGCTATTCAGATCTAGAATGGTGTTTTCTAGATCGACAATCAGTTTCTGACCAAAAAGTACCATCTCCTCCACTTGGCGCTTGCCAACTATATTTTGATGACTTCATACCATAAAAAGGTGGCGCCATGGTACGCTCGTATCCTCTATGCTGTTGGGACTGGACAACACATCTATCTTTCTTGCCTGTACATCGAGTTCTTTATAGCCGACGCAGTACATTACCGCAAAGCGCCATCTGAAGGGCGCTTGGCCCATCCATGGAGTGATAGAGTAGGCTGGGTTACTCCCATTGTCCACAGATGCGATTACACAGGCCTCCAGTCAATTTGGAGAGACAATGGCACGCCGTTCTGACGCACAGAAGAAGTGGAAATTAAAAGGAAAAGCGAAGGTTGGACCAAAAAAGAGGCAAGGTGGAGGCACCGACACTGAGGGTGCGACTTCTAGAACACCTATTGAGGTTGAGGAGCTAGATGCAGATAAGGAGGACCCTGTTGCTGCTGTGCAGTAGATCGAGCTGAGACAGCGGTCTTAGGCTTCGGCCCAGGGAGAGTCTTCTTCCGTATCTCTCTAGACTCTCCACACTTTATTCATCGAGGAGAGGGAGTCATGGATGCAACTTGAGGGCAAGATGGACCGTATGACAACTATGCTCGAGGCAATTCTGATACAGATGGGGGTTGATCAGTCATTACTGTAGACACCCAATTTTGACCACACTGATAGGATTTAGGGTGGACAACGTCTTGGAGGATTCGATGATGAAAAGTACCCCGTGGAAGGTACTGGATTCCACACAATCAGAAGATCGGACTTCGGAAAGTGACTTCAAGCTCAGAAAAGCCCTTTTCCATGGATAAATCCCGGTTTTGTCAAAATCATCTCTCAGAATTCATATTCTCTCAGGGTTATATGAACATTAAGTGTTCTAAACGCAGTATTCTAGGTATCCAGAGATTCAATTTTAAAAGAAAAGTTCGAAATCGACGCACATTTGAAAGCAATTTTGGAAAAGACGTCATTTGATTTCAAAAAGACGACGAAAGTTCCGGAGGACTTCCGGACTTCAATTGGACTTCAATTCTCATTATAAAACCTCTGGAAATATTTTTATACTGAAATTCAACCTGACAGCTTTCCAACGGTACGTAAACGGACGATTTCGGACACCAAAAAGCATTTTTACAAAAATCTGGAAAAGCAGTGCGCATGAAATTTGAAACAGAGCTTGTGGGTGACCAGAGGGACCCAAATAGTAAGTGGCGGTTTTGGGTATGGGGGTGGCGGGTCCCACCATAACCGCCACTTCCATTTGTGTCCTCCACGGAGCTTTTTGAGTTCCAGACCCTTCTAGAAGCTTCCCACTGCGAGGAAATTGCCTGGAAATTGCGTTTAAGCTCCGAAATGGCCATTTTAACCCTCTTTTAAGCTCTAAAAATCCTGTTTTAACCCTGAAACTTAAGAGCTAAGTCTTCAAAACTCTATATAAGATCTCATACATCTCATATGAGATCACATCTTAACACACTAGACACTTGGAAGAGATACACTTGAATATACTTGGAGATACAAACACACATAGAAGCACATGCAAGAGAGATAAGTATACTTTGAACATACTTTCAATTTAGGTGAATTCTAGAGAGAGAAAATTATGAATTGAATTTAGATTAACTTAGGCTAATTAGACCACAATTTGAACATCAATTGCCTCCCTCAACTTCCATGGATGAGTGCTTGAAGAACACTTGAATAACACTTGAAGAAGAAGATCTTCAAATCAATTTTGGTCTTGTAATTGAGAATCCTCCAAGAGGTAAACACTATAGTTCATCTCTAATTCCTACTTTGTATATATAGATCTATAAGATTTGGATCTAACTTAGTTCTATTTCTACTTATTAGAACACTCATCTTCTTCCTCTCATGTTCTTCACACACTCACATAGTTAGATCCAAATCTCTTTGATTTTTATTGATAATTTACAATTAGAGATTGTTTTTCACTTTGATTTTCAATTTTGGTTTCATTCTTCAATTTTAGTTTAGATTCATGCATACATGATTATATATATATACATATATCTATTTTGAATTCCATGATGGTTTGGAAATATGATCTATGAGAAGGATGATTTCTATGTTCATACCTATCTCTTGATTATTCCTATTACCTAGAATTCCTATTGAATTTCATCTCCAACATGATATTTATAAGTCCCTTTGATCCTTGATCTAAAAGTTCTTCATAGAACTTGAGGGCTAAATTGATTGGGAATCATGATAATTAAGTTGATCTATGAGTTTGATCTCTCTAATAAGCTTCAACTATCACTAAAATGTTTTCCTCACACTTTAAAATGAACTAGATAAAAATTCAGCAAAGCAGATTGGTTTTGTCCATTAGATTTGGTCCATCAAAACCCATAGTTTGATGGATTTCAAATTTTCTGGGTAAACTTTGATGAATTAGCTTTCATCCGGTCCGTTTTGAGAGCTTTTAGGATTCATATACTATTTTTAGAAATTGTTGAGAAATCGGTTGACAGATTTGAACATCGTCTCTTTGTGCTTGAATTTCAGAAAATCTATAATAGTTATCGACGTTCCGCTTTTTGGGGATGATTCCTAACTCATATATCTATATGCCGATGTAAAATCGTGAGCATACGATCGAGTTAGGATCGTTTTCTAAGCGTTTAAAGTTGATACAACTATTCTGGAATTTTCTAAGTTTAATTACAAATATGATTATGTATACAAAATGGTCATACCTTGATCACTCAACAACAATTGATGAATAAAACTTGGTTTAGAAATCACCTAGGATAAATGGATGAGAGATCAAAAGCTTAAATCAACTTGGTTAACATGATTCATGAACTTCTATTATACTTCTATTATGTTTTGCATTCATTTGTCAAATGATACCAAATTTCCAGAATAACAGAGTCTGTTTAAAACACTTTTTCAGAAACCTTGTGATTACAGAATGTCCATGGGTTTATTTTTATCATATACTACAATGAAATAGCTTTCTTTTGACACCAAATAGAGCTTCATATGATTTTTGTAGATTTAATTATGATTTTTACAAGAACAGTGGACAGTCCTGATCCACTGTTCCCAAAACATTTATTTCTCAAACAATAAAATTGATATTGAGGTCCCACTTTTTGGAGAAGTTCCCTAAGACATGTATCTAATTTTCTGTAAAAGGGTTTTTATCCAGCTCATGTTTAAGACCTCTTTTGATAGGATTCATTAGAGGTTGCTGAATCTGGAAATTTGATTGATGACATGTTTTCTTTGTTTATCATGCATATCATTTGTTTGCTTGTATTTTTGCAATGCTTTGGGTATTCTTTGGTGTCTTAGTGCAGAGAATTAAGTGCCTCGGACCCGGACTTCGATTTGTGGTTTGCCTCGTCTACATGTGGCTTAGTGCCCATGTATCTTGTACTATCTCTATCCTTTCTCTTAGAATTTTTCTAGGTTTACAACTTTGATTTCAACGACACATTTCCTTTAGGATAAGTCTCCGTTTATATGATTATTTGTTAGAGACATCTTATCTAGGATTGTTGCATGATTGCATTGCACGTTCACATTCTTTTTGCTTTCGCGACTCCGCTTGAGTCAACCAATGTAAGTCTTCTCGTTCCCTTTGCATATCATGACATGTTTACTTTATTTGCATCGGTCCCGGGCGGGACTAGCCACTGTGAGTATACTTCTCCCTTGTATTGCATGAGCATCCGCTTTCTACTTGATTTAGTCTCTTGAAATGATTTTCATTAGATGTTTCTTTTTGCCATGTATATATCTATCTAGTATGTTTGAGGAAACAACATCTATTATGAATTAATAACAAGGATATTTGAATCAAGGCCTACCATTCGGTAGGGCGAGGAGGGGGTGCTTTAGTCCTGCTTGGGCTCCTTCCCCTCTCGTACCAAGACCCCCGAACCTTGTTTCTGGTAATGAAGGGCGAGTAACCTTATTCAATTTTGGGCGAGTCAAACTTGGGTTTCCTAATTCCCGATAAAAATTAGGTGGCGACTCTTTGTGTCTAGGATCGCGTGAGGAAGTCCTAGTTTTCCCTGAAGTGTGCTCCTTGGGATCCGTCCCGGGACACTATCGAGGGAGAGCGCCAGGACCTCCTCCTCCATTCGCGACGGTCCACAATCTGGCGACTCCACTGGGGATTTGAACATGAAACCGATGGTTTCTTGTTCTTCGAGGGTTTGACTTGAGCCAAAGAATATCCTTGTTATTAATTCAATAATCATGTTGTTTCTGCCTGCATTTGCACTTGCATTGTTCTTTCACCGCGACTGCTTGAAATCATTGCCTTGAAGATAGAGGGCCCTCTTTCCTCTATTTGTCAAGAGTTTTGGTAGCATGTAGTCACCATTAGCCTTGTACCGCGTGCGGTATATAGAGCTCATGTGTGAACGGCACGCCCTCGGGGAGGCGGTCAACCACACCGTTGAGCTTGCTAATGGACCCTTTATGAGACTAAAACCCGGCCTTTGCATATAGTTTCTATAGAACCCTTCAATTAGGATCTTGATTATCATCTTTGATTAGGACAATGTGATGAATTATTTGCGCTTGCCCGTAAGGGATTATGTGGATGATGAGGACGTGTATGCGAAGGCATCATCAAACCTTGTATGGTGGATTCCTCTAGGATAGTATGGTCTTTATCCGAACATCCAATCACTATTTGAGGACAATTTTGAAAATTTTTGAAATTATAAGCACTTCTTTGAAAAACCCCAAGTCTTTCGAAAATTCCAAGAATATCCCTTTTGAAAATTTGATTTAAGATTCACTTTCACAAAATCTTTCCAAAATTCTCCTTAGATTTTAGAGAATTTCAAAATTCCTATTTCCAGAAATCATGATCACACTTTGATGATTCAATTTCAAATTCTCCTAGATTTTAGAGAATTTAAAAAAAAAAAATTTTACTTTGGTCTTCAAGAAATCATGATGATTCAATTTCAAAATCTTCCTCTCAGATCTTAGAATTTCAAAATTCCCACCTCAATTTTTAAGAATCATGATTTCTCACCACAAGCATTGATGGTTCAAAAATTCTTTTGAAAATTACAAATCTCCCCATCTCTTTCAAAGATTTTCATGAAAAATTTCAATTTTGAAAACATGAACCATCAAGAATTTCAAAACTCAAAATCCTTGGATAATGATTGGATTAGTAGGGTGATTAGCATACTCAAGGAATCCTATGTGCTTATGTGTTGATATGCTAGGTCTAAGCTAGATTAAGGTGCATTGCATTTAGATTAGATTGCATTTCATCTGCATTGCATGCACTACACGAGCATTGCATATACGACTCACGAGTGCGACGCCTCTAATATACTTTCAAAAAGAAAAGATTTGTTTTCCTCAGAATTTTGAAACTTGAAAAGGTTTCTTCAAGAAAAATGTTTTTGAAAAATGAAAAAGATTTTCCATCTTTGATTTTCTATTTTTGATTTTCATCCACTTTTTTATAAGATACCTGATTATTTGAAAAGCCTTAATAAATCAGAGTAGAAGGATTGAACTCCCTGAATTTGAGCAGAAAGAAGTAACATTGCGAACAAGATGGCTCCTCTTGATCCTCAGGCTTTGTTTTCATGGATGGATGAGGTCACCGGTATTGATCATCTACATTTCAGATATTTTGGCCTTAGTACTCTCTTTCAGCTGAGGAATGTGAAATTTGAAGAAGATATTATGCGTGCCGCCATTCGATGTTGGGATCCAGAATTCCATGTATTTCGATTTGGACATCAAGAGATCTCACCACTATTTGAAGAATTCAGTGCCATTCTCGATTTCAGCCCTTACTCCGATCTGATCCTTCCCACTATTCAGGCTGGATATATAAAGAACCTATCATCACTTCTTGGTTGTTCTCCTTCTGTTGCTCGGTCCATGATTTCTGATCAGGAGGTTGATTTTCCCCGATTATTTGCTCGCTATTGTACTACCATGGGAGGACATTTTGATCATTCTGTATCTGGATGGGGTGCCTTGACATTGGCTATGATTTCGTACTTCCTGTTTTCTTCCTCATCTCATGCCCTCATACCAGTTGCTTGTGGACTCCGTTCCCGACAAAACCCTATGATTTTGGTCTTAGCAGAAACTCTAATGGGTTTAGATCAGGCACATACTGATGGGACAGTACTGCTTTCTGGTGCCCCTTTAGTGCTACAAACTTGGCTTCTTGAGCGACTCAGTTTATTAGTGTATCCTCGCGGTCTTTGCAGGATCCCTTCTTTAGATCAGAGGAAGGTACGAAGATTTTTCAGCAACTCTGAGGTTTGGTTTGTTTGGCTAAGCGGTCTCACCACTGAGGACATCCGTTGGGTCTGCGCCCGTTGGGATTATTGTTCAGTTACTGTTAGATTTCCAGGAAGGAGCGGGATATGGCTTCTTGGTTTACATGCTACCACTTTTTCCATCCCATACAGAGTAGCCAGGCAGTATGGCTGTAGACAGGACACTTCTGAGGATGCCATCGGGGTTATAAGAGATTCCATTCTGCGGTCTTCATTGATTACTGCTTTCACTACTGCATGGCATGAGCGGATTGCGGCACCTTTTCCACGAATTCCCGCCTCCATCCAATTATCAATTGAGTATTTCCTAGAGATCCAGAGGGTGATTGAAAGGCAGAGCCAGATTCAGCAAAGACATTAGAAAAAGGCACTTTAGAAGGTTTGAGGATTGGGTGATGATGTTTGGAATAGCTGTTTGTTGAAACCAAATGGATGTTTAAAAAAAAGGAAAAAGCAAGTCACTGTGACGCTCCACTTGAGATCGAGTTGAGTTCAGTCGAGTCTATTGTTTTGAGTCTTGTTGTCGAGTCTGTCCATCGTCAAGTTGTGTTTGAGTTTATGTCGAGTACTGTAATCCTTCTATTTCTAGTAATGAAATGAAAACTTGATTTGCTTGATTTAATGCGCCTAGTCATGAATGAATGAATCACTAAGCTGAAAGTGTAATTTCTCTGACTATTGTGGAAAAATACTCTGTTGATCAATTTTTGCATTGAAAAGAATCCTGAAAGGATCAAAGTTGATTTTGCGCTAATGCCAAAGAAAGCTAAGAATTGATTAGTTTTACTTTAAGAATCTTGAGATGCTTTTGCTCGAATCTTGAAAAGATATGCTTGATAGTAACTCGGGACTAGCTTAACTCCCTTTTCTCCCCACTTCAAAAATCTTGAGCCCAGAAAAATGGGTCATTCAAACCTGTCTAAACTGCAAGCCATGTACTCTTTGTCCTTGATGGTAGCCAAACATTTCAAATAAACTACTTCTCTCAAAAAAAAAAAAAAAAAAAAAAAAGAAGCTCGCTAGGATGAAAACCCGAAAGGGCGCCTAGGCAAAAGTTAGAGCATAGAAGAAAAGAATATTTTGCGCGTTGTTTTCAAGAACTTGATCCTAGCCAATCAAGACTTTAGAGAGAAAAGAAAAGAAAGAAGAAAAAAAAAAAAAAAAAAAAAAAAAGAAGAATGAAGAAGATTAAGAAATCGGGAACATAAATTGTCCCAAAACTTTGATTTGTAAATTCTTTGAGTAAGCCTAAAAGATTTGAAGGGCTAATCCTGCTGTATGATGAGTGATGTAAAATTGACTGGCTAGTGAAAAGGTGAAAAGAATCAACCGTCAAAGAAAAAGAAAAAAAAAAAAAAAAAAAAAAAAAAAAAAAAAAAAGGGAGAGGTAGTTTAGTTTCTTTCAACGCTACCAAAAGTGACCTACTTCAAAAAAAAATCTGTCTGATGACATGGCTTGAAAAGCCCCTAATTCTTGAAATCCTTGCTCTTTTAAAACCTCCAGCCTTCGAGGAACTACACTTGACCTGATTCCCACTTGGGGATATGTAGGCAACCTGCTCGGTTCGGTCACTGCTCCTGAAACCCTCAACCATACTTTCTTTCAAGACCTGGCCGAACTACTTTGGATCTGATTCCCACTTGGGGATAAGTAGGCGAGCTTTCCTGGCTCTCGATCCCTGAACCTTGCAAACTAGGGGCAAACTTTCAAGTTTGCCCAAAGCCTCAAGATATCACTGCCACACTAGGGGCAAACTGCGTTTGACCAAACTTCCATTTATCTCTATCAACTAGGGGCAAACTGTCGTTTGCCCATACCTCGCTACCTGTCCTCTCTGGATCACTTGGCTATCAGAATTAAAGCACCTAAGTGAAAAATCTGGTAATTCTTGATATTAAGTTGAAAAGTTTTTTAGCAATCTAAAGATGTGAATCTAATGTCAAGACTGAAACATTATGTGGAAAATTTTCAAAAGCTTCAAGATTACATGCAAAGCCAACACAATATCCTGCTACAAGATAAAATCTCATTTTCAAAACATGCAAATCCTTAGAAAATTCAAATATCCAAGTCAAAAGACATTGTCGAGAAAGAGGAATCGTCAGAAATTTCCTTTCCCTGTAAAATCGAGTCCTGTGTGTCAGTGTGCAAAGTGTCAATCAAATCAGTCTCGTGATAAGGGATGCAAAGCGAAACAGAAGGATAGCATAAAGCAGCATCAAGCAAAGTCAAGAGTACAAGCCCATCAAGACAGAATACATCAACATCAGTCTCAGCACAGAAAGCAAGAAAAACAGAAAGATAGTCATGGGTGCATATGATCATCATCAGCGACGACGAGTAGCCCGTGGGTACCGAGCAGGCATATCTGAGGCCGTAGAGCTATCATCATCTTCAATTTGGCGCCTTCGCCTAGACCCACCAGCCCCACCAGAAGGGCCTGCATTCATCCGCTCCAACTGTGATTGAAGCTGCCTAACTTGAGCCACCTGTGGAAGAAAAGAATCAGTATAGGGGTTTGAAAAAGCAATGAGATAAGAAGAAAAGGTCAAGAAATTTACCAGGGCCGCATCACGGTCTATGTAAGTCTGGCACATGCCATCCCACTGCAAAGAGAAGGAAGATATGGTCAGAAAGATCAGAAGAATCAGAGGTAATGAGTTCAGAAATTACTTACATGTCCCTCACGAGCAAGGCTCCAAGCCCTCAGATTCTGTGCATAAGCTCGCTCTTCATTGAAAACGGCTCGGGGAACGGACTCATGTTGTTCTGAAACTAGCTGAGGCTCTACAAGATCACGGGGGATCTCTACAGAAGATATAACTCCGCGCAGCATGGTCGAGGCTCGCCAATCACAAGGAGGAATGAGAGGTAGAGGTCGACCAGGGCCATCCACAAAAGAACTCCCCTGCAAATGATGATGAGAAATAAGATAAAGCAAGCATTCGATCAGAAATGAAGAAGTCGTGAAATACCTGCGGGTCATCCGAGAGCGGGAAATTAGGCATCAGATGAGTAACCCTGAAGACGTCATAGTTCTCCTCAAACAGAGTAAAAGAGGCTGAAAGAATTCCGTTCAAAGCATTAATAAGATCTTCATCTTCCAAATTCTGCGCCGACCTCATACAAGAAGGCGGATCCTGTGGCACTAAGAGACGATCCTCCAAATCAGTCTGAGGAGCTACTCTCTCTCCAAAATACCACTCAAGAACAGAGGGACCCTCAAGAAGAATCCTCTCTCCAGTCATCTGTCTAGCTAAGCCAATCTCAGTCACATCTCCATTTGTCACCCGAGGATGCCAGTTAACTTGGGTGAATCTGAGACGGGTAAGAAAATCCCGGCAAGAAATAACATTATGAGCATCATTCTTGGTACCTACGGCTTGGCGACGCCACTTCAGAGCCCGTGGAAAAATATGAATCTCTTCCTCCCGGAATGATGGAGCCGTCATGGAGAAATACTCAAAGGCCCACACCTACAAGAGAAAATAAAGCAGTGGTCAAAACAGCAGAACATCAAATGATAAAAACTGGAAATGAAAATATTTTCAGTACCTCCCAAGCTCTCCAGAATCCGCCGAATCCAGGGGATTTGCCTCGAGAATGCTCCCCCATATGACTATACAGAATGGCTAAACCAGTAGAGCCCCAATCAAAATCTGCAATCTCCTCAAGATTTCGAAGACTATCAAGCATATTCAATGTAATCCGCTCAGCTCGAGTAGAAAGAAGAGAGCAACCAAGCAAATACAAGATGAAAGCACGGGTAAGCTGCATATCGGTAAATTGAGCCGCTCTTTCAGAAGGCCTGAAGTTGTTGATGAACCATATGATGCCTACGCTCGATCCGTGAAGATCTCTCTGGGATGGGATGATGCCTAGGAGACGCTCAGTGATAGTAGGATGTCTATGGATGTTCTTTGCAAAGGCAAGACGATGCCCGCCAAATGAGATGCCGGTTATCATTACAAAATCAAGAGGGGTCATGGTTATCTCCCCAAAAGGCATGTGAAAAGTATTTGTGGAATCCCACCACCTTTCAGCAAGAGCTTGAATCATGGCCAAATCATTAGTCGATCTCTCCAATAAGGTTACAAACGACCCAAAGCCCGCTTGCTTGATATTGGCTACTACTTGGGGACGCGACTCCGACAATTCATTAAACCATTCAAGGCATTTTCCATGGCTACCATGACCTCTAAGATGACCAACCACATTCTAAAAAGAAAAAGGATGATTTCTAAGGAATCGCAAGAATAAAGAGACACGTATGAAGATGTGAAACAAAGGAGTAATTAAAGAATGGGTTACCTCTTGACGAAAGGCCCTCCTAGAGATATGATTTAGTGGATTTTTCATGGTTGCATACTCCATGGTTTGAGTTGATGAAGCTCCACTAGCTTGAAATTGGCTTCTACGTGTTCTAGAACTTTCACCTTGTCCATGGGAACTCATGGTTGTTGATGCTTGAAGCTTGAAGATAAGAGGTTGAAGATGATGAATAGTAAAAACCTTGGTACTTGAATCCCCTAGAATAGGGAGGAGTTGATGAAATCAACAAAGTTTTTGGAGGTTTTAATGCAAGAAATCACTCAAAACATCAAGAAATTGCAAGATTTGAGCACCTTAGAAGGAAGAGGTGATGCATTGAAGAAGAAATGAATGAAGAACAAAGAAGAAAATGGGTTTAAAACCCCAAAGTTGCGGCTGGCGGTTCCCAAGGGGGTGTGGGGAACCGCCATTTACTATTCACTTCCTGCCATTTCCCCATTTTGCTCTATATTCGCGTTTTGACCCCCGGAACTCTTGATTTGATCCCGGATTGGTCCATTTTTGATATATAAGCCTTGAGAGTGCTTAAAACTTGTTGGAATTGGTCTAGAGGACCTCTGGAGATTTGAATCTTGGTAAAAATCCATTCAAGAATTGAAAAAAAGTCCCCCAGATGAGAAGAATCAAAGGCACCGCAGCCTGAAAGTGGCCGAGAAACGGCAAACTCCCGTCGTTTTGGGATTGATTATGAGTTGTCTTAGAAAATGGACATTTGAGTCTACTGTCGCTTGAGAATTACATCCAGAAAGGACTTTCAGAAGATGGGTCAGAATGCGAGATGTTCAGAAAGGGTTAGAGTAAGCCTGACGTGTTGCAAGAATGATTGCGTTGGTCGAAGCACCAATATGAGTCTCAGAAAGAATCAGCAGGGCCTCCAGAATATGTGCTCGCGTCCCAGAAACCTCAGATATCTCCTCAAGCAGAGAATTTCCAGATATTGTCAAGGTATAACAGAATTCGTGCATCTCTCAGAATCATAGGATCTCCCCAGTAGAGAACTTTCAGAATTAAGTTTCTCGCAAGCATCATGTATCCACGGGTTGCCTCCAGATAAAGGGTATCTCTCAGAATTTGAGCATCAAAATCGCCTCCAGAATACAAGGTTTATGCCAAGCATCATGTATCCAGGGTTGCCTCCAGAATGTAGGGTTTCTCTCAGAATCGTGGGTTGCCTCCAGAATGTAGGGTTTCTCTCAGAATCAGAATCGTGGGTCGCCTCCAGAATACAAGGTTTATGCCAAGAATCGTGTATCCGTGGGTTGCTCTCAGAATGTGGGGTTTCTCTCAGAATCGTGGGTTGCCTCCAGAATGTAGGGTTTCTCTCAGAATCAGAATCGTGTATCCAGGGTTGCCTCCAGAATGTAGGGTTTCTCTCAGAATCATGTATTTCTCAGCATCGCATATCAGGGTTGCCTCCAGAATGAAGGGTTTCTCTCAAAATCAGAATCGTGTATCCGTGGGTTGCTCTCAGAAGAAGGGTCATCTCTCAGAATTTGTGTATCTCTCAGAATCCGTGCATCAGAACAGAAGATTTATCCTCAGAAGAAGGGCCTGTTTCAGAAGAACAGAGGATTTGTCTCCGGCAGAGAGACCTGTTTCAGAAGATTTGTTTCTAGACCTGCCACAGAAGATTTGTCCTCGGAAAAAGGGCCTGTTTCAGAAGAACAGAAGATTTGTCTCCGGCAGAGAGACCTGTTTCAGAAGACTTGTTTCCAGACCTGTTACAGAAGATTTGTCTAGAAGAAAGACCTGTTTCAGAAGAGCAGAAGATTTGTCTCCGGCAGAGAGACCTGTTTCAGAAGATTTGTCCCCAGCAAAAGGACTCTACATCAGCAATCGTCCCCAGCAAAAGGACTCTACATCAGCAATCGTCCCCAGCAGAAGGACTCTACATCAGCAATCGTCCCCAGCAAAAGGACTCTACATCAGCAATCGTCCACAGAAGAAGGACCTGTTTCAGCAATCGTCCCCAGCAGAAGGACTCTACATCAGCAATCGTCCCCAGCAGAAGGACTCTACACCAGCAATCGTCCCCAGCAAAAGGACTCTACATCAGCAATCGTCCCCAGCAGAAGGACTCTACATCAGCAATCGTCCACAGAAGAAGGACCTATTTCAGCAATCGTCCCCAGCAGAAGGACTCTACATCAACAATCGTCCCCAGCAGAAGGACTCTACATCAGTAATCGTCCCCAGCAGAAAGACTCTACACCAGCAATCGTCCAGTTGTTTGACATGACTCAGAATTCATCCAAGATACTTCGCTATTTCAAGAGTCGTCCAGGATACAGATGACGCCTACGAGCCTTAAGATCAGAAGAATAACTTTGACAAAAACCTCGGGAATCATCCAAGATACCTTTAGCATATTCGACTGTGAGAGAGAGTCGTTGCATCCTTTGCATTAGATTTTGCATCTAGGGAACCCTTGAGGATGATTCCTCCAGCACTTTCACATTTCATGTTTTCATATTGCACCAGCATCCTAGGATAGGAGCATTTCATCCGCATTGTTGTTGTTTGTTTTCCGTTTTCCCGCGCGCTTGAACTACGCCCTGGTCTGATTCCTGGAAAGGATACGTAGGCAGCTCCAGCGGAGCACGACCAGCATCAGCTTCAACTTAGCCGCCTCTACCCAGCATTGCATTGCATTCTTGCATTCGTAATTTCTTGATTTTCTCTGATTTTGAATTTCTTGATTTTGCGAATTTTTTGTTTTTCCTAAAACCTCTCAGTATGGTTATTTGGGTGCCTTCAAGGCTTTGGCACTCACTTGCAGTTCACGTTGTTCACAACAAGTTCTGCCAAAGAGGGGCAAACTGTAGACACCCAATTTTGACCACACTGATAGGATTTAGGGTGGACAACGTCTTGGAGGATTCGATGATGAAAAGTACCCCGTGGAAGGTACTGGATTCCACACAATCAGAAGATCGGACTTCGGAAAGTGACTTCAAGCTCAGAAAAGCCCTTTTCCATGGATAAATCCCGGTTTTGTCAAAATCATCTCTCAGAATTCATATTCTCTCAGGGTTATATGAACATTAAGTGTTCTAAACACAGTATTCTAGGTATCCAGAGATTCAATTTTAAAAGAAAAGTTCGAAATCGACGCACATTTGAAAGCAATTTTGGAAAAGACGTCATTTGATTTCAAAAAGACGACGAAAGTTCCGGAGGACTTCCGGACTTCAATTGGACTTCAATTCTCATTATAAAACCTCTGGAAATATTTTTATACTGAAATTCAACCTGACAGCTTTCCAACGGTACGTAAACGGACGATTTCGGACACCAAAAAGCATTTTTACAAAAATCTGGAAAAGCAGTGCGCATGAAATTTGAAACAGAGCTTGTGGGTGACCAGAGGGACCCAAATAGTAAGTGGCGGTTTTGGGTATGGGGGTGGCGGGTCCCACCATAACCGCCACTTCCATTTGTGTCCTCCACGGAGCTTTTTGAGTTCCAGACCCTTCTAGAAGCTTCCCACTGCGAGGAAATTGCCTGGAAATTGCGTTTAAGCTCCGAAATGGCCATTTTAACCCTCTTTTAAGCTCTAAAAATCCTGTTTTAACCCTGAAACTTAAGAGCTAAGTCTTCAAAACTCTATATAAGATCTCATACATCTCATATGAGATCACATCTTAACACACTAGACACTTGGAAGAGATACACTTGAATATACTTGGAGATACAAACACACATAGAAGCACATGCAAGAGAGATAAGTATACTTTGAACATACTTTCAATTTAGGTGAATTCTAGAGAGAGAAAATTATGAATTGAATTTAGATTAACTTAGGCTAATTAGACCACAATTTGAACATCAATTGCCTCCCTCAACTTCCATGGATGAGTGCTTGAAGAACACTTGAATAACACTTGAAGAAGAAGATCTTCAAATCAATTTTGGTCTTGTAATTGAGAATCCTCCAAGAGGTAAACACTATAGTTCATCTCTAATTCCTACTTTGTATATATAGATCTATAAGATTTGGATCTAACTTAGTTCTATTTCTACTTATTAGAACACTCATCTTCTTCCTCTCATGTTCTTCACACACTCACATAGTTAGATCCAAATCTCTTTGATTTTTATTGATAATTTACAATTAGAGATTGTTTTTCACTTTGATTTTCAATTTTGGTTTCATTCTTCAATTTTAGTTTAGATTCATGCATACATGATTATATATATATATACATATATCTATTTTGAATTCCATGATGGTTTGGAAATATGATCTATGAGAAGGATGATTTCTATGTTCATACCTATCTCTTGATTATTCCTATTACCTAGAATTCCTATTGAATTTCATCTCCAACATGATATTTATAAGTCCCTTTGATCCTTGATCTAAAAGTTCTTCATAGAACTTGAGGGCTAAATTGATTGGGAATCATGATAATTAAGTTGATCTATGAGTTTGATCTCTCTAATAAGCTTCAACTATCACTAAAATGTTTTCCTCACACTTTAAAATGAACTAGATAAAAATTCAGCAAAGCAGATTGGTTTTGTCCATTAGATTTGGTCCATCAAAACCCATAGTTTGATGGATTTCAAATTTTCTGGGTAAACTTTGATGAATTAGCTTTCATCCGGTCCGTTTTGAGAGCTTTTAGGATTCATATACTATTTTTAGAAATTGTTGAGAAATCGGTTGACAGATTTGAACATCGTCTCTTTGTGCTTGAATTTCAGAAAATCTATAATAGTTATAGACGTTCCGCTTTTTGGGGATGATTCCTAACTCATATATCTATATGCCGATGTAAAATCGTGAGCATACGATCGAGTTAGGATCGTTTTCTAAGCGTTTAAAGTTGATACAACTATTCTGGAATTTTCTAAGTTTAATTACAAATATGATTATGTATACAAAATGGTCATACCTTGATCACTCAACAACAATTGATGAATAAAACTTGGTTTAGAAATCACCTAGGATAAATGGATGAGAGATCAAAAGCTTAAATCAACTTGGTTAACATGATTCATGAACTTCTATTATACTTCTATTATGTTTTGCATTCATTTGTCAAATGATACCAAATTTCCAGAATAACAGAGTCTGTTTAAAACACTTTTTCAGAAACCTTGTGATTACAGAATGTCCATGGGTTTATTTTTATCATATACTACAATGAAATAGCTTTCTTTTGACACCAAATAGAGCTTCATATGATTTTTGTAGATTTAATTAAGATTTTTACAAGAACAGTGGACAGTCCTGATCCACTGTTCCCAAAACATTTATTTCTCAAACAATAAAATTGATATTGAGGTCCCACTTTTTGGAGAAGTTCCCTAAGACATGTATCTAACTTTCTGTAAAAGGGTTTTTATCCAGCTCATGTTTAAGACCTCTTTTGATAGGATTCATTAGAGGTTGCTGAATCTGGAAATTTGATTGATGACATGTTTTCTTTGTTTATCATGCATATCATTTGTTTGCTTGTATTTTTGCAATGCTTTGGGTATTCTTTGGTGTCTTAGTGCAGAGAATTAAGTGCCTCGGACCCGGACTTCGATTTGTGGTTTGCCTCGTCTACATGTGGCTTAGTGCCCATGTATCTTGTACTATCTCTATCCTTTCTCTTAGAATTTTTCTAGGTTTACAACTTTGATTTCAACGACACATTTCCTTTAGGATAAGTCTCCGTTTATATGATTATTTGTTAGAGACATCTTATCTAGGATTGTTGCATGATTGCATTGCACGTTCACATTCTTTTTGCTTTCGCGACTCCGCTTGAGTCAACCAATGTAAGTCTTCTCGTTCCCTTTGCATATCATGACATGTTTACTTTATTTGCATCGGTCCCGGGCGGGACTAGCCACTGTGAGTATACTTCTCCCTTGTATTGCATGAGCATCCGCTTTCTACTTGATTTAGTCTCTTGAAATGATTTTCATTAGATGTTTCTTTTTGCCATGTATATATCTATCTAGTATGTTTGAGGAAACAACATCTATTATGAATTAATAACAAGGATATTTGAATCAAGGCCTACCATTCGGTAGGGCGAGGAGGGGGTGCTTTAGTCCTGCTTGGGCTCCTTCCCCTCTCGTACCAAGACCCCCGAACCTTGTTTCTGGTAATGAAGGGCGAGTAACCTTATTCAATTTTGGGCGAGTCAAACTTGGGTTTCCTAATTCCCGATAAAAATTAGGTGGCGACTCTTTGTCTCTAGGATCGCGTGAGGAAGTCCTAGTTTTCCCTGAAGTGTGCTCCTTGGGATCCGTCCCGGGACACTATCGAGGGAGAGCGCCAGGACCTCCTCCTCCATTCGCGACGGTCCACAATTACACACAGCTTCACATCCACCACCACCCGATGCACCACCTACCAATGATCCTTCATCATCTGCCGTACCTCCACCATCCGCTGATCCTACTATTCCATCCACATCCACGACTCTGTCTATTATCTCTGAGACCCCACTTCAACCACCTCCAATTACTGAGGGTGGTGATACTGATGCTTCTGCCGCGCCAATAGAGATATTATCCAATGTTGCTGATGATTAGTTATTTCTAATAGTTGAGAGCACGGGAGTTTTGTTGTATTTATTTTATTTCTATTTTCTCCCTCTGCTCTCTTACTATCATGTTGGTTTATTCAGATGTGTTGGGATTGTTGGATACTTTGGACATCATGATCACTGCTTTGTGCTTTTATTGTTTTATCATCCCAGTGATTGTTTCTTTTATTATGTATGGATCATGTTCTATCCTTTTATGTTATTTCTCTTTTGATCTTGGCTGTTTGGAGATTGTATGTGTAAGTTACAAGTTGCTATGATAGCTATTTTTCCTTGGCTTCTATCAGGTGATATTCATCTATTTTCATTTGAAAATCAACTTCTGAGAACATTGTTATTTTCAGTTAGGGGTGGGATGCAGATAGATAATCACATGTACATGTTCACACTAGCAATCTGGATAATTTAATTGCATATATCATACAATCTCAATTAGAATTTTGGAGTAACAAAAATTAAAAAGAAAATTTGACAATTTTTAAAATTTTTGAACTGCATTGCTAGAATAACTTTGAACACACACTCCTGATTGATTATTTATGACGCAAAGACACATTTATAGTATTCTCATCTTTTTATGAATTAAGTTCACTCGTTTTTCTAGTTCCACTAGAAGGATTGCATGTGTTGACCTTTCATGTATCCAATAGCCATATGCACGTGTTGATATCTATGTAGAGAACCTTTAAATGAGTTAATACGACTATTGTGTCTAAGGAATGAGTAGTGGAAACTAGTTACCCTTAGTGAGCTTTTGGATCTAATCTTCAATTCTGACGGAATTATCACATAAAATTTGAATTGTCTTCCTTGAATATGCATATTAAATTCGTTGAATAGTCTCATTTAATTTTTATATTTTGGCTGCTTATTAGAGAAGAACATTCAGGATTTACCAACTAAACTCAATGAACACTGAAGTGCTAAAACTAAGAAGTTAAAAAAATGATTTAAGCCATCGTTATTCACTCCTTAACCTTTTCATATACCATTATCTACATTCAAGAACCTGTTTTGTTCCCAACCCCACACCGATTAAAAATTGGCAATTAGAGTATGAAAATCCAAACTCCTAAATCTTATACCTTGACCTCAATGGACCCCATTGCACATCTAATATGATTAAATTATTGAAGTATAGAAGGGAGTAGTTGTGGGATTGGCCTTATAAAAAGAAATGTACAACGAGATGTTTGAATGTGGAAGTTAAAAAAAAAAAAAAAAAAGAAGAAAAAGGAAAATATGAAAGGATGAAAGTTGGTTGGAGATGTGAAAAGAATACAATGAGATGATAAGATCCGTCATATGCTAAGATGCACATTTTTCTTTCTCGTCATCTTTATCTACTACATAAAAAATCGAAAAGTCAAAGTCTTAATGATTCTTTACAACTTAGTTTGAACATGAACGTGTAATGTGAGTTATCCACGGTATTTCACTCCTCTAGTAAGTAGTATCCTTTTCTCGAGACTGTACACTCTAAATGTTCATCTTTCATTGAGTTATGCACGAAAGCATTAGCATCCTAAATTTTATTCCTATCAAAGCTTTCCTACAATGTGTGATCATTTTTAACTAAGTTTCAGTATGACATTCTTTCATGAGTGTGAACCAATGTGAGGATTGAGTTGAAACTATAAGTTCTATAGGTACGAGAGTCCAAATAACTCTAAATAAGGTTCAACGCATAGCTGTTAACGTCACACATACACGGATACATGATTGTGATAAACATGTTATATCTACTTTGGTGACATGAGGAGCATGTGGATTTCTTTCATGGTTTGCTTGAGGTTAATATGTCTTTGTAGAACTAAGTTAACAGTTGAGTGGGAGGGAGTGTTTAAAATTTTTCTACATCTTTTTTAACTTTAATTAGAGGATTTTGTGGGTACATTCACTGCAAACCCTCATGAGACAACACTCGTCCACTAGGGGAAACCTAGGGGTTTAACAGCTTGTTGCATTCGCTAAATGCAACCGCGATTCCTGCGAAAGTGAGTTAGGAGTTTTCTCTTTTTGTATTTAGTTTAGTTTGTTTTAGTTTATTTTATTCTTCTTTTAGTCGTTGTAGTATTAGTGTAGCTTGATTTTCTTATTGCTTTATCGCTAGGGACTAGCAATAAGCTAGTTAGGAGTTGTGACAAGTGGGGGGTATTTGTAATATACAATCGCGCTAAAATAAAGAAATACACTGATTTAGTTTACAACTCCCTATTATATCTGTGATTCATAGTATAATGCCAGTTTTTATACAATGTGACAAATCTATGATAAATTGTGTTGTTTTAGCCATTATTTATTTTGCTGTGCGAAGAAATGAATAACAGGATATAGGGAAGACTTGATTACAAGCAAGAAAAGTCAAAGCTGAAATATGGAGTTCAAGCGATCGATGAGGTTCAAGCAATCGAGATTTCAATCGATTGCATATAGTTCAAGCTCTCGAATAATTCATTGGTTCAATCGATCGAGTGATGTTCGATTGATAGAACATGCCTTTTATCAGAACTTACGTGCACGCAGTAGACACATTTTTTTTGTATCCTAGCCTTAGGTTTTCTATAAATATTAGTTTTGAATACGTCCAGAAGGACACCCACTTTGTTTTCATCAGTTTCATATAGAGAGATAGAGAGTTTACATTGTTTTGTATGCTTCAAAGGTTAATATCAGTTGTTCTTGGATTTTTAGTAAGATTGATCTTAATACAACAGTACAGGTTCTGTTATTTCAGTTTATTTATAATTTGTTTACAATTTCTAGTAGTAATGGTAGTAGTTATCGTAGTATTGCATGCTAGAGTATTGCTAAATCTTAAGTTTCCATAGATTTTATGTTTAAATCACAACCAAACACAGCCTTAATGAACCTTTACTTTAAAAATAGATCTGAGACACTCTAGACCATGTCTGAGTAGTCCCAGAGATGGGAGATCATGATGAAATAGTGATCTCCAACCTCAGCCATGCAGCAGTTTAAAACCTGTGTTCTATCGATCGAAACTAGTTCGATCGATCGGACCAGAGATACAGTCAAGCGATCGAAGCCATTTCGATCGATTGAGAGATGATGATTGTTGACACGTGGGATTCTACCTCTTGTTTGCTTTAAAATATTTTTGAAAAGGAAAAGAAAAGGTCTGTTGAAAACAGATACAGAGTCGCCATTTATTCTTTAAGGAACCAAGAAACCAAATTTGACTCACCCAAATGGATAAAGGGCACCGGCCCTTCATAACCAAAGAACTTGACTCGGGGTTTTGGTACGAGAGAGGAAGGAGCCTTTGTTGCGACTAAAACACCCTCAACTCGCCCCACCTTTCGACAAGCCTCAATTAGCATCCAAATAATCATCTTTTACTATGTTTGGTTCGACAATTAATACTATGATAGGTATATTGCATCACATAAGAATCTTGAAATGGAAGATCAAAAGATAAGAAATCATTCATAAGATCTAAGCCAAATACCACACAATGCAAAAGTGAAAGACCACAAAAACAAACCTAGGAAAAATCGTCTAATCACATATCAAGTAATTAAGTTTCCCTAATCAAAAGGGGACATGGATTGTTCTTGAAACAAATTAATCAAAGGAAACAAGGATGTTTAGCAAGCTAGAATGATGCATGTTAATCTTTGAGAATAGAAGATCTCTCAATCCCCGGGACGGATGAGAAAGGATGATTAGATTGAGGGGAAGCATGAACGTGTGATCATGATCATTCCTTATAATCTTCTTAGATTAGGAGTTACAAAAACCCCAAATCTTTGCATGGATGCAATGTATGTATCTAGAGTGTGCCAAGGTTGTAGTGTGCTTTATGTTCATGGATTCCTAGAATGACTTAGAAGTCTAAAATGTATATAAATGAATGAATGAAATCATCATGGGATATGTATAAATGTAGTATGAACTAATTCCTAAGACATGAGCTAATTTGGAGTGCATGTAAGCATCAAATCAATAGATGAAAGCAAAAGAATGTTTGCGGTGAATAGTAGACAAAATAGTAACATGATCTTTTAGAAATTGAAAAGAAGGGTTAGGAATATTTTCAATGCACGATTTTTTATGGAGATCTTCCTTATTGTGTCTAGAACACAACTCAAAAAGCCAATCCTTAATAACTATCACAGATTGAGAGAAATCATATAAACAATAGGGGTTGTTCAGAAACAGAGTCTGTATTATCGACTGAAATGTTAGAAAATCTTAGAAAATGAAAAAAAAAAGATCTAGAGGACAATATCATAAATAAAGTTCCCTAAGACATTGAAGTTCAAGGGAAAAATAAGTTGGGACCACTCGTTTTGGAAAAGTTTTCTGCAAAATAAGTTGAAAGTCAACCTAGCTGCTGTGACAGCAGAGGCAGAATGTTTGGAAGGAATGTTTGGACAAAAATGGACCCCTTTCAAGTACTTCCAAGTCAAGCCAAAAAACTTGGATGTTCTATAATGAGTTAGAAAGACTTTCCAAGTGTTTTTGCATTCATATATTGAGTATCGAACTCAAAATAAATCTTTGAAGTTAAATGACTCACTGTTTTGAAGGTTTTGAGAAAAAAAAGTTTATTTCTTGAAATCAAAATGAGGGGTTTAATAGGGGGTTTTGAAATGGTGGCTTTGAAGACAATATTTTCAATACTTAATGAGGTGAAAAAAGATAAACAAATATAAACAAACAAATAGATAGCAATCAATAGATGATATTCATGATATATTGGACTTGTAGTTTGATGTTTCACTCATAGGTGGTGACATTGGACATGGAAGTGGCTTCCTCTCTCTTAAATGCTGACTAAAATGGTGGTTGCGTGTATTGAATATGATGTAAATGTAAGTAATGAAGTAAAAATGAAGTTTAGAAGTCACTTTCTTGTTTAAAAATCAAAGAAGGAAGCTTCTTTTCTCTCTATTCTAACCTTATCTCTACAACTCTCTCTAAAACTTTTCAAAGCATGCATTTGTAGACACCCCATTTTGTCGGCTATCAGATTTAGGAGACCCATAGCTTGGTGATTCACAATGATCGTAAAAGACTCAAAAGGACTCCTGGAAATCAGTTCTATCTCTCAGAATGCTCAGAATGACCAAAGTACCCCTGAATGCCCGAACGCTCCTGGATTCGGACAAAATGTTCTGGAAATGTGCTACGTCGTAAGAAAAAAAATAAAATGAGTTCTAAAGAAAGACCGGATGAAATCGTCGGCCCCTAGAGACCCCCAGAGGTCCCGAAAGTTCCCAGAAAGTCCCCATTGATCGGTTTGACCAAGTTTGACCAAGTTTGACCAAAATCGTCAAAATTCGCTGAAAAGTTCTGGGATCATTCTAGATCATGTGGAAAGTATTAAAATGAGTTTTAAAAGAAAATCGAACAAAAACGTCAGCTCCTGGGAGCTCCCAGAGGTTTCCAAAACTTTCCGGGAATCCCAAGTTTCACCAGTTTGACCAAAAGTTGACTTTGAAGCCGGAGCACCGTATCATTTTTCAAATATTTTTCATAGATACTAGAGGTGGATAGCTTTCCAACTGTATGTAGCACATTATTTTTGGATTTAAAACAAATTTATTATGAATTCTTGAAGTTGAAAAAGGCGATCAAATCGGCTTTTATCGCGAATACCGCAAAAAAATTTTAAAGTGACCCATCTCCAAAACTATTTATTTATGTAAAGTAGACTCCATTACATTTCCAACGGTATATCACAACCTCAATTTGGAGTTCGTATGCATTTTCTGTGAATTTCGGACGAAATAGGGCCTTTTCGCGAATACCGGAACCTCTGGGGGCCTAAAAATGATTATCTAGATGAATGAGGAGCAGTACCACCGCGACACTGGCCCACTGCTACAGCGGTACAGGCGGCACTCTCCACTAGAATGGTATGTTTTTGTAAATACTTTTAAGGGTTCATTTTGATTAATTGAAAACCAAAACGACGTAGTTCTATGTTCACAGATGTTTGGACCAATGGGAATGCTTCTAAAACCCCAAAACCACCCTAAATTGGCCTATATAAACCCCCCTTGACTTCTCATTTTGGGGGTGTCAAATACAAGCTTTGAAAAGTTTTAGAGAGAAAGTTATAAAGATAAGGTTCGAATAGAGAGAAAAGAAACTTCTTTCTTTGATTTTTAAACAAGAAAGTGAGTTATAAACTTTGTTTTTACTTCATTACTTCCATTTTACTTCATATTCAATACACCCAACCACCATTTTAGTGAGCATTTAAGAGAGAAGAAGTTATTTCCATGTCCAATATCACCACATATGAGTGAAACACCAAGCTACAAGTCCAATACATCATCGAATATCATCTATTGATTGTTTATATACTTGCTTGTTTATATTTGTTCATCTTCTCTTACCTCATTTCTCTTTTTGTTTTCTTTACTAGTCTATCATCATCTAGATGATGACATGAAGTTTGAGGTGAGTGAATCCTTATGGATAGTAGCTCTTGACCTCAAAAACATGTTTGATAGATGATGGTTTCAACTTCAATACATTCCTATGTATTCATGAAGCTGTCTTTAAAATATAAATAATACTTTCCAACAATCTTGGAGGTTCTTGATGATGAGTTTGATGTTGACATTTTAAGTGGTTATAATCTTCATTAAGTATTGAAAATAAGTTTTCAAAACCCCATTTCTAAACCCCCCTCTTAAACCCCTCATTTTGATTTCAAGAAATAAACCTCGTCTTCTCAAAACTTTCAAAATAGTGAGTTATTTAACTTTAAAGAATTATTTTGAGTTCAATACTCAATATATGAATGCAAGACCACTTGGAAAGTCTTTCTAATTTATTATATAACATCCACGATTTTTAGCTTGACATGGAAGCACTTGAAACGGGTCTATTTTTGTCCAAACATTCCTTCCAAACATTCTGCCTCTGCTGTCATAGCAGCTTGGTTGATTTTCAACTTGTTTTACAGAAAACGTTTCCAAAATAAGTGGTCCCAACTTATTTTTTCCTTGAACTTCAATGTCTCAGGAAACCTTCTATATAATATGAGCCTCTAGATCGTTTGTCTTCATTTTCTAAGATTTTCTAACAAATTTAGTCGACAGTACGGACTTTGTTTTTGAATAACCTCTATTGTTTATATGATTTCTCTTAATCTGTGATAGTTATTAAAGATTGGCTTTTGGGTTGTGTTCTAGACACAATAATGAAGATCTCCATAAAAAATCATGCATTGAAAACATTCCTAACCCCTCTTTTCAATTTCTGAAAGATCATGTTACTGTTCTGTCCACTATTCACAGCAAGCATATTTTTTCACTTTCATCCTTTGATTTGATGCTTACATGTACTCCAAATTAGCTCATGTCTTGGGAAGTCGTTCATACTACATTTGTATATATCCCATGATGATTTCATTCATTCATTCATACACATTTTAGACTTCTAAGTTATTCTGGCAATCCATGAACATAAAACACACTACAACCTTGGCACATTCTAGATACATACATTGCATCCATGCAAAGATTTGGGGCTTTTGTGACTCCTAATCTAAGAAGATTATAAGGAATGAACTTGATCACACGTCCATGCTTCCCCTCGATCTAATCATCCTTTCTCATCCATCCCGGGGACTGAGAGATCTTCTTTTCTCAAAGATTAGCATGCATCATTCTAGCTTGCTAAGCATCCTTGTTTTCTTTGATTTATTTGTTTCAAGAACAATTCATGTCCCCTTAGACTAGGAAAACTTGATTACTTGATATATGAATAGAAGATTTTTTCTAGGTTTGTTTGTGTGATATTTGGCTTAGACCTTATGAATGATATCTTATCTTTAGATCTTCCATTTCAAATTTTCTTATGTGATGTAATATACTATCATAGTATTAATTATCGAACCTACATACTATAAGATGATTATTTGGATGCTAATTGAGGCCCGTTAAAAGACGGGGCGAGTTGAGGGTGTTTTAGTCATGACAAAGGCTCCTTCCTCTCTCGTACCAAAATCTCGAGCCAAGTTCTTTGGTTATGAAGGGCCAGTGCCCTTTATCTATTTGGGTGAGTCAAAATTAGGTTTCTTGGTTCCTTAAAGACTAAGTGGCGACTTTGTATCTGTTTTCAACGGGCCATTTTCTTTCTTTGACCTAAATCAATTTCAAACAAAAACAAGCAAGTGGTGGAATCCCGCGTGTCCACAATCTTGCGACTCTGCTGGGGATATTTATTTTCAAAAAAAATAATATAGATGTTTGACTCATAAGAAGCATCCTTAAAATCACCTTTTTACTATGTCCGGTTCACCGCATTGCACTTTTGCATTTCCCCCCCTCTGACTATGTCTGAAACGCGGCGCTGATATTGTTCAGGTCTAGCTGTGCCAGGGCATAAGTCACCGTTGATGCTGTACCTTCCAAGGTATATCAAAAAGAGTAAAAACCTCCATACTGTCTCCCTGGCAGTATATCGAAACCCTCGTCAACGGACCCTCTTTGACTAAACCTGGCCTTTGCATATCGATTCCTGTAGAACCTTTTATAGGACTATTCATTTATCTTTTCAGATAGGACAATGTAGTATAACTGTTGTATGCCCTGACGGGATTACCTGCACGGTGTAGACGCTTATGTGGCATGAGGCAAGAACATTTTTCTTATGATTCCCAAGGCAATCACTCACATGTGATCACATTGAGTTGACCTACCTAGGCACCATGACAAGGATGTCTTCTCCATGCTCACAAAGATATACACCGCAAACCTTGTTTGTCGGTCCTAAGACATAGGAGTATGAAAACCTGCTAGACAGTATAATCACCATCATCACATGCTCCTATCATATACACCTGTCTCCTAGAAACTCTGCCCAACTCACCCAGGTATCCCAGTTTCTCTCAGAAATTTTGTCTAAATTTCCCAAAAATTCCCAAATATGCCAGTTTCTCCCAGAAACTCTGCTTCTATTTCCCAAAAATTCCTAAAACACTCAGAAATTCCCAGGTATCCCAATTTCTCTCAAAAACTGTCTAAATTTCCCAAAAATTCCCAAAATAACAGTTTCTCCCAGAAACTCTGTCAAGATATCTCAAATATAACCAATTTCACCCAGAAACTCTGTCCAGATATCCCAAATTTGCCAGTTTCTCTCAAAAACTCCGTCCAAACCAACCAGAAATGCCTAGATATGCTAGTTTCTCTCAGAAACTCTGTCCAAATCAACAAGAAATGCTCTGTCTCTCCTAGAAGCCTTCATAAAACTCTGGAAACCCCTGTTATCCCTTGGTGATCATACTAGAAAGTAGGGTTGGCACACTCTATATGGTTAGGATCTTATTTGTTTAACTGCTACCTGTTCGAAATAGGAGCATCATATAGATTAGGGCTTACATCTGCATGCTTGTCTCATTTGCATACACCATTCTTATTGGTCTTCACGCACTGTTTCAGTTAGGCTGTACACGAGTCAGTCCAAGTCTGTTAACATCACTGTCATTTGTCTATCAAAAGTCATCACTATCAAAATCTGATCTAGTCCCCTCAAAATCTGTCAGGTCAGTATAGATTCCCGAAGTCAGCAGTTGGGATCCTCGTCTTGGGTCAGAAGTTCAGATATTCATTTGGTCAGAATCAATCCGACAACTTACTTCAGCATGAATCTAAAAGAGTTAGAAAACAAGGTTATCGAGTTGGGAGCAACCATAAGCCAGCAGTCCGACAGCCTAGCCCAAGTTCTGAAGTTCATGGAAGAATTGAAACAGCAACGGGCGCAACCTCCACCTGGGTTTCCACCACCGGGGTTTGAACCACCCCCACATGAGAATAACGGGGAGGAAGACTGGTTTTAAGGGCTCCCACCGTTTCCATATGAGAAAAAGCTCCAACAGAAAATGGATAAGGTTGACAAGCTGGAAAGTGTACTGAGGAAAAGCAAAGGAGTTGATGATTACATGCTAGACTTGGAAGGCCTTTTTGAGCCTATTAAGCTGAAGCTGACGGAGAACTTCAACATGTCTGCCATCGATCGTTTTGACAGAACTGGGAATCCGAAAAGTCATGTAAAGCTATGTATGAGCATCTTCCAATCCATGGGCTGTACCCACGAGCACATTACGATATTATTCCCACAAACTCTTGCAAAGTCTGCACTATCATGGTTCCTAACCTTGGAAGCCTCCAAAACCCGGGCATGGGAAGACATCGTTCTAGTCTTCATCGATCACTATTCTTACAATCAAGAGTTGGATGTTACAGTCAGGGATTTGGAAACTACTCGGCAGAACAACAATGAATCCTTTGCTGCTTTCTTGAGCAGGTGGAGGAACAAAGTGGCCCAAATGACTCACCGACCGATTGAGAAAGAACAGGTGAGAATGCTAATCTGAAATCTGTAACCACTCTACCATGAGAAATTGTTTTACCAGTCCATCTCTATTTTTGAAGAGATGTTTGAAGTTGGAACTCGAATTGAAGACGCTATCAGGGAAGGAAAGATCAACAAGGATTAGCCTCCGAGTTAGTCAAAAAGGCACAACTACTCCCGTAATCCTCCGGATGTCAATGCTCTTAGCAGTCAACCCATGACATACCCCCCTAGGCCATCCAACCCCTTGTAATTTCCAGAAAAAGTCATGTCGCCCTTTCCAGAAAAAGCCTCCTCGTAATTTCGCCAAGCTAGAAATCTTCCTTTCCTCAGCTTTAGATCGCCTCCTTAAAAAGGGACACCTCCAACTACTCCAGCCACGAAATACCCCACTCCCGCCAAACTGTGATATGTCCAAAAGATGCACCTACCACCAAGCCCCTGGCCACAACACCGATGATTGCATGCTCCTCCGCCATGATATCCAAGACCTCATTGACCAGAATATCATTGAGCCACCTCCAAAGCAGCCCCATATCACTCAAAATCCCCTGCCAGACCACCAAAATATCAGCCTCATTGAGTCCAACCATGAATCTTTCAACCCTACTGCCTATATTACCACCTTAGGTCAACCTTTACCCCTCATTGACATCCCGAAATCTATGGAAATTCATTTGATTGAAGAACGAGATGATGAGTGGCAGCAACAGCTGGCTGATGAACAAGATCTATTCTTCTTGGAAGAACACGATCTAGGGGTAGTGAACCTCAAATGGTATGATCCCAATAATTAAAGCGATGCTTCAATCTAGAATGAGCCAGAGAAACCATTGTGGGAACAGATTGTGACTAGTTCAAAGAAGATGAGACTGTAGAAGGGCCTACTCCTGCCGAGATTGATCCTCTGACTAGGTCAGGCCATCATTATCAGCCTCCATAGTCTACCATTGAAGCAATAAACAAAAGTCTAATCAAAGACAAGGGAAAGGGAAGTGGCCAAGTTCATCAAGAAAAACCTCATCTGTCGATATGGGATCCCCCATGAGATCATTTTAGATAATGGTGGTCATTTCAAAGTTAAAGTCAGGGATCTGTTTGAGGAATATAAAATCACTTATCACAAGTCATCACCATATAGGGCACAAACTAATGGGGCAGTCGAAGCTGCAAACAAGAATGTCAAGGCCATATTACAGAAATTGGCTGATACCTACAAAGACTGGCATAAAAAGCTATCATTCGCACTTTGGGAATACAGAACATCGATAAGGACGTCCAACAAGAATGCACCCACGAGAAAAAAAAACTCACGGGTCAGTCCCATGACTGGTATGAGTTAAACCACACACATACAGTTTCAGGATCACCCGTTGACCCTTTAACTACCACACAAAATATTAACTCGGGCAAGAGAGTAGTTCCACTTCACATATTGGGACGAGCGGTAGTTTCCCTTTATGTGGTGGTCATGCAGTTCTCGCCCGAATTTAAATAAAGTAATACTTACCTAACGTCCCATGGTGAGTCAATACTTGCAAAATGTTAGTGGACCCACCATCCTGCAACCACAAGATTAATAACAGCAAAATACTCCAAGAGTATGCAGAACTACTTGTACTAAGATATAGGAAGGATCATTATCACAATTTACTCACTACGCGTCCCAATACAATGTATAAGAAAAAGAACAATAGAAGAGGAAATCGACATTTTATATCCTTTAACCCATAGGAAATTTTATTAACATTAATTCTCTTACTTATATAAACGATTTATTATTCAATTTCCTAAGTTCACCACTTGGCTACCCTCCATGGTACACCCACACATATATCCCATGTGTGCCCGGACATACTACCAACATCCACTCTGGTGCCAGTTTGGTTGGGGTATCAACCAAACCAGGTATACACACAGAAGGCTAGTCAATATGCCTAGACGTCTAACAAATAAGCCGGGCATAAGGCTTAGGCCAGCTTGATCACGAAGCCACTGGCAAAAAGGTACACACAGCAAGTCGAGCTACCAAAAACAATATCACAACTGGGAGCGGTGAACACTAAGGAACTTGAAACTATTTTGCATTTTTGGAATTATACAATTTAATCGGACTCAACGTTAATGACTATCACCTATTTCTTTTCATAGCTCAACATTATAGGAGAATTCATGTATCTCCAAGTAATCTTCGTTAATTCATACGAACAATAAAAAAAAACCACAATGAAACATATTTCCCAATTTCGTACATTTTAATATAATAAAAACTGCTACTGAAATCTTAAATTTCTGCCCAAACAGTGCATAATCAGGAAAAATACCATAAGACGAAAAACGTGCAGAATCACGTTTTACATGAGACACGCGGACAGAATGTTCAAATTCAAAGCCACGATTTTCTAATAATTTTCTAAAGTTTCTGCGGCTGTGTGAATTACACATAAAACGAATTTCACATCTATTTTCTAACAAATGTGAATATTTCACCTATGGTTTTGATCAAACTAACGATTCACCTACCCCTTTCGAATACCCTAATGTCATGATTGCAAAGTCACACGAAGGGGAAATAAACTATCTAAATTACTTAAACAATAGCGTGTATCCATTACAAAGATTTAACCCTAACAATTTAAATTAAACATGTATTAATTTAGTTACTCCCGTATACACATATACCTACGTGTATATATATATATATGAATACACAAAGTTTAACTCACCTAGTTGATAAAAAAAATGGCAATCACGAATACCCCACGATCCACACGTGACCACGAACCCGGGACCGTTCTCGTTCTTCTCCCTTTTCTTCTTCTTCTTCTTCTTCTTCTTCTTCTTCTTCTTCTTCTTCTTCTCTCTCTCTCTCTCTCTCTCTCGGCGGCTGTTTAAAAAGGGGGAGGGGTTTCTCTTTTTTTTTTTTTTTGACTTAATGTATATACATTAACCTAATATTATATAACTATAGACATACACACACAATATAATATTAAGTAAATATCATAACACACTCCACACCAAACACACGCACACGTGCACTACTGATATTCTCAAATTTTAAAATTTTCAATAGTATTTCCTATGGTGTAAAACACTCACACTAATTTTCGTATATTACCCACATTAAAATTTCAAATAAAATCATAAAGATACTAAATAAAATACTATAAACTATTTAACATAATCCGGATATTACATTATACACACCTCAAAGAAAATCTCGTCCCGAGATTTGAAACACGCACGAACACTACTCGAATAGCTCGGGATGTGACTTCCGAATCTTCTCCTCAAGTTCCCACGTAACATCGTTAATTCTCTCACTCCATTGCACCTTTACAAGGTTCACTATTTTCCTCCGCAAATACTTCACATCTCGATCAACGATAGTGATAGGTCGAACAACATATGTGAGGTCATCGTTAATCTCAAGTTTTGTCGGACGAACAATCTGTGTAGGATCTTTCACACACTTCCTCAACATCGATACATGGAACACGTTATGGATTGTCGCCAATGTCGGAGGCAGCAACACTCTAAAGGCAAACTCTCCAACCTTTCCTATGATCTCATAAGGTCCTACAAACCTCGGAGCAAGCTTCCCTTTCTTACCAAATCGCATCACACCCTTCATCGGAGATACTTTCAAGAACACGAAATCTCCCACTTTGAATTCTACACCCTTGCGCTTCCTATCCGCATAACTCTTTTGCCGACTCTGAGCAGTCTTAGTCCTCTCTCGAATAACACCCACCCTCTCAGTAGTCTCTCGAACCATATCTGGACCCAAAATTGGTACGTCCCCTACTTCTGCCCAACACACTGAAGATCTACACGGCCTCCCATACAATGCTTCGAAAGGTGCCATTCCTATGCTAGAATGGTAACTGTTATTGTAAGCAAACTCTACCAATGACAAGTGTTCTTCCCAACTACCACCGAGATCGAGAACACAAGCCCGCAACATATCCTCAAGAATCTGGTTAACCCTCTCACTCTGCCCATCGGTCTGAGGGTGATAAGTAGTACTAAGGTCTAACTGGGTCCCCACCGCCCTCTAAAAACTCTCCCAAAACTCTGCCACAAACAACGAATCTCGATTCGACATAATCGAGACCGGAGTCCCATGCAAACGTACTATCTCCCGAATATATAATTGTGCCAACTTGTCTGCCGTCCTATGCACACTCACTGGAATAAAGTGCACCGACTTAGTTAGTCTATCCACAATCACCCAAATTGACTCATTTCCCTTCTTGGATCTCGGCAACCCATCCACAAAATCCATAGAGATACACTCATATTTCCACACAGGTATTTCTAAAGGTTTCAACAAGCCAGACGGTCTCTGATGTTCCGCCTTAACCTGCTGACACACCATACACTTAGAAACATATTCTCAAACATATCTCTTCATACCTTCCCACCAAAAGGTTTGTTTCAGGTCATGATACATCTTAGTCCCGCCAGGATGTATAGTGTATCGAGACCGATGTGCCTCATCAAGTACTTCCCTCTTCAACTCTTCACTATCCGGTACACAGAGTCTTCCTTGAAAACATAAACTTCCCTCTGTATCCACGGACCAATCCGTCGGACACTCATCAAGCAAATCCACTACCAAGTCATTGAGACGGTTAACTAAAATTGTATCTAACCTCTGCATCTATCGAACTTTCCCTATTAAAGTCGGTTGGACAACCAAACTCCCAATATATGCTTTCTCACCTTCATGCCCTGGCTGAATATCATGAGATGCTAACACTTCAAGAGACTTCCACTCCCTAACCATCAAAGAAGCCATCACACTGTGTTTCTGACTCAGGGCATCGGCCACTACATTACCCTTACCCGGATGGTAAAGAATCTCAAAGTCGTAACTACTAATGAACTCAACCCATCTCTATTGTCTCATATTCAGTTCCTTCTGTGAAAACAAGTACTTGAGACTCTTATGATCTGTATACGACTCAAATCTCTCCCCAAACAAATAATGCCTCCACACTTTCAGTGCAAACACAACAGCTGCCAACTCTAAGTCATGAATGGGATACCTCCTCTCATGTGGCCTCAATAGTCTAGAAGCATACGAAACAACCTTCCCTTCTTGCATCAAGACACAACCCAAACCAGTCCCACTAGCATCTGTGAACACTACAAGCTTCCTTCCTTCCGTCGGGATAGTCAACACTGGCGTAGTGGTCAACCGCTGCTTCAACTCCTGAAATGCTTGCTCACACTCATCTGTCCACACAAACTTCACATTTTTACGAGTCAACTTCGTCATTGGAGCTGCTATGAGAGAAAACTTCTCAATGAACCTCCTGTAATAACCTGCTAATCCCAAGAAACTCCTCACCTCTGTCGGATTAGAAGGTTGTGCCCAATCTTGCACTGCTGCGACTTTTTCAGGATCTACTGATATTCCCTTAGCTGAAATAACATGAACTAGAAATCTCACTGCGGTCTCCCAAAAATGACATTTACTGAACTTGGCATACAACTGATGCTCCCGAAGTATCTGCAACACCACTTTCAAATGCTCTCTATGCTCCTCCTGAGTCCGTGAATAAACCAAAATGTCATCTATGAAGACAATGACAAAACGGTCCAAATACGGCCTGATCACCCTATTCATCAAATCCATAAAGAATGCTGGAGCGTTGGTCAAACCAAATGGCATCACTGGAAATTCATACAACCCATACCGAGTACGGAAAGCTGTACGGGGAATGCTCTCTTCCACCACCCCCATCTGGTGATACCCGGTCCTCAAATCAAGCTGTGAAAAGACCGCCGCTCCCTTCAATTGGTCAAGAAGGTCGTCAATCCTGGGCAGAGGATACTTGTTCTTGATTGTCACTTTATTCAACTCCCTGTAGTCTATACACATACGAAGACTACCGTCCTTCTTAGATACAAATATCGCCGGAGCTCCCCACGGTGAGTTACTAGGACGTATGAACCTGATTCATACACACCTCAAAAGAATTACACTACTAGAAATAAAGATCAACTAAGAAGAAAAATGAATCTACCAAAAAGAAATAATTAACGCACCCTTTCTGAAGGATTTCATCCAATTGCTTCTTCATCTCTCCCAACTACTTGGGCGCCATACGATATGCTGCCTTAGAAATTGGTGCGGATCCCGGTACAAGATCAATCCGGAATTCCACCTCTCTCTTAGGCGGCAGTCCAGGGATTTCCTGAAAAACATCCTCAAAGTCGCATACCACTTTCACATCACTAATATCCTTCTTCGGTATCTCCACCGAATATAGAAAACTAGACATAACCAATTCTCCACTATCTGGATACGTATAAGAGAAACGAGGTAATCCTGGGGTATATATATGAATGGTCCTCTTAGCACAATCAAGGACAACATGGTTCTCCCTAAGCCAATCCATCCCCAAAATAATGGAAAACCCTTCAAACCCCAATACAATCAAATTAACAAGGAAAGTCCTATCCCCAAAGTCTATCACAAAATCTTTACAATGCTCAAATAGAGTAACTGAACCCCCTTGAGGTGTTCCTATGCTCACAGGAACAAGTAAAGGCGTAACAGGAATACTCTCTCTCAAAACAAACTGACGAGAAATAAGAGAGTGGGATGCACCCGAATCAAACAAGACACGAACATTGGAATGAAAAAGTTTGAGGCTACCTTGCACATTCTCATTGCCTGGCATCACTGCAAATGCCCTGGCTTGTGCTGCTTGACCCTGTCTCGTGGCCTGCTTATTCCTAGGAGGGTCAGGACATTCACTAGCAATATGCCCAGGTAATTGACAATTGAAACATACTTTAGGAGCTACAACCATCTCTCCTCTTACCGGTGGTGCTCCAATCTGAGGCACTGGTGGACGGAAACCAATCTGTGGCTGTGGGGCCTACTGACGTTGACCCTGGAAACCCTGATTACGCTGACCACCCTGACCATTCCACTGCTGGTTCTGCTGCTTGAAGTTCCCCTGATTTCCTGGGAACCGCTGACCGCCATACCCTTGTCTTTGATACTGCTGACCTCTCCACCCCTGATCATAAGGCTTAAATTTATTCCCACTACCTCCTGTATCTTTTTGATGAGTTTGAGGCCGAGTGTCTCTAGAATTCTCATTGGTCTTTGCTCTTGCTGAAAGCGGACAATATTGTTGCTAGATGGGGAGGTGAGTCGTTACAAATGGTATCAGAGCGGAAACCCAGCCGAAAGTGTGGGGCAGGTCCCACACGAGGACGTGTGGCCCTTGAGGAGGGTGGATTGTGATGACCAAGAGCCAATACTCCTGAGGCAGGATGGCCAAGACGGATGAGGTGAGGTCGGGTGTGGAGACTTGTCCCACATCGCCTGGAGTGAAGTTCCTGGACTAGTTTATAAGGATTAATTGCCCCTCTATATGCAACAAGGCCTTTTAAAACCGTGAGGGAGCTAAACACGAAAGAACTCCACAGTTAAGCGTGCTGCTGCTAGAGCAGTACTAGGGATGGGTGACCCCCTGGGAAGTTCTTTGTGTTTAGACCCAAAGCGAACAATATTGTTGCTAGAAGGAGAGGTGGGTCGTTACAAATGGTATGTATTATTAATATATAAATATATGTGGTATGTATCATATATAGGATATAATATAATATTAAGTTAGGTATGATATATTAAAATATTAGGTTAGATAGAAAACCATAAGAGAGAACTCTCCTTTGCACAGCCGCAGAGAGAGAGAGAGAGAGAGAGAGAGAGAGAGAGAAGAAAAAGAAGAAGAAGGAAGAAGAAGAAAAGGGAGAAGAAGGAGAACGGTCCCGGGTTCGTGGTCACGTGTGGATCGTGGGGTATTCGTGATTGCCATTTTTTTATCAACTAGGTGAGTTAAACTTTGTGTCTTTATTTATATATATATACACGTAGGTATATGTGTATACGGGAGTAACTAAATTAGTACATGTTTAATTTAAATTGTTAGGGTTAAATCTTTGTAATGGATACACACTATTGTTGAAGTAATTTAGATAGTTTATTTCCCCTTCGTGTGACCTTGCGATCATGACATTAGGGCATTCAAAAGGGTTAGGTGAATCGTTAGTTTGATCAAAACCATAGGTGAAATATTCATGTTTGTTAGAAAATATATGTAAAATTCGTTTTATGTGTAATTCACACAGTCGCAGAAACTTCAGAAAATTATAAGAAAATTGTGGCTTTGAAAAGAAATCGTGGTTAGGTGACTCATGTAAAACGTGATTCTGCACGTTTTTCGTCTAATGGTATTTTTCCTGATTCTGCACCGTTTGGGCAGAAATTTAAGATTTCAGTAGCAGTTTTTATTATATTAAAATGTACGAAATTGGGAATTATGATTCATTGTGTTTTTTTTTATTGTTCGTATGAATTAACGAAGATTACTTGGTGATACATGAATTCTCCTATAATGTTGAGCTATGAAAAGAAATAGGTGATAGTCATTAACGTTGAGTCCGATTAAATTGTATAATTCCAAAAATGCAAAATAGTTTCAAGTTCCTTAGTGTTCACCGCTCCCAGTTGTGATATTGTTTTTGGTAGCTCGACTTGCTGAGTGTACCTTTTTGCCAGTGGCTTCGTGATCAAGCTGGCCTAAGCCTTATGCCCGACTTATTTTGTTAGACGTCTAGGCATATTGACTGGCCTTCTGTGTGTATACCTGGTTTGGTTGATACCCCAACCAAACTGGCACCAGAGTGGATGTTGGTAGTATGTCCGGGCACACATGGGATATATGTGTGGGTGTACCATGGAGGGTAGCCAAGTGGTGAACCTAGGAAATTGAATAATGAATCGTTTATATAAGTAAGAGAATTAATGTTAATAAAATTTCCTATGGGTTATAAAGGATATAAAATGTTGATTTCCTCTTCTGTTGTTCTTTTTCTTATACAATGTATTGGGTCGCGTAGTGAGTAAATTGTGATTATGATCCTTCCTATATCTTAGTACAAGTAGTTCTGCATATTCTTGTAGTATTTTGCTGTTATTAATCTTGTGGTTGCAGGATGGTGGGTCCACTAACATTTTGCAGGTATTGACTCACCATGGGACGTTAGGTAAGTATTACTTTATTTAAATTCGGGCGAGAACTGCATGGCCACCACATAAAGGGAAACTACCGCTCGTCCCAATATGTGAAATGGAACTACTCTCTTGCCCGAGTTAATATTTTGTGTGGTAGTTAAAGGGTCAACGGGTGATCCTGAAACTGTGTGTGTGTGGTTTAACTCATGCCAGTCATGTGACTGACCCGTGAGTTTTTTTTTTCTCGCGGGTGCGTTCTTGTTGGAGCGTAGCCGATCATAATTTGCAGGGCTAGTAGGGAGTTCGTGGCACCTGGTAGCAGGAGGCGTGTGGAGTCTTGCGCTGTTCTTTTTATTCATTTTTATATCACTTTAGAGAGTTTAGAAATAAGATTTCTGGCATTGTGGGCCATTTAACAATTTAAGATTTTATTTAGTGAAGTGTTCTTTTTTTAGATTTTTTTTTATTATGTTTTAGAGTTGGATTTAAGGTTTGACTTTTTAGTTGGATGTTGACCGTTGCTTTAGCACTTGTGGGTAATGATTTTTTTCGGTACAGACTATGTGATGTTATTATATTGTAAGCACCTTGATGATTGGACAGCTGGATATTGGTTGAGGGTTCTCCCTTGACTAATAATTGGTTGTCTAAAAATTGGGACCGGAGTGGGTGTTGGTAGTATGTCCGGGCACACATGGGATATATGTGTGGGCTGTCCCATGGAGGGTGGCCAAGTGGTGAACCTAAGGAACACAAAGATAATTAAAGGCTAATAAATAAGGACAATGGAGTATTTCATAAGACTGATAAGTTTCGAATAATTAATGCGACGTTTAAGTTAGAATGTGGAAATGTTGTTTACGGACTTGTTTGCTTGGTTTTTGATAACTATATATTACAGGATGGTGGGGTCCACTAACTTTTATGCAGGGCTGACTCACCATAGATATCCGACTGGTAAGTATTCAGTTGTGTTTATTCGGGGTTGGAGGAACTGCCACCACATTGAAGGAAACTACCGTTCTGTCCTGAATGTGCGTGGAACTACTGTTCTAACCCGACATGAATTATGTGTGATGACATTGTTTATTTTCTGTGCAACGATATTGTATGATATGAGGTGGTTATGTTTTTCTTTGCGAGTACTTTTGGGAGTCTATTGAACACCGTTGTTCCCTAAGACTCGTTTTATATTTTTTTGTTAACTCATACCAGTATTTATATACTGACCCGGGTGCGTAATGCATTCGGGGCGTTTTTATATGAAACGTAGTCGAATGTATATGCAGGTTTAGTATTTGGAGATTTTCTTTGGAGCTTCGTTTTGGGTGAAGAGATTGTCGCGGTGTTGTTTATTATTAGAGTTGTACTTATTTTTTTTTGTTGTACTTTATTTGATTTCTGGCATTGTGGGCCAGTGAACAATTTAAGATATTGTTTTAGTGACGTGTTCTTTTTAGATTTTTATTATGATTTGGAGTTGGAGTTAAATCTTGGTTTGACTTTTATGGTTGGATGTTGACCGTTGCTTTAGCTCATGTGAGTAATGATTTATTTCGGTACAGACTGTGTGATGTTATTATATTGCAAGCACCTTGATGATTGGACAGCTGGATATTGGTTGAGGGTTCTCCCTTGACTAACATTTGGTTGTCCAAAAATCGGGGTATGACAGTTTGGTATCAGAGCTTAAGGTTAGCTTAGCGAGTCTAAGTGATTCTTGGAATGTGGTTTATGGGTTGGTCAGAGCCTTAGGTTTGCGGATTTTTGGGACAGGGATTATGTGTTATTTCGTGCTTCTATTGCTTTGTGCTATAATGTGTTTCATGGTATTGTGTGTCTTGTTCTACTGTGTACTTTGTAACGTGTTAGTCTTAAATGTATGTCATTTTCGGGATGACTTAATAGGAGCATACATGATATTGTTTAGATTTACATGTTAGTGCATGCATCTTTGGTTGTAATGTTGGGGGTCTTATCAAGGGGAGTGTTATTTTGGCTCATGGAGTAGCAATGTGGATAACTATCTATGTGAAGGACTGAAAATCTTATTTGGGAGTTGGAAGCAGAGATTGGATATTTGGACTTCTTATGTGATCAGCTGGTTTTCTTATCTCTATTGATTATCTACTGCTTTTCTGATACGGAATCTATTACTATTGGTATTCTGGATTTCTTATCTTCTGATGCGGATGTTATCAACGGATATTCTGGATTTCTTATGATTATGTTGTTGCTATTATTATATATGGGACCTCTATTCTATATGATTTCTCTGGAGTGATTATCGACGCTATTCTCTTCTCTATGACAAATTATGATCCGGATGGTTACGAATTTCTCTTCAACGGCAATATCGTTTTCTCAAGCTTATTATTAGCAAGGAGTTTTGGAAGAATGAGCATTCTCAGATACTTTAGTTGATCACCGAGTATTGAGTATTCCAATGAGTATTAGAGTGGGGGTAAATGGTTTCATTCATAATTTTATTCTTATATGTTGCATTATTATCTCTGTCTTAATTAGCTGCTAACATTTAACAATTGACTATATGAGGCTAAATGTATATACATGAGGGTTTCCTTGTTTGGATTATTCGCTCGACGTACTAAGCCTTGTATTGTTGAGAGTTAAAAGTGAATCTGTGTATTCTATTAGTTGTGTGTTTAACAATATTTATGAATAAGTATTTGTTTTACTGTCGCTTCAAATTTCGGGACGAAATTTTCTTTAAGCAGGGTAGAATGTAACAACCCTAATTTTCTAAGTGCTTTTAATAATTTTTATATTATTATTTTCGAGTATTAGACATTAACTATGTGTATATATCTTAGTGACACCTAATAAAAATGTTGAAGTAGCGTGTATGGGTCGTTAGTATGTTAAGTAGTGTGCTTAACATAGAAATTTAGTGCCTGTGGTCATGGGTACCCATTGGGCTAATCATTTGTCACATTAGAATGCATTTTCGGGTCCATATAAAGTCTTTTTGTAAGGCCCTTAGATAAAAAACGGGATTCACATGTTTGTGTGTGTTTTATTTATAAGTGTTGTGTGTGAAATATATATACACATATATTAAACCCTAGCCCCCATTTAACAAAAAAAAAAGGAAGAGGAGAGAAGAAACTAGAGAACAGACGTATGTGAGAGAGAGAGAGAGAGAGAGAGAGAGAGAGAGAGAGGGAGGAAGAAGAAGAAGAAGAAGAAGAAGAAGAAGAAGAGAGGAACCTCAACCTTTGGTTTGTGTAATCATCATCAACCTTGAAGCCCTAAATTGGTGAGTTAACTTGTTATTTTCTTTCAATCTCATTTGATTGAAAATTTAAATGTATAGATTATTAAATTAGTATGCTTATGGATTATGAGATTTAAGTTTTTTTTTTTACAATGATTGAAGTTGTGATTTGAGATTTGTAGATGAGCATTGAATATGCATTTGAGCAATTATTCAATTTTCGGATTTGGGGTTTTCACGGATCAGATTTGACTAGAAAATTCATAATAAATCATACGTTCCAGGTTTCGTGATTCTGTTCACGGAGGGCTGTAGGAAACGCAATTCTGGACAACTTTCGTCTAATTGTGTTTTTCCCAATTCTGCACCGTTTGGGCAGAACATTTATATTACAGTAGCAGTTTTATGAATGTTAAAATAAGTGTTTTTGCCATATCACATTTTTGGTGTGATTTCATGTTCGTTGATATGAATTAATTTGTTTGTACTTAGGGAGCTATGAATTCTCATGTATAGTTGAGTTTTCTAAAATTGTGACAGTTTGGTATAATGTTCCGATTATTTTAAATAGTTTATAGTATTTTATTTAGTATCTTTATGATTTTATTTGAAATTTTAATGTGGGTAATATACGAAAATTAGTGTGAGTGTTTTACACCATAGGAAATACTATTGAAAATTTTAAAATTTGAGAATATCAGTAGTGCATGTGTGCGTGTGTTTGGAGTGGAGTGTGTTATGATATTTACTTAATATTATATTGTGTGTGTATGTCTATAGTTATATAATATTAGGTTAATGTATATACATTAAGTCAAAAAAAAAGAGAAACCCCTCCCCCTTTTTACACAGCCGCCGAGAGAGAGAGAGAGAGAGAGAGAGAGAGAGAAGAAGAAGAAGAAGAAGAAGAAGAAGAAAAGGGGGAAGAAGGAGAACGGTCCCGGGTTCGTGGTCACGTGTGGATCGTGGGGTATTCGCGATTGCCATTTTTTTTATCAACTAGGTGAGTTAAACTTTGTGTCTTTATTTATATATATATATACACGTAGGTATATGTGTATACGGGAGTAACTAAATTAGTACATGTTTAATTTAAATTGTTAGGGTTAAATCTTTGTAATGGATACACGCTATTGTTGAAGTAATTTAGATAGTTTATTTCCCCTTCGTGTGACCTTGCGATCATGACATTAGGGCATTCAAAAGGGTTAGGTGAATCGTTAGTTTGATCAAAACCATAGGTGAAATATTCATGTTTGTTAGAAAATATATGTAAAATTCGTTTTATGTGTAATTCACACAGTCGCAGAAACTTCAGAAAATTATAAGAAAATCGTGGCTTTGAAAAGAAATCGTGGTTAGGTGACTCATGTAAAATGTGATTCTGCACGTTTTTCGTCTAATGGTATTTTTCCTGATTCTGCACCGTTTGGGCAGAAATTTAAGATTTCAGTAGCAGTTTTTATTATATTAAAATGTACGAAATTGGGAATTATGATTCATTGTGTTTTTTTTATTGTTCGTATGAATTAACGAAGATTACTTGGTGATACATGAATTCTCCTATAATGTTGAGCTATGAAAAGAAATAGGTGATAGTCATTAACGTTGAGTCCGATTAAATTGTATAATTCCAAAAATGCAAAATAGTTTCAAGTTCCTTAGTGTTCACCGCTCCCAGTTGTGATATTGTTTTTGGTAGCTCGACTTGCTGAATGTACCTTTTTGCCAGTGGCTTCGTGATCAAGCTGGCCTAAGCCTTATGCCCGGCTTATTTGTTAGACGTCTAGGCATATTGACTAGCCTTCTGTGTGTATACCTGGTTTGGTTGATACCTCAACCAAACTGGCACCAGAGTGGATGTTGGTAGTATGTCCGGGCACACATGGGATATATGTGTGGGTGTACCATGGAGGGTAGCCAAGTGGTGAACCTAGGAAATTGAATAATAAATCGTTTATATAAGTAAGAGAATTATTGTTAATAAAATTTCCTATGGGTTAAAAAAATAAAATGTTGATTTCCTCTTCTGTTGTTCTTTTTCTTATACATTGTATTGGGACGTGTAGTGAGTAAATTGTGATAATGATCCTTCTTATATCTTAGTACAAGTAGTTCTGCATATTCTTGTAGTATTTTGCTGTTATTAATCTTGTGGTCGCAGGATGGTGGGTCCACTAATATTTTGCAGGTATTGACTCACCATGGTACGTTAGGTAAGTATTACTTTATTTAAATTCGGGCGAGAACTGCATGGCCACCACATAAAGGGAAACTACCACTCGTCCCAATATGTGAAGTAGAACTACTCTCTTGCCCGAGTTAATATTTTGTGTGGTAGTTAAAGGGTCAAAGGGTGATCCTGAAGCTGTGTGTGTGTGGTTTAACTCATACCAGTCATGTGACTGACCCGTGAGTTTTTTTTTTCTCGCAGGTGCGTTCTTGTTGGAGCGTAGTCGATCAAAATTTGCAGGGTTAGTAGGGAGGTCGCGGCACCTGGCAGCAGGAGGCATGCGGAGTCTTGTGCCGTTTTCCTTATTCGTTTTTTTTTATTGAATCCTAGAGAGTTTAGAAATAATTTCTGGCATTGTGGGCCCTTTTAACAATTTAAAATTTTATTTAGTGAAGTGTTCTTTTTAGATTTTAATTATGTTTTGGAGTTGGATTTAAGGTTTGACTTTTAGTTGGATGTTGACCGTTGCTTTAGCACATGTGAGTAATGATTTATTTTGGTACAAACTGTGTGATGTTATTATATTGCAAGCACCTTGATGATTGAACAGCTGGATATTAGTTGAGGGTTCTCCCTTGACTAATAATTGGTTGTCTAAAAATTGGGGTGTGACAATTACGTCCTGAGTCCTATCATGTTTAGTGTTCTGATCTTAGTACGAGTTGGTGCTGTGGGGTGTGTGCCACCCCGAGTGGACTTATGTTGTGATAGTGTTGAATCTAATGCAGTGGTTGATCCTGATAAGGATGCCAAGGTGTTGAAGACTCTAGGTCTCTGGAAAACTTCTTAAATTACGGGAAGTGCGCTTTGTATGTGAAATGGATCAGACGTAAGGTTTTAGAGGATGACAACCAAAGGCGACTGAGGGATCTTGTGATATCCGATAAGTGCAAAATCTATGATAATGGACAAATGAGAAAGCTCATGATAATCAGGAGACACGAAGTCGTGAACGACGGTGCTTGTCTTCAAAATCTGGATACGGGCGATGTTCTGGTTGTTCCTGATGACCGATCTTCGGGAGTCGGTTTGGCTTTTGCCATTTTCTGCTGGGGATAGTGGGAACTAGTATCTTTCCGTATTTATCCTCAGGGAATGGTGTAGGACTCTCAGAGAATCTCTCTTTTCTTGATCGGGAACCAGGAGCCATCTCTGAATCTCTCACGGTTGATCAAATCTTTCGGCGCTCAATCCAAGAGGGCCGGTCGGGGCCTCCTGGAGCTGGTATCTTTCTGTTTTGTCCTTAGGGGATGTTGTAGGATTCTTGGAGAATCTCTCTTAACTGTTTCTTGATCGGGAACCAGGACCCATCTCTGAATCTCTCACGGTTGATCAAATCGGTCCGAAAAGTCGGTCTGAAAAGCCGATTCGGGCCTTCGGGAGCTGATATCTTTCTATTTTTGTCCTCAGGGGATTAACTGAATCTGCTGCAATTAAAATGGATCTGCTGGGGATAAACCTCATAAATCTTGACTAAAATGGGCCACAGGGGCTAAACGGGATCACGAACGGGTTAAAACGGGTCAAATGGGCTAAAATGGAGTAAAGTGGGGCCCGCGGGGAGTAGTGCCATGGCAACTGTAGACACCCCATTTTGTCGGCTATCAGATTTAGGAGACCCATAGCTTGGTGGTTCACAATGATCGTAAAAGACTCAAAAGGACTTCTGGAAGTTGGTTCTATTTCTCAAAATGCTCAGAATGACCGAAATGCCCCTAAAAGCCATAAAACTCCCAGATTTGGTCCCAAAGTTCTGGAAATATGCTACGTCGTAAGGAAAGCAATAAAATGAGTTTCTAAGATAAAACAGATGAAATCGTCAGCTCCCAGAGACCCCGGGAGTTCCCGGAAAGTCCCCGTTGACCGGTTTGACCAAGGTTTGACTAGGTTTGACCAAGGTTTGACCAAGTTTGACCAAGTTTGACCGAAATCGTCCGAATTCATCAGAATCATTTTAAATCATGAGAAAAGTGTTAAAACAAGTTCCAAAAGAAAATCGAGCGAAAACATCAGCTCCCGGGAACTCCCGGAGGTTTCTAGAACTTCCCGGGAATCCCAGGTTTGACCAGTTTGACCAGAATTTGACTTTGGAACCGGGGTGCCGAAACAATTTTCAAATATTTTTCATGGATACTAGAGGTCAATAGCTTTCCGACGGTATATCACACATAGTTTCTGGATTTAAAACGAATTTATTATAAATTTCCAAAGGCGAAAAAGGCGATCAAATTGGCTTTTATCGCAAATACCGCAAAACTTTTCAAAGTGACTTATCCCCGAACTTTTTTTTATGTAAAGTAGACTCCAATACCTTTCCAACGGTATATCACAACCTCAGTTTGGAGTTCATATACATTTTCTGTGAATTTCGGACGAAATAGGGCCTTTTCGCCAATACCGGAACTTCAGGGGGGCTAAACAGAATTTTCTGGACGAAGGGAGGAGCAGTGCCGCTGCGGCACTGGCCCACTGCCGCCGCGGCACTGGCCCAGTGCCGCCGCGGCACTCCCCTCCAGAACAGTGAGTTTTTGTAATTTCTTTTGGGGTCCCATTTTGATTAATTAAAAACCAAAACGACGTAGTTTTGGTTCCCAGCTTATTTTGGACCAATGGGAGACCATTTTAAACTTTTTAAAACTCCATTTACCACCCCTCCTTTGCCTATAAAAGAAGCCATTTACTTCCATTTGGGGTGAGTGAATCCTTATGGATAGTAGCTCTTGACCTCAAAAACATGTTTGATAGATGATGATCATAACCTCAATACTTCCAAGATGTTCTTGAAATGTATTGAAGTTATGTCCAAAATAAAAATGAATCTCTCCAATAATATTAGGAGTTCTTTGATGATTCAAGGTTGGATGAGGTTCTAAGTGGTCACATGGTCATCTCAAGAGTTTAAGTTCATGCTTTGAACATCTATTTCAAAACCCCCAATCAAGAACTCAAACTCTATTTCAAACCCAAATCCATTTTCTTCAAGAATGATCCAAAACAGAGAGCTGTTCAGATTCAAAGATTTGTTTTGAATTTAACACTTGAGTTAAGATGATGAAACCACTTGGAAAATCTTCCTAAGACATCATAGTTTTTCCCCAACATTTCCCATTAATTATAGAAATGTGAAAGTATTTGTTTTGGATGTGAGAAGTTCATATTCATAATCTGCCTCTGTTCTCACAGAATGTTCTCCCAACTTCTTGCACTTATTCTGGATATTTTCATCACTGTACATATATCTTTTCTATTTTTTTTATACAACTTGGTTGTCTTAGGAAACCTTTGGTATATAATGGGTCATCATAAACCTTTTATTGGATTTATGAAAAATCATACAAAATCAGTCAACAGTGCAGCTTTTGTTTCTGAGTCATGTGTACATTCTGATTTATTTCTTTTAATCTGTGATAGCTATTGATGTTTGGCTTTTTGGGTTATTTTCTAGACACAATAAGGATGATCTCTGATTTTACTCACATTTTTCTAGGCACGTTTGACCTCCCATTATAATGTTACAAAGTAATGCATACAGTCTGTCCACTATTCACAGCATTTCACTTTTTGGCTTTCACACTTTGATGCAACACTCTCTTGTATCTAGATGAACCCATATCCCATGCACATGTTCTTTACCACTTTTAGCATGCTATATCATATCATGTATCATCTATCCTCTCATGTATCATACTCCCATAGATTCTTGAGTTTGATTTCCAAATAAAACCATGGTTTGCAAATACTTGGGAAGTTCTTGAAATAAGTTAGGAATTGATATTCCAAGTGGTTAGAATATTCATCCAAGATCTGGAAGTATACTTTCAAAACCCCCATTTCCAAAAACCCCCCTCTTAAACCCCTCATTTTGATTTCAAGAAATAAACCTTGTTTTTCTCAAAACCCTCAAAACAGTGAGTCATTTAACTTCAAGGAATTATTTTGAGTTCAATACTCAATGTATGAATGCAAGACCACTTGGAAAGTCTTTCTAACTCATTATAGAACATCCATGATTTTTGGCTTGAGTTGGAAGCACTTGAAAATGGTCCATTTGGACCCAAACATTCTTTCCATATATTCTGTTTTTGCTGTCACAGCAGCTTGGTCTACTTTCAACTTGTTTTACAGAAAACCTTTCCAAAACGAGTGGTCCTAACTTATTTTTCCCTTGAACTTCAATGTCTTAGGGAACTGTCTGTATAAAATGAGCCTCTAGATCATTTATTTTCATTTTCTAAGATTTTCTAACATTTCAGTCGACAGTACGGACTCTGTTTCTGAGTGACCTCTATTGTTTATATGATTTCTCTCAATATGTGACAGTTATTAAAGATTGGCTTTTTGGGTTGTGTTCTAGACACAATATGGAACATCTCCATAAAATATCATGCATTGAAAACATTCCTAACCCCTCTTTTCAATTTCCCAAAGATCTAGTTACTGTTCTGTCCACTATTCACAGCAAGCACACTTTAACTTTCATTCTTTGATTTGATGCTTACATGAACTCCAAATTAGCTCATGTCTTAGGAAGTAGTTCATACTACATTTGTACATATCCCATGATGATTTCATTCATTCATTCATACACATTATAGACTTCTAAGTCATTCTAGAAATCCATGTACACAAAACACACTACAACCTTTGCACATTTTAGGATCATACATTGCATCCATGCAAGATTTGGGGTGACTCCTAATCTAAGAAGATTATAAGGAACGATCATGATCACACGTTCATGCTTCCCCTCGATCTAATCATCCTTTCTCATCCGTCCCGGGGATTGAGAGATCTTCTTTTCTCAAAGATTAACATGCATCATACTAGCTTGCTAAGCATATTTTGATTTCTTTGTTTATTTGTTTCAATAACAATTCATGTCCCCCTTTAGATTAGGAAGTCTTGATTATTTGATACATGATTAGACGATTTTTCCTAGGTTTATTTGTGTAATCTTTCACTTTGCATTGTGTGATATTTGGCTTAGATCTTATGAATGATATCTTATCTTTAGATCTTCCATTTCAAATTTTCTTATGTGATGTAATATACTATCATAGTATTATTTGTCGAACCAAACATAGTACAAGATGATTATTTGGATGCTAATTGAGGCCCGTTGAAAGACGGGGCGAGTTGAGGGTGTTTTAGTCGAGACAAAGGCTCCTTCCTCTCTCATACCAAAACCCCAAGCCAAGTTCTTTAGTTATGAAGGGTCGGTGCCCTTATCCGCTTGGGTGAGTCAAAATTAGGTTTCTTGGTTCCTTAAAGACCAAGTGGCGACTCTGTATCTGTTTTCAACAGACCATTTTCTTTTCTTTGATCCAAGTCAAATTCCTTTTCAAAACAATCTCAAACAAGAGAAGTGGTCCACTTCCGGTGTCCACAATCTGGCGACTCTGCTGGGGAATTTTATTTTCAAAACAAAATAATACAGAGGTTTGACTCATAAGAAGCATCCTTAAAATCATCTTTTTACTGTGTCTGGTTTACTGCATTGCACTCTTGCATTTCCCCCCTCCGACTGTGTCTGAAACGCGGCGCTGACATTGTTCAGGTCTTGCTGTACCAGGGCACAAGTCACCGTTGATACTGTACCTTCCAAGGTATATCAAAAAGAGTAAAAACCTCCGTACTGTCTCTCCGACGGTAAATTGGAACTCTCGTCAACGGACCCTCTTTGACTAAACCCAGCCTTTGCATATAGATTCCTGTAGAACGTTTCATAGGACTGTTCATTTATCTTTTCAGATAGGACAATGTGATGTAACTGCTGTATGCCCTGGCGGGATTACCTGCGCGATGTAGACGCTTATGTGGCATAGAACAGAACCTCTTTTCTTATGATTCCCAAGGCAATCACTCACATGTGATCACATTAAGTTGACTTGCCTAGGCACCATGATAAGGATGTCTGCTCTATGCTCACAAAGATATACACCGCAAACCTTGTTTACTGGTCCTGAGACATAGGAGTATGAAAACTTGCTAGACAGTATGATCACCATCATCACCTATTCTCGTCGTATATCCCTATTTCTTCCAACATAAACTCTACCCAACTCATCAGGATATCCCTGTTTCTCCTAGAAACTCTGTCCGAATCACCCAGATTTCCTAGAAATCCCTATTTCTCCCCAGATTACCCAGAAATCTCAATTTCTTCCAGAAACTCCGATATACTTATGTCCCCCAGATATTCTTGCTTCCCCCAGAATACCCAGAAACCTCAATTTTCCTTAGAAACTCCGATATACTTGTTTCTCCCAGAAACTCTGTCCAACTTACCCAGTTATACCTATTTTCCCAGAAGCTCTGTCCAAATCTCTCAGATTACCCAGAAATCTCAATTTTTCCCAGAAATTCCGGTATACTTGTTTCTCCCAGAAACTCTGTCCAACTTACCCGAGTTTTCATGTTTTCCCATAAGCTCTATCCAAATCTTCAAGATTTCCCAAAAATTCCAACAACTCCATCCAAACTTCCCAAAAATGCCTAGATGTACCAATTTCTCCCAGAAATTCTGATTTTCCAATTTCTCCTAGAAGCTCAGTCCAAATCAACCAGAAATCCCTATTTCTCCTAGAAACTCAAATGACTTCTAGAAATTTCTCCGAATCTTCCGAATCCCTGTTTCTCCCAGAAACTCTGTCCAAAATTCCCGAAGTATCCCGGAAATCCCTGTTATCCCTTGGTGATCATACTGGATAGTAACGTTAGCACACTCTGTATGGCTAGGACCTTATTTGTTTAGCTGCTATCTATTAGAAATAGGAGCGTCATATAGATTAGGGCTTGCATTCGCATGCTTGTCTCATATACATACACAATTTGTGTCAGTCTACATGCACACACATCTTATGAGTCTCACACATGTCAGTCTCTACACATCGAATACATACGTATCATCATCCCCACCCATCTCAATCGTTGTACAGCAGTCGTATACTTACTGTAACCTCGGTTTGCATCATTAAATCCTTCAAAACTCTGATCATCTCTCCCTGATAGGAGTCCATAAGAAGTGTTTCGCGCCTCCGCTAATTTGGACTTTTACTTCTATTTGCAGAAAAATCATAGCCCCGGGTAAGCGCACCTTTATACCTCCCAGAATTCACTATCTTAATCGAGGGCTAGACCATCATCGATCCACCAATGGCCTACAAAGCTCTGGAAGAGAAAGTGAACAAGCTACAAACCACTGTTGAGCAGTTGAGTTCAAGGGTTAGCCGATTTGATAAAATGGCACGGAGCATTAGCAAAGAACTGCTTGAAATGGGGACCAGAATTGAGGATGCCATCATAGAAGAAAAGTTCAAGAATGATGAACCCTAACACCAGTCCAAGAGGCCTAAATACTCCCGACACTCCCCGGATGTCGATGCCCTGCGCAGCCAACCCATGGCATACCCTCATCGGCCATACCAATCCTCCAACCAAACCACTAGTTGCCCTTACCAGAAAAAGCAACCCCGTACCTTTACCAAACTAGATATCTCCCCCTCCATAGCCTTAGGCCGCCTGCTAAAAAAGGGACACCTCCAACTCCTTCAGCCTCGTGCCGATCCCCCACCACCTAACTGTGACCTGTCCAGATGATGCGCCTACCACCAAGGCCCAGGCCATGACACTGACCAGTGCATACGTCTCTGCCATGATATCCAGGACATCATCGACCAAAACATCATTGATCCACCACCCATTCAACCCCGTGTCACCTAAGCCCCTGGCTTACCTATTCGAATGATCCTCTTTACTGAGGCCGATGAATGTTGAACCTGTGCCGGTGAAGTGACGGTGTTTGGGACTCTTGCTAGAAAACCAAATGCATATGCTCTTTAGAAAAAAAAAAGAAATAAAAAGAATAAGTGAGTCACTGTGACATTCCATTTGAGACCAGGTCGAGTCTAGTCGAGTCTGTTGTATGTTTATTCTTGTGGTCGAGTCTGTCTGTCATCAAGTTGTTAATGAGTCTGTAATCCTTCTCTACTGATAGAATGAAGTCTCATTTTGCCTAATCTGATGTGTCTAGTCATAGATGCATGAATCGCTGAACTGAAGTGTCACTTTTCAAATTACCATGGATATTGATGTGCTAAAAAAAGGCGGTAATTTTTTTTACTCAAACAAAAAAAATCCCGAAAGGTCAAAGTCAATTTTGCGCTGACACTGATGAAGAGCTGGAATTGAATAGTCTTACTTTAAGAATATAAAGATGCTCTTGCCTTAATCTTGAAAAGACATACTTGAAACTGACTTGGGGCTTGCCCAACACCCTTTTTTCCACCATTTCGAAGCCTTAAGCCCAATCCAATTGGGAGCCACGAAATCTGTCCAATTGAAAGCAATGCAAACTTAGCCCTTGATGGCAGCCGAACATTTCAGTGAGTTTCATCTCCACTTTCAAAAAAAAAAAAGGGGGAAAAGAAAAGAAAAGGCTCGCTAGGTTAAAAACCCGAAAGGGCACCTAGGCAAAAGTTAGAGCTGAAAAAGGTGTTGATTTTCAAAATCTGACCCTAGCCAGTCAAAATGTTGGAGAAAGTTTTGATGAAACAAATAAGAGAATCATACGCTTCAAGATACATCTTAAGAACGTGCCAAGATCACATTTCAAAAGGCACAGAATGACCACAAAAAAATTCCGAGAGCTGACATGCACATTCTGGAATTCTGAGATTGCGATTGAAAGATCTCACAAGAATCGACTACATTAAAAAGCAAAATTGACTGGCTAGGCGAAAGTGAAAAGGATCAATCCTCAAAACAAAACAAAAAGAAAAAGGAAAAGAAAAGAAAGGGAGATTGAAACTGAATCCTTTAATTCAAAGCTTCCACAAGTGGCTCAAGTTTGAACTTCTTTGACGATTGGTTTGAAAAACCCTCATACCTCAAACCCCTTATTTCAAGCCTTGCCTTGAACTACGCTCGACCTGATTCCCACTCGGGGATACGTAGGCAACCGCATCGGTTCGGTCACCCCACCTACCCAAAAATCAACCCGCTTCTTCCCAACCATGCCCGAACTACGTTGGACCTGATCCCCACTTGGGGGTACGTAGGCAGACTTTCAAAAAAGAAAAAAAGAAGGATGGCTCGCTAGGTCGAAAATCTGAAAGGACGCCTAGGCAAAAATTAGAGTTAAATCCAAGGTGAGCAATAACAAAAGAGAGAAAAGAGCTTGCTAGGTCACCTCACTGGTGCCTAGGCAAAAGTTATGAGCATTCGAGAGATTAAAGTCACGGTCCATGCCTCAAGCCAGAAAATCACCTTCCACACTAGGGGCAAACTTCGGCTACCCGCCTCGTTTGCCTGACTTTTACTATCTACCCTTCACACAAGGGGCAAACTTCGGTCACCTACCTCGTTTGCCCAAAACCTCCAATGAACCTTCCTCCAAACTAGGGGCAAACTTCGGTCATTTGCCTCGTTTGCCTACCGATCCCACTTCATGCCCTTCAAACTAGGGGCAAACTTCGTTTGCCACCTGATCCCTATACACCAATGGTAAGCCTTCAAGAACATTGTCTTGAACAGATGGAAATGGAGCGTCTTTCATTCCATAAGCTAAGGCACTAATTCAAAGCACATTTTGAGAGAAGCAAAGAAATTGATTAGATCAGCAGGGAAGAATTTTCAAAAATAAGATTCACCATCAAAGTGATGCCACGTTAAGGAGAGAAGTAAACACAAAAGAGAAATGGTACATCATTTATGATAAAAGCACATTAAGTTTTGGCAAGTCGACCTTGTTTCATTTTGGTGTCAAATGTGTCGTCCTCGTGCGTCAATGTCTGTCAAGTTTTTGAGTCTGTTGTAGTCTCAAATGTGTAAGTCAATAGTGACTAATAAAATTTTCAAATCAAGTTATAAAGAGCATGCCAATACAAGCAGGAGTACCAAACACCATTACTACACCGGTCAAGGCGTCAGCAGGAGAAGCGTCCAAACTTAGGGCAAATGCGAATTTCATCCCTTTCCAAACCATCAAAAGTTGACCTTCATCTTCTTGCAACATAAGTCCATGAGTGGCTGTTGATCTTTCTTTATGCAACATAAGTCCATGAGTGGCTGTTGATGATCTTCCTTTCTCCTTGCAACATAAGTCTATGAGTGGCTGTTGATCTTTCTTCATGCAACATAAGTCCATGAGTGGCTGTTGATGATCTTCCTTTCTCCTTGCAACATAAGTCCATGAGTGGCTGTTGATCTTTCTTCATGCAACATAAGTCCATGAGTGGCTGTTGATGATCTTCCTTTCTCCTTGCAACATAAGTCCATGAGTGGTTGTTGATCTTTCTTCATGCAACATAAGTCCATGAGTGGCTGTTGATGATCTTCCTTTGTTCATGCAACATAAGTCCATGAGTGGCTGTTGATGATCTTCCTTTGTTCATGCAACATAAGTCCATGAGTGGCTGTTGATCTTTCTTCATGCAACATAAGTCCATGAGTGGCTGTTGATGATCTTCCTTTCTCCTAGCAACATAAGTCCATGAGTGGCTGTTGATCTTTCATTTTTCTTCATGCAACATAAGTCCATGAGTGGCTGTTGATGACCTTCTTTCATCCTAAAGCAACATAAGCCCATCACTCTCCTATTTCAAAATCAAAACCTTAACTGCCGCAGGCCATCTCCGTATCCCTCATCATAAATAGAATGATACCTTGACTCTCATTTAAAGGACGTATTTCCTTCTTCCTAACAGAGTACATTATCCTTCAGCTCCCGGAGGCCCTAACCGTCCCCCTTGGATTGAGCGCCAAAAGAGATTCTCTGAGAACCCTACATCATCCCCCGAGGACAGAAACCGATAGATACCAGCTCCCGGAGGCCCTGACCGGCCCCCTTGGATTGAGCGCCAAAAGAGATTCTCCGAGAACCCTACATCATCCCCCGAGGACAGAAACCGATAGATACCAGCTCCCGGAGGCCCTGACCGGCCCCCTTGGATTGAGCGCCAAAAGAGATTCTCCGAGAACCCTACATCATCCCCCGAGGACAGAAACCGATAAATACCAGCTCCCGGAGGCCCTGACCGGCCCCCTTGGATTGAGCGCCAAAAGAGATTCTCCGAGAACCCTACATCATCCCCCGAGGACAGAAACCGATAGATACCAGCTCCCGGAGGCCCTGACCGGCCCCCCTTGGATTGAGCGCCAAAAGAGATTCTCCGAGAACCCTACATCATCCCCCGAGGACAGAAACTGATAGATACCAGCTCCCGGAGGCCCTGACCGGCCCCCTTGGATTGAGCGCCAAAAGAGATTCTCCGAGAACCCTACATCATCCCCCGAGGACAGAAACTGATAGATACCAGCTCCCGGAGGCCCTGACCGGCCCCCTTGGATTGAGCGCCAAAAGAGATTCTCCGAGAAACCTACATCATCCCCCGAGGACAGAAACCGAGAGATACCAGCTCCCGGAGGCCCTGACCGGCCCCCTTGGATTGAGCACCAAAAGAGATTCTCCGAGAACCCTACATCATCCCCCGAGGATAGAAACCGATAGATACCATCTCCCGGAGGCCCTGACCGGCCCCCTTGGATTGAGCGCCAAAAGAGATTCTCCGAGAACCCTACATCATCCGCCGAGGATAGAAACCTATAGATACCAGCTCCCGGAGGCCCTGACCGGCCCCCTTGGATTGAACGCCAAAAGAGATTCTCCGAGAACCCTACATCATCCCCCGAGGACAGAAACCGATAGATACCAGCTCCCGGAGGCCCTGACCGGCCCCATTGGATTGAGCGCCAAAAGAGATTCTCCGAGAACCCTACATCATCCCCCGAGGATAGAAATCGATAGATACCAGCTCCCGGAGGCCCTGACCGGCCCCCTTGGATTGAGCGCCAAAAGAGATTCTCCGAGAACCCTACATCATCCCCCGAGGACAGAAACCGAGAGATACCAGCTCCCGGAGGCCCTGATCGGCCCCCTTGGATTGAGCGACAAAAGAGATTCTCCGAGAACCCTACATCATCCCCCGAGGACAGAAACTGATAGATACCAGCTCCCGGAGGCCCCGACCGGCCCCCTTGGATTGAGCGCCAAAAGAGATTCTCCGAGAACTCTACATCATCCCCCGAGGACAAAAACCGATAGATACCAGCTCCCGGAGGCCCTGACCGGCCCCCTTGGATTGAGCGCCAAAAGAGATTCTCCGAGAACCCTACATCATCCCCCGAGGACAGAAACCGATAGATACCAGCTCCCGGAGGCCCTGACCGGCCCCCTTAGATTGAGCGCCAAAAGAGATTCTCCGAGAACCCTACATCATCCCCCGAGGATAGAAACCGATAGATACCAGCTCCCGGAGGCCCTGACCGGCCCTCTTGGATTGAGCGCCAAAAGAGATTCACCGAGAACCCTACATCATCCCCCGAGGATAGAAACCGATAGATACCAGCTCCCGGAGGCCCTGACCGGCCCCCTTGGATTGAGCGCCAAAAGAGATTCTCTGAGAACCCTACATCATCCCCCGAGGACAGAAACCGATAGATACCAGCTCCCGGAGGCCCTGACCGACCCCCTTGGATTGAGCGCCAAAAGAGATTCTTCGAGAACCCTACATCATCCCCCGAGGATAGAAACCGATAGATACCAGCTCCCGGAGGCCCTAACCGGCCCCTTTGGATTGAGCGCCAAAAGAGATTCTCTGAGAACCCTACATCATCCCCCGAGGACAGAAACCGATATATACCAGCTCCCGGAGGCCCTGACCGTCCCCCTTGGATTGAGCGCCAAAAGAGATTCTCCGAGAACCCTACATCATCCCCCGAGGACAGAAACCGATAGATACCAGCTCCCGGAGGCCCTGACCGGCCCCCTTGGATTGAGCGCCAAAAGAGATTCTCCGAGAACCCTACATCATCCCCCGAGGATAGAAACCGATAGATACTAGCTCCCGGAGGCCCTGACCGGCCCCCTTGGATTGAGCGCCAAAAGAGATTCTCCGAGAACCCTACATCATCCCCCGAGGACAGAAACCGAAAGATACCAGCTCCCGGAGGCCCTGACCGGCCCCCTTGGATTGAGCGCCAAAAGAGATTCTCCGAGAACCCTACATCATCCCCCGAGGACAGAAACCGAAAGATACCAGCTCCCGGAGGCCCTGACCGGCCCCCTTGGATTGAGCGCCAAAAGAGATTCTCCGAGAACCCTACATCATCCCCCGAGGATAGAAACCGATAGATACCATCTCCCGGAGGCCCTGACCGGCCCCCTTGGATTGAGCGCCAAAAGAGATTCTCCGAGAACCCTACATCATTCCCCGAGGATAGAAACCGATAGATACCAGCTCCCGGAGGCCCTGACCGGCCCCCTTGGATTGAGCGCCAAAAGAGATTCTCCGAGAACCCTACATCATCCCCCGAGGATAGAAACCGATAGATACCAGCTCCCGGAGGCCCTGACCGGCCCCCTTGGATTGAGCGCCAAAAGAGATTCTCCGAGAACCCTACATCATCCCCCGAGGATAGAAACCGATAAATACCAGCTCCCGGAGGCCCTGACCGGCCCCCTTGGATTGAGCGCCAAAAGAGATTCTCCGAGAACCCTACATCATCCCCCGAGGACAGAAACTGATAGATACCAGCTCCCGGAGGCCCCGACCGGCCCCCTTGGATTGAGCGCCAAAAGAGATTCTCCGAGAACCCTACATCATCCCCCGAGGATAGAAACCGATAGATACCATCTCCCGGAGGCCCTGACCGGCCCCCTTGGATTGAGCGCCAAAAGAGATTCTCCGAGAACCCTACATCATCCGCCGAGGATAGAAACCTATAGATACCAGCTCCCGGAGGCCCTGACCGGCCCCCTTGGATTGAACGCCAAAAGAGATTCTCCGAGAACCCTACATCATCCCCCGAGGACAGAAACCGATAGATACCAGCTCCCGGAGTCCCTGACCGGCCCCATTGGATTGAGCGCCAAAAGAGATTCTCCGAGAACCCTACATCATCCCCCGAGGATAGAAACCGATAGATACCAGCTCCCGGAGGCCCTGACCGGCCCCCTTGGATTGAGCGCCAAAAGAGATTCTCCGAGAACCCTACATCATCCCCCGAGGACAGAAACCGAGAGATACCAGCTCCCGGAGGCCCTGATCGGCCCCCTTGGATTGAGCGACAAAAGAGATTCTCCGAGAACCCTACATCATCCCCCGAGGACAGAAACTGATAGATACCAGCTCCCGGAGGCCCCGACCGGCCCCCTTGGATTGAGCGCCAAAAGAGATTCTCCGAGAACTCTACATCATCCCCCGAGGACAAAAACCGATAGATACCAGCTCCCGGAGGCCCTGACCGGCCCCCTTGGATTGAGCGCCAAAAGAGATTCTCCGAGAACCCTACATCATCCCCCGAGGACAGAAACCGATAGATACCAGCTCCCGGAGGCCCTGACCGGCCCCCTTAGATTGAGCGCCAAAAGAGATTCTCCGAGAACCCTACATCATCCCCCGAGGATAGAAACCGATAGATACCAGCTCCCGGAGGCCCTGACCGGCCCTCTTGGATTGAGCGCCAAAAGAGATTCACCGAGAACCCTACATCATCCCCCGAGGATAGAAACCGATAGATACCAGCTCCCGGAGGCCCTGACCGGCCCCCTTGGATTGAGCGCCAAAAGAGATTCTCTGAGAACCCTACATCATCCCCCGAGGACAGAAACCGATAGATACCAGCTCCCGGAGGCCCTGACCGACCCCCTTGGATTGAGCGCCAAAAGAGATTCTTCGAGAACCCTACATCATCCCCCGAGGATAGAAACCGATAGATACCAGCTCCCGGAGGCCCTAACCGGCCCCTTTGGATTGAGCGCCAAAAGAGATTCTCTGAGAACCCTACATCATCCCCCGAGGACAGAAACCGATATATACCAGCTCACGGAGGCCCTGACCGTCCCCCTTGGATTGAGCGCCAAAAGAGATTCTCCGAGAACCCTACATCATCCCCCGAGGACAGAAACCGATAGATACCAGCTCCCGGAGGCCCTGACCGGCCCCCTTGGATTGAGCGCCAAAAGAGATTCTCCGAGAACCCTACATCATCCCCCGAGGATAGAAACCGATAGATACTAGCTCCCGGAGGCCCTGACCGGCCCCCTTGGATTGAGCGCCAAAAGAGATTCTCCGAGAACCCTACATCATCCCCCGAGGACAGAAACCGAAAGATACCAGCTCCCGGAGGCCCTGACCGGCCCCCTTGGATTGAGCGCCAAAAGAGATTCTCCGAGAACCCTACATCATCCCCCGAGGACAGAAACCGAAAGATACCAGCTCCCGGAGGCCCTGACCGGCCCCCTTGGATTGAGCGCCAAAAGAGATTCTCCGAGAACCCTACATCATCCCCCGAGGATAGAAACCGATAGATACCAGCTCCCGGAGGCCCTGACCGGCCCCCTTGGATTGAGCGCCAAAAGAGATTCTCCGAGAACCCTACATCATCCCCCGAGGATAGAAACCGATAGATACCAGCTCCCGGAGGCCCTGACCGGCCCCCTTGGATTGAGCGCCAAAAGAGATTCTCCGAGAACCCTACATCATCCCCCGAGGACAGAAACTGATAGATACCAGCTCCCGGAGGCCCTGACCGGCCCCCTTGGATTGAGCGACAAAAGAGATTCTCCGAGAACCCTACATCATCCCCCGAGGACAGAAACTGATAGATACCAGCTCCCGGAGGCCCCGACCGGCCCCCTTGGATTGAGCGCCAAAAGAGATTCTCCGAGAACCCTACATCATCCCCCGAGGATAGAAACCGATAGATACCATCTCCCGGAGGCCCTGACCGGCCCCCTTGGATTGAGCGCCAAAAGAGATTCTCCGAGAACCCTACATCATCCGCCGAGGATAGAAACCTATAGATACCAGCTCCCGGAGGCCCTGACCGGCCCCCTTGGATTGAACGCCAAAAGAGATTCTCCGAGAACCCTACATCATCCCCCGAGGACAGAAACCGATAGATACCAGCTCCCGGAGGCCCTGACCGGCCCCATTGGATTGAGCGCCAAAAGAGATTCTCCGAGAACCCTACATCATCCCCCGAGGATAGAAACCGATAGATACCAGCTCCCGGAGGCCCTGACCGGCCCCCTTGGATTGAGCGCCAAAAGAGATTCTCCGAGAACCCTACATCATCCCCCGAGGACAGAAACCGAGAGATACCAGCTCCCGGAGGCCCTGATCGGCCCCCTTGGATTGAGCGACAAAAGAGATTCTCCGAGAACCCTACATCATCCCCCGAGGACAGAAACTGATAGATACCAGCTCCCGGAGGCCCCGACCGGCCCCCTTGGATTGAGCGCCAAAAGAGATTCTCCGAGAACTCTACATCATCCCCCGAGGACAAAAACCGATAGATACCAGCTCCCGGAGGCCCTGACCGGCCCCCTTGGATTGAGCGCCAAAAGAGATTCTCCGAGAACCCTACATCATCCCCCGAGGACAGAAACCGATAGATACCAGCTCCCGGAGGCCCTGACCGGCCCCCTTAGATTGAGCGCCAAAAGAGATTCTCCGAGAACCCTACATCATCCCCCGAGGATAGAAACCGATAGATACCAGCTCCCGGAGGCCCTGACCGGCCCTCTTGGATTGAGCGCCAAAAGAGATTCACCGAGAACCCTACATCATCCCCCGAGGATAGAAACCGATAGATACCAGCTCCCGGAGGCCCTGACCGGCCCCCTTGGATTGAGCGCCAAAAGAGATTCTCTGAGAACCCTACATCATCCCCCGAGGACAGAAACCGATAGATACCAGCTCCCGGAGGCCCTGACCGACCCCCTTGGATTGAGCGCCAAAAGAGATTCTTCGAGAACCCTACATCATCCCCCGAGGATAGAAACCGATAGATACCAGCTCCCGGAGGCCCTAACCGGCCCCTTTGGATTGAGCGCCAAAAGAGATTCTCTGAGAACCCTACATCATCCCCCGAGGACAGAAACCGATATATACCAGCTCCCGGAGGCCCTGACCGTCCCCCTTGGATTGAGCGCCAAAAGAGATTCTCCGAGAACCCTACATCATCCCCCGAGGACAGAAACCGATAGATACCAGCTCCCGGAGGCCCTGACCGGCCCCCTTGGATTGAGCGCCAAAAGAGATTCTCCGAGAACCCTACATCATCCCCCGAGGATAGAAACCGATAGATACTAGCTCCCGGAGGCCCTGACCGGCCCCCTTGGATTGAGCGCCAAAAGAGATTCTCCGAGAACCCTACATCATCCCCCGAGGACAGAAACCGAAAGATACCAGCTCCCGGAGGCCCTGACCGGCCCCCTTGGATTGAGCGCCAAAAGAGATTCTCCGAGAACCCTACATCATCCCCCGAGGACAGAAACCGAAAGATACCAGCTCCCGGAGGCCCTGACCGGCCCCCTTGGATTGAGCGCCAAAAGAGATTCTCCGAGAACCCTACATCATCCCCCGAGGATAGAAACCGATAGATACCATCTCCCGGAGGCCCTGACCGGCCCCCTTGGATTGAGCGCCAAAAGAGATTCTCCGAGAACCCTACATCATTCCCCGAGGATAGAAACCGATAGATACCAGCTCCCGGAGGCCCTGACCGGCCCCCTTGGATTGAGCGCCAAAAGAGATTCTCCGAGAACCCTACATCATCCCCCGAGGATAGAAACCGATAGATACCAGCTCCCGGAGGCCCTGACCGGCCCCCTTGGATTGAGCGCCAAAAGAGATTCTCCGAGAACCCTACATCATCCCCCGAGGATAGAAACCGATAGATACCAGCTCCCGGAGGCCCTGACCGGCCCCCTTGGATTGAGCGCCAAAAGAGATTCTCCGAGAACCCTACATCATCCCCCGAGGACAGAAACTGTTAGATACCAGCTCCCGGAGGCCCTGACCGGCCCCCTTGGATTGAGCGACAAAAGAGATTCTCCGAGAACCCTACATCATCCCCCGAGGACAGAAACTGATAGATACCAGCTCCCGGAGGCCCCGACCGGCCCCCTTGGATTGAGCGCCAAAAGAGATTCTCCGAGAACTCTACATCATCCCCCGAGGACAAAAACCGATAGATACCAGCTCCCGGAGGCCCTGACCGGCCCCCTTGGATTGAGCGCCAAAAGAGATTCTCCGAGAACCCTACATCATCCCCCGAGGACAGAAACCGATAGATACCAGCTCCCGGAGGCCCTGACCGGCCCCCTTAGATTGAGCGCCAAAAGAGATTCTCCGAGAACCCTACATCATCCCCCGAGGATAGAAACCGATAGATACCAGCTCCCGGAGGCCCTGACCGGCCCTCTTGGATTGAGCGCCAAAAGAGATTCACCGAGAACCCTACATCATCCCCCGAGGATAGAAACCGATAGATACCAGCTCCCGGAGGCCCTGACCGGCCCCCTTGGATTGAGCGCCAAAAGAGATTCTTTGAGAACCCTACATCATCCCCCGAGGACAGAAACCGATAGATACCAGCTCCCGGAGGCCCTGACTGACCCCCTTGGATTGAGCGCCAAAAGAGATTCTTCGAGAACCCTACATCATCCCCCGAGGATAGAAACCGATAGATACCAGCTCCCGGAGTCCCTAACCGGCCCCTTTGGATTGAGCGCCAAAAGAGATTCTCTGAGAACCCTACATCATCCCCCGAGGACAGAAACCGATATATACCAGCTCCCGGAGGCCCTGACCGTCCCCCTTGGATTGAGCGCCAAAAGAGATTCTCCGAGAACCCTACATCATCCCCCGAGGACAGAAACCGATAGATACCAGCTCCCGGAGGCCCTGACGGCCCCCTTGGATTGAGCGCCAAAATAGATTCTCCGAGAATCCTACATCATCCCCCGAGGACAGAAACTGATAGATACCAGCTCCCGGAGGCCCTGACCGGTCCCCTTGGATTGAGCGACAAAAGAGATTCTCCGAGAACCCTACATCATCCCCCGAGGACAGAAACCGATAGATACCAGCTCCCGGAGGCCCTAACCGGCCCCCTTGGATTGAGCGCCAAAAGAGATTCTTCGAGAGCCCTACATCATCCCCCGAGGATAGAAACCGATAGATACCAGCTCCCGGAGGCCCTGACCGGCCCCCTTGGATTGAGCGCCAAAAGAGATTCTCCGAGAACTCTACATCATCCCCCGAGGACAAAAACCGATAGATACCAGCTCCCGGAGGCCCTGACCGGCCCCCTTGGATTGAGCGCCAAAAGAGATTCTCCGAGAACCCTACATCATCCCCCGAGGATAGAAACCGATAGATACCAGATCCCAGAGGCCCTGACCGGCCCCCTTGGATTGAGCGCCAAAAGAGATTCTCCGAGAACCCTACATCATCCCCCGAGGACAGAAACCGAAAGATACCAGCTCCCGGAGGCCCTGACCGGCCCCCTTGGATTGAGCGCCAAAAGACATTCTCCGAGAACCCTACATCATCCCCCGAGGACAGAAACTGATAGATACCAGCTCCCGGAGGCCCTGACCGGCCCCCTTGGATTGACCGCCAAAAGAGATTCTCCGAGAACCCTACATCATCCCCCGAGGACAGAAACCGATAGATACCAGCTCCCGGAGGCCCTGACCGTCCCCCTTGGATTGAGCACCAAAAGAGATTCTCCGAGAACCCTACATCATCCCCCGAGGATAGAAACCGATAGATACCATCTCCCGGAGGCCCTGACCGGACCCCTTGGATTGAGCGCCAAAAGAGATTCTCCGAGAACCCTACATCATCCGCCGAGGATAGAAACCGATAGATACCAGCTCCCGGAGGCCCTGACCGGCCCCCTTGGATTGAGCGCCAAAAGAGATTCTCTGAGAACCCTACATCATCCCCCGAGGACAGAAACCGATAGATACCAGCTCCCGGAGGCCCTGACGGCCCCCTTGGATTGAGCGCCAAAATAAATTCTCCGAGAATCCTACATTATCCCCCGAGGACAGAAACTGGTAGATACCAGCTCCCGGAGGCCCTGACCGGACCCCTTGGATTGAGCGCCAAAAGAGATTCTCCGAGAACCCTACATCATCCCCCGAGGATAGAAACCGATAGATACCAGATCCCAGAGGCCCTGACCGGCCCCCTTGGATTGAGCGCCAAAAGAGATTCTCCGAGAACCCTACATCATCCCCCGAGGACAGAAACCGAAAGATACCAGCTCCCGGAGGCCCTAACCGGCCCCCTTGGATTGAGCGCCAAAAGAGATTCTTCGAGAGTCCTACATCATCCCCCGAGGATAGAAACCGATAGATACCAGCTCCCGGAGGCCCTGACCGGCCCCCTTGGATTGAGCGCCAAAAGAGATTCTCCGAGAACTCTACATCATCCCCCGAGGACAAAAACCGATAGATACCAGCTCCCGGAGGCCCTGACCGGCCCCCTTGGATTGAGCGCCAAAAGAGATTCTCCGAGAACCCTACATCATCCCCCGAGGATAGAAACCGATAGATACCAGATCCCAGAGGCCCTGACCGGCCCCCTTGGATTGAGGGCCAAAAGAGATTCTCCGAGAACCCTACATCATCCCCCGAGGACAGAAACCGAAAGATACCAGCTCCCGGAGGCCCTGACCGGCCCCCTTGGATTGAGCGCCAAAAGAGATTCTCCGAGAACCCTACATCATCCCCCGAGGACAGAAACTGATAGATACCAGCTCCCGGAGGCCCTGACCGGCCCCCTTGGATTGACCGCCAAAAGAGATTCTCCGAGAACCCTACATCATCCCCCGAGGACAGAAACCGATAGATACCAGCTCCCGGAGGCCCTGACCGGCCCCCTTGGATTGAGCACCAAAAGAGATTCTCCGAGAACCCTACATCATCCCCCGAGGATAGAAACCGATAGATACCATCTCCCGGAGGCCCTGACCGGACCCCTTGGATTGAGCGCCAAAAGAGATTCTCCAAGAACCCTACATCATCCGCCGAGGATAGAAACCGATAGATACCAGCTCCCGGAGGCCCTGACCGGACCCCTTGGATTGAGCGCCAAAAGAGATTCTCCGAGAACCCTACATCATCCCCCGAGGACAGAAACCGAGAGATACCAGCTCCCGGAGGCCCTGACCGGCCCCCTTGGATTGAGCGACAAAAGAGATTCTCCGAGAACCCTACATCATCCCCCGAGGACAGAAACTGATAGATACCAGCTCCCGGAGGCCCTGACCGGCGCCCTTGGATTGAGCGCCAAAAGAGATTCTCTGAGAACCCTACATCATCCCCCGAGGACAGAAACCGATAGATACCAGCTCCCGGAGGCCCTGACCGACCCCCTTGGATTGAGCGCCAAAAGAGATTCTTCGAGAACCCTACATCATCCCCCGAGGATAGAAATCGATAGATACCAGCTCCCGGAGGCCCTGACCGGCCCCCTTGGATTGAGCGCCAAAAGAGATTCTCTGAGAACCCTACATCATCCCCCGAGGACAAAAACCGATATATACCAGCTCCCGGAGGCCCTGACCGTCCCCCTTGGATTGAGCGCCAAAAGAGATTCTCCGAGAACCCTACATCATCCCCCGAGGACAGAAACCGATAGATACCAGCTCCCGGAGGCCCTGACCGGCCCCCTTTGATTGAGCGCCAAAAGAGATTCTCCGAGAACCCTACATCATCCGCCGAGGATAGAAACCGATAGATACCAGCTCCCGGAGGCCCTGACCGGCCCCCTTGGATTGAGCGCCAAAAGAGATTCTCCGAGAACCCTACATCATCCCCCGAGGACAGAAACCGAGAGATACCAGCTCCCGGAGGCCCTGACCGGCCCCCTTGGATTGAGCGACAAAAGAGATTCTCCGAGAACCCTACATCATCCCCCGAGGACAGAAACTGATAGATACCAGCTCCCGGAGGCCCTGACCGGCGCCCTTGGATTGAGCGCCAAAAGAGATTCTCCGAGAACTCTACATCATCCCCCGAGGACAAAAACCGATAGATACCAGCTCCCGGAGGCCCTGACCGGCCCCCTTGGATTTAGCGCCAAAAGAGATTCTCCGAGAACCCTACATCATCCCCCGAGGACAGAAACCGATAGATACCAGCTCCCGGAGGCCCTGACCGGCCCCCTTAGATTGAGCGCCAAAAGAGATTCTCCGAGAACCCTACATCATCCCCCGAGGATAGAAACCGATAGATACCAGCTCCCGGAGGCCCTGACCGGCCCTCTTGGATTGAGCGCCAAAAGAGATTCACCGAGAACCCTACATCATCCCCCGAGGATAGAAACCGATAGATACCAGCTCCCGGAGGCCCTGACCGGCCCCCTTGGATTGAGCGCCAAAAGAGATTCTCTGAGAACCCTACATCATCCCCCGAGGACAGAAACCGATAGATACCAGCTCCCGGAGGCCCTGACCGACCCCCTTGGATTGAGCGCCAAAAGAGATTCTTCGAGAACCCTACATCATCCCCCGAGGATAGAAATCGATAGATACCAGCTCCCGGAGGCCCTGACCGGCCCCCTTGGATTGAGCGCCAAAAGAGATTCTCTGAGAACCCTACATCATCCCCCGAGGACAGAAACCGATATATACCAGCTCCCGGAGGCCCTGACCGTCCCCCTTGGATTGAGCGCCAAAAGAGATTCTCCGAGAACCCTACATCATCCCCCGAGGACAGAAACCGATAGATACCAGCTCCCGGAGGCCCTGACCGGCCCCCTTTGATTGAGCGCCAAAAGAGATTCTCCGAGAACCCTACATCATCCTCCGAGGACAGAAACCGATATATACCAGCTCCCGGAGGCCCTGACCGGCCCCCTTGGATTGAGCGCCAAAAGAGATTCTTCGAGAACCCTACATCATCCCCCGAGGATAGAAAATGATAGATACCAGCTCCCGGAGGCCCTGACCGGCCCCCTTGGATTGAGCGCCAAAAAAGATTCTCTGAGAACCCTACATCATCCCCCGAGGACAGAAACCGATAGATACCAGCTCCCGGAGGCCCTGACCGGCCCCCTTGGATTGAGCGCCAAAAGAGATTCTTCGAGAACCCTACATCATCCCCCGAGGATAGAAACTGATAGATACCAGCTCCCGGAGGCCCTGACCGGCCCCCTTGGATTGAGCGCCAAAAGAGATTCTCCGAGAACCCTACATCATCCCCCGAGAATAGAAACCGATAGATACCAGCTCCCGGAGGCCCTGACCGGCCCCCTTGGATTGAGCGCCAAAAGAGATTCTCCGAGAACCCTACATCATCCCCCGAGGACAGAAACCGAAAGATACCAGCTCCCGGAGGCCCTGACCGGCCCCCTTGGATTGAGCGCCAAAAGAGATTCTCCGAGAACCCTACATTATTCCCCGAGGACAGAAACCGATAGATACCAGCTCCCGGAGGCCCTGACCGGCCCCCCTTGGATTGAGCGCCAAAAGAGATTCTCCACGAACCCTACATCATCCCCCAAGGATAGAAACCGATAGATACCAGCTCCCGGAGGCCCTGACCGCCCCCCTTGGATTGAGCGCCAAAAGAGATTCTTCGAGAACCCTACATCATCCCCTGAGGACAAAAACCGATAGATACCAGCTCCCAGAGGCCCTGACCGGCCCCCTTGGTTTGAGCGCAAAAAGAGATTCTCCGAGAACCCTACATCATCCCCCGATGACAGAAACCGATAGATACCAGCTCCCGGAGGCCCTGACCGGCCCCCTTGGATTGAGCGCCAAAAGAGATTCTCCGAGAACCCTACATCATCCCCCGAGGATAGAAACCGATAGATACCAGCTCCCGGAGGCCCTGACCTGCCCCCTTGTATTGAGCGCCAAAAGAGATTCTTCGAGAGCCCTACATCATCCCCCGAGGATAGAAACCGATAGATACCAGCTCATGGAGGCCCTGACGGCCCCCTTGGATTGAGCGCCAAAATAGATTCTCCGAGAATCCTACATCATCCCCCGAGGACAAAAACCGATAGATACCAGCTCCCGGAGGCCCTGACCGGCCCCCTTGGATTGAGCGCTAAAAGAGATTCTCCGAGAACCCTACATCATCCCCCGAGGACAGAAACCGATAGATACCAGCTCCCGGAGGCCCTGACCGGCCCCCTTGGATTGAGCGCCAAAAGAGATTCTCCGAGAACCCTACATCATCCCCCGAGGATAGAAACTGATAGATACCAGCTCCCGGAGGCCTTGACCGGCCCCCTTGGATTGAGCGCCAAAAGAGATTCTCCGAAAACCTACATCATCCCCTGAGGACAAAAACCGATAGATACCAGCTCCAGGAGGCCCTGACCGGCCCCCTTAGTTTGAGCGCAAAAAGAGATTCTCCGAGAACCCTACATCATCCCCCGAGGACAGAAACCGATAGATACCAGCTCCCGGAGGCCCTGACCGGCCCCCTTGGATTGAGCGCCAAAAGAGATTCTCCGAGAACCCTACATCATCCCCCGAGGATAGAAACCGAAAGATACCAGCTCCCGGAGGCCCTGACCGGCCCCCTTGGATTGAGCGCCAAAAGAGATTCTCCGAGAACACTACATCATCCCCCGAGGACAGAAACTGATAGATACCAGCTCCCGGAGGCCCTGACCGGCCCCCTTGGATTGAGCGCCAAAAGAGATTCTCCGAGAACCCTACATCATCCCCCGAGGACAGAAACCGATAGATACCAGCTCCCGGAGGCCCTGACCGGCCCCCTTGGATTGAGCGCCAAAAGAGATTCTCCGAGAACCCTACATCATCCCCCGAGGATAGAAACCGATAGATACCATCTCCCGGAGGCCGTGACCGGCCCCCTTGGATTGAGCGCCAAAAGAGATTCTCCGAGAACCCTACATCATCCCCCGAGGATAGAAACCGATAGATACCAGCTCCCGGAGGCCCTGACCGGCCCCCTTGGATTGAGCGCCAAAAGAGATTCTCCGAGAACCCTACATCATCCCCCGAGGACAGAAACCGATAGATACCAGCTCCCGGAGGCCCTGACCGGCCCCCTTGGATTGAGCGCCAAAAGAGATTCTCCGAGAACCCTACATCATCCCCCGAGGATAGAAACCGATAGATACCAGCTCCCGGAGGCCCTGACCGGCCCCCTTGGATTGAGCGCCAAAAGAGATTCTCCGAGAACCCTACATCATCCCCCGAGGACAGAAACCGAAAGATACCAGCTCCCGGAGGCCCTGACCGGCCCCCTTGGATTGAGCGACAAAAGAGATTCTCCGAGAACCCTACATCATCCCCCGAGGACAGAAACTGATAGATACCAGCTCCCGGAGGCCCTGAACGGCCCCCTTGGATTGAGCGCCAAAAGAGATTCTCCGAGAACTCTACATCATCCCCCGAGGACAAAAACCGATAGATACCAGCTCCCGGAGGCCCTGACCGGCCCCCTTGGATTGAGCGCCAAAAGAGATTCTCCGAGAACCCTACATCATCCCCCGAGGACAGAAACCGATAGATACCAGCTCCCGGAGGCCCTGACCGGCCCCCTTGGATTGAGCGCCAAAAGAGATTCTCCGAGAACCCTACATCATCCCCCGAGGATAGAAACCGATAGATACCAGCTCTCGGAGGCCCTGACCGGCCCTCTTGGATTGAGCGCCAAAAGGGATTCTCCGAGAACCCTACATCATCCCCCGAGGATAGAAACCGATAGATACCAGCTCCCGGAGGCCCTGACCGGCCCCCTTGGATTGAGCGCCAAAAGAGATGCTCTGAGAACCCTACATCATCCCCCGAGGACAGAAACCGATAGATACCATCTCCCGGAGGCCCTGACCGTCCCCCTTGGATTGAGCGCCAAAAGAGATTCTCCGAGAACCCTACATCATCGCCCGAGGACAGAAACCGATAGATACCAGCTCCCGGAGGCCCTGACCGGCCCCCTTGGATTGAGCGCCAAAAGAGATTCTTCGAGAGCCCTACATCATCCCCCGAGGATAGAAACCGATAGATACCAGCTCCCGGAGGCCCTGACGGCCCCCTTGGATTGAGCGCCAAAATAGATTCTCCGAGAATCCTACATCATCCCCCGAGGACAAAAACCGATAGATACCAGCTCCCGGAGGCCCTGACCGGCCCCCTTGGATTGAGCGCTAAAAGAGATTCTCCGAGAACCCTACATCATCCCCCGAGGACAGAAACCGATAGATACCAGCTCCCGGAGGCCCTGACCGGCCCCCTTGGATTGAGCGCCCAAAGAGATTCTCCGAGAACCCTACATCATCCCCCGAGGATAGAAACCGATAGATACCAGCTCCCGGAGGCCGTGACCGGCCCCCTTGGATTGAGCGCCAAAAGAGATTCTCCGAGAACCCTACATCATCCCCCGAGGATAGAAACTGATAGATACCAGCTCCCGGAGGCCCTGACCGGCCCCCTTGGATTGAGCGCCAAAAGAGATTCTCCAAGAACCCTACATCATCCCCCGAGGACAGAAACTGATAGATACCAGCTCCCGGAGGCCCTGACCGGCCCCCTTGGATTGAGCGCCAAAAGAGATTCTCCGAGAACCCTACATCATCCCCCGAGGACAGAAACGATAGATACCAGCTCCCGGAGGCCCTGACCGGCCCCCTTGGATTAAGCGCCAAAAGAGATTCTCCACGAACCCTACATCATCCCCCAAGGATAGAAACCGATAGACCCTAACCGGCTCTTTTGGATTGAGCATTGCGAGATCTGACCAACCACGAGAGATTCAGAGATGGATCCTGGTTCTAGGTCAAGAATTGAAGAGAGATTCTTAGAGAGTCCATCAGCTCCCGAAGGCCCTAACCGGCTCTTTTGGATTGAGCATTACAAAATCTGACCAACTACGAGAGATTCAGAGATGGATCCTGGTTTTAGGTCAAGAATTGAAGAGAGATTCTCAGAGAGTCCCCTACCATCCCAGCGGAAGATAGCAGAAGTCCGAACCGATTCTCCGGACTTATCATCATAAGGATCGGCCAAAACATCACCCGCAGTCAAATCACCCCGATTCCCTTGGCAAGCACTGTCTATTCACAATTTAAGGACCCGTGTCCACTAATTATCATGAGCTTTCTCACCTGTCAGTCATTATGAGTTTCCTCATTTATCGTGAGCCTCTTCACTCCGGTTATCGCACCTATCCATTATCGTGAGCTACCCCACTTATCATGAGCCTCCTCACTTTGGTTATTATAAAACTGTCGGTTATCTTGAACTCCCTCGCCTATGGGTTATCCTTAGTTGTCATCCTCAGGGACCCCACATCTGACTACATTCTCTCGCAAAGCACACTTCCCAAATTCCAGAAGTTTGCTCCTAAACCCAGAGACTTCTAACCCTTGATGTCCTTATCCGAGTCACCCACCGCATCACAGTCGCAAACACTATCACAACACCAGCCCACTCGGAGTGGCACACCCCACAACACTTGCTCATACTAGGGTCACAACACTAGACATGATAGGACTCATGACACAATTCATATCACATCCATACATTGCATATCACTCTTATAGCATAGCATCCGCCTGATTGTTGTGTATGTGCATGTATGATCGATTCCTTGCCTTGAACTACGTCCTGGTCTGATTCCCCTTGGGATACATAGGCAGCTCACACAGAGCACGACCAGCACTAGCCACAGCAACATTGCATCTTTTGCAACGCTTTTATACTAAATCTATAGCCTCTAAAAGACCTGTCTCTTCAAAACTTTGGCACTCGCTTGCGACATGCGTTGCCTCGCAAGTTCATGCCAAAGAGGGGCAAACTGTAGACATCCCATTTTGTCGGCTATCAGATTTAGGAGACCCATAGCTTGGTGGTTCACAATGATCGTAAAAGACTCAAAAGGACTTCTGGAAGTTGGTTCTATTTCTCAAAATGCTCAGAATGACCGAAATGCCCCTGAAAGCCATAAAACTCCCAGATTTGGTCCCAAAGTTCTGGAAATATGCTACGTCGTAAGGAAAGCAATAAAATGAGTTTCTAAGAGAAATCAGATGAAATCGTCAGCTCCCAGAGACCCCCGGAAGTTCCCGGAAAGTCCCCGTTGACCGGTTTGACCAAGGTTTGACCAATTTGACCAAGTTTGACCGAAATCGTCCGAATTCACCAGAATCATTTTAAATCATGAGAAAAGTGTTAAAACAAGTTCCAAAAGAAAATCGAGCGAAAACATCAGCTCCCGGGAACTCCCGGAGGTTTCTAGAACTTCCCGGGAATCCCAAGTTTGACCAGTTTGACCAGAATTTGACTTTGGAACCGGGGTGCTGAAACAATTTTCAAATATTTTTCATGGATACTAGAGGTCAATAGATTTCCGACGGTATATCACACATAATTTCTGGATTTAAAACGAATTTATTATAAATTTCCAAAGGCGAAAAAGGCGATCAAATTGGCTTTTATCGCAAATACCGCAAACCTTTTCAAAGTGACTTATCCCCAAACTTTTTTTTATGTAAAGTAGACTCCAATACCTTTCCAACGGTATATCACAACCTCAGTTTGGAGTTCATATACATTTTCTGTGAATTTCGGACGAAATAGGGCCTTTTCGCGAATACCGGAACTTCAGGGGGGCTAAACAGCATTATCTGGATGAAGGGAGGAGCAGTGCCGCTGCGGCACTGGCCCACTGCCGCCGCGGCACTAGTCCAGTGCCGCCGCGGCACTCCCCTCCAGAACAGTGAGTTTTTGTAATTTCTTTTGGGGTCCCATTTTGATTAATTAAAAACCAAAACGACGTAGTTTTGGTTCCCAGCTTATTTTGGACCAATGGGAGACCATTTTAAACTTTTTAAAACTCCATTTACCACCCCTCCTTTGCCTATAAAAGAAGCCATTTACTTCCATTTAGAGGAGAGACATGGAAGCTTAGAGAAAGCTTAGGAAGAAACTCTAGGGAAATATAGAGAGAGAAAGAGAAGAAGTAGTCTTCTTCTTCCATTTTTTCCAATCAAAGTGAGTTCTAATCTTGTTTTCCTCCACCATTTTTCTATATACTTCATCATCAATATACCCAATCACCATTCTTGAGTTAGGAAGCTACTTCCATGTCCAAATGTCAAAATCTATGAGTGAAACACCAAGCTACAAGTCCAAAATCATATTGATTATCATCTATTGATTGTTATTTACTTTCTTGTTCATATTATGTTCATCTCTTCTTAATCTCATTTCTTTTTATTTTCTTTATTTACTTACTAGTTCATCATCATCTAAGTGATGACATGAAGTTTGGGGTGAGTGAATCCTTATGGATAGCAGCTCTTGACCTCAAAAACATGTTTGATAGATGATGATCATAACCTCAATACTTCCAAGATGTTCTTGAAATGTATTGAAGTTATGTCCAAAATAAAAATGAATCTCTCCAATAATATTGGGAGTTCTTTGATGATTCAAGGTTGGATGAGGTTCTAAGTGGTCACATGGTCATCTCAAGAGTTTAAGTTCATGCTTTGAACATATATTTCAAAACCCCCAATCAAGAACTCAAACTCTATTTCACACCCAAATCCATTTTCTTCAAGAATGATCCAAAACAGTGAGCTGTTCAGATTCAAAGATTTGTTTTGAATTAAATACTTGAGTTAAGATGATGAAACCACTTGGCAAATCTTTCTAAGACATCATAGTTTGTCCCCAATATTTCCCATCAATTATAGAAATGTGAAAGTATTTGTTTTGGATGTGAGAAGTTCATATTCATAATCTGCCTCTGTTCTCACAGAATGTTCACCCAACTTCTTGCACTTATTCTGGATATTTTCGTCACTATACATATATCTTTTCTATTTTGTTTTATAAAACTTGGGTGTCTTAGGAAACGTTTGGTATATAATGGGTCATCATAAACCTTTTATTTGATTTATGAAAAATCATACAAAATCAGTCAACAGTGCAGCTTTTGTTTCTGAGTCATGTGTACATTCTGATTTATTTCTTTTAATCTGTGATAGCTATTGATGTTTGGCTTTTTGGGTTATTTTCTAGACACAATAAGGATGATCTCTGATTTTACTCACATTTTTCTAGGCACGTTTGACCTCCCATTATAATGTTACAAAGTAATGCATACAGTCTGTCCACTATTCACAGCATTTCACTTTTTGGCTTTCACACTTTGATGCAACACTCTCTTGTATCTAGATGAACCCATATCCCATGCACATGTTCTTTACCACTTTTAGCATGCTATATCATATCATGTATCATCTATCCTCTCATGTATCATACTCCCATAGATTCTTGAGTTTGATTTCCAAATAAAACCATGGTTTGCAAATACTTGGGAAGTTCTTGAAATAAGTTAGGAATTGATATTCCAAGTGGTTAGAATATTCATCCAAGATCTGGAAGTATACTTTCAAAACCCCCATTTCCAAAACCCCCCCTCTTAAACCCCTCATTTTGATTTCAAGAAATAAACCTTGTTTTTCTCAAAACCCTCAAAATAGTGAGTCATTTAACTTCAAGGAATTATTTTGAGTTCAATACTCAATGTATGAATGCAAGACCACTTGGAAAGCCTTTCTAACTCATTATAGAACATCCATGATTTTTGGCTTGACTTGGAAGCACTTGAAAATGGTCCATTTGGACCCAAACATTCTTTCCATATATTCTGTTTTTGCTGTCACAGCAGCTTGGTCTACTTTCAACTTGTTTTACAGAAAACTTTTCCAAAACGAGTGGTCCTAAATTATTTTTCCCTTGAACTTCAATGTCTTAGGGAACTTTCTGTATAAAATGAGCCTCTAGATCTTTTGTTTTGCATTTTCTAAGATTTTCTAACATTTCAGTCGACAGTACGGACTCTGTTTCTGAGTGACCTCTATTGTTTATATGATTTCTCTCAATATGTGATAGTTATTAAAGATTGGCTTTTTGGGTTGTGTTCTAGACACAATATGGAACATCTCCATAAAAAATCATGCATTGAAAACATTCCTAACCCCTCTTTTCAATTTCCCAAAGATCTAGTTACTGTTCTGTCCACTATTCACAGCAAGCACACTTTAACTTTCATTCTTTGATTTGATGCTTACATGAACTCCAAATTAGCTCATGTCTTAGGAAGTAGTTCATACTACATTTGTACATATCCCATGATGATTTCATTCATTCATTCATACACATTATAGACTTCTAAGTCATTCTAGAAATCCATGTACACAAAACACACTACAACCTTTGCACATTTTAGGATCATACATTGCATCCATGCAAGATTTGGGGTGACTCCTAATCTAAGAAGATTATAAGGAACGATCATGATCACACGTTCATGCTTCCCCTCGATCTAATCATCCTTTCTCATCCGTCCCGGGGATTGAGAGATCTTCTTTTCTCAAAGATTAACATGCATCATACTAGCTTGCTAAGCATATTTTGATTTCTTTGTTTATTTGTTTCAATAACAATTCATGTCCCCCTTTAGATTAGGAAGTCTTGATTATTTGATACATGATTAGACGATTTTTCCTAGGTTTATTTGTGTGATCTTTCACTTTGCATTGTGTGATATTTGGCTTAGATCTTATGAATGATATCTTATCTTTAGATCTTCCATTTCAAATTTTCTTATGTGATGTAATATACTATCATAGTATTATTTGTCGAACCAAACATAGTATAAGATGATTATTTGGATGCTAATTGAGGCCCGTCGAAAGACGGGGCGAGTTGAGGGTGTTTTAGTCGCGACAAAGGCTCCTTCCTCTCTCGTACCAAAACCCCGAGCCAAGTTCTTTGGTTATGAAGGGCCGGTGCCCTTATCCGCTTGGGTGAGTCAAAATTAGGTTTCTTGGTTCCTTAAAGACCAAGTGGCGACTCTGTATCTGTTTTCAACAGACCATTTTCTTTTCTTTGATCCAAGTCAAATTCCTTTTCAAAACAATCTCAAACAAGAGAAGTGGTCCACTTCCGGTGTCCACAGCAGCACTGGGTGGCCAGACTCCATGTGTGTATGTTTCGGGTTTTTGAGCATTTCAAGCTCATTTTTTTCCATTTTGGGGTACTTTTGGAGCCAAAATTCGTCAAAACGCAGCTTGTGCGTGCTCAGGTGATTGATCTTTCCCCATGATTGGAATTTTGATTGGTGTTTTGGTTTGTTCCATTTTTCAAGAATAAAATTTGGTTCTAGTCTTTCAAATTCTTGCAAATCCATGCCTTCGAGCTCGAGGAGATTGTCTACGAAGGCCAAGGAACGAATGAAAGCAGAGAGCCAAACCCCAAACTTGATTTTATGGGACCCCCAACGTAATCTTTCGGCCACGGCTCTAGTGAGCCTGGTATGTAAAAATTTCGATAGTTAAGGACCATTTTGTGCATTGTGCTGGTTGTATGAATTGTATTGTGCACCTAGAGTTTGTTGGAAGCTTGTTTAGCGCTCGTACGTTGATTTTGTGAAGTTGGACTTTGGGTCGTGGATAGTGATTTTGTGCTCATTTTTTGTCGTTTCTGATATGTGCAGGTGCCAGAAGTGACACTGAAGGGCCATGGTAGCCTTGCTCACGCTTTTCTGTGGTACACCTAACTCTCACATGCCGTCAAGAGAATGATAGACGATGCCGGGTTTGGCAGATTTGTTCACCTAGTTTCAAAGAGTAGCAACGATCTGGTGCATTTTTACGCTCTTGCTAAGAGATTGTAGAACACCACCAATACTTTCCACTTGCCATTTGGTGAGATGACAATGACGCCTTTTGATTTTTCCATGATCACCGGCTTAAGGGTTGGCGGGAAGCGCCTAGTCTTGGATTACTTCTATGAGATTGACCCTGAAGCTGTAGAGATGCTGATTGGAGCTGATCCTCCTAATCTGTAGAGGCACTGGTTCCCTTGTGGCTGGCTTTACTGGGCTTACGGCAGAGGGAATCATAACCTGAATAATTCTCAGCTTTTAAGGGTATTTATTCTGTATGTCCTAGGTTGCTCGATTTTCGCGACACGGAATGATCGGGTGAGCTTGAGGCTTCTTTCTTGCCTGGCGACCATTGGTGAGATCCCCTCTTATGATTGGGGCGGTGCTACCTTCACCCACCTTTACAAGCATATGGGTGAAGTTTCCCGGGGTGAAATCAAATCGATGGGGGGATTCTGGCAAGCTTGGAAATATGTACTACAACCTTTTTTATTTTTTGGCTTTTTGATTTCCGTACTTCTTGTCTTTTTTTATTTTTCCTTTGTCTGTGCAGCATTGGAGCTTTGAGTACCTGAAGATGTTGGCTCCTTCCCCTGCTGATATATCAGGTAAAGATGAGGATGGCATGGCTCCTGTGCCTTTGTTCCCCCGGGGCTTGAGATGGCGGAGGGATGTTGTCGGGGTAAAGAGCGAGGCTCATCAGATTGTTCTCCTCAGAAACTTCTTATCTGGGCTGATAACTGCTAGCATTGATTGGACGCCTTGGCAGTGCGTTGCCTATGCTGCCTCAGAGGAGATACAGGCGGTTAGGCCCCTTGCCTCTTGCCGACTTCTGATGGAAAGTACTGAAAGCAGGCAATGGTTCCTTGGCTAGCGAGTGTCTCGGCAGGTGGTTGGCGGTCTGAGGTATCGCATCCCTCATAATCCTCTTGTGATGGATGCTGATGACCTTTCTGGTAATACTTTGCTGGCGGCCTTAGCTGGTATTGATGTTTCAGATCACTTTCTCTCTGAGACTGGCTATGAGGCTTACCGTGACCGCTTCCTGATGCCCAACTTTCCACTCCTGGATGTGAGTTTCTTTTACGTTTTTGTCTTTATCCGTTGCCTATGTTTTCGACTCATCTTTTCCCTAACTTGTTTTGTGCCTACAGCTTCGTGAGATGTACAAGAGATAGGTTCCCCCAGTTTCTGATCTTATCCCTCCTTGGGATTGGACCGTTGATGTTTTGGGTGTAGGTGGCTCTCCCAGGTTATGGAGGTGCGACGGGTCACATGTGGGTATCCCACCCAGCCAGTAGGAGTCCTCATTGTCCCTTGGAGTTATGCTGAGGAGGGCGACGCCTTGGCAGCTAGCTTACGGTCTTTGGTCCTCACGCGAGACCATCGAGTATGTCTCTAATTTTGCACTCCTTAAGGTTATGAGATTGTAACCCTGATTTTGTCCTTGACAAATGGATGGTATGCGGCAGTTTGCCACCAGTCAGATAGCGTCCTTGGTAAGTTTCTGACTCGACTTCGTTTTTGTACTTTTTGTTGTTTCTCTACTGATTGCTTTCATTTTATTTGTGTGTGCAGTATCGTGGGGGTGGTGCAGGCTCATTGAGGACCGGTCCGAGGTGCAGAGGTGGCAGGAGGAGGCCATTGCCGACATACACTCTGGGTGGCCCCACAGAGGACGAAAAAGAGGAAGACTGAGGGCTCTTAAGCGGGGATTTTCGTTTTATCTCCATTTCATGTTTTTAATTGGGTTGTACTAGTGAATAATGTGACTGTTTGGACAATGTGTAAGACAATGTGTAGGATGATGTGTCGGATGATGTGTAGGATGATTTATCACCCTTGACAGCGTATTATGACGTTTTGCCTTTGGAGTCGGATAGTCTCTGAGACCAGCATTTAGTGCCTCAGTCGGTGAGTGCACCAAACCAAGGCCCAACATGTTTTTTCGAGGGTAGAGTAGTTGAGCTCATACCCAGTCATCCTCTTGCTAAGGTAATATACGGTTTTTTCGGAGTGTCTTTCTTCTCCTTCTTGGGCTAGCATGCAACCCATGGCATTTTCGGAGACAGATAGGTAAAGGAATAAGGGCTTATGAGGAGCGGTGGTGAAAGGACGGGCGAATTTTGAAGGTAGGCTTTTATTTTGTCAAAATCGGCTTGGCATTGGTCATCCCATTGGAACTTCTCTCCTTTTCTCAGCAATCGGAACAAAGGATCACATGTAGTTGTGAATTTGGAGATGAAGCGGCTGATAAATTGGATTCTTCCGAGAAATCCTCTCAATTCCTTTTCATTCCGTGGCGGTGCCATTTCTAGGATTGCCTTGATCTTAGAGGGATCCACCTCTATCCCCCTTTGCGTGATGAGAAAACCCAGGAGCTTACCGGAGGTCACACCGAAAGTGCATTTCTTTGGACTCAACCTCATCTTGTATTTGCACAACCTTTCAAAAAACTTTTCTAGTGCCACCAGGTGTCCTTCTTTGTCCTTGGAGTTCTCGATCATGTCATCTACGTACACTTCTACTTCCTTGTGAATTATGACATATAACAAGGTGGTGGCAGTTCTTTGGTAGGTTGCTCCAGCATTCTTGAGTCCGAAAGGCATTACCCTATAACAGTAGGTTCCCCAAGGTATGGTGAATGTCGTCTTTTCCCGATCTTCTGGCACCATTAGAATCTAATTGTACCCCGAAAAATCATCCATGAATGACAGTAGCTCATGTCCTGCGGTGTTATCCACCAAGACATCGATGTGGGGAAGCAGGAAGTCATCCTTAGGACTAGCTTTGTTTAGATCACAGAAGTCGATGCTCACACGAACTTTTCCATCCTTTTTGGGGACTGGCACGATATTGGCAACCCATTCTGGATACTCGGTAACAATGATGAACCCTGCCTTGAATTGCTTTTCTACTTCTTCTTTGACCTTGAGTGCCCATTCTGGTCTCATGCACCTAAGTTTCTGCTTGACGGGTTTAGAATTGGGAAGGAGGGGAATGCGATGTTGGACGATGACGGGATCGACCCCAGGCATGTCCTCGTAAGACCAAGTAAAAACATCTTTGAATTCTTTTAACAAGAGAGTCAATTTTTCTTTTTCTTTTTCATTAAGGGTTGAGCCAATTTGCACAATTTGTGGATTATCTATTTCACCTAGGTTAATTGATAAAGTATCTTTGATTATTTCATAAGCAGGTGATTTTTCAATTAGTTGCTTAAGTTCAATTGGGAGATCCTCGGAGGGATCTATGCATTCACAAGTATTAGACACAGAGGATTAAGCAGAATCATCTTTCATTTCATTCATGACAGGTGGAGTGATTACATTAGACAGTGGTGGGCTTAGAGCAACCGACTCTGGTACAGACTCGATAATTGGAAGTACAGACTCTGGGGGAACAGATGACTCTACAGCCTGGTTGCTCAGACCCTCCTCAGTTGGCTTGATCTGATCATCTTGGCTCTCGGCCCTCTTTTCTTCGGTGAACTCTTCCCACATTTACTCAATGGCTTCAGTGTCCAGATACTCCAACCAGTCTTCCTTTGGGGTCTTCTCAACTTCTTCGGGATAGAATAGATCTTGATAGGGGGGCCTTTCGCAGTCAACAAAGATTTCCAGCCCGGGGTGCCTTTTTCCAGTGGCCTAATGGATCTAAGTTTCTGGGAACCCAAAATAGGGGAAATCATCTCCTTCTTTGATGAATTGCCCATTCAAGGTTTTGCAATATGGTGGAAGACTCCTTACTCTTTTCTTCCATGGCCTCTGTAGGTCGATGTCTTCTTCAGTGGGCTTGTACCCCAATCTGAAAGTGCATTGTTTCCCTTTGATCTACGGGAACTCACGAATCCCTTGCTGGCGTCGGCCCAATCCCATTCCAGGGAAGTAGTTCATTTTGCGGACGATGTTGACAACTACAGAGTGGATCTCGGGGAAACCTGTCTTCATCATTGATTATGTGGACTTCTTCCATGAAGAATCCCCCGATTTCTCCTTCTTCTAGCTTAGGTATTTGGATTTCAAAGATGGGAGCGTAGTTTGGGAAAGCTTCATTACCCCAACTATTGTCGAGGATGATTTTCACCTCCTTCTCATGAATGTACTTAATCATTTAATGCACAGTGGATGATACAGCTTTGTTGACATGCAGCCAGGGCCTCCCGATCAACAAATTGAACGAGGCAGGTATGTCCATAACTTGAAAGATTTCAGTGCTAACCAAAGACACTACTCGAATTTGGAGAGAAACAGTCCCCATCACATTTCTCTTGGTGATGTTGTAAGCCCTCACGGATTGCACAGATGGTGTGATGTCAAGGAGATTGACCCCAAGGCGGTGGCAGTCCTTAGAGCACAAACAGTTAGGGCGGAGCCTGTATCGACCAGACAGAATGGCACCTGCTATCCCTTACATCCAACAGTGATGTACAAAGCTTTGTTATGTGTAGACCCTTCTGGCGGCAAGTCCTCATCGGAAAATGTAATGATTGGGTCAGGGGTGAGTATGCCCAAGAAAGCCACTATGTCTTCTGGTGCAACGTCGATGGGGACCTCGATTCCAGCCAAGGCATTCAACACAGCTTGTCTATGCTTGTAGGATGTTACCATGATGTCCCACATCGAGAGATGTGCTTTGGTTTTTTTCAACTGCTTTATCAACTAATTGTCTTCTTCGATGATCTCATCCATTTTTCCCTTTCCCTTGTCTTTGACTGGACTTTTTTCGAATTCTTCAGTGGTAGGCTGTGGAGGCTGATAATGTCGGCCTGACCTAGTCAGATGATCAATCTCGGCAGGAGTAGGCCCTTCTACAGTCCCATCTTCTTTGAACCAGTCACAATCTGTTCCCACAAATGGTTTCTCCAGCTTGTTCCAGATTAAAGCATCGCTTTCATTGTTGGGATCATACCATTTGAGGTCCACTACCCCTAGATCGTGTTTTTCCAAGAAGAATAGATCTTGTTCATCAGCCAGCTGTTGCTGCCACTCATCATCTCCTCCTTCAATTAGATGAATTTCCATAGATTCTGGGATGTCAATGAGGGGTAAAGGTTGACCTAAGAGGGTGATATAGGTAGCAGGGTTGAAAGATACATGGTTGGACTCAATGAGGCTGATATTTTGGTGGTTTGGTAGGGGATTTTGAGTGATATGGGGCTGCTTTGGAGGTGGCTCAATGATATTCCGGTCAATGAGATCTTGGATATCATGGTGGAGGCGCATGTAATCATCGGTGTTGTGGCCAGGGGCTTGGTGGTAGGTGCATCTTTTGGACATATCGCAATTTGGCAGGAGTAGGGTATTTTGCGGCTGGAGTAGTTGGAGGTGGCCCTTTTTAAGGATGCTATCTAAAGCTGAGGAGAGGGAGATTTCTAGCTTGGCAAAATTACAAGGAGGCTTTTTCTGGAAAGGGCGATTGGGCGAGTTTGCCTTGTTGAGGGGTTGGCATGGCCTAGGGGGTATGCCATGGGTTGACTGCTAAGAGCATTGACATTCGGAGGATTACGGGAGTAGTTGGGCCTTTTTGACTGACTCGGAGGCTCTTTTTTCTTAATATTTCCTTCCCTGATAGCGTCTTCAATTCGAGTTCCAACTTCAAATGGCTCTTCGAGAGTAGAGATGGACAGGTAAAATAATTTCTCATGGTAGAGTGGTTGCAGATTCCGGATTAGCATTCTCACCTGTTCTTTCTCAATCGGTCAGTGAGTCATTTGGGCCACTTTGTTCCTCCACCTGCTCAAGAAAGCAGCAAAGGATTCATTATTGTTTTGCCGAGTAGTTTCCAAATCCCTGACTGTAACATCTAACTCTTGATTATAAGAATAGTGATCGACGAAGACTCGAACGATGTCTTCCCATGCCCGGGTTTTGGAGGCTTCCAAGGTTAGGAACCATGATAGTGCAAACTTTGCAAGAGTTTAAGGGAAAAACATTGCAAGGTGCTCGTGGGTACAGCCCATGGATTGGAAGATGCTCATACATAGCTTCACATGACTTTTCGGATTCCCAGTTCGGTCAAAACGGTCGATGGCAGACATCTTGAAGTTCTCCGACAGTTTTAGCTTAATAGGCTCAAAAAGTCCTTCCAAGTCTAGCATGTAATCATCAACCCCTTTGCTTTTCCTCAGTACACTTTCTAGCTTGTCAACCTTATCCATTTTCTCTTGGAGGTATTTCTCATATGGAAATGGTGGGACCCCTTGAAACCAGTCTTCCTCCCCGTTATTCTCATGTGGGGGTGGTTCAAACCCCGGTGGTGGAAACCCAGGTAGAGGTTGCGGTCGCTGCTGTTTTAATTCTTCCATGAACTTTAGAACTTGGGCTAGGCTGTCAGACTGCTGGCTTATGGTTGCTCCCAACTCGATAACCTTGTTTTCTAACTCTTCTTGATTCATGTTGAAGCAAGCTGTCGGACTGATTCTGACCAAACGATTATCTGAACTTCTGACCCAAGACGAGGATCCCAGCTGCTGACTTCAGGAATCGATACTGACCTGACAGATTTCGAGAGGACTATATCAGATTTTGATAGTGATGACTTTAGATAGACAAATGATAGTGATGTTAATAGATGTGGACTGACTTGTGTAAGACTAATCGAGACAGTGCGTGCAGACCGATAGGAATGGTGTATGTAAATGAGACAAGCATGCAGATGTAAGCACTAATCTATATGATGCTCCTATTTCGAACAGGTAGCAGTTAAGCAAATAAGGTCCTAATCATATAGATTGTGCCAACCCTACTTTTCAGTATGATCACCAATTGATAATAGGGGTTTCCAAGGTTTTATGAAGGCTTCTAGGAGAGACTGGGCATTTCTGGTTTATTTGGACAGTGTTTCTGAGAGAAACTGGCATATCTGGACATTTCTGGTTGGTTTGGACAGAGTTTCTGAGAGAAATTGACATATTTGGGATATCTGGACAGAGTTTCTGGGAGAAATTGGTTAATGCGGTCATATCTGGGATATCTGGACAGAGTATCTGGGAGAAACTATTCTTTTGGGAATTTCTGGGAAATTTAGACAATGTTTTTTAGAGAAACTGGGATACCTAGGAATTTATGAGTGTTTTGGGAATTTTTGGGAAATATAAGCGGAGTTTTTGGGAGAAACTGGCATATTTGGGAATTTCTAGGAAATTTAGACAAAGTTTCTGAGAGAAATTGGGATATCTGGGTGAGTTGGGCAGAGTTTCTAGGAGAACAGGTGTACGTGACAGGCGCATGTGACGTTGGTGATCATAGTGTCTAGCAGGTTTTCATACTCCTATGTCTTAGGACCGACAAACAAGGTTTGCAGTGTATATCTTTGTGAGCATGGAGCAGACATCCTTGTCATGGTTCCTAGGCAGGTCAACTCAATGTGATCACATGTGAGTGATTTCCTTGGGAATCATAAGAAAGAGGTTCTTGCCTCATGCCACATAAGCGTCTACACCGCGCAGGTAATCCCGTCAGGGCATACAGCAGTTATATCATATTTTCCTATCTGAAAAGATAAATGAAAAGTCCTATGAAAGGTTCTATAGGAATCTATATGCAAAGGCTGGGTTTAGTCAAAGAGGGTCCGTTGACAAGAGTTCCTATATACCGTCAGAGAGACAGTACGGAGGTTTTTTACTCTTTTTGATATACCTTGGAAGGTACAGTGTCAACGGTGACTTATGCCCTGGCACAGCGGGACCTGAACAATGTCAGCACAGCGTTTCAAACACAGTCGTATGGGGGAAATGCAAAAGTGAACTGCGGTGAACCAGACACAGTAAAAAGAGGATTTTAAGGATGCTTCTTATTAGTCAAACCTCTGTATTATTTTGTTTTGAAAATAAATTTCCCCAGCAGAATCGCCAGATTGTGGACACGCGAGATTCCACCTCTTGTTTGCTTTGAAATTGTTTTGAAAAGGAAAAGAAAAGGTCTGTTGAAAATAGATACAGAGTCGCCACTTGGTCTTTAAGGAACCAAGAAACCTAATTTGACTCACCCAAATGGATAAAGGGCACCGGCCCTTCATAACCAAAGAACTTGGCTCAGGGTTTTGGTACGAGAGAGGAAGGAGCCTTTGTCGCGACTAAAATACCCTCAACTCGCCCCATCTTTCGACAGGCCTCAATTAGCATCCAAATAATCATCTTTTACTATGTTTGGTTCGACAATTAACACTATGATAGGTATATTACATTACATAAGAATCTTGAAATGGAAGATTAAAAGATAAGATATCATTCATAAGATCTAAGTCAAATATCACATAATGTAAAAGTGAAAGACCACACAAACAAACCCAAAAAAAATCGTCTAATCACATATCAAGTTATTAAGTTTTCCTAATCTAAAGGGGACATGGATTGTTCTTGAAATAAAAAATCAAAGGAAACAAGGATGCTTAGCAAGCTAGAATGATGCATGTTAATCTTTGAGAAGAGAAGATAATTGGATCGATGGGAAGCATGAACGTGTGATCATGATCATTCCTTATAATCTTCTTAGATTAGGAGTTACAAAAACCCCAAATCATTGCATGGATGCAATATATGTATCAAGAGTGTGCCAAGGTTGTAGTGTGCTTCATGTTCATGGATTCCTAGAATGACTTAGAAGTCTAAAATGTGTGTGAATGAATGAATGAAATCATCATGGGATATGTACAAATGTAGTATGAACTACTTCCTAAGACATGAGCTAATTTGGAGTGCATGTAAGCATCAAATCAAAGGATGAAACAAAAGAATGTTTGTTGTGAATAGTGAACAGAACAGTAACATGATCTTTTAGAAATTGAAAAGAGAGGTTAGGAATATTTTCAACGCATGATTTTTTATGGAGATCTTCCTTATTGTGTCTAGAACACAACCCAAAAAGCCAATCCATAATAACTATCACAGATTGAGAGAAATCATATAAACAATAGGTGTTGTTCAGAAACCGAGTCCGTACTATCGACTAAAATGTTAGAAACTCTTAGAAAATGAAAACAATAGATCTAGAGGCCCATATTATACATAAAGTTCCCTAAGACATTAAAGTGTAAGGGAAAAATAAGTTGGGGCCACTCATTTTGGAAAGGTTTTCTACAAAACAAGTTGAAAGTCAACATAGATGCTGTGACAGCGGAGGCAGAATGTTTGGAAGAATGTTTGGACAAAAATGGACCCCTTTCATGTGGTTCCAAGTCAAGCCAAAAATCATGGATGTTCTATAATGAGTTAAAAAGAATTTTCAAGTGGCCTTGCATTCATATTTTGAGTATTGAACTCAAAATAATTCTTTGAAGTTAAATGACTCACTGTTTTGAAGGTTTTGAGAAAATAAAGTTTATTTCTTGAAATCAAAATGAGGGGTTTAAGAGAGAGTTTTGAAATGGGGGTTTTGAAGACATATTTTCAATACTTAATGAAGATTATAACCACTAAAAAAGTCAACATAAAACTCATCATCAAGAACCTCCAAGATTGTTGGAAAGTCTTATTTACATTTTAAAGACAACTTCATGAATACATAGGAATGTATTGAAGTTGAAATCATCATCTATCAAACATGTTTTTGAAGTCAAGTGCTACTATCCATAAGGATTCACTCACCTCAAACTTCATGTCATCATCTAGATGATGATAGACTAGTAAGTAAATAAAGAAAAAAAACAAAAAAATAAATGAGGTGAGAAAAGTTGAACAAATATAAACAAACAAATAGATAGCAATCAATAGATGATATTCATGATGTATTGGACTTGTAGTTTGATGTTTCACTCATATGTGGTGACATTGGACATGGAAGTAGCTTCATCTCTCTTAAATGCTCACTAAAATAGTGGTCGGGTGTATTGAATATGAAGTAAATGGAAGTAATGAAGTAAAAACAAAGTTTAGAACTCACTTTCTTGTTTGAAAATCAAAGAAGGAAGCTTCTTTTCTCTCTATTCTAACCTTATCTCTACAACTTTCTCCCTAAAGTTTTTCAAAGCTTGAATTTGACACCCCCAAAATGAGAAGTCAAGGGGGGTTTATATTAGCCAATTTGGGGTGGTTTGGGGTTTTAGAAGTATTCCCATTGGTCCCAAACATCTGTGAACATAGAACTACGTTGTTTTGGTTTTCAATTAATCAAAATGAACCTCGAAAAGAAATTACAAAAACATACCATTCTGGAGGAAAGTGCTGCGGCGGCACTGGGCCAATGCCGCGGTGGTAGTGGGCCAGTACCACGGCGGCACTGATCCTCATTCGTCCAGATAATCCTTTTTAGGCCCCTAGAGGTTCCGGTATTCGCGAAAAGGCCCTATTTTGTCCAAAATTCACAGAAAATGCATACGAACTCCAAATTGAGGTTGTGATATACCATTGGATAGGTAATGGAGTCTATTTTACATGAAAAATAGTTCGGAGATAGGTCACTTTGAAAAGTTTTGCAGTATTCACGATAAAAGCCAATTTGATTTCCTTTTTTGCCTTCGGAAATTCATAATAAATTTGTTTGAAGTCCAAAATTATGTGCGATATACCATTGGAAAGATATCGACCTCTAGTATGCATAAAAAAAGTTTGAAAAATGATACGAAGCTCCGGTTTCAAGGTCAACTTTTGGTCAAAGTGGTCAAACCTGGAATTCTCGGGAAGTTTTGGAAACCTCTGAGAGCTCCCAAGAGCTGACGTTTTCGTTCGATTTTCTTTTAAAACTCATTTTAATACTTTCCACATGATCTAGAATGATCCCAAAACTTTTTGGCAAATTTGGACGATTTCGGTCAAACCTTGGTCAAACTTGGTCAAACCTTGGTCAAATCGGTCAACGGAGACTTTCTGGGAACTTCCGGGACTTCCTGGGGTCTCTGGGAGCCGACAATCTCATCCGGTCTTACTTTATAACTCATTTTATTGTTTTTATTATGATATAGCGCGTTTCCAGAATATTTGGTCTAAATCTGGGAGTTTTCGGGCTTTCAGGGGTATTTTGGTCATTCTTAGCATTCTGAGAGATATAACAAACTTCCAGGAGTCTTTTTTGAGTCTTTTACGATCATTGTGAACCACCAAGCTATGGGTCTCCTAAATCTGATAGCCGAGAAAATGGGTTGTCTACAATGATGTTCAATCGATCGAAAGCGTGTCGATCGATCGAAACCTCAGATTCTTGAGAACATCCTTTGCAGTATTCCGAGACTTTCTATTTTTGAGATTCGTTATCAAACTGTCCCTAAATGCTCAGTTTGTTAAAACAGCTTCTGAGCTTTAAGCCTTAAGGCATTTTTCTTCAATAACTTTTGCAAACACTTTGAATGCTAACACCATTCAGAGTGCGAGCCTTGACTATTGTTTTAAACCGCCTTCATGTATTTTTAACTAAATTGTGATGATGTAGTCCCAGTCATAAAAGGACTATTGACTCTTTATCTTTAGAAAATACGGAATACTGTAAATGGATGTACTCCATTGAGCTTCAATACAAACTGCATGGTAGATGGCTAGGTCACTGCGGATTCATGTTATCCCAAAGTTCCCCTTTTATTAATAAACACCGTTTTTAAAATCACTTTAGCTAATTAGTTAATTCATAGTTTAATTTAATTGCTATATTTTTAGTAGTCGTTAATTGTGGAACTCTGTGTTCTACATCTTCTTTAAACATTGAATTTTTATTTTCCTTTTAAAGTTTAATCTAAGTAATTAGTTTACAACCTTCCTTGTGGGATCGACCTGGTCTTAACCAGAATACTACTTGCACGTCTACCTACACTTGGGTATTGCACACAAGAGCACACAAAATATTTTCGTGTCAGCTAGGTTTTGAAATGGAGGTAAGAAAAGGATTTTCGTGATGGGTCACTCTTCTAGTGTGAAGTGTTTTATTCATGAGATTATTACATTGAAATATTTCTGTTTTTCATTATAGATATGCGAGGTCATTGTATTTCTTTACATTTACTCATTAAAGAGCCTCTATATCATGAGAGAAAGTATATAATACACCCAAATCTGAGTGAATTCATCTTTAAAGTGTATATCCTGTCAGATTTGAGCTTGAGTCGTATGTTTTACAGATTTCTATGGGAAATACAACTTGAAGCGATACTGAGCATTCTTTAAATACTGACCGGTCGCTGTAAAGACCAGTCCCGAAACATATGCAGGACCGGTCATACTCGTCACAATTTGTGAGAATCAGAGAATTTTGTATTTAAAACTTCTAAACCTATGTATACTAGTATAGCTCATACAAAAATTATACAATATACATTAGATACGAGTTTGAGAGAAGTTTATCGGAGATCCTAGGGTTCTTCAAACCCTAGTTTGGATTCAAGCAATGTAGTTGTGGATTTCAAACCCTAAACAGAAGATTTCTCAATACAAGTGTTCTATATTCATTCAATTCAGGTTCTTCTTAGTTTTTGTTTAGATTTTCCATTCCAGATCTGTTTTGTGATTGTTTCTATTATGTTTTCCATTAGAACAATGCTTTGATTGAATTTCACGATGTTAGGCTAAACTCCTAGCTAGGAAAGAGCAATGAAACAGTAAGCAACTTGATTTCCATGCATGTTTTCAATGAGCAGCCCTAAATCCAAGGATTAATGAATGTTTGAGTAGGAATTCATGGGATTTTATGTTCTCTAATATGAATAATGTTAACGAGCATAACGTTAATGAATCTTAAATTGAATTTTCAACGGTTTGTGAACTTGTTTCATGGTTTTTAGTTAGTTAATTTATTTTCAAGCATCATAGAGTAGCTTTCGCCATGAATCATGCTCATAAGAAATCTATTTGTACTTCATTAAAAGGGTAAAATTGAACTAGTTCTATATCTTTATACTGGTCAAAAGATATTTTATTATTTTAACTGAACCTATACACTAGAGGCATGACTTTGAATGATTGGGAGTGCCGTATCTTTTCGTAGGCATGGAAGTTATAGAGTTTACTGTGGATTTGTGATTTACTAACACTTTTTTAATATTTTGAAGCAACTTAATTTAATTCGCTGTTTTTATCAACTTTTAATTAGTAGTTAATTTACATAGTTAAATCACCTTGGAAGTCCAAATATAGCTTTAATTAATTCATAGTTTTGTTTAGTAAGTAAAATTGATTAGTTTAAAATTACTGCCAAGTATTCAATAATTTTAATAATTCTCATTAATTTATAATTTTACTTTCATTTGCAAAAGAGTTAAAACAATCCTCAAAAGAAATCATCTTTTCCATTATTTTTAGTACTAATTAGTTGGATAAAATTAACCAATTCAAATTATATCTCTCCTTTGGGTTCGACCTAGGCTAACTAGAAAATATATTACTTGAACGATCGCCTATACTTGGGTGTAGCATTAAAAGCACAAAATTTTTTATTCGTGTAAGATTTTTGGGAATAAATAATAATAATAATAATAAATTAATAAAAAAAATAGCATGACATGATCTTGTAAGTGCCTGAACAACCTCCATCTCTTAAACATGTGTGCGTTACACTCATGATATTCTTAGTTTTTTTTAGTGCACATGGGATGTTATGTCAACTTGTTTATCATCTAAATTATGGAATATGTCGTGTTTGTTAAATTTCACAAACTATATGCACGGTGGACAACTTCATGTTAAGTAGTGATGATGCCAAAATTTGGTTAGAGATAAATAGAGCAGATTAAGGAGAGAGAGACAGTGAGAGATAGGTTTTGTATATGGTTCGGCCCTGTTAATGAAGGAACCTACGTCCACGTGTGTGTCTGAGCACGTTCACTATACTGTAAAAAGTTGGTGATCTGTGGTGAACCAACAGTAGTTTGGAGCTACTGTAGGTCGGTCGGGTGTGATGATGATTGCTATAGGGGTACAATGTAGACTGAAAAGTTGATCCCTTTCTATGAGGGTGAGTTGTCTCGTTTATAGATACAAGAGACCTACTCGTACAAGGAAATTATACCGATTCGGTAATACAATCTGATTTAGGATTAATTGGCATCAATTGTGGTGGGGTTTTCTAATTGAGTTAGGAAATAATTTGCACTTTTCATTAGTCTTCTAACTGAGATAGGAAACTGTTGGAGTCTGAACAGTTTGCGATGTGCCTCTGAGTTAGCTGACCTAGCCCTGGACTGTATTGTAATTGGACTGCGTATTCTGACCCATAGGTCGGGGTCGGAATCGGTTAGTTGATCGGGGTCGGAGCAGTGGAGGTTGTCTTGGAGGTCAGGAGGTCGGGAGCTTGGACCTAGAGGTTAGCAGGTTAGACCCGGAGGTCGGGAGGTCAGACCTGGAGGTTAAGACTCGGACCTAGAGGTCGGGAGGTCAGACCCGGAGGTCGGGAGGACGGACCTAGAGGCCAGGAGGTCGGGAGGTCAGACATGAAGGGAACCGCACAGTAATATAGTAGAGCCAATTTTGGGTGTATCAGTTACCCCCATTTCCAAGGTTAGATGGCTGCCATATCGAGGCAAGTTTGGAAAACTGTTAACTGCTCGTGATGGTTGCCTCAGAGCTTTTGAGTTTGGTGAACTCGCGGGAACCGGCTAAGAGTTGAGACTTAACCTGATTCGAAATCTTTAAGTGCTCGGGAATTGGCTAAGAGTTGAGACTTAGCCTAATTCGGAGTCTTTTGCTTGAGTTAGCTCCCAGGATGGTTGTCTTCTGCCCGTAAGCCTTCATCAAGGTTGTGTGTAGAAGAATTTGACCATAATGAAAAAGCCGACCTAAAGCGTATTGCCTCAAGGTCCTTTTATGTTAACTCCCCAGGATGGTTATCTTCTGCCCAGTCAGCCTTTGTCAAGACTGTTGGGAGAAGAGCTTGACCATGTTGGGAGAGCCGACCTAAAGCGTGTTGCTTTAGGGTCTTTTTTGCTCCTCTATCGTGGGCCAACCTAAGAGGTTTTAGTCACCTCTATCGTCAATTTGGGCTTAAGTGGAGTTATTGCCTCTAAGTATTATAGGCACCCAGGTTGTCTAAGAATTTGACTTAGTTAACCCCAAGGCCTGTAAATACCCGGTATGATTGCCTGTTTAGTTCATTGCGCCTTCCTTGCCCCCAAGTTTTTGCTAAGACGGGGGTTTGTAAAGGCTATGACTGTAGGTAACCGACCTGGAACATGGGTGGTTGCATGGTCTTCTGAAGCTTGCCATCATTAACTACCTAAGGGGATTTGCCCCCATCGTCGGTCATGGACCTAAGCAAAGCTGGTGCCTCGGATGTGACCCCGAGGTCTTTTCTGCCTCAGGTGTGGTCCAAAGGTCTTTTATGCCTCGGGTGTCATCCCGAGGTCTTTTTCTAACTACATAACAGTGGTCTTTTGTTGTCTCGGTGTTGAGCCCGAGGTCTTTTTAGCACCTCGGGAGTTGAACCCGAGGTCTTTTTGGTGTGCTCCGGGGATTGATGATGAATTGATACTTAGGTGATCCGAATCTTTATAGGAGCACTTTGACATAGTCTGTGGAGTCTTGTACTATGTTCGAGCAAAAATACCATCGTAGTTGGGCGCACCAGGACTATTGGAGATAGGAGGACGGGTAGGATCACTGAGCCCCTTACAGTTGTAGCTGGTCAGATCAGGAGCCCATCAGAGATTGGAAGTCAGGTCGTGATCACTAGACTCCTGACCGTTATAAACTGAAGGTCGGGAATGTCAGACCTGAAGCACTAGGGGTCGGCGAGGTCGGGCAGGAAGCACTGGAGGTCAGGCCAAAAACACTCGGGGTCAGACCTGAAGCACTGGAGGTCGGGACGGAAGCACTAGAGGTCTGGTCGGAAGCACTCAGAGTCGGACCTGAAGCACTCGGGGTCGGACCTGAAGCATTGGAGGTCGAGCTGAAAGCACTCAAGGTCGGACCTGAAGCACTGGAGGTCGGCGAGGTCGGACCGAAAACACTGAGGTTCGGACCTAAATTTCTGGAGGTTAGCGAGGTTGGGCCGGAAGCACTCGTGGTCTGATATGAAGCACCAGAGGTCAGGCCGAAAGCACTCGGGGTCAAACCTGAAGCATTGTATGTCGGCGTGGTTGGGCCGAAAGCATAGGAGGTCGGGCCAGAACCACTCAGGGTCAGACTTGAAGCACTGGAGGTCGGGCCGGAAGCACTCGGGGTCGGACCTAAAGCATTGGAGGTCGGGCCGGACGCTTTGGAGGTCGGTTCGGGATTGTCGAGCCTCGACTGCTCGAAACTGGAGGTCAGGTCTGAATCACCGAGCACCTTTTCCAGATATCCGATCATTGTCTATACTCTGCTCAGTTCATTGCTTGCATAATTAGTTGGGTAGTGAATGGAACTTCCACACTAGGTGGGACTGTTCGCTATGTGGTCACCAAGTCACTGATTTGTTGTTGTGTATGACTCTGTCCTTCGTTCAGTTGAGCGAGCTGTTCGAGGGTCAAGACTGCTGGAGCAACTGGGCTGCTTAATTCCCTGAACTGCTCGAACTGATGGATTGCTGCTTTTCTAGTATTGCTGAAACTGCTCGAACTGCGGGGCTGTTGGTTTCCCAGAACTGCTCGAACTATTATGGACACGCGGCCTTCGTGAGCCCACCTCCGTTTATTATTTTCGGGATTTCGGAATTGATTTTCCTTTGTTTTGAAAGAAAACAAGAGGTCTATTAAAAACAGATACAGAGTCGCCACTTGGTCTTTAGGGAAACAAGAAACCCAATTTAACTCAGCCAAACGGATAAGAGGGCACCAGCCTTTCATAACCAAAGAACTTGGCTCGGGATTTTGGTACGAGAGAGGAAGGAGCCTTTGTCACGACTAAAACACCCTCAACTTGCCCCCTCTCAACGGGCCTCAATTAGAATCCAAATAATCATCTTATACTATGTTTGGTTCGACAATTAATAATATGATAGTTTATTACATCACATTAGAATCTTGAAATGGAAGATCAAAAGATAAGATATCATTCATAAGTGACACGACTAAATAGTTGTGCGCTCTTGTGCAACACCCAAGTGTAGGTGATCGTGCAAGTAATATAGTACTGAAAGTCCAGGTCGATCCCACAGGGAAGGAATAGGGAGAATGTCTACTAAGTTACAACCTAACGAAAAGGAAAAGAAAATAAGAATGTTGGGAGTGGAAATTCTAACGAATCCTAATTAATTAAAGTAAACTAAATAATAAACAAAACATATAGAAACATAACTAATTAAAAAGATAAATGAAAGGTGCTGGAAATACGTGAATCCACATTAATCCTAACCAGCTACCATGCATACTCATTAATGTTCTTTGGAGTTCATTCCTCTTCAGTATTCTGTATTTTCTAAAGATATAGAATCAATAGCCCTTTCATGACCAGGACTACATCATCACTGTTGATTTAAAATACTTGGAAGACGGTTTAAAACAATGGTAATTACGTGCACTCTAAATGGTATTAGCATTCAAAGTGGTTTTCAAAAGTCACTGAAGAAAATAGCCTCAAGGCTTTAAGTTCTAAAACCTGTTGTAACAAACTGAGCTTATAGGAACAATTTGATGACAGATTTCTAAAACAGAAAGTCATGGAATACTTAAAAGAATCATCTCAAGAATCAACAGGTTCGATCGATCGAAGCGCTCTCGATCGATCGGACATCTTCATCCTTCAATCGATCGAAATGCTTTCGATCGCTTGACTATGGCTCTGGTTCGATCGATCGAAATACCTTCGATCAATCGAGCCCGAGGTTTCTAAAGATTGCATGACAGAGGTTGGGAATCAATGTTTCATCACCTATTCCCAACGTCTAAACTACGGAAACATAAATAATCTAGTACAGAAATAGTAACCTAAAGTACTCATAGCATATAAACTAATAACAATCAAATAACAAGGATTGAAAAGAAAAACCTGGATATAATCTGAAATAAACTTGAAATAAACATGAAATCCACTTGAATCTTCAATAATCTCTAATATATTAATGAAAAAGAGGAAAAATGATATGAATCTAACCTAACCTACTCCTAATCTAACCCTAAAACTACCCTAAACTGCTGTTTTTCGCGTTCTGGAGTGTCCTTCCTTCGTCTGGCATCAAAACGACTTATATACAGGGTTCCTACAGAGTTTACGTAAATTTTGGGTGAATATAAGGTTCGATCAATCGAGCTCTGCTCAAGCCATTGAACATCCTAATTTTGACAACTCTGCGCACCGATAGGAGAATTGCCATAACCTTTCACTCGGACCTCGGATTGACTTCCCGTTTGCTGCCACGCGACCGTAACTCAATGATGTACATTTTGTATTTCTAGGAAAATATTTCAAATCTGAAGTCTTCATTGTCAAAATTGGCATTTTCTCAGCTACTTCCGTTGTTCTATCCACCAGAATCACTTTTCTTTAGCTTTACTTCATTGATTTACATTCTAATACCTATAAAACAATGCAAAAACATATATTTTAGCATTAACACAATAAAAAGAACATTGTTATTAGAATGCACCTAAATGTAGGGACTTTGGGGATAAAAGTATGCATAAAGAAACATGTAATACGCTATGAACATGCACTTTTCACCTTGAATCACACCCCCCAACTAGCTCGTTGCTAGTCCCTAGCAGTGAAGCGAACTACCACAATGTTTTTTTAAGCACTAAGAATTAAAAGCAAACGAAAGTAAAAACCCTAAATCACTTTCGCAGGAATCGCGATTGCATTTAGCATATGCAACAAGCCTCTAAACCCATAGATTCCCCTTAGTGGACGAGTGTTGTCTCGTGAGGGTTTGCAGTGAATCTACCCACAAAGTTCATGTTTATGTTAATGGTTCTCGTTTAAATATTTTCAAGAAATTTTTTTCCTCTCATTTAGTAATATAGTTAAGCTCAACAATCTTATGAAACTCTCTAGTATGTCATAGTCATGCAACACACACATTACAGTTAATCTACTATCAAAGTCATTAGAATGTTCCACACCTATTAATCTTCAAGTGTGTGTGTGAATGGACAACCAAAATACAAAACTTCAATTTTAAAGCTTGCATAACCTAAGACGCTATCAAGACGTTCATTTTGACTCAACTCTCACCGGGATACACTCTCAAGATGAAATCACTACAAATTGGGTGTAATAATTATCACTCATGATATGGAAGCTATAAAGAGTAAATATGAATGGAATCTAATGCTTCTCATATCTAAATAGAAAAACGAACAATTTAGTGAACAGAGTCTCATGAAAGGATACTTTTCACTAGAAGAGCAAGATACCGTGGAGAACTCTCTCATTACCTTAGCTTCAAATCCAATTTACTTAAAATCATCAGGACTTTGAAAAAGAGGTGTTAGGTGAAAGAAGAAAGAGGTTCGTGATTTTTAATTGGGTCAAAGGATGTGATTGGAATATCTACTACAACTTTTCAAACTTCCCCACATCTCCAATCTCTCTTTCTCTCTCTATTGTTTTTTCCTTTTCCTTCTATTATGTTTTTTTTTCTTTTGTAACAACCATTGACATTTTTTTTATTCTTTTCATGTCTTTTTTTTTTCTTTTTTTTTTCTTTTTCTTTCCATCATTTTTTTCTTTGCCAACTTTCCCTTATTCACAGAACTTGGCTCGGGATTTTGGTACGAGAGAGGAAGGAGCCTTTGTCACGACTAAAACACCCTCAACTTGCCCCCTCTCAACGGGCCTCAATTAGCTTCCAAATAATCATCTTATACTATGTTTGGTTCGACAATTAATACTATGATAGTTTATTACATCACATTCGAATCTTGAAATGGAAGATCAAAAGATAAGATATCATTCATAAGTGACACGACTAAATAGTTGTGCGCTATTGTGCAACACCCAAGTGTAGGTGATAGTGCAAGTAATATAGTACTGGAAGTCCAGGTCGATCCCACAGGGAAGGAATAGGGAGAATGTCTACTAAGTTACAACCTAACGAAAAAGAAAAGAAAATAAGAATGTTGGGAGTGGAAATTCTAACGAATCCTAATTAATTAAAGTAAACTAAATAATAAACTAAACATATAGAAACATAACTAATTAAAAAGATAAACGAAAGGTGCTAGAAATACGTGAATCCACATTAATCCTAACCAGCTACCATGCACACTCATTAATGTTCTTTGGAGTTCATTCCTCTTCGGTTCCGTATTTTTCTAAAGATATAGAATCAATAGCCCTTTCATGACTGGGACTACATCATCACAATTGATTTAAAATACTTGTAAGACGGTTTAAAACAATGGTAATTACTTGCGCTCTAAATAGTATTAGCATTCAAAGTGGTTTTCAAAAGTCATTGAAGAAAATAGCCTCAAGGCTTTAAGTTCTAAAAATTGTTCTGACAAACTGAGCTTATAGGGACAATTTGATGACAGATTTCTAAAATAGAAAGTCATGGAATACTTAAAAGAATCATCTCAAGAATTAGCAGGTTCGACCGATCGAAGCGCTCTCGATCGATCGGACATCTTCATCCTTCAATTGATCGAAATGCTTTCGATCGCTTGACTATGGCTCTGGTTCGATCGATCGAAATACCTTCGATCGATCAAACCCGAGGTTTCTAAAGATTGCATGACAGAGGTTGGGAATCAATGTTTCATCACCTATTCCCAACATCTAAACTACGGAAACATAAATAATCTAGTACAGAAACAGTAACCTAGAGTAATCATAGCATACAAACTAATAACAATCAAATAACAAGGATTGAAAAGAAAAACCTGGATGTAATCTAAAATAAACTTGAAATAAACATGAAATCCACTTGAATCTTCAATAATCTTCAATATATTAATGAAAAAGAGGAAAAATAATATGAATCTAACCTAACCTACTCCTAATCGAACCCTAAAACTACCGTAAACTGTTGTTTTTCGCGTTCTGGAGCGTCCTCCCTTCGTCTGGCGTCAAAACGACTTATATACAGGGTTCCTGCAGAGTTTACGCAACTTTTGGGTGAATATAAAGTTCGATCAATCGAGTTCTGCTCAAGCCCTTGAACTTCTCTAATTTTGATAACTCTGCGCACCGATAGGAGAATGGCCATAACCTTTCACTCGGACCTCGGATTGACTCCCGTTTACGGCAATGCGACCATAACTAAAAGATCTACATTTTGTATTTCTAGGAAAATATTACAAATCTGAAGTCTTCATTGTCAAAATTGGCGTTTTCTCAGCTGCTTCCGTTGTTCTATCCACCAGAATCACTTTTCTTTAGCTTTACTTCATTGATTTACATTCTAATACCTATAAAATAATACAAAAACATATATTTTAGCATTAACACAATAAAAAGAACATTGTTATTAGAATGCACCTAAATGTAGGGACTTTGGGGATAAAAGTATGCATAAAGGAACATGTAATACGCTATGAACATGCACTTTTCACCTTGAATCAGTAAGATCTAAGCCAAGTATCACACAATCCAAAGTGAAAAATCACACATACAAACCTAGGAAAAATCATCTAATCACGTATCAAGTAATAAAGTCTTCCTAAGCTAAGGGGACATGAATTGTTCTTGAAATAAATAATCAAAGAAGTCAAATATGGTTAGCAAGCTAGCATGATGCATGTTAATCTTTGAGAAAAGAAGACCTCTCAATCCCCAAGACGGATGAGAAAGAAAGATTAGATCGAGGGGAAGCATGAACGTATGATCAAGTTCATTCCTTATAATCTTCTTAGATTATGAGTCACAAAAACCCCAAATCTTGCATGGATGCAATGTATGATCCTAAAATGTGCAAAGGTTATAGTGTGTTTGTGTGCATGGACTTTCTAAAGTGGCTTAGGAGTCTAGAGTATGCATGAATGTATGAAGGAAATCATCATAGGATATATACAAATGTAGTATGGACTATTTCCCAAGATATGAACTAATTTGGAGTGCATGAAAGTATCAAATCAAAGAATGAAAGTAAAAGTACACTTGTTGTGAATAGTGGACAGAATAGTGACTTCATCTTGTGGAAATTGGAAAGTGAGGTTAGAAATCTTTTTAATGCATGATTTTTCATAGAGATCATCCTTATTGTGTCTAGAACATATTTCAAAAAGCCAATTCTCAATAACCATTATAAAATGTGAGAAATGATACAAACAATAGAGCTTACTCAGAAACAGAATCCGTACTTTTGACTGAAATGTCAACAAATCTTAGAAAATGAAAACAAAACATTTGGGGGCCCATTTTATATAGAATGTTCTCTAAGATGCTGAAGCTTAAGGGAAAAATGACTTGGGACCACTCATTTTGGAAAAGTGTTCTGTAAAGCAAGTTGAAAGTCAACCAAGCTGTTGTGATAGCGAAAACAGAATGTCAGGAAGGAATGTTTGGGTCCATATGGACCCCTTCCAAGTGTTTTCAAGCTAAGACAAAAATCATGGATCTTCTATAATGAGTTAGGAAGACTTTCCAAGTGGTCTTGCATCCATACATTGAGTATTGAGTTCTAGAGAAATCTTTGAACTCAGATCATTCATTGTTTTGAAGATTTCTTGAGAAAACAAGGGTTTTATTTTTTGAAATCAAAATAGGGGTTTATGAGGGGTTTTGAAATAGAGGTTTTGAGAGTATATTTTCAGTATTTAAATGCAAGTTATGAATGCTTAAAATATCAATCATTTTCCTTCTCTTCGACCCGAAGTTCATTGAACTCATATCAAGAACCTCCAAGATTGTAGGAGAGCATTGTTTCCATATGAGCATAACTTCAAGAATACTTTGGAAGTATTGAAGTTGGAATCATCATCTATCAAACATGTTTTTGAGATCAAGAGCTACTATCCATAAGGATTCACTCACCTCAAACACCATGTCACCATCTAGATGATGATGATGAACTAGTAAGTAAATAAAGAAAAATAAAAAAGTAATGAGATAAGGAGAGATGAACATTTATATAAACAAGCAAGTAAATAGCAATTAATAGGTGATAATCAATGTGATATTGGACTTGTAGCTTGGTGTTTCACTCATAGATATTGACATTTGGACATGGAAGTAGCTTCCTATCTCAAGAATGCTCAAGAATGGTGATTGGGGGTATTTGAATGTGAAGTGTATGAGAGCTAATGGAAGAACACAAGATTAGAACTCACTTTCTTATAGAAAATCAGTGGGAGAAGCTCCCATTCTCTCTTCTAAACCTATCTCTCTCTCTTTCTCTCTACAACTTTCTCAAACTTTGCAATTGGCTCCCCTAAAATGAAAAGCAAAGGGGAGTTTATATAGGCCAATTTAGGGTGGTTTTGGGATTTAGAAAGTGCTCCCATTGGTCCCAAACATCTGTGAACATAAAACTACATCATTTTGGTGTTCAATTATTCAATTTGGACCCCCAAAATAAATTACAAAAATGGACTCTGTGGGGGTTAAGTGCCGCCGTGACAGTGGCCCAGTGCCGCCATAGCATTGCTCCGGCACTGCTCCTCAGATGCCCAGAAATTTGTATTTCGGCCCCCAGAGGTTTCGGTATTCGTGATAAGGCCCTATTTCGTCAAAAATTCAAAGAAAATGCGTATGAACTCTAAATTGAGGTTGTGATATACCGTTGGAAAAGTAATAGAGTCGAATTTACATTAAAAAAATTGTTTGGAGATAGGTCACTTTCAAAAGTTTTACGGTATCAGCGATAAAAGCCGATTTCATCGCCTCTTTCACCTTCGACAATTCAGTATAAATTCGTTTTAAATCCAGGAATTATATACGATATACCGTTGGAAAGCTATTGACCTCTAGTATCCATTAAAAATGTTTGAAAAATGATATGGTGCTCCAGTTTTAAAGTCAACTTTTGGTCAAACTAGTCAAACTAGGGACCACCAAGAAGTTCTGGGAACCTCTAGGAGCTCCCGGGAGCTGACATTTTTGTCCAATTTTCTTTTAAAACTTGTTTGAGTACTGTCTACATGATCTCAGAGTTTTTTGGTGAATTTTGACAATTTTGGCCAAACCTTGGTCAAACATGGTCAATCCTTGGTCAAACCGGTCAACGGGGAGTTTCCGGGAACTTTCAGGACTTCCGGGGGTCTTTGGGAGCTGACGATTTCATCTTTTTTTGCTTCAAAACTCATTTTTAGCATTTTTTTATACCGTAGCATGTTTCAAGAACTTTTGGTCCAAATCTAGGAGTGTTTGGGCTTTCAGGGGCTTTTTTGGTCATTCTGAGCATTTTGAGAGATAGAACTAACTTCCAGGAGTCCATTTTGAGTCTTTTTCGATCATTATGAACCACCAAAATATGGGTCTCCTAAATCTAATAGCCGACAAAATGGGGTGTCTACAACTGCGAGGCTATTGATTTCACAGAACTGCTCGAATTACTGGGCTGTTGGTTTCCCAGAACTGCCCAAACTGCTAGGCTAATGATTTCACAAAACTGCTTAAACTGTTCGAACTACTGGGTTGTTGGTTTCCCAAAACCTCTCGAACTACTAGGCTGTTGATTTCACAGAACTACTCGAACTGCTCGAACTACTGGGTTGTTGGTTTCCCAGAACTGCTCGAACTACTCGAACATGTTTCCAGCCATTACATATCAGTCTCAGGATTTGTTTTAGGATGAAAAACTATCGTTTCCCACAAACGGTGCCAAGCTGATGATACCAAATTAAATTTGGTTAGAGATAAATATAGCAGAATAAGGAGAGAGAGACAGTGAGAGACAGGATTTTGTATGTGGTTCAGCCCTATTAATGAACGAACCTACGTCCACATGTGTGTTTGAGCACGTTCACTATACTATTAAAAGCCGATGACCTGTGGTGAACCAACAGTAGTTTGGAGCTACCGTAGGTCAGCTGGGCATGATGATGATTGCTATAGGGGTACTATACAGACTGAAAAGTTGATCCCTTTCTATGAGGGTGAGTGGTCTCATTTTTAGATGCAAGAGACCTACTCGTACAAGGAAATTTTATCGATTAGGTAATACAATCTGATTTAGGATTGATTGGCATCAATCGTGGTGGGGTTTTCTAATTGAATTAGGAAACAATTTGCACTTTCCATTAGTCTTCTAGCTGACATAGGAAATTGTTGGAGTCTGAACAGTATGGGACGCGCCTCTGAGTTAGCTGACCTAAACCTGGACTGTATTGTAATTGGACTGCGTATTCCGACCCATAGGTCGGGGTCAGAACCGGTTGGTTGGTTAGGTCAGAATCGGTCGGGGTCGGAGCATTGGAGGTCGGCTTGGAGGTCGGGAGCTCAGACCTAGAGGTCAGCAGGTCAGACCCGGAGGTCGGGAGCTCGGACCTAGAGGTCGGGAGGTCAGACCCGGAGGTCAGGAGGTCTGACCTAGAGGTCGGGAGGTCAGACCTGAAGGGAATCACACGGTCATATAGTAGAGCAAATTTTGGGTGTATCAAGTAGAAACTTCTCGTTATAAATAACCTATAGTAATTTAGAGACATGCGATTGAGTCTAATGACTAGTTGAGAGTTTTTGTGCTATTCGTTTCTTTTGAGAGGAATATGTTCATATTTAATCAACATATTCTTGAGCTATGTTTTGTTGATAAACCTCATTATCTATTCATATAGATGGATCACTAGAGGAGAACGTTCAGGACCTATCAACATTTAAAATTCTTGGACTACTAAAGTGGATAAAACTGGGTTACTCAAAATATGACATATGCTGTAATTCTTTTGGGTTCTATTCGTGGTACTCGTCCCTTAGAAACAATTCATTCACAATTGATCATATTCAATAAAAATATATATATAGGATGACAAGTGATATTCTTCCCTTTCGATCATTGAAATAAAAGTTGTTTATGGTCCTCTATTGCTTAATATGAGAGGCATGTGATGAGTAATCGGAGTCAAAAAAGAAAAGAAAGAAAGGAAATGAATAATGAAATGATAAAATTAAAAAAAAAAATTGATAAAGAAAAAAAATTAAAAAAAAAAGAAGAGAAAAGGAAAAGCTTGGAGAAGTTGAAGAGGACTATAAGTCACATGCTAGTAAATTATCCTAGAACCTCTTTCATTTCATTCTTGGTCTCTCTCCTTTGAATAAAGACCTATAGATTCCAAGTAGCTAGGTTTTGAAATGGAGGTAAGAAAAGGATTTTCCGCGATGGGTCGCTCTTCTAGTGTGAAGTGTTCTATTCATGAGCTCATTCCACTTAAATATATACGTTTTTTTTATTATAGATATGCGAGGTGTTTGTATTTCTTTACATTTACTCATTAAATAGCCTCTATATCATGAGAGAAAGTATATAGTACACCCCAATTTGAGTAAATTCATCTTTGGAGTGTATATCCGGTGAGATTTGAGCTTGAGTCGTATGTTTTAAAGATTGTTATGGGAAATACAACTTGAAGCGATACTGAGCATTGGTTTTTTTTTTTTTTTGGGTCCATGAACACGCACACGTGAAGCTTAGCAAAAAGGATATATTTTAATGATTTCTATGGAAGATAAGTTGCATGGTTACATGTGTGCTGCTTTAAGTATGATAAGTGATATTGTGAAGTGTTCCACACTCATGTGCTTGGTTTTGGATAATGAAAAGGCATGTATAGTGATCATGATTAAGAAGTTTGTGCGTAGCTTGCTATAAACCATCATGAGACAATTCTCATCCTACTAGGGGCACTTAGGGGTTTAAAGGCTTGTTACATAAGCTAAATGCAATCGTGAGTCCTACGAAAGTGAGTTAGGTTATATTTTATTTTATTTTTTGTTCTTAGTTACATTTATAGGTTAAATTTCTTGTTACATAAATTCACTTCATTACTAGGGACTAGTAATGAGTCAGTTGGGGGTATGACAAGCGACAGATATTGCATATCTGGAAGCGCTAATAAGAGGAATTATACGTGTTTTCATCCCTAATTAGAAATACTAATGCTTATTTAAATACAAGTGCATAATTAAGACATTACTACTAAAATTTCCATAAGTATTTTATTTTGCAGAAAATAATGGTCCAAGGAAAATGAAATGAATGATGGCGCATGAGAGAAAGTTGATTAAAAGATCAAAAAGAAGAAGATCCTAAAAATTAACCAGGACTGGTCCCAACAATAAGGCAGGATCGGTCTTGACCAATCGCAAAACATAGGCAGGACCAGTCGCAGTCAAGACCGGTCCCAAAACATATGTAGGACCAGTGCGCTCGTCAGAATTTGCGGGAATCAGAGAATTTTGAATTTAAAACTTCTAAACCTATATATACTAGTATAGCTCATACAAAAATGATACAATATACATTAGATACGAGTTTGAGAGGAGATATAGGAGATCCTAGGGTTCATTAAACCCTAGTTTGGATTCAAGCAAAGTAGTTGTGGATTTCAAGCCCTAAACTAAAGATTTCTCAATACAAGTGTTCTATATTAATTCAATTAAGGTTCTTCTTAGTTTTTATTTAGATTTTCCATTCCAGATCTATTTTGTGATTATTTCTATTATGTTTTCCATCAAAATAATGCTTTGATTCAATTTTGCTATGTTAGGCTAAACTCCTAGTTAGGAAAGAGCAATGAAACGGTAAACAACTTGATTTTCATGCATTTTTCAATGGGCAGCCCTAAATTAAAGGATCAATGGATGTTTTAGTAGAGAATCATAGGATTTTATGTTCTCTAATATCAATAATGTTAACGAGCATGACGTTAATGAATCATAACTTGAATTTTCAATAGTTTGTGAACTTGGTTCATGGTTTTCAGTTAGTTAATTTATTTTCAAGCATCATAGAGTAGTTTTCTCTATGAATCATGCTCATAAGCAATCTGCCCGTACTTCATTAAAAGGGTAAAATTGAACTAGTCCTGTAAATTATACTGGTCAAAAGGTATTTTAGTATTTTAATTGAACCTATACACTAGAGGCAAGACTTTGAATGATTGGGAGTTCCGTATCTTTTCGTAGGCATGGAAGTTAAGGAGTTTACCGTGGATTTGTGATTTCCTAACACTTTTCTCATATTTAGAAGCAGCTTAAATTAATTCCCTGTTTTGATCAACTTTTGGTTAGTGGTTAATTTACTTGGTTAAATCACCTTACAAGTTAGCTTTAATTAATTCGTAGTTTTGTATAGTAAGTAAAATTGATTAGTTTAAAATTACTGCCAAGTATTTAATATTTTTAATAGTTCTCATTAGTTTATAATTTTACTTTCATTTGCAAAATAGTTAAAACAATCCTCAAAAGATTTCATCTCTTCCATTATTTTTAATACTAATAAGTTGGATAAAATTAACCAATTCAAATTATATCTCTCCCATGGGCTCGACCTAGGCTTACTAGAAAATATATTACTTGAACGATTACTTATACTTGGGTGTAGCATTAAAAGCACAAAATTTTATTCATGTCAGAGGGTCGCTTTTCCCAGTTAAGTCTGGGAACAAGGTTAGCCTCATATATATATATATATCTCATCTATGACACTTTGATGCTGGCTACAGCTTGGTGTCACACCCGTCCCGAAAAATCAATGTTTTTAAAATGCATAATCAATTTTTGAGGGTTTATCACTATTATTTGATAATTGTAAATAAGGTTGACGTGGGTCAACGGTGAGGTATCAATTGAGGACGCGATTATCCTATAAATCATGAGGCATTGGATTGACTTAAATGGAATTTATATGATTTAGATGTTATTTGACTTATCTGGTAAATTGTGAATAGTAATTATACCTATGTTGTGTACTTTTCTGATAGTTTGATCTTGTTAGAGATCATTTTGGATGAATTAGAGATAACCTATGTGATTCGTTGCCCAAAAGGTAGGCTATCTAGAAATTCCACGAAATTAGTTTTCGGAACGTAATTACGACGACAAACAGAACTTAGACGAAAACTTCGTTAATTTATAGTTTTCACTTGTGAAGTAATGAATTAGATGTGTAAGACATTTCAAGGAATAATTAGGAGTTTTGAAAACTCGTGGGGAGGCAAACGTAATTTCTGAGACTTTTTTCTATATATAGCAAACCCGAGATATTTTCATTTCAAGTTTTTTCTCAAAACCTAAAATCAAGAGGGGGATTATTGCTTAGGGCTTCTTGACGCAAATCGATGGACTTCTGCCCGTTTGTTTTTCACCAAATTTCATATTTGGATTTTCTGAGGTAAGGGCTACGTTTTGATAGTCATTAGGGCACGTTTGGCTAAGTTCTACAAAAATTCAAATTCTAGAAATTTGGGGAAAACACATATAAACTTGTAGGTTTTGCTTAGGATCGGAGATTCGACGTTTAATTGGGCTTCTAGCCGTTCTCTCCAAGTTGTACTACCATAGCTCGAGGTATGAATTTCTAGCATATGAAATATAGGGCAATTACATGTTTTGATTTTTGACGATGAAATTGAGATCTGGGGAAAATCCATGTGTTAATCTTAGGCCCCGTTAATGATGCATGTGGCAAATTATGAAAAGAATATCTAGTTGTTTACATGAGCACATTATATGACTATGTGGGTCAAAGGCGAGTGTCATACAAATTTATGTCAGGGTAAGCTTATCGATGTTTGAGAATTTAGTAGTGACGGCTACTGTGCATGGTTTAAGACTTGAACTTGCCAAGGCACTTGGAGGATGCAATGGTTGTAGGCTTGGACTAGCCGTTGGTATCGCGGTTTAAGGCTTGGACTTGCCGCTACCGGATGAATGCGTACTATCCTCCCTAGAGGCTATTGATGTGACTTATGTGATTAAAACAAGATTTGTCATGTATGCATATGTTAGAAAGTGTGCACTCAGTATATAGCTGAGCAATGGAGATTTACTCCATTACAGGTATGAAGAAAGGAAAGGAAAAGCATAAGGAGTGAGGCCGATGTGATGCCTGGGATCACCTTTTGGTTATACTTTTGTTTTCCAATCTAATGTTGTAATAACGAGATTTGCGAAGTTAGAGTTATGTACTTAACTTGGAAAAATCACAGAATGAATTTGCAATGTTATAATATGAAACCTCTTGGGTTAAGTTTGTAACCTATCAGAACCCTTGAGTTCATGTTTTGTATACTTCACTCGTTAAACTCCTATTTGAAGGAAGATTAGTAGCACTTTTATAATTCAATCTAAACAAGCCTTAACTTGTTCCGTTACTGTTTCTTTTCGTTGATTAGTATGTTTCAATGATATTCTTGTAAGCTTAGTATTGTTTGTGAAGTGTAAAATTATGTAAACTTGTTGGGAGGATGAAGGGAGTGAAGGTTGTTTGATGCCTTAACCAAAATTCTGTAACTTTGGGGAGAATTCTGCTAAAGGGTCATTCGACCGGTCGAATGGGGTAGTTCGACCGGTTGAAATACCCCCTGCATGGTTTCTTTTTATACCCCTTCTGGAAATAATTTAATTGCTTTGATTAGTTCATAGGGTTCCTTTAGGACCCCTTTCCACATAAATTCATTTGTTTTGAAATATGTTTACGTTTGCAAATTTATATGGATTTTACCACTCGGAGGGTATTGTTTCTAAAAGTTTTGAACACTCAATGTCGTTTTAAGTTTTCTTTTATGTTACTATAATCTTTAAATGAATTGGATGAGCCTTGGCGGCATGCCACGTGTTCTATTCTGCCCGTAACGGGATGGGTTGTGACATTTATTGGTATCAAAGCAATAGGTAACAAAACTTTGGGAACGTTCGACGTCGAGTGAAGTGTTGAGTAAATTAACACATATTCTGGAATGCATCCACATATTGTAGAGATGTTTGATGCATATGACATGTTGTTATACATACATGATTATGTTATTGTCATGGATGGATAGTATTTGTGTATACGTAAATCGATGAAATCATGTGGATGTAGAGCTGTATGATGGGATGAGGTTTACTGTTCGTTATCATAGACCTAGTGTGGTGACACGAGGGGGAGATGATATCCTGGTAGTAGTGAGCAGTTGCATTTTTCTACAAAAACCAAATAATTTTTGATCGAATCGGTTATTAGTTAAAGTGATAGTAATGAGTGCTCTTTAAGGGCTTTGACCAGGAATGAAGTTTGAGTAGTGAACGGTGGATGGGATTTTATTTGTGTTCACATGGAGGACGACAAGTGATTATTCATAGTCAAGTATTGGGATTGATTGATAAGGGTTCTATTTCAAACATGGGCTAGTTGTCGTGATGTGAGAGAAAAGAGAGGCAAATTTGGGTTTTATGACAGAAATATAGTCCAACAGCATGTATTTCTCGTGTATGGGATAGGTGAAGAATTTCTCTCCTTATTTTATGGTGTTAACCTATGGTGTGATCATATGGGTTATCTTATGGTATCTCTTACGGTGTATGACGGGTAGTTGAAGAATCTTTCAACTGATTGTATGGTATTGAGACGATTGGATGGTTGAGGAATCTCTCAACCTATCTTACGGTATGTATTGGTTGGTTGAGAAATCTCTTAACCTATCTTACGGTATGTATTGGATGATTGAGGAATTTCTCAACCTATCTTGTGGTATGTATTGGGGATTGAGAAATATCTCGACAGGTTATAAGTATTATGGTTGTTGAGGAATCTTTTAGCTGAACCTGGTTTTGAATGGTCGTGGTACCATAGTGGATTCAGATGTAGTATAAGGGTTAGTAGTGAATACCACTGATTTGATGGTATAAGTGAAAATGTTGGGATTTGAGGATTGACCTAAGATGAGTGGTTAAGAACGGGAATGATAGAGTATGCTTTGACGGTTTAAAACTACAGTTGGCAGAATCTTAATTGATGACAAACTTCTGGAGTGGTTGCTTAGACTTAATGATTATATGCATATGAATGTAACAATAAGGATGATATATGTTGGAGGAGAAACCGTAGAACTCCTTGATGGAGAATAAATGAATGGAAATGATTAAGAATAGGAATTCCTTGGTGTTTTGAGGTGGGGTGTCAAAGGAATTAGAATAAAGGATGTAGGAATATAGGACTTGATGTGAAAAAGACGAGTGTGATTGATTGAACGTGATAAGAGATTCGGAGAAATCATTGAAATTGGATATCATAAAGATAAAAGGATCTTGGTAGGGAATCTTATAGAGAATGTCTTTATTACAGTGAGTTGTAGTGCGGATAGCCATGAACCTTGTGTGGTTCGATGAGTTTTTGAGCACTTTTTGGTGGTTCTAAAATGATTGAGAAGTAGCCCAAATGCCTTGTGAGTTTGGGGACTTTTAAAGATGTTAAATGGAGGAAAATATGGTATAGGAGGTACTTGGACCAGTCGAAAGGAGTAGTTTGACTGGTCGAGCACCCCTCTGTCCCAAATAGTGATTTTGAAAACATTTTTTGTCGAGTTTTACAAAAACAGACATAACTCTTTCTAGAAAATTCGAATTCGCACGCTGTTTTTTGCATTGGAACTAGGACTTAAAGAGATATCTTTTGATGTAAAATTTAACCATATTTTCAAAATGACCATTTTGTCCTTGGGCTGTTTTGTCACAGAAAAGATCTTTTAAGATATCTAATCCATGCTTTCTTTGCTAATTATCGTATTTGAAATAAAATGAAAGATCTTTTAATGATTGTAAAACATCGTTGAGTATTTGAAGTGAGTGGTTTTCAATGGGAGGTTGGAGTAAAAGAAGTGTTGCGATACTGAACAAAAGCATGTGTTAAAAGGATAAAGGAGTAAAGAGACACTTTGGGTAAGTCAAGTTAGAATGGGCAGATGATTCTTCAAGGAGTAAGTGAGAAGGAATGGTAAGAGTGTGATGAAGACTTGTTAGTATGTGGAATACATTACCGAATATGATCGTATGGAGTCGTATAACTACGTAAATGGTAGTGAATCTACCTGGATTGATAGTCTAAAGGATAGGCGACAAGTAGGGTATATATAAGATGATAATGGATTACATTACAATGGAGATCTCTGACAGAAAAGTAATTGACTTAGGGTGTGTGTACACTATGTGAATAAGAATGGATTATGAATGGTTAAAGGTTTGAGATAGGAACAAGGTATGTTCTGAGTATAGGAATCCATCATGATGAATGTTGTAGTATGTGTATGATTGACTAAGTCAATTCTGCTTCACAATGTTATTTATTACGATGAATATTGAGGTAATTATGTTGTAAAAGAGATGGAAGTGTTATGTGAGATTTCACAATAATTTATTTTAAAAATACCCCCTGCATGGTTTCTTTTTATACCCCTTCTGGAAATAATTTAAATGTTTTGATTGGTTCTTAGCTGGTACCTTTGGGACCCCTTTCAACATTAATTCATTTGTTTCGAAACATGTTTATGTTTTCAAATTTATACGGATTTTAGCACTCGGAGGGTATTGTTTCCAAAAGTTTTGAACACTCAATGTCGTTTTAAGTTTTCTTTTCTGCTGCTATAATTTTTAAATGAATTGGATGAGCCTTGATGGCGTGCCACGTGTCCTATTTTTGCCAGTAGCGGGATAGGTCGTGACACTGAGGTAGTACGACATTGCCATATCTGTAACGTGAGCTGTGTGTTGCTGTTAGTCGTACCGCAATAGAGATATTCGGCCCGCTTATACTTCTACAGGTTATATGTTATGTCAATGTTGTGAATTATACATGTTTTATGATTGTTCATTCTATCATCAATAACTGAACTTAATTATTATCAATTGCAGCTTTAGGCAGGCGTACCAGAGGATGGTCCAGTCCCCTTACCAGCAGCTGTACCAGAGGATGGTTCATTAGGATGTAGGTATACTTACATTGTTGTCTACATTTTTTATTTCATTACTCGTACGACACTTTAAGTAGTAATAATTTTGTCATTACTTTAGGTGGATGACCCAATTCTCAGTTCGGGATATGCCTACTCATGTCCAGCATCACTTTCGGGACCAGTTGGACCAGATGAGGCCAAAGCAGGTAAATAATGACAGAGTTAAACTATGAGTTGCATTATTGTTAAAATTGCTAATATTTCCTATATTATTTTCATCGATGATCCGGCAGTCATACACTGTTGAGCTTGTCGCTTCGTTACCTCAGTACTGTTGGGCTGGGCAGGTATATAGATGGCTAGATATGCGTTGATCATGTACGCCGTGGTTGAGTGGCATCATCCCAACAGAGTGATGAGATAGTTCGACATAAGGCAAGTAGTCCCAGATCCATGTGATACTATAACAATATTATATCCCATTGATCGATGTGGTCATGCAAATTCCGATCGGAGATACCGTCATAGGGAGTATGTTGAGCTCTGGGACCATCGGTTGCAGCATGTTGTTGTAGGTATTCCAGATGCAACTCAGATGCTTCACTCAGACCCATATATGAGATAGTATCACCGCATTATCCGTATACTTATTGGACCGGTTAGAGATCCATCGATAGTTGGCTTCCAACCAGCCTGTACGATTCGCGACGTTCTGGTGAGATGTTTTCCTTATCATACAACATATCAATTTTCCATTATGCACACGTCATAAGATAATTTAATTTAATTAAACTTTCCATTTTTTTCAGGAGGATGGTGTGACTCGTGTGTATGAGGTTGCGCAATCGGTGTTGGCTAGATTAGCAACAGACAACCCTCATACCGTCCCTCTATAGGTTATGGAGGCATTAGAGGAGATTCATACTATTAGTGAGCATTCATTATAGGCTGTTCATTAGGGTCGACGTTTAGACTGGGCTATTCCATGTTCCACAGTATTCATTTCCCGCATCTCAGAGCCTCAGCCTCAACCTAAGCCGCATCCACAGCCGCATCCGCAGCCTCAGCCTCATCCTCATCCTCAACCTCAGCCTCAGGAGCAGACACCATCTACACACTCTGAGCCTAAGCCACAGACACCACATCAGCCTATCATGTATGCTTATGATGAAACGGACGACCTTTATAGGCCTTTCACTCTAGGAGACACTGAGATGTGTATATCTCCGAGCCGTGACTTCTCCATCCCATAGTACATGCATACAGATGGACCGTCGTCATCGTCGTTGCCGCCACCACATGATCCTATATCACCAGCTCCAGCTTCATAGTTCGAGCCAATGCTGGAGAGTTTGACACATGTGGAGGTAGAGGAGATGCAGGTAGAGGCGAGGGACACGACTAGACATGATACCCCCATGGCAGAGACACCGGAGGAGGGTTTGACACAAGCAGAGTCTCAGCGACGACCTCCGGTACATTCAGTTTACGCTAGAGGTATAGGTCATCGTAGCCGGAGAGGGGTATCGCGCATCATCCAGGCAGAGGATCCACCGCAGGAGGTGGTTCCACTAGTGGAGGATCCACCACATCAGGAGGGTATGTCTAAGAGAACGAAGAAGGTTCCGTGGTGTGGGACACATTATAAACAAAGATAATCCATAGGATCTACAACAATATTTTATTTTTTGATGTATTATAAACAAACAATTACACAATTGTATCTATATCATTTTTTTATTATGTACATCTCCTCTCCCTGTCCCCCGCCATCTCCCACTCTCTCTAGATCTTTCTCCCACTATCTCTATCTCTCTCTCCCCCTCTCTCTCCCACTCTCTTTATCTCTCCCATCTAACTTTTTTTATATTGTATACACTGTAGACACCCCATTTTGTCGGCTATCATATTTAGGAGACCCATAGCTTGGTGGCTCACAATGATCGAAGAAGACTCAAAAAGGGCTCCAGGAAGTTAGTTCTATCTCTCAAAATGCTCAGAGTGACCAAAATACCCCTGAAAGCCCGAACGCTCTCGGATTTGGACCAAATGTTCTGGAAACGCGGTACGTCGTACGAAAAATAATAAAATGAGTTCTACAGCAAGACCAGATGAAATCATCGGCTCCCAGGGACCCCCAGAAGTCCCGAAAGTTCCCAGAAAGTCCCCGTTGATCGGTTTGACCAAGTTTGACCAAGGTTTGACCAAAATCGTCCAAATTCGCCAAAAAGTTCCAGAATAATTGTAGATCATGTGGAAAGTATTAAAATAAGTTTTAAAAGAAAATCAAACGAAAACGTTAGTTCTTGGGGCCCCCAGAGGTTTCCAGAACTTCCCGGGAATCCCAAGTTTGACCAGTTTGACCAAAGTTTACTTTAAAATTGGGGCATCGTATCATTTTTCAAATATTTTTCATAGATACTAGAGGTCAATAGCTTTCCAACGGTATATCGCACATAATTTTTGGATTTAAAACGAATTTATCATGAATTTTAGAAGGAGAAAAAGGCGATCAAATCGGCTTTTATCACGAATGCCGCAAAACCTTTTCAAGTGACCTATCTCCGAACTATTTTTTATGTAAATTAGACTCTATTACCTTTCCAACGGTATATCACAAGCTCAATTTGAAGTTTATATGCATTTTCTATGAATTTCGGACGAAATAGGGCCTTTTCGTAAATACCGAAACCTCTGGGGGCCTAAAAAGGATTATCTGGACGAATGAGGAGCAGTGCCGCCGCGGCACTCTCCTCCAGAATGGTGCATTTTTGTAATTTTTTTTAGGGTTCATTTTGATTAATTGAAAACCAAAACGATGTAGTTCTATGTTCACAGATGTTTGGGACCAATGGGAGTACATCTAAAACTCCAAAATCACCCCAAATTGGCCTATATAAACCCCCCTTGACTTCTCATTTTGGGGGTGTCAAATGCAAGCTTTGAAAAGTTTTAGAGAGAAAGTTGTAGAGATAAGGTTAGAATAGAGAGAAAAGAAGCTTCCTTCTTTGATTTCCAAACAAAAGAGTGAGTTCTAAACTTTGTTATTACTTCATTACTTTCATTTACTTCATATTCAATACACCCAACAACCATTTTAGTGAGCATTTAAAAGAGAGGAAGTTACTTCCATGTCCAAAGTCACCACATATGAGGGAAACACCAAGCTACAAGTCCAATACGTCATTGAAAATCATCTATTGAGTGTTTATATACTTTTTTTCTTACTTTGTTGTTCATCTTCTCTTACCTCATTTCTTTTTTTTTCTTTCTTTATTTACTTACTAGTCTATCATCATCTAGATGATGACATGAAGTTTGAGGTGAGTGAATCCTTATGGATAGTAGCTCTTGACCTCAAAAACATGTTTGATAGATGATGATTTCAACTTCAATACATTCATATGTATTCATGAAGTTGTCTTCATAATGGAAATAATACTTTTCCAATAATCTTGGAGGTTCTTGGTGATGAGTTTGATATTGACATTTTAAGTGGTTATAATCTTCATTAAGTATTGTAAATATGTTTTCAAAACCCCTTTTTCAAAACCCCCTCTTAAACCCTTCATTTTGATTTCAAGAAATAAACCTTGTTTTTTTAAAACCTTCAAAACAGTGAGTCGTTTAGCTTCAAATGAATTATTTGGAGTTCAATACTCAATATATGAATACAAGACCACTTGGAAAGTCTTTCTGACTCATTATAGAACACCCATGATTTTTGGCTTGACTTGGAAACACATGAAAGGGGTCCATTTTTGTTGAAACATTCCTTCCAAACATTCTGCCTCTGTTGTCACAGCAGCTAGGTTGACTTTCAACTTATTTTACAGAAAACCTTTCCAAAAAGAGTGATCCCAACTTATTTTTCCATTGAACTTAAACATCTTAGGGAACTTACTGTATAGTATGGGCCTCTATATGTTTTGTGTTCATTTTCTAAGATTTTCTAACATTTCAGTCGATAGTACGGACTCTGTTTCTGAATAACCTCTATTGTTTATCTGATTTCTCTCAATCTGTGACAGTTATTAAAGATTGGCTTTTTGGGTTATGTTCTAGACACAATAAGGAAGATCTCCATAAAATATCATACATTGAAAACATTCCTAACCCCTCTTTTCAATTTCCAAAAGATCATGCTACTGTGTTGTCCACTATTCACAGCAAGCATACTTTTACTTCCATCATTTGATTTGATGCTTACATGCACTCCAAATTAGCTCATGTCTTAGGAAGTAGTTCATACTACATTTGTACATATCCCATGATGATTTCCTTCATACATTCATACACATTCTAGACTTCTAAGTCATTCTAGGAATCCATGAACACAAAACACACTACAACCTTTGTACATTCTAGGATCATTCATTGCATTCATGCAACATTTGGGGCTTTTGTGACTCCTAATCTAAGAAGATTATAAAGAATGAATTTGATCACACATCCATGCTTCCCCCTCGATCTAATCTTCCTTTCTCATCTGTTCCAGGGATTGAGAGTTCTTCTTTTCTCAAAGGTTAACATGCATCATTCTAGTTTGCTAAGCATATTTTGATTTATTTGATTACTTGTTTCAAGAATAATTCATGTCCCCTTTAGATTAGGGAAACTTAATTATTTGATATGTGATTAGGTTTGTTCGTGTGATCTTTCACTTTGCATTGTGTGATACTTGGCTTAGATCTTATGAATGATATCTTATCTTTAGATCTTCCATTTCAAGTTTCTTATGTGATGTAATATACCTATCATAAATATTAACTGTCAAACCAAACATAGTAAAAGATGATTATTTGGATGCTAATTGAGGCCCATCGAGAGACAGGGCGAGTTGAGGGTGTTTTAGTTGTGACAAAGGCTCCTTCCTCTCTCGTACCAAAACCCCGAACCAAGTTCTTTGGTTATGAAGGGCCGGTGCCCTTTATCCGTTTGGGTGGGTCAAATTAGGTTTCTTGATTCCTTAAAGACCAAGTGGCGACTCTGTATCTATTTTCATCAGACCCTAACATTTTCTTCTCCTTTTCAAAACGAATTTCAAAACAAAAAAGAAGTGAAATTCCGCGTGTCCACAATCTGGCCACTCCACTGGGGATATTTATTTTCAAAACAAAATAATACAGTGGTTTGACTCATAAGAAGCATCCTTAAAATCATATTTTTACATTATCTGGTTCACCGCATTGCACTTTTGCATTTTCCCCCTCCGACTGTGTCTGAACGCGGCGCTAACATTGTTCAGGTCATGTTGTGCCAGGACATAAGTCACCTTTGATACTGTACCTTCCAAGGTATATCAAAAATAGTATAAACCTCCGTACCGTCTCTTCGACGGTATATTGGAACTCTCGTCAACGAACCCTCTTTGACTAAACCCAGCCTTTGCATATAGATTCCTGTAGAACCTTTCGTAGGACTTTTCATTTATCTTTTCAGATAGGACAATGTGATATAATTGTTGTATGCCCCGACGGGATTACCTGCGCGGTGTAGATGCTTATGTGGCACGAGGCAGAACCTTTTTCTTATGATTCCCAAGGCAGTCACTCGCATGTGATCACATTGAGTTGACCTGCCTAGGCACCATGACAAGGATGTCTGCTCCATGCTTACAAAGATATACACTGCAAACCTTGTTTGTCGGTCCTAAGACATAGGAGTATGAAAACCTGCTATACAGTCTGATCACCATCATCACATACTCTCGCCATATCAACCAGTTTCTCCCAGAAACTCTCTCCAGATATTCCAAATATAACCATATTAACCAGTTTCTCCCAGAAACTCTGTCATAACCATATTAACCAGCTTCTCCCAGAAACTCTGTCATAACCATATTAACCAGCTTCTCCCAGAAACTCTGTCCAAATCAACCAGAAATGCCCAGATATGCCAATTTTTCTCAGAAACTCTGTCCAAATCAACCAGAAATGCCCACTCTCTCCTAGAAGCCTTCATAAAACCCTGGAAACCCCTGTTATCCCTTGGTGATCGTATTGGAAAGTAAAGTTGGCACACTCTATATGGTTAGGACCTTATTTGTTTAACTGCTATCTGTTAGAAATAGGAGCATCATATAGATTAGGGCTTACATCCGCGTGGCATCATATAGATAGGGTCACTATAGATTCTCAAAGCCAGCAACTGGGATCTTCATCCTGGGTCAAAAATTCAGATAATCATTTGGTCAGAATCAGCCCAATAAGTCATTTCAGCATGAATCAGGAAGAGCTAGAAAGCAAGGTCACCGAATTGGGAGCCACCATAAGCCAGCAATCCGACAGCCTGGCCCAGGTCCTGAAGGTTATGGAAGAACTGAAATAGCAGTGGCAGCAGTGTCCCCCTGAGTTCCTACCACCACCGTTCGAATTCATACCGCATACCGCATCCCGTGGAGAAGAAGACTGGTTTCAAGGGGACCCGCCTCCTGCATATGAGAAAAAGTTCCGATAGAAAATGGACAAAGTCGACAAGCTGGAAAGCGTATTGAGGAAGAGTAAAGGGGTTGATGATTACATGCTAGACATGGAAGGACTTTTTGAGCCTGTTAAGCTGAAGCTGCCGAAAAACTTCAAGATGCTTGCCATTGACCATTTTGATGGAACCGAAAATTCGAAAAGCCATGTAAAGCTGTGTATGAACATTTTTCAATCAATGGGCTGCACTCATGAGCACATTGCAATGCTGTTCCCACAAACTCTCGCGAAGTCTGCACTGTCATGGTTCCTTACCTTGGAAGCTTCCAAAACTCGGGCATGGGAAGACATAGTTCAGGTATTCGTTGATCACTATTCCTATAATCAAGAACTTGGTGTCACTATCAGGGATTTGGAAACAATTCGGCAGAACAGCAATGAATCCTTTGCTGCATTTCTAAGCAGATGGAGGAATAAAGTGGCCCAAATGACCCATCGACCAGTTGAGAAAGAACAGGTGAGAATGCTAATCCAGAACCTGCAACCACTCTACCATGAGAAATTATTTTATCAGTCCATCTCCACCTCTGAAGAGCTGTTTGAAGTCGAAACTCGAATTGAAGACGCAATCAGGGAATGAAAGATCAAGAAGGAAGAGCCTCTAAGTCAGTCAAAAAGGCCCAACTACTACCGCAATCCTCCGGATGTCGATGCTCTTAGCAGTCAACCTATGATATACCCCCTAGGCCATACAAACCCCTCAACCAGGCAAACTCGCCCAATCGCCCTTTCCAGAAAAAGCCTCCTCGTAATTTTGCTATGTTAGAAAGCCCTCTCTCCTCAGCTTTAGACGTCTACTCAAAAAGGTCCACCTCTAACTACTCCAGCCTCGAAATACCCCACTCCCGCCGAATTGCGATATGTCCAAAAGATGCACCTACCACCAAGCCCCTGGCCACAACACCGATGATTGCATGCGCCTTCGCCATAATATCCAAAACCTCATTGACCAGAATATCATTGAGCCACCTCCAAAGCAGACCCATATCACTCAAAATCCCCTGCCAAACCACCAAAATATCAGCCTCATTGAGTCCAGCCATATATCCTTCAACCCTGCTATCTATATCACCCCCTTAGGTCAACCTTTACCCCTTATTGACATCCCAGAATCTGTGGGAATTCATCTAATTAAAGGAGGAGATGATGAGTGGCAGCAACAGCTGACTGATGAACAAGATCTATTCTTCTTGGAAGAACACGATCTAGGGGCAGTCGACCTCAAATGGTATGATCCCAACAATGAAAGCGATGCTTCTATCTGGAACGAGCCGGAGAAACCATTTGTAGGAACAGATTATGACTGGTTCAAAGAAGATGGGACTGTAAAAGGGCCTACTCTTGCCGATATTGATCATCTGACTAGGTCAGGCCGTCATTACCAGCCTCCGCAGCCTACCACTGTAGCAATCGAAAAAAGTTTGGTCAAAGATAAGGGAAAGGGAAAAATGGATGAGATCATCGAAGAAGATAATGAGTTGATAAAGCAGTTGAAGAAAACCCAAGCACATCTCTCGATGTGAGACATCATGGTAACATCCTACAAGTATAGGCAAGCTGTGTTGAATGCCTTGGTTGGAATTGAGGTCCCCATTGACGCTGCACCGGAAGACATGGTGGCTTTCTTGGGAGCACTCACCCCTGACCCAATCATTACATTTTCTGAAGAAGACCTACCGCCGGAAGGGTCTATACATAACAAAGCTTTGTACATCATTGTTGGATGTAAGGGATAACATGTGCCATTCTATCTGGTCGATACAGGCTCCACCCAAAATATTTGTGCTCTAAGGACTGCCACCGCCTTGGGGGTCAATGTCCTTGACATCACACCATCTGTGCAATCCATGAGGGCTTACAATAACACCAAGAGAAATGTGATGGGGACTATTTTTCTCCAAATCCGGGTAGGATCTTTGGTTAGCGTCGAAATCTTTCAAGTTATGGACATACCTGCCTCGTTCAATTTGTTGATCGGGAGGCCCTGGCTGCATGTCAACAAAGCTATATCATCCACTATGCACCAAATGATCAAGTACATTCATGAGAAAGAGGTGAAAATCATCCTCGGCAATAGTTGGGTTAATGAAGCTTTCCCAAACTACACTCCCATCTTTGAAATCCAAACACCTGAGCTAGAAGAAGGAGAAATCGGGGGGTTCTTCATGGAAGAAGTCCACATGATTAATGATGAAGATAGGTTCCCCGAGATCCACTCTGCAGTTGTCAACATCGTCCGCAAAATGAACTACTTTCCTAGAATGGGATTGGGTCGACGCCAGCAAGGGATTCGTGAGTTCCCTCAGATCAAGGGGCAACAAGGTACTTTTGGGTTGGGGTACAAGCCCACTGAAGAAGACATCGAGCTATAGAGACCGTGGAAGAAAAGAGTAAGGAGTTTACCACCATACGGCAAAACCTTGAATGCGCAATTCATCAAAAAAGGGGATGATTTCCCCTATTTTGGGTTCCCAGAACCTTAGATCTATCAGGCCATTGGAAAAAGGCACCCCGGGCTGGAAATCTTCGCTGACTGCAAAAGACCCCCCTATCAAGATCCGTTCTATCCTGAAGAAATTGAGAAAACCCCGAAAGAAGACTGGTTGGAGTATCTTGACACTGAAGCCATCGAGAAAATGTGGGAAGAATTTGCTGAAGAAAAGGAAGAAAAGAAGGCCAAGAGCCAAGATGATCAGATCAAGCCAACTAAGGAGGGTCTAAGCAACAAGGCTGTAGAGTCATCTGTCTCCCTATCCCCTGTTCCCCCAGAGTCTTCAGAGTCAGCTGCTGTAAGTCCACCACTGTCTAATGTAATCACTCCACCTGTCATGAATGAAATGAAAGACACTTCTGCTTACTCCTCTATGTCTAATACTTGTGATTGCATAGATCCCTCCGAGGATCTCCCAATCAAACTTAAGCAACTAATTGAAAACCACCTGCTTATGAAATAATCGAAGATACTTTATCGGTTAACCTAGGTGAAAAAGATAATCCACAAATTGTGCAAATTGGTTTAACTCTTAATAAAAAAGAAAAAGAAAAATTGACTCTCTTGCTATAAGAATTCAAAGATGTTTTTGCTTGGTCTTACGAGGATATGCCTGGGGTCGATCCCGACATCATCCAACATCGCATTCCCCTCCTTCCCAATTCTAAACCTGTCAAGCAAAAACTGAGGCGGATGAGGCCATAATGGGCACTCAAGGTCAAAGAAGAAGTGGAGAAACAATTCAAGGCAGGGTTCATCAATGTTACCGAGTATCCGGAATGGGTTGCCAATATCGTGCCAGTCCCCAAAAAGGATGGAAAAGTTCATGTGTGTGTTGACTTCATTGATTTAAACAAAGCCAGTCCTAAGGATGACTTCCTGCTTCCCCACATCGATGTCTTAGTGGATAATACTGCGGGACATGAGCTGTTGTCGTTCATGGATGGATTTTCGGGGTACAATCAGATTCTAATGGCGCCAGAAGATCGGGAAAAGACTACATTCACCACACCTTAGGGAACCTACTGTTATAGAGTAATGCCCTTTGGACTCAAGAACGCTGGAGCAACCTACCAAAGAGCTGCCACCACTCTGCTGCATGGCATGATTCACAAGGAAGTAGAAGTGTATGTAGATGACATGATCGTGAAGTCCAAGGACAAAGAAGGACACCTGGTGGCACTGGAAAAGTTTTTTGAAAGGTTGCTCGAATACAAGATGAGGTTGAATCCAAAGAAATGCACTCTCAGTGTGACCTCCGGTAAGCTCCTGGGTTTTCTCATCACACAAAGGGGGATAGAGGTGGATCCCTCTAAAATCAAGGCAATCCTAGAAATGGTACCACCACGGAATAAAAAGAATGTGAGAGGGTTCCTCAGAAGAATCCAATTTATCAGCCGTTTCATCTCCAAACTCACAACTACATGTGATCCTTTGTTCCGATTGCTGAGAAAAGGAGAGAAGTTCCAATGGGATGACCAATGCCAAGCCGCTTTCGACAAAATAAAAGCCTACCTTCAAAATCCGCCCGTCCTTTCACCTCCCGCTCCTCATAAGCCCTTATTCCTTTACCTATCTGTCTCCGAAAATGCCATGGGTTGCATGCTAGCCCAAGAAGGAGAAGAAAGCCACTCCGAAAAAGCCATATATTACCTTAGCAAGAGGATGACTGGGTATGAGCTCAACTACTCTACCCTCGAAAAACACATGTTAGGCCTTGGTTTGGTGCACTCGCCGGCTGAGGCACTACATGTTGTCCTTCCCAGTTGTGCTCATATCTCGCATGGATCCTCTAAAATACCTCCTCAAAAAACCCGCCCTGACCGGTCGTATATCCCGTTGGTTACTTCTACTGTCCGAATTCAATATCAAGCATGTGACAAGCAAATCGGTAAAAGGGAGAACTATAGCTGAACATCTTGCTGAACACGCCATTGATTCTGAAGTAAATAGAGATTTTTCGTTCCCAGACGAGAATATCATGGAAATCAAAGGAAGAACAGTGGAAGTTGTACTTTGATGGAGCAGCCAACATGAAAGGCTACGGAGTAGGAATGATTCTAGTGTCACCAAATGGGGACCATACCCCACTGGCAGTCAAGCTCAATTATAACTCCACTAATAACATTACTGAATATGAGGCATGCATTTTGGGAATGGAAGTAGCCATCGAATTGAAAATTCAGAAATTAGATGTCTTCGGGGATTCCAAACTCATTGTGTCACAAGCCAAGGGGGAGTGGAAGGTGAAAGAAGAAAGGTTGAAACCCTATCATGACCATCTCGATGGGCTCAAGAAGAAGTTCAAAAGTGTGACATTCTTTTACCTACCCAGGGAAGAGAACTAATTAGTAGATTCATTGGCTACCCTAGCCTCTATGATTCAAATCCCCGTGGGAGTCAAAATGATGCCTCTGATAATCGAGCAAAGGTACGAGCCTTCATTCAGCACAATCGCCGTAATCGAAGAAGAAGAGAATGAAACACCATGGTACCAAGATGTTTGGGACTTCATAGAAAAGGGGGCATATCCCCTAGAATCGTCCGAGAAAGACAAAAGAGCAATTCGAAGGTTTGCGGCACAGTTCATCATTTGCGGGGAAAAATTATTGAAGAAAGGATACAATGGTCATAATCTAACTTGCTTGTTTGAAAAGTGCGCTAGAAGAATGATGGAAGAAATACACGAAGGGGTATGCGATCCACACATGAATGGTCACATGCTAGCCAAAAAGATCGTAAGGCAAGGGTACTACTGGACGACATTGGAAAAAGATTATTGCGAATACGTGAGAAGGTGCCACAAGTGCCAGATCCACGCGAACATGATGCATGTACCACCATCTCTGCTCTATAGTATGACCTTCCCATGGCCATTCTCGACCTGGGGAATCGACATCATCGGTGAAATCATTCCAAAAGCCTCGAACGAAAATCGATACATTTTGGTGGCCATTGACTACTTCACAAAATGGGTAGAAGTCGCATCTTACAGCAAGTTGGGGGCCAAGGAAGTGGCCAAATTCATCAAGAAGAACCTCATCTGTTGCTATGGAGTCCCCCACGAGATCATTTCAAATAATGGTAGTCATTTCAAGGCCGAAGTCAGAGATCTGTTTGAGGAATACAAAATCACTTATCACAAGTCATCACCATACAAGCTACAAACTAATGTGGTAGTCGAAGCTGCAAACAAGAATGTCAAGGCCATACTACAGAAATCAGCCGATACCTACAAAGATTGGCACAAAAAGCTACCGTTCGCACTTTAGGGATACAGAACATCATTAAGGACGTCCACAAGAGCAACTCCTTACTTACTAGTATATGGAATGGAAGCAGTACTTCCAGTCGAGATAGAACTACCGTCCCTGCGCGTGATGGCGGAATGTGAAATTTCAAAATCAGATTGGTTAAGGGAAAGGTACGAAGAATTTGCTCTCATAAATGAAAAGCGCCAAGCGGCAATCGACCATGTCCGAATCTATCAAAAGAGGATATCCCGTGCTTTCAACAAAAGGGTTCGTCCGAGGAAAATTGTCAAGGCTGACCTTGTCCTTAAGGAATTGCAAGCCCCGATCTATGATCGACGCGGAAAGTTCAAACCCAAATGGGTCGGCCCTTATATCGTCAAATCTATCCTTTCTAGAGGAGCAACCTACCTTATGGACCTCGATGGCGTCGAATTCAAAGAACCAATTAACATGGATTGTCTCAAAAAGTACTGTGATTGACCATTCCCCAAAATTAATTTTCTTTAAAGACTTTGGCCTGAACTACGCTCGACCTGATTCCCACTCGGGGATACGTAGGCAACCGCATCGGTTTGGTAGACACCATCATAATCAACCCCTTTTCTTTCAAGACTTTGGCCTGAACTACATTCGACCTGAACCACGTTCAAGGGTACGTAGGCAAACTTTCAAAAAAAAAAAAAAAGGATAGCTCGCTAGGTCGAAAATCCGAAAGGACGCCTAGGCAAAAGTTAGAGTTCAATCCAAAGTGAGCAAATAACAAAAGAGAGAAAAGAGCTCGCTAGGTCACCTAACTGGTGCCTAGGCAAAATTATGAGAATGTGAGAAAAATAAAATTGCGGTCCTTACCATAACCCATAAATCACCCTTCATACTAGGGGCAAACTTCGGCTACCCGCCTTGTTTGCCTGAACCTCCTCTAAACTAGGGGCAAACGTCGGTCATCTACCTCGTTTACCTCATAACCATACATATCCCAAACTAGGGGCAAACTTCGGCCACCCGCCTTGTTTGCCTCTAATCGTCCTAGCATGCCCAAACAAGTACCAAAAGCAAACATCTGATCAAAATCATCCTACGAATGTTTTCAGAAAGCCAAATGCATGAAATAAGGTTCTCTAAGTAACCAAGGTTCACTGATAAGCAAACTTCGAATGTTACATAAGCAGGGATAAATGAAAACACAAAAAGTTCTTTCAAAAAGCAATCCCAAAAATCATAATACACAACTGCGCCTTCAAACTGGAAACTATCCGGCTCGAAAGCAAAACATCATAATACGCTATCAAGGGTGACACATCATCCTACACATCATCCTACACATTGTCTTACATATTGTCCATCAGTCACATTATTCACTAGTACAACCAAATTGAAAACATGAAATGGAGATAAAACAAAAATCCTCTCTTAGAAGGCCTCAGTCTTCCTCCTCTTCATCCTCTGTATACGTCGGCGATGGTCTCCTCCTGCCACCTCTGCACCTCGGCCCAGTCCTCGATGAGCCGGCACCACCCCCACGATACTGCACACACAAATAAAATGAAAGCCATCAGTAGAGAAACAACAGAAAGTTTTAAAATGAAGTCGAGTCAGGAAATTACCAAGGACGCCATCTGACTAGTGGTAAACTACTGCATACCATCCATCTGTCAAGGGCAAAATCAGGGTTAGGACCTCATAACCTTAAGGAGTGCAAAATTAGAGACATACCCGATGGTCTCGCGTGAGGACCAAAGACCGTAAGCTAGCTACCAAGGCGTGGCCCTCCTCAGCATAACTCCAAGGGACGTTGAGGACGCCTGCTGGCTGGGTAGGATACCCACATGTGACCCGCGGCACCTCCATAACCTGGGGGAGCCATTTGCACCCAAAACGTTAACGGTTCAATCCCAAGGAGGGATAGGATCAGAAACCGGGGGAACCTGTCTCTTGTACATCTCGCGAAGCTGTAGGCACAAAACAAGTTAGGGAAAAGATAATTAAAAAAAACATAGGCAACGGATAGAGAAAAAAACGTAAAAGAAACTCACATCCAGGAGTGGGAAGTTGGGCATCAGGAAGCGGCCACGGTAAGCCTCATAGCCGGTCTCAGAGAGAAAGTGATCCCAAACATCAATACCAACTAAGGCCGCCAGCAAAGCATCACCAGAAAGGTCATCAACATCCATCACAGGAGGATTATGAGGGATACGATACCTCGGACCGCCAACCACCTGCCGAGACACTCGCTCACCAAAGAACCATTGCCTGCCTTCGGTACATTCCATCAGAAGTAGGCAAGAGGAAAGGGGCCTGACCACCTGTATCTCCTCTGGGGCAGCATAGGCAACACACTCCCAAGGCGTCCAATCAATGCTAGTAGTTGTCAGCCCAGATAAGAAGTTTATGAGGAGAACAATCCGTTGAGCCCCGCTCTTCATCCCGACAACATCCCTCCACCATCTCAAGCCCCGGGGGAACAAAGGTATAGGAGCCATGCCGTCCTCATCTTCACCTGATTCATCAGCAGGGGAAGGAGCCAACATCTTCAGGTACTCAAAACTCCAAAGCTGCACGGACACAAGAAAAATCAGAAAAGCCAAGAAGTACAGAAATCAAAAAGCTAGAAGATAAAAGAGGATGTAGTACATACCTCCCAAGCTCGCCAAAATCCCCCTGTCGATTTGACATCGCCCCGGGAAACTTCACCCAAATGCTTGTAAAGGTGGGCCAGGGCAGCACTGCCCCAGTCATAAGAAGGGATCTCTCCAATGATTGCCAGGCAAGAAAGAAGCCTCAAGCTCACCTGGTCATTCCTTGTTGCGAAGATTGAGCAACCAAGGACATACAGAAAGAAATACCCTCAAAAGTTGAGAATTATTCAGGTTGTGATTCCCTCTATCATAAGCCCGGTAAAGCCAACCACAAGGAAACCAGTGCCTCTCCAGATTAGGAAGAACAGCCCCAATCAACATCTCGACAGCCTCGGGATCAATCTCATAGAAGTAGTCCAGAATCAGGCGCTTTCCACCAACTCTCAAACCGGTAATCATGGAAAAATTGAAAGGCGTCATTGTCATCTCACCAAATTATAGGTGGAAAGTATTTGTGGTGTCCCACCATCTCTCAGCAAGAGCGTAAAAATGTGCCAGATTGTTGGTACTCTTTGAAACTAGGTGGACAAAGCCGACAAACCCGGCATCATCTACCATTCTCTTGATGGCAGGCGAGAGTTGGGTATACCATAGAAAAGCGTGAGCAAGGCTACCATGGCCCTTCAATGACACTTTCGGCACCCGCACATGTCAAAAATGACAAAAAAAATGAGCACAAAATCACTATTCATGACCAAAAGTCCAACTTCACAAAATCAACATACGAGCACAAAACAAGCTTCCAATAAACTCTAGGAGCACACTACAATTCATACAACCAGTACAATGCACAAAATACTCCTAAACTGTCAAAAGTTTCACATATCAGGCTCGCTAGAGCCACGGCCAAAAGATGACGTTGGGGGTCCCGTAAAATCAAGTCCGGGGTTTGGCTCTCGGCTTTCATTCGTTTCATGGCCTTCTTAGACAGTCTCCTTGAGCTCGAAGCCATGGATCTGTAAGAAATTGGAAGACTAGAATCAAATTTTCTTCTTGAAAAATAGAACAAACCAAAACACCAATCAAAATTCCGATCATGGGGAAAGATTACTCACCTGAGTGCGCACAAGCTGCGTTTTGAAGGATTTTAGCTCCAAAAGCACCCTGAAATGGCCAAAAATGAGCTTGAAATGCCCAAAAACCCGAGATATACACACATGGAGTCCGCCCACCCAGTGCCGCTGCAGCAGTGGCCCAGTGCCACCATGGCACTGCTCCCCGTGGGTCCCACTTTACTCCATTTCAGTCCTTTTCAGCCCATTCTGATCTGTTTTAGCCCGTTCGTGATCCCGTTTAGCCCAGTTGCCTATTTTAGTCAAGATTTATGAGGCTTTATCCCCACCAGATCCATTTTAACCCCAGCAAATTCAGCTCATCCCCTGGATAGAAACAGAAAGATGTCGGCTCCCAAAGGCCCGAATCGGCTTTTCGGACCGACCAATGCAAAGATTTGATCAACCATGAGAGATTTAGAGATGGGTCCTGGTTCCCGATCAAGAAACAGTTAAGAGAGATTCTCCAAGAATCCTACACCATCCCCCGAGGACAGAAACAGAAAGATATCAGCTCATGAAGCCCGAATTGGCTTTTCGGACCGACCAATGCAAAGATTTGATCAACCGTGAGAGATTCAGAGATGGGTCCTGGTTCCCGATCAAGAAAAAGTTAAGAGAGATTCTCCAAGAATCGTACACCATCCCCCGAGGATAGAAACAGAAAGATATCAGCTCCCGAAGGCCCGAATCTGCTCTTCGGACCGACCAATGCAAAGATTTAATCAACCGTGAAAGATTCAGAGATGGGTCCTGGTTCCCGATCAAGAAAAGAGAGATTCTCTAACAATCCTACGTAATCCCCGGAGGATAAATATAGAAGGATACTAGTTCCCACTATCCCTAGCAGAAAGTAGCAAAAGCAGAACCGACTCCCAAAGATCGGCCATCAGGAACAAACAGAACATCGCCCATATCCCAATTTCGAAGACGAAGCACTGTAGTTCCACGACTCCGTGTCTCTTGATTATCATGAGCTTTCTCATCTGTCCATTTTCATATCTTCCGTACCTATCGTTTATCACAAGATCCCTCGGTCACCTTTAGTTGTCGTCTTCTAAAACCTTGCGTCTGATCCATTTCATTTGTTTGCGAAGCACACTTCTCGTAATTTAAGAAGTTTTCCTGAGACCTAGAGTCTTCAACACCTTGGCATCCTTATCAGGATCAACCACTGCATTAGATTCAACACTAGCACAACATAAGTCCACTCGGGGTGGCACACACCTCACAGCACCAACTCATAGTAAGATTAGAACACTAAACATGATAGACTCAGGATGCAATTCATATCACATCCATGCATTGCATATCATCCTCATAACATAACATTTGCCTGACTTGTTGTGCATGTGCGATTTGTTCCTTTGTGCCCCGAACTACGTCCTGGTCTGATTCCCCTTAGGGTACGTAGGCAGCTCACGAAGAGCACGATAAGCCCTGGCCCCAGCATCATGTTTTCTATCACTACATCTTTCGCAATGCTTTTTATCCTAAATCTATAGCCTCCAAAAAGACCTGTCTCTTCAAAACTTTGGCACTCGCTTGCGACATGCGTTGCCTCGCAAGTTCATGCTAAAGAGGGGCAAACTATAGACACCCCATTTTGTCGGCTATCAGATTTAGGAGACCCATAGCTTGGTGGTTCATAATGATCAAAGAAGACTCAAAAAGAACTCCAGGAAGTTAGTTTTATCTCTCAAAATGCTCTGAATGACCAAAATACCCCTGAAAGCCCGAACGCTCCAAAATTCAGACCAAATGTTCTGGAAATGCGCTACGTCATAAGAAAAATAATAAAATGAGTTCTAAATCAAGACCGGATGAAATCGTCGGCTCCCAGAGACCCCCAGAAGTCCCGGAAGTTCCCAGAAAGTTCCTGTTGACCGATTTGACCAATGTTTGACCAAGTTTGACCAAGTTTTGACCAAAATTACCCAAATTCTCCAGGATCATTCTAGATCATGTGGAAAGTATTAAAATGAGTTTTAAAAGAAAATCGAAATAAAACGTCAGCTCTTGGGAACTCCCAGAGGTTTCCAGAACTTCCCGGGAATCCCAAGTTTGACCAGCTTGACCAAAAGTAGACTTTGAAACTAGGGCGCCGTATTATTTTTCAAATATTTTTCATAGATACTAGAGGTCAATATCTTTCCAGTGGTATGTCGCACATAATTTTTGGATTTAAAACGAACTTATTATGAATTTTTGAAGGAGAAAATGGCGATCAAATCGGCTTTTATCATGAATACCGAAAACCTTTTTCAAGTGATCTATCTCCAAACTATTTTTTTATGTAAATTAGACTCAATTACCTTATCAACGGTATATCACAACCCCAATTTGGAGTTCGTATGCACTTTCTGTGAATTTCGGACGAAATAGGGCCTTTTCGCGAATACCAGAACCTTTGGGGGGCCTAAAAAGGATTATCTGGAAGAATGAGGAGCAGTGCCGCCGTGGCACTAGCTCACTGCCTTCGCGGCACAGGCCTAGTACGGCCCCGGCACTCTCCTCCAGAATGGTGCATTTTTGTAATTTCTTTAATGGGTTCATTTTAATTAATTTTTGTAATTTGAGACCAATGGGAGTACTTCTAAAACCCCAAAACTACCCCAAATTGGCCTATATAAACCCCCCTTGACTTCTCATTTTGGGGGTGTCAAATGCAAGCTTTGAAAAGTATTAGAGAGAAAGTTGTAGAGATAAGGTTAGAATTGAGAGAAAAGAAGATTCCTTCTTTGATTTCCAAACAAAAGAGTGAGTTCTAAACTTTGTTTTTACTTCATTACTTCCATTTACTTCATATTCAATACACCCAACTACCATTTTAGTGATCATTTAAGAGAGGAAGTTACTTCAATGTCCAAAGTCACCACATATGAGTGAAACACCAAGTTACAAGTCCAATACATCATTGAATATCATCTATCATCATCTTGATGATGACATGAAGTTTGCGGTGAGTGAATCCTTATGGATAGTAGCTCTTGACCTCAAAAACATGTTTGATAGATGATGATTTCAAATTCAATACATTCCTATGTATTCATTAAGTTGTCTTTAAAATGGAAATAATACTTTTCCAATAATCTTGGAGGTTCTTGGTGATGAGTTTGATATTGACATTTTAAGTGGTTATAATCTTCATTAAGTATTGAAAATATATTTTCAAAACCCCCTTTTCAAAATCCCCTCTTAAACCCCTCATTTTGATTTCAAGAAATAAACCTTGTTTTCTCAAAACCTTCAAAACAGTGAGTCATTAACTTCAAAGAATTATTTTGAGTTCAATACTCAATATATGAATGCAAGACCACTTTTAAAGTCTTTCTAACTCATTATAGAACACCCATGATTTTTGGCTAGACTTGGAAACACTTGAAAGGGGTCCATTTTTGTCCAAACATTCCTTCCAAACATTCTGCCTCTGCTATCACAGCAGCTAGGTTGACTTTCAACTTGTTTTACAGAAAACTTTTCCAAAAAGAGTGGTCCCAACTTATTTTTCCCTTGAACGTTAATGTCTTATGGAACTTTCTGTATAATATGGTCCTCTAGATGCTTTGTGTTCATTTTCTAAGATTTTCTAACATTTCAGTCGACAGTATAGACTCTGTTTCTGAATAACCTCTATTGTTTATATGATTTCTCTCAATATGTGATAGTTATTAAAGATTGGATTTTTGGGTTATGTTATAGACACAATAAGAAAGATCTTCATAAAAAAATCATATATTGAAATCATTCCTAACCCCTCTTTTCAATTTCCAAAAGATCACGCCATTGTTCTGTCCACTATTCACAGCAAGCATACTGTTACTTTCATCATTTGATTGGATGCTTACATGCACTCCAAATTAGCTCATGTCTTAGGAAGTGGTTGATACTACATTTGTACATGTCCCATAATGATTTCCTTCATTCATTCATACACATTCTACACTTCTAAGTCATTCTAGGAATCCATGAACACAAAACACACTACAACCTTTGCACATTCTAGGATCATACATTGCATTCATGCAAGATTTGGGGCTTTTGTGACTCCTAATCTAAGAAGATTATAAGGAATGAATTCGATCACACATCCATGCTTCCCCCTCGATCTAATCTTCCTTTCTCATCTGTCCCGGGGATTGAGAGGTCTTCTTTTCTCAAAGGTTAACATGTATCATTCTAGTTTGCTAAGCATATTTTGATTTATTTGATTACTTGTTTCAAGAACAATTCATGTCCCCTCAAGATTAGGGTTTTGATATGTGATTAGACGATTTTTCCTAGGTTTGTTCGTGTGATCTTTCACTTTGCATTGTGTGATACTTAGCTTAGATCTTATGAATGATATCTTATCTTTAGATCTTCCATTTTAAGTTTCTTATGTGATGTAATATACCTATCATAAATATTAACTATTGAACCAAACATAGTAAAAGATGATTATTTGGATGCTAATTGAGGCCCGTTGAGAGACAGGGCGAGTTGAGGGTGTTTTAGTCATGACAAAGGCTCCTTCCTCTCTCGTGCCAAAACCCCGAACCAAGTTCTTTGGTTATGAAGGGCCGGTGCCCTTTATCCATTTGGGTGACTGTAGACACCCCAATTTTGACCGATCGTCGAATTTAGGAGAGCGTCACCTCCACGTCCGATGATGATAAGGACCGAAAAGATTCGAAGAATTCCAAGCTCTTTAGAAAGTTCTCTAAACGCGATAAAATTTCAAAGAAAGAAGAAAATACCAGGTATTTAGGATAATTCAGGTATAAAACACCATTTTCGGAAAAGATCTTCAAAAATAAGTTTCTTTAAGAAAAAGGAAGAAAGAAAAGACCTAAAAAGGGAAGTTCTGCAGAAAAACGGCACACGGCAGAATTCCGCGGCATTCAGTGAATGCCGAGCGGCACTGACTGAGTGCCGAACGGCATTCAGTGAGTGCCGACCCGGCACTCACTGAGTGCCGCCGACATTTTCTGACTGCCGTTTGCTTTTAAAGTCCGTATTTTGTGGTACAATACGTATGTGTATGCGGATGAAAACAAAAATCTGATAAAGTAAGGTTGACGAAAATACGGCAATCAATAATTTTCTGCGGCACTCACTGAGAGCCACGCGGCAGTCACGGAATGCCGCGACGGCAGTCGCGGAGTGCTGCGGTGGCAGCCAAGGACTGCCGCGAATAACTTTTGAATGCCGCCCTGGGCAGCAGTCTGTCTAATTTCAGGAATTACGTATTGTACCACCAAATGGGATGATTACACCTGTCTTTTACTCCGAATTCACTAAAAATACTTGGTAATTTTTGTCTATAAAAAGAGGGAGGATCTTCCTTGAGGGGGGACCCAAGAGAAAAAAATATTGGGGGATTTTGAGAGGAGTTTAGGAGAACTTTTAAAAGAAGAACATTTGGGTAGAAAAGAGAACATTGGGAGGAGAGTTTAAAGAAGAGCTTGGAAGACCTTCAAAATATAGAAGTTTGAGGATAGTTGGAGGTGATACTCTACTCTTGTTAGTTTTCTTTTATGGATTTAGAGCACTTGCTCTCTTAGTTTCCTTGATTTCATTTCCTTTTTTTTGTTTGTATTCAATATCTCTCTTGAAAGCTCTTGAGCTTGATCTTTTGAATCTCATGTGAGCTTATGCTTCACATAGGAGTCAAAGTTTGATCATCACTCCACTTTGTAAACAAATAGATGGATCCAAGTCCATATTCATGACTTGGATTCTCTAACTTGGAATTTCATGGGGTCTTCTCTATATCCTCTTGAAGTTCATGAGCTAGTTCTTTGATTCTTCTTCTCTTTTTCTTGTTTATGTTCTTCTCTTGAGACTCTTGAGGATCTTCCATATCTCACTTGAATCTCATGAGTTTGATCTTTTAGTCTCATGTAAGTTTATGATTCACATGAGATTTAAAGTTGATCATCATTTTAGTAAGAACAAGTAGATGAATCCAAACCCCTACCATGGTTTGGGTCCTCTAAGCTTGAGTTTTCATGGAGTCTCCTTATATTCCTTGAAAACTCATAATTTTTAGTCATGTCTTGATCTCCAATGACCATCAAATGGTAGGAGAAGTGGTTTGGTTTAAACCCAACTTCATGGTTTAATAGTTGGGGTTAACAAATAAAAGTTGAACTTGACAAATTAAAACAGTGAGTTCACAAACTGTTTTTGATCAAAGATTTTTGGTTCGAAATCTAACCGTTGGAATCAAATGAAACCAATGGGAAAGTGTCTATAACTCAAAGTTCTACCACTGTAATTTTTGTTTTAAAGAGATTTCATGTTTAAAATGGTTTGGTCATGAGTTTTGTGAAGTAACAACAATCTGTCCAGAGTTTCAGCACAGTGACACTCTTTTGAAATAAGTAAACCAATGCTTTAATAAATTGTTTGTGACCCAAACTAATTTTTTCTAAGTAGATTAATGTGTTAGGAAGTCACCCTGGAAAGAACAAAGCATTTCTGATCCTTTAGCTATTTGTAAAAAATCAAACAATATCTCTGGACAGAGAGTTGTACATCTCTGAGTGATGTCTGGTGTTTGTCCTTTTCCCAGAGATCTAAGCGTTGAAACTTTGATTTTCTTTTTGATTTGGAAACTAGACTCATAGAGGCATCTTGTGTCCAAAATTCACCGACATCAAACCATGGAAAGTATGCTTTTTCTTTTTTTAAAGTTCTGGTCTGCTCTCTGCAATTTTCAGAATTTTATGACACATTTGACCAACTTTGTAAATAATGGCCCAAATGATTCTCCTATGACTTAGGGATTAAACCATATCTTAATAACAATTAATTAGGCTTAAATCCATAGGCTAAGTGATCCAAATTAGTGAATAAATCCATGTCTTATCCTTGTTCATATTCATTCATGTACATTAATGCTTATAATTAGAACTAGTAATTGAATAAAGTTGGATTTCATGCTTGATAGGTTTAAGCTAGAAATTTAGGATTGTTATTTCTAATTTCACATCTTGTATATCATATGAACTAACAATTTGTTTTGTAGCGCTATTAAGGTATGATCTCTAGGACACTCTTTAATTTATTTTGATTTCTTGATTTTTCAACCTCATGCGCGACACATTAGAATTAGGATCTTGCCTTACATGTATATGTGATTAGAGACTCTTTTTTAGGATTTTGTTTTGTTTGTATGCATTGCACATTTAATATCGCTGCCGGATCCCGGGTAAGTTCTCTAGTTCCCTATTTGCATATCATATTGCTTGCTACTTGAATTATGTGATTTTTGAATGATATTTTATTAATTGCAATTTTACACCCCTTTAGACATGCTTTTGTAATGTATATCTATACGTATGTATTAGTTGAGGGCACATTTAAATTAATAATTTAATTAAAAGGATGTTGAGTAGAGGCCTATCGCGAGACAGGATGAGAAGGGGTGTTTTAGTCCGATGGGCTCCTTCCCTTCTCATTCCATAATCCTCGGACCTAGTTAATCTCTGGTTTCCAAAAGATCGGTTTGCTTTTAAATGGTTTCTTAATTATCCTTTTAAAAATTAAGTGGCGACTCATTTGTTTTGAATTTGATTTAGAGAAAGTATTTTAAAATAAAAAGTTGTGGGTAAGAAAAATGTGATATCCACAATCTGGCGACTCTGCTGGGGATCGAACCCAGAATCTCTGGTTTCGCAGACCAGGTTTTTGATTTTGGGTTCACTCGAGGATTAGACTTGAAAGCATCATTTTAATCGAATTAATTAATTTTTGTGTGCCTGTTGCATTGCACTTGCATGTCTCGCTAGTCGATTGCACGGGACTATGACCTTCGAGACTCGGGGCAACCCGGTCGGTCAAGTCATCATGGGGCTGTGTGATCACCCTTGATCTCGTACCATGATTTGGTATATGAAGCATCCTATCGGATGTGTGTCAAGGGTCCCTTATTTGACCAAAACCCAGCCTGTGCATGATAGTTTCTATAGAACCTTTCAATCTTAAGAAATCAACTCTTGATTAGGATTATGTGCTAGGGAGTTTTGTATGCCCGGAAGGAATTACTTGAGATGATGACGATACTTGCTATATGAAAGATGTATAATCTTTTAATCACCTTTTAGCAAATTCTCCTCATGTTCTGCGACATTTGGAGATCATGCCGAACCTTGATTATAAGATTATATTTCTTATATCATGTCTAGTTGAGCATCATTGACCTTGTATGTATCCAAATTCATGGAAAGTACGGTGATAATCCGGTCATGTGATCCCCCTACCCAAAGGTTTTTTCAAGGTTTTCGATTACCTTTTCAAAAAATCTTTTCCTCTTTTCAATTAAAAATTCCCAAATTACCCTTGTTAAGGCATATTTCACTTGATCATCTTCAAAAGAAAAATTCGAAAATCCTTGAAAATTATTTTGGTAGAAGAATGTTATCAAAAAGCACCCTCAAGGATTGTTTTCAAAGGCCTTTTTTTAACTACCCAAACAAAAAATTGCTTTTCAAATAGATTTTGAAAATTTCGAAATGACCAACCTCTGAGAAGGTAGTGAGGATCACAATGAGAGGAGAAATCAGCGCACTTGACATGGGTGTGTTGGGTTTGTGCCCTCAAACCATTACTTTATGTAGGAGACATTAGCATTATAATATATGGATATCAGCTTTACATTTCATTGTGTATGTTTCTTTCATGAGATGATTGTTTTGTCCTTAAGTATCATAGTAAGCAATTCGTGTGTGTATGAGATACACACAAGTGAGATACGAATTACTATTCTTTGATACTTAGAATATGTCACAGTGGATGATGAGACTGGATACCTCATCAGGTCTACACTGTAGCATAATTAACTACCATTGGATGGAGTGATTAATCTCAATCACTAGAGTGTAGCTCTTAGTTGATATGCTAGTGCTTATAGTGCATTGACGGACCTGAGCTTTCCTATTGACGCTTAAGGCTGTCAACAGTCAATAGGAACTCATAACTTGTATAAGGTACGTGTTTTCAATCTTGAGATGATTATGAACACAGACTATGGATATAGCTGCTTTGACTTGCCAATCAGTGAGGTCTATAGAAGATCAACACCTGGGTATCTTGGGTATGTCATGTCCATAGGGTTGTGAACATATATTGTCAAGATAGAATCTACCCTCTGATTCAGAGTAAACATTCCCTTGAGAATGTCACCAAGTTGATTACTGAGTACTGCAGTCTTGTTGATAAGAGTTATCAACATTTTTGGTAATCATGAGTAGTGAATGGGACTCAAGGAATACAAGAAGTAATCATGATTCAGGTTGCCAGTAACAGTTATCCGACTACCTGAATATGATTACGAATGCTGACGGTAGAGGGACATTAGTACACCATACAAGTCTAGTTATCGCTTCGGATATGTTCTTTTGCGTTGGAGTTCAGTTATTGTTTTATAGTGGAATAAACGTTAACTGACCAGTTAGTTAGTTTGCTGATCAAAAAGTTTGGTCATGGTAATTAACAAACTGGTCTGAGCCAACAATAAAGAGCCTAGGAGGTCCCACTCTTAGCTCCGCTAGGATGCTTGGAAAGACACTTGAGGAAGCTGTTAAGACAAGTTCGATCGATTGAAGTATGTTCGATCGATTGAAGTCAGCAGGTTCGATCGATCGAGAATGGTTCGATCGATCGAAGGTTCGATCGATCGAAGTCTAGGTCGGTTCTGGAAATCTATAAATAGGGCAGCTGCGTTCTGGAAGTAAGTGATCGTCGTTTTTATACGCAGAAGCTGCAGAAACTATCATAGTCTTCCCAAAACCTTCCTATCCTCTCTATTAGGGTTCCCACGAACCCTAGTCTTTTCGGCAGGCATCCGCAGGAGTCATAAGGGTGAAGATCATCTAGTGGAGGCTGCTGGAAGTTAAAGTTTCAGAATTGGGTTCAAGACACTAAGGTATAATTCTTGCAACCCCTTGTACGCATCTATGGAATTGACGAGTAGTAGATCCTGGAATACCAAAAGTTTTATAACTTAACCTATTTCTGCTGCGCGTTTAAACTCTAACTTTAAACCACTTTTTCCTTCAATTGGTATCAGAGCCACGCTCATTTGGATCTATAGATGCGTTTTTGGAACCCTAGTTTTGATTTGCATGTTGATTTTAGAACTGTTTTCGAAACTGCATCGTCACAGATCTGTTTCTGCAGTGTTATCGTAGCAGAATACAAAACTGTGATTGCATAGGATGCAAGGTGGGTTCGATCGATCGAACTTGTTTCGATCGATCGAACATTCTGTTCTCAATCGATCGAACTAGTTTCGATCGATCGAAGCCTTCTGGTGTTCGATCGATCGAATAGTGTTAGATCGATCGAGACAGATTCTCTGTCCAGGTGTTCTGTTCACAGTTGTAAAGGTTTTTTAAATTATACTTTAATCTTAAATTATTTCTGTAAAATTTTTAAATCATTCTGTGAAACAGAATGTTCAAGCGATTGAACAGTGTTCAATCGATCGAAGGTTCGAGCGATCGAACGGTCTTCGATCGATCGAACTGTGACAGAGAAGTAAGATGCTGTTTTAAGTTCTAATTCAGTATGTAAAGTGTTATATACTGTGTGAATCAATTAAGTGTTCCAATAGTTACATATATTTGTTATGTATGTGTGGATGCGTGTACGACTAATCCTTTTGCAGCAAAATTAGTCGCTATCTCCCATGGCACCAAGTCGTTTAAATATTTATATTTAAATTGTTTAAGATTGGTGCATGTTGTAATTTATTAATGGTTTGGTTTTAAGGCGTATGTAAAGGGCGCTGCGGCTTCAATCCTACGAAAAGGAAAGTCGCACCGGTTTCCCTAGCCTTTTATTTCTTTTTTGCTATTTCCTTTTTTCTAGATAAATTGTAAGCTTCAAAAGAAGCATAGGTCCAATGTAATAGAATTAGAAATTCCATGAAGATGGAGCAAGGAGCCGTTGTCCATAAAGATGGAGCCGGAGGCGACCAAACCAAGAAGGTGGTTCTATGGAAATAGAGCCATGGGAGATAGAGGCATTGTTTGAATGCCTATATTTCATTTTAGTTTTTGTTTTATGTGCTTGTTTTGTGATTGGCGTATAATACATTGTTGCATGCACTTAAAACAAGTTTTCTAAAATAAAATTCAAAAACCGTTTTCAACACATTAGTAAACATTGGATGTTTATGGGTAGTGTGTGGAAACATTTTTCAAAAGCAAAATCCTTAATTTACTAAATCTAGTGGGAGAGGGTCTTATCAAATAACACCCACGATCTTCCATTAACGGTTCATTGTAAGATGAGTAGTGTATTCTGTGTCACCTCGCCAGGGGTGATCATTCCATACGGAGGGTACACTGCTCATTGGTTACTAGATGTGAACTTTCTATGGATAGGATCAATCAGACGTGTTAGAGGGTGACCACCACACGGAGGCGCTACTTGAGACCGTTGTGATTGGATCCTAGTTAATGGTACACACTAGCTAAGCTATGGATAAGGGATCCCACACGGGGCATTATTCAGAAACTTAGAGATCAAATAGGTTCGGGAGTCATGGCTATTTTGCAAGAGTTGCATAGCGGATAAGTCATGATAAATCGAAAGATCGAACATTGACCACCACACGGAGGCTTTATTCTTTCGTTTCGATATTCCGGCGACTTTATTTTTAAATAAGAGTTTTAAGGATTCTTTTATTTCAAACTGTCAATTCTGATATCCATATTTATTTTGTTTGTTTGATTTTCAGTAATCATAATGTCTGGATCTGCATTTAGTCCACTTGCTACCATACTCACTCAAAACAAGTTAACTGGAAATAACTACACTGAATGGAAACGTAACCTTGACATCGTTTTAACTGTGGAGGATCACATATATGTCCTCACCACCCCAAGCCCTGAAGAACTCGCGGCAAATGCTTCGGCAGCTGCCAGACGCGAGTTCGACAAATGGAAGAAGTCGAATGGAATGGCCCGTTGTTACATTCTGGCCTCAATGGCTGGTGTGTTACAACACCAATTCCAATCGAACGATTCTGCCAGTGACATTATCACATCCCTGAAAAAGATGTTTGGGGAGCATGGCAGGCCTGCCAGACAGGTAGCCATGCAGAAGATAACGAGTGCAAAGATGTCGGAAGGTACTCCAGTTAAAGAACATGTTTTAAAAATGATTGGTTATTTAAACGAACTGGAGACCTTGGGAGCCAACATCGATGCACAGACCCAAGTTGATATGATCCTCAACTCGCTGTCGCCATCATTCGCTTAATTCAAACTTAACTATAATATGAATCAAATGGATTTTTCAATGAGCGAATTAATGAGTTCTTTACTGGCAGCAGAAGGGGTGATCAAACCTGGGGGCAGCGTTTTAAACGTTGAGAAAAGCGCTTCTTCTTCCCGATCTACACCGAAAGGTAAGAAAGGAAAGAAGAAGGCTGGCACTGGTGGTTCAAGTGTTGGACCGGTCCCTAAGATTGCAAAATCTAAGGGAAAAGGTAAGGGCAAAGGGAAGGTGGGTGGCCAAGGCAAAGGAAAGTGTTTCCAATGCGGTGAGAAGGGCCACTGGAAGAGGAACTGTCCAGAATTCTTAGCTACAAGAGTTCAAGGTATGATTGAATCACATGTGATTGAAGTAAGTTTTATTACGGATACTTCAAAAACTTGGTGCATTGATTCTGGTGCGACTAACCATATCTGTAATTCATTGCAGGGGTTCAGATCAACCAGGAAATACAGTGATGGGGAGATCGTGCTTACTCTAGGTTCTAGCGCAACCGTATCTGCGGTTGCTATAGGAGTCGTAGTTTTAGAATTTTCAGATAATAAAGTTTTGATTTTATCAGATGTACTTTACGTCCCTTTAATGAGACGTAATTTAATTTCAGTTTCTAATTTAACGAATAATGGTTATTCCTTTCATTTTGGAACTGAAGTTGTCATTAAAAGAAGCAGTTCTTTTATATGTTCTGGTGTTAAATCAAATGGTTTGTATGTGATTACTCCCAATATTTCAAAAGATTCTTGTTTGGAACTTAATAAATCAGTGGTAACTTTACCATCTAAAAGAAAGGAACCTTCCACTAATCCAACAAGGCTTTGGCATATGAGGCTTGGCCATATCAATTTGAATAGGATTGGCAGACTAGTCAAAGAAGGGGTCTTAGGCGATTTGGTTCTCGAACCAATGGAAGTCTGTGAGTCTTGTTTAGAGGGTAAGATGACCAAAAGGCCCTTTCCTGCAAAGGGCAACAGGACCAATGCATTGTTGGAATTAGTTCATACTGATGTGTGTGGACCAATAAATATTAGAGCAAGGGGTGGTTATGAGTATTTCATAACATTTACCGATGACCACTCTAGGTATGGATATGTGTACCTAATGCAGCACAAGTCTGAAGCCTTTGAAAAGTTCAAAGAGTTTAGGGCTGAAGTGGAGAAGCAATCGGGCACACATATCAAGGCCATTCGATCTGATCGAGGTGGCGAGTACCTCTCTAATGAGTTTATTGATCACCTCGTACAGAATGGGATTCTGTCACAGTTGACTGCACCTGGTACGCCTCAGCAGAACGGTGTAGCGGAGAGAAGGAATCGGACTCTTTTAGACATGACTAGGTCGATGATGAGTTATTCAGAGTTGCCATTATTCCTTTGGGGTTATGCTTTGGAAACCGCTGCATACATACTAAATCTAGTACCAAGCAAATATGTTCCCAGGACACCACGAGAGATGTGAATTGGGCGCAAGCCTTCTTTGCAACATCTCCGGATATGGGGGTGTCCGGCACATGTGCTTAAAGGAAAGATGAGCAAGTTGGATTCTAGATCGGAAGTATGTTACTTTGTAGGGTATCCAAAGGGTACTTATGGATGGTATTTTTATGATCCAAGAGAACAGAAAGTGTTTGTTAGTACAAATGCTGTTTTCTTGGAGGATGATTATATCATGAACCATAAACCTAAGGGAAGGATAGATCTTAGAGAGATAGAAGGAGAGCCCTCAGTCCAACCCGCAGTTGATAACGATGAAAATCAAGAAAATACCACTTTTTCACCCATTTCTGCACCGGTACTTCGTCGTAGTGGGAGGATTATCAGCTAGCCTGATAGATACATGTTCTTAGGAGAAGTTTTTGAAGCTGTCTCCATAGAATCTGAATCTGATCCTACCACTTACGAAGAGGCAATGGCTGATGTTGATTCAGCTCATTGGATTAAAGCTATGAAGGCTGAATTGGAATCTATGGATTCCAATCAGGTCTGGGATCTTGTAGAACTTCCAGCCAATATTAAACCCATTGGATACAAGTGGGTCTATAAGAGGAAAAGAGGATCTGATGGAAAGGTTGAGACCTTTAAGGCAAGGCTTGTGGCGAAAGGCTATACTCAGAGGGAGGACATTGACTATGAGGAAACCTTCTCGCCGGTAGCCATGCTCAAGTCCATCAGAATACTCTTATCCATTGCTGCATGCATAGATTATGAAATCTGGCAGATGGACGTCAAGACTGCATTCTTGAATGGCAATCTTGAGGAGGACATCTATATGCAACAACCAGAAGGGTTCATAGCTGGTCGGAAAGGTAACTTGGTATGCAAGTTGTAAAAGTCCATTTATGGGCTTAAGCAGGCATCCAGAAGTTGGAACATCCGATTTGACCAAGCGGTCAAGTCGTTTGGTTTCATACAGAATCTGGATGAGCCTTGTGTATACAAGAAATGTGAAGGGAAAGTAGTGGCTTTTCTTGTGCTTTACGTTGACGACATTCTACTCATTGGGAATGATGTAGCGGCGCTGTCAACGGTCAAGGTTTGGCTAGCTAGTACTTTCAATATGAAGGATCTAGGAGAGGCGAGCTATATTCTTGGGATAAAGCTCTTTCGGGATCGCAAGCGAAAGATAATGGGATTATCTCAAGCTGGTTATATCGAGAAAGTGCTAACTAGGTTTTCAATGGATAATTCGAAGAAAGGTTTGTTACCTTTCAGGCATGGTTTAGCGTTCTCCAAGGACCAGTGTCCAAAGACACAAGAGGAGAGGAATCGCATGGCAAGAATTCCCTATGCCTCGGCAGTGGGAAGTCTCATGTATGCGATGTTATGCACTAGACCAGATATCTGCTTTGCCGTTGGCATGGTTAGCAAGTATCAATCGAATCCTGGTCCAGAGCACTGGACAGCCGTTAAGCACATTCTTAAGTACTTGAGAAGAACTAAAGATTACATGCTTATGTACGGCGGTAGTGAGTTAATTCCAGTAGGATACACTGACTCGGACTTTATGTCAGATAAAGATTCGAGAAAGTCGACATCCGGACATCTCTTTACCTTGGGAGGTGGTGCTGTTAGTTGGAGGAGCATTAAGCAGAAATGCATTGCAGACTCAACTACAGAAGCTGAGTATGTGGCTGCTTGTGAAGCCGCAAAGGAAGCTGTTTGGCTCAAGAAGTTCCTTATGGAACTCGAGGTGGTACCAGCGTCGTTGTCACCTATTACGCTATACTGCGATAATAGTGGGGCAGTGGCTCAGTCCAAGGAGCCAAGGAACCACGGGAAGGGAAAGCACATAGAGCGGAAATATCACCTAATCCGAGATATAGTTCAACGTGGAGATGTGACTGTCACCAAGATTGCCACCGCTGACAATCTTGCTGATCCGTTTACAAAGGCCTTACCACAGAAGGTCTTTGATCATCATCTAGATAGTCTAGGTCTTAGATGTAGTTCTGAATGGTTGTGAGTGCAAGTGGGAGTTTGTTGGGTTTGTGCCCTCAAACCATTACTTTATGTAGGAGACATTAGCATTATAATATATGGATATCAGCTTTACATTTCATTGTGTATGTTTCTTTCATGAGATGATTGTTTTGTCCTTAAGTATCATAGTAAGCAATTTGTGTGTGTATGAGATACACACAAGTGAGATACGAATTACTATTCTTTGATACTTAGAATATGTCACAGTGGATGATGAGACTGGATACCTCATCAGGTCTACACTGTAGCATAATTAACTACCATTGGATGGAGTGATTAATCTCAATCACTAGAGTGTAGCTCTTAGTTGATATGCTAGTGCTTATAGTGCATTGACGGACCTGAGCTTTCCTATTGACGCTTAAGGCTGTCAACAGTCAATAGGAACTCATAACTTGTATAAGGTACGTGTTCTCAATCTTGAGATGATTATGAACACAGACTATGGATATGGCTGCTTTGACTTACCAATCAGTGAGGTCTATAGAAGATCAACACCTGGGTATCTTGGGTATGTCATGTCCATAGGGTTGTGAACATATATTGTCAAGATAGAATCTACCCTCTGATTCAGAGTAAGCATTCCCTTGAGAATGTCACCAAGTTGATTACAGAGTACTGCAGTCTTGTTGATAAGAGTTATCAACATGTTTGGTAATCATGAGTAGTGAATGGGACTCAAGGAATACAAGAAGTAATCATGATTCAGGTTGACAGTAACAGTTATCCGACTACCTGAATATGATTACGAATGCTGAGAGTAGAGGGACATTAGTACACCATACAAGTCTAGTTATCGCTTCGGATATGTTCTTTTGCGTTGGAGTTCAGTTATCGTTTTATAGTAGAATAAACGTTAACTGACCAGTTAGTTAGTTTGCTGATCAAAGAGTTTGGTCATGGTAATAAACAAACTGGTCTGAGCCAACAATAAAGAGCCTAGGAGGTCCCACTCTTAGCTCCGCTAGGATGCTTGGAAAGACACTTGAGGAAGCTGTTAAGACAAGTTCGATCGATTGAAGTATGTTCAATCGATTGAAGTCAGCAGGTTCGATCGATCGAGAATGGTTCGATCGATCGAAGGTTTGATCGATCGAAGTCACTTCGATCGATCGAAGTCTAGGTCGGTTCTGGAAATCTATAAATAGGGCAGCTGCGTTCTGGAAGTAAGTGATCGTCGTTTTTATACGCAGAAGCTGCAGAAACTATCATAGTCTTCCCAAAACCTTCCTATCCTCTCTATTAGGGTTACCACGAACCCTAGTCTTTCCGGCAGGCATCCGTAGGAGTCATAAGGGTGAAGATCATCTAGTGGAGGCTGCTGGAAGTTAAAGTTTCAGAATTGGGTTCAAGACACTAAGGTATAATTCTTGCAACCCCTTGTACGCATCTATGGAATTGACGAGTAGTAGATCCTGGAATACCAAAAGTTTTATAACTTAACCTATTTCCGCTGCGCGTTTAAACTCTAACTTTAAACCACTTTTTCCTTCAGGGTGAGGATCTTATGTGCTTATGTGCTTATATGTTAGGATTAGGATTTTCTTTTTTTTTACATATAGAGTAGGCACACACACACGTGCATTTCATCCGTGTGCCATATGTGCGGTGCATGCATTCAGTTGCATCAAACCATCGAAGTATGAACATGTTTGTCACATTAACCAACACCATTACATACAAACCCACAACATCTTCCTTCCAATTAAGATCAAGATAATTCCTCGAAATTCCATGCCTCTTGAAAATCGATTCTGCATGCGGACCTTTCCATGTCATGAATCTGTAAAAAGAGTGGAACAACCAGATCCCCTAGTAAGGACACTTCTAACCTCTTGGGTTCGTCTTCTTGATTTTAGGAGAACATGGACCATCATCTTCAGATTGATTCGCCAATAGCCTTAAGAGATTTGGAAGAGAAAGTGAACAAGCTGCAAGCCACTATTGAGCAACAGAACTTAAGGGTAAATCAATTGGAGAGGGTAACGCTTGAACTCTATTAGTTACTCAAAAACCAAGTGGGTTTGAATGAGGTAGTGATGAATAAATTGGAGAAGGGAATAATGGATCACCCGGCCAAGCACCAAAATCCACATCCAAGCCCAACCAATCACCAAAGCCCATGACCAAATCCAACCTATCCTCAAAGTCCATACCCAAGCTCAACCATTCACCAAAGCCCATATCCATGCCCAATCCCAACGAACCAAAGAGTTATTCCAAGCCCACATCTCAACTCAAAAGCCAACTCAAGTTCAAAGTCGAATCCGAAATTAAGCCGAGCCGACAGGTCAAGAATATTCGCCAACCTTGGCATGACATTATCCATGGCCTTTGGTCACCTCATCAGGAGTGGTCACCTCAGTCCCCTAGATCCAAGGCCACCATCGAATCCCTTACCTCGCAAATATGACCTATCCTTGTACTGCGCCTATCACCAGACTCAAGGCCACAATACCAATTCTTGCTCGAGACTCCGCCATGAGATCCAGGATCTCATTGATCAGAAAATCATCACTCCTCCGCCAAATCTACTGAGTGACCTTTGGCATAATGATCATGACTTGCAAGCTCTTCACTCTCCAACCTCTCAATCCCAGCCATCGCTGAGAACCCTCAAAGGATTTGCTACATCTATGAGTGCGCAACAACCAACTGTACCTGGCTCAATCAACAAATGTGGAAAAGGCATTGATAACACTTGGTATGAGTCAGATGAATACTGTCCTACTAAAAATTGGGCCATGGATGCGGATGATATTTCTACACACATGCTGTTAGAGGAAGGCAAACCCGGAGGTACAAATGATGATAGTGAAGTGATAGTGTTTGGAAGTACTGTCGTTGAAGCAAATGTGGATACTCACGGGGACCCAATAAATTGAAAATCTTCTGTGACACTCCAATTGAGACCAGAATCGATTCATGTTGGAGTCAAATGTCAAGTCTAGTCAAGTCTTTGAGTCAGTCGGTTATCTAGTTTTTTTTTTTCAAGTCTCTTTATCGAATCAAGTGATGTATTCCTTTTCCCTACTAGTTGAATAAAATCTCATTTCGCTTGATTTAATGTGCTAAGTCGTGAATGAATGGATTATTAAGCCAAAAAAAAAAAGAAAAAAAAATAAAAAATCACTTTTCATACGATCATGGAAAATACTTGGTTAATAAATTTTTGCATTGAAAAGGATCCCCAAGTGATTAAAGCAAATTTTGTGCCAAAACCAATGAGGAGTAGAGAATTGGTAAGCTTTATTTTGAGAATTTAAAGATGCTCTTGCTCGATCTTGAAAAGATAAAATCAGAACTTGAAGCTTGCTCACTCAAATATCAAGTCTAAAAGATGAGCCCAACCAATCCAAAGCTATAACTTGATCCCTGATGGTAGCCAGATGTGGATACCGGAAATCGGACCACTTCTCTTGTTTGAGATTGATTTTGATCAAAGAAAGAGAAAATAGGTCTGTTGAAAACAGATACAGAGTCGCCACTTAGTCTTTAAGGAACCAAGAAACCTAATTCTGACTCACCCAAATGGATAAAGGGCACCGGCCCTTCATAACCAAAGAACTTGGTTCGGGGTTTTGGTACGAGAGAGGAAGGAGCCTTTGTCACGACTAAAACACCCTCAACTCGCCCCGTCTTTCGACGGGCCTCAATTAGCATCCAAATAATCATCTTATACTATGTATGGTTCGGCAATTAACACTATGATAGTATATTACATCACATAAGAAACTTGAAATGGAAGATCTAAAAATAAGATATCATTCATAAGATCTAAGTCAAATATCATACAATGTAAAGTGAAAGATCACACAAATAAACTTAGGAAAAATAGTCTAATCATGTATCAAATAATCAAGACTTCCTAATCTAAAGGGGGACATGAATTGTTCTTGAAACAAATAGTCAAAGAAAACAAGGATGCTTAGCAAGCTAGGATGATGCATGTTAATCTTTGAGAATAGAAGATCTCTCAATCCCCGGGACGGATGAGAAAGGATGATTAGGTCGAGGGGAGCATGAACGTGTGATCATGATCATTCCTTATAATCTTCTTAGATTAAGAGTTACAAAAACCCCAAATCTTGCATGAATGCAATGTATGTATCTAAAATGTGCAAAGGTTGTAGTGTGTTTTGTGTACATGGATTTCTAGAATGACTTAGAAGTCTAAAATGTGTATGAATGGACGGATGAAATCAATATGAGATATGTACAAATGTAGTATGAACTACTTCCTAAGATATGAACTAATTTGGAATGCATATAAGCATCAAATCAAAGAATGAAAGTTAAAATGTGCTTGCTGTGAATAGTGGACAGAACAGTAGCATCATCTTTGGAAATTTGAAAAGAGGGGTTAGGAATGTTTTCAATGCATGATTTTTAATGGAGATGTTCCTTATTGTGTCTAGAACACAACCCAAAAGGCCAATCTTGAATATATATCACAGGTTGAGAGAAATCATATAAACAACACAGGTCACTCAGAAACAGAGTCCGTACTGTCGACTGAAATGTTAGAAAATCTTAGAAAATGAAAACGAATGATCTAAGGGCCCATTTTATACAGACAGTTCCCTACGACATTTAATTTTAAGGGAAAAATAAGTTAGGACCACCCCTTTTGGAAAAGTTTTCTGTAAAAGAGGTTGGAAGTGGACCTAGCTGCTGTGACGGCAAAATCAGAATGTTTGGAAGGAATATTGGGATCCAAATGGACCGTTTCCAAGTACTTCCAAGTCAAACCAAAAATCATGGGTGTTCTCCAATGAGTTAGGAAGACTTTCCAAGTGGCCTTGCATCCATATGTTGAGTATTAAGTTCTAGAGAAATCTTTGAACTCAACTCACTCACTGTTTTGACTCATTGTTTTGAAGATTTTGGAGAAAACAAAGTTTTGTTTCTTGAAACCAAATGAGAGGGATTGAGAGGGGTTTTGAAATAGATGTTTTGAAAGCACATTTTCAATACTCAATAAGGATTATAGCCACTTAAAATGTCAACATTAAACTCATCATCAAGAACCTCCAAGATTGTTGGAGAGATTTATTTTATTTAGAACATAACTTCAATACACTTCAAGAATACCTTGGAGGTATTGAAGTTATGATTATCATCTATCAAACATGTTTTTGAGGTCAAGAGCTACTATCCATAAGGATTCACTCACCCCAAACTTCATGTCATCATTTAGATGATGATGAACTAGTAAGTAAATAAAGAAAAATAAAAAGAAATGAGGTAAGAAGGGATGAACATATATATAAACAAGCAAGTAAATAGCAATCAATAGATGATAATCAATGTGATTTTGGACTTGTAGCTTGGTATTTCACTCATAGATTTTGACATTTGGACATGGAAGTAGCTTCCTATCTCATGAATGCTCAAGAATGAGGGTTGGAATGGACTTTGAATGTGAAGTATATAGAAGGATAATGGAAGAAAACAAGAATAAAACTCACTTTCTTATGGAAAATCAATGGGAGAAGCTCCCTTTCTTTCTTCTAAACCTATCTCTATCTCTCTTCTTCTCTACAACTTTTTAAGCTTTGCAGTTGGCCCCCCCAAAATGAAGAGCAATGGGGGGTTTATATAGGCCAATTTGGGGTGGTTTTGGGATTTTAGAAGTGTTTCCATTGGTCCCAAACAACTGTGAACATAAAACTATGTCGTTTTGGCTTTCAATTAATCAATTTGGACCCCCAAAAAAATTACAAAAATGGACTCTGCGAGGGTTGAGTGCCGCGGCGGCACTAGGCCAGTGTCGCGGTGGCAGTGGGCCAGTGCCGCGGTGGCACTGCTCCTCAGAAGCCCAGAAAATTACGTTTAGGCCCCCAGAGGTTCCGGTATTCGCGAAAAGGCCCTATTTCGTCCAAAATTCACAGAAAATGCATACGAACTCCAAATCGAGGTTGTGATAAACCGTTGGAAAGGTAATGGAGTCTACTTTACATAAATAAAGTTCAGGGATAGGTCACTTTGAAAAGTTTTGCGGTATTCGCGATAAAAGCCGATTTGATCGCCTTTTTCGCCTTCGGAAATTCATAATAAACTCGTTTTAAATCCAAAAATTATGTGCGATATACCGTCGGAAAGCTGTTGACCTCTAGTATCCATGAAAAATATTTGAAAATTGTTTCGGCGCCCCGGTTCCAAAGTCAAATTCTGGTCAAACTGGTCAAACCTGGGATTCCCGGGAAGTTCCGAAAACCTCCGGGAATTCCCGGGAGCTGATGTTTTTGCTCGATTTTCTTTTGGAACTTGTTTTAACCCCTTTTTCATGATTTAAAATGATTCCGGTGAATTTGGACGATTTCGGTCAAACTTTGTCAAACCTGGTCAAACCTTGGTCAAACCTGGTCAAACCGGTCAACGGGGACTTTTCGGGAACTTCCGGGACTTCCGGGGGTCTCTGGGAGCTGACGATTTCATCTGATTTCTCTTAGAAACTCATTTTATCGCTTTCCTTACGACGTAGCATGTTTTCAGAACTTTGGAACCAAATCTGGGAGTTTTTGGGCTTTTAGGGGTCATTTTGGTCATTCTGAGCATTCTGAGAGATAGAGCTGACTTCCAGGAGTCCTTTTGAGTCTTTTACGATCATTGTGAACCACCAAGCTATGGGTCTCCTAAATCTGATAGCCGAAAAAATGGGGTGTCTACAGTTTGCCCCTCTTTGGCATGAACTTGCGAGGCAACGCATGTCGCAAGCGAGTGCCAAAGTTTTGAAGAGACAGGTCTTTTGGAGGCTATAGATTTAGAATAAAAGCGTTGCAAAAGATGCAATGATGCTGAGGCTAGTGCTGGTCGTGCTCTGTTTGAGCTGCCTACGTATCCCAAGGGGAATCAGACCAGGACGTAGTTCGGGGCACAAAGGAGCAAATCACACATGCACAACGAGACAGACAGATGCTATGCTATGAGGATGATATGCAATGCATGGATGTGATATGAATTGTGTCACGAGTCCTATCATACCTAGTGTTTTAATCCTAGTATGAACTGGTGTTGTGTGGTGTACCACTCCGAGTGGACTTGTGTTGTGCCTGTATTGTGTTCTAGAGCGCTTGTGGTCCTAGTACATGTGTTCTGTGTATTTTCCACTCGCAGTGGGTTTGGTGACCTATGCTTCGCTATGACTAATAGACTTGTGAGGGATCTCAACCAGGAGGTCTTACCCATAGAAGAGCGTGGTGCTCAAAGTGATACTGTGGTGCTCAAAAGAACACTTAAGGTGTGTTTGCCACTCCTAGTGGGCTTTGTGATTTGTGTGTGCCGCGACCGACGGGCTATGTGTCATGTTATGGCCAATTTGTTGTGTTAGGTGAAGTGACTCTCTAGACTTGACTCGTGCTCCCCTTAATCGTGATACTATGGACTCGGTGACTCTCAGAGTCTCAATGGTGCTTCTCAAATTTCAATGAAGATCCTCGATTCTCGACGGCGCTTATGTTGTTCCTTAAATCTTTGATGGTGCTTCTCAATGCTTCTTGATTCTCAACGGTGTTCTTCAAACCTTAGCGATGCTCCTCGACTTTTCAATGATGCTCTTCTGATGCTACTCAACAAACCCGATGCTCCTCAACACATCCGATGTTCCTCAACTCTTTAACGATGCTTCTCAACAAATCTGATGTTCCTTGACACATCTGATGTTCCTCGACTCTTCAACGATGCTTTTCAACTCTCCTGATGTTCCTCGACACATCTGATGTTCCTTGACACATCTGATGTTCTTCGACACATCTGATGTTCCTCGACTCTTCAATGATGCTTCTCAACTCTCCTGATGTTCCTCGACACATCTGATGTTCCTCGACTCTTCAACGATGCTTCTCAACTCTCCTGATGTTCCTCGACACATCTGATGTTCCTCGACTCTTCAACGATGCTTCTCAACTCTCCGGATGTTCCTTAACACATCTTATCAGCAATAGTTTTTTGGTGTTGGCGATATTTCCTCCGATCAACCGCCTCGACAAACAACTATTGGTTTGTAGTTTGCAACCACTTACGAGTTTATGCCACTCGTACCTGGGACACTTCTCATGTTACGACCTTGACTGGTGTAGTAATAATGTTTGGTACTTCTGCTTATATCTAAAGTTTTTTTTTTGTTATAATTGAGAATCACCTTTAACCCACACATTTGAGACCATCAGGACAAATGGACTTAACATGAACGACAAGGAAAGTTGGGTTAGTTTGTATGAAACCTCAATCTCTGACACACTTGTGATCAGATTACTACTGACTCAAACAAAGAAGGATTGATTTGGACATGAAATTCTCAAATTGCCACGATCCAATGTGCCTTCATCATGAATGATGTACCGCTCATCTTTTATGTTCACTCCTCGTCTTAATATGTCAGCACTTTGCTGATAAATCTGGTTTTTGAAAATTCCTCCCTATTAATCTAATCGATTCTCTACTTCTCCCCAAAAGTGCTTTGAATTAGTGCCTTAGCTTTTAGAATAAAAGATGCTCCATTTCAAAATATTTCAAAACAACTTGGTGACACGAAAACTCGCCCTTGATGTGAAGGGATTGCGTTAGTCAAACGGAGTTTGCCCCTAGTTTGAGGTGTACAAAGTGGGATTCATAAGCAAACGAGGTAGGCGACCGAAGTTTGCCCCTAGTTTGGATGATGGTTTATTGGAGGTTTTGGGCAAACGAGGTAGGTGACCGAAGTTTGCCCATTGTATGAAGGGTAGATAGTAAAAGTTAGGCAAACAAGGCGGATAGCCGAAGTTTGCCCCTAGTGTGGAAGGTGATTTTCTGGCTTGAGGCAAGGACCGTGACTTTAATCTCTCAAATGCTCATAACTTTTGCCTAGGCACCAGTGAGGTGACCTAGCGAGCTCTTTTCTCTCTTCTGTTATTGCTCACCTTGGATTTAGCTCTAATTTTTGCCTAGGCGTCCTTTCAGATTTTCGACCTAGTGAGCCATCCTTCTTTTCTTTTTGAAAGTCTGCATACGTACCCCCAAGTGGGGATCAGGTCCAACGTAGTTCGGGCCATGGTTGGAAAGAAGCGGGTTGATTTTTAGGTAGGTGGGGTGACCGAACCGTTGTGGTTGCCTACGTATCCCCGAGCAGGAATCAGGTCGAGCGTAGTTCGGGCCAAAGTCTTGAAAGAAGGGGGTTGATTATGATGGTGTCGACCGAACCGATGTGGTTGCCTACGTATCCCCGAGTGGGAATCAGGTTGAACGTAGTTCAAGGCAGGGCTTGAAAGAAGGGGTTTGAGGTATGAGGGTTTTTCAAACCAATCGTCAAAGAAGTTCAAACTTGAGCCATTTGTGGTAGCTTTGAATAAAAGGATTCAGTTTCAATCTCCCTTTCTTTTCTTTTTCTTTTTCTTTTTATTTTGTTTTGAGGATTGATCCTTTTCACTTTCGCCTAGCCAGTCAATTTTGCTTTTTAATGTAGTCGATTCTTGTGAGATCTTTCAATCGCAATCTCAGAATTCCAGAATGTGCATGTCAGCTCTCGAAATTTATTTGTGGTCATTCCGTGCCTTTTGAAATGTGATCTTGGCACGTTCTTAAGATGTATCTTGAAGCGTATGATTCTCTCATTTGTTTCATCAAAATTTCTCCAACATTTTGACTGGCTAGGGTCAGATTTTGGAAATCAACACCTTTTTCAGCTCTAACTTTTACCTAGGTGCCCTTTCGGGTTTTCAACCTAGCGAGCTTTTCCTTTTCTTTTCTTTTCTTTTCTTTTTCTTTCTTTTTTTTCTTTTTGAAAGTGGAGATGAAACTCACTGAAATGTTTGGCTACCAACAATGACTAAGTCTGCATTCGACAGGTTTGTATGGCTCTCAAGGCTTTAAAATGGTAGAAAAAGGTGTTGGGCAAGCCCCAAATCAGTCTCAAGTGTCTTTTCGAGATTTGAGCAAAAGCATCTTTAGATTCTTAAAGTAAGACTATTCAATTCTCATCTCTTCTTTGGGGTCAGCGCGAAATCGACTTTGGCCTGTTTGGGATTCTCTCTTTTTTTTTTTTTTTTTTTTTTTTTTGTTTGATGCAAAAATTTATTAGCAGAGTAATGTCCATGGTAATTTGAAAAGTGACATTTTTAGTTCAGCGATTCATGCACTTATGAATATACACATCAGATTAGGCAAAATGAGACTCCGTTCCATTAGAAGAGAACGATTACATTACTCGATACAGACTCACAACAACTCGATGACAGACAGACTCAACCACAAGATCAAACTTGAAATAGACTCAAAACATAGAGCAGACTCGACTTGGTCTCAAATGGAGTGTCTTTGTGACCCATTTATTATCATTGTTTTTTTTTTTTTTTTTTTTTTTTAAGCAGAAGTTCCAAACACTATCGCTCCACTGCACGGATTCAACATTCATGGGTGTCAATAAAAGGGACCATTTGAAAGGATAGGCCATGGGCTTAGGTGAGATGGGGTTGAATGGGTGGTGGCTCGATGATTCCTCGATCAATGAGGTCTTGGATATCATGGCGGAGACGTATGCACCGGTCGGTGTCATAGCCTGGGCCTTGGTGGTAGGCACATCGTTTGGACACATCACAGTTAGGTGGTAGGGGATCGGCACGAGGCTGAAGGAGTTGGAGGTGTCCCTTTCTTAGCAGGCGGCCTAAGGCTACAGAGGGAGAGATATCTAGCTTGGAAAATTCACGGGGTACCCTATTTTGGTAAGGGCGGCTAGGCGAGCTGGTTTGGTTTGTGAGCTGGTATGATTGGGGAGAATAGGCCATGGGTTGGTTACTAAGGGCGTTGACATCCGAAGAGTTTCGGGAGTAGTCTGGCCTCTTGGACTGGCTTTGTGATCCTTCATTCTTGATTTTCCCTTCCCTGATTGCATCCTCAATTCTAGTCCCAATCTCAAACAGTTCTTCAAATGTTGAGATGGACTGGTAGAATAGTTTCTCATGGTACAGCGGCTGTAGATTCTTGATCAACATCCGGACTTGTTCCTTTTCGACTGGTCGGTGGGTCATTTGGGCCACTTTGTTCCTCCATCTGCTCAAGAATGCAGCGAAGGACTCATTGAAGTTCTGCCGGGTAGTCTCCAGATCCCGAATGGTGACATCGAGCTCTTGGTTGTAGGAGTAATGATCAACGAAGACCTGGACTATATCTTCCCAAGTCCGCGTCTTAGAAACCTCCAAGGTCAGAAACCAAGATAGAGCAGCCTTGGCGAGGGTTTGAGGGAACAACATTGCGATGTGCTCATGGCTGCAGCCCATTGATTGGAAAACACTCATGCAGAACTTTATGTGGCTCTTTGGATTCCCAGTTCCATCAAAACAATCAATTTCAGGCATCTTGAAGTTCTCCGGCAGTTTCAGCTTAACATGCTCAAAGAGGCCTTCCAGGTCTAGCATGTAATCATCGACCCCCTTGCTTTTCCTCAGTACGCTCTCTAGCCTGTCGACCTTATCCATTTTCTCTTGGAGCTTCTTTTCATACGTAAGCGGTGGGACCCCTTGAAACCTGTTTTCCTCCCCATTATTCTCATGTAGAGGAGGTTCAAAACCTGGTGGCGGAAACCCGGGCGGAGGTTGCGGCTGCTGCTGCTTCAGTTCTTCCATGAACCTCAGGACTTGTGCTAGGCTGTCGGACTGTTGGCTTATAGTTGCTCCTAACTCGGTGACCTTGATTTCCAATTCTTCTCTATTCATGTTGAAGCGGGCTGTCGGACTGATTCTGACTAAACGATTATCCGAACTCCTGGTCCACAACGAGGATTCCGGCTGCTGACCTTGGGAATCTATACTGACCTGAAAGATTTTGAGAGAAAGGGGGTGTATCAGATCCTGACAGTGATGACTTTTGGACAGACAACGATAGTGATGTGGACTGACTCGGGACAGTGCGTGCAGAGAGACGGGAATGGTGTATGCATGGGTGACAAGCATGCAGATGTAAGCCCTAATCTATATGATATTCCTATTTCTAACAGATAGCAGTTAAACAAATAAGGTCCTAGCCATACAGAGTGTGCTAACCTTACTTTCTAGTATGATCACCAAGGGATAACAGGGGTTTTTAGACATTTCTGGTTGACTGGGATACAGTTTCTGGTATTTCTGGGAAATTTGAGCAGGGTTTCTGGGAGAAACTAGTTAATATGGTTATATCTGGGATATTTGGACAGAGTTTCTGGGAGAAACTGGTTAACATGGTTATATCTGGGATATCTGGACAGAGTTTCTGGGAGAAACTGGTTAACATGGTTATATCTGGGATATCTGGACAGAGTTTCTGGGAGAAACTAGTTAATATGGTTATATCTGGGATATCTGGACAGAGTTTCTGGGAGAAGTAGGTTATGATGGTGATCATACTGTCTAGCTAGTTATCATACTCCTATGTCCTAGGACCAACAAACAAGGTTTGCGGTGTATATCTTTGTAATCATGGAGCAGACATCCTTGTCATGGTGCCTAGGCAGGTCAACTCAATGTGATCACATGTGAGCGATTGCCTTGGGAATCATAAGAAAGAGATTCTGTTCTATGTCACATAAGCGTCTACACCGCGCAGGTAATCCCACCAGGGCATACAACAGTTATATCACATTGTCCTATCTGAAAAGATAAATGAACAGTCCTATGAAAGGTTCTACAGGAATCTATATGAAAAGGCTGGGTTTAGTCAAAGAGGGTCCGTTGACGAGAGTTCCAATATACCGTCAGGGGGACAGTACGGAGGTTTTTACTCTTTTTGATATACCTTGGAAGGTACAGTATCAACGGTGACTTGTGTCCTGGCACAGCAAGACCTGAACAATGTCAGCGCCGCGTTTCAGACACAGTCGAAGGGGAAAATGCAAGAGTGCAATGTGGTGAACCAAACACAGTAAAAAGATGATTTTAAGGATGCTTCTTATGAGTCAAACCTCTGTATTATTTTGTTTTAAAAAAATAAAAATCCCCAGCAGAGTCGCCAGATTGTGGATACCGGAAATCGGACCACTTCTCTTGTTTGAGATTGATTTTGATCAAAGAAAGAGAAAATATGTCTGTTGAAAACAGATACAGAGTCGCCACTTGGTCTTTAAGGAACCAAGAAACCTAATTTTGACTCACCCAAATGGATAAAGGGCACCGACCCTTCATAACCAAAGAACTTGGTTCGGGGTTTTGGTACGAGAGAGGAAGGAGCCTTTGTCACGACTAAAACACCCTCAACTCGCCCCGTCTTTCGACGGGCCTCAATTAGCATCCAAATAATCATCTTATACTATGTATGGTTCGACAATTAACACTATGATAGTATATTACATCACATAAGAAACTTGAAATGGAAGATCTAAAAATAAGATATCATTCATAAGATCTAAGTCAAATATCATATAATGTAAAGTGAAAGATCACACAAATAAACTTAGGAAAAATAGTCTAATCATGTATCAAATAATCAAGACTTCCTAATCTAAAGGGGGACATGAATTGTTCTTGAAACAAATAGTCAAAGAAAACAAGGATGCTTAGCAAGCTAGGATGATGCATGTTAATCTTTGAGAATAGAAGATCTCTCAATCCCCGGGACGGATGAGAAAGGATGATTAGGTCGAGGGGAGCATGAACGTGTGATCATGATCATTCCTTATAATCTTCTTAGATTAAGAGTTACAAAAACCCCAAATCTTGCATGAATCCAATGTATGTATCTAAAATGTGCAAAGGTTGTAGTGTGTTTTGTGTACATGGATTTCTAGAATGACTTAGAAGTCTAAAATGTGTATGAATGGACGGATGAAATCAATATGGGATATGTACAAATGTAGTATGAACTACTTCCTAAGATATGAACTAATTTGGAATGCATATAAGCATCAAATCAAAGAATGAAAGTTAAAATGTGCTTGCTGTGAATAGTGGATAGAACAGTAGCATCATCTTTGGAAATTTGAAAAGAGGGGTTAGGAATGTTTTCAATGCATGATTGTTTATGGAGATGTTCCTTATTGTGTCTAGACCACAACCCAAAAGGCCAATCTTGAATATCTATCACAGGTTGAGAGAAATCATATAAACAACACAGGTCACTCAGAAACAGAGTCCGTACTGTCGACTGAAATGTTAGAAAATCTTAGAAAATGAAAAAGAATGATCTAAGGGCCCATTTTATACAGAACGTTCCCTAAGACATTGAATTTTAAGGGAAAAATAAGTTAGGACCACCCCTTTTGGAAAAGGTTTCTGTAAAAGAGGTTGGAAGTGGACCTAGCTGCTGTGACGGCAAAATCAGAATGTTTGGAAGGAATATTGGGATCCAAATGGACCATTTCCAAGTACTTCCAAGTCAAACCAAAAATCATGGGTGTTCTCCAATGCGTTAGGAAGACTTTCCAAGTGGCCTTGCATCCATATGTTGAGTATTGAGTTCTAGAGAAATCTTTGAACTCAACTCACTCACTTTTTGACTCATTGTTTTGAAGATTTTGGAGAAAACAAAGTTTTGTTTCTTGAAACCAAATGAGAGGGATTGAGAGGGGTTTTGAAATAGATGTTTTGAAAGCACATTTTCAATACTCAATAAGGATTATAGCCACTTAAAATGTCAACATTAAACTCATCATCAAGAACCTCCAAGATTGTTGGAGAGATTTATTTTATTTAGAACATAACTTCAATACACTTCAAGAATACCTTGGAGGTATTGAAGTTATGATCATCATCTATCAAACATGTTTTTGAGGTCAAGAGCTACTATCCATAAGGATTCACTCACCCCAAACTTCATGTCATCATTTAGATGATGATGAACTAGTAAGTAAATAAAGAAAAATAAAAAGAAATGAGGTAAGAAGGGATGAACATATATATAAACAAGCAAGTAAATAGCAATCAATAGATGATAATCAATGTGATTTTGGACTTGTAGCTTGGTATTTCACTCATAGATTTTGACATTTGGACATGGAAGTAGCTTCCTATCTCATGAATGCTCAAGAATGAGGGTTGGAATGGACTTTGAATGTGAAGTATATAGAAGGATAATGGAAGAAAACAAGAATAAAACTCACTTTCTTATGGAAAATCAATGGGAGAAGCTCCCTTTCTTTCTTCTAAACCTATCTCTATCTCTCTTCTTCTCTACAACTTTTCAAGCTTTGAACTTGGCCCCCCCAAAATGAAGAACAATGGGGGGTTTATATAGGCCAATTTGGGGTGGTTTTGGGATTTTAGAAGTGTTCCCATTGGTCCCAAACAACTGTGAACATAAAACTATGTCGTTTTGGCTTTCAATTAATCAATTTGGACCCCCAAAAAAATTACAAAAATGGACTCTGCGAGGGTTGAGTGCCGCGGCGGCACTGCTCCTCAGAAGCCCAGAAAATTATGTTTAGGCCCCCAGAGGTTCCGGTATTCGTGAAAAGGCCCTATTTCGTCCGAAATTCACAAAAAATGCATACGAACTCCAAATCGAGGTTGTGATATACCGTTGGAAAGGTAATGGAGTCTACTTTACATAAAAAAAAGTTTGGGGATAGGTCACTTTGAAAAGTTTTGCGGTATTCGCGATAAAAGCCGATTTGATCGCCTTTTTCGCCTTCGGAAATTCATAATAAACTCGTTTTAAATCCAAAAATTATGAGCGATATACCGTCGGAAAGCTGTTGACCTCTAGTATCCATGAAAAATATTTGAAAATTGTTTCGGCGCCCCGGTTCCAAAGTCAAATTCTGGTCAAACTGGTCAAACCTGGGATTCCCGGGAAGTTCCGGAAACCTCCGGGAATTCCCGGGAGCTGATGTTTTTGCTCGATTTTCTTTTGGAACTTGTTTTAACCCCTTTTTCATGATTTAAAATGATTCCGGTGAATTTGGACGATTTTGGTCAAACTTGGTCAAACCTGGTCAAACCTTGGTCAAACCGGTCAACGGGGACTTTTCGGGAACTTCCGGGACTTCCGGGGGTCTCTAGGAGCTGATGATTTCATCTGATTTCTCTTAGAAACTCATTTTATCGCTTTCCGTATGATGTAGCATGTTTTCAGAACTTTGGAACCAAATCTGGGAGTTTTTGGGCTTTTAGGGGTCATTTTGGTCATTCTGAGCATTCTGAGAGATAGAGCTGACTTCCAGGAGTTCTTTTGAGTCTTTTACGATCATTGTGAACCACCAAGCTATGGGTCTCCTAAATCTGATAGCCGACAAAATGGGGTGTCTACACCAGACATTTTAAATGAACTTCTTCTTCCAAAACAAAAAAGAAAAAGAAAAAGAAAAAACAAATGAGGCTCGCTAGGATGAAAACCCGAAAGGGCGCCTAGGCAAAAGTTAGAGCAAAAATAAGATGCGTGTTGATTTCAAAATTTGAATCCTAGCCAGTCAAAATCATGAAGAGAATAAGAGAGAGTGGGGTAGAGAAAAGAAAGGAAAATCCAGAGAATAAATAAGATTGAGAATTCTTGAGCACTTCAAAGTACATCATTGGTACATGAATTATCCCAAGGCTTTGTGTTGTTCTCAACAAAGAAAAGAAATTGGAAACGAAAAGAGAGATTTGAAAGTATCAAGTAAATTTTTGTGAGAGACTCAATGGATAAGTGATAAGTGGACCTAAAACAATGCAGAAATATCTTTGAGAAAGATAAAGAGTGATTTGGAGGGCTGATATTACTTTGTGAGTATAATAGAGTATGATTAAAACACGATATATTATGAGAGTTGTAAAGATTGACTGGCTAGTGATAAGGTAAAAAGAATCAACCGCCACAAAACAAAAAAAAAAGGGAAGGAAGAAAAGAGGAAAAAGAAAAAAAATGCATAAAAGGGAAAAGTAGTTCATATTCCTGCTCAAAGGCTACCACAAGCAACCCATTTCGGAAAGAGCACTCATTGGACCCAAATGAAAACATGTCTTGAAAAGCCTACAAATTCTTGAAGCCTTATTCCTTCAAGACCTCCAGAGTCGCCGAACTACTTTGGACCTGATTCCCACTTGGGGATAAGTAGGCGAACTTTCCAAGGTTCTCGGTCTATAACCATTCCTAAACCAAAAGCATCACCCTTTGCACCTTTGGTTTCCTTCCTTCAGACTAGGGGCAAACTTGTGTTTGCCTGGAGCCATATATCTATTGCCAAACCAGGGGCAAACAAAGTTTGCCCATCAGTATTGGATTTCCCGCTTTAGCCCACTATATTCATGATGATTACCTTTAGGTTGGGAGTAAATGGACTAAAGGCATCCTGTACCATCATGTTCTCAAAACTCTTGGATGAGTCTATTTGCCCTTAAGACTAGGGGCAAACTTTGTCTGCCAAAAAAAAAAAAAACCCTCTATGCCAGTAGCAAGTTCTCAAGTAATTGAGTTTGTTTTGAAAGATTGAAATAGAGTGCCTTTCATTCTATAAGCTAAAGCATTAATTCGAAGCACATTCTAGATGGGCAAAGAATTTGCTAAATCAAAAAGGGGAAGTTTTCAAAGTTTTGATTTATCAGCAAAGCACTACCATTTGTAAGATGATGAATAAATGAAAGGTGAGATGATACATCATTCACGTTGATTCATAATAATACAGAATCTGAGTCAGTCGTCTTGTATAATTGGCTTTGTCAAGTCTGTTCTCCTTTGATGAGTCAATAAATGGTCTCCATTGTGTGGGTTTAAGATGATGAATAAACATTTGACAAGTCTCCATGAGCATCCCAAGAGCAATACGAGCAGAGGTTTCGAACACTATCACAACATGATGTTCAAGTGAAGATATGAGAAGAGTCCAAGACTAGGGGCAAAGGTGACTTCCCTCTTTTGACAGAATCGATGTGTTTTTTTTTCTAAAGGTCCGCAAATGCAAGAAAAAAACCATTCTATCAGCTCCGTTCAAATTCTTTGAGTCTCGTTTATCGACTCCTAATAAGTGGAATTCGAACTCCCAAATTTTGGAAATTTGAAAATTCATTGAGTCTAATTGACTCCTGATCTATCCAAATATGGTTGCCCCATTTTTGGGAGTGTAACAAATTTACATTCTCGGTTTTCACAACATATTTACGTTAACCCTCGATCCTCGTAACATATTTGCGTTGATCCTTTGTTTGAGAATGTAACATATTTCCACTCTCGATTCTCGCAACATATTTGCGTTAACCCTCGATCCTTGTAACATATTTGCGTTGATCCTTTGTTTGAGAATGTATCATATTTACACTCTCGGTTCTCGCAACATATTTGCCTTAACCCTCAGTCCTCGTAACATATTTGCGTTGATCCTTTGTTTGAGAATGTAACATATGTGCACTCTCGGTTCTCGCAACATATTTACATTAACCCTCGATCCTCGTAACATATTTGCGTTGATCCTTTGTTTGAGAGTGTAACATATTTGCACTCTCGGTTCTCGCAACATATTTGCGTTAACCCTCGATCCTCGTAACATATTTGCGTTGATCCTTTGTTTGAGAATGTAACATATTTGCACTCTCGGTTCTCGCAACATATTTGCGTTAACTCTCGATCCTCGTAACATATTTGCATTGATCCTTTGTTTGAGAATGTAACATATTTACACTCTCGGTTCTCGCAACATATTTGTGTTAACTCTCGATCCTCGTAACATATTTGCGTTGATCCTTTGTTTGAGAATGTAACATATTTGCACTCTCGGTTCTCGCAACATATTTGCGTTAACCCTCGATCCTCGTAACATATTTGCGTTGATCCTTTATTTGAGAATATAACATATTTGCACTCTCGGTTCTCGTAACATATTTGCCTTAACCCTCGATCCTTGTAACATATTTGCACTCTTGGTTCTCGCAACATATTTGCGTTAACCCTCGATCCTCGTAACATATTTGCGTTGATCTTTTGTTTGAGAATGTAACATATTTGCACTCTCGGTTCTCGCAACATATTTGCGTTAACCCTTGTTTTTGAGAATATAACAAATTTATATTCTCGGTCTTCGTAACAAATTTACGTCGATCCTTTTGATTGGGAATGTAACATATTTACATTCTCGATTTTCGCGTAATTTGCGTCAACTCTCATTTTGAAAATATAACAAACTTATATTCCTCATCCACGTAACAGATTTACGTCGATCCTCGAAATCAAATCAAGAGCATTTTCATAACCCCGTAGCAGATTTGCGTTGGTGATCTTCCAACACGTCGCATAAGGCGCGTCGCACGTAGGGAAGACATGATGAGCATGGCGCTTGTGTGACCAGGTCAATTTAGAAAATACCATTGCATGGCACCTACATCACGATAAGATAGGTGCATTCATCCGTATGTTTACTTGTGCTTGTGTATGTTTGGCTCCTGCCTGAACTACGTCTTGGTCTGATTCCTGAATGGATACGTAGGCAGCTCACCGTTGAGCACGACCAACGTGAACCGTTTTGAAGCCGTTTTTGCAACGCGTTTTGTTTTGCCTAAATTCGACAGTCTGGTCAAAGGCTTGTCTTCACACAGGCTTTGACATTCACTTATGAGACGCGTTACCCCCCAAGTTCTGTCAAAGAGGGGCAAACTGTAGACACCCCAATTTTGACCGATCGTCGAATTTAGGAGAGCGTCACCTCCACGTCCGATGAAGATAAGGACCGAAAAGATTCGAAGTATTCCAAGCTCTTTAGAAAGTTCTCTAAACGCGATAAAATTTCACAGAAAGAAGAAAATACCAGGTATTTAGGATAATTCAGGTATAAAACACCATTTTCGGAAAAGATTTTCAAAAATAAGTTTCTTTAAGAAAAAGGAACAAAGAAAAGACCTAAAAAGGGAAGTTCTGTAGAAAAACGGCACACGGCAGAATTCTGCGGCATTCAGTGAATGCCGAGCGGCACTGACTGAGTGCCGAACGGCATTCAGTGAGTGTCGGCCCGGCACTCACTAAGTGTCGCCGACATTTTCTGACTGCCGTTTGCTTTTAAAGTCCGTATTTTGTGGTACAATACGTATGTGTATGCGGATGAAAACAAAAATATGATAAAGTAAGGTTGACGAAAATACGGCAATTAATAATTTTCTGCGGCACTCACTGAGAGCCGCGCGGCAGTCACGGAATGCCGCAACGGCAGTCGCGGAGTGCCGCGGCGGCAGCCACGGATTGCCACGAATAACTTTTGAATGCCGCCCTGGGCAGCAGTCTGTCTAATTTCAGGAAGTACGTATTGTACCACCAAATAGGATGATTACACCTGTCTTTTACTCCGAATTCACTGAAAATACTTGGTAATTTTTGTCTATAAAAAGAGGGAGGATCTTCCTTGAGGGGGGACCCGAGAAAAAAATATTGGGGGATTTTGAGAGGAGTTTAGGAGAACTTTTGAAAGAAGAACATTTGGGTAGAAGAGAGAACATTGGGAGGAGAGTTTAAAGAAGAGCATGGAAGACCTTCAAAATATAGAAGTTTGAGGATAGTTGGAGGTGATGCTCTACTCTTGTTAGTTTACTTTTATGGATTTAGAGCACTTGCTCTCTTAGTTTCCTTGATTTCATTTCCTTTTTTTGTTTGTATTCAATATCTCTCTTGAAAGCTCTTGAGTTTGATCTTTTGAATCTCATGTGAGCTTATGCTTCACATAGGAGTCAAAGTTTGATCATCAATCCACTTTGTAAACAAATAGATGGATCTAAGTCCATATTCATGACTTGGATTCTCTAACTTGGAATTTCATGGGGTCTTCTCTATATCCTCTTGAAGTTCATGAGCTAGTTCTTTGATTCTTCTTCTCTTTTTCTTGTTTATGTTCTTCTCTTGAGACTCTTGGGGATCTTCCATATCTCACTTGAATCTCATGAGTTTGATCTTTTAGTCTCATGTAAGTTTATGATTCACATGAGATTTAAAGTTGATCATCATTTTTGTAAGAACAAGTAGATGAATCCAAACCCCTACCATGGTTTGGGTCCTCTAAGCTTGAGTTTTCATGGAGTCTCCTTATATTCCTTGAAAACTCATAAGTTTTAGTCATGTCTTGATCTCCAATGACCATCAAATGGTAGGAGAAGTGGTTTGGTTTAAACCCAACTTCATGGTTTAATAGTTGGGGTTAACAAATAAAAGTTGAACTTGACAAATGAAAACAGTGTGTTCACAAACTGTTTTTGATCAAAGATTTTTGGTTCGAAATCTAACCGTTGGAATCAAGTGAAACCAACGGGAAAGTGTCTATAACTCAAAGTTCTACCACTGTAATTTTAGTTTTAAAGAGATTTCATGTTTAAAATGGTTTGGTCATGAGTTTTGTGAAGTAACAACAATCTGTCCAGAGTTTCAGCACAGTGACACTCTTTTGAAATAAGTAAACCAATGCTTTAATAAATTGCTTGTGACCCAAAATAATTTTTTCTAAGTAGATTAATGTGTTAGGAAGTCACCCTAGAAAGAACAAAGTATTTCTGATCTTTTTGCTATTTTTAAAAAATCAAACAATATCTCTGGACAGAGAGTTGTACATCTCTGAGTGATGTCTGGTGTTTGTCCTTTTCCCAGAGATCTAACCGTTGCAACTTTGATTTTCTTTTTGATTTGGAAACTAGACTCATAGAGGCATCTTGTGTCCAAAATTCACCGACATCAAACCATGGGAAGCATGCTTTTTCTTTTTTTAAAGTTATGGTCTGCTCTCTGCAATTTTCAGAATTTTATGACACATTTGACCAACTTTGTAAATAATGGCCCAAATGATTCTCCTATGACTTAGGGCTTAAACCATATCTTAATAACAATTAATTAGGCTTAAATCCAGAGGCTAAGTGATCCAAATTAGTGAATAAATCCATGTCTTATCCTTGTTCATATTCATTCATGTACATTAATGCTTATAATTAGAACTAGTAATTGAATAAAGTTAGATTTCATGCTTGATAGGTTTAAGCTAGAAATTTAGGATTGTTATTTCTAATTTCACATCTTGTATATCATATGGACTAACATTTTGTTTTGTAGCGCTATTAAGGTATGATCTCTAGGACCCTCTTTGATTTATTTTAATTTCTTGATTTTATTGATTTTTCAACCTCATGCGCGACACATTAGAATTAGGATCTTGCCTTACATGTATATGTGATTAGAGACTCTTTTTTAGGATTTTGTTTTATTTGTATGCATTGCACGTTTAATATCGCTGCCGGATCCCGGGTAAGTTCTCTAGTTCCCTATTTGCATATCATATTGTTTGCTACTTGAATTATGTGATTTTTGAATGATATTTTATTAATTGCAATTTTACACCCCTTTAGACATGCTCTTGTAATGTATATCTATACGTATGTATAAATTAATAATTCAATTAAAAGGATGTTGAGTAGAGGCCTATCGCGAGACAGGATGAGAAGGGGTGTTTTAGTCCGATGGGCTCCTTCCCTTCTCATTCCATAATCCCCGGACCTAGTTAATCTCTGGTTTCCAAAAGATCGGTTTGCTTTTAAATGGTTTCTTAATTATCCTTTTAAAAATTAAGTGGCGACTCATTTGTTTTGAATTTGATTTTGAGAAAGTATTTTAAAATAAAAAGCTGTGGGTAAGAAAAATGCGATATCCACAGTGAGTCAAATTAGGTTTCTTGGTTCCTTAAAGACCAAGTGGCAACTCTATATCTGTTTTCAACAGACCCTACCATTTTTTTTTTCCTTTTCGAAACAAATTTCAAAACAAAAAAGAAGTGGAATTCCGCGTGTCCACATACACATCTTAGTGGGATTTGATTATGTTGATATTGTTGGTTGATAAGTTTGATGGTTGGTATGTGTATTTCTTTGCAGGGGCTGCTGAAAGGGACTTTGTTGATAATCATAAGTGCTGATAAAGTCCCTATTTAAAGTAGCGAGTTCCATGGCATTGAAGTTGCTACTTCAAGTAGCAATTTTTGATTGAAATCGTTACTTGATGTAACGATTTATTATTGGAATTATTTCGTATTAAGTCACTATTTGAAGTAGCGGCTTCTAAGAAAGTGATGAGTTTGAGAAATAAGTTGAAACAGTAATGGGTCAGGGACATAATCACCCCATTTTAATGCTTTGAGTAAAATATTCCATTTAGTTTTGCCTCACTACTCTAAATCAATATAGATTCCCGTCCAACAATATACAAGAACACGTGTGATGCCTCAAAAACCTCCCAAAGGTACCTTTATATAACAAACACCCAACTTGTCTACATCCAACAAGATACGCAACAAAATTACAAGGACCTGCTCTTTTACAACTAAATAACTCCTGAAAGTGCAAGATATTAGAATCGTTATGCTTATGTGTTTTTAATAGAGATAATATATGAATTGTTAAAATTTGGAAATTTTTTGGAATTTATCATATTTTCGAATTGAAAGTATTTTGGAATTTTCGGATTGATATTTGGAAATCTCAGAGCCATTCCAATTCCTGTCCAATTTTGTTTTTTTGGAATTTTTCAGAATTTGAAATTGCGGAAAGCGTAATTACTTTTATGTTTCCAAATTGAAATTAGTTGGATCGGAATCGATTGGAGTCGAAATTTTTGTTCTAATTTGCAACCCTAAATAAGCATAACGAGGTAAGACAATGCAAGGAGGGGGTTGAGTTCAAAATTTGGAAAGCGTAATTACTTTTATGTTTCCAAATTGAAATTAGTTAGATCGGAATTGATTGGAGTCGAAATTTTTGTTCTAATTTGCAATCCTAAATAAGCATAACGACGTAAGACAATGCAAGGAGGGGGTTGAGTTCAAAATTTTCGAAGCCAATGAACAAAATCAGAATTCTGTTTTCTATTTTTTGTTTTTGTTTACTGCAACAAATTGAGATGCTAATTTCTCTTATTACAAGATAATAGTAAACTTTCAGTACCAACTGAGACATCGTTCAAGTAACAAAGAGTTTGGCTTTTAAATCCCCTTCAAGGTATTCGTTCAAAGTTCAAACCTCTCCGTTTCCCATGACATAAAAAAAAATAATAAACAAAGAAGGAAGAAGTAAACTTTCATTGGTATCTTTGTATATATTATTTTTAAGGTATTAGATGCAACATGACATAATAGCATTTTTTTTTTCACATAATGTTTTATTATTATTTTTTTTTTTAAATAATGATATCATCATAAATCTCTGAAATATAATTATTCAAGAGTGCAGTTTTGCTCACCCCAAAATTGTTCACTCATTGCTCACCAAACTCTCTTATTGGCTAATACAGTAGAACTCATGACTTTTTACCATTAATTAATTATTATTTAATCCTAAGTCCCACTGCATTAACCAATAAGAGAGTAGAGAGTTGGGTAAGTAATTAGTGAGTAATTTTGGGATGAGCAAAAATACATTCATTATTCAATTATATGTTAATAAAACTAATGGTACCTTTTATATTCATTTCCTTTTCATATAATTTTCTAATGTGTTAAATTTAAATTTGTGATTCAAATTTGTGCTTAAAACTTACAAGTTACAATATTGAGATGCAATGTTCAAGGTTCAATTTAGCCTAGGGGAGGCCCTTCTGAGAAAAAGCAAAAGATGAAAGTAGCTCCATCATGATTCATTCGAGAAGAGCAACTCTTATTAATAGTTTGATATTATTCACTTTTGGTGGGTCCGTTCCTGAAAAAAATAAAGCTATCAAGCACATGATAAAAGTTTCTTTTTCTTTCCCATTTCCTTTTTCCCTTCCATCGAGAAGAAATAGATGCAATTTCCAAACAGCTAATCCATTGCATGATGGGGTATATAAATTAATTATTTACACAACAAAAGTGGATAGGGGTAAGAGAACTCAGCAATCATATAACTGCGATGGCGTTCATATATATATATATAGATATATAGGGGTCAGACTCTCTAATGTACTGGGTGAGTGCACTTAATCTAAAAACTTTGTGGGTCAATGGAGTTGGATGGAACGCAGGTCAGTGTGGCGGCTCACGGGTTTTTAAGCTTAAATGTCCAATGTACTCGTCCAATGCACTAAAAAATCTTTCCCTATGTATATATATGTATACACACCAATATATAGGGAGAGAAATGTTAACCTACTTCATTTCTAAACTTACACACATTTGAATTGACATCCTACTACGTTAAAGAGACCGTACAAAAGTAATTTTATTATGAATCTGAAAAATTTTACTGTGTACCCCCGTTACAATGAGTTGGCAAACATTTTTCTTGTTCATTAAAAATTAAATATAATGCTATTCTACATCCTTAACGGAATAGGATAAAATATGTCATTTTGGCTCCTCTTTGTAAAAAATTTTGTACTCTAGATCTAATGCAAGAGCCAAATAGATTTAGCTAGTTTGGATTGTTTGATGGAGAAAGAAAGACAGGGTAGCCATATTTAGTTGAAGGAGCTAACCATTGAAGTGTCATTAAGAAAATGTTTACTATATATTCGTAACTGGGGTATATCAAAATACATTAATTAACTTGTAACACTTTAGTAATTTTTCTTTGATACTTTTGGTTAATGTTAAGACACTATCAATTCACACTTGTGTCCATATATGTCATACATACATACATACTTGTACATATTGATATGTCCAGAAATATCTTGTAATTACCTAACCGCCACGTGTTCAGCTAATGACCCGGGGAAGACAGATTTGAGGCATGGAGCCCACGCTCCCGAGGGATGCTGCAGTTGCCACCCGAGATACTCGGGCGGTCGTAGTGGGGCCCCGAGGATCACGGCATCAATCACGTTTCCCCTCAATTCGTTACACAGCTGTCGCTCTATCAAGAGAATTAGTGGTTTCCTTAACTGCTTAGGAAACTCACCAAATATTGGGCAAATCTATTGTGATTAGATTAGGCTTCCTAATCTAGTGAAACTTACCATGTAAAGGTGGACTCTTACACTTATAAAAGAGCCCACCTACCCTCTCAAAAGGGATCCGAGTATCAACTCTCTAAGCAGATACACCTTAGAGAAATCACCAACATACACGCATACACCCGGCTGGTATTACTGGTAGTGCCGCCCCACTTTGTTGGCTCACCAGGCCGCCGGTGATCTGCTAGTGAACGCGCATAGACGCAACAGTGGACGTAGGTCACCTCATTAACGGGGCCGAACCACACACAAACCTTCTATGATTTCATTTTCTTCTTAGAATTGCCCTCACCAGTTTTCGGCATCATCAGTTTGGCGCCGTCTGTGGGAATCGACACGATTTCCTTGTTAACAAAAATCTTTGACTGATCAACATGCCAAAGAAGAAGGGCAAGAAGACCGCCGATTCAACCGGTCAGGAGGACCTACAGATCGAGACGCGGGCGACCTCCATGACCTCCGACCAGGTCGCAGTAGCGCTGGAGCGGCTCTTGGAAGGCCAGCTCCGGACACAACAGCAAATAGATGCGCTCATAGCCCATAATGAAAAAGTGGTCGAGGACTACGAGAAAAGCCCTTCGTCGGAGAAGCGGCCTGAAAAGAGCACTCCCAGTCAGAGGCCCGAAAGGAGCGCTCCCAGCAAGAAGCCTGCCCGGACGCACGGAAAGACTAGGTCCGCCCCAGGGTCCCAACTAAACCGGGAAAGCCGGGCAGAGGGGGAGCGCAGCCAGCCTGCCAAGCGCCCACAGGAAGGACCTCGGTATGTCCCTCGCCGAGCGCGACGAGTAGAGGATGCCCGGATCCTCATCGAGCGGCGGCGAGCTGCAAGGGGAGAAGCACCCGGACGAAAGGTCAGGGAACCGGTCGACGATCCGCCCGCCCTAAGCCGGGATGATCTCAGGCACAGGCTATCCCGGACTCGTAGCCGAGTGCTATCCCCAAGATCGACGCGCTTCGAGGACGAGGCATCATCGTCCGATCCAACCTACTACTCAGGTGCAGAGAGAAGGATCGGGCGTACTGATGTCAAGGCCCAGGTCGAGGAGCTGCAGCAGCAGATTGAGAGGCTGAACCGCAAGACCGGCCACGACCTCACTAATATAGAAACGGAGTCACCCTACACTGCCCGGGTGACACAGTTCCCGATTCCGCGGAAGTTCAAACCCCCTCATCTCAGCTCATACGACGGCAAGGGGAGTCCAGTGGACCACATCCGCACCTATAAGGCGCAGATGGCACTGGTCACTACCACGGACGAGTTGCTATGCCTGGCATTCCCCAGTACTTTAAAGGGATCAGCCGCGCAATGGTTCCATGCTCTGAAACCGCGGACGGTTGACGATTTCAAGACCCTCGGCAAACTCTTCATTAGTCAGTTTGTCGGGATGCTGGACCGGTCGCAGCCAGACACCCAGCTGCTGGCTGTCAAGCAGCAAAGGGGGGAATCTTTGAGGGAGTACGTAGATCGTTTCAACCAGCAGAGGCTTTTGATTCGCAACCTCAATGAGACCGCCGCTATCATGGCTTTCTGCTCAGGAGTTCAGCACACCAAGGTGGCCACGTCCTTTCATCGCAATCGACCGGCAACCCTGGTGGAACTCTCGGAAAGAGTAGGGAAGTACATAGACACCGAAGAATTCCTGAAGGCGAAGCGCGCCAGCCAGACGGGAGACGAGTCCCCGAAGGCAAAGCGCAAACGCGAGGGATTTGAGAAAGGTCCGGAAAAGAAGCCAAAGCAAGACCAAAGAGAGGCTAGGGGTCAGCCCCCAACAGCTTTTACACCTCTTTCCCGACCCATACATGAGGTGATGGCCGCCGCAGAGGCGCAGAGGTTGCTTCCGCAGCCTACCAAGCTCAGAGCCCCTCCCGGCAAGAGGAATCGGGAGAAGTTCTGCCGTTATCACAAGGATCACGGCCATGAAACGGAGGATTGCTTCAAACTGAAAATAGCAATCGAAAAGTTGATCGAGCAGGGCCATCTTGCCGAGTTTGTCACAGTGGACAGACAGCCCCGACAGGATGCCCGGGCTCCCGGTCAGCCTCCTCCACTGCTCGGCCACATCAACGTGATCTCCGGAGGAACATCTGGCGGAGGTGATTCACAGTCGGCACGGAAGAGGCATGCCCGAGCATCCCGAGCGGATGTATGGCAGGTCCAATCCACCGGCCCCTCACCAACTGACGTCCTGACGTTCTCATCCGATGATATACATGGCCTCCACTGCCCCCACGACGACCCGCTGGTAGTGACACTGTCTATAGCAAACTACATGGTCCAGAGGGTACTAGTCGACACGGGCAGTTCGTCGGATATAATGTTCGCAGCGGCATTCGACCAACTCGGGGTCGATAGAGATCGGCTCCGGCCAGTCGCTACTCCCCTGGTTGGATTCAACGGCTCTAGCACCCAACCGCTCGGCACGATCGAACTCCCGGTACTCATGGGGACCTATCCACAACAGGTTTCCCTGCTCACCAATTTCGTGATAGTGGATGCCCCATCGGCCTACAACGTCATCCTTGGGAGGCCGACCCTCAACAGAGCACGAGCAGTTGTCTCCACATACAGCCTAACCGTAAAATTCCCGACTCCTCAGGGACCGGGATGCTTGCGAGGAGACCAGACCACGGCTCGGAGTTGTTATGTTAGCTCGTTGCGACGGGGGGCAATCACCGAGACTCTGAATGTCCAAGAAATGGATCCCCGGGACCCGAGGGACATGATAGGGCCGATGGAAGAATTGGAGCAAGTTGTGCTGGACCCGGAGCACCCGGATCGGACGATCAACGTAGGCGCGCTGCTGGAGCCTGCCTTGAAAGAAAAATTGGTCCAGTTCCTGAAGCAAAACCAGGATGTCTTTGCGTGGAGTCATAAGGACATGCCCGGGATTGATCCCCGAGTGATGTCCCATCACCTCAATGTTAGCCCAGACTGCCGTCCGGTAAAGCAGAAGAGAAGGGGCATGGCGTCCGAAAGGCAAAAAGCTGTAAGTGAGGAGGTAGAGAAGCTATTAAAAGCTGGCTCCATCCGGGAGGTCCACTACCCCGACTGGCTAGCCAACGTTGTTCTGGTCAAGAAGAGCAATGGTAAATGGAGGTTGTGTGTGGACTTCACTGACCTCAACAAGGCCTGCCCCAAGGACTGTTATCCGCTGCCCAGGATAGACCTCCTCGTCGATTCAACGGCAGGCCACTCACTCCTCTCGTTCATGGACGCCTACTCCGGGTACAATCAGATCAGCATGTACCCCGAAGATGAAGAGAAGACGGCGTTCATCACCGACCAAGGCACGTACTGTTACAGGGTCATGCCCTTCGGCCTTAAGAACGCCGGGGCTACATACCAGCGCTTGGTCAACTTCATGTTCAAAGATCTTATCGGAACGTCCATGGAGGTATACGTGGACGATCTCCTGGTCAAGAGCCGAGATGAACACGATCACCTGGAGCATCTGGCCGGGGCCTTCAGCATTTTGAGAAAATTTAGGATGAGGTTGAACCCGGCCAAGTGCACCTTTGGGGTCTCATCCGGGAAGTTCCTCGGTCATCTGGTCAGCAGACGGGGAATAGAGGCAAACCCTGACAAAATCCAGGCCATCATCAACATGCGGTCACCCAAGTCAACTAAGGAAGTTCAGAGCTTAGCCGGACGGGTGGCCGCACTGAATAGATTCGTTTCCAGAGCAACTGACCGTTGCCTACCATTCTTCAAAATTCTCCGTAAAGCTTTTCAATGGTCAGAGGAGTGCGAGGAGGCGTTCCAGGAACTCAAGAGATACCTGACCTCTCCGCCTCTATTGTCGACACCTACAGTCGGAGAAGAACTGTTCCTGTACTTGGCGGTGTCGCCATCGGCAGTCAGCTCAGCACTTGTCCGGGAAGAGCACGGGATACAGTTCCCAGTGTATTACACCAGCCGAGCACTGCAAGGCGCGGAAAGCCGGTACTCCCGCATCGAGAAACTGGCCTTCGCCCTCGTTACATCGGCCCGAAGGCTCCGCCCGTACTTCCAGGCCCATGCCATCGTAGTACTGACAGACCAACCCCTCCGCAGAATCCTCTCTCGACCGGACACATCCGGAAGGCTCGTCAAGTGGGCTTTGGAACTGGAGGAGTTTGAGGTAACTTATAGACCGCGGACGGCCATCAAGGGACAAGCCGTCGCAGATTTCTTGGTCGAGTTTACGTATCCAGAAGACCCGATAGAAGAACTCGAGCCTCCGGCCTTACCGCCCGGATTGCTCGCCGGCATCCCCACATGGATACTGCATGTCGATGGCTCTTCCAACCGGCAGGGCAGTGGGGCCGGAATTATCCTGACCACCCCCGAGGGCATCCAGCTCGAATATGCTTTGAGATTCGGGTTTCGTGCCTCCAACAACGAGGCCGAGTACGAAGCCCTCCTGGTTGGGCTGCAATTAGCCGTTTCGATGAGCGCACAACAGGTCGAGAGCTACAGCGACTCCCAGCTCGTGGTCAATCAAGTAAACCAAGAATACGAAGCACGGGAAGATAGCATGATGGCCTACCTAGCACTCGTCCGAACAGCGTCCAAACAACTCCAAGGCTTTTCCATCACTCGAATACCCAGAGAAGAGAACACCAGGGCTGACCGGCTCGCCCGCCTCGCATCGTCGGCTGAGTCAGACTTGCCCGGGATAAGGATACAATTCCTACCCGAGCCAAGTGTGATCAACTCAGAAGGCATGGAGGTCGACCCGGTCACTCTGGGACCCAGCTGGATGGATCCGATCATGACTTTCTTGACGACAGGAAGGCTACCGGACGAGAAAGAGGAAGCAAGACGGGTCAAGTACCGAGCAGCACGATATCATGTCCTAGACGGTGTCCTTTATAAAAGGGGGTTCACCATCCCGTACCTTCGTTGTGTCCATCCCACGCAAGTTCAAGCAATACTGTACGAAATTCACGAAGGCGTGTGCGGGAACCACGTAGGGAGTCGGACACTCTCAAGAAAGGCCCTACTACAGGGGTACTACTGGCCAACCATGGCTCGGGATTCGCAGGAGTACGTTCGAAGGTGTGACAAGTGCCAACGGTACTCTCCCATGATAAACCAACCAGGAGAACTTCAGACACCGGTCCTAAGCCCTTGGCCATTCGCCAAATGGGGAATTGACATCGTTGGTCCCTTGCCAACGGGGAAGGGGCAGGTCAAGTTTGCTGTGATAGCCGTGGACTACTTCACAAAGTGGGCGGAGGCCGAGCCCCTGGCAACAATAACCGAGAGAAAGATGGAACATTTTGTGGAAAGAAATATTCTTAGCAGGTTCGGTATTCCGCGAGTCCTGATTAGCGACAATGGAAGACAGTTTGATACACCCGTCTTTAGACAGTTCTGCTCGGACTATGGAATATTGAACCACTACTCTTCTCCTGAGCACCCACAAGCTAATGGTCAGGCCGAAGTAACCAACCGTACGATTTTGCAGTCGATTAAGACGAGGCTCGAAGGTGCTAAAGGCCTGTGGGCCGACAAACTCCCAGCCCTTCTGTGGGCCTACCGTACCACACCCCGGGCGGCAACAGGCGAAACCCCCTTTTCCTTGACTTATGGTTTTGAGGCGGTAGTCCCCACGGAGCTCGGGCTACCCACATACCGGGTGGCCACCTTCACTGACCCAGATAATGGAGAGGCCCTCAGGACGGAACTAGACCTGGTCGAGGAGAAAAGAGACCAAGCCTATCTCAAGGTGGCAGCTTACAAGCAAAGGGTCTCACGGTATTACAATAGTAAGGTGAAGCATCGTAGTTTCCAGGTTGGGGACCTTGTTCTTAAAGCAGTGAACCAGTCAACCCGAGTCCCAAGCCATGGGAAGTTGGGAGCAAACTGGGAAGGACCATATACAGTCACTCGGGTTAACCGACCAGGAACCTATTGGCTACAAAGTATGGATGGGCACGACCTCAGCCACCCCTGGAACGTGCAACATCTCCGCAAGTACTATCAGTAGCACATTGCTACGGGAGTCTAGTGTTATGAGGAGAATTCTTTTTCTACGTAGCCTTGATAGGACAATTGTTACAGATTGTTATTTTTTGAATAAAATGGAAAGTTTGCTTTGAAAAATTATTCCCTTCGGTACATCAGGCTTACCCAAAAGACCTCGGGCCTAACCCTGAGGCACCAAAAGACCTCGGGCCTAACCCCGAGGCACCAACAGACCTCGGGCCTAACCCCGAGGCACCAAAAGGACCCTGCAACCACCCATGTTCCAGGTCGGTTTCCTATGGTGGATCCCCAACACGCCCCCTCCTTAACAAGAGCCCTGGGGGCAAAAGGGTCCTCCAACTAAACAGGAAATTAACTCAAGCTATGCTTAGGTCCAGCCGACGATGGGGCCAAACCCCTAGGTGGCCAGCGATGGCAAGCTTCAAAAGGACCCTGCAACCACCCATGTTCCAGGTCGGTTTCCTATGGTCGATCCCCAACACGCCCCCTCCTTAACAGGAGCCCTGGGGGCAAGAGGGTCCCATACCTAAACAGGAAATTATCTAAAGTTTCGCCTAGGTCCAGCCAGCGATGGGGGCCAAAACCCCTAGGTGGCCAACGATGGCAAGCTTCAAATGCTCCTGCAACCACCCATGTTCCAGGTCGGTTCCCTACGGCCATTCAGTCCCGTACACCCGCACTCCTGCCTTTGCAAAATGCTTGGGGGGCAGGGGACAGGAGGACAAAAGGGTAACGCTAAGGCCAAAACAGGGAATTTTATCATTCGACTAGGTGTTCTGTGGGTTACGGTCCTAAAGCATTTGCTAAGGCAGATGTTAGGTTGGCCAAGGCCGTACGGATACTAGCAAAAGTTAAAAGCACAGTACAACAAAATTAACGGAAGGATAACCTCAAGGGCCTTTTCATTAATTAAAATGAGTGTACAGAGCTTGGGGGGCAATTGTAGTAGCCTCCCCGAAAAATAAAAGTCTACAAACGACAAAAGCAAATAAGCAGGAAGGAAAGACAGGGAAGTCAGTTTTCCGCATTAATCACGTTCTCGGTCTCCCCGGCCTGTTCCCCCGGAATGGTAAGTCCCTCCTCCGCTAAGCCTCCCTCCGGGGTAAGCTCGGTGGCCTCAGCAACGACCACAGGATCTCCAACGGCCGCAAGCCCCTCGCCAGCAGCTGGAGCTTCACCGAGTCCGGGATCCTCACCGATGTCCCAGTAATCCGAGTCAATCCCCGCGTAGGCCGAGAGAATCCACTCGGGGTGGTCCCGAGCTACCCGCCGCTTCAGATCCTCATAACCTTGGAAGAAGCCATCGTCAAAAGCTCCTTCCAAGGCCTCTGCGGAAGGCGCCTCGGTCATCGCTTTAGCCTGGGCCTCGGCTGCCGCGATAAGGGCCCGGGAAGTTTCCAGTTCGGCCAAAGCCGCTGCCAGGTTCGCCTGAGCCGCCCCTAAGCTCAAGGCCAGCGACTTCGTCTTGCTCGTCTCCACGGCCAGGGCAGCTTTTGCTACCTGCAGCTCTTTCCGTTCCTCCGAAAGGGCGGCTTCAGCGGCGCCCACCTTCGCGGCCAGGGATGAGTGGACGGATTCAGACCCCGCAGCTATGCAGCCAACCTACGGCAGGAGAACACACATCGGTTAAACAAGTAACAAGTGCAGGGCAAGTCCGCGTTTAAACAAAAAGAAGCAGAACACTCACCAGGTGGGAGACGCTGTATAGCCATCCTTGGATCCCTTGGGGGGTTAGCTCGGCACACGCTGTCACCTGGCTTGGCGCGAGGCAGGGCCTGAGTCTCTCCCGGGCCTCATCATGCCCGCCCGGGGGCAAACCCGATGGAACATCAGCCCTGGGCACGGGCTCTTCAACAGCCGGCCTGGGGGGAACCGATGTCCCTACGGGACTTGGACGGGTATTGGTCCCGTGGCGAATGCGCCTGAGTGGGCGGTCGCCGCCTGGAACCTCGATGGCCGGCCTCTTTCCTTGGGCGATTGCCACCCGAGCGGCAGCAGTGGCGATAGCGGCGACCTGTCTCTCCCGCAGCTGATCCAAGTTGCGTTTGGGAGCCATTTCTGTAGAGACAAAGATCGTACGATCAAAGGTGCAAGGGGCAGAAATAGTACAAGTACATGTTACTGGCACACTTACCAGGGATGATGGGTGTAGAGCTGGAGGCCGGAATAGGCGGCTTAGGGGAATATTTAGCGATGAGCCCTCCCGACCGGGACAGCACGTTCCAGATGCTGACGGGCAACTTCGCTAGCTTCAAGATCCTGGCCTGGCACGCCTCAGAAATTTCTGGGGGTTTAGTTGAGCCCGCTGTGAAAAAAAAAAAAAAAGAAAAAGAAAACTGGTCAACAATCCACTGTGTTCCGGATAGTTCGAGATAGCAGATAAGGACGGAAGGGCGGTCTTACCCTTCAACTCCCTGGCCCAGGATGTCTTCAGCTGGCTCCCCGGAGCCATGTCACAGAGATGAAGGGTAGACACCTGGAAGAATTTTCCCTTCCACCCTTTATTGTTACTAGGGCAATTGTCAATGATTTTCCTGCCCGGACGGGCGGAGAACGAGAAAAACCCCAACTCATTATGCACAGGGAATGGCCGGTAAGCCCAAAGGAACTCCTGTAGGGTAAGATCATACCCGAATGCCTGGGGCCACAATGATATACACCCCATCAAGAACCTCCACCCGTTGGGAGCCAACTGGCCGGGAGCGATGTCCAGAAAAATCAATATGTCCCGAGCCACCGGGTGAAGCGGAAGTCGGAGGCCCGCCATCATAGCGTCCTCAAACAGGGTGACAAACCCTGACTGATATAGGTGCGCGCCGCCGGAATTCACGGCTAGGGCGCAACCGTCAGGAAGGGAATACCTCTCCCTAATCCGGCGAAAGTCTCCAGAGTGAAGAACGGAAGAGGTGGACTCACAAGCGAAGACCATGCGGTCGGTCCCCTCAGGCAGCTCGTCGCCTAATCCCCTCGAAACGGAGGCGACAGGGGCCTCCTCAGAAGACTGACTACTGGACAGGCGAATGGGGATCCAGGCCCCGCTTTGGTGGTCGGACGGGGATTCCGGGAGCTGGCCTTGGCTAGCACCCGGGGACCCCGACTGGTACTGCTCACTCTCCGATCTCGACGCGGAATTGAAGCCGGAGTGCTCCATCTCTGGTCCTCCGGCAGGAAGGAACCGACGCAAAGGACGACTCGCGAAGGGATCGAAAACCCCGAGCCTGATATACAGGGGGGGCAGGGTTACTAACCTGAATGGTAGCAAGTAGATGCTCCGCAACACCAGGTAGCACTCTCTCAGAACCACGCAAGGAACACCCGTCCGGTTCAAGTGAGTTAGGGTTCCACCTGACTCGAAAAACGCTACGAATCTGAGAAGGAAGAAATCCCACTCCCGCTCAAACCCCACAAGGTTCGTTCTCTCCAGTTTCGCTTTGAAAGGAAAAAGGAACAGGGAAGAGAAAAAAGAAAGATCAGAGACAAGAGAATCAGGAGGGTGCGCAGGAGGTGGGGCGAGTGCTCCTTATATAAAAGACCTCGAACGGCCCAGATCAGAACAGATCCAGCGGTCCAGAAAATATCCCGCCCAAAACCGTAGCTTCGGTCACGTGGGGGGTCGCCTCAAAAGGCGCGCGCATTAAGTACACGTAAAGACGTTTCTGTTGGCTTCTGAACGGTTTGGTTACGCCCACGTCTCCATTCGTTAGGATCTAACCTGACCAACGGTTGGTTGACGCGTGGAAGCAGCGGTCCAGGCCCGAGCAACCATAGCCCGGGCGCATTTGCGAGCCGGTCGGGAATTAACCTCACAGAGTTGTACAGAATTGATACACAGTTCAAGGGACTTAATGAAGGAAAAAGATGGCCTCAGGGACCTTTTTATTGCTATAAAAGGAAAACTGTACAAAGACGGGAGCAATTACAGTAGCCTTCCCGGAAGAAAATAAAAAGAAGAAGAAGGAAAAATGTACATATGTGTGTAAACAAAAATGCCCTTAAGGTCTTTGGCCCTTCAAAGCCTTGACCTCCTCTTCCAGGGCAGCCACCTTCGCCGTCAGCCCCTCTACGGCCAGCTCCAAGGCGTGGACATCCACCCCCCGCAGGGCGGAATCCATCTGCAGCTCGGCGCCCATCTTCTCCACCGCCTGCAAGCGTTCTTCCATGTTCACGAGAGAGAAATCCGACCATGAGCCCGGCATGCGGGGGCCGGTGAATATTTCCGGTCGGCTCCTCTTCGGTGGGGGCTGAGGCTCTTCTTCGACCTCTCTCTCCTTGCCCTTTCTGGACGGGCCCGGAGGCGGGCTTACATCCTCAGATGAGGAGGAGTCATTGCTGGTGGACAAGGTGACCGGCCCCTCGGGTTGGCCCGTCCTACTGGCCGGGCGCGCCCCGGTCGCCATCGACCGGGTATAGCGGCGCGATCCAGATGCCGCAGCGGCAGCGGTTGCAGAAGATGATCCGACGCCCGAATTCTCCGCAGGTCTCCCTTTCAAGTAGGAGAACGACATACCGGCCTCGATGGCTTGGTCGAAAGCCTCCATGTCATCTTCGGACGGGACGACTCCACGAAGGGCGGTGAAGGCCTGTTTGCAGTGATCGGGATTATAACCCGCAGGAGGGCAGAGACCGTCATTCTCCAACCAGTTACCAGCAACCAGCACCCAAGGGTACCATTGCCAGTTCTTGTTTGGGAAGTCTAGACCTCGGACAAGGTCTTTTCCCTCAGTCTTAGGGCGGAAGTAGGGGCCTCTGTTGTCAATGCCCAGTATGTAACACCTCGCAACGTTGGCAGCCCGGAGAAACAACCCCAGTCGCTCGTTCAGCGCCGAAATTCCCCATAAGAGGCGGGCAACGTTTGGTCGGCATTTGTGTAGTGGAATCTGCAAACCCTGAAGAAGGTCGCAGAAGGAGACCGGCAGAGGAAAGCGTAATCCCACGATCAGCAGCAGATAGCTGCTGATGAGGAAGAAAGGAGGGGCTACTTCTTCTCCTTCAACGAACGGACGGATCACCACGTCCTCGGGAATTTGGCAATCTTCCCGGAATGCCTTAAGCCCTTCGTCTGATGTTAGGTCAACGTGTGAGGCCATTTGGTGCAGATAAAAGTTTGGAAAGGCAAAGACAGCAGAAGATAGGAGGCTCGGAGAGTTTGCTCAGGCGATTCAGCTAGTGTTGAGTAGTGAAGAAGCCAGGATAAATAGTGCTCATTATATAAGCAGAACGAACGGTCGGGATCCAATCTGATCGAACGGTTCATGTACTCTCCCGCCGAAACTGTCATTTCGGGCACGTGGGGCGTCGCCTCAGAAGGCGTGAGCATTAAATGTGGGATGTGATAGTCTGGTTGCCAGCTGGACGATTCAGTTACCTCTTAAACTGGATGCTTTAAGCCCGAACTATGCTTGTAACCAGTAGGCACGTGGCATCGGGGATCTCAGGCCTGTACAGCTACCGCTCGGTCCTTGAGCCGCCGGGTCGTCCCGTGTTAGCCGTGGTCCGGTGGGGGACCTGGTATTTTCCCGGGCGGTCTATGAAGGGCGTTCTTAATTTTCCGACCTCATCTGATAAAGCGTCATCTCAGCTCTGAAAATGGGGGGCAGCTGATATGTCCAGAAATATCTTGTAATTACCTAACCGCCACGTGTTCAGCTAATGACTCGGGGAAGACAGATTTGAGGCATGGAGCCCACGCTCCCGAGGGATGCTGCAGTTGCCACCCGAGATACTCGGGCGGTCGTAGTGGGGCCCCGAGGATCACGGCATCAATCACGTTTCCCCTCAATTCGTTACACAGCTGTCGCTCTATCAAGAGAATTAGTGGTTTCCTTAACTGCTTAGGAAACTCACCAAATATTGGGCAAATCTATTGTGATTAGATTAGGCTTCCTAATCTAGTGAAACTTACCATGTAAAGGTGGACTCTTACACTTATAAAAGAGCCCACCTACCCTCTCAAAAGGGATCCGAGTATCAACTCTCTAAGCAGATACACCTTAGAGAAATCACCAACATACACGCATACACCCGGCTGGTATTACTGGTAGTGCCGCCCCACTTTGTTGGCTCACCAGGCCGCCGGTGATCTGCTAGTGAACGCGCATAGACGCAACAGTGGACGTAGGTCACCTCATTAACGGGGCCGAACCACACACAAACCTTCTGTGATTTCATTTTCTTCTTAGAATTGCCCTCACCAGTTTTCGGCATCATCACATATAGATCAATTATACCTTAAATTAATACAAAAAAAATACTTTAAAAAAAAAAGTATCCAAATCTTTTCCATATTAAAACCACTACTATTTTTAGATTTGTGATTGGAATGTATCACATATGACATTCATTAAGTAGATAAAACACTGATCAAAGAAACCAAATACTCCTATCATTTGGGCTACCCACGTCAAAAAATTAGATGTACCTTTTCAAATTTGGTGTCAAAATGTTATAACTTTAATCCTAAATATTGTAATTAGATTTCAAAATGTGATAATTTTAAAAGTCACTCTGGTTTTTTAAAGCATAATAGTTTTTCAGTTACAATATTTTGAAACCTAACTGCTCTACATTTTGAACCAAAACCACTAAAATTTATAATACATCCAAAACAACTAAAATTTTTCAATTCCAACACTCGGTTCAAACCCAACTAAAATATTCTATAAAGTTCTACTGTTCACCAAAAAAAAAAAAAGATTAAAAAACCATAAAGTAATGCTGAGCAATGTACATATTCGAAAAGAACACAAAATAATATTGGGCTTCTGCCTAACGTTGGCAAAAACACTCTAGCAAGTGTGATAATGGCTGCAAGCAAAGAGAGATAGGGGCTGATCTATCCCATACATATAATATATATGTGTGCATTTATATACACAAACAAATATATGTATATATCTATAAATGTTAAGCACACACCTTCAACCATACCTCAAACTACATCCTATGCTTTAAATGTATATACCTTGATAGGTCAGAAAATATCATATCATAGTCATATTGCCACATCAGCACGTAGACCCTGGGTCAGCCGGGGAAGGAACCTGGAATTCAGCTAACCCTGGCCCATCTTCCCCGGACCACTCGGTTTGAGCCTGCAGCGCGGGATCACAAGTTGGACTCGTCCCTTGGTGACGGCCAAGTTCCGCCACCTCAGCATGAAGGGCCAGATTATCAAGGAGAAGGCTCATGTCCCGTATTATTCAACAAAGTCCGCCCGGTCCAGGCCCACAGGGCGGGCATGCAGTACGGGATAGTCCTCCAGAGTATTCCCTTGCCTAAAGGACTAATGGAAGGAACAAGTAGCTTCCTAATCCATTTAAGAAAAATCCCCTAATTCGTGTAAATCAGTTTTGGTGAGATTGGGTTTCCTAATCTCACAACTTACCTTGTACGGGCGGTCTCTTACATCTATAAAAGGGACCAACCACCCTCATTAAAGGGTATCGCTTTTCTACCTCTATAGAATAGCAGTAACATTACAAAAGTTACTCACACATATACCCCGCCGGTCGCTAGTAGTGCCGCCCTCCCTGTCGGTTCACTAGTGGCTGCCGGTAATTTATTAGTACAAGCGCACAGATGCACCCGTTGACGGAAGTCACCAGATTAACGGACCGAACCACACTCAATTCTCCCTTGTTTCAGTTTTTTTCATCCTTATACCAATTTTTGGCATCATCAGCTTGGCGCCGTCTGTGGGAAGCGACAAAAATTCTCTCAGAAACAAATATTTGACTGATAGACATGCCACCGAAGAAGGGTAAGAAAACCGCTGCTCCAACAGGTCAGGCAGATTCACAAGCCGGGCAACCGGCTGCTTCCATGACCTCCGAGCAGTTTCTGCGGCGTTTGCGCAATCCTAGAGGGCCAGCGGCAAACTCAGTAGCAGATCGAAGAGTTGCTGGCCCGCCAGGAAAAGGTCTCTTAAATAGAGGAATAGCTCGGGAAGGGCGTCCACGATCGAGAGCCCATATGGATTCGAAGGCGTGCTCACACTGAGCCTATATCTCCGCTAGATTTGGGTCGGTTCGGGAACGACGAGAGTAACCAGGCTCTAGAGCGTGCCCGGCGACGCCCTCAGGCCAACCCACGCCGGACAGGGGATGCCAGAGAAATCATCAACAGTAGGCGCGCTGCCAGAGGGGAGGGGCAAGGTCGGACTGCCCGGGATTCGGCAAAGACCCCTCGGCCAAGAGTCGTGGGGATCTTAGGCACAAGATTACCCGGAGTCAAAGTCGGGTCCTATTCCCGTTAACAACGTACTTCGAGGAAGAGGCCGCATCGTCCGACCCGACGTACTATTTGGACACGGAATAGAAGACCGGTCTGAGAGATGTCTAGGCCTAGATCGAGGACCTGCAGAAGTCAATTGAGAAACTGAGCCGTAAGCAGCGCCATGATCACACTAATACCAAAACTGAGTCACCCTTCACCGTCCAGGTCACAGAATTCCCCATCCCGCGGAAGTTCAAATCACCTTTTCTCGACTCTTATGACAGTTTGGGAAGCCCAGTGGATCATGTCCGGACTCACAAGGTCCAGATGGCACTGGTCACTGCCACTGACGAACTACTGTGCATGGCCTTTCCCAGAACTCTCAAAGGGCCGGCCGCACAGTGGTTCCATGCACTCAAGCCCCGAACAATCGACAATAAGGTACTCAGCAAGCTATTTATCAGTCAGTTTGTGCGGATGCTAGACCACTTGCAGCCCGACACCCAATTGCTGATCGTCAAGCAGTGCAAGGGGGAATCCTTAAAAGATTAAGTCGACCGTTTCAACCAGAAAAGGCTCCAAATCCGCCACTTGAACGAAACGGTAGCTATCACGGCCTTTTACTCGGGAGTTCAGAACGCCAAAATTGCTACATCATTCCACCATGACCGACCGTAACCTTGGTTGAGCTCTTCCATAGGGTTGGGAAGTACATCGACACGAAGGAATTCCTAAAGTCCAAGTATGCTAGCTTTGCGGGAGATGAGTCCTTAAGATCCAAATTCAAGCGTGTAGGCCATGAGAATGACCCGGGAAAGAAGCCAAAGTAGGATCAGTAGAAAGGCGGTCAGGATCGGGCCCAGATTACCTTTATGCCCCTTTTCTGGACTATACACGAGGTCATGACTGCCATCGAGACCAAGATGGTCCTCCAGCAGCCAGCAAAGTAGAAGAGCCCACTCATGAAGAAAAATCGAGATAAGTTTTGCCGGTATCAAAAGACCATGGTCATGACACAGAAGACTACTTCAAACTCAAGATTGTTATCAAGAACTGATTGAGCAGGCCACCTCACTGAGTTTGTCACGGCTAACAGGTGGCCTCGTCCAGACACCCGACCCCCCGAGCAGCCTCAATTGTTCGGGCAAATCAACGTGATCTCCGGAGGAACCTCAAGTAGTAGGGATTCATAGTCGGCTAGGAAGAGGAATTCTAGGGCAACCTGATCGGATGTCTGGCATGTCCAGTCCGCTGGCTCCTCATCGATCGATGTGTTGACGTTCTCATCCTATGACGTGAAGGACCTACACTGCCCCCACGACGATCCGCCAGTGGTTAAACTCTCCATAGCAAATTATGTGGTCAAGAGGGTGTTAGTGGACACGGACAGCTCCTCTAACATCTTGTTCATCTCAGCTGTTGATCAGCTCGGGATATCAAGGGATTGGCTCCGGCGCGTGGGTACTCCCGTGGTAGGTTTCAATGGGTCTAGCACGCAGCCCCTCGGTGTGATAGAACTCCGAGTTCTCATGGGGACCTACCCCCAGCAAGTCTCTATACTTGCAAACTTTATGGTGGTAGGAGTCTTGTTTGCCTACAATGTCATCCTGGGAAGGTTGATGCTCAATAGGACCAAGGCAGTCGTGTCAACGTATGGCCTAGTGACTAAGTTCCCAACCCCCCCAGGGGCCCAGGAGCATACGAGGAGACCAAGCAACCACTCGGAGTTGTCATGTCAGTTCCTTACGTAGAGAGGAAATTGCAGAAACATTGAACGTTCAGGGAATGGACCCGAGGGAAATAAAGGATGGAGTAGGCCCAACAGAAGAACTCAACCAAGTAGCTCTGGACCTCCAATTCTGTGACCGGTCCATCTGCATTGGCTTTCTCTTGCAACCAGGTCTCAGGGAAAAGCTTGTCCAGTTCCTACGATTGAACCAGGATGTCTTCGCCTGGTATAATGAGGACATGCCTGTGATAGACCCCCGAATCATGTCCCACCATCTCAACACTAACCCAAACTCTCAGCCGGTTAAGCAGAAGATGAGGAGCATGGCTCCCGAAAGATAAGCAGCGGTGCGCGAAGAAGTTGAAAAGCTCCTGAAGGTGAAATCCGTCCGAGAGGTCCAGTATCCCGACTGGTTGGAAAATGTAGTACTAGTCAAGAAAAACAACGAGAAGTGGAGAATGTGCATGGATTTCACTGACCTGAACAAAGCCTGCCCCAAGGATTGCTATTCGTTGCTTAGGATAGACCTCTTTGTTAATTCTATGACTGTCACTCGCTTCTCTCATTCATGGATGCCTACTCGGGGTACAACCAGATCAGCATGTACCCCGGGGATGAAGAAAAGATGTCATCATCACCGACAAAGGGACGTACTGCTACAAAGTGATGCCCTTCGGCCTTAAACACGCCGAGGCGACTTATCAACACTTGGTCAACCACATATTCAAGGATTTAATCAGAAAATCAATGGAGGTGTACGTCGACAATCTATTGGTCAAGAGCTGGGAAGAGTCTGACCATCTCGAGCATTTGACCGGGGCCTTTAGCACCTTAAGAAAATTCTGGATGAGGTTGAACCCAGTAAAGTGCAAATTTAGAGTCTCATCCCGGAAATTCTTGGGACACATGGTTAGCAGGCGAGGGATTGAAGCGAACCCAAAAAAAATCAGGCTATTATTAATATGCAGTCACCCAGGTTAACCAAAGTTCAAAGCTTGACCGGATGGGTGGTGGCACTGAATCAATTTGTCTCTCGAGATACCGAGCGGTGTCTGCCGTTCTTTAAAATCCTCCGTAAAGCGTTTCAATGGTCGAAAGAATGTGAAGAAGTGTTTCGGGACCTTAAGAAATACCTGACATTGCCTCCCTTGTTCTCCACACCTACACCAAAGGAGGAGTTGTTCTTATACTTGGCGGTATCACCTTCAGCGATCAGCTCCGCACTCATCCATGAAGAGCAAGGGATACAATTCCCAGTCTATTATACTAGTCGAGCACTTCAAAGATCAGAAAGCTGGTATTCTCGCATCGAGAAATTGGCCTTCGCCTTCATCACTTCTGCCCGGAGACTCCGCCCATATTTTTAGGCCCACGTTATCATGGTCCTCATAGATTAGCCTCTTTGCCGGGTGTTAGGCAGGCCCAAAACATCCGGAAGACTTGTCAAATGGGCATTGGAGTTAGAGGAATTTGACGTAGTCTATAGACCCCAAACAGCGATCAAAGGGTAAGCAATGGCGGATTTCCTCGTTGAGTTCACATCTCCAGAAGATCTAGTTGAGGAGCTTGACCTGCTGGAACTACCGCCCGGCCTATAGCCTGACACTCCGACCTGGGTACTCTATGTGGATGGATCCTCCAACAAACAGGATAGTAGAGTGGGGATCATCCTGACTACACCCGACGGGATCCAACTAGAGTACGCGCTAAGGTTTGGGTTCCGAGCCCCTAACAATGAGGCTGAGTACAAAGCCCTGTTGGTCGGGCTATAGCTGGCCACCTCTATGGGTGCGCAGCAAGTCCAAGGGTATAGTGACTCCCAGCTCGTGGTCAATCAAGTCAATCAGGAATATGAAGCTCGGGAAGACAGCATGGTAGCTTACCTAGCCCTCATCTGAGCAATCTTAAAGAGGTTCGAGGGTTTCTCCGTCACACAGATCCCGAGGGAAGAAAATACGAGGGCCGACCAGTTAGCCCACCTTGACTTGTCCTCCGAGTCAAACCTGCCTGGGATAAGAATTAAATACTTGCCCGAGCCTAGCACAATTGACTCGGGGGGCATAGAGGTAGACCCGGTCACTTTGGGACCCAGTTGAATGGACCCAATAGTAATGTTCCTTATGGAGGGTACCTTACTTGAAGGAAAAGAAGAAGCCTGGTGGGTAAAATAGCGGGCGGCCAGATACTATATTGTTGATGACTATAACACTTGCATTTGTATTATTGCTTTTGCATTATATTGTCATGCATGATAATGTGATGTGGCGTGTCTTTTGGCACGTGGTTGAGTGAGTTTTGACTCACGAGTTGATTTGGGTGTCTGTATTAGAGAACCCTTTAAAACTGTAGTGATTGAGGATTTGTTGTTGTGACGTCTCTCCGAATGTGAGACGGTCACTGTGGAATATTTTAAATGTTTATCTAAAAATAAATGTTTACCTGTGTATTTCAATATCTGTATTATTTTCTGTTTTAGAATTTATATATGTCGTTAGTTTTAGTATCCTGGTGAGAATGAATTAACACGCTATTAATTTGGTAGGCTAATTAGCAACTTCGGAAACGTCATGTAGAAATTCGCGTTTTAGCGACCAAACGAAACTTAGTCGAAAACTTTTATAATTTTGAGGTTTCACTTATAAAGCTATGAATAAGCTGTGTAGAAAGTTTTAGAGACTGATTAGGAGTTTTGAAAACTCGTGGGGAGGTAAACGTAATTCTCGAGAGTTTTGCCTATATATAGATAAATATGGTTGAGATATTTTATAAGTTCTTAACCTAAATTCCAAAAAGGGGGCCATAGGGAGATTTTGGAGCTTAGAGCTTTGCGACGCCAAACGACGACCTTCCGTCAGTTTTTTTTCTCCCAGATTTCATATTCGAGCTCCTCGAGGTAAGAGCTTCGTTTTGATATATGTTAGGACTTGTTTGGCCAAGTTTTTTGAAAAGTCTTTTTCTAGAATTTTTCATAAAAGTTGATAAATGGAATTTTGATTCATAGGAATTGTACTAGACGGACTTCTGCACGTTCTTTGTGCACGAGTTTTCTTGAGATTGAATTATAAGAGCGTAAATCGGAGGTGAGTGATTCAACTATGTTTTTGGAATGCTTTCTTGACATGTATTCATGTTATGTTTGAATAGCATGTATTAATACTTAGAGATATCTTGTGTAGTTCATGTTGGGCATTTATATTGATAAGTAGGCCCAATAGCACGATGAAATGTTTTGATTACCGCGAGCATGGTGATGTGTATTTGAGGATGTTAAGTTGCTTATTTGGGTCAGAAGGAGCACGTGGTCACCGTGCCATTTTGTGGAGCCGATATAGGCATTAAGGTCGCACGATTGAAGAGAAGAATCGTGGGTCTTACCCTTTCGCGTGGACTTATTGGCGAGGAGTCGCCGATTGGGAGTATGGACGGGCACGTGAGTCTCCGGCGACTAGTATGAAATGTAGAGATGTGAATGCGAACATGTTTATCATTCATGTGCATATGTTGTTTTATTCACTAAGCGTTAGCTTAAACAAATCGAATATCTGTGGTTATTCAAATAACCATTTCAGGTGTTAATGCTGGCGAGGAATCGGAGAAGTGAGCACGTGGGTTCAGAGTTCGATTAGAAGGCAACCCGAATGTTGATCTTGTAGTTTTTGAATAATAGGGAATGTTGTAATAAGGATTTGAATGTTTTAACTTGTGTTTAACTTAGTATGTTTGAGTGGACCTAAAGCATGGTAATAGTTAGTAACTCGTTGTAATTATACGTTGGTAATGTTTTAATACAGCTAGGATTACTTTGATGAGAAGTTGGAGTGTGTGGTTAACACTTGGTTATTTTTGAAAAGCTTTTGAAACTTGTGTTTCTGCAGATTGGGCTGTTGTCAGGGGAGCAGTCGACTGGTCCAGTGTTCAGTTGACTGGACTCTTGTGCCTGTTAGCTACTGCTTTTTAATATGGCAAAAGCAGTTGACTGGGCCCTGCCTCAGTCGACTGGACCTCTGTAGGTTTTGTGTTCATTTTGGTTCTGCTTGCTTCAGTCGACCGAAGGGGGGGATTCAGTCGATTGAAAGTTGGAGACCCAGTTGACTGGACCCCAGTCTCAGTCGACTGGATGGTCTGTTAAACCTTTTTGAAAACTCTCTGCTTTCTTCAGTCGACTGAGGTCCAGACCCAGTCGACTGGACCCCTAGTTTTAAAATGTGTTTTGTTTTCCGCTTCGTGTGTTCTTTAAACTAAATTTTGGGAACGTTAATGAATTGGTTTAGCCTCGGTGGCGTGCCACGGGCTCCGGTTCTGCTATTGTGGGATCGGGCTGTGACAATGACATCCTCTACAAAAGGGGGTTCTCTAACCCATACCTATAGTGCATCCACCTGCACAGGTGCAAGGAATATTGATTGAAATCCACGAAGGAGTGTGCGGAAGCCACGTAAGAGGTTGAGCACTCTCCCAAAAAGCCCTACTACAAGGCTATTATTGGTCGATGATGGCCCGAGATTCACAAGAGTACGAGGCGGTGTGACAAGTGCCAAAGATACTCGCCTATGATCAACCACCCGGGAGAGCTCCAGACGCCAATCCTCAGTCCATGATCGTTCGCTCAGTGGGGTATTGATATAGTCGGTCCCCTCCCGATCGGAAAAGGACAGGTTAAATTCGCTATCGTCGCCGTGGATTATTTCACTAAGTGAGAAGAAGCCGAGACCTTGGTAACGATCACCGAGAAGAAGATGGAAGGTTTCATCGAGAAAAACATCCTCAGCAGGTTCAGAATCCCAAGGGTCTTGGTCAGCGACAACGGCAGACAGTTCGACACCCTGGTGTTTAGGCAATTCTGCTTGGGTTATGGCATATCCAATCACTACTCCTCGCTTGAGCATCCTCAGGCCAATGGGCAAGCCGAGGTAACGAACCAAAAAAATTTGCAATCAGTTAAAACCAGACTTAAAAATGCCAAAGAACTCTGGGCGGATGAATTACCGACCCTTCTGTGGGCTTACCGTACCACCCCTTAAGTAGCAACGGGGGAGACATCGTTCTCTCTCACTTATGGCTTTCAGGCGGTGGTACCCACTGAGCTTGGATTGCCAACATACCGGGTGGCAAGCTTCGGCGAACAAGGCAATGAAGAAGACCTTAGAGGAGAACTAGATATGCTGGAAGAAAAAAGAGACCCGGCATCTATGAAAGTGGCAGCTTACAAGCAGCGAGTCTCCCGGCGAGTCTCCCGGTACTACAACAGCAAGGTCAAGCGCCGCAGTTTTCAGGTGGGAGATTCGGTCCTTAAGACAGTGAACCAGTCGACAAAGGTCCCGAGTCAAGGAAAACTGGGCTGGAACTGGAAAGGACCCTACTGGGTCACCAGCGTCAACCGTTCGGGAACTTACTAGCTATAGACTATGGATGGGCAAGACCTCCCTCACCCTTGGAACGTGCAGCACCTCCGCAAGTACTTTCAATGAAGTACGAATTAGTATTGGTTATGTCGACACCCCGATTTTGACCAAACGTCAAATCCAGGGATTGGTTGCCTCTAAAAGACCGATGATGACGATGACCGGTGAAATTCAAAAATTTTCCAGAGAATTCAAATTCTTCAAAGATTTTTTGAATCAAGTTTCAAAAAAACAAAAAAAAAATTAAAAATAAAAGAAAGAGAAATTTGGTATTCGGGAGAAACCCGAATGTTGAAAAACGTATGAGAAAGACAGTCTAAGGATTTATCCTGAAAATGAGAAAAATGAAAAGAAGTTTTGAAAAGAAAAGAGAAAAGGATAAAAGAAAAGAAAAGAAAAGAAAAAAAGAAAGAAATAAAATGATATGTTAGAGTATATACTATGTATATGGTTGTATCCTAATAAAGTTTACAAATATAAGTACATTAGTATATACTTAACTAATAATTAAGTTTGTGTTAATATATATTTTAAAAATTAAAAAGAAGGCAGAAATTCTGTTAGCCGCGGCACGCGGCGAAGCCGGCGGCACTCGCTGAGTGCCGTGCCGGCATTCACTGAAAGCCGCCCGGCTGTCATTGAGTGCCGCCCGGCACTCAGCAAGTGTCGCAGGCAAGTCGTCGAGTGCCGCGCGCTGTAACAGACTGCTTTTCTCACATGTTCTAGAAGAAAACTTTGCACATGGGTTTTCACCCGAATTTACCCATTTAACCTTGTAATATTGGTCTATATAAACAGACCTTCATCTCCATTATTGGGGACTTTCACTTAACTTTTGAATCAAATTGAGATATACAAGAGTTATATATATACAATAGAGAGAATTGAGAGAGGAGAAGAGAATTTTCTTGAAGAATTTGAAGAATTGGAGAAGAATTTGAGGATTTATTGGAAGAGCTTCACAAGAGATAGAAGAAATCCTTGAGGTCACAGAGATAACCTCTCAATCCTTGATAGAATTAGGCAAATTCAATCACAAGTTCATAGTTCTAGGATCTTTACACATTTTCAAAACCTCTCTTCTTACCTCATTTCATCACACACCACTTAGAATTTGTGATTGAATCTCATAATATTTCATTAATTTGGATCTAATTGATGCCTTGGGTTTAAAATAAGTTTGGTTTTGAAGAATTTGTGTTTCAATTTCTCTAAGTAAACTTTGATTTTTCATTTCTATTTTCCTCTTGAGATTCACAAAACTTTATGTATTCCTTTGAGTCCTTTTTGAATTCAATTCCTTAGTTACCTATGGTCTCATGATTCATATGGAGATTAAGGAAAACCATAGTCATGTCTACACATAGTTAGTGAGATTCAAGTCTCAACTCATGATTTGAATCTCCTTACTAAGAATCTTATGGGATTCATGCTATATTCCATAGAGGTCTATGTAGATTTGGGTTTCATTTAGTCTCCAAGGACCATTAATTTGAGAGGGGATTAGGATGTCATGACTCTATATTCCTCAAGGATCGTATGTTTGAGAGAGGAATTATATGTAGATTTTCATAGTTTATATTCCAAGGTTCATGAGATTGGGTAAGACTTTAGGATTCTCTTGCTAGATCTTAAACTATGAGATCTATGATGGAGAACCATTAAGGCTAAGTCTATGGATCTTTTATTCCAATAATCATAGTCATACTTGATCCTAGTTCTCTCTAGAATCATGGATCAAGTTTGATTCAAAATATGAACGCCAGTTCAACAAAGGTGCAGTGACTCCATAAACCTACTGTGATCAAAGATTTTTTTATAAAATCATGATTCATTAGAATTGGATGAGACCAATTGGAGGATGTTCATAACTCATTCAAGTACCTCTGTGATTTTTGTTTTGATGAAATTCCATGTTTAAGATGGTTTGGTCTTGTGATTTCAAAATAAGCAACTCTTTGTCCAAAATTCCAGAACAGTATGTCCGTTTTAAAATTAATAAATCAGAACCTTAATCGAACTTCCTTGCCCTCTAATAATTTTTTCTAAGTAGTTTAATGTGTTAGGAAGGTACCTTAAAAAGATCTAAGTGTTTCTCGTTTGTTTACTATTTTTAGAAAAAAAATACGAGATCTCTGGACAGAGAGTTGTAGATTCCTGAGTGATGTCTAGTTTTTTCCTTATTCTCAGAGATCTAACCGTTAAATCTTCAATTTTTTTCTTGGGTTAGAAACTAGACTCTTAGAATCATATCATAACCAAAAATTATTAAGATCCAACCGTTGGAAGCATGGTTTGTGTATCTTTGAAAGTCTGGTCTGCTCTCTGTAATTTATGAGAAACGGTCACTGTTTTTGTCTAATCTTATTGATTTCAACTTAAATGGTTTCCAAAATGCCTTGGGACCCAAATCATGTTTTAAATTTTGTCAATTAAGTTTAAATCCAAAGGTTAAATGATCCAAATCAATGATTAGTTCATATCTCATTCTTGTTTATATCCAGGCATTCATCCATATATATTGATAGTTGTAGTTAGGATTTAACTCTAAGTTGTTTTGTCCCTAATTGAACCTAGTTGTGAGTTTCTTATAATCATATTGAGATTGTATTACTTCTATATGGACATTGCATTGGCTCCTAGTTGAGACTTGCATATCTGTAGAGGGGATATGTTTTCAACTAATTATAAGAAATCCATAAATAGGTCAATTATTTCCATGCTTGATAGATTTAAGCTAGACATTTTTTAGGAATGAATATTTGATATTATATATCTTGTTTAAAGCGTGTAGACTAATCCGCTGTTTTGTAGCGCTCTTGAGGTATGATTCCCAACCCTTCTCTAATTTAATTTACTTTTTTGATTTTAATTGATTTTTGACTCCATGTGCGACACCTTAGCCTAGGTTCTTGCCTTATATGTATATGTGGTTTAGAGACATTTTTTTTCTAGGATTTCTATCCTTGTATGCATTGCACATTTCCTATTCGCAGCTGGACCCCGGGTAAGTTTTCTAGTTCCCTATTGTATATCATCTTGCTTGCTACTTAATTTATATGATTATGAATGATATTTTACCATTGGCAATCTTACACCATTTTCAACATGCTTTTTTCATGTATCTACTATACTATAAGAGAATATCGACTACTTTGTGTCAAATAATATGAAGTGCCAATCTTACCCCTCTGTGATTGAGTTTTTACGATTCTGCCAGTTTGTCTCTTTCATTCTGTCTCTATACCGCTTCGATTTCTCTGTCTTTCTGTCACCGCTTCAGCTTCTGTGCGGAGTGGAAACCCCACAGATCATGTCGACTAAGAGAAGTACACAACTTTCTGTCTCACATTAATCATTATCTCTCTTCCGATTCGGCCAATCTTTACCTTCATAATCTAAATCGAAACTAAAAAAAGAGAATCTGCTAATCTGAGATTCATTCGTGAAACCCCAATCACGTGCGACACAGCTCCTTCCATGACTCTATCATGAGCGCGTCATCGACCACTACCCGAGGCTTGAATGCACGGTTTGGTTTCTATTTCCTTTTCTCTGTATATGTGTGTGTGTGTGTGTGTGTGTGTGTGTGTGTGTGTGTGTGTGTGTTCAACATCAATGTGTCATTGCCCCGCAGTTTTATTTTTTGAAGTTCTCTTTGGCCACAACTTTCTCTATTTGTTTCAGCTTTGGAAAGTGGTTCTGAATGCCTACTAGAGTTTGTCTCATGCCTGCTACGACCTTTTAGTCACTACCCACACAGTTTTTTTTACCCAATATAAATAGGTTTTCTTTGGTTCATAGTCTATACTAGAGGTTCAAGTTTAAGAAACCAGAGATTAAATTTTTCGAAGCCAGAGATTAAAGTTTAAGAATTCAGTCTAATCAAATGAATTAAGGAAAATAAAACATGACTTTTGAACTAAAGCTATGTGGTTTTGCTTGAGGGTTTAAACTTTTATGCCAATCGGAATACATTGCAAGGCAATGGGGCGCTTAATGAAATTGTTTTTTTTTTTACTACATCAAGATTTATCATTGGACTCTTAATCAAAGATGACTTCAATTTCTGGCAAATTCATTTTGTGCCATACAAGGATTTTGGGTAAATTCATTTTGTGACAAAATATATTTTGGATGCTGGTTACCTTTTTTTTTCATAATTAAATATTCAACGAACATAGTTTATATTTACATATAATTTGTGACGAGCCTTAAATTTTAAGAATTTTGATGTCTTCCAATTAGAGAAGTTAAGTTGGGACATTGGAAGGAAAATATTTCTTATTCAATGAGAATGATAACAAAATGTAAGTGACAAAGAGCCAGAGGGTATTGGAAATGCATGTCAATTTGCCAACATGAAATCTTTTTCTAAACCATCAAACATAATTTAGTTTGGCCGTGGTTCTTTGTTTTTATGAAACTTTTTCTTTTTAATTCTTGAACTAATCTATCTTCTCTTACCTCATTACAACACCTGATTTGTTTGCAAAAACCATTTATGATTCAGAGTATAAGGGTTCACAAAACTCAACTTTTTTTTTTCCCCGGAAAACAAAACTCATATCACTTTGTAGCATATCATAATATGCGCTTTATTTATCACTTTGAAAGCTAATTTCAGTGTTTCTTGTGCTTTTTCATTAGTTCCCATTTATGATAATCCTTTTTCTTCAAATCATGAGGAAATATGGATTTTCAAGAAGGGAAATTAAAAAAAGTTTATTTCTGAACAATAAAAATGCAGGTGGTTCTGTTACAGTTTATGTGGTCCAACTGGTACATGTGGTAGGAACCAACTTTGGGATATAATTTTAAGACTATAATATCACTCTTTTGATCTATGTTTGTGGAGAGTAATGCTATAATTCTCCAATTTTTTTTTTTTTGAAATTTGCTTTCCAACTTATATCAATGGGACCAACTAAAATAAAATCCCAAATACTCCCACTAATACAACTTGAATCAAATTGGGTTATATAAGCAACCGGGTTACATACATATACAGAAGTAACGTAGAAAGAATAGAATATACGCTTTTATAAGTAATTCATCTTCGAATCATCTTTAAGCTGTATACACTAAAATCGTCTGCACTCTTTGGTATTGCATAGAGAAAATTGAGGATCTATAACTTGAAAATAATACTTAGTACAATGTTGTTGAGAATGAGATGAAATCTTTCGACAATGATTCCGTAAGTTCGTCCAAATCTGTAGAGACTTGTGATTTTGATAAGATATGTTAAAACTTTAAGCCTGACCCCTTCTCTAGATAATACTTGGCACCACTAACCGGCATGGCTTGTAGATTATAGTACTTTGACATTTGGTATGTAGAGTCAATGTTATGTTCCTAAAGTTGAGCCATGCTTGTTCTTAACATATTAAGAATAATTTTTTTAGGAAGAGTGTTGATTTTTCCCCCTCTTCATTCTACTAGATGTGGGCTACCAAAATCTTTACTTGTAGCGGGTGGTCATTGCATACACATGTTCCTATAGGTTGATGCATATCTAAATTTATGGACGTGCATATATGTTTAAAATTCTGAATATTTACTCAATTGTAACATTCTGCTAAGCCTTCTGTGCTCGTGAGCTCATTAATGTCTACGACTTGGTGGTATCAGCATCTTTACTTTTTCCTTTCTGCTGAAGTATACCTATCTTGTTACATTTTTCCTTGCCTTACATTTCTATGACATTCATGTTATGTAATTGGGTTATGGTGCGGGGAGGAGTAATATTGGTCACAAATTCAAGAATTCAGAGTGTCATTTCATTTTTGTTAACATTGGGTACTTTTGCAGATAACTACCTTTACCTCAAATCGTCCTACACATGACTCATTCCATTTGGCTTTCAATATAAAATTTCGTCAATCGACCAGCATCTGACGAAGCCCTAAACCGTTCCTGACAAAGACAACACGTCTTCACATTATAGTAGGTAAATTGAAGATCTTTGATAAATTGAGAGAAAGTAATAGAAAGGGAATGTGAAATTTTCCATTTTAAATGTCTAATTTATTGAGGTCTTTACTTAGCTGGGTTTATAATTGTTCAAGCTTTAGTTTTCTGTCAATTTTTATGTTTTTCCTTCTCTCTCTCTCTCTCTCTGTCTCTCTCTCTACATATCTATTTATATGTCTGTTTCACACACGCAGAAAAGCCTTTGCTTACTGCACTGCACTGCACATTTTTTTTATGGTTTGGAGTTCAATTCTCAGTCCTCCTTTTAACCAAATGTCTTTGAATTATAGTGGATTTTTTCGTTTAGGGGAGGCTACCTCAACTTGGGACGCTGATTCACCAGTGAGCTAACTTTGTCCCTCTCTAGACAAAAAAAAAATTTCCCTGTTGATATGCATGTTACTTTTTTCCTTGATCTGAAATCAAGTGTTTGGAGAAAGATGTTGCTTCCATTTATTTTTCAACCCCACATTGTCTTTTTTTTTTTTTTTATGAGATTATTTCTGTTGTGAATTTCTTGTTATGCTAATTCCATATATAGGTAATCCAACGTGAGCCGTGGGAACACATAAAAGATGATGACATTAAGAAAGCTGCTGCAACATTTTGTGGGGAAATATGGCAAGTTCCTCCTATGTTCTCTGCTATCAAGGTAACATTTTTTGGTCCATGTGCAGAAATAGCATGTTTGGCCCTGAGAGAAAGAGATTAGATTAACCATGGATAACAGATTGTAATATGGATAATATGCGACTGAATTACTGATTCAAACCAGTACTTTTCCTCTTCATCCTTTTGAATTGTTCGGATCCATTGCTGGCCCATGAACCTTGTTTTTACCATGCATTTATGTAATTGGGAAAATTAATATAACCAACCCTCTTCTTCAGTTCTCTTGTGGATTTTATCCTATTCGCTGAATTTCCAGCATAGATTAGGTTTATTACCTTACAAGTTACAAACTTACAACCCAAATATAATTGACAGTTCAATGATGGTTTCAAGGAATATAAAATATTAATTACTGACCAATGGCTTTGTATAGGAGTTTGGCAAAGCAATGTGGCCAGGCTAATTCAATTTGAAGCCATGTTATGTGGACTTTTAAAATTGGCTTTGCCGGAAACAAAATCACAAGGGTCTAGATATAGAATAATGAGTAACACCAATGTAAGGAGATCATAATTGTTGCTTGTGAACATTATTGACATTCCTTTTAAATTCTCCAGAATTCTCTCTAACAAGGCATGGTATCCAAAAAGCATTCATATTATTTTGATTGCTTATGGGTTTCTTCACCTTGTGAGATAGGTAGGGGGCGAAAAGATGTATGAGAAAGCAAGAAGAGGAGAAAGCATTGAACTTTCACCAAGACAGATTTTAATTTTCCAGTTTGACATTGAGCGGCGCTTACATGACAGGTTACCTATTGTTAGCTGAGTATTTAAGGACTGTTTCCCATTTAACGTTTATTGTTATAATCAAGGAATTAAAAATCTTATATACTCATCATATCATATTGTAGTTCTATATATTGCAAAGAGATAAAACATTAACTTAACTGGTTTTAACTCCATCTCATGTTAATTTGCAGACAAAATTTGATCTTCCAGGTGACATGCTCAAAAGAGACATATATTCGACCCCTTTGTGCGGATTTGGGAAAGACTCTGGCAGGTAGTGTAAATAGATTTTGATCGTTTCTTTCTCAAAATTCAAACCCTAGCTTTCTAAATCAGGTGACTTTCCCAAATTTATTCGTGTGTATATCTGTGTGTGTGTTCGTGTGTGTCACTGTGTGTTCGTGTGTATTAGTGTGTGTTCCGTGTTGGATCCATTTAAACTTTCCCATAATATTGCAATCAAAAGATTGTATTTTGACCAGGTCAGTAGACTCTAAAAGATACAGTCAGCAGCAGTTACAAATGCATTTCCTATTCCCAAAAAACCCATTTAAACTCACATGTTCTCTCCGACGGGCACGTGCCTTGCACGTGCACTCTCACTAGTATGTATATATGTATTGGTTGAGGATATGCTTAGATTATTAATATGATTAAAAGGATGTTGATGATTCAAGGTGAAAAGTGCATGCTCATAGCGTATTACATGGTCCTTCATGCATACTTCTATCCCCAAAGTCCCTACATTTAGGTGCATTCTAATAACAATCTTCTTTTTATTGTGTTAATGCTAAAACATATGTTTATGTGTTGTTTTATAGGTATTAGAATGTAAATCAATGTAGTGGAGCTAAAGAAAAGTGATTCTGGTGAAGAGAACAACGTATGGAAGCAGCTGAGAAAATGCTAATTTTAACAATGAAGACTTTGGATTTAGAAGATTTTCCCAGAGATATAAAATGTAGATCTTTGAGTTATGATCACGTGGACGTAAACGGGAGGTCAATTCGAGGTCTGAGTGAAAAGTTATGGCCATTCTCCCATCGGTGTGCAGAGCTGTCAAAATCAGAGAGTTCAAGCGATTGAGGAGAGTTCAATCGATCGAACCTTCGATCGATCAAACTAAGCTCGATCGATCGAGCTCTATTTTCCCCCAAAAGTTGCGTAAACTCTTCAGGAACCCTATAAATAAGTCGTTTTGACATCAGACAAAGAGAGGACGCTCCAGAATGCAGAAAACAGCAGTTTAGGGTAGTTTTAGGGTTAGATTAGGAGTAGATTAGGTTAGATTCTTATTTTTCTTCCTCTTTTCCATTATTTTATTGACTATTATTCAAGATTCAAGTTGATTTCATGTTTATTACAAGTTATATTCAGATTATTCCAGGTTTTTCTTTTCCTTTTCTCTATTTGATTGTTTATTAATCTAGCTATTATGATTACTCTAGTTTGTTATTCCTGCATTAGTTTAATCATGTTTCCGTAGTTTAGACGTTGGGAATATGTGATGAAATATTGATTTTCAGCCTCTGTCATGCAATCTTTAGAAAACCTGGGCTCGATCGATCGAAGGTATTTCGATCGATAGAACCAGAGCCATAGTCAAGCGATCGAAGACATTTCGATCGATTGAAGGATGACGCTGTCCGATCGATCGAGAGCGCTTCGATCGATCGAACATGTTAATTCATGAGATGATTCTTTTAAGTATTCCATGACTTTCTGTTTTAGAAATTTGTCATCAAATTATCCCTATAAGCTCAGTTTGTCATAATAGTTTTTAGAACTTGAAGCCTTAAGGCTATTTTCTTCAATGACTTTTGAAAACCACTTTGAATGCTAACACCATTTAGAGTGCAAGTAATAACCATTGTTTTAAACCATCTTCTAAGTATTTTAAATCACTTGTGATGATGTAGTCCCGGTCATGAAAGGGCTATTGATTCTTTATCTTTAGAAAAATACGGAATACTGAAGAGGAATGAACTCCATAGAACATTAATGAGTATGCATGGTAGATGGTTAGGATCAATGTGGATTCAGGTGTTTCCAACACCTTTAGTTTATCTGTTTAATTAGTTATTTTTCTTTATAATTTAGTTTATGATTTACTTTAATATAATTAATTATGATTCGCTAGAACATCCACTCCCAACATTCTTATTTTCTTTTCCTTTTCATTAGGTTGTAACTTAGTATATATTCTTTCTTTTCCTTCCCTGTGGGATCGACCTGGACTTGTCCAGTATTACTTGCACGTTCACCTACACTTGGGTGTTGCACAAGAGCGCACAACTTTTTAGTCATGTCAGTTGAGTAGAGGCCTATCATGAGATAGGATGAAAGGGGGTGTTTTAGTCCGCCGGGCTCCTTCCCCTTTCATTCCATAATCCCCGGACCCAGTTTATCTTTGGTTTTGCAAAAGATTAGTTTGCTTTCAAAATGGTTTCTTAATTTTCCTTTAAAAAAAATTAAGTGGTGACTCTTTACATTTTAAAAGTGGGCCCAAATGCCGGTATCCACAAGTTATTTTTTCGATAAGAAATAAAAATTTTTGTTTTTTTTATAACAAAAATGCTCCCTACCCGTATTTTGTGCCTACAAGACATCGAGATTACACCTGAGGCACAAAGACCTTGGGGTTACACCCGAGGCACAAAAAGATCTCAGAGTCAAGCCCAAGGCAAAAGACCTCGGTGCCACACCCGAGGCACCGACTTCGCTTAGGTCCATAACCGACAATGGGGGTATAACCCCCCGGGTGGCTAATGATGCAAGCCCAAAAAGACCCTACAACTTCCCATATACTAGGTCGGTTTCCTACGGTCGCTCCTCTACCAACGCCCACCTTAGCAAAAGCTCGGGGGATAGGGGCATGTTGAATTAAAACAAGAAATCACACCGGGCACTAACAGGACTTGGAATTCCAAAACATTCCTAAGTGCCTACAGTGTCCAGAGAAACTGACCGGGATAGTAACAGGACCTGACTCCTGCACTGTGCCCGGTGGACCTTCTAAACAGGTCCTAAGCAGACCAACTATTTTCTACCGGTCATGGTCCTATGCTCTTGCTAAGGCAGGGTTTCCAATCGGTCAGGCACTGGCAATCAAAGACAAGCAGGTACAAAAATAATGATGATTGATGAAAAAAGGTGGTCTCAACGGGCCTTTTCGTTAATCGAAATAAAGTTTTTACAAAGGCTGGGGGGGGGGGGGGGGGGGGGGGGGGGGAGTTGTAGTAGCCTTCCCAAAAAAAAAAAAAAAACAACACCAACAAAAAAAAACAAAAAAGAGAGGGGGACTAGGAGTCATCCATGACAACCACATCCTCCGTTTTCCCAACCTCTCCTTCCGTGTTGGTGCCATCTCCCGAGACAGAGCCCCGCCTGGACCATCAACTTCAGCGGGCCTAGCCTTACCAGTAAGACCCTTAGCAGCAGCGAGACCCACATCCCAATAGTCAGAGTCATTCCTTTCGTAGGACAAGATGTCCCACTTGGGATGGTCTCGGTCCAGCCTCCTCTTCAGGTCCTCAGAGCCTTGGAAGAAACCATCATCGAAGGCTTCCTTCGTGGACCCCGCCGCTGTCGCCTCAGCCAGGGCCGCCTTTGCCTTAGCCTCTGTCGCCGCCGTGATGGCCCGGGCAGTCTCAAGATCAGCCAAGGCGGCCGCCAGCTCCGCTTGTGCCGCTCCAACGCTTAGGGATAAGCCCTTAACTTTGTCCTTCTCCACGGCCAGGGCAGTTTCCCTGGCCTCCGAAATTGCCCGCTCCTGTTACAGGGCAGCTTTAGCAATAGTGGCCCTCCCGACTAGAGAAGGTAGGAAGGACTCAGCACCGGTAGCCATGCTTCTGACCTCCAAGAAATGCAAACCGTTCGGTTACTAAGCAAAGCAGGAATAAAAATAAGAAAGGACGAAAAGTCATTAATGGATGAATAGAGGCAGAAGTGCTTACAAAGTAGGAGAGGCTGTACAACCACCTCTGGAAAGCCTGGGAAGACATGTTTACACATATCTCCACCTGGATGGGGAGAAGGCTGGGCCTGACCCTCTCCCTAATCTCTGCCGACTCCCCCTGTGGAGTCCCCGACGGCACCTCTGCCCGGGGAGTAGCTTCTTCAACAACCACCACTTGGGGGGCCGACATCTCCTCGGGCGCCTGAAGAGCTCGTGTCCCATGCCTTATCCGCCAGAGCCGACGATCGCTGGTTGAGGTCTCAGCAGCAGGCTTTTTTCCTCTATCTGCCACCCGAGCGGCAGCGGCCTGTTAGGCCCTCAACTATTCGATGTCTCTCCGGGGACCCATTTCTGCGAAGGAACAAGAGAGCCATGTAGTCAGTAATCGGGAAAGTGCAGCTGAAATCAAATAGTTCACTCGGATACTCACCCGGGATGATCGGAGGAAAAATAGAGGCTTCAACAGGTTTGTCCGGGTTGTACATGGCGTTAAAGTCCCCTGTCCGGGACAGCATCCAGATGAGAGTGGGCTAGTCAGCCAAACGCCTGATCTAGGCTTGACACTCCTTAGGGATACTCGGCAGGTCGGTTGATCCCACTACAAAATGGGGCATGAAACAGTCAGTCACCAAGTTGTATCCAGAAGTAAATGAAAGAAAAGGGAGAAACGAGGGATGAGCTTACTCCTTAGCTCTCCCATCCAGGAAGTCCTTAGCTGAATCCTTAGGGCTCGCTCACAAAACCTGGGGGTGGGCACTTGGAAGAACTTGTTCTTCCACCCCTTATTGTTGCTCGGTCAGTTGACAATAATTTTTCTCCCCTATCAAGCCCTGAGAGAGAAGAACCCAACCTCCCCATGAACGGGGAACGGTCGATGTGTGCAGAAGAACTCTTAGAGGGTGAGCTCGCACCCGAAGACTTGGGACCAAAGAGAAATGGACCCCATCAGGAACCTCCACCCATTCGAGGCTAACTGTCTGGGAGCAATCCCGAGATAGATCAGGACATCCTGGGCTATTGGGTGAAGGGGAATATGGAACCCAGCCATGAGGGAGTCCTCGTATAAAGTGACGAAGCCCGGGTGATGAAGCTGGGCTCTGCCATCCTGTACGATCAAAGCGCAACCATCGGGAAGGGCGTACTTATCCCTAATTCGGCTAAGGTCTTGAGCACGCAGGACGGAGGGAGTGAATTCACAGGCAAACACCTCCTCGGGGTCAGGACCCTCCGGTATCTCATCTCCTTAACCCCGTGAGACGGAGCCCACCAGGGCCTCCTAGTCTGACTTGTCGTTCGAGACCCGAATTGGGATCCTACCCTCACTGTGGTGATCCGACGGAGTAGCGGAGGGTGGATCTAGGCTCGTGTCTAGGGTTCCGGACTACAATTGTTCATCCTTCGACCGGGAAGAAGAATCAAACCTAGACTGTTCCATCTCTAAGGCACCTGGGATTGGATGGGAAAGTAGCTTGCGGCCTAAATAGGGATCAGGGACTCCAAGTCTAAGGTACAAGGGGGGAAGATCCAACACTCTGTGGGGTAAGGTGTACAGAGCTTTCAGGGTAAAGAAGCACTCAGTCAGCACTATTATCTGATAACCCGACCGGTTCAGCTGCTCTGTTACGAAGGACATGCTACTTGACCTAATAAGGAATATGAACCTAAGGAAGAAAAAATTCCACTCCCGCGTAAGCCCTAATGGGTTCGTGTTCTCCAGAATCAATCGGGAAGAAGAAGATAAAAGGAAAAGGAAGAGAGCAGTGAATTGAAACTGGGGAAGTAAGGACTTACAAAAATTAAAGCAGAAAACGAGCTCGAGACGCTTGATTGGGGACTTTTGCTCTCAAAATCGCTCGGTAATCTCTGTCTCAGGGCAACAGGAATGAAGGAAATGATCAAGGACCACTGATATAGGAAAAGCGGACGGTTCAGATCAGATCAGATCTAACGGCCAAGAAGCTTTTCCGCATAACCACCTGCAAGCTGTCCCCTGGAGCACGTGAAGCGTCGCCTCAAAAGACGTGCGCATTAAATGCATAATGTGACTGTCCAGTTACCACACAACTAATCGGTTACGCCAGCATCGACCACGTTGGATCCTAACTAAGCCAGTCACACCCTGACACATGGCAGCCATCGTCCCCGGGTTCCCAGTAGTACCGGTTGGTTCGACCCAGGGTGGCCAAGGGTGGGCCCATTCCCGAGGAGTAGCCAGGCAATTTCCCTGCCGGTACATTGAATAGCACGAATTTTCAAACATCATCTGATATAGCATCTTCTCCGCTTTGAAAATGAGAGGCAGCTGATAGGTCAGAAAATATCCGATCAAAGTGTCATATTGCCACGTCAGCCCGTAGATGCTGGGTCAGTCGGGGAAGATGCTTGGAATTCAGCTAACCCTGGCCCATCATCTCTGGACCGCTCGGTCTGAGCCTGCAGTGCGGGATCACGAGTCGGACTCATCCCCCAATGAAGGCCAAGTTCCGCCACCTCAGGATGAAGGGCCAGGTTATTAAGGTGGAGGCTCACGTCCCGGATTATTCAACAAAGTCCGCCCAGTCCAAGTCCACAGGGCGGGCATGCAGTACAGGATAGTCCTCTAGAGTATTCCCTAGCTTGCTCCTCAAGGCTCTGAACAGTTTCCTATCTTGCCTAAAGGACTAATAGAAGGAACAAGTAGTTTCCTAAATCACATAGGAAACTCCTCTAATTCATGTAAATCAGTTATTGTGAGATTGAGTTTCCAAATCTCACAACTTACCGTGTACGGGCAGTCTCTTACATTTATAAAAGGGACCACCTACCCCCATTAAAGGGGATCGCTTTTCTACCTCTATAGAATAACAGCAGCAATACAAAAGTTACTCACGCATATACCCGGCCGGTCGCTAGTAGTGCCACCCTCCCTGTTGGTTCACTAGGGGCCGTCGGTGATTTGTTAGTACAAGCGCACAAACGCACCCGTGGACGTAGGTCACCTGATTAACGGGGCCGAACCACACTCAAATCTCCCTTGTTTCAGTTTTTTTTCATCCTTGTACCAATTTTTGGCATCAATCATACCTTATGCTATTTGAATTTTTCACAATTTTCGAGCACATGATACATGCATTTAAACTAAGAATGTGGTTTGAAGTTTGATTGAAGGTATGTGTCTAGCATAATAGCATTGTTGTTATATTAGAGAGAGATAGGGTAAGAGAGGTGTTTTTTTTTAACATCTTCAACGAAAGCATAAGAAAACCAAATGCTAAAATTCTGCTAAAAATCTAAACAAGTCATCAAAATTTGACACAGGAAAATTTTCATTTTTCCATGAAAAAAGCGTTTTAATTAATGAAGACAAAAGCACGAAACATGGTACTAAAATGTCAAATAATTTTTAGTGAAGACAAAAACACAAATGGTGAAAAGAGTCATTGTCTTGTGAAACATACTTATTATACATAGTGAGAACCGAAAAAAAACAAAAAACAAAAAACAAAAACGTAACTGTTGAAATCGAAATTTTGTTTGAATAAATCTGTGCATTGGTCACATACAGCTTTTTAGAATCCAATGTTTTGGACCTCATTACAGGGGAAGAAAAAGGAAAACAGTTGTAGATCATATTTATGAATGTTCCAAACACGAAGAAATGACTCGATCCACATTCTTCTTAACCTGGCTTAGAACTTCCAACCACGTAGAGCGTGTTTGGGATCTCCGGAAGAATAAGAGAGGATTTTGCTTATTATTAAAAAAAAAAACAAAAAAAAGAGCAAAAAATAAATAAATAAAATAAGCAATTTATTGTTTGGCATTACCGTGCATGGGAATTAAAGATTTTTATAAGAAGACAATTTCATTGGAAGTTCTTTTAAATGTTCGATTTAGCTTTTTCATAAAAGTTTCAATTTATTGCTTTTAAATTAATAATTTTTTCCTTCTTTAAATTTTAAAAGGTTAAAAAAAAAGAGTTGGCTGCTAAGCGAATTCTCATTTTTAAATAAACTCAAAGAATTAATTATCAAATCATACACACACTCTCTCTCTCTGTGCTCTTTCTCTCTCTGCTAATGCCTCCAAAACATTTACTCAGATGCCCTCAAGAATGATTTTAGTGTCTTAAAAAATAAAAGATGAACTGTACAAATTTCAAAATTAATATACAGCAAAATCAAACAAATTGCAAATTTTCAAAAAGAGAAAGAAATTAATATCACAGCTACAAAATCTCAAAAATAGAAAATAAAAAACTCATAGGTACAAGTAAATTTTGAGACAGCTATGAGCTATTCTCACGTGTCAAAGACAAAAAAAACTTCAATAATGGCATAATTTCTATCTTGAATCTGTATTACATTTTCCATTTACCTTAAGAGTACTAAAGATTTGACATACAAACAACAGAAGTTTGTTCTTGGGCTTAACTACATTTTATAGCCTCTTAGTTCTTCCTTTATGTTAATTTGGTCCATGTAGTTTAGAAAGTGTTATTTTAGTCCTTGTAGTTTTATAAGTGTGTCATTTTAGTCCCTCAAGCACTTTTTGTGACAAATTTTTACTTATAGTAATATAATTATTCGTCACTAAAAGACTTACTGGACTTATTTGACACACTTTTAAAATTACAGAGCCTAAAGTGACACTTTCTAAATTATAAGGATCAAACTGACAGATAATAACTAAAAGAATGTAAAATATATTATGGTCTTCAATAAAAATATGTCTCCCATTGTATTTGATAACATGTAAGAGATAATGAATCATAAGATGCTATGACAAGAATCATAAGATATATCATGCCCGCCAAAAAGACATAGTTATGGCTATTTTGAAACTGTCAAGGACATGGTACCAAAGTATGTTGAAAATCGTGTATTATTGCACCCCAAGTGCCAAAATATCATGTCAAAAAACAAAATTAATAATAAAAAAAAAATACTGTGTATTACTTTATTGGAGTTCGATTGAGGGAATTATGATACACACGTAAAACCTAGAATAGTAGTGACATGTACAAATCCAAACATGCTTATATCAATTATCAGCGTTGGAATCCCAACATTCTCTGAAATTATTGAATTTTTTGTATCAAAAATATGATTTGAAAATATTGATTAAAAGGATGATTAGAATGATAAAATTGTTGATAAAATTGGTTTTGGTCATGTTTGAGGTCAAGTAAAAGTGAAACCCATTTAACGTTTGAATGGGTCTTTGTGGATTTGTGTTCTCCTCCATGAGGAGATAAACTTTAGATATTTACATGTTCAAAATCATTATTGAGTAAATAAGAAATTAATGATCAAAGGTTGTTCCATACAAAAGATTCTTGACAAAACACAAATTACTGTCCCACATTGGAAACACATAAGAAAGTTCATGGGTATTAATAAGGCGCCTAAGGGTTTGGAGCCCAAGGGGTACCTAGTTTTGTGGAAGGGGGAGGACCTAGGCCCATGGAGTTTTCTCTACACCTTCCGGGTCGGATCGTTGGTGCAGAGCGCTCTTCTACACAAGATTATTTCTTTTTGACTCTTCAAATTTTTGTATATACAAAATTAAGATTGTGTGAATCTGTCTCTTGGAATTAATGTGCATCAAATGAATGCAGATGTAAAATTTACATCCAATGAATACAGATGCAGTATGTACATCCAATGAATCCTCTTTCCCCTTAGTCCTATATACTCTGAGCTTGTTCATCAGAATTATACAACCAGAAAATGGGAATTCACTTTCCTTCCTTCTGTTTTCACTCCTCAGGGAGTTATAAGCACAGTTAGTTCGTTGGAACGGCTGTACGCTGTGCTTATCAACCGTTGTTGTCGCTGTATCCTGGTAGATGGACGCCGGAAAATTCTCAAGCACTTCTGGTGAGGCGGCGAATTTGTTTTAAGGAAACTATGTAAATCACAGGCCTCAGTTTGCATTTCTATTTTCCAGTTTCCTGTTTTTCAAATTTATTTGTTGTAATTTTGTTTCTAGCTTTAATTTCTTTTTTCCTTCTGTTTTCATCAAGTGTGATTTAAGAATCTGTTTGTTTGCTTCGAATATTAATACATATATTTTGAGAATTGATTTTGCCACTCCAAAAGTTACCATTAGCAATCTATGCAGTGCATTAACCGCAACGTATTACATGCACTGGATGTAGTACTATAGCGTGTCAATGGTAACTTTTGGAGTACCAAAACCAATTCTCTATATTTTCTAATAACCTTAAAACAAATTATTTCATATTCAAAAAAGGAAAAAAAAAGAAAAAAAAAACAGATTCGGTTTGAAAATAGTTTTTATTTTCTAAGAGAAATTAATTTTCTAAAGAAAATAACTTTCAGAAAAAAAAAAAGTTTGATTGGTTTCAAAAACAAAATTGTTTTCTTTTACAAAACTAAAACAAAATTTGTTTTTCAGATTCAGGTCTAAAAATAATTAGAAGGAAAGAATTCGATCATTTTTTGGATTTAATTTTCATAATCTCCTTTGATGATATTTTCAGAAATGGCAATTGGGAATGATGTTGTGAACACCGACGGTGCTAATGGTGAAAGGACTAACATCATGGTGATTGGTTCAATTCTTGTGAAGGTTTCTTCAGGTCCAACAGTTCAAACGGTTCCTATGAACCACAGGGAGAAACTCAAGAAATTCAATGGAGTGGATTTCAAAAGGTGGCAGCAAAAGATGCTATTTTACCTTACCACCTTGAATCTTGCGAGGTTCTTGAAGGATGATGCTCCTGTTCAAAATGACAACGAACAAAATCGAGAGGTTGCTTTGCAAGTGGCTTCTACCATTGATGCTTGGAAACACTCAGATTTCCTGTGCCAAAATTATGTGTTGAATGGATCGCACGATACACTCTATAATATATATAGTGTTAAGACCACACCTAAGGAACTGTGGGAGTCCTTAGATTGGAAATACAAAAGTGAGAATGCTGGTTCCAAGAAGTTTGTGGACTGGTGGATCTTCCTCCCAAATGTAAGTCTTTAGGATATAAATGGATTTTCAAGAGGAAAATGAAAACATATACCACTATTGATATGTATTCTCCTGTTACGAGAATAACATCCATTTGAATGATTAATACGATTGCAGTTCTGCGAGATCTCGAAGTACATCAAATGGATGTTAAGACTGCTTTTTCTTAATGGAGATTTAAATAAAGAAATCTAAATGGAACAACCTAAAGGGTTTTATGCTCCAGGGTAGGAAAAGAAAGTGCACAAGCTTGTCAAATCATTGTATGGCTAGCACGCTCCAAAAAATGGCATGAGAAGTTTGACAAAGCTATGATTTCTAGTGGATTAAAAATCAACGAGTGTGACAAATGTGTTTATGTGAAAGACACGAATGATGACTATGTCATCTCATGTCTATATGTTGATGACATGCTCATTATGGGAAGTAATGATAAGATTATTAACTCTACTAAGAAAATGTTGAACTCTAAATTTGACATGAAAGATATGGGACTTGCTAATGTTATATTAGGCATCAAGATCTCTAGATAACCAAATGAACTTGTTTTGACACAATCACATTATGTAGACAAGATTCTAGAGAAATTCAACATGTCTGAGACTAGTATGGTCAGGACGCCTATGGACTTAACTCTACACATCTCTAAGAACACAAAACTTGATGTATTTCATGATTTTTACAAGGCTTGACATTGCTTATTCAGTTAGTAAACTGAGTAGATACACTAGTAATCCAGGAACTGAACACTGGAAAGTAATTGTAAGGGTACTACGATACTTACGATATACTCGTGATCATGAGTAGCACTATATGAAATATCTAGCTGTATTGGAAGGATACAGCAATGCAAACTAGATATCAGATATGAAAGATTCAAAGTCTACAAGTGGATATGTTTTCACACTTGGAAGTGCAGCTATTTCATGGAAAGCAGAAGAGGCTGAAATCAATAAAATTGCAAATTTTCAAAAAGAGAAAAAAATTAATATCACAACTACATAATCTCACAAATAGAAAATAAAAAACTCATAGATACAAGTGAATTTTGATATGAGCTATTCTCACGTGTCAAAGACAAAAAACTTCAATAATAGCATAATTTCTATCTTGAATATGTATTACATTTTCCATTTACCTTAAGAGTACTAAAGATTTCACATACAAGCAATCAAAGTTTGTTCTTGATATGATCTCAATAAAAATATGTCCCCCCATGTATTTGATAACATGTACGATAATGAATATAACACGCTATGATTTGATATATCATGCCCACCAAAAAGACAGTTATGGCTATTTTGAATTTAGAAAATGGTAAATATATTCCAAAAATGGATTTACACTTGTACAAGGGGCATAACCTAGGATATTCAATAGGCATAAAGCATAAGGACAAGTAGCCAAGCAAACCACTGAAAGAGCCACAAATGGCAAAATTAAATCAAAACAAATCAAAAGGAACAAATATCAAAACAAATGAGCTTGCCAGGAAACCCTCGACAACACATTACAAAGGAGGTAATCAAAACAAAATGACAAAAGGATTACTGCCAATCAACTAACAAGGCATGAAGTTGGTTATGCCTTTTCCATTTGGAGTTGATTTGAGCAAAAACTTGCCAGACAAAAATCTTCAATAATTGCTCTTTTGGAGTATAATAGTTCTTGAAAGTTCGATTGTTCCTCTCCCGCCACAGGCCATAACTTGTAACTCCCAATCAAATTTTGGGAATCACATGTTGGGGACTTTTCCATATTCAATGCTGGGTCATCCAAGGGTTGCAATTCCAATTCAGATCACATCTACGCATTAATTCCACCAAATTAAAGTGGAGTAGTCACAATCAAAGAAAAGATGGTTATGAGAATCCATATGCCTAAGACAAAGAGCACAAGCTAAGGGACTAGGAGTAAAATTACAAATTTTATCCTATATAGCTAGCCTTTTTTGAATGGCATGCCATAAAATGAAATTTTGTCTAGGAATACATCCAGTGCACCAGGCATAATGGTGCTAGGGGACATCAGGATTAGAAGGTCTAATATGGTTCCAAATATGGGAGAAATTAAACTTACCAATTGGTGAGGTTGTCCATTCAATTTTATCATGAAGACCAGGAGGTTTATAAAAGTTAGATAAAAGATCTCTAACTTCACTAAGTCCAATGGAGTTGGAGGAAGGCCAATTCCAATCAAGATGAGAGATAATAATTGCCACATTAGCATTAGAAGCTATTGCAGCATCATAGGCAATCAGGCTAGTGTACTTCTCAAATAAAGGCCCACTTAGGAGCCAATTGTCAAACCAAAGAGAAGTATGCAGTCCATTACCAATTTTATGCCTAATTAAAGGTCTTGCAATATTAAGAGCTTTCTCCAATACCAAGAGCATTGTCAGGGGCCTTTGACCTCCCAAATGCTTTTGATTTTGATAATATACAAGTACACCCAATGTTTCCATAAAGAATTTGGTTAGGACAAGAAGGTTCCCTATATATTTAAGATTAAGCATAGTATTTATAATAAACATATCCTTAAAACTGAGGCCTCCCTCTCGTTTGGGTCTGCAAACTAACCGAAGACACTTTGGATCCATGAGCTTTATCAGTAGTACCACTCCAAAGAAACCTTCTCAAAGCTTGTTCCACCCACTTAAGAGCACTTTTAGGGAGAATAAACATACTAGACCAATAAAGATGAATGCGAGATAATACAGAGTGAATAAGTTTGGTCCTACCAGCAAAGGAGAAGGATTTGGACTTACAAGAGTTAATTTTGGAGCAAATTTTGGTGACAAGTTCTTCACAATTTTGTTTTCTCAATTTAGTGCTTAAAAGGGAACACCCAAGTACTTTAAAGGAAGACTTCCTTTGGTAAATTTGAGTACTCTGAGTAACTCAAGAGCCAAATTCTCATCGATACTAGAGAAGAAAAGACAACTTTTAGAGTTATTAGCTTGAAGACCAGACAAGTCAAAAATTGATCCAGGGTATTTCTAATAACCTTAGCCGATTCCACATTCACATTTAATAGGATAATTTGGTCATCTGCAAAGTAAAGATGGAAAATCCTCAATTTATTACATTTTTAATAGAAAGAGAAAGGGCCATTATGAATATTAAACTGTAGTAATTGGCTAAAAGCATCCGTAATAATGGTAAACAAGTAGGGAAAATGGGATCACCCTGTCTAATCCCTTTTGCTCCCTATAGATTCTCCATTAAAATTAATAGAATACCTAGGAGTAGAAATACAAGTTTGGATCCATTTCCTCATCCTAGGGGTAAAACCCAAAATTTCAAGTAGATCAAAGAGGAATGTCAAATTAACATTATCATAAGCATTCATGAGGTCTACTTTAGCTGTAGCCCTAGGTCTACCACCACTTTTATGGTAATCTCTTAAAATGTCCCAAGCAAGCAAGATATTGTCACCAATTGTTCTCCCTTTAACTAAGGCAGATTGAGCTTGATCAATAATAGAGGGGAGAATCATCTGGAGTCGATTAGCTAAAATTTTGGAAATGCATTTATAGACAGTGTTACAACAGGAGATAGGCCTAAAATCTCCCATCTTTGAGAGATTGGGGACTTTAGGGATCAATGCTATAATTGTGGCATTAGTTTCCTTAAGAATTTCTCCAGTGGTAAAGAACTCAGTAATGGCAGCAGTGACATCCGATCCTATAGAATCTCAGAAGTTTTTAAAAAAGTAGGCATTAAAACCATCAGGGCCCAGAGCTTTGTTATCATGCAAGGACAAAAAATGTCTCTTTACTCTCTAATGGAGTAAGTATCCGATCAAGGATAATGAAGAAATTTTCGGGAATCCATTTGTGAATAAAGGTCCTAAGAAATTCCATACCATGGTATTGGCTCCTAGCAAGAGAGCCAAGAAGATCTTGGAATTGACTAATAGCTTCATTCTTAGTTTTCTCAATGTTACAAGTAAATTGTCCATTAGGTTGTTCCAACTTTAAAATTCTTTTTCTATTTCTCCTTCCTTTGATAGATTGAAAAAAATCATCTAGAATTTTTGTCTCCACTTTCTAGCCATTGTAGTCTAGATTTTGTTTGAGTGTTTCTTCCTTAATCCAAGTAGTTTCAAGGAAATTTTTCGTGCACATTTTTTGTTTAGAGATGAGATTATCATCATGAGAATGTTGAAAAAGCTCAAAATGGACATTTTCCAACTCTTCCCTAGCTTTGTCAGCATTAATTTTCTCTTTACCAGTAATAAGTCTACTTAACTGAAGGGAAAATAGGTTTCGAAAACTTATTTATATGCACAGCAGAAAAGCAAAGTTCAAAAACTTTTTGGTATGCCCGAATTTACTACTTATCAATTCCGTAGATGCGTAAAACAAGAGGGAGAAGAACTTATACCAAATGGTCTTGACTAATTCTGATTCTCTTCTTCCTCGATGGTGCAACAGCCTCCACTAGATGGTTTTCACTCCTATGTCTCCTTTGGACACTTTCAGAGAGGCTAAAGATGGTGGGATCTCTAATAGGGAGGATAGAAAAGGTTTGAAAAACCCTAAAATAGTCTCTGCGGCTGCTGGAGTGATGAAACGTCGATTAAAAAAAAATTCTACGCAGCTGCCCTATTTATAGATTTCCAAACAAACATTTCACGTTCAATCGATCGAATTTGTTTCGATCGATCGAATCTTCGATCGATCGAAGCTTTTTGACTGATTGAACCCGTCTTGACTTCAATCGATTGAAACTCTTTTGATTGATATAACTTGTCTTGACAAGAACCTCATGTGCCTTTCAAAGCATCCTGGTGGAGCTAAGAGTGGAACCTCCTAGGTTCTTTATTGTTAGCTCAGACCAGTTGTTAGTTCCTATGACCAAACTCTTCAATCAACAAATTAACTAACTGATCAGTTAACGTTTACTCCACTATAAAATGATAACTGAACTCCAACGCAAAAGAACAACCCGTAGCGATGTGTAGACTTGTATGGGGGTACTAATGTCCCTCTACAGTCAGCATTCATAATCATATTCAGGTAGTCGGATAAGCTATTATTGTCAACCTAAATAATGATTACATCTTCCATTCCTTAAGTCTCATTCACCCTCATGATTACCAAACATGATAACTCTTATCAACAAGACTGCAGTTCTCAGTAATCAACTTGATGACATTCTCAAGGGATTGCTTATTCTATCAGAGGGTAGATTCTATCTTAACAGTATATGTTCACAACCCTATGAACATGACATACCTAAAATACCCAGGTGTTGATCTCTTATAGACCTCACAGATTAGTAAGTCAAAGCAGCCACATCTATAGACTGTGTCCAAAATCGTCTCAAGATTAAGATCACATACCTTATACAAGTTATGAGTTCCTATCGACTGTTGACAATATTAAGTGTCAATAGGAAAGTTCATGGTCCGTCAATGCACTATAAGCACTAGCATATTAACTAAGAGTCATACTCTAGTGATTGAGATTCATCAGTCCATCCAATGGTAGTTAATCATGCTATAGTGTAAACCTAATGAGATATCCAGTCTCATCATCCACTATGACAAATTCTAAGTATCAAAGAATAGTCATTCATATCTCACTTGTATGTATCTCATACACACACAAATTACTTACTATGATACTTAAGGATTAACAGTCATCTCATGAAAGAAACATGAATAATAAAATGTAAAGCTGATATCCATATATTAAAATGCCAAAGTCTCATACATAAAGTAATGGCTTGAGGGTACAATCCCTTCAAACTCCCACTTGCACTCATAAACATTCAAGACTACATCTGAGACCTAGACTATCTAAATGATGATCAAAGACCTTCTGTGGCAAGACCTTTGTAAACGGATCCGCAAGATTGTCAGCAGTGGCAATCTCGGTGACAGTCACATCTCCACGTTGAACAATATCTCAAATTAGATGATATTTCCCTCTACGTGCTTTCCCTTTTTGTGGTTACTTAACTCCTTGGACTGAGCTACTACCCCATTATTATCGCAGTATAGCGTAATAGGTGACAATGACACTGGTACCACCTCATGCACCTTGAGTTCCATGAGGAACTTCTTAAGCCAAACAACTTCCTTTATGGCTTCACATGTAGCCACATACTCAACTTTCTGTAGTTGAGTCTGCAATGCATTTCTACTTAATGCTCCTCCAACTAACTGCACCACCTCCCAAGGTAAAGAGATGTCTGGATGTCGACTTCCTTGAATTTTTATCTTTAATAAAGTCTGAGTCAGTGTATCCTACTGGAATTAACTCATCGTTGCTGTACATAAGCATGAAATCTTTAGTCCTTCTCAAGTACTTAAGAGTGTGCTTAATGGATGTCCACTGCTCTAGACTTGGATTCGACTGATACCTACTAACCATGCCAACGGCAATGCAGATATTTGGTCTAGTGCATAACATCACATTCATGAGTCTTCCCAGTGCCGAAGCATAGGGAACTTCTGCTATGCGATTCCTTTCCTCCTATGTCATAGGACACTGATCCTTGGAGAACAATAAACCATGCCTTAAAGGTAATAAACCTTTCTTCGAATTGTCTATAGAAAACCTAGTTAGTACTTTTATATAACCAGCTTGAGATAATCTCATTATCTTTCACTTACGATCCTGAAAGAGCTTTATCCCAAAGGATATAGCTCGTCTCTCCTAAATCCTTCATATCAAAAGTACTAGCTAGCCAAACCTTATTTGATGACAATGCCCCTACATCATTTCTAATGAGTAGAATGTCATCAACATAAAGTACAAGAAAAGCCACTTTGCCTTCACACTTCTTGTAGACACAAGGTACATCTAGATTCTGTATGAAACCAAATAATTTGAACACTTGGTCAAAATGAATGTTCCAACTCCTGGATGCCTGCTTAAGCCCAAAAATAGACTTTTGCAACTTGCATTCTCTCACCAGCTATGAACCCTTCTGGTTACTGTATATAGATGTCTTCCTCAAGATTGTCATTCAAGAATATAGTGTTAAAATCCATCTGCCACATCTCATAATCTAGGCATGCTACAATGGATAAGAGTATTCTGATGGACTTGAGCATGACTACCAGTGAGAAGGTTTTTTCATAGTCAATGCCCTCTCTTTGAGTATAACCTTTTGCTATAAGCCATATCTTAAAAGTTTCAACCTTTCCATAAGATCCTCTTTTCCTCTTGTAGACCCACTTATAGCCAATGGGTTTAATATTGGTCGAAAGTTCTACAAGATCCAAGACCTGATTAGAATCCATAGATTCCAATTTAGCCTTCATAGCTTTAACCTAATGAACTGAATCAACATCAAACATTACCTCTTTGTATGTGGTAGGATTAGATTCAAATTCTATAGAGACCACTTCAAAAACTTCTCCTAAGAACATGTATTTGTTAGGCTGGCTGACCATCCTCCCACTACGATGAGGTACCAGTGAGGAAATGGGTAAAGAAGTGGTATATTATTGTCTTACATCATTATCAACTACAGGTAGGACTAATGGCTCTCCTTCTATCTCTTTCCGATCTATCCTTCCCTTAGGTTTATGGTTCATGATATAATCATCCTCCAAGAAAATAACATTTTTACTAACAAACACTTTCTGTTCTCTTGGATCATAAAAATACCATCCATAAGTACCCTTTGGATACCCTACAAAGTAACATACTTCTGATCTAGCTTCCAATATGCTCAGCTTTCCTTTCAGCACATGTGCTGGACACCCCCATATCTGGAGATGTTGTAAAGAGGGCTTACGTCCAATCCACATATAAAAGAGCTATTTCTTTTAATGACCACTTTAGTTCCAAAATAAAAAGAATAACCTTTATTCGATAAATCAAAAACTAAAATTAAATTACGTCTCATTAAAGGGATGTAAATTGCATCTGATAAAACCAAAGTCCGATTATCCTCAAATTCTAAAACTACCATTCCTATACCAATCACTAAAACGGTTGTGCTAAATCCCAGAGTCAGCACGATCTCCCCATCACTGTATTTGTTAATTGATCTGAACCTCTACTACGGATTACAAATATGGTTAGTCGCACCAGAATAAATGCACCAAGTGTTTGAAGTATCCATTATAAAACTTACTTTAATCAATTGTGATTCGATCATACCTTGAACTCTTGTAGCTAAGAAATACGGACAATTCCTTTTCCAGTGGCCCTTCTCACCACATTGGAAACACTTTTCTTTTCCTTGCCTGCCCACCTTTCCCTTGCCCGTACCTTTTCCCTTAGATTTTGCAGTCTTAGGGACCGGTCCAATAGTTGGACCACCAGTGCCATCTTTCTTCTTCTCTTTCTTACCTTTCAGAGCAGATCGGGAAGATGAAGAGCTTTTCTCAACATTCAAAATGTTGCCCCTAGGTTTGATCACACCTTCTGCCACCCCTTCTGCTGCCAGTAAAGAACTCATTAAGAGCTCATTGAGAAATTCATTTGATTTATGTTATAGTTAAGTTTAAATTGAGTGAATGGTGGTGACGGTGAATTGAGGATCATATCAACTTGGGTCTGTGCGTCGATGTTGGCACCTAGGGTTTCCAGTTCGTTTAAATAACCAATCCATTTTTAAAACATATTCTTTGAATGGAGTCCATTTCAACATCTTCGCACTTATTATCTTTTGCATAGCAACCTGTCTAGCAAGTTTGCCATGTTCCCCAAACATTTCTTTGAGGCACTTGATAATGGCAATGGCAGAATCATTCGATTGGAATTGGTATTGTAACACACCAGTCATAGAGTCTAGAATGTAGCAATAGGCCATTCCATTTGATTTCATCCGTTTATTGAACTCACTTTTAGCTGCTGCCAAAGCATTTATAGTGGGTTCTTCAGGGCATAGGGTGCTAAGGACATATATGTGATCCTCCGTAGTTAAAATGATGTCTAGGTTACGTTTCCATTCTGTGTAGTTATTTCCAGCTAACTTATTCTGAGTGAGTATAGTGGCAAGTGTACTAAATGCATATCCAAACATTATGATTATTGAAAAATCAAATAGACAAAATAAATATGGATATCAAAATTTGACAGTTTGGAATAAAAGAATCCTTAAAAACTCTTATTTTAAAACAAAGTCGCCAAAATATCAAAATGAAAGAGTAAAGCCTCCGTGTGGCGGCCAATGCTCGATCTTTCAATTAATCATGACTTGTCAGCTATACAACTCTTGCAAAACAAGTTATGACTCCCGAACCTATTTAATCTCTAAGCTTCTGAATAATGCCTCGTGTGGGATCCCTTATCCATAGTTTAGCTAGTGTGTACCATTAACTAGGATCCAATCACAACTACCTCGAGTAGTTCCTTCGTGTGGTGGTCAGCCTCTAACACGTCTGATTGATTCTATTCGTAGCAAGTTCATATGTTGTAACCAATGAGTATTGTATCCTCCGTATAGAATGATCACCCATAGCTGGGTGACATAGAATACTCCACTCATAAAAGTTGTTTCTACTCATTGCCCATAGACATCCAATGTCTACTAATGAGTTAAAATGGTTTTTGAATTTTATTTTAGAAAACTATTTTTACGTTCATGAAAGTAGTAACAATATAATTAAATTTCAATCACAAACAAAGCACATAAAACAAAAAAAAAAAACTAAAATGAAAATAAAGGCATGCCTCTATCTCCTATGGCTCTATCTTATAGAATCTTCTTCTTGGTTTGATCGCCTCTGGCTCCATCTTCATGGACACCGGCTTTTTCTCCATCTTCATGGATATCCTATTCAATTACATTGGTCCTATGCTTCTTCTAAATCTTATAATTTGTCTAGAAAAGGAAATAGCAATAAATTAAAAAGGCTAGGGAAACTGGTGCAACTCTCCTATTTGCAGGATTGAAGTCGTAGCACCCTTTACACATGCCTTAAAACCAAATCATAATAAAAACAACATACACCAATCTCAAATATTAAATACAAAATTAACATTCTTGGTGCCATGGGAGATAAGGGACAAATCCTTGCTACAAAAGGGTTAGTCATACACACATCCACGCATATATAACAAATATATGTAACTATTGGAACCCCAAATTGATTTACATAGAACATAAACTCTTTATGTACTGATTTAGAACATAAAAATAGCATCTTAGTTCTATGTCATACTTTAATCAATTGAAGAAAGTTCGATCGATCGAACTTTCGATCAATTGAACTTAGTTCAATTGATTGAACTATTAATTTCACAGAATGATTTAAATTTTTTTTAGAACAGTGTAAAACATTAAAATAAATAATTTTTAAGTCTTTTAAAGCTGTGAAAACAATTTGGACAGAGAAATACTTTCGATCAATCGAGGTAATCCTAGTCGATCGAACGAAACAGTTTTTGATCGATCGAAGATAGTTCGATCACTTGAACTCAACACTATTTCGATCAATCAAAACACTTTCAATCGATTGAACACAAACAGTTTCAACCAATTGAAACAGTTTCGATCGATCAAAACACTTTCAATAGATTAAAACTACCATGCATCCAATGTAATCACAATTTTTTTTTTGCTGTGAAACTGCTACAGAAATAGATCTATGATGATATAGTTTCAAAAAATAGTCCTAAACACAATATACAAATCAAAACTAGGGGTTCCAAAATGCATCTTAGATCTAAATAAGCGTGGCTCTAATACCAATTGAAGGTAAAATAGGTTTCAAAAACTTATTTATATGCACAACGGAAAAATAAAGTTCAAAAACTTTTTTGCATGCCCAGATTAACTACTTGTCAATTCCGTAGATGCGTAAAATAAGTGGAATAAGAGGTTATACCTAACGGTCTTGAACCAAATTATGATTCTCTTCTTCCTTGATGGTACAATAGCCTCCACTAGATGGTCTTCACTCCTATTTTTCCTTTGAACACTTCTGGAGAGGCTAGAGATGGTGAGATCTCTAATAAGGAGGATAGAAAAGGTTTGAAACACCTTAAAACAGTTTCGACGGTTGCTGGAATGAAGAAATGTCGATTAAAAAAATCTTCACACAGCTGCCCTATTTGTAGATTCCCAAACCGACATTCACGTTCAATCAATCGAAGTTGTTTCGATTGATCAATAGAAGATTCGACTGATCGATAGAAGATTCGATCGATCGAAGCTTTTCAATCGATCGAACCTGTCTTGACTTTAATCGATCGAAACTTTTTCGATCAATCAAACCTGTCTTCACAAGAACCTCATGTGCCTTTCCAAGCATCCTGGTAGAGCTAAGAGTGGGACCTCCTAGGTTCTTTATTGTTGGCTTAGACCAGTTGTTAATTACCATTACCAAACTCTTCGATCAGCAAATTATCCAACTGATAAGTTAACGTTTACTCCACTATAAAATGATAACTAAACTCCAACGTAAAAGAACAAATCTGAAGAGTTGTCTAGACTTGTATGGTGTGCTAATGTCCCTCTACTTTCAGCATTCATAATCATATTCAGGTAGTCCGATAAACTGTTACTGTCAACCTGAATAATGATTACATCTTCCATACCTTGAGTCCCATTCACCCCTCATGATTATCAAACATGTTGATAACTCTTATCAACAAGACTGCAGTTCTCAATAATCAACTTGGTGACATTCTCAAGGGAATGCTTATTCTATATTACAGGGTAGATTCTATCTTGACAATATATTTTCACAACCCTATGAACATGACATACCCAAGATACCTAGGTATTGATCTCTTATAGACCTCGCTGATTGGTAAGTCAAAGTAGCCATATCCACAGTCCATGTCCAAAATTGCCTCAAGATTAGGAACACGTACCTTATACAAGTTATGAGTTCCTATCGACTGTTGACAATATTAAGTGTTAGTAGGAAAGCTCATGGTTCGTCAATGCACTATAAGCAATACCATATTAACTAAGAGTCATACTCTAGTGATTGAGATTCGCCACTCCATCAAATGGTTGTTAATCATGCTATAGTGTAAACCTAATGAGATATCCAGTATCATCATCCACTGTCATAAATTCTAAGTATCAAAGAATAGTCATATGTATATCACTTGTATGTATCTCATACACACATGAATTACTTACTATGACACTTAAGGATTAACAGTCATCTCATGGAAGAAACATACATAATGAAATGTAAAGCTGATATCCATATATTAAAATGCCAATGACTCATATAAAAAGTAATGGTTTGAGGGCACAAACCCAACATTAATTTCTTTACATCATGTTTGACAAATCTAAGTTTATGAAAAATTTGGAATTGGATAATGCCTTTCACACTTTTATTCTAAGCTTGGGAAATAGTGTCAGGATATTGATCCAAAAATTAAAGAATTTAAATGATCTAACCTTCTTTCTAGCATTTTTATCCACATGAGTGATATGAGGGGAGTGATCAGAGATATCTAGCTTATGAAAATGAGAAAAAGACTCAGGGAAATTATCCAGCCAAGCTTGATTAACTAAAGCTCTATCTATCTTTCTCCGAGCAAAGTCAGGTCTCCCATATTTCCTGTTACACCATGTAAATAATTCTTTAGAATATCTTACGTCAGAAATACTTAATTGATCTACCAGATGGATAAAGTCATATATCTTAGAATTCAAAAATGCATTTGGTTCAAAAAAATTTGAAGTTTGTAGAACGACATTAAAGTCCACCAAAATGATGTGATTAGGAGAATTAGGTCCAATATATATAGATAGACTTTAAGGAATTCCAAAGTCCTTTTCTCTCATTTCCATGGTTAGAGCCATAGGACATGAGTACCAAGTATGTTGAAAATCATGTATTATTGAGCCCCAAGTGCCAAAATATCATGTCAAAAAAAAATACTGCCTTACTACTTTATTGGAGTTCATCAATTGAGGGAACTATGATACACATGTAAAACCTAGAATAGTAGTATCATGTACAATTCCAAACATACTTATATCAATTATCAGAGTTGGAATCCCAACATGCTCTGAAATTATTGAATTTGAAGTATCAAAAATATTATTTGAAAATATTGATTAAGAGGATGATTAGAATGATAAAATTGTTGGATAAAATTGGTTTTGGCCACGTTTGAGGTCAAATAAAAGTAGAATCTATTTACAGTTAGAATGGGTTCATTGTGAATTTGTGTTCTCCTCCATGAGGAGATGAACTTTGGATATCTACATATCCAAAATCATTGTTGAGTGAATGAGAAATTAATGATCTAAGGTTGCTCCATACAAAGGGTTGTTGACAAAACACAACTTACTTTGTCCCACGTTGGAAACACATAAGAAAGTTTATGTGTATTTATAAGGCTACATGAGCCTATTGGTTTGGGCCCCAAGGGATACCCAATTTTGTGGAAGGGGGTGGACCTAGGCCTATGAGGTTTTCTCCACACGTGCATGCACGCAGCTACCGTCTGTCAGTCTGTCAGTCTGTCAGGGTCGTAGGTGTTGGTGCGTTGCGCTGTCCTACACAAGATTATTTCTTTAGAGTCTTCAAATTTCTGTATATATCGAATTGAGATTATGTGAATCTGTCTCTTGGAATTAATGTACATTAAATGAATATAGATGCAAAAAGTACATCCAATGAATCCTATCTCCCCTTAGTCCTGTATATTCTGAGCTTGTTCATTAGAATTATACAGCCATAAAATCAAAATTCACTTTCCTTCCTTCTGTTTCCACTGTGCTTGTCAATAGGCCTCGATTTGCATTTCTATTTTCCATTTTCCTATTTTTCAATTTTATTTGTTGTAATTCTATTTATAGTTTTAATTTATTTTTCCTTCTGGTTTCATAAAGTATAACTTAAGAATCTATTTGTTTGCTTCGAATTTTGATACATATATTTTGGGAATTGATTTTGTCACTCCAAAAGTTAGCATTGGCACTCCATGCAGTGATTAACTACATGTTATTACATGCACTGGATGTAGTACTATAGAGTGCCAATGGTAACTTTTGGAGTGCCAAAATCAATTCCCTATATTTTCTAACAATCTTAAAACAGATTAGTTTATATTCGAAAAATGAAAACAAAAGGAAAAATAAAAAACCAGATTCAATTTGAAAATAGTTTTTTTGTTTCTAAAAGAAATTCTATTTGTAAAGAGAATTATTTTTGAAATTTTTTTTTCGATTGGTTTAAAAAAATTGTTTCTTTTACAAAACTATAACAAAATTTATTTTTTAGATTCAGATCTAAAAATAATTATAATGAAAGAATTCGATCCTTTTTTGGATTTAATTTTCATAATCTTCTTTGATGATATTTTAAGAAATGGTAACTGGGGATGACGATGTGAACACCAACGATGCTAATGGTGAAAGGGATAACATCGTGGTGATTCGTTCGATTCCTATGAAGGTTTCTTTAGGTCCAACAGTCCAAACGATTCCTGTGAACCATAGGGAGAAACTTGAGAAATTCAATGGAGTGGATTTCATAAGGTGGCAGCAGAAGATGCTATTTTACCTTACAACCTTGAACCTTGTAAAGTTCTTGATGAAGGATGCTCCTGTTCAAAATGAGAATGAACAAGATCGAGAGGCTTCTTTGCAAGTGGCTTCTGCCATTGATGCTTGGAAATACTCAAATTTCCTGTGCCATAATTATATGGTGAATGGATTGTATAATACACTCTATAATATGTATAGTGTTAAGGCCATTGCTAAGGAACTGTGGGAGTCCTTTGACAAAAAATACAAAACCGAGGATGCTGTGTCCAAGAACTTTGTGGTGGGGAGATTCCTCGACTAGAAAATGGTGGACTCAAAGACTGTGATCAGTCAAATTCAGGAGCTGCAAGTGATCTTGCATGAAATCCATACTGAAGCGATGACCTTGAGTGAAACCTTTCTGGTTGCTACCATTGTAAAAAAACTACCCCTGCTTGGAAGGACTTTAAGAACTACATAAAGCACAAGCCAAAGTAGATGAAGATTGAAGATCTCATCGTCAGGCTTCGGATCGAGGAAGACAACAAAGGAGCTGATAAGAAAGTGGGGAATACTTTTGTGGCCAAGGCTAATGTAGTTGAGCATGTTCAAAGTTCAAATATAAAGAAAAAGTGTTTTAGAAAAGGGTCCAAAATGGGGCCAAAAGGTGGTATCTCCAAGAAACCTAAGTTTCAATTTTGAGGAAAATGCTACAACTGTGGTAAGACAAGACACCATGCTTTAGAATGTCGTCTGCCACAGAAGAAATTCAAGAAAAATCATGAGGCTAATATAACAGAGTTAGGCTCTATCTCGAGGGATGTCTCTGAGATTAATATGTTAGCTGTGGTCTCCGAAGTGAACTTGGTGGGTTAAAACCCAAAAAATTGGTGGATAGATACTGGTGCTACTTGCCACATATGCTCTGAAAGAGATGTTCACTTCTTTTAACCAATGACGAATGGTGAAGAGATGTTCATGGGAAACTCAGCCACTTCAGATGTTAAAGGCCAAGGAAAGATAATTCTGAAGATGACTTCAGGAAAGAGATGACATATCCTATATGTTCTGGAGATTCGTAAGAAACTAGTGTCTGGTTTGTTGGGATTATGCCCTTGTGGATACCGGGATTCCACCGCTTTGTCTTGTTTTTGAAACTTGTTTGACTTTTGAATCAAGGAAAGAGAAAAGGTCTGTTGAAAATAGATACAGAGTCGCCACTTGGTCTTTAAGGAACCAAGAAACCTAATTTTGACTCACCCAAATGGATAAAGGACACCGGCCCTTCATAACCAAAGAACTTGGCTCGGGGTTTTGGTACGAGAGAGGAAGGAGCCTTTGTCACGACTAAAACGCCCTCAACTAGCCCCGTCTCTCAACGGGCCTCAATTAGCATCCAAATAATCATCTTATACTATGTATGGTTCGGCAATTAATACTATGATAGTATATTACATCACATAAGAATCTTGAAATTGAAAATCAAAAGATAAGATATCATTCATAAGATTTAAGTCAAATATCATACAATGTGAAGTGAAAATCACACAAATAAACCTAGGAAAAATCGTCTAATCATGTATCAAATAATCAAGACTTCCTAATCTAAAGGGGGCATGAATTGTTCTTCAAACAAATAAACAAAGAAATCAAAATATGCTTAGCAAGCTAGTATGATGCATGTTAATCTTTGAGAAAAGAAGACCTCTTAATCCCCGGGACGGATGAGGAAGGATGATTAGATCGAGGGAAATCATGAACGTGTGATCATGATCATTCCTTAAATCTTCTTAGATTAGAAGTTACAAAAACCCCAAATCTTTGCATGTATGCAATGTATGTATCTAGAATGTGTCAAGGTTGTAGTGTGCTTTTGTGTTCATGGATTCCTAGAATGACTTAGAAGTCTAAAATGTGTATGAATGGATGGATGAAATCAACATGGGATATGTACAATTGTAGTATGAACTACTTCCTAAGATATGAACTAATTTGGAAGGCATATAAGCATCGAATCAAAGAATGAAAGTTAAAATGTGTTTGCTGTGAATAGTGCACAGAACAGTAACTAAATCTTTGGAAAATTGAAAAGAGGGGTTATGAACATTTTCAATGCATGATTTTTTATGGAGATGTTCCTTATTGTGTGTAGAATACAACCCAAAAAGACAATCCTAAATAACTATCACAGATTGAGAGAAATCATATGAACAACAGAGGTCACTCAGAAACAGAGTCCGTACTGTCGACTGAAACGTTGAAACATCTTAGAAAATGAAAACGAATGATCTAGGGGCCCATTGTATACAGAAGGTTTCCTAAGACATGGAAGTTTAAGGGAAAAATAAGTTAGGACCACCCCTTTTGGAAAATATTTCTGAAAAAGAGGTTGGAAGTTAGTCAATCTGCTGTGACAGCAGAGGCAGAATGTTTGGAAGGAATGTTTGGGTCCAAATGGACCATTTTCAAGTACTTCCAAGTCAAACCAAAAATCATGGGTGTTCTCCAATGAGTTAGGAAGACTTTCCAAGTGTCCTTGCATCTATATGTTGAGTATTGAGTTCTAGAGAAATCTTTGAACTCAGCTCACTCACTGTTTTAACTCACTGTTTTGAAGATTTTGGGGAAAATAAGGTTTTCTTTCTTGAAATCAAAATGAGAGGGATTGAGGAGGGTTTTGAAATAGAGGTTTTGAAATTGCATTTTTAATACTCAATAAAGATTATAACTACTTAAAATGCCAACATTCAACTCATCATCAAGAACCTCCAAGATTGTTGGAGAAACTTATTTTTATTTGAGCATAACTTCAATACACTTCAAGGATACCTTGGAGGTATTGAAGTTATGATCATCATCTATCAAACATGTTTTTGAGGTCAAGAGCTACTATCCATAAGGATTCACTCACCCCAAACTTCATGTCATCATTTAGATGATGATGAACTAGTAAGTAAATAAAGAAAATCAAAAAGAAATGAGGTAAGAAGAGATAAATAATGAATAAACAAGCAAGTAGATGATGATCAATAGATGATATTCATGAAGTATTGAACTTGTAGCATGGTGTTTCACTCATATGTAATGACATTGGACATGGAAGAAGCTTCCACTCTCTTAAATGCTCACTAAAATGGTGGTTGGGTGTATTGAATGTTGAAGTAAATGGGAGTAATGTTGTAAAAACAAAGTTTAGAACTCACTTTTGTTTTGAAAATCAAAGAAGAAAGCTTCTTTTCTCTCTATTCTCACCTTATCTCTATAACTTTCTCTCCCAAACTTTCTCTAAACTTGCATTTGAGTCCCCCCAAAATGAAGAGCAATGGCGGGTTTAAATAGGCCAACTTGGGGTGGTTTTGGGATTTAGAAAGTATTCCCATTGGCTCCAAACATCTGAAATCATAAAACTATGTCGTTTTGGTTTTTAATTAATTAAAATGAATCCCCAAAAAAAATTACAAAAAAACACCATTCTGGAGGGGAGTGCCGCGGCGGCACTGCTCCTCCTTCGTCCAGATAATGCTGTTTAGGCCCCCTGAGGTTCCGGTATTCGCAAAAAGGCCCTATTTCGTCCGAAATTCACAGAAAATGCGTACGAACTCCAAATTGAGGTTGTGATATACCGTTGGAAAGGTAATGTAGTCTACTTTACATAAAAAATAGTTCGGGGATAGGTCACTTTGAAAATATTTACGGTATTCGCGATAAAAACCGATTTGATCGCCTTTTTCGGCTTTGGAAATCCATAATAAATTCGTTTTACATCCAGGGATTATGTGTGATATACCGTTGGAAAGCTATTGACCTCTAGTATCCATGAAAAATATTTGGAAATTATTTCGGTGCCCCAATTTCAAAGTCAAATCTTGGTCAAACTGGTCAAACTGGTCAAACCTGGGATTCCCGGGAAGTTCTGGGAACCTCCGGGAGCTTCCAGGAGCCGACGTTTTCGCTCGATTCTCTTTTAGAACTCATTTTAATACTTTTCTAATGATTCTGGTGACTTCGGACAATTTCGGTCAAACTTGGTCAAACTTGGTCAAACTCTGGTCAAACCCTGGTCAAACCTGGTCAAACCTTGGTCAAATCGGTCAACAGGGACTTTCGGGGAACTTTCGGGAGTTCCGGGGGTCTCTGGGAGCTGACGATTTCTTTCGATTTTGCTTAAAAATTTATTTTATCATTTTTTCTTATGACATAGCATGTTTTCAGAACTTTGGGACAAAATCTGGGAGTCTTCGGGCTTTCAGGGGCATTTTGGTCAATCTGAGCATTCTGAGAGATAGAGCTGACTTCCAGGAGTCCTTTTTTACGATCATTGTGAACCACCAAGGTATGGGTCTCCTAAATCCGATAGCCGACAAAATGGGGTGTCTACAGTTTGCCCCTCTTTGGCAGGAACTTGCGAGGCAACGCATGTCGCAAGCGAGTGCCAAAGTTTTGAAGAGACAGGACTTTTTGGAGGCTACAGATTTAGGATAAAAAGCGTTGCAAAAGATGCAATGATGCTGAGGCTAGTGCTGGTCGTGCTCTGCGTGAGCTGCCTATGTATCCCAAGGGGAATCAGACCAGGACGTTGTTCAGAGCATAAAGGAATGAATCACACATGTACACACGTAACAACCAAGCGGATGCTATGCTATGAGGATGGCATGCAATGCGTGGATGTGATACGAGTTGTGTTATGAATCCTATTATGCTTATTGTATGATCCTAGTATGCTATAGGGTGTGCCACTCCGAGTGGGCTGGTGTCGTGCTAGTGTTTGTGATTGTGATGTGGTGGATGACTTGAATAAGGACATCAAGGTTTAGAAGACTCTGGGTCTAGGGGCAAACTTCTGGAATTTGGGAAGTGTGCTTTGCAAGCGGATGTAATTGAACGTGGGGTCCCAGAGGACTATAATCGGAGACGCCTTTTGGCAAATAACCGACGAACACGGGAGCCCTGGAAATTAAGAGACGGATACAGAAGTCACGGGATGATAATGAAATCCTGAGATGTCACATGATGAACATGGAGGCCCCATGCCATATTTTGAATGAAAGCGATGATGATTAATGAACAGGCGATGTTTGCATCGAGATGATGAGTCGACAATGGACTACTGTGATTGAACTGACGGTGTATGAATCCGCTGAGGATTAATCTGAATCTGCTGGGGATGAAGTGACTCTTTCTAGGATCTCTCTTCAACTGCTTCTTTTGATCAAATCTTACGGGTCGGTCGGGGCCTCCGAGAGCCGGTATCTTTCTGCTTCTGTCCTCGAGGGATAATGCAGGGTTCTCGGGAAATCTCTTTTCCTTGATCGGGAACCAGGACTCATCTCTGAATCTCTCACGGTTGATCAAATCTTGCGGTGCTCAATCGAAGAGGGCCGGTCGGGGCCTCCGGGAGCTGGTATCTTTCCGCTTCTGTCCGCGGGGGATGATGCGGGGTTCTCGGGGAATCTCTTTTCTTGATCGGAAACTAGGACCCAACTCTAAATCTCTCACGGTTGATCAAATCTTGCGGTGCTCAATCCAAGAGTGCCGGTCGAGGCCTCCGGGAGCTGGTATCTTTCTGCTTCTGTCCTCGGGGGATGATGCGGGGTTCTCGGGGAATCTCTTTTCTTGATCGGGAACCAGGACCCATCTCTGAATCTCTCATGGTTGATCAAAATGTGTCGGCGCTCAATCCAAGAGAGCCTGTCGGGGCCTCCGGGAGCCGGTATCTTTCTGCTTCTGTCCTCGGGGGATGATGCGGGGTTCTCGGGGAATCTCTTTTCTTGATCGGGAACCAGGACCCATCTCTGAATCTCTCATGGTTGATCAAATATTTTGGTGCTCAATCCAGGAGGGCCGGTCGGGGCCTCCGGGAGCTGGTATCTTTCCGCTTCTGTCCTCGGGGGATGATGCGGGGTTCTCGGGTAATCTCTTTTCTTGATCGGAAACCAGGACCCAACTCTGAATCTCTCATGGTTGATCAAATCTTGAGGTGCTCAATCCAAGGGGCCAATCGGGGCCTCCGGGAGCTGGTATCTTTCCGCTTCTGTCCTCGGGGGATGATGCGGGGTTCTCGGGGAATCTCTTTTCTATTTTTCGGTGCCTTGGCCAAAATCCGGGATTCATTCTCGGACTCTCGTGTTTGATCAAAATTTACGACGGTTGTTCTGAAATAGCCGATTCGGGTCCTCGGGAGTCAATTTTTCCCAATTTCTGCCTGCTGGAGGTAGTTCTGACAACTTTTAGCCTGCTTCAGGTAAAACCTATTAAATCTTGTCCGGAATAGGCCACCAGGGCTGATCGGGGCCAAAAATGTGCTGAAAAAGGCCAAAACAGGTCGAAACGGAGCAAAGCGGGGCTCGCGGAGAGCAGTGACGCGGCGGCACTGGGCCACTGTCGTGGCGGCAGTTGGCCAGTGTCGCGGCGGCAGTTGGCCAGTACCGCGGCAACACTGGGTGGCCAGACTCCATCTTTGTATATCTCGGGTTTTTGAGCTTTTGAAGCTCATTCTTGGCCATTTTGGGGTGTTTTTGGAGCCAAAAATTGCCAAAACGCAGCTTGTGCGCGCTCAGATGAGTAATCCTACCCCGTAGTTGGTATTTTAATTGGTGTTTTGGTTTGCTCAATTTTTCAAAAATAATGTTTAACTTTGACTTCCATTTTCTTTGTAGATCCATGGCTTCGAGCTCGAGGAGACCGTCTAAGAAGGCCAAGGAACGGATGAAAGCCGAGATGCAAACCCCGGACTTGATTTTACGGGACCCCCAACATCATCTTTCGGCCGCGGCTCTAGTGAGCTTGGTATGTGAAACCTTTGACATTTTAGGACTATTTCCATGTATTGTGCTAGTTTTGTGAGCCGTAGTGTGCACCTAGAGATCGTTAGAAGTTCGATTTGTACTCAAATGTTGATTTTGCGAATTTGGACCTTGGGTCGTGAATAGTGATTTTGTGCATTGCTTTTGTCACCTCTGGTATGTGCAGGTGTCGGAAGTAACACTGAAGGGCCACGGTAGCCTCGCTCATGCTTTCCTGTGGTATACTCAACTCTCGCCCACCGTCAAGAGGATGGTCGATGACGCCGGGTTCGGAGACTTTGTTCGTCTGGTTTTGAAAAGCAGCAATGATTTGGCACAATTTTATGCTTTGGCTGAGAGGTGGTGGGACACCACCAATACTTTCCACCTGCCGTTCAGCGAGATGACCATGACGCCCTTCGACTTTTCCATGATTACTAGTTTGAGGGTAGGCGGGAAGCGCCTGATTTTGGATTATTTCTATGAGATCGACCCTGAGGCTGTAGAGATGTTGATTGGGGCTGTTCCTCCCAATTTGGAGAGGCACTGGTTTCCTTGCGGCTGGCTTTACCGGGCTTATGGCAGAGGGGATCATAACCTGAACAATTCCCAGCTTTTGAGGGTGTATCTTCTGTATGTCCTCGGCTGCTCGATCTTTGCGACTCAGAATAATTGGGTGAACTTGAGACTTCTCTCTTGCCTGGCGACCATCGATGAGATCCCTTCTTACGACTGGGGCGGTGCTGCCTTGGCCCATCTTTACAAGCACATGGGTGAGGTTTCCCGAGGTGATGTTAAATCAACAGGGGGATTTTGGCGAGCTTGGGAGGTATATGCTGCATCCTGCTTTATATTCCGACTTTTCAGTTTCTGTATTTTATTTTTTTTTTGATTTTTTCCTTTGTCTGTGCAGCTTTGGAGCTTCGAGTACCTGAAAATGTTGGCTCCCTCCCCTGCGGATGAATCAGGCGAAGACGAGGATGGTATGGCTCCTGTGCCTTTGTTCCCACGAGGCTTGAGATGGCGGAGGGATGTTGTCGGGGTAAAGAGTGGGGCCCACCAGATTGTTTTGTTCAGAAACTTCCTAACCAGACTGACGGCTGCTAATGTTGATTGGACGCCTTGGGAGCGTTGCCTATGCCGCACCTGAGGAGATACAAGCAGTCAAACCTCTTTCCTCTTGCCGACTTTTGATGGAGAGTACCGAGTGCAGGCAGTGGTTCCTTGGTGAGCGAGTGTCTCGGCAGGTGGTTGGTGGTTCCAGGTATCGGGTCCCTCATAATCCCCCTGCGATGGATGCTAGTGACCTTTCTGGTGATGCTCTGCTGGCGGCCTTGGCTGGCACCGATGTTTGGGACCATTTTCTCTCTGAGACCGGTTACGAGGCTTACCGTGGTCGTTTCCTGATGCCCAACTTCCCACTCCTTGAAGTGAGTTTTATGTTTTTGTTTTTATCCATTGCCTATGCTTTTGATTTTTCTTTTCTTAACTTGTTTTGTGCCTACAGCTCCACGAGATGTATAGGAGACAGGCTCCTCCGACTTCCGATCCTATCCCTCCCTGGGATTGGACCGTCAATGTCCTAGGCGCTGATGGCAGTCCCCTAGTGATGGAGGTGCCACGAGTCACGTGTGGGTACCCTACTCAGCCAGCGGGCGTCCTCAATGTTCCTTGGAGTTACGCTGAGGATGGTCACGCCTTGGCGGCTAGCCTACGGTCCTTGGTCCTCACACGAGACCACCGGGTATGTCTTTAATTCTTGCACTCCTTAAGGTTATGAGGTTCTAACCCTAGATTTTACCCTTGACAGATGGATGGCATGCGGCAGTTTGCCGCCAATCAGATGGCGTCTTTGGTAAGTCTCTGACTCGACTCTATTTTTGTACTTTTTGTTGTTCCCTTACTGATTGCCTTTATTTTATTTGTATGTGCAGTACCGGGGAGGCGGAGCTGGTTCATCGAGGACTGGTCCAAGGTGCAGGGGCGGTAGGAGGAGGCCGTCGTCGACATACACTCTGGGCGGTCTGACGGAGGACTGAGGCTGCCCCTCAAGCGGGGACTTTATTTTATTTTCTTTTTATGTTTTCGATCGGGTTGTACTGGTGATGCGACTCTTTGGACAGTGTAGGATGATGTGTGGAACAGTTTGTGACCTTTGACAAATTATTATGATGTTTTTCCTTTTAGGCCGGATAGCTTCTGGTTTGGAGGCGCGGTTGTGTGCTTGTTTTAGTTGATGATGATACATGTGCACTGTGATTGTTGGGTGTTACTGCGATGGGCAGTTTTGTAATAGTGAGTGTTTTTGCCTTGCAGGTGGGATAGTCCGTGAAACGGGGAGGTGTTGCCAAAATTTTGAATTTTCCTGGAGCCGCGACCGAAAGCATAGCTTTGTATGATCCCGCTCAGCTCACGGCTTGGATGAACATCACGGATGGTGTGGAGCGGATCAACCTCTTTAGCTACGGCTTGACCGAGCTATTCTCTCTTTGCCAGATGACCCTGAACACTGAGTTTTTGCGCGCTGCCATTGCTCACTGGGACCCGGTGAACCATGTCTTCAATTTCAATGGCTTGGAGATATGCCCCTTGTTTGAGGAGTTCTGTGCCATCCTCGGCTATGATTCTGATTTGGATCTGATTCTTCCTTCTGTTGATACCCTAAGTCCTACGCGAGGCTTGGCTGAGTATCTAAATTGTTCCATCACTATTTCCCGTCGACTGCTTCAAGGTGAGGTTCTCGATATTGCTTCCATAATTGCTCGATATTCCACTCCTGGGAATCCCAGCGTATATGATGCTACTCGTGGGGCTGCTCTGATTCTATGTATGACTTCACACTTCTTATTTTCGAGCACTTCTGGCGACTTAGTGCATGTATGTCTCAGGCTGAAGGCTGGTAAGAACCCCATGGCCATGGTTTTGGCCGAGACCCTGAATGGTTTGGATCGCGCTTCAAGTCAGGGAATGCTTCTACTTTCTGGGGCGCCTCTGGTGTTACAGGCTTGGCTCTACGAGCGTCTTCAGTTATGGACCGGTAATGTGCCGCCAGTTTATTTTCGCAGAGCTGTGCTTCATACTCATTTTACTTCTGCTGATTGGGTGGGTATGATGGGCGCCTTATCTGAGGCTGACATTTGCTGGATTGTGAGGCGTTGGGGCCTTTATGCTATGACCACCAGTCTTGGGGATTTTCAGAGGGTGTGGCTGATGGGACCGAGAGAGACCTCCTTCTATCATCCTCGTTGATTGGCCAGACAATACGGGCAAGTTCAAGAGGTCCCCCGGGGGTTTACTGAGAGGTTCTTTGCTTCCAGAGTCAGAGCCACTACCATTGCTGCTTTCATCAGGGGCTGGGCCAGCCGAGCAAGGGCCTATTTCTAAAGACCTTTGAAGAAATAAAAGACATAAAGATAAAACTAGACCTGACTGATTCTGCTCATTCCTCCCAGTGTCATTGAATAGTGTGTGATTGCCTTTCGAAAGACTTTTATTTTTGATTTTTCCTGCTTATGTAATATTCAGAGTTAACCTTGGTTACTTTGGGAATCTCATTTTATGCATTTTAACTTTCTAAAATTATTTTGTAACCGAGATTTCAACTAGATGTTGCTTTTGGTACTTGTTTGGACATGCTAGGACGATTAGAGGCAAACGAGGCGGGTGGCCAAAGTTTGCCCCTAGTTTGGGATATATATGGTTGTGAGGCAAACGAGGTAGATGACCGACGTTTGCCCCTAGTTTAGAAGAGGTTCAGGCAAACGAGGCGAGTGGCCGAAGTTTGCCCCTAGTGTGGCGGGTGATTTCGGGGTTATGGTAAGGACCGCGACTTTATTTTCTCAAATGCTCATAACTTTTGCCTAGGCACCAGTGAGGTGACCTAGCGAGCTCTTTTCTCTCTTTTGTTATTGCTCACCTTGGATTTAGCTCTAACTTTTGCCTAGGCGTCCTTTTGGATTTTCAACCTAGCGAGCCATCCTTCTTTTCTTTTTGAAAGTCTGCCTACGTAACCCCGAGCGGGGATCAGGTCCAACGTAGTTCGGGCCATGGTCGGGAAGAAGCGAGTTGATTTTAGGTAGGTGGGGTGACCGAACCGTTGTGGTTGCCTACGTATCCCCGAGCGGGAATCAGGTCGAGCGTAGTTCAGGCCAAAGCTTGAAAGAAAATGGTTATTTTTGTTGGTGGAGCGACCGAACCGATGTGGTTGCCTACGTATCCCCGAGGGGAATCAGGTCGAGCGTAGTTCAGGGAAAGGCTTGAAAGAAAAGGTTATTGAATAGTCAAGCATAGTACTTTTTGAGACGATCCATGTTGATTGGTTCTTTGAATTCGACACAATCGAGGTCTATGAGATAAGTTGCTCCTCCGAAAAGAATAGTCTTGACGATGTAAGGGCCGACCCATTTAGGTTTAAACTTCCCACGGGGATCAAAGATCGGAGCTCGCAACTCCTTAAGGACAAGGTCACCCTTAACAATCTTCCTCGGATGAACCTTTTTGTTGAAAGCACGAGCTATCCTCTTTTGATAGATTCGAACATGGTCGACTGCCGCTAGGCGCTTTTAATCTATGAGGGCCAATTCTTCATACCTTTCCCTCAACCAATCTGATTCCGAAATTTCACACTCTGCCATTACACGTAGGGATGGTAGTTCTATCTCGACTGGAAGTACCGCTTCCATTCCATACACTAGTGAGTAAGGAGTTACTCCTGTGGACGTCCTTATCGAGGTTCTGTATCCCCAAAGTGCGAACGGTAGCTTTTCATGCCAGTCTTTGTAAGTATCGGCTGATTTCTGCAGTATGGCCTTAACATTCTTATTTGCAGCCTCGACCGCCCCATTAGTTTGCGGTCTGTATGGTGATGACTTGTGATAAGTGATTTTGTATTCCTCGAACAAATCCTTAACTTCTGCTTTGAAATGACTTTCGTTATCCGAAATAATCTCATGGGGAACTCCATAACGGCAGATGAGCTTTTACCCATTTTGTGAAGTAGTCTATGGCCACCAGAATGTACCGATTTCCATTTGAAGCTTTCGGAATGATTTCACCGATAATATCGATTCCCCGGGTGGAGAATGGCCAAGGTGAGGTCATGCTATATAGAAGGGATGGTGGTACATGCATCATGTTTGCATGGATCTGGCACTTGTGACACTTTCTCACGTATTCGCAACAATCTTTCTCCAATGTTGTCCAGTAGTACCCTTGTCTTACGATTTTCTTGGCCAGCATATGACCGTTCATGACGGGCCGCATACCCCCTCGTGTATTTCCTCCATCATTCTTCTGGAGCTTTTCCCAAATAAGCAAGTCAGGTTGTGACCGTTGTATCCTTTCTTCAGTAGTTTCCCACCGCAAATGATGAATTGCGCTGCGAATCTTTGAATGGCCCTTTTATCTTTTTCGGTAGATTCTTGGGGGTACGTTCGATTTTCTATGAAGTTCCAGACATCCTGATACCACGGTGTTTCATTCTCTTGTGCTTTGATTGTGGCGATCATGTTGAACGAAGGCTCGTACCTTTGCTCAATTACCAAAGGCATCATCCTGACTCCCACAGGAATTTTGAACATGGAGGCTAAGGTCGCCAACGAATCTGCTAGCTGATTCTCCTCCCTGGGCAAGTAGAGGAATGTGATGTTCTTGAACTGCTTCTTGAGTCCATCGAGGTGGTCATGGTAGGGCTTCAACCTCTCTTCCTTCACCTTCCATTCCCCTCTGGCTTGTGACACGATGAGATTCGAATCTCCGAAGACATCTAGCTTTTGAATTCTCAATTCTATGGCCGCTTCCATCCCCAGAATGCACGCTTCATATTCAGCAGTGTTGTTGGTAGAGTTATAATTGAGCTTGACTGCCAGTGGGGTGTGGTCCCCGTTTGGTGATACTAGGATTATTCCTACCCCGTAGCCTTTCATGTTGGCTGCTCCATCAAAGTACAACTTCCATTGTTCTTCCTTGATTTTTATGATATTTTCATCCGGGAATGGGAAGTCTCCACTTTCTTCGGAGTCAATGGCGTGTTCCGCAAGATGCTCGGCCACGGTTCTCCCTTTTACCGATTTGCTTGTAACATACTTGATATCGAATTCGGATAGTAGAAGTAACCAACGGGATATTCGACCGGTCAGGGCGGGTTTTTCGAGGAGGTATTTTAGAGGATCCATGCGGGATATGAGTACAACCAGGAAGGCTAGCATGTAGTGCCTCAGTCGGCGGGTGCACCAAACCAAGGCCCAACACGTTTTTTCGAGGGTAGAGTAGTTGAGCTCATACCCAGTCATTCTCTTGCTGAGGTAGTATATGGATTTTTCGTAGTGGCTTTCTTCTCCTTCTTGGGCCAGCATGCAACCCATGGCATTTTCGGAGATGGATAGGTAAAGGAATAAGGGCTTATGAGGCGTTGGTGGTGAAAGGACAGGCGGATTTTGAAGGTAAGCTTTTATTTTGTCGAAAGCGGCTTGGCATTGGTCATCCCATTGGAACTTCTCCCCTTTTCTCAACAATCGGAACAGAGGATCGCACGTAGTTGTGAGCTTGGAAATGAAGCGGCTGATGAATTGGATTCTTCCGAGGAACCCCCTTACCTCCTTTTCATTCCGTGGTGGTGTCATTTCTAGGATTGCCTTGATCTTGGAGGGATCCACCTCTAACCCCCTTTGTGTGATGAGGAAACCAAAGAGTTTACCGGAGGTCACACCGAAAGTGCATTTCTTTGGATTCAACCTCATCTTGTACTTACGCAACCTTTCAAAAAACTTTTCCAGTGCCACTAGGTGTCCTTCTCTATCCTTGGACTTCACAATCATGTCGTCTACGTACACCTCTACTTCCTTGTGAATCATGTCATGCAGCAGGGTGGTGGCAACTCTTTGGTAGGTTGCCCCAGCATTCTTGAGCCCGAAAGGCATTACTCTATAACAGTAGGTCCCCCAGGGGGTGGTGAATGTCGTCTTTTCCCGATCTTCTGGCGCCATAAGAATCTGATTATACCCTGAGAAACCATCCATGAATGATAGTAGCTCATGTCCTGCGGTGTTATCTACCAAAACGTCAATGTGGGGAAGCGGGAAGTCATCCTTGGGACTGGCCTTGGTTAGATCACGGAAGTCGACGCACACACGGACTTTTCCATCCTTCTTCGGGATTGGCACGATATTGGCAACCCATTTCGGATATTCGGTGACAATGATGAATCCTGCCTTGAATTGCTTCTCTACTTCTTCGTTAACCTTAAGTGCCCACTCTGGCCTCATGCGCCTCAGTTTCTGCTTGACAGGTTTAGAATTAGGGAAGAGGGGAATATGATGTTGGACAATGTCGGGATCGACCCCAGGCATGTCTTCGTAAGACCAAGCGAAAATATATTTGAATTCTTTTAGCAAGAGGGTTAATTTTTCCTTTTCTTCTTTATTAAGAGTTGAGCCAATTTGCACAATTTGGAGATTATCTGTTTCACCTAGGTTAACCGATAAAGTATCTTTGATTATTTCATAAGCAGGTGGTTTTTCAATTAGTTTCTTAAGTTCAATTGGGAGATCCTCGGAGGGATCTGTGCATTCATAAGTATTAGACACAGAGGAGTAAGCAGAATCGTCTTTCATTTCATTCATGATAGGTGAAGTGACTACATTGGACAGTGGTGGGCTTACAGCAGCCGACTCTGGTACAGACTCGATAATCGACAGTACAGACTCTGGGGGAACAGGGGATAGGGAGACACAGACAGATGACTCTACAGCCTGGTTCTCAGACCCTCCTCAGTTGGCTTGATCTGATCATCTTGGCTCTTGGCCGTCTTTTCTTCCTTCTTCTCAGCGGATTCTTCCCACATTTTCTCGATGGCTTCAGTGTCCAGGTATTTCAATCAGTCTTCCTCCGGGGTTTTCTCAATTTCTTCGGGATAGAACGGATCTTGATATGGAGGCCTTTCGCAGTCAGCGAAGATTTCAAGTCCGGGGTGCCTTTTACCAGTGGTTTGATGGATCCAGGGTTCGGGGAACCCAAAGTAAGGTAAGTCATCCCCCTCTTTGATGAATTGTCCATTCAAGGTCTTGCGGTATGGTGGGAGACCCCTTACCCTTTTCTTCCATGGCCTCTGTAGCTCGATGTCTTCTTTAGTGAGCTTGTATCCTAGCCCAAAAGTACCTTGCTGTCCTTTGATCTGAGGGAACTCTCGAATCCCTTGCTGGCGTCGGCCCAATCCCATTCCAGGGAAGTAGTTCATTTTGCGGACGATGTTGACAACTGCAGAGTGGATCTCAGGGAACCTGTCTTCATCATTGATCATGTGGACTTCTTCCATGAAGAATCCTCCGATTTCTCCTTCTTCTAACTCAGGTATTTGGATTTCAAAGACGGGAGCGTATTTCGGGAAAGCTTCATTACCCCAACTATTACCGAGGATGATTTTCACTTCCTTCTCATGAATGTACTTGATCATTTGATGCACAGTGGACGATACGGTTTTGTTGACATGCAACCAGGGCCTTCCGATCAGCAAGTTGAAAGAGGCAGGTATGTCCATGACCTGAAAGACTTCGGTGCTCACCAAAGATCCTACCCGGATTTGGAGAGAAACGGTTCCCATCACATTTCTCCTGGTGTTGTCATAGGCCCTCACGGATTGCACAGATGGTGTGATGTCAAGGACATTGACCCCCAAGACGGTGACAGTCCTTAGGGCACAGACATTTAAGGCTGAGCCCGTGTCGACTAGACAAAACGGCACTTGTTGTCCCTTACATCCCACGGTGATATATAATGCCTTGTTATGTACGGATCCCTCTGGTGGCAGGTCCTTATCGGAAAATGTAATGATTGGGTCGGGGGTAAGCGCACCCAAGAAAGCTACCATGTCCTCTGGCGCGGCGTCGATGGGGACTTTAATCCCAGCCAAGGCATTCAACACGGCTTGCCTGTGCTTATAAGATGTTACCATGATGTCCCACATCGAGAGATGTGCTTGGATTTTCTTCAGCTGTTTTATCAATTCATTATCCTCTTCGATGATCTCATCCATCTTACCCTTCCCCTTGTCTTTAACTGGACCCTTCTCGATGGCTTCAGTGGTAGGCTGTAGAGGCTGGTAGTGACGGCCTGACCTGGTCAGGTGATCAATTTCAGCAGGAGTAGGCCCTTCTACAGTCCCATCCTTTTTTAACCAATCATAATCCGTTCCCACATATGGTTTCTCCGGCTCGTCCCAGATAGAAGCGTCACTTTCATCATTGGGATCATACCATTTGAGGTCTACCACCCCCAGATCGTGCTCTTCCAGAAAGAACAAGTCTTGCTCATCGTCTAGTTGTTGCTGCCACTCGTCATTCTCCCCTTCAATCAGATGAATTCCCCCAGAATCCGGGATGTCAATGAAAGGCAAGGGTTGTCCTAGGGGGGTGATATAAGTAGCAGGGTTGAAGGGTACGGGGTTGGACTCAATGAGGTTGACATTTTGGTGGTTTGGTAGAGGATTTTGGGTGATATGGGGCTGCTTTTGTGGCGACTCGATGATGTGCTGGTCAATAAGGTCTTGAATGTCATGGCGAAGGCGCATATAATCATCAGTGTTGTGGCCCGGGGCTTGGTGGCAGGTACACCGCTTAGACATATCGCAGTTTGGCGGGAGGGGGGTGTTTCGGGGTTGGAGTAGTTGGAGATGGCCTTTTTTGAGGAGGCGGTCTAAAGCTGAGGAGAGAGAGATTTCTAACTTGGCGAAATTGCGAGGGGGCTTTTTCTGGAAGGGGCGATTGGAGGGGTTTGCCTGGCTGGAGGGTTGGTATGGCCTAAGAGGGTACGCTATGGATTGGCTGCTAAGGGCATTGACATCCGGGGGATTTCGGGAGTAGTTAGGCCTTGTGGACTAACTCGGGGGCTCTTCCTTTTTTATCTTTCCTTCTCTGATAGCGTCTTCAATCTGGGTTCCGACTTCAAACAACTCCTCAAAGGTGGAGATGGACTGGTAGAATAATTTCTCATGGTAGAGAGGCTGCAGGTTCCGGATGAGCATCCTTACTTGTTCTTTTTCAACCGGCCGGTGGGTCATTTGAGCTACCTTGTTCCTCCATTTGCTCAGAAATGCAGCGAAGGATTCATTGTTGTTTTTCCGGGTTGTTTCCAAATCCCTGATGGTGACATCCAGCTCTTGATTGTAGGAGTAATGATCAACGAAGACTCGAACGATGTCTTCGCAGGCTCGGATTTTGGAGGCTTCCAAGGTTAGGAACCATGATAGGGCGGACTTTGCAAGAGTTTGTGGGAACAACATCGCAATGTGTTCGTGGGTACAACCCATGGACTGGAAGATACTCATACATAGCTTCACATGTGTAACACCCTGTATTTTTCTTTTCCATTAATAAATGAATATTTTCATTTTATTTCTATTTATAATATTTTGTTTGGGGTCAAACTGTAATTTCCAAAATACTTTCTACGGTTTCAAAATCAATATCTATATTTTTGTACAACCCTGAATTTATTCCTACACTAATATAATTTTCTGTATCTTTATTTCAACCGTAAAATATCAGTTTTGATTTAAATCCGCGCCTTATACCGCGACTTGGGTGTGGGAGCACGTGAGCTCAACCACACCGGGAGAAATCTCCCTATTGCTTGGAGCCTACTCATATCAGATTATATATATTTGTGTATTAACTCTCAAAACCTCACAGTCTCTCATTTTCACTCTCAATCTCCCTCAATTCTCTCAATTCTCTCAAGATCACACACTCACTGGTTCTATATGATACATACATACACACATATATACATACATACATAGTTCTATATATATATATATCTCAAAATCACAAACGGAGGAGTAGAATTGGACGACGAAAACTTCGGCGGATAACTCTCGGTCTCAATTTTCAGTCTAATTAGACTCAGTGAGTATTATAAACTCACTCGCCACATATATATATATGTATAATTTAGTGTGTATATTCCTGTATATGTGTATATATATATAAATACCATTGAAGCTTTGAATTGGAGTTTTACAAAATTCAACCAAATTCAATTCCGTGAATTGGAAATGAAAGATCTTAGTCCCAATAAGCTGCGGTTTGAATCCTACGCAGTAATTCATCCGTATCGCGACGTACCATTGATTTAAAGTTTTGACACCCTTACTTTAATCACGAATATCTAGAGATACAATCCGTATTAGTTAAAATTGATAACGTATTTGTAATCTACACGGAAAACCGAAGAGATTCATATATTACATGTCTCGGTTGAAATAGATTCTGAAAATGGGTAAAATGCAGTTTTGAAATTGAAAAACAGAGGAAAAACGAGGAAGATGATGAAACTGCAAGAACTCGCGCGCGCGACCCGTTCGCACGAGGCTTGCTCGCGCGGCCCGCTCGCGCGAACCATTTCCCCCATTCGCTCGCGCGGACCGCTTGCGCGACCTGTTCTGCCCCTTCGCTCGCGCGGACCGCTTGCGTGGACCGCTCGCGCGATCTGTTCTACACCTTCGCGCGCGCGACCCGCTCGCGCGACCTGGCAGTTTGAGCAGTTTCTGTATTTTTGTATAAGGGACTGTTTGGAAAATGTTTGGGGAAATTTCAAGGAACTGTTTGGCCAATATACTATTTTAAAGGCTCACTGTTAGAAATTGGACTTGTAAGAATGTTTAAGACCGATATTTATGTTGAAAAGAAGATTCAGCTTGAGATTAATAATTGTTGCTACAAACTGTGAACATTGACATACATATTAGGGTCGAGGTTGTGTCAACATGCAATTGTGGAATAAAGCGTGAAAAGAGTAAAGGGTGGCGGTTTGGTGTGCGACCTCAATATCGATCGGATAGTATTCCTGGTATTGGAGGCGACAGTTTTGTGTACGACTTAGATATCGATCGGATAGTATTCCTGGTATCTAAGGCGCGCATTTCGGATATTGATCGGATAGTATTCCTGATATCCGAAGCGATGGTGATAGTGTTGTGTACGACTTAGATATCGATCGGATAGTATTCCTGGTATCTAAGGCGCGCGTTTTGGATATTGATCGGATAGTATTCCTGATATCCGGAGAGATGGTCGGTTGTGATCGGCCTAGATATCGATCGGATAGTATTCCTGGTACCTGAGGCAGTAGTGTGGTGTGTGACTTCAATACCGATCGGATAGTATTTCTGGTATTGGAGGCGATAGTGTAGCGTGTGAATTGGATGACTGAGTAGTTATTACTCCTGGTATCTGAGATGATGTGTTGGTTGAATTGTGTTGTTTTAAAGAAAAGAATTGGCAAGATAAGATATTACACAATTCATGTACAATTGCGTATTTATTTCTTATTATATTCCCCCGTGATTTATGTTGAAATTGGAACCTTGAATATATTACTGTTAATGTTAATTTGTACCTTTGTTCTATATGCTTATATATATATATTGCGAGTACATATTTATTTTACTCACCAGCTTTCATAAGCTGACGGCGTCGATGCGTCCTGGACTCTATGTCCAGATTTTCCAGGTCAGGAGCAGCCAGAGTTCGTTGACTATGTTAGTTAGATGACCGGAGGTGTTCCAGAAGAGCTGTTTTATTTTCCTTATGTCTTTCCTTTCAGAGTTGTAATAAACCTTGTTAGAATTTGAATAAGGGCGTTTGTGCCTAAGACCTCGACCTATGTAATAGTTAGTAAGTTTTTAATTCTGGAGCTTATGTTTATTAGTACCCTTTCTTTTAGAAATGTTGTTAAGTTATATTTTGCAGGGACAATTGGTCATACTCACTTGTCACGACCTACGAGTCCATAAAGGAAATTAAATGCTTTCCTGTATTATGCTACGTCGGGGCGTGACAGGCTTTTTGGTATCAGAGCCAGGTTTTGGCTCGACTAATTGTCCAAAACACATAGGATCTCCCGTTAAGATAGAATTAAGATAAGATAGTTCGACTTCATTCCGTGTTTAGTCACTTTCCATCGTTTAGAATTTTCATTCTTCTCGAGAGGTTGACCGTATTCTTGTTGATCAATGGATAGGTACCGTTCTCTCGATTTTATGGCTGGAAAAAATCTCAGGTATCGTCCCGCTATTGAAGATGCACCCCCGGTAATAGATCCAACCGGAATGTTCGAGGCTTTTGTAAGAAGATTGGAGAGGGTTAGTGATCAGAATGCGAGGAACAATAATCAGAATGGGAATCACAACGGGAATGGGAGGCAAGCCCACCAGACGGGAGACAAGCTTCTCAAGGAGTTTCGCGCCCTGCGACCTGAGTATTTTGCAGGGACTGATGAACCCTGGCAAGCGGAACAGTGGCTACGCCAGATGGAGCGTATCTTTGAGACCATAGAGTGCACTGATCTGGAGAAGAAGCGTCTGGCTATCTTTCAGCTGTCTTATGCAGCGGCTGATTGGTGGGATGCAGAAAAGGCAACCATAGGGGAAGAAGCAGCAAGGAGAATGACGTGGGTGGTGTTTAAGGAATGATTTCTCGAAAAGTATTTTCCTGAAGAAGAGAAGGACAAGAGAGAGAAAGAGTTTATGGAGTTGACTCAAGGGAATCTGACTGTCCGAGAGTACACTACTCGATTTGAGCGTCTGTCTCGCTTTGCTCCACATATGGTGGACACACCACAGAAGAAAATCAAGAAGTATCACCGGGGTCTCAACTTGTCTCTCCGACATCTGACTATGGGGCATTTGGGCCAGTCATTTGAAGCTCTGGTGAGATTGGCTACGGGGTTAGAGAATGATGGTTGTCAGAATTCGAAGCCGTTTGGAAATCGACCTCCGCAGAAGGGTTATTCAGGACAGAAACTAGGGTACCCTCAAGGATAGAAAATGACCTGGGATGGAGGGAAGAAACCTCAGCAGACACAAGCAGTTCAGCAGTATCAGCCTCTAGTAATAGAAGGGGCCAAAAACAATAACTGCTTCAATTGTGGAGTTCCCGGTCACCGAGCTAAAGATTGCAGAGCACCTAGGCGTGCTGATCGTCCGAACATTGTGTGCTATAATTGTGGCATGCCAGGTCACATAAGTTCGGAATGCAAGGCTCCTAAGAAAGGTAACTATGGTCAGCAAGGACAGGCCCGCTTGAATGTTGTTATTCCCGAGGCTGCTGGTTATGAAGAAACAGGGTATGAAGGAGGTGCTTATGAGGAGGGACTGCCTGAGCAACGAGCAGTGGAAGGTACTCTAACCTTGTTTAACTCTCATGTTAAAGTTTTATTCGACACGGGTGCTACACATTCTTTTATATCTGTTAAGATTGTTCAGAAGTTGGGAATAGTACCGCAACGTTTAGAGGAAGCTCTGAGCGCTGTCTCACCCTTAGGGACCATCGTCAAGTTATTACATGTATGTAAGGATTGTCCCCTACGGTTAGGAGACCATGAACTTTTGGCGAGATTGGTGGTTCTGTCGATGAAGGAGTTCGATATAATCCTGGGAATGGATTGGCTCGAGAAGAATGATGCGAAGTTGGATTGTCCAAGGAAGAGGATCACATTTGCGGACAAGGGGAATCGACTCTTCGATTTCCAATGTAACCCTTCGGGTGATATGTTCCTCACTAGATGCCTAGCAAACATTGAGGTTGTCAGTGCAGAGGTGACAGTATCATCAATACCGGTAATCAAAGAGTTCGAGGAAGTATTCCGAGATATTTCGGGATTACCGCCGGAAAGGGACATAGAATTTTGTGTGGAATTGGTGCCAGGTACTCGACCTATAACCAAGGTTCCCTACAGGATGGCCCCTACAGAGCTGTTGGAGCTGAAGGAACAAGTTCAAGAACTTGAGAAGTTGGGTTTTGTTCGTCCAAGTACTTCACCCTGGGGAGCACCAATGTTGTTTGTAAAGAAGAAGGATGGGACAATGCGGTTGTGTATTGACTACCGAGAACTGAATAAGGTTACTATCAAGAATAAGTATCCTTTACCTCGGATAGACGATCTGTTTGATCAGTTGCAAGGAGCCACGACCTTTTCTAAGATTGATCTACGGTCGGGGTATCATCTGTTGAGAGTGCGTAAGACATACCTAAAACTGCTTTCAGGACGAGATACGGACACTATGAGTGCTTAGTGATGCCGTTTGGGATGACGAATGCTCCGGCTGTGTTTATAGACTTGATGAACAGAGTATTCAAGCCCTATTTGGATCAATTCGTTATTGTCTTTATTGATGATATTTTGATCTATTCCAAGTCAGAGGAAGAGCATGAACAACACCTGAGGATCGCGTTGCAGACTCTCAAGGATCACCGCCTGTATGCTAAATTCAGCAAGTGTGAATTCTGGCTTCAGGAAGTTAAGTTTCTCAGGCATGTGATCTCTCAACAAGGAATCGCGGTTGACTCATCAAAGACCGATGCAGTGGCGAATTGGACTCGGCCGACCAATGCTACGGAAGTCAGAAGTTTTCTGGGACTAGCTGGTTACTATCGGAGATTTGTAGAAGGCTTCTCAAAGATAGCAACCCCGTTAACTGGTTTGACTAAGAAAGATTTGAAGTTTGAATGGACTGATAAGCATGAACGCGCTTTTCTGAAATTGAAAGAGAGATTGAAAACAGCGCCAGTGCTTGCGATACCAAGGGATGGTGAGAAGTTCACTATTTTCAGTGACGCCTCGTATCAAGGATTGGGTTGTGTCCTTATGCAAGACGGAAAGGTTATCGCATATGGTTCACGCCAGTTGAAGCCGAATGAATTGAACTACCCAACTCATGATTTGGAGCTGGCAGCAGTTGTGTTTGCACTCAAGATCTGGAGACACTACCTCTATGGGGAGAAGTTTGATATGTTCTCAGACCACAAGATCCTTAAGTATTTGTTTACTCAGAAGGAGTTGAACATGAGGCAACGTCGGTGGATGGAGCTGATTAAGGACTACGACTTCACATTAGAGTACCACCCTGGTAAGGCTAATATAGTTGCTGACGTCCTAAGCCGGAAACCTCAAGGAATGATTGCTTCATTGATGTTGAGGGAATGGAAAGCCTTGGAGACAATCACAGAATTTGATGTGCAGATTTCTGAGGGAAGTGTCGGGCAACACTTTGGATGCTTGGTAGTACAACCAACACTTGTGAGTCGAATTATCGAGGCCCAAAAGAAGGACGAGAAGTTTCAAGTATGGTTCGCCAAGATGTCAGAAAAGGACCCTACAGAATGGAAGATTGGGATCGATGGAGGATACCGATGTCGAGACAAATTGTGTGTGCCAGATTTCGGAGATTTGAGAAAAGATATTCTCGAAGAAGCACATAAATCGAGACTGACAGTACACCCAAGAGGAACAAAGATGTATAAAGACTTGAAGAAAAACTTCTGGTGGGAAGGGATGAAGCGAGAAGTAGCCGAGTTTGTGTCTAAATGTTTGACTTGTCAACAAGTAAAGGCCGAACATCAGAGACCCTCGGGATTGTTGCAACCCTTACCTGTTCCAGGATGGAAGTGGGAATACATAACTATGGATTTTGTGGTTGGATTACCCCGGTCACAACAGAATCATGATGCGATTTGGGTAATTGTGGATCGTCTGACGAAGTCTGCACACTTTATTGCGTACAATATGACTTATCCAGTAAAAAGGATGAGTCAAATGTACCTACAGTAAGTGGTGCGACTGCACGGTGCGCCTGTGTCGATTGTATCAGATCGCGATACACATTTTACCTCGGGATTTTGGGAAAGTTTGCAGAAGGCTATGGGAACTTCGCTCAAGATGAGTACTGCATTCCATCCTCAGACCGATGGACAGACCGAGCGTATTAATCAGATTATGGAAGATATGCTCAGAGCTTGTGCAATTGACTTTGAAGAGTCTTGGGAGACGCACTTACCGTTGGTCGAATTTGCATATAATAATAGTTATCACTCGAGTATTGGGATGGCACCATTTGAAGCCTTATACGGACGGCCATGTCGATCTCCGTTGTGTTGGGCAGAAGTGGGAGACACAGAACTTTTGGGACCAGAGTTGGTGAGAGAGACCAATGAGAAGATTTCACTGGTCAAAGAAAGAATGAAAACTGCACAGAGTAGGCATAAGAGTTATGCGGATCGACGTTGAAAGGAATTGGATTTCAGTATCGGTGATCACGTACTCCTTAAGGTTTCACCTGTTCGAGGAGTAGTACGTTTTGGTCAGAAAAGAGGGAAGTTGGCACCCCGTTTCATCGGACCATTTGAGGTATTGGAGCGAGTTGGAACAGTGGCTTATCGACTCGCGTTGCCACCAAAGATGTCTGATGTTCATAATGTATTCCATGTCTGTATGTTAAGGAAATACATACGGGATCCTTCACATGTGGTTAATTTTGATGATATTGAGACGAGTCAGAATGTTGTCTACAAGGATAGACCTGTGAGGATTCTTGACCAGAGTATCAAGAGGCTGAGAAGAAGAGACGTTCCTTTGGTTAAGGTTCAGTGGAGGCATCATGACGAGGGAGAAGCGTCGTGGGAGTTAGAGTCGGACATGAAGACTAGATACCCTGAGTTATTTCAGGATTAGTTAGGTCAGATTTTGGGGCGAAATCTCTGTTAAGGTGGGTAGAGTGTAACACCCTGTATTTTTCTTTTCCATTAATAAATGAATATTTTCATTTTATTTCTATTTATAATATTTTGTTTGGGGTCAAACTGTAATTTCCAAAATACTTTCTACGGTTTCAAAATGAATATCTATATTTTTGTACAACCCTGAATTTATTCCTACACTAATATAATTTTCTGTATCTTTATTTCAACCGTAAAATATCAGTTTTGATTTAAATCCGCGGCTTATACCGCGACTTGGGTGTGGGAGCACGTGAGCTCAACCACACCGGGAGAAATCTCCCTATTGCTTGGAGCCTACTCATATCAGATTATATATATTTGTGTATTAACTCTCAAAACCTCACAGTCTCTCATTTTCACTCTCAATCTCCCTCAATTCTCTCAATTCTCTCAAGATCACACACTCACTGGTTCTATATGATACATACATACACACACACACATACATACATACATAGTTATATATATATCTCAAGATCTCAAACGGAGGAGTAGAATTGGACGACGGAAACTTCGGCGGAAAACTCTCGGTCTCAATTTTCAGTCTAATTAGACTCAGTGAGTATTATAAACTCACTCGCCACATATATATATGTATAATTCAGTGTATATATTCGTGTATATGTGTATATATATATAAATACCATTGAAGCTTTGAATTGGAGTTTTACAAAATTCAACCAAATTCAATTCCGTGAATTGGAAATGAAAGATCTTAGTCCCAATAAGCTGCGGTTCGAATCCTACGCAGTAATTCATCCGTATCGCGACGTACCATTGATTTAAAGTTTTGACACCCTTACTTTAATCGGGAATATCTAGAGATACAATCCGTATTAGTTAAAATTGATAGCGTATTTGTAATCTACACGGAAAACCGAAGAGATTCATATATTACATGTCTCGGTTGAAACAGATTCTAAAAATCGGTAAAATGCAGTTTTGAAATTGAGAAATAGAGGAAAAACGAGGAAGATGATGAAACTGCAAGAACTCGAGTGCGCGACCCGCTCGCGCGAGGCTCGCTCGCGCGGCCCGCTCGCGCGAACCGTTTTCCCCCTTCGCTCGCGCGGACCGCTTGCGCGACCTGTTCTGCCCCTTCGCTCGCGCGGACCGCTCGTGCAATCTGTTCTACCCCTTCGCGCGCGCGATCCGCTCGCGCGACCTGCAGTTTGACCAGTTTCTGTATTTTTGTATAAGGGACTGTTTGGAAAATGTTTTGGGAAATTTCAAGGAACTGTTTGGCAAATATACTGTTTCAAAGGCTCACTGTTAGAAATTGGACTTGTAAGAATGTTTAAGACCGATATTTATGTTGAAAAGAAGATTCAGCTTGAGATTAATAATTGTTGCTACAAACTGTGAACATTGACATACATATTAGGGTCGAGGTTGTGTCAACATGCAAGTGTGGAATAAAGCGTGAAAAGAGTAAAAGGTGGCGGTTTGGTGTGCGACCTCAATATCGATCGGATAGTATTCCTGGTATTGGAGGCGACAGTGTTGTCTACGACTTAGATATCGATCGGATAGTATTCCTGGTATCTAAGGCGCGCGTTTCGGATATTGATCAGATAGTATTCCTGATATCCGAAGCGATGGTGATAGTGTTGTGTACGACTTAGATATCGATCGGATAGTATTCCTGGTATCTAAGGCGCGCGTTTCGGATATTGATCGGATAGTATTCCTGATATCCGGAGCGATGGTCGGTTGTCATCGGCCTAGATATCGATCGGATAGTATTCCTGGTACCTGAGGCAGTAGTGTGGTGTGTGACTTCAATACCGATCGGATAGTATTCCTGGTATTGGAGGCGATAGTGTAGCGTGTGAATTGGATGACTGAGTAGTTATTACTCCTGGTATCTGAGATGATGTGTTGGTTGAATTGGGTTGTTTTAAAGAAAAGAATTGGCAAGATAAGATATTACACAAATCATGTATAATTGCGTATTTATTTCTTATTATATTCCCCCGTGATTTATGTTGAAATTGGAACCTTGAATATATTACTGTTAATGTTAATTTATACCTTTGTTCTATATGCTTATATATATATTGCGAGTACATGTTTATTTTACTCACCAGCTTTCATAAGCTGACGGCGTCGATGCGTCCTGGACTCTATGTCCAGATTTTCCAGGTCAGGAGCAGCCAGAGTTCGTTGACTATGCTAGTTAGATGACCGGAGGTGTTCCAGAAGAGCTGTTTTATTTTCCTTATGTCTTTCCTTTCAGAGTTGTAATAAACCCTGTTAGAATTTGAATAAGGGCGTTTGTGCCTAAGACCTCGACCTATGTAATAGTTAGTAAGTTTTTAATTCTGGAGCTTATGTTTATTAGTACCCTTTCTTTTAGAAATGTTGTTAAGTTATATTTTGCAGGGACAATTGGTCATACTCACTTGTCACGACCTACTAGTCCATAAAGGAAATAAAATGCTTTCCTGTATTATGCTACGTCGGGGCGTGACAACATGACTTTTCGGATTCCCAGTTCCGTCAAAATGGTCGATGGCAGGCATCTTGAAATTCTCTGGCAGTTTCAGCTTGACAGGCTCGAAGAGGCCTTCCAGGTCTAGCATGTAATCATCGACCCCTTTGCTTTTTCTCAGGACGCTTTCTAGCTTGTCGACCTTGTCCATTTTCTCTTGGAGCTTTTTCTCGTACGCGAACGGTGGGACCCCTTGAAACCAGTCTTCCTCCCTATTATTCTCATGCAGTGGAGGTTCAAATCCCAGTTGTGGAAACCCGGATGGAGGTTGCGGCTGCTGCTGTTTCAGTTCTTCCATGATATTCAGAACCTGGGCCAGGCTGTCGGACTGCTGGCTTATGGTCGCTCCCAATTCAGTAACCTTGTTTTCAAACTCTTCCCTATTCATGCTGAAGTAAGTTGTCGGACTGATTCTGATCAATCGATTATCCGAACTCCTGACCCACGAAGACGACCCTGCCTGCTGACCTTGGGAATCTATACTGACCTGACAGATTTTGAGAGGACTAGATTAGATCTTGACAGTGTTGACTCTAGACAGACAAAGATAGTGACGTGGATCGACTCGAAACAGTGCGTGCAGATTGATGGGGAGTGGTGCATGCAAATGGGACAAGCATGCGGATGTAAGCCCTAATCTATATGATGCTTCTATTTCTAACAGATAGCAGTTAAACATATAAGGTCCTAGCCATACAGAGTGTGCTAACCTTACTTTCCAGTATGATCACCAAGGGATAACAGGGATTTTTGGGATACTTTGGGTAATTTTGGACAGAGTTTCTGGGAGAAACTGGTCAATATGGTTATATCTGGGATATCTGGACAGAGTTTCTGGGGGAAACTGGTTAATATGGTTATATCTGGGATATCTGGACAGAGTTTCTGGGAGAAACTGGTCAATATGGTTATATCTGGGATATCTGGACGGAGTTTCTGGGGGAAACTGGTCAATATGGTTATATTTGGGGTATCTGGACAGAGTTTCTGGGAGAAACAGGTCAATATGGTTATATCTGGGATATCTGGACGGAGTTTCTAGGAGAAACTGGTCAATATGGTTATATCTGGGATATCTGGACAGAGTTTCTGGGAGAAACGGGTCAATATGGTTTTAGTGATCATACCGTCTACCAGGTTTTCATACTCCTATGTCTTGGGACCGATAAACAAGGTTTGCGGTGTATATCTTCGTGAGCATGGAGCAGACATCCTTGTCATGGTGCCTAGGCAGGTCATCTCAATGTAATCACATGTGAGTGATTGCCTTGGGAATCATAAGGAAGAGGTTCTGTTCTATGCCACATAAGCGTCTACACCGCTCAGGTAATCCCATCAGGGCATACAGCAGTTATATCACATTGTCCTATCTGAAAAGATAAATGAACAGTCCTATGAAAGGTTCTACGGGAATCTATATGCAAAGGCTGGGTTTAGTCAAAGAGGGTCCGTTGACGAGAGTTCCAATATACCGTCAGAGAGACAGTACGGAGGTTTTTACTCTTTTTGATATACCTTGGAAGGTACAGTATCAACGGTGACTTGTGCCTTGGCACAGCAAGACCTGAACAATGTCAGCGCCGCGTTTCAGACACAGTCGGAGGGGAAAATGCAAGAGTACAATGCGGTGAACCAAACACGGTAAAAAGATGATTTTAAGGATGCTTCTTATGAGTCAAACCTCTGTATTATTTTGTTTTAAAATAAAATTCCCCAGCAGAGTCGCCAGATTGTGGATACCGGGATTCCACCGCTTTGTCTTGTTTTTGAAACTTGTTTGACTTTTGAATCAAGGAAAGAGAAAAAGTCTGTTGAAAACAGATACAGAGTCGTCACTTGGTCTTTAAGGAACCAAGAAACCTAATTTTGACTCACCCAAATGGATAAAGGGCACCGGCCTTTCATGACCAAAGAACTTGGCTCGGGGTTTTGGTACGAGAGAGGAAGGAGCCTTTGTCATGACTAAAACGCCCTCAACTCGCCCCGTCTCTCGACGGGCCTCAATTAGCATCCAAATAATCATCTTATACTATGTATGGTTCGGCAAATAATACTATGATAGTATATTACATCACATAAGAATCTTGAAATTGAAAATCAAAAGATAAGATATCATTCATAAGATTTAAGTCAAATATCATACAATGTGAAGTGAAAATCACACAAATAAACCTAGGAAAAATTGTCTAATCATGTATCAAATAATCAAGACTTCCTAATCTAAAGGGGGCATGAATTGTTCTTGAAACAAATAAACAAAGAAATCAAAATATGCTTAGCAAGCTAGTATGATGCATGTTAATCTTTGAGAAAAGAAGACCTCTCAATCCCCGGGACGGATGAGGAAGGATGATTAGATCGAGGGGAAGCATGAACGTGTGATCATGATCATTCCTTATATCTTCTTAGATTAGGAGTTACAAAAACCCCAAATCTTTGCATGTATGCAATGTATGTATCTAGAATGTGTCAAGGTTGTAGTGTGCTTTTGTGTTCATGGATTCCTAGAATGACTTAGAAGTTTAAAATGTGTATGAATGGATGGATGAAATCAACATGGGATATGTACAGTTGTAGTATGAACTACTTCCTAAGATATGAACTAATTTGGAAGGCATATAAGCATCGAATCAAAGAATGAAAGTTAAAATGTGCTTGCTGTGAATAGTGGACAGAACAGTAACTAAATCTTTGGAAAATTGAAAAGAGGGGTTAGGAACGTTTTCAATGCATGATTATTTATGGAGATGTTTCTTATTGTGTCTAGAATACAAACCAAAAAGCCAATCCTTAATAACTATCACAGATTGAGAGAAATCATATGAACAACAGAGGTCACTCAGAAACAGAGTCCGTACTGTCGACTGAAATGTTGAAAAATCTTAGAAAATGAAAACGAATGATCTAGGGGCCCATTTGATACAGACAGTTTCCTAAGACATGGAAGTTGAAGGGAAAAATAAGTTGGGACTACCCCGTTTGGAAAATATTTCTGAAAAAGCGGTTGGAAGTTAGTCAAGCTGCTGTGACAGCAGAGGCAGAATATTTGGAAGGAATGTTTGGTTCCAAATGGACCATTTTCAAGTACTTCCAAGTCAAACCAAAAATCAAGGGTGTTCTCCAATGAGTTAGGAAGACTTTCCAAGTGGCCTTGCATCTATATGTTGAGTATTGAGTTCTAGAGAAATCTTTGAACTCATCTCACTCACTGTTTTAACTCACTGTTTTGAAGATTTTGGGAAAAATAAGGTTTTCTTTCTTGAAATCAAAATGAGAGGGATTGAGGGGGGTTTTGAAATAGAGGTTTTGAAAGTGCATTTTTAATACTCAATAAAGATTATAACCACTTAAAATGCCAACATTCAACTCATCATCAAGAACCTCCAAGATTGTTGGAGAAACTTATTTTTATTTGAGCATAACTTCAATACACTTCAAGGATACCTTGGAGGTATTGAAGTTATGATCATCATCTATCAAACATGTTTTTGAGGTCAAGAGCTACTATCCATAAGGATTCACTCACCCCAAGCTTTATGTCATCATTTAGATGATGATGAACTAGTAAGTAAATAAAGAAAATAAAAAAGAAATGAGGTAAGAAGAGATAAACAATGAATAAACAAGCAAGTAGATGATGATCAATAGATGATATTCATGAAGTATTGAACTTGTAGCATGGTGTTTCACTCATATGTAATGACATTGGACATGGAAGAAGCTTCCACTCTCTTAAATGCTCACTAAAATGGTGGTTGGGTGTATTGAATGTTGAAGTAAATGGGAGTAATGTAGTAAAAACAAAGTTTAGAACTCACTTTTGTTTTGAAAATCAAAGAAGAAAACTTCTTTTCTCTCTATTCTCACCTTATCTCTACAACTTTCTCTCCCAAACTTTCTCTAAACTTGCATTTGAGTCCTCCCAAAATGAAGAGCAATGGGGGGTTTAAATAGGCCAACTTGGGGTGGTTTTGGGATTTAGAAAGTATTCTCATTGGCTCCAAACATCTGAAATCATAAAACTATGTCGTTTTGGTTTTTAATTAATCAAAAAGAATCCCCAAGAAAAATTACAAAAAAACACCATTCCGGAGGGGAGTGCCGTGGCGGCACTGGGCCAGTGCCGCGGCGGCAGTGGGTCAGTGCCGCGGTGGCACTGCTCCTCCTTCGTCCAGATAATGCTATTTAGCCCCCCTGAGGTTCCGGTATTCGCGAAAAGGCCCTATTTCGTCCGAAATTCACAGAAAATGCGTACGAACTCCAAATTGAGGTTGTGATATACCGTTGGAAAGGTAATGGAGTCTACTTTACATAAACAATAGTTCGGGGATAGGTCACTTTGAAAAGTTTTACGGTATTCGCGATAAAAGCCAATTTGATCGCCTTTTTCGGCTTTGGAAATCCATAATAAATTCGTTTTAAATCCAGGGATTATGTGCGATATACCGTTGGAAAGCTATTGACCTCTAGTATCCATGAAAAATATTTGAAAATTGTTTCGGTGCCCCGATTCCAAAGTCAAATCTTGGTCAAACTGGTCAAACCTGGGATTCCCGGGAAGTTGTGGGAACTTCCGGGAGCTTCCAGGAGCCGACGTTTTCGCTCGATTCTCTTTTAAAACTCATTTTAATACTTTTCTAATGATTCCGGTGAATTCAGACAATTTCGGTCAAACTTGGTCAAACTTGGTCAAACTCTGGTCAAACCTGGTCAAACCTTGGTCAAATCGGTCAACGGGGACTTTCGGGGAACTTCCGGGACTTCCGGGGGTCTCAGGGAGCTGACGATTTCTTCCAATTTTGCTTAAAAACTCATTGTATCATTTTTCTTACGACATAGCATGTTTTCAGAACTTTAGGACCAAATCTGGGAGTCTTCAGGCTTTCAGGGGCATTTTGGTCAATCTGAGCATTCTGAGAGATAGAGATGACTTCCAGGAGTCCTTTTTTACGATCATTGTGAACCACCAAGCTATGAGTCTCCTAAATCTGATAACCGACAAAATGGGGTGTCTACAGCCCTCAAGCCTGTTATGTATATATAAGAAGCTGACATTTTATATATACACATCAATTTACATTTCATTATATATGTGTGATGAGATGATTGTTTTAATCCTTAAGTATCAGTAAGCAATTCTTGTATGTATGAGATACATATGCGGGAGATATGAGTTATTATTCTTTGATACTTAAAATTTGTCATAGTGAAAGATGAGACTAGATATCTCATAAGGTATAAACTGTAGCATAATTAACTATCATTGGATGGAGCGATGAATCTTAATCGCTAAAGTGTTAGACTCTTAGTTAATATGATAGTGCTTATAGTGCATTGATGGACCATGAGCTTTCTTATCGACACTTAAAACTGACATCGGTCGATAGGAACTCATAACTTGTACAAGGTACATGTTCTTAATCTTGCGACGATTATGGACACAAACTGTGGATATGACAACTCTGACTTACCAATCAGTGAGGTCTTAAAGATCAGCACTTGGGTATCTTGAGTATGTCATGTTCATAGGGTTGTGAACATATATTGTAAAGATAGAATCTATCCTCTAATAAAGAGTAGGCATTCCCTTGAGAATGTCACTAAGTTGATTACTGAGAACTACAGTATTGTTGATACGTAGTTATCACCATGTTTGGTAATCATAGAAGGGGAATGAAACTCAAGATATGGAAGAGGTAATCATCATTCTGGTTGATAGTAACCATTTATACGACTACCTGAATGTGATTATAAATGCTAACAATAGAGGAAAATTAGTATAACTGTACAAGTCTAGTTATCGTTTCATATATGATCTTTTGTGTTGGAGTATAGTTATCTTTTTGTAGTGGAGTAAATGTTAACTAATTAGTTAGTTAATTTTTTTATCAAGGAGTTTGATCATGGGAATTAATAATTAATCTGATCCAACAATGAAGAACCTAGGAGGTCCCACTCTTAGCTCCAAATGATGCAAAGAAGACAGGAGGGAAAAAGGGCAATCGATTGGTGTCCACCAATTAATTAGAATGGCGATCGATTGCCATTTATGGAAATCGATTGGACATTAGGTCAGTGAAAATACTTATAAATAGGAGACCCACATCCAGAATAAGTTTACTCGACATTTTTGTAACCGTAGGTCTCCAAAATCAATTTTATGGTGTTTCTTTAGCCTTTTCTCTCTCTAGTTGAACTCCCACTAGTTCTAGTCTTCGCGAGGGCATCCAACGGAGACATATGAGTGAAGATCATCTAGAGGAAGTTGATAGATTTTTTTAGAACAAGAATCAATCGAAGTTTATCGTATTTTGAATTGGGTTCAAGACCTATAGGTATTCTTCTTCTCTACATGGCATTAGATTCATATGAGTAGTAGATTCTGAGATACAAAAGTTTTTGAAACTTGGTTTTCCGCTGCAAATAATAATTTTCATAACATATTCCTTCAATTGGTATCAGAACCTCGCTCAAATGAATCTAGTAACATATTTTGGAAGTCTAGATGTGTTTGCATGTGTAGTTTTAGTTATTTTATAAAACAGTAATCACAGAAACGTGTTTTTATGACCATTTTGGTTATAAAAATAGATCTATGTAATTCTGGATCAAAAGGTGCCAATCGATTGGCTTCTATTGCCAATTGATTAGGATCGAAGTCATTCGATTGGGTCTTTATCCAATCGATTGCCATAAATCTGGATACGGCAATCGATTTCTATTTGATGCAATTGATATGGGGATGTAATCGATTGGTGTATAGATCCAATGGATTGCCACCTCTTTATTCAAAAAGTGTTCTCTAAAATTTTATTGAAAATCTGACTAGTAATTTTAACAGTTTCTAAAAAATGTTAAAGTTTTTCTTTATTGTCTTAATCCAATTGATTGGGTTTTAGAACCAATCAATTTGGTCAAACAGAGAACATATATAAGACTAAAATATTCATGAATCCAGCTTATGATATATGCATGTCATGTTGGACTTCCAGTTGATATATTGTTGTATATATATATGCGTGGTTGTTTGTAAAACTAACATTTTGCAGCTAGGATTAGTCTGTTGTCTCCCATGGCACCAAGATCAGTTTTAAATTTTGTATTTAACATTCATGATTGGTGTTTTATTTATGGTTTAGTTTTCAGGCATGTGTAAAGGGCGCTACGACTTCATTTCTACGAAAAGGAGAGGCACCAGTTTTCCTAGCCTTTTATTTATTTTTTTTGCTTTCCTAGATCAATCCTAAATCTCAAAAGTGGTATATGACAAATGTAATCTCTAGGATAGTCCATGAAGATGGAGCGAGAAGCTATTGTCCATGAAGATGGAGTCGGAGGCGATCAAACAAGAGATGAATCGATGAAGATAAAGCTATGAGAGATAGATGCATTTCATATATCTTTATTTCATTTTAGTTTTTATTTTATATGCTTGTTTGTGATTGGAATTTCATTACATAGTAATTGCACGCATATAAAACAAGTTTTCTAAAATAAAATTCAAAAATCGTCTTTGACACATTAGTAAACATTGGATATTTATGTGTAATGTGAAGAGACAATTTTTCTAAAAGTGAAATCCGTAACTATTAAATCTAGTGGGAGAGGGACTTGTTGCATAACTCCCACGATCTTCCATTAACGGTTAACTGTAAGATGAGTGGAGTATTTTGTGTCACCTAACCATGGGTGAATCATTCCATAAGGAGGATACAATTCTCATTGGTTACTAGATGTGAATTTCCTACAGATAGGATCAATCACATGTGTTTGAGGGTGACCACCACACATAGGCACTACTTGAGGCGGTTGTGATTAGACCCTAGTTAATGGTACACACTAACAAAGCTATGAATAAGGGATCCCACATGGGGCATTATTTAGAAGCAGAGATCAAAATGGTTCGGGAGTCATGACCTATTGTGCAAGAGTTTCATAGCGGACAAGTCATGATTAATTGAGATACCAAAAATTGACCACCACACGGAGGCTTTATTCTTTCATCTTGATATTTCGGCGACTTTGATATTTAATAAAAGTTTCACAAATTCTTTTATTTTATACTGTCTTATTTCTGATTTCCATATTTATTGTGTCTGTTTGTTTTATTTTCAGTATTCATCATGTCTTCTACATTCAGTACACTTGCTACTATACTCACTCAAAACAAATTAACCAAAAACAACTTTGTTAAATGGAAATGAAACTTAGACATTGTTCTTATTGCGGAGGATCACAAATATGTTCTCACAATCCCTTGCCTTGTCGAACCCGCAGTAAGTGCTATGACAACTGCCAGATGCGAGTTTGACAAATGGAAGAAGTTGAATGGGATGGCTCATTGCTACGTATTGGCCTCTATGGCTAGTGTGTTGCAACACCAGTTCCAATCGAACGATTCACTCGTGCGATCATGCCTCCTTAAAAGAAATGTTTGGGAGGAGGGGCACGACAGACCTACTGGCACGAGAATTTATTTGTGTGCGCTTATGTGCTATACCCAAGTGTAGGTAGACATGCAAGTAGTATTCTGGTTAAGACAAAGGTCGATCCCACAGGGAAGGTTCTAAACTAATTACTTAGATTAAACTCTAAAAGAAAATAAAAATTCAAGATTTAAGCAAGATGTAGAACACGAAGTTCTACGATTAACAACTACAAAATGTAAAGCAACTAACAATTAACTAATTAACTATAGTGATGTTTTAAAAATAGTTTTCTTAATAAAAGGGGAACATTGGGACCACACGAATCCACAGCGACCTAGCCATCTACCATGCAATTACATTGAAGCTCAATGGAGTATATCTTCTACAGTATTCCGTATTTGTCTTAAAATAAAGAATCCATAATCCTTTCATGACCGGGACTATATCATCACAGTTAATATGAAACATAGGAAAGCGGTTTAAATTAATAGAAAAGACTCGCACTCTAAATGGTGTTACCATTCAAAGTGGTTTGCAAAAGTTATTGAAGAAAAATGCCTTAAGGCTTAAAGTTCAGAAACCGTTTTGACAAACTGAGCATCTGGGGACAATTTGATAACGAATCTCAAAAAACAAAAGTCTAGGAATACTGCATAGAATGTTCTCAAGAATCAGAATGCCCTTTTTTTTATTTATACTTTCCTTTTCAGCACTTTCATTCCAATTTTTCAATCAAACTCAGTTATTCAACCTCTTTCCTTGCTCAGGAGGAAGAGAATAGGGCTTTGGTCCTACGAGTGAGAGAGCTCGAGCAGTAGCTCTAGCAATTTGGAGTGTCGCAGCAGAGTTCATGGAGGTTTTTGGAATGGTGGAGGTAGAGATAGAGGCAGCGGCAGAGGCGGCGGGAGTGACACGGAGTCAGAGGAAGAGCCTTTCAGAAGCGTCACGCGCCAGACCCAAGGCTGAGGCTGCGATTGACCTATTTCTTTCTTTTGGTTTTCTGAGAGATACACACACTTGGATGATTGTATATATACGTATTGATTTTTGATGATGGCTCTTGGATAGCCAGGATAGGATAGGCATCTGCATACCTTTTGATTATGTTTTTATTTCTGCATGCTTTTATTTTTGGATGAGGCCATAGTTTGGCCGTGCTTTTTATTTTTTTTATTGCTTGTGAATGTTGCTTTTTTTAGTGAATGCTTGTAACTTATGATCTTGCCTTTATTATCTACTTTTATAAATGATGAATGCGACCATGACTTGGTCTGTTGTCCTTGAAGTGATCTGATGCACAAGTTTTATTGTTTATTCATTTACAGGTTGGGCTGAAAACATTACAGACAGGTCTTGGCCAAAAAATAGCCCTGTGGGGCACTCGGATAGGCCTCCATAGCACTCAACAAGTGCCGCAACGACAGTCAGTGAATGTCATGCGGCATTTAGGGACTGTCGCGCGGCACTTTCTTGAGTGTCGTTCGCTTTTTTGAGTGCTGCTCATAGGTTTGGGCAGATCTATCTCCCTATTTATGACCTCTTTTCTCAAAACTCTGCAAAACACTCTTCTTCTTCCCTCACTTTCTTCTCAAATGGCTCCCATTAGCTCTCAAATCCTCTTCCCATTGATGGATACTCTTTCTGGCATTAACATGCTCAACTTTGAGTGTTTTAGATTAAACGACCTCTTCCCTTTCCGGTAGATAATTCTGAATGGAGATCCACTCTGGGCCACTATCCAGTGTTGGGATCCCATGCTTCACGTCTTCTGCTTCGGTTACTAGGAGATATGTCCTTTGTTCGAGGAGTTCAGAGCTATTCTCCACACTAATCCTTTGCGAATCTAATAGTTCCTCTGGTGTAGGCCGAGTATGTTCAGGACCTTGTTGCTCTTCTTTATATATCCCAGAATGTGGCAGGCTCTTTCATTCATGACAAGCAGATCGATTTTGATCGACTTTCCTCCGTCTATGCTCCCATGGGGGACCCATATGACTATGGGTACCAGATTATACGATGCAGTGCTTTATTGATTGCCATGCTCTCTTACTTCCACTTTCGGTCATCCTCTGACGTTCTCATACCCATTGCTTCTAGTATACAGGAGATTAAGAGCGTCGTCATGCTGGTCTAGGCGAGATCTTGATGGGATTGGATCATGCCCACACTGCTGGGGCCACACTATCTGCTGGGGCACCCTTTGTCTAAAATAGAGCATCTAGATCTCTTTATACACCCTTCGCACCTTCGTGGGTCACTTTCGTATGATCGTATGGAGATTCACCACTTATTCCATTCTATCGATGCTTGGCTCAATTGGCTTCAAGGTCTCCCTCCCGGTGATATCTGCTAGGTTTGCTGTAGCAGACTTATTACTCTATTGCAGTACGACTTCTGGGACAGCCTGGTATCTCATTACCTGGCTTGTATGCTACTTCATTTTTTATTCCTGACCGAGGGGTTCATCAGTACGGACTTCTCCAAGATGTTAGTGAGGACATTACCGCAGATTTAACGAGCAGCTCAGTCATGTAGTCTTCCACCGTGAAATCTTTTGCTGAGGCTTGGCATGACAAAGTGGCTGCCCCCTTTCAAAGAATTCTGGCTTCAGTAGTGCCTACTACCAATTACCTTTTACAAATTCAGACCCTAGCCGAGAAACAGACTTCATAGACATATATAGATGAAAGCAAAATATGACATAGCTTTATTTTACAAAACTTCTGACAAGTCCTGTCTACTTTCCTGTGCCTTTGAATGCGATTTTCTTCTTTTTCTTTCCAAAGAATGTTTTTATGTTCCATCATGCTCAACCAATGTGTGCACTCTTCCGATCTATCTTTAGGTTATGAAAATCCTCCTTTCAAAGTCTTTTCTTGGCTTTTCGTTACTTTGCTTAGAATTTTGCTTAGAGCTTTAATCATTCTATACCATGAATTCTTATTTGTTCCTTTATAGTACTTATTTTGATAGCCGGGGGATCCAGAGATGGGTTTAAGGTAAATATCTAGGTTCTAAAGATAGCAAACAAAGTTTGCCCCTTGTTATGGGGCTCTGAAGTGGTTTTGGGCAAATGCAAGTTTCCCTAGTTTAGCACAGGGATTTTCTTTAGGTTTTTCAAGGACCAAAGGCTTTTAAGGAGCCCACCTACTTATCCCCAAGTGGGTATCAGGTCCGCAATAGTTTGGTTTAAGGCTTGATGGAAGGTGCCACTCGGGCAATTATTAATGACCGAACCGAGCAGGTTGCCTACGTATCCACGAACGGGAATCAGGTCAATGCGTAGTTCATCTATGTAGGAGGTTTTAAAAAAAAGTGGTTTCAAGCAAAATACGTTTTAAGGCAATCGAGGTTAATTGGCTATTTATTCAATTCTAGGTCCATAAGATAGGCAGCCCCTCCAGAAAGGAGAGTCTTAATGATGTATGACCCGACCCAGTTGGGTTTGAATTTTCCTCTGGGGCCATAAACATGCACTTTCAGTTTTTTGAGGACCAGGTTACCCTCAGCAAGCTTCTTGGGCAAACCTTTTTGTTGAAAGAACGAGCTATCCTCTTATGATATCCCCGAGTATGGTTTATTGTAGCCAACCTTTTCTCGTCGAGCAACATCAATCCCTTATACATTCCCCATGTCCATTCTTATTTGGTTACTTCACACCCACTAAAACCCAAAGAGAGGGTATCTCTACCTCTATCAGAAGGACAACCTCCATCCCATAAACCAAAGAATACGATGTAGCTCCCGTTGAGGTTCTTACAGAGGTCCTGTATCCCCAGAGTGCAAATGGAAGCTTCTCGTGCCAATTTGTATATGTGTTTATCATTTTCCCCAAGATTGCTCTGACATTCTTGTTTAGTGCTTCTACCACCCCATTTATTTGCGGTCTATACGGGGAAGACTGATGACGTGTTATCTTGTATTTCTCTAAGAGTGGGATGAGTTCTCCTTGGAAATGACTGCCGTAATCCAAAATAAACTCATTTGGGATCCCATATCTACAGATTATGTTCTTCTCTATGAAGCTTACCACATCTTTAGCCTTTAAAGTTACATACGACGCAGCCTCCACCCACTTGGTAAAATAATCACTTGCCACAATTATGTATCGGTGTCCATTAGAGGATTTCGGGGATAATATCAATACCCCATACGAAAAATGGCCAAGGTGTATTCATGCTATAGAGTTGGGACGGCGAGGTATGCATCAGATTTGCATGGATCTGGCACTTGTGGCATCTTTTGACGTATTCACAGCAATCTCTATCTAAGGTTGTCTAGTAATACCCTTGTCGAATTATCTTCTTCGCCAACATATGCCCATTTATATGTAGTCCACATACTCCTTCGTGTATTTCCTCCATCATTCTCTTAGCCTCCTTTCCGTATAAATATTCCAAATTATACCCGGTGTATGTCCTTTTCCATAGCTTATCTGCATAGATAACAAATTGAGCAGAGATTCTTTTAATCGCCTTTCTGTCCTTCTCTGAAGCTCCTTCGGGGTACTTTTCTTCTTTAATGAAATTCCAAACATCCTCATACCAAGGCACTTTTCCTACATCTTCTAGGGCTATAATCATCTCAAATAAAGGTTGGTTCCTTACCTTTATGGATAGCGGGATCATGGTGATTCCCGAGGGGATTTGTATCATCAAGGCTGAGGTCGGTAGGGAATCCGCCAACTGGTTCTCTTCACGGGGAAGGTAATAGAATCATATCTTCTTGAACTGTACTTTCAAGCTCTCCAGATAGTCATGGTAAGGTATCAACTTCTCGTGTTTTACCCTCCAATCACCCCGTACTTGGGATATGATCAAGTTAGAATCTCCAAAAATGGCGACCCTCTCAACTTTTAAGGCTAATGCTGCTTCTATCCTAACTAAACATGATTTATACTCCATCGTGTTATTGGTTGAGTTGTACTTAAGCTTGACAGCTAATGAGGTAGGAGTCCCATCAGGTGCTGCAAGGATGATTCCAACCCCATAGCCCAGTTGGTTAGCCGCTCCATCAAAATACATTTTCCATAAATTTTCCACTATCCCCCATCACTCCTTCATCCAGGAATCGGAACTCACCTTCTTTCTCGGATTCTATCGCAACATCAGCCAGGTATTCAACGACAGCTCTCCCTTTCACGGATTCGGCAGTGACATACTTGATATCAAATTTAGCTAGCATCATGGTCCATCGGGAAATCCTACTGGTCAGAACAGGTTTTTTAAACAGGTATTTGAGTGGGTGTATTCGAGATATTAGGGTTACGGGAAAGGTTAACATGTAGTGCTAAAGGCGATGGGTACACCAGACTAAAGCCGAACAATCTTTCTCTGAAGGTAAATATTTTAGCTCATATCCGGTCATCCTTTTTCTTAGGTAATAAATGGCCTTTTCTACATGCCCCTCTTCTCCTTCTTGGGCCAACATACACCCCCATCGAATCTTCGAACACAGAAAGGTATAGTAACAAAGGCATTCCAGGCGAGGGTGGTGACAGGACTGGTGGGTTTTGGAGATAGGTTTTTTTTTTAATCGAAGGTTTGTTGGCATAGGGTATCCCACTTGAACTTCTCTCTTTTTCTAGGCAACTTAAACAGCGGGTCATATGTCAAGGTGAGCTTCGAGATGAAGTGGCTAATGAACTGTATTCTAACCAAGAATCCCCTCAACCCCTTCTCATTTTTCGGCGGCTGCATTTCAACTATGGCCTTTATTTTAGTCGGGTCCACTTTTATTCCCCTCTGGGTGATAAGGAATCCTAACAACTTTCCAGTAGTGACTTCGAAGGTGCACTTCTGAGGGTTTAGCCTCATTCTAAATTCTCTAAACCTCCTGAAGAACTTCTTCAATGCCTCTAAGTATCCTCTCCTCTCCTTAGATTTCATAAACATATCATCTACGTATTCCTCTACCTCCTTATAGATTATGTCGTACAACAATGTATCAGCGGCAACAATGTAGTAGCGGCTTGCTGATACGTTACCCCTACATTCTTGAACCCAAACGACATATCCTATAGCAATATGTTCCCCAAGGTGTGATAAAAGTGGTTTTATTTCTATCATCGGGCGCCATGAGAATCTGGTTATAACATAAAAGATAGGAGTTCATGTCTCGCAGTGTTATTGACTAGCACATCGATATGAGGTAAAGGGAAATCGTCTTTAGGGCTTGCTTTATTCAAATCTCAAAAATTAACGCATACCCTAACACGACCATCATTTTTCAAAACCGGTACAATGTTGGCAATCCACTCTGGGTATTCGGTGACCATCAAGAATCCAGCTTTCTATTGCTTTTCAACTTCTTTTTTCACTTTAAGTGCCTATTCAGGCCTCATTCGCCTCAATTTTTGTTTTACTAGTTTTGAGTTAGGAAAGAGGGGGATATGATGTTGGACTATCTCTGAATCGATACCTGGCATGTCACTATAAGACCATACAAAAACATCTTTGAATTCATTTAATAGATTAATCAATTCTTTACTTTCTTCATTGCTAAGCGTAGAGCCAATAAAAATATTTGGGGATTATCTTCATTTCCTAGATTAATTTTTAGAGTGTCCTCAATGATTTTGCTTGTAGATTCTTTTTCTTTTTCAATTAATTTTTGCAATTCAATTGGTATTTCATGATCGTCATATTCATCACATTCATTAAGCGCATTCGAGTAGGCAGAATTAGTCATACTTTCATTAACTTTGTTCGAGGTGATTACAACAGACATAGCAATAGTAAGACGCCTCATTTGGGCCATTATAGACTCCGGGGAGGTGGGGTACTTATCACTAGACTCGAAAACCCATTCCTTGTTGACTCCTTTCTTCAACTCCACGGTGTCGCAGTCTGGCAGCTTTCCCTTTTCATCCCCTCCTTCTATCATTGCTTCTTCTGGCTCTTCCACGTCATTCCCCTTGTCTTCCTCCTACACCTCTTCCACCATATCCTCAACCTCAACTTTCATAACCCCTTCTTGGCTCAGTCCTTCAATTTTTGTGCTCTCTCTGCCCAAAAGGTTTTGCATAGCTAGTTCCTCTAGCACACCGATCCAATCATTGACAGTGGCACACTTCACAGTTACTTGCAGATACGGGTCTTCATATTCGGAGGATTCATGAGGGAAGAAAATCTCAAACATGGCTTTAAGCAATTGTCTTCTTAATCCACCCATGGCTCTGGGAAGCAACTAAAGGGGGAATCTTCTCCCTCCTTCATAAAGTTCCAGTTGAGCGTTTTCTGATAAGGGACCAATGGTGCATCTGCTGCCTTCTTCTTTTCCCTCAGCTCCTTATTTGATGGCTGATAAACCAGACCATTAGTGTGAGTCTGGGTAGGGATTCTTGGAAACTCCGACAGACCTTGATGATTCTTTCCTAGTCCAATGCTCGGGAAGAAACCTGTCTTCTTCATAATCCTGGTGACTAACGGGCTCGCATACTGATTAAAATAGAGCGGCGGGAACTACCTCAGCTTCTCCTCCTCAATCATGTTGATGAACTTACCTAGACTCATTTCATCGTCCTACAATTGTACCTCCAGAACTGGTGTGCTCAAAGATGCTTCAGACAGGTGGACCCATCTATCCCCAAGGATTTTGCAGACCTTGTTTTTCCAGACACACTTGACCTTCTGATGGATTGTCGATGGTATGGCACCCAGGCTATCCAACCACAGCCTACCCAGCAGCTGGTTGAAAGAAGCAGGGATGTGATGATCTGGAACTCGGGTTCTTTCTCTACATGACTTCCCTTTGGGTGTTGTCATACGCCTTTACTCTCTACTCAGATGGTATAAAAGTTGACTCGTCCAGACACATTCGCTTGGCTATTCGAAATGGGCATACATTTACAGTAGATCCATTGTCAATAAGACAAGTAGGTACAGTATTCCCCAAGCATTCAACGGTGACATACAGTGGCTTATTCTGAATGGGCCCTCCAAGGGATATTTCATCTGAGGAGAAGGTAATAGCCATAGTTGGAATTTTATCAATCATTCCGATAAGGTCCTCCGGTGCTGTGTCGATAGAAACATCGGACTGGTTCAAGGCATCCAGGACCCTACCTATGTCATTTAAAAGCGATCAACAAACCCCATATGGTGATACTGGCCTGGGTTTTCTTCATTTGCCTCAAAAACCCTATCCTCTTCTTCTTCTTCATTTATATTTCCCTTTCCTTTGTCCAATTCCCTCCCCGGGTGATCTTCCTCCAATTCGTGCGATTTAAAGTGTCTCCCTGACCGGGTTAGATGACTGACTTTTCCTTTGCCCACAGATTGTCGACCTCTGAGACAGCTTTCAAACCTTTCCTCCTCATTTCTATCTCTTCGTCGCTCTCATACCACAGGTCATCTTCCACCTGATCCACATTTTGATTCTCGGTGCTGTTAGTTTCTTGAACCCACTAATCAATTTGCTTCATCATTCCCTCTCCACATCTTCCTGATTGATTCCCCAGAGTACAGATTATCAGATCCTTTGGCAGTTGGTAAGGTTTTCTTGGTTTCTCAACTTTAGTGATTAGCCTAGATGGATCGAAGGTTGTCTCTTCTATCCCTAAGGAATAAAGGCCTTGTGGCGGTGATACAGCGTGATGATTCAGCAGCGGGTTCCTAGTACTGTTCGGAGCTTTGATAGGTGGCTCTGATATTACTTTGTTATCAATGAGACCTCAGATTTCATGCCTCAACCTTATGCACCGATCTGTAGCATGACCCTTTTATTGGTGAACTTTGCAATAAATATCTTCTCGAAAGCTTGACAGAAGCGGATTCGGTAAAGGTCGGGGCTCTAATGAGTGAAGGTGCCCTTTTGCCATCAACCTATCAAGGGCGGTAGATAGTGATACCCCCAAATCTGAAACTTCCTTGGTAGCTTATCTGCTCCTCTCCTTGTTATATCAAATTTTCTGTCTGGTCAACTTAGTGCATTATCATTGGTAGGGCCAGAATGACCCCCCCAGTGCCCTCTATTTGACCAGTAGCTCGGACTCCTATACTTGTTCGGTTGGTCCTCTTTCTTGGATTGCATCTTCTATCCTCGACCCTACATCAAAGACTTTAGTGAAAGTGTTGATCGACTGAAACCTCATCTTTTCCTGGTAGACTAGTTAGAGAATTATCATCCGGATCTGCTCCTTTTTGGACATCCGTTGCACCATCTTGGCTGCCTTTCCCCTCCATCAGCCCAAGTATTCGGCGAATGATTCCTTGTTCCCTTGCCTGGTGGTTCCCAAATCCTGGGCTGTGACATGTAAGTCTTGGTTGTACTCATACTATGCTACGAATGCCTTACCACTTCTTCCCAGACCCTAGTCTTGGTTGGTTTGAGCGTGAGATACCACACCAAGGCGGGCCCTATTAAGGTTTGCTGCTGAAATAAGACGGCCATCATAGAAGTGCTCAATCTACTAGGTTGGAAAGCTCTGATACACATCCTCACATGGCTACGAGAATTCCTTATACCATCAAACTTGTCAAAATATGGCATTTAAATCTGGTAGGCAGCATCTCGCAGACCCCTCTTACAACCCTTCTAATTCCAACAGATAAGTATCAACCCCCTAAGCTTTGCGCATTACCCTCTCAAGCTTCTCAAGTTTCTCAGCCATTACCCTTTCCTTCAAAGTCTTCTCCCTCTCTCTGTCAACCCATAGTTTATCAGTCCTCTGTGCTTCTTGATCATCAAACCATTCTTCTTCCATTGCTCGTGGAGGGGGTAGGTCTACAACTGGCGGATTCGCGGGTGGCAGCTGGCAAGTCATTGCTTCAATCATGTTCATCACACGGTTCATGTTCTTGGCCTGTCTCATGTGTTCTTCTTGACTTTCCACAATTGCCCTTAACTCTGCTACTTCCCTGGTGTTTGTTTCCTACGCTATTTCAGTGTAACTTTCTCTTCTCACTAACCTCGCTTTAAGACCCCTAAACTAGACTGTGCCTGAACCAGATGCTATGTTTGCCCTACAAAAGAATTTTCATTTTGTTATTTTTCATTTTTCTTTTTCTTTTATCCTTTTGTTCTTATTTGATTGTATTGATTGCAAACGTTTTATGAATGGTTCATATGTCACACGAATGCAATGCATGTGTGCTTCTGTGCCTACTCTGTATGCAGAAGAAAAAAAATTCTAGTCCTAACTAATACACACATAGGCATATAAGATCCTCACTCATGTTAAATGCGCCAATTTCTCCTCTCATTGTGATCCTCATTACACTTTCGAAGGTTGGTCATTAAAAAGTTTTGAAATTCATTTGGAAAGTTTTCCTTAGATAATAAAATCTTTTGAAAATAATTCTAATTGAAAATGCTTTTGAGAATGAAATCATTTCTCGCAAAGATGATCAGGTTGAATTCTTGCTTTGAAATTTCAAACATTTTTTAAATATGACTTTTAAAGACAACCTTGGGGTAAAGATGATAAAAATCTTATTTGCTTACAAAGATGGATTTAAAATTCATTGGGTGGGAGGATCACCTGATCGGATTATCACCGTGTTTTTCATGAATTCGGATACATACAAGGTCAATGATGCTTAGCTAACAAGACATAAGAGATGTAATCTTACAATCAAGTTTCAGCATGTTCCCAAATGTCATGGGACATGAAGAGGAATTGTTCAAAAGTGATTAAGAGGTTACACATCTTTCATCAAGAAAACATCGTCATCATCTCAAATATTCCCTTCTGGGCATTCAAAACTCCCTAGCACATAGCCCTAATCAAGAGTTTATTTCTTATGATTGAAAGTTTCTAATAGAAGCTATCATGCAAAGGCTGGGTTTTGGTCAAATAAGGGACCCTTGACATACATCCGACAGGATGCTTCATATACCAAATCATGGTACGAGATCAAGGGTGATCACACAGTCCTATGATAACTTGACCGACCAGATTACCCCGACCCTCCAAGGTCATAGTTCCGTGCAATCGACTAGCTGGACATGCAAGTGAAATGCAACAGGTACACAAAAATTAATTAATTCAATTAAATGGATACTTTCAAGTCTAATTCTCAAGTGAACCCAAGATTAAAAATTAGGATTTGTGAAACCAGAGATCCTGGGTTCAATCCCCAGTAGAGTTGTCAAATTGTGGATAACGTATTTTTATTCTTACCCACAGCTTTTCTAAAATCTTTTTCAATTTCAAAATTCAAATAGGAGTCACCACTCAATTTTTAAGAGCAAAATTAAGAAACCATTTTAAAGCAAACTGATCTTTTAGGAAACCAGAGATTTCTAGGTTCGGGGATTATTGAATGAGAGGGGAAGGAGCCCGACTGACTAAAACAGCCCCTCTCATCCTATCTCGCGATAAGCCTCTACTCAACATTCTTTAATCGAATTATTAATCTAAATGTGCCATAAGCTAATACATAGATATATATATATATATTGCAAAAGCATGTCTAAAGGGTATAAGATTGCTAATGGAAAAAATTGCATTCAAAACCACATAATTCAATTAGCAGGCAATGTAATATGCAATAGGGAACAAGAAAACTTACCTGGGGTCCAGCTGCGATTATGGAAACGTATAATGTAAGTAAGTAAATAAAAACCTAAGGGAGTCTCTAATTCATTTATACACATATGGTAAAACCTAATTCTAAGGTGTCGCACATGGAGTCAAAAAATTAATAAAATCAAAAAATTAAATAAACTAAAAAGTGGTTTAAGAAATCATACCTTAATAGCGCTACAAAACAAAGGGTTAGTCCATATGCTTTAGATAATATATAATATGAAATTGTAAATATCATCCTTAATTTTCTAACTTAAATCTATTAGGAATGAAAGAATTGACATAGCTATGAATTCCTTCTAATAGTTGGAAATGCATCACTTCTATAGATATACAAGTCTCAACTCTATAGATATACAAGTCTCAACTAGGAGCCACTGTAATATCCATATAGAGATGGTGTAATCCCAGCGTGGTCATAAAGAACTCACAATTATCTTCAATTAAGTGCAATTTAATCCTAACGCAAAATGAATTCTAATTACAAGTATTAACCTACATGAAATGAATGCATGGACATAAAAAAAATGAGTTATAAACTATTCATTGATTTGGGTCATTTAGCCTCCGGATTTAAGTTTAACTAATCATTATCAAAACATGGTTTATGCCTTAGGTCATAGAAAGGTCATTTGAACCATTATTTACAGAGTTTATCAAATCTATCACCAAATTCTGAATATTACAGAGAGCAGACCAGAACTTCAAAAATAGAAAAAGCATGATGCCCATGGTTTGATGTTAATGAATTTTAGACACAAGTTGCCTCTGTGAGTCTAGTTTCCAACCCAAAAAGAAAATCAAAGATCAACGGTTCAATCTCTGGGAATTGAACAAACACTATACATCACTTAGAAATTTACAACTCTCTGTCTAGAGTTTTTATAAGATTTTCTAAATATAGTAAATGAAACCGAAAGACTCTAATATTTTTAGGAGATCTTATTAACACATTAAACTTCATAGAAAAAAAATATTTGAGGTCAATAATGCTTGATTAAGGCTCTAATTTACTTATTTCAAAAAGATGTTACTGTTCTGAAATTCTTGACAGATTATGGTTGCTTCACAAAACACATGACCAAGCCATTTTAAACATTAAATCTCATTGAAATAAAAATCATAGTGGTAAAAGTTTGTGTTATTGACACTCTCCAATTGGTTTCATTCAATTTTGGCAGTCCGTTATTTAACAAAAAATATTTGATCAAATGTGGTTTATGAACTCACTGTACCATTGTCAAGTTTCATTTGTGTTAAATCTATCTATCAAGCCATGGAGATTGGCTTAACTCAAATTAATTTTCCTCCCATCTGATGGTCATTGGAGACTAAGGACACTCATACTTATGGATTTCAATGGAGTATGAAGGAACTTCATGAAATCTCAAAAGAATGAACTTAATCTATGGATATCGGTTTAGACTCATTAACCAAATATACTAATATTAACCTTAATCCTCTTGTAAGTCATAAGTTTACAAGGAGATTAAGAGATTCCAAGTCAAGGAATTCAAGTAAGACATTGAAGGTCTCATGAATCCCAAGAGGTGAACATAATCAAAGAAGAAAGAAAATCAAGGTTCAAGGAATATCCAAGTTAACTTTTACCCCATGAATTATTTAATCATAAACCTTAGGTTACTTTGATCCAAACCAATAAAATGCAAGTTCAATCACAATATTAGTGGTGTGTGATGAAATGATGTGAGAAGAGAGTTTTTGAAAATGTATAAATGGTCCTAAAGAACTCTGTGTATTGTGATTGAACTTGAATTAAAGACTAATTAACTAGAGGTTACCTCTAAGTATCCTCAACTTTAAAGTTTTTGGAAGTCTTCCAAAAGTGATTCAAGCTCTTCTTCCTCTAACTCATAAAACTTCATAATTTTTCTTAAACTTTGCTAAGATTCTCTCCTAATTGTATCAAAGAATTTGGAAAGATTCAAAGAACAAAGAGATTCAAGATATGGTTTTAAACTTCAAGTTGAGATTCAAGACTAAAAACCAAGATCCCTTGTAATAGGATATTCATCCCCTATATGTAGGCAAATTTTGGAGGGCAATTTTAGTAAATTCACAGTGAAAACCCTAATTCCATACGTCCTTTTGAAGGTACAAAACGTACTATGTTAAAGTAGACTACTGAAAAATGCAGCATTCCACAGAGATGGAAGCGGCACTCAATAAGTGCCTCAACGACACTCACTGATTGTCATCGCAGCATTCACTAAATGCCGATGCGGCACTCAATGAATGCCGCGGACAACTCCGTGGACTGTCGTCAATTTTTGCGGTATTTAAAGATATTCACATCACTCGGGGACTGTCGTAGCGGTGTTCACTGGCTGCCAGTGCGGCAGTTGGTGAATGCCGAAGCGGCATCGCGTGACTGTCGCGGAACCCCTCATGTGCTGTTTTCTACTATTCTACCCTTTTCCCTCTTCTTTTATTCTTTCTTTCTTTTTGTTTTAATTGAAGAGCCTCATGAAGAGCTTGAAGAGTTAGACATTGTCATTATCGGATCTTGTCACACCCTAGCATAGCCAAAATAGGAAAAAATTTAAAATTTCCATCTTTGACCCTGAGGCACATGACTGGTTGTATTACCGAATTGTCCACGACCAAATACTAATAATAAACATCATAACAAAAAGGATAAGACCAACATCTTCTTATAAAGTGATATTAAAATCGAAGGCCACCTTACTAGATAACTATTACATCATCGTAAATACATCAGAGTCTTATGGCTCTAGGGCCTTACAAAAGCTATTACAAAAGATATGATAAGTCTTCTGATAGAGATTACAACCAAAAACATTTACAAAAGACAACCACTAGTCTTCCCTCTAACTAGCATATCCATAGCCATCTTTGGTGTACTCTTCCTCTATGTTCTTCGCTTGTGTAGCATCATAACCCCTGTACTCATCACCTGGATAAGCTGGACATGGGAATGTCCAGCAACATGAACATCATCAGCTTATGAAAATTAAGTGAGAAAACTAAATCACATAGAACTTACATAGACACACACAACAAGAAATATATTTCCTACTTTTATTACGCCTTTTAAAGTTCTCCCAGGTTCTCACCACCAATCTACAACTACTAACGTGCCCATACAGATACTCGAAAAGAAAATGATCAATGCGACTACTCTCAACATCCTGACTACACTACCACATTCTACTACCAGAGCCTGATACAGAATCCCAACTCTAGCCAATCAACAACAGAGAGTCTAACCATATTACACTAACTTTTACCTTGTCATGGTGAATCAAAGTGATTCAACTCAATCTTCACTTCGTCACGGAGACTCAAAGTGATTCTACTCAATCTTCACTTAGTCACGGAGACTCGAAATGATTCAACTCAATCTTCACTTCATTACGGAGATCGTATCCATTTCATCACGAAAAATCAAAATGATACACAACTTTGCAACCGTTACTTTGTCACGAAGACCATATCCATTTCGTCATGAAGAATCGAAATGATACAAAACTTTATAACCGTTACTTTGTCACGAAGACCGTATCCATTTCATCACGAAGAATCAAAATGATACATAACTTTATAACCGTCACTTCATCATGAAGACCGTATCCATTTCTTCACAAAGAATCGAAATGTTACACAACTTTTTAACCGTCACTTCATCACGAAGAGCGTATCCTTTTTGTCATGAAGAATCGAAATGATACACAACTTTGTAACTGTTACTTCGTCACGAAGATCGTATCCATTTTGTCACAAAGAATCGAAATGATACACAACTTTATAACCGTCACTTCCTCACGAAGACCGTATCCATTTCATCACGAAGAATCGAAATGATACACAACTTTATAACTGTCACTTCGTCACGAAGATCGTATCCATTTTGTCATGAAGAATTGAAATAATACACAACTTTATAACCATCACTTCGTCAAGAAGACCGTATTCATTTCATCACGAAGAATCAAAATGATACAAAACTTTTAGAATCATCAACCTAACGAATAAGCCTAACATGGAGTCCCAGCTCACCACGCTGACACGCCATCACACTAGACCTCTGTGGCCCTCAGATTGATAATTATATCCTTTTCACACCATCCTAGCCTTTATGGCATGGTTCATCCAACTCGACCTTAAACACCAACTCAACTCACTCGTGACATCTCCCAACCGATTCCTGACGTAAACTAACAATACTCACTTCACTTATTCCAAGATTAGGCTCCTTACACATCTTCCAAATATGATCATCATTGTTACACTTATAATTGTTCTACCCCCTAGCACCTCTCCCAAAGCTCCATATCTAAACGACTCTTTCACATGCTCATATCCTCAGTAGCGCAATCAGAACACAACTAACCAACAATACTTACAATAGGAACTCATCTAGTTATTATCAACACGATAATTATATCGTATAACGCACATGTAGCTCATATATCACATTTTAAAGGTCATACTCGGATTAGTTATACACTACCATATTCATCGATATACTATTTTCGCAATAACGAAAATATAGCATATAGCTCATGGATCTATAACATGGATTTGATACCAACAAACATATAGATGAAACCCCATAACATGCTCATCTATGCGATAGCACTACTGATGTTGTCAGAATCAAGATATAAAAGTATTCTTTACTTTTCAAAGGATTTGCAGTGTGGAAGTAAAGGTCGAACCCACAGAGATTGATTAACTACCGTGTTTTAATCTTACAACCTAAATCTAATTAATTGTAAAAACGGATTTTGATTTGAATTTAATTAAACTAATAACAATAAAATTAAATCTAAACTATGAGAGCAATTAAAATTGTTTAAATAATGTTTAAGGGAACCTAGGATTGCAAATCCACCACTAGCTTCATAATAGGAATATTTATGCATTCAATTAGCTTATTACGTTGGATGAATATGGGGAATTGTAGCTACAAGCCCAATTCCTCCGACAAGAAGATAATCATGGTTCAAGCACCAACATAATCCATCTGCGGATAGCACGAATTATCTCACACTAAACTAGGGTTGTGATCTAATCCGTCTAACCTAGGCATGGACTATTCGGATACTTGATAGCACGAATCAATAAAGCACCATCACATGTAAATAACCTAAACAAGCACAGCAAGAATAGATCGTTGAGCACATCACAGTCAAAATAGATCTAAGACAAGAATAAATTCTGAAAGTAATGATTTAATCACTAGGAGTACGATTTATTTATAAAAATCCTCTAAACATGTGACTGTCATCCATACATAATAAAACTAAAATAAAAGCATAAATAAAACCCTATTACTCGTCTAGGGCTTCATTGAAACCCTAGATCGATGATCTAAGCTGCCATAGGAGTAGTAGATAGCAAGTAGTTGATGGAGGAGGCCATGGGAATCCTTGGTCTTCTTCTTCTTCTCTTTGCTTCTCCCTCTTCAAGGGCTGGAAGTATGTATGTATAATATGTGTATATTAATTGCCAACCCCATAATTGAGTAAATTTGGAGTTTATATAGAGTTTGTACAAGCTTTGGAAGGCTTCCTAACCCGAAACGAACTGAAACGCATGTAATTTACAGTCTGGACGTCGTTTAGCAGTCTCGTTTGCACAGGAGTCTTCAGTATACTGAAATACGCAACATTGGTTTTTGGACATATCGCGCGAGCGCGACGTTTGGACCTTCGCGCGCGCGGATCGCGCGAGCGATTCTGGGGTTCTCGAGCGAGCGGATCGCGCGAGCGATTTCTCGATTTCGCGGGCGCGGGTCGCGCGCGCGACTTGGATTTTTCAGCTTCTTCAACTATGCTTTTTCACCCTGTTTAGCCTGGTTTAGTTGATTTCTTCCAAAACCTGTCAGAAACTAGAAAACAGAGTAAAAATATACAAAAACAGGATAAAAAGGTACTAACAAATGTTCGTTAAGGCGTATAAATAGGATTAGTTCTCTCCCGATCACACCCCCAAACCTACATTTTGCTAGTCCTCGAGCAAAACTAAAATAAAAACTACTAATAAAATACTACTCCATTTTCGTATGGATCACGATTGCATTTAGCGTATGCAACAAGCCTTTTAAACCCCTAGGTGTCCCTAGTCGGACGAGTGAAGTCTCGTGAGGGTTCTCATCAACAAGTTACCCACAACCATCTTTATTAACTTATTAATTTAAAAACTTTTATTAAAAACGAAAAACATACTATTCAATACTCCTTATTATACAACAAAGATTTGAAATAGGATAACGAACAAGAAGAAACAGAATCAAACGTCTACCTACATCATGAAAAACAATCTCAAGCACATGCATCGTATAAATCAATAGGGTTTCTCATAAAATCGCACGTGTGTGATATGGTAGTCAAGTGAACACGCGCTTGTCATAAACTTGGAATATAACTCGGATGACCATCTAACTATGTCTTGACTACGAATCTCACAATGTCAATTACACTCGAAAATGAAACACTCAGAAACATGTGTAATTTCTCTAGTATACGTGAGCAAAGGAAATATATTTTCAAAACGATAAATGCTCACATATGACATGAAAAAGACGCATGACACGAAAGAACAGTAGTCTCATGGATAAGATGCCAATAATCAAAAGAAATTAATCATTACCATGTTTTAATCCCCTCCCATCATTTACATATCAAAACCATGTTTTCCTAGGATCAAATAGGACTTTTCACAGGTTGTAATGTGGCTCAGATAATGAAAAATGATAGAACGGATTAATTGGGTAAGTTTAGAATGGCATTGTAAGGCATGTTCGATTTCTTTCATTCATTTCTTCTACCAACTTCATCTTTTCATACTTTTTCTCTTCATTCCTTTTCATTCTTTTTTTTTTCTTCTTTTCTTTCATCATTTTTTTTTCAACCTTCCTCTTCTGTATTATTTTCTTTTCCTTTTTCCTCCTCGTTGCTTTTGACACGAATATTCAATAAATAACAAGGCAACCACCCCAAACATCATCTTATTTTCTTCTTCTTCTCAATCACACATCGCCTTAACACCACTAAAAGGTGATCAATCTTTCAGAAGTGAACTCCAAGTTGGCCAAATTGGAGCAAAAACAAGGATAATGGTAATTTAAGAAAGAAATGGCAGTTTAATGGCTCAAAAGGGGGAACTAAGGAAATTTTATCTTTTATCGGCCGGCAGTAAACAAAGAAGGGCCTAAAATCACTTCCTATGGTTATATGGTTCTTCAACGTTTACGACGGAAGATTATTTAGCATGGTAGTAACTATTTTAACTTGATTATCAACCAAAACAAGAATAATGAGACTAAACAACAAGTAGATGCGCTATTTCAATGAAATTCGACAAACACAAGATGTATTTATACCCCTCTAAAAAGAAAAGATAGGCTCAAAACCTCACCGGGTCTAGTCTCCACCATGTGTTATCTAGAAATCCGAATCATATTATAGTTCACAACCAACATGTATTCAAGTGACTACGTGCAGTGCATAAGTTTATGTGCAAATCTATGATATAAAACTACGATTCAAACAATCCATAACTTAAAACATTTCGACATGACTTTAGTAAATTTTTAACCACATATTCTCATGTTTACCATTCTATAACAATTCAAAGTTATTGAACAAGAAGTATCAAATTGATATTGCAAAAACGTTAATACTATCGTTTATTTAAACACACTGTTTTTTTTTAAAATTAGTGCATTATATATGCATGTGTGTATACGCATGTGTGCTTGCATACCCCCAAACCTAAACCTTTCATTGTCCCCAATGAAACAATAAAACGAAAGAAAGGAAAGTACATAAGGAAGGAACGATAGTACCTCGATCTTGACAAGCATAGAACAGGTGAACACAAAGGAATATGGCTATAAAGTTCAATGTTACCTGTTACGTCTTAATAAAAGAAAACAAACTAACAAAAGAATATTAAAAGGACATGAAACCAAAATATAAAATATAAATTTAAAAACTAATCTAAACTAAACTAAACTATCAACTGGAACAAGGAATAAAATGAAAAAGTATAAATGTAATAAGGAAAACAACAACCAACTCGATCTAAACTGAAACAAATAAACAAAAACAAAAAAGAAACACAAATAAAATAGGCAGGGAGAAAGATATAGAAAACAAAAGAGAAAAACAGGAAAATGGGGGAATCGCGCGAGCGGTCCGCACGAGCGGCCGTCGCGCGCGCGAATCCCCAGCGAAATTTTTTTATTTTTTATTTTATTTTTTTTTTTTATTGTCCGCGCGAGCGAGGTACCTCGCTCCCGCGATTCCAGGCGCAAGGAGAACCTGAGGCTCATAATAAAGAAAAGCAAAGAAAAACGTCTAAGGCACATTCTCGCGCCAGCGGGCCGCGCGAGCGGGCCGCGCGCGCGAGATTGGTTTCTTCCACTTTTTGATTAAAATTATGTATATAGTATTAAAATAAATTAATTCCAACCCCCAAACCTGTCCAGAATGTCCAAAACAGACTAAAATCACCCAAAAACAAAGAAAAACGAACGAAATAAAGCTTGGGTTGCCTCCCAAGAAGCGCTTTCTTTTACGTCTTCAGCTAGACCGTTCTAGCTCAAGATTTTATGGAGGCCGTAAATCGGACTGTGTACCCCTAAGGATGTCAGGTAGAGCTCGATGGTAAGCAGAAATTACGTCGCTTTGAATTAATTCAATCGACGGTTTGTCAGTATGTTCAAATCGATTTCTTACCTTTCGAGTAGATTCAGCATTAGGGTCCACGGGATTAGGATTCATCCACTCATCATCGTCCGCTATTATATTTTTCCCACTCACCTTTATTTCTTTAGTAGGCTCAATATTCCGTGTTACCTCACCTTCCACCTCACATAGGGAATCGTCGTTTTTAGGAGGTTGATCCATAGCATTAAAAACGTTTAATTTTAAGTTCATGTTCCCAAATGACACTTTCATTACCCCCGTCCGACAGTTAACACGTGCGTTGGCGGTTGCTAAGAATGGACGGCCTAAGATGACAGGATTATGTTTCCTAGCATCTAGCACCGGTTCGGTGTCAAGGACCATAAAATCTACAGGATAGAAACATTGATCAACTTTTACTAGCACGTCTTCGACGATTCCTCTAGGTATTTTGACAGAACGATCCGCTAACTGAATAGTAGCGGCCGTAGGCTTGAGTTCACCTAATCCTAATTGTTTATAGACATGATAGGGTAAAAGGTTAACACTCGCTCCTAAGTCAAGGAGAGCCCGATGAATGATAGTGTCACCTATGACACATGAAATCGTAGGCGTACCTGGATCTTTATATTTTGGAGGAGCGTGTTGGAATATAGAGCTTACTTTTTCCATGAGAAAGACCTTTTTAGGAGTATGACTCCGTATTTTGCGTTTTTGTGTACAAAGGTCTTTTAGACATTTAGCATAAGCGGGAATTTGTTTTATAGCATCGAGGAAAGGAATATTTATTTTGACTTGTTTGAACACCTCGAGTATATCCTCAACCTTAGACCCTTTCTTAGGCAAATGTGACGGTCCCTCAACGTTTGGTGGATATGGCATTCTTGGAATATAGTTTGTTGGGGCCGGTCCTTTATCTTTTTGAATTCTACTCGTTCCCTCACCCTCCTTATTCAAATTTAAGTTAATTTTCCCATCTTTCTCACTCTCATCCGGAATTATAACAACTTCCTCATCCCGAGTAGTCGTCCTAGTCGAAAGAGCGTTCACACTCTCACTCGTACTACCCACTGCGTATTGCCCCTTAGGTTGCTGAGTAGGTTGACTCGGCAACTTACTCTCAGTTAAGCGGTTTAATGTATTAACAATTTGCCCTACTTGGGACTCCAGTTTTGCGATGGATTGTGTGTGAGAGTGTACTAACTGAACCACCGAACCAAAGTTTTCAAGTGAGGCCAACACCTTCTCCTCAAATGCATTATTGCGTGGAGGTGGAGGAGGTGGTTGGTATTGACCTTGTTGGTATTGGGGTCGGTACGTATTTGGAAAATTAGTCGACCTAGGATTATAATTATTTTGTGGGAATTGTTGCATAGAATTAACGTGTTGTTCAACAAATTCCGGATATTGAGATGCAGAAGGACATGCAAAGATATTATGGGACGGTTTGGAACATAATGCACATACTTCTAAAGAGGATGGATTAGTCGTTTTGTTCATTTGCATAAGTCGGTCAAGTTTTCTATTTAATTCTTGTATTTGAATTGATTGACTTGACTCAACTGTCACCTCTCGCTTAGGTTGAAGGTATCCCTCAGAACGTACCGACACAGCTTGATGCATCGAATTCTCGCTTAACGTTTCAAATATTTTCCAAGCCTCGTCGGCGCTTTTGTGTAGGAAAGTACCCGCACAAATGGCATCGACGGTATTACGGACTGAGGGAATAAGCCCCTCGTAGAAAACCTGTACCAACTGCCACTTAGGAACCTGATGATGTGGACACGAGCGTAGTAATTCTTTAAATTTTTCCCACGTGTCATACAGAGTCTCCCCATCTTGCATCACAAAATTAGTTATATCTTTTCTTATCTTATTTGTACGCATAATAGGGAAAAACTTTTGTAAAAAGGCGGTGTGTAAGGCTTCCCATGTTTTTATTGTGTTTGGCTCCAAAGATTGAAGCCAATATTTAGCTTTGTCTCTTAAAGAGAATGGGAAGAGCCGCAATTTTAATTCATCATTATTTAGGTTTTGTATTTTCAAAGTAGAGCATATACCCTGAAAATCCCCTAAGTGTTGGTAAGGGTCTTCATTTAGACTGCCATGGAATGATGGAAATAGCGAGATGGTAGACGACTTAATCTCAAAGTGAGATGCCGTCGCCTCCGGTAATTCGATACCGGCTTGTGGCGTGTAAGTAGTAGGAATAAAATAATTTATAAGTGGAGGTGGTGGCGGTATATTAAGATTATTCAGATTATTTCCGTTGTTTCCGTCAGCCATCTTAATCGGTTCGATTTTAAAAGTTCGAGCTCTCCTTAACCGTTCACGGGTACTTTGAATTTTGGCCTCAAACAACGACGATGGAATCGGAGTTGATTCGTCGTCCTGCAACCTAGCTCTAGAAGCTTGGGTTGTGGACTTACTAGTTCTTAAGGTACGTTCAAGTTCAAGATCGAAAGATTTTAAATCTGGTTTATTTGAACGTGTACCCAACATACACTAAAACAAAAGAAAAGAAAAGAAACTTAAAAACAAAGACTGACTAAACAAAAGAAAAATAAATAGCAATCACGCAACTAAGATAACAAGCACTCAACTACTATGATGCATGCAAATTATCCTGTAATGCAATGACCGCGTCAAGCCCAGCGCCCCGGGTTTCCTAGCTAATGCAGTGCAATTAACCCTAAACTAATGCAAATAGTGCGTCACAGCGCCCTGACTTATAGTGGTTTAAAGCGAATTCCAAAGAAGCAATTTACTTAATTTTTATTTATTTTATTTCGCGTAAGCTCCTTTGATGTAATTAGCTACTCCACCCGGAAACGTTGACTACAAAATAAAAGAACAAGTTAGTAACTAAAAACAAAAACAGAAAATAAGAAAAATAAAAACTAATCTAATATTTACGAATTAACTAAACTAAGATTATAAAACTAAAGGTAGTAATGCAATCCCCGGCAACGGCGCCAAAAATTGATGTTGTCAGAATCAAGATATAAAAGTATTCTTTACTTTTCAAAGGATTTGCAGTGTGGAAGTAAAGGTCGAACCCACAGAGATTGATTAACTACCGTGTTTTAATCTTACAACCTAAATCTAATTAATTGTAAAAACGGATTTTGATTTGAATTTAATTAAACTAATAACAATAAAATTAAATCTAAACTATGAGAGCAATTAAAATTGTTTAAATAATGTTTAAGGGAACCTAGGATTGCAAATCCACCACTAGCTTCATAATAGGAATATTTATGCATTCAATTAGCTTATTACGTTGGATGAATATGGGGAATTGTAGCTACAAGCCCAATTCCTCCGACAAGAAGATAATCATGGTTCAAGCACCAACATAATCCATCTGCGGATAGCACGAATTATCTCACACTAAACTAGGGTTGTGATCTAATCCGTCTAACCTAGGCATGGACTATTCGGATACTTGATAGCACGAATCAATAAAGCACCATCACATGTAAACAACCTAAACAAGCACAGCAAGAATAGAACGTTGAGCACATCACAGTCAAAATAGATCTAAGACAAGAATAAATTCTGAAAGTAATGATTTAATCACTAGGAGTACGATTTATTTATAAAAATCCTCTAAACATGTGACTGTCATCCATACATAATAAAACTAAAATAAAAGCATAAATAAAACCCTATTACTCGTTTAGGGCTTCATTGAAACCCTAGATCGATGATCTAAGCTGCCATAGGAGTAGTAGATAGCAAGTAGTTGATGGAGGAGGCCATGGGAATCCTTGGTCTTCTTCTTCTTCTCTTTGCTTCTCCCTCTTCAAGGGCTGGAAGTATGTATGTATAATATGTGTATATTAATTGCCAACCCCATAATTGAGTAAATTTGGAGTTTATATAGAGTTTGTACAAGCTTTGGAAGGCTTCCTAACCCGAAACGAACTGAAACGCATGTAATTTACAGTCTGGACGTCGTTTAGCAGTCTTGTTTGCACAGGAGTCTTCAGTATACTGAAATATGCAACATTGGTTTTTGGACATATCGCTCGAGCGGGTCGCGCGAGCGCGACGTTTGGACCTTCGCGCGCGCGGATCGCGCGAGCGATTTTGGGGTTCTCGCGCGAGCGGATCGCGCGAGCGATTTCTCGATTTCGCGGGCGCAGGTCGCGCGCGCGACTTGGATTTTTCAGCTTCTTCAACTATGCTTTTTCACCCTGTTTAGCCTGGTTTAGTTGATTTCTTCCAAAACCTGTCAGAAACTAGAAAACAGAGTAAAAATATACAAAAAAAGGATAAAAAGGTACTAACAAATGTTCGTTAAGGCGTATAAATAGGATTAGTTCTCTCCCGATCAACTACCATAGCACGAAATATTCATAACAATACAGGTACCGAAAAAAAAAAATCATAAATCACCATAATGCAAAAATAATACATCATATAAATAGTTGTACAATCTGCAAGGATTTATTTCATTATGTTGACTGAATTGATATGATTTATTTAGGCATGATAAATTACTTTATAGATCAAACTCTAAACTAGAACATTATAGGTATTTGGATCAAATTCAAGTACAAAAAAATCTAGCATCATTCGGATTTTTGAGCAGCTCAAAACGTTCATTTTACTTAGACATTTCTTATATTTCGGGCTGCTCTGTCCCAGATTTTTATCACTGCATTGTACATGCATTTTACCTATCAAGCAGTGATTTTTAGACTGAGCTACAGAAGAGTTATTTGTAGATAAATGAGTTAGATTTCTTCACAAAAAAACCTAGATTCTTTTTGATTTCTGAACTGCTCCATACGTTCATTTTACTAAACTACGTTCTGTTGAAAGTTTCTATTTCCCAGATTTATAACTCTGCATTGTACATGCAATTCTCCTATGAAGGAGTGATTTTTAGACCAATCTATAGAAGAGTTATTTGTAGATAAATGAGTTATATTTCTCCACAAAAAAACCTAGCTTCAGTCAAAATTTTGAGCTGCTCAAAACGTTCATTTTACTAAACTACTTTCTGCTGGAAGTTTCTGTTTCCTAAATTTGAAGATTTTTCTTGCATGGCATGGAAACCTCAAAATAACAATATCAAGAACTTACTAAAACATTACTACATACTATATATGTTCTAAAGTGAGTTAGTAAACTCACTAAAACTTGAAATTAAGCTTGGGCTTTGGATTTGAGCGTAGCTCTCTCTAACTTATATGCAGATTTTTAAGTGTCCAAGAGAGTATAATGTATGAGTGCATGCATGTATATATAGGAAGTGTTGGGGGATTAGGTGTCAAGGGGGTAGATAAGTGTCACAAGGGGTGGTGACATATTTCTAGGGAATTGTATTGATGCCATGTGGCCTGCCATAGTGGGGCCCACCTCGGGTTTTGTGCTTCTTTCTCGGTTTAGGTGCATAAGTTTTTGTTATACATGTCGATCTCGATTTACATGCAATGGGTATTGTTTCTAATGCCAGGGTCCAAGTATGGGACTAAGTTAAGCCTTATTACGGTCGAACGGTGCGATGCTTATAATCGAATTAGAAATATCACGACACGTTGATGCAATCACATAATTAAAAATAATATAATAATTGGTCAAACCAGAAATTCAGAAAACTGATTTATTAACATACAAAAATTACAGGTATTAAATCTTCTACCACCTGCTACAGGATTTCATCCCTAAAATCAAATCTAACCAGAACTAAACAGAAACAGAAATTTCTCTCACATTTCCGATTCCAGCTCACAAGAAGCTTCTCCTTTGACGAATGTAGCATTGCCATTTACTTCGATATCTTTGAAATCAATTTTGTGTGCCGGGTTATGAAGACATTTCCTCAGCTTACTCACATGGAAAAGATTATGAACTCTCGACATCTTCAGTGGTAACACTAGTCTATAGGCGACTTTCACACGCGTTCTAGAATTTTAAATGGTCCGATGTAGCACGGTGATGGCTTTCCCCTCTTATATCTGAACCTTACAATTCTTCAAACTTCTCTCCGTAGAGATACTGCCTCCAAATCTTAAGTGCAAAGACGATCACAGCCAATTCTAGGTCGTGTGTAGGGTAGTTCAATTCATGTGGCTTTAATTGTTTGGATCCATAAGTGATCACCTGACCATTCTGCATAAGTACACATCCTAATCCTTGATATCATGCGTCACAATAAATAGTATATTGTTCACCACTCTTGGGTATAACTAGCACTAGCACTGAGGTCAACCTCTCATTTAGTTCTTGAAAGGCACGTTCATGCTAGTCCTTCAACTCAAACTTTGAATCCTTCTTCGTTAGTCTAGTTAAAGGAGAAGCAATCCTTGAGAATCCTTCCACAAATCTCCTATAGTATCCAGCCAATCTAAGGAAACTTTGTACCTCTGATGCGTTGTTTGGTCTACTCCAACTAGAAACTACATCCGTCGTTGTTGAGTCTACTGAAATCCCATTCTGTGATACTACTTACCCCAAGAACTTAATTTCTTTTAGCCAAAACTCACACTAAACTTCACATAGAGGTGATTTTCTCAAAGTGTCTGAAGTACAATCTGCACATGCTTCTTGGGTTCTTTTACACTCTTTGAATAAATAAGAATGTTGTCGATAAACACAATGATGAATTGATCAAAAAAGGGCCTGAAAACCAATTCATCAAATCTATGAATACTGTCGGGGCATTAGTTAATCGAAAAGGCATAACTAAGAACTCATAATGCCTATAACTTATTCTAAAAGCTATTTTGGTATATCCTCTGGTCTAACAAGTAACTGATGGTAACCAGATCATAAATCGATCTTCGAAAAGGTTATCGCTCCTTGGAGTTGGATGAATAAGTCATATATCCTGGGGAGTGGGTACTTGTTCTTGATAATGACCTTATTCAATTCTCTATAGTCTATACTGAGTTGAAGATTTCCATCCTTCTTTCTAACAAAGAGAACCGGGGCTCCCCAAGGTGGCGTGCTCAGTCTAGTGAATCCAAGATCTTCCAACTTTTGCACTTGCTTCTTCAGCTCTAGCATTTCCATTGGAGCCATACAGTAAGGGTTCTGGGTACTAACTCAATACTAAAGTTGATCTCACGCTTAGGTAGAAATCCAGAAATGTTCTGAAAGACATCTTTATAGTCTTGAACAATCGAAATATGAGCGATTGTCAATTCTGAGCTTGTGGTTTCCATAGCAGCTAAGCGACTTATAAGAAAGGCGTAACTAGAAGGGTTGCATTGAAAATTGAAGGGTGATCGACTTACTAGCATAATCTAACTTCGCATAATACTTAGCGAGCCAATCAAATCCTAAGATCACATCGAATTCCTTCATAGATAGAATAATTAAGTTTACGGGTAAGTTCCTATCCTCCAATGTCAAAGTGCAGTCCTTGCACACCTTTCCTAGCTTCACGGTCACATCCAGAGGTGATATCGCATTCAGAACTACCTCAAGTGTTTGGGGTACTAAACCCAATCATCGTACGATCTCAAAGGCAATAAATTAATTTGTAGCACCAGTATCAAAAAGCACTTTAACTCGACTAGCATATAATGAGAGTGTACCTTCCAAGTTTTACTATTCCTTTTTGTCATAGTCGGCCACCTCGGATATGGAAACATTGAGTCGGGCCTTACTAGCTTGACCTTGGGTAGTAGGCCCATGATAGTTTCCTCGCGGCGCTTTGCATTCTCTGCTCATGTGTCCTCTCTTGCGATAGTTGTAGCATATAACATTAGGTTTGTTTTTGGTCCTGGGGGTTGTGTAGTCTCGTGCTATATGTCTGGGGATCCCATAATTGAAACATCCATCCACGTTGTTCTTGGTGGTTATGGTTGGTACTTGTGGTGCGGGTGGTACTGCATGCTTATCCCTAGGAAAAGTGGGACCTGGTTACTTACCACTATTTTGTGGGCATTTGTTTCATTATAAACAGGTCTGAGGCCTTCCCTTTGGTCCATTCCTGAGCTGGGGTGGCTGACTTGTCATTTCTTGTACGATTATGTACCTAAGTGATTATCTATTGGTTACTCTCCAGTCCTAACCATGGTTAGCTAATAATTATAATATGAGTACATATCTCATCAAGTATAAATTTCATCAAGTAGAAGAAACAAGTGATCATAGATAACTTTAAATCTCGACATAGAAAGGCATACACACTACTACTGGTTCGTGTTATATGCTCGGGAAAATACTATATACACAAAAGATGGGCTACTAGCCCTAAAACAAATAGAGCTCTAAATCCTAGAAATCCTATCCCAAAAGTCCTCCGTATCTGACTTGTAGGTGGAGCATCATCTTGGATCGGAATCTCCTTAGGTGGAACCCAGTCCAAATACGGGTCAAACTTACCAACCATCTCATCTTCATCCTTATCCAAAGGCTCTATCTCTGCATCCTTAGAGTCATCCTCAAAGTCATCCTCAACCTCTGGCTCTCCATCCTCCATGACTACCATTGCTTATTCCTCACCAGCACACCCCCTGTTGGGTTAACATCCTCTACTAAGTCAATACCCACTGCTAGGTCAATCTCCTCATCAACCCCCTCCTTCATATCTATCCGGGACGTAATAAGGTGTCATGCTAATCACAAAGCTATCATAAGGTTTATATCTTCATGGATGAAAAAGGTCTAACGGTTTATAACTTAACTGTATAGGACAATCAGTGTACACGTCTTAGCCTAAGGCTCTGATAACAAAAATCCCTGTCATGCCCCGGCGTAGCCAAAATAGGAAAAATTTTAAAATTTTCATCTTGGACCCTGAGGCACGTGACTGGTTGCATTACCAAATTGTCCACGACCAAATACTAATAATAAACATCATAACAAAAAGGATAAGACCAACATCTGCTAACAAAGTAATATTAAATTAGAAGGCCACCTTACTAGATAACTATTACATTATCGTAAATACATCAGAGTCTTATGGGTCTAGGGCCTTACAAAAACTATTACAAAAGACTGATAAGCGTAAAATATTGAACGCGACATTTAATTTAGAATGTGAACGGCTTCTGTATGGAATTATTCGCCTGATTTGTGATCATTCGATTTACCGGATGATAGGCCCACTAACTTTTATGCAGGGCTGGCTCACCCTAGATATCCGACGGGCAGGTATTCTGTTAGTATTAGTTAGGTTTGGGACCACGGCCACCACATTGAAGGAAACTACTATTTTTGTCCTGAAATGTGTGTGGAACTACTGTTCTAACTTGACAGAGATTATGTGTCATGGAATTGCTTATTTTCTGTGTGATGATAATGCATAAGGCATTTTGGTTATATTTTCTTTGTCAATATTTTTGGGAGTCTATGGGACACTGATGTTCCCTAAGACTCATTTAATACTTTTGGTTAACTCATACCAGTATTTTATATACTGACCAGGGTACATCATGCATTTGGTACATTTCTATATGAAACGTAGTCGAATGTATGTGCAGGTTAGTAATAGAGAAGATTTTCAGTGGAGCTTTGTTAGTGTGAAGAGATTGTTGTTGTGCCGCTTCTTGTCGGAGTTGTATTTATTTTCTTCTTGTACTTGAGGTTTATTTCTGGTAATGTGGGTCATGTTTGTATAATTGCTATAAGGATTGTACATTGAGTATTGAGAACGTTGTAATTGCTCTGACTAGAGGTTGTAATAGAGGCTATTCTTTCAAAGTTTTAATTGTAAATGAAAAGATTTTAATGATTAATGAGAATTTTGAAACATTTATTTAGCTTTCGCTTTTTAATATAAGTGATTTAGTTGATGTAGCTTTAAACAAATAGATTGAGGATTTTTGGAACAACGTGATTGTTTTTTTAATGGAAATCTGGTTGTTTTGTTTTAAAAACATAAATGGAGATTTATTACAAATATTTTAATCAGATTTTAAGAACATATATTTTCATAAAAAAGTTTTAATTGGATGGACTTCGTAGTGTTCACTTCGATAGTTGGGCAGTCGAATAGTAGTTTAGATTTAGTTCTAGGTAGATTATTTGGCTTTCCAAAAATCGGGGTGTGACTGTTTGGTATCAGAGTTTGTGGTTTGCTTATCAAGTCTAGGTGATTCTCAGTATATGGTTTATGGGTTTGTCAGAGCTTTATGTTTATGAATTTGCTTGGGTTTGGGGCTATGTGTGATCTATGTGCTTTGCTTAGTGTGGTCTATGTGTTGTTTTTTATAGTTAAATTGTGTGATCTATGTGCTTTGCTTAGTGTGGTCTATGTGGTTTTTATTTATATAGTTAAATTGTGTGATCTATGTGCTTTGCTTAGTGTGGTCTGTGCATTTTTTTTTTTGTTAAATTATTTTACTTTTTATGCCTGACACTCGCATGATACATGATGACTATATGAAATAATGCATAATATTATTTAGTTGCATAGCAGTGCATCCATTTTATTGATATGTGGAGTAATGAGGGAAGTTGGAAGCTGGAATTAGTATGTGGCTTCTTATCAGGTATTGTATAATGAGCGACGACTACGTGGTTGTCTACATATACGATGGGGTTATTTTTGACAAGAATTCAAACTGAGTTATGATTGTATTGCATCTATCGATTATCATCAAGAAGACCTCTTAATATATTGTTGAAGACTATTTATTAACTTTTGGCAGATATCGAGTATTGGGATTGTTCTTGTATCAGCAGATTTCTAATCTAGCTATTATAGGATATTCTGGACTTCTTCTTATTATTGGATTATTATCGATTGTTTCTGGTTTTCTCATCTCTATTAATTATTTACTGGTTTCCTGATGATGGATCTATTATTGGTATTCGGGATTTCTTATGTTGATAATATCATCGGGTATTTTGCTGAGGTATTCTTCCCTTTTATTTCTATGAATGAGATTTAGTTTTACGGATTCTGAATTATCTATCAAGCCTGTGTATTGATTTCTCTGATTTATTCTCAGTAGGAACTTCTGGAAAGATGAGTATTAGTGGGTGGATCGATACGATCAAATATTTGGATATTCCAATAAGGATTAGTGTAGGGATAAACATGTTTCATGCATAGTTCCTATTCTCATATTTTGCATTATTATGTATATCTTAATTATCTGTTATCATTTAACAATTGACTCTACGTGGATAAAGGTATATATATGAGAGTTTCCTTGTTTGGATTATTCGCTCGAAGTACCACATCTCTTAGAGTCAAGAGTTAAATGTTGATCAATGTTATGCGTGAATTTGTGTGTTTAACATTAGCCTTGTTTACTGCATATGTTACCGGTGTATGCTTTAAATTTCAGGACAAAATTTCTTTAAGGAGGGTAGAATGTAACACTCTGTATTTTCTTGATATAAATATTCATTTAAAAAAAATTTAATGAGACAACCTAATTTTTTTATGTATTCAACCATGGTTATTTATTTATATGTGTGTATTTATTTTAATCATTAATTACTGTGTGAAATTTTATAGAGCTAAGTGTGGACACGCGGAATTCCGCTTTCCTTTCTTTTTGTTTGGTTTGAAATTGATTTGAAGAAAACAAGAAGAAAAGGAAGGTCTGTTGAAAATAAATACAGAGTCGCCACTTGGTCTTTAGGGAACCAAGAAACCCAATTTGACTCACCCAAACGGATAAAGGGCACCGGTCCTTCATAGCCAAAGAACTTGGCTCAGGGTTTTGGTAAGAGAGAGGAACGAGCCTTTGTCATGGCGAAAACACCCTCAACTTGCCCCGTCTTTCGACGGACCTCAATCAGTATCTAAATAATCATCTTATACTATGTATGGTTTGACAATTAATACTATGTTAGTATATTACATCACTCAAGAATTTTGAAATAGAAGATCAAAAGATAAGATATCATTCATAAGATCTAAGTCAAATATCACACAATGCAAAGGTGAAAGATCACACATACAAACCTAGGAAAAATCGTCTAATCACATATCAATTAATCAATTTTTCCTAATCTAGGAGGGGACATGGATTTTTCTTGAAACAAATAATCAAAGAGATCAAAATATGCTTAGCAAGCTAGAATGATGCATGTTAATCTTTGGGAAAAGAAGACCTCTCAATCACCAGAACGGATGAGAAAGGATGATTAGATTGTGGGGAAGCATGGACGTGTGATCAAGTTCAATCCTTATAATCTCCTTAGATTGGGAGTCACAAAAACCCCCAAATCTTGCATGGATGCAATGTACGATCCTAAAATGTGCAAAGGTTGTGGTGGTTTGTGTACATGGGCTTTCTAAAGTGACTTAGAAATCTACAATATGAATGAATGCATGGAGGAAACCATCATGGGATATTTAAAAATATAGTATGGACCACTTTCTAAGATATGAACTAATTTGAAGTGTATATAAGCATCAAATCAAAGAATGAAAGTAAAAGTGTGCTTGCTGTGAATAGTGGACAGAATAGTGACTTGATATTATGGAAATTAAAAAGTAGGGTTAGGAACGTTTTCAATGCATGCTTTTTTATGGAGATCATAATTGTTGTGTCTAGAACACAAATAAAAAAGCCAATCCTCAATAACTATTTCAGATTAAGAGAAATCATAAAAATAATAGAGGTTACTCAGAAACTGAGTCCGTACTGTTGACTGAAATATTGAAATATCTTAGAAAATAAAAACAAAATATCTAGAGGCCCATATTATATAAAACATTTCCTAAGACACTAATGTTCAAGGAAAAAATGAGTTGGGACCACTCCTTTTGGAAAAGTTTTCTATAAAATAAGTTGAAAGTCAACCAAGCTACTGTGACAGCAAGAACAGACTATCTGGATAGAATGTTTAGGTCCAAATGGACCACTTCCAAGTGTTTTCAAGCTAAGCCAAAATTCATAGGTGTTCTCCAATGAGTTAGGAAGACTTTTCAAGTGGTCTTACATTCATATTTTGAGTATTGAACTTAGAATAATTCTTTGAAGTTAAATGACTCACTGTTTTGAAGATTTTTGAGAAAACAAGGTTTATTTCTTGGAATCCAAATATTAGGGGTTTTAGGAGGGCTTCGAAATAGGGGTTTTGAAAGCATATTTTCAACACTCAAAGAGGATTAAAACCACTTATAATATCAACCTCTAACTCATTTAGAGAACCTCCAAGTTTATTGGAAAGGTTTGCTTTATTTTGGAAATAACCTCAAGAATACATAGGGATGAGGTTATAATCATCATCTATCAAACATGTTTTTGAGGTCAAGAGCTACTATCCATAAGGATTCACTCACCTTAAACTTCATGTCATCATCTAGATGATGATGAACTAGTAAGTAAATAAAGAAAATCAAAAAGAAATGAGGTAAGAAGAGATGAACATTGTATATAAGCAAGCAAATGAACAAATCAATAGATGATATTCAATGGTGGAACCACAAGCATTCAACCTCTCATATATGTGTGTTTGTGGGTGTAGATTGCTCCCTAAAACTCAAAGAAGGTGAAAAAAATGAATTAAAATCTTAAGAACACAAGTTTAGTTTTGAGAAAACTAATTGAAACTCACATTTGGATTGGATTTTGAAGAAGAAAATCTTTATTCCTCTCTCTATTTCTCCCTAATTCTCTATATCTCTCTCTAATGGCTTCCAAGTTCCTCCCCAAATGGAAGTAAATGGGTCTCATTTATAGGCCAACTTGGGGAGGTATTTTGGATTTTAAAAAGTCTCTAATTGGTCCAAAATCTTCAGAATTTCAAAACTATATCGTTTTGTTTATTGAAAATATGAATTAAAACCCAAAAATTACAAAAATAAAAATAAAAAATCACTCAGAGTGCCACCATGGCACTTGGCCACTGCCGCCGCGGTAGTGGGCCAATGCCGCCGCAGCAGTCAACCCCCCCATTGACCAAAATTTGCATTTTGGCCCCCGAAACTCCCAAAATTTGGGAAATGACCCTATTTCGTCCGAAATTCATAGAAAATTCATACAAAATCCAAATTGAGATAGTGATATACCGTTGGAAAGACATTGAGGTCTAATTTCCATAAAAAAAATAGTTTGGAATTGGGTCAGTTTGGAAAATTGTTTGGTAATCGCGATAAAAGCTGAATTGATCGCATTTTTCAAATTCAGAAATTCATAACAAATTCATTTTAGATCCAGAAATTATGTGCGATATACCGTTGGATACCTATTGACCTCTAGTATTTGATAAAAATATTTCAAAATTGAAAAGGAGACTTTGATTTTTGGTCAAATTTGCAGTCAAATCAGTCAAACAGTGCACTTCCAGGAAATTCCAGAAAATTCTCGGAGCCTCCAAAGACTGACGTTTCCGTTCAATTTTCTTTTAAAACGTATGTTAAGACTTTTCACATGATCCAGGATGATCTCTGAATTTTTGGGTAAAATTGGATGATTTTGGTCAAACTATGGTCAAACCTTGATCAAATAGATCAACGGAGACTTTCCGAGAACTTCCTGGACTTCGCTTGAAAGCCATAATCATCTGTCATGGTCCAAATCGGCTATTATTGCCCTTGGAAGTAGAGGCAAGTTAGGTTATGTGAGCGAAAAGATTAAAGCACCAAGCCTTAATGATTCGGGCTATGAAAAGTGGGAGATTGAAAACTCCTTTGTTATGAATTGGTTACTACACTCAATGGTGCCAGAGATTAATGCAGGGTACCTTTCCTTGGCTATGGCCAAAGACATTTACGATATAGTTGCTGAAACATATTCAAGGAAAGGGAACATAGCCCAAGTGTATGAGTTAAAGAGATCTAATGAGAAGCTCAAACTGGAAGATTTGGGTATTTTGCAATATTTACTACCCTAAATAATTTGTGGCAGAGCCTTGATCATCACCCAATTTGTACTATAGAAGCTATTGACCTTCAAAAATTTATAGAACATGAGAGGAACTTTAAATTACTTGTTGGGTTGAATAGAGAATATGACCAAGTCCGATGTCACATTCTCGCTATGGAACCACTTCCCTCTCTGCGTAAGGCTTTTTTCTACGTTCAGAAAAGAGTAGATGTTCAACCATGCTTCAACCTGCCATTCCTGAACTATCTGCTATGATTTTGGCTCCCCCTGAGAGATATAAGAAGTATACAGCGTGCCAAGATCAGCACTAGAGAGGGTATTAATGATAAGGGGATAAATAGTTCTATGACTATTTCCAGAAGCCTAAGCACACGAGGGATACTTGTTGGAGACTTCATGGGCGCCCAAACCATCTTAATCCACTAGGACGAGGTGGCCGTTTCGGGGGCTCTGGAGGGTGAGATTGATATTCTCGTGCTCATCACACTGAAGTTATGTGTCACGCCCCGACGTAGCATAATTCAGGAAAGCATTTAATTTCCTTTATGGACTCGTAGGTCGTGACAAGTGAGTCTGACCAATTGTCCCTGCAACAAATAACTTAACAACATTTCTAAAAGAAAGGATACTAATAAACATAAGCTCCGAAATTTAAAACTTGCTAAACTATTACATAAGTCAATGTCCTAGGCACAAAACGCCCTTATTTCAAAGCTATTCTCCAGTCTATTACAACTTCAGAAATGAAAGACATAGGAAAATAATAAGCAGCCTCGTGGAAAGTTTCCTGCCTCTAACTAGCATAGTCGGAGTACCCTGGCTGCTCCTGCCCCTGAAAATCTGGACATACAGTCCAGGACGCATCAACGCCGTCAGCTTATGAAAGCTGGTGAGTAAAATAAACAAGTGCTCGCAATGTATATATAAGCAAATAAACAACGGTACCATTTAACTTTAACAGTAATATATTCAAGGTTCCAATTTCAACATGAATCACGGGGGAATATAGTAAGAATTAAAATACGAAATTGTACATGAATTGTGAAACATCTTATGTTGCCAATTCTTTCCTTTAGAACAATCCAATTCAATCAATACATCATTTCAGCTACCAGGAGTAATAAGTATTCAGTCATCCAATTCACACGCTACACTATCGCCTCCAATACCAGGAATACTATCCGATCGGTATTGAAGTCACACACCACACTACTGCCTCAGATACCAGGAATACTATCCGATCGATATCTAGACCGATCACAACCAACCATCGCTCCGGATATCAGGAATACTATCCGATCAATATCCGAAACGCGCGCCTTAGATACCAGAAATACTATCCGATCGATATCTAAGTCGTACACAACACTATCACCATTGCTTCGGATATCAGGAATACTATCCGATCAATATCCGAAACGCGCGCCTTAGATACCAGGAATACTATCCGATCGATATCCAAGTCGTACACAACACTGCCGCCTCCAATACCAGGAATACTATCCGATCGATATTGAGGTCGCACACTAGACCGTCACCCTTTATTCTTTTCACACTTTCTCACACACATGCATGTTGACACAACCTCAACCCTAATATGTATGTCAATGTTTCATAAATAACACCATTAATAAATCACAAAGCCGGATAATCGTACGAGCATAAATTTCGGTCTTAGTTGTTCTGTTTCGTACAATTATAACAACATAGACTTTTAAAACAATATTTTTGCCAAACTATTCTTTAAAACTTTTAAAACATTTTCCAAACAGTCCCTAATAAGAAAACATAGAAACTGCTCAAACTGCCAGGTCGCGCGAGCGGGTCGCGCGAGCGGGGGAGAGGTGATGTCGCGCGCGCGGGTCGCGCGAGCGGAGGGGCTGGACAGGTCGCGCGAGCGGATCGCGCGCGCGAAGGGGGGGGATGGTTCGCACGAGCGGGCCACGCGAGCGAGCCTCGCGCGAGTGGGTCGCGCGCACGAGTTCTTGCAGAATGTCATCTTCTTCGTTTTCTCCCCTATTTTCAATTCCTGGACTGAAATTTACCCATTTCTGTTTTCTGTTTCAATTATGTTGTGCAATATATGGATCTCTTCGGTTTTCCGCGTAGATTAAGAATACGCGATCAATTTTAACTAATACGGATTATATCTCTAAATATTCGCGATTAAAGTGAGGGTGTCAAAACTTAAAATCAACGGTACGTCGCGATACGGATGAATTATTGCGTAGGATTTGAACCGTAGTCTATTGGGACTAAGATCTTTCATTCCCAATTTACAGAATCGATTTTGGTTAACTTTTACAAAACTCCACTTTCAAGCTTTCATGGTGTTTATACATATATATGCATATATACAACTATATACACTGAAATTTACATATATAAACATGGCGAGTGAGTTTATAATACTCACCGAGGGCGTTAGTACAAAGAATTTGAGACCGATAATATCCGCCGTAAAAAATCCGTCGAAGTTTCCGTCAATAGAGTTTATACTCCTCCGTTCTCTTGATCTTGATATATATATATATAGTTATGTGGGTGTGTATGTATATAGTATATAAACTGTATGTGTGTGTGTGATCTTGAGAGAGAGTAGAAAGAATTGAGAGATGATTGAGAGAATTGAGAGAGAATTAGAGACTGTGAGAGTTGGGAGAGAAACAGTGAGATATATAAAGAGTTTAACAAATTGGGCTCCAAGCAATACATAGATTTTTCACGGTGTGGTTGAGCTTACGTGCTCCCACACCCAAACGCGATAAGGACGCAAATTTAATACAAAACTGGTATTTTTACGGTTGATATAAAAGTACTGAAAATTATTTTTGCGTAGGAATAAATTCCCGGTTTGTACAAAAATATAGATATCGTTTTTGAAACCATAGAAAGTATTTTGGAAATTAAAGTTTGACCCCAGATATATATATATATCAAAAAGAAACTAAAACAAATACTCATGGAAATGAAATGCAATATTTATTTATTAATGATAATAAAATACAGGGCGTCACATTATGGACTCACCTACTCATGTTGATTCACCAATTGCTTCTAGCGAATCTTGGCTTTTCAAGCATAGAATTGGATACTCTCAGGAGCTTAATGGCTAAACTAGATACTCTTATGGCTTCCTCATTGTCCTTTGCCCATTTAAGTAATCTAGCCACCTCAGTAAGTACATTCCATTCTCATGTTTGGCCCCCATAGATCATCGATTCAGGGGCATCTAACCACATGACAAGTTTATCTTCTATTTTCTCTAACTTTAAACCGCATTCACGTCAAGATAAAGTTATAATCTCTGATGGAAACTTTTCCTCAATTTCAAGCAAAGGTTTAGTCCATGCTACACGTTCACTACCCTTGTCCTCTGTCTTACATGTTCTTCTCTACCAACTTGTTATCTATTAGTTGTATAACACGTGACTTATACTACAATGTTACTTTTTCCCTTCTCATTGTATTTTTCAGTTGCTTATCACAAAGAAGGAGATTGGGAGTGGTAGAGAGGATAGTGGTCTCTATTTTCTGGACTAACCCTTGGACATACATGGAAAAAAACAACTAGCTCATCATGCAACCTTCACAGATGCCTATAATCCTTGGTTATTACATCAGAGATTGGGACATCCCTCTTTTCAATTACTTCAGAAAGTATATGTTTCACTACAAGAAAAAAAATGCTATTTATGCCGCTTTTAGAATTATTTTTATCTGAGTTTTATTTCGAGTGACATAACTTTTTCTCGCATGTGCTTTTTATGTCGCTTTTTAAGTTATTATGTCAGTTTTTAAAAAAGTGACAAAAACTCTAATATTTATGTTATTTTTTGTAAAAGTGACAAATAATATAGTATTTATGTCACTTTTTTATAAAATGACATAAATAGTAAAGTTTATATGTCACTTTTTAAAAACCGACATAAACAAAAACACCGTGGGAATTTTGTAAATATAATATTTTATTTTTGTGTCGATTTATGTAAAAAGTGACAAATAATATCTTTTATGTCGGTTTTTGAAAGAGTGACATAAAAGATTTTTGGCGGGCTAAAAACCAATGCGCGCAGGATCTAAAAATTTTTCATTCACTCCCAAATCCTTCATTCCCAAACCCTCTCCAATACTCTCTCTGTCGCAAACCTCTCCCTCCACCAGGTCATCGCCGCTTGCTCCATGTCACAACAGCCATTGTCACCTCCTCCTTCTCTCAGCCGTCGTTGCCTTCTCCTTCTCTCCGGGTTTATCTTTCTCTCTCTCTCTCTCTCTATCTCTCTATCTCTCTCCCTTCTCTGTTTACATACATTCAGATACATATATATATATATATATTTAGGGAAACATTCATATACTCTACCAGATTCAGCTTCTAATTTTAGGGATTCCTGAATTTTAGCTTATATTGTTTTATTTGTCCTTAATATGGGTACTGTGATTTCCTCAACTCTAGTTGATTCACTTTATTTTTGGCTTTATTTAACATCTAGGGTTTGATTTATGGCTCTCTTGTTATGATCATGATCTCATCGATTTGAAAATATGTGTATATAGTTTTTTGTATATGAAATCTCAACTCAAAATATGTTAAGCTATTTTAGATAGATTAGGCTACTTAACAATTAGCTTGTAGAATGTAAGGTTAAAGGAAATAAGGATAAAGGAAATGAAAAACTTAATCAAAGCTATGATCAGCCAAAATAATCATTAGAATATTCAGAATGTGTCTCTTTGTCCCAATATTTGTGTAAGTATGACTCGTGACAGGTTTAATAGGCAGAAGGGGGGAATAATGAGTCATAAAATATACAGTTGATCATCAAGAGCACTATTGATGATTTAAACTTGGAAAACCAAAGTTGCACAAAGTGGGGGCGGATTTAGAAATTTAAAAATTTTGAGGGCTTGACAGTGGTAAAATTAGAAATTTGAACTTGAAGTGATCAAATTTTCCTAGTTTTTGGAGGCAACTGCTTCAAGGTGAATTTTCTTGGTCTGTTTATCCATTTTCCGTGTACATGATACAACCTAATGCTATAAAACTCAAATAACATTCAAGTATGGGGTTTTCCAAAATTCCAGGGTGGGACTTAAGTGTAAAAGATTTTTTTTTTTTTTTGTTCTTTTTTGTTAAGGGTAGCTCTAATTTTTTTTTCTTTTATAAATCTAGAAGGAGCTTGAGCCCACTTTTACCCTTTAATGGGTTCGCCACTTTTACCTTTCATTGTTGGCCTATGAAAATCAAAAGTGTTAACTGTAGTTGGCAGCAGGTAATTTCTCAGATTCAGCTGCTAATTAGCTTTCTCATGTCAAAATACAAGTATATTTGTAGTGTGTCTGTGGAGGTCTACTGCCGTTAAATTTTCTTACAGTATTCCGACCTTCATTGTTGGCCTGTGTCATCCATTTTTGCGGAGGTGTAAATGCAGAAAATTTATTAATATGTCCTTCGATAGGGTTTATGGACCTTTGTAATTCTGAAATTTGAATTAAAAAGTGGATAGGTCAAGTTCCAAGTTCATTTCACTTAGATGTGGATTGTTGGTAAATTCATGGACGGTGCCTTTAATTTAACAGTCATTCAGTGGTTTGATTGCTTTAATTTTAATACATTTAGTTTTCACATGTAGATGGATTGCTCCCTGTTTTGGAAATTTTTAGAGATGTAAGATCATATAGTTTTTCAATTGCTAAGCATAATGCCACTGAATGTGTGTGCATATACATTTTGCTCATCATGCTTGTTTTTTGCTTTTCCCAAAACCTGCTTCGAATCAGACCCTAGCCCCTCTTCTCTCTCTCTCTCTCTCTCGCTCTCTTTCTATATATATATATAAATATGTAAATCAATCTGTTAGCCTTGAATTTATTTAAGAAATTATTTATATTTGTTTTGATGATGACAAATCTATTAATAATAGCACGTTTGTAATTGTTCTATTCTAAACTATTATCAAGTCATGTTCGTTGTGCTAATCTCTTGATTTATGTATTTAAATGTTCTAACTTTTCTTGAGATCATGAGATAGCATATGGTGAAGTCCAAGAGTGATGGAGCTCAACAAGGATCAAGCTTGAAGACTTGAAGAATTTTAATCTTTGGTTGAAGACTAGGATTTACTCCTAAGCATATTGATCAATCACTCATAGGGGCTCAAGTAACTTTAATTAGACTATAGGATCCTTTCTCTTATACTTTAAAATATTTTCAAGGACCTAAACACACTTAGACCACTCAATAAAATTCATTTCTCAAAAGTTTTCAAGTGACTAAGTCAAAATCAAGTACCTTTTGCAGATGGGTCATCTTTAAAGAAAAACCTGATCTAATTGGTAAGGAACTAGATGTTGAGTTTTAAATGGTTGGAAAGGTATTTCAATCTAGTTTCCGAATCTTCAAACGGATTGTAAAAAAGAGTTTTGTACTGGGAGTTATGGTTATTTTAGTAAAGAGGTGTCAGTCTGCGAAAAACTTCAAAAACCAGTCGACTGAATTATTTCATGTCCAGTCGACCGGAGGTATTGTTCAAGTTACTGGAATGTAAAAAAATTTGACTATTTTCTATTTTTGAAAGGTAGATATTGCTACAAACTTTTCAGGCGACTGGGTCGATTTTTCAGTCGGCTAGATCGCGCTGAAACACATAACGGCTAGTTTTTAAACTTTTCAAAAATTATTTTTACACCCCCAACGGTCATATATGTTGAAAAGCTATATATAGGGTTGATTTTAAGAGTTGGGTAATGAAGGAAAATCATTCAAACGTTTTGTTTAATCATCATTCATATTTGAGCCCTAGTTTGAGTAAAAAATCAATTTGCTCTAGATTTCAATTCTAATTCTTGAGAGAACGAATTGTATTATCCACTCTAGAGAGAGAAAGTTCAATTTGTATTTCAATCATTTGTAAAGAGTGAGGGTTAGTAACCCTTGATTACAAAGAAGAGGTGCTCTTCTTTGAGAGACTTGAAGACTCTTGTAAAGGTTTGATCTACACCCGTGAAGTAGGTTGGATTAAAGGAATCCTCAAGAGGTATTCTTGAGGGCTGGACATAGGCCGCAGTGTGCGGATTGTCGAACCACTTGAAAACTCGGTTAGCAATTGTCTCTTCCCTTCTGTCTTTACATTATTGTTTGTGATTGTGTTTAATTTTGTACTAAGTTTTTAAAAGGTAAATTTTCTGCTAAAACCTTATTCACTCCCCCCCCCCCCCCCCCCCCCTCCCCTCTAGGGTTTCCATTTTGGGCCAACAATTGGTATTAGAGCCTCGGCTCTTCTATTTTCAAAATTTTTTTGAAAATTTTGAGTTAAGATCCATATAGAAACCAACAGTTATCACATCTCTTATAGTGAGGGTTAATCGACAAATAGACCACCGTGTTTTAATGGATCAAATTATGCATATTTGAAAAATAGAATGAGAATATATATGATTCTCAAGATTTTGATTTATGGCAAATATTGGTCAAAGAATCTCATCTTTCTACAAAAATTACAAATGGTATTTCTATTCCAAAAACGGAAAATGAGTATAATGATGCTGATAAGAAACTCATTAAAATGAATAACATGGCAATGAATTTATTATATTGTGGTTTAGACCCAAATGAATACAATAGAATTTCTTCTCGCGAATCCGCAAAAGAAATTTGGTATAAACTTGAAGTGACTCATTGTAGACACCCCATTTTCAGAATGCTCAAAATGACCAAAATGCCCCTGAAAGCCCAAAAGCTCCCAAATTCGGACCAAAAGTTCTGAAAACATACTACGTCGTAAGAAAAGTGATAAAATGAGTTTTTAAGAAAAATCGGATGAAATCGTCTACTCCCAGAGACCCCCGGAAGTCCCGGAAGTTCCCGGAAAGTCCCTGTTGACCGGTTTGACCAAGGTTTAACCAAGTTTGACCAAGTTTGACCAAGTTTGACCGAAATCGTCCAAATTTACCGGAATCATTCTGGATCATGTGAAAAACATTAAAATGAGTTTTAAAAGGAAGTCGAGCGAAAACGTCAGCTCTGGGGAGCTCCCAGAGGTTCCCAGAACTTCTCGGGAATCCCAGGTTTGACCAGTTTGACCAGAATTTGACTTTAGAACCATGGCACCATAACAATTTTCAAATATTTTTCATGGATACTAGAGGTCAATAGCTTTCCAATGGTATATCGCACATAATTTTTGGATTTAAAACGAGTTTATTATGAATTTCCGAAGGCGAAAAAGGCGATCAAATTGGCTTTTATCGCGAATACCGCAAAACTTTTCAAAGTGACCTATCTCTGATTTATTTTTTATGAAAAGTAGACTCCATTACCTTTCCAACGGTATATCACAACCTCAATTTGGAGTTCGTATGCATTTTCTGTGAATTTCGGACAAAATAGGGCCTTTTCGCGAATACCGGAACCTCTGGGGGCCTAAACATCATTATCTGGACGAAGGAGGAGCAGTGCCGCCGTGGCACTGGCCCACTGCCGCCGTGGCCTCTAGATTTATGAGGAGTCAAGATTGTTTTTGTAAATAATTTTGGGGTTCCATTTTGATTAATTAAAAACCAAAACGACGTAGTTTTATGATTTCAGATGTTTGGAGCCAATAGGAATACTTCTAAAACCCCAAAACCACCCCAAGTTGGCCTATATAAACCCCCCTTGACTCCTCATTTTGGGGGTTTCAAATGCAAGTTTAGAAAAAGTTTGGGAGAGAAAGTTGTTGAGATAAGGTTAGAATAGAGAGAAAAGAAGCTTCTTTCTTTGATTTTCAAAACAAAAGTGAGTTCTAAACTTTTTTTTTACTACATTACTCCCATTTACTTCAACATTCAGTACACCCAACCACCATTTTAGTTAGCATTTAAGAGAGTGGAAGCTTCTTCCATGTCCAATGTCATTACATAAGAGTGAAACACCAAACTACAAGTTCTATACTTCATGAATATGATCTATTGATCATTATTTACTTGCTTGTTTATTCATTGTTTATCTCTTCTTACCTCATTTCTTTTTTATCTTTCTCTATTTACTTACTAGTTCATCATCATCTAGATGATGACATGAAGTTTGAGGTGAGTGAATCCTTATGGATAGTAGCTCTTGACCTCAAAAACATGTTTGATAGATGATGATCATAACTTCAATACCTCCAAGATATCCTTGAAGTTATGTTCAAAATAAAAATAAATCTCTCCAACAATCTTGGAGGCTCTTGATGATGAGTTTGATGTTGATATTCCAAGAAGTTATAATCTCTATTTGATGTTGAAAATATACTTTCAAAACCTCTATTTCAAAACCCCTCTCAATCCCTCTCATTTTGATTTCAAGAAAGACAACTAAAGTTTTTTTCCCAAAATCTTCAAAACAGTGAGTCAAAACAGTGAGTGAGCTGAGTTCAAAGATTTCTCTAGAACTCAATACTCAATGTATGAATGAAAGGCCACTTGGAAAGTCTTCCTAACTCATTATAAAACACCCATGAGTTTTGGTTTGACTTGGAAATACATGGAAATGGTCCATTTGGACCCAAACATTCCTTCCAGACATTCTATTTTTGCTGTCACAGCAGTTAGGTCCACTTCCAAGCTCTTTTTCAGAACACGTTTCCAAAAGGGGTGGTCCTAACTTATTTTTCTCTTAAACTTCAATGTCTTAGGGAACTTTCTGTATAAAATGGGCCTCTAGATCATTCGTTTGCATTTTCTAAGATTTTTCAATATTTCAGTCAACAATACGGACTCTGTTTCTGAGTGGCCTCTGTTGTTCATATGATTTCTCTCAATCTGTGATAGTTATTAAAGATTGGCTTTTTGGGTAGTGTTCTAGACACAATAAGGAAGATCTCCATAAAAATTCATGCATTGAAAACATTTCTAACCCTTCTTTTCAATTTCCAAAATATCATGTTACTGTTCTGTCCACTATTCGCAGCAAGCACATCCAACTTTCATTCTTTGATTTGATGCCTACATGCACTCCAAATTAGCTCATGTCTTAGGAAGTAGTTCATACTACATGTGTACATATCCCATGTTGATTTCATTCATTCATTCATACACATTCTAGACTTCTAAGTCATTCTAGGAATCCATGAGCACAAAGCACACTACAACCTTGGCACATTTTAGATACATACATTGCATCCATGCAAAGATTTGGGGCTTTTGTGACTCCTGATCTAAGAAGATTATAAGGAATGATCATGATCACACATTCATGCTTCCCCCGATCTAATCATCCTTTCTCATCCATCCCGGGGATTGAGAGGTCTTCTTTTCTCAAAGAATAACATGCATCATACTAGCTTGCTAAGCATATTTTGATTTCTTTGATTGTTTTGTTTCAAGAACAATTCATGTCCCCCTTTAGATTAGGAAAACTTAATTACTTGATACATGAGTAGACGATTTTTCCTAGGTTTGTTTTGTGTGATCTTTCACTTTGCATTGTGTGATACTTGGCTTAGATCTTATGAATGATATCTTATCTTTTGATCTTCCAATTTCAAGTTTCTTATGTGATGTAATATATTACCATAGTATTAATTGTCGAACCATACATAGTATAAGATGATTATTTGGATGTTAATTGAGGCCCGTCGAAAGACTGGGTGAGTTGAGGGTGTTTTAGTCGTGACAAAGGCTCCTTCCTCTCTCGTACCAAAACCCCGAACCAAGTTCTTTGGTTATGAAGGGCCGGTGCCCTTTATCCATTTGGGTGAGTCAAATTAGGTTTCTTGGTTCCTTAAAGACCAAGTGGCGACTCTGTATCTGTTTTCAAAAGACCTTTTCTTTTCCTTTTCAAAACAATCTCAAAAAAGAGAAGTGGTTTACTTCCGCGTGTCCACAATCTGGCGACTCCACTGGGGATTTTTTATTTTTTTTTTAAAAAAATACAGAGGTTTGACTCATAAGAAGCATCCTTAAAATCATCTTTTTACTGTGTTTGGTTCACCGCATTGCACTTCTGTACTTTCCCTTTGACTGTGTCTGAAACGCGGTGCTGACATTGTTCAGGTCTTGCTGTGCCAGGGCACAAGTCACCGTTGATACTGTACCTTCCAAGGTATATCAAAAAGAGTAAAAACCTCTATACTGTCTCTTTGACAATATATTGGAACTCTCGTCAGCGGACCCTCTTTGACTAACTCAGCCTTTGCATATAGATTCTTGTAGAACCTTTCATAGGACTGTTCATTTATCTTTCCAGATAGGACAATGTGGTATAACTGCTGTATGCCCTGATGGGATTACTTGCGCAGTGTAGACGCTTATGTGGCATAGAACAGAACCTCTTTCTTATGATCCCCAAGGCAATCACTCACATGTGATCACATTGAGTTGACCTGCCTAGGCACCATGACAAGGATGTCTGCTCCATGCTCACAAAGATATACACCGCAAACCTTGTTTATCGGTCCTAAGACATAGGAGTATGAAAACCTGCTAGACGGTATGATCACTATCACCATATTAACCAGTTTCTCCCCAGAAACTCTGTCCAGATACCCCAGATATAACCATATTAACCAGTTTCTCCCAGAAACTCTGTCCAGATATCCTAGATATAACCATATTAACCAATTTCTCCCAGAAACTCTGTTCAAATATAACCATATTAACCAGTTTCTCCCAGAAACTCTGTCCAAATATCCCAGATATAACCATATTAACCAGTTTCTCCCAGAAACTCTGTCCAGATACCCCAGATATAACCATATTAACTAGTTTCTCCCAGAAACTCTGTCCAGATACCCCAGATATAACCATATTAACCAGTTTCTCCCAGAAGCAAAGACCCTCTCAATAAACCCCCGGGGGACCTCTTGAACTTGCCTATACTGTCTGGCCAATCGACGAGGATGATAGAAGGAGGTCTCTCTCTGTCCCATCAGCCACACCCTCTAGAAATCCCCAAGACTAGTGGTCAAAGCATAAAGGCTCCAACGCCTCACGATCCAGCAAATGTCCGCCTCAGATAAGGCGCCCATCATACCCACCCAATCAGCAGAGGTAAAATGAGTATGAAGCACAGCTCTGCAAAAATAAACTGGCGGCACATTACCTGTCCATAACTGAAGACGCTCGTAGAGCCAAGCCTGTAACACCAAAGGCGCCCCAGAAAGTAGAAGCGTTCTTTGATTGGAAGCGCGATCCAAACCATTCAGGGTTTCAGCCAGAACCATGGCCATGGGGTTCTTACCTGCCTTTAGTCCGAGACATACATGCACTAAGTCGCTAGAAGCACTCGAGAACAAGAAGTGTGAAGCCATACACAGAATCAGAGCAGCCCCATGAGTAGCATCATACACGCTGGGATTCCCAGGACTGGCATATTGAGCAATTATGGAAGCAATGTCAAGAACCTCACCTTGAATTAGCCGGCGGGAAATAGTGATGGAGCAATTCAGATATTCAGCCAAGCCTCGCGTAGGACTGAGGGTATCAACAGAAGGGAGAATCAGGTCCGAATCAGAATCATAGCCAAGGATAGCACAGAACTCCTCAAACAAGGGGCATATCTCCAAGCCATTGAAATTGAAGACATGATTCACCGGGTCCCAGTGAGCAATAGCAGCACGCAAGAACTCAGTGTTCAGGGTCATCTAGCAAAGAGAGAATAGCTCGGTCAGGCCATAGCTAAAGAGGTTGATCCGTTCCACACCATCCGTGATGTTTATCCAAGCTGTGAGTTGAGCGGGATCATACAAAGCCATGTTTTCGGTCGCAGCTCTAGGAAAATTCGAAATTTTGGCAGCACCTCCCCGTTTCACAGACTAACCCACCTGCAAGGCAAAAACACTCACTATTACAAAATTTCCCATCGCAGTAACACCCAACAATCACAGTGCATATGTATCATCACACGATCATCAACTAAAACAAGCACACAACTGCGCCTCCAAACTAGAAGCTATCCGGCCTAAAAGGCAAAACATCATAATAATTTGTCAAAAGTCACAAACCGTTCCACACATCGCCCTACACTGTCCAAATAGTCACATCACCAGTACAACCCAATCGAAAACATAAAAAGAAAATAGAATAAAATTCCCGCTTGGGGGGCCTCAGTCCTCCTCTTCTTCGTCCTCTGTCGAACCGCCCGGAGTGTATGTCGGCGACGGTCTTCTCCTACCACCTCAGCACCTCAGACCGGTCCTCGATGAGGCAGCTCCGCCTCCACGGTACTGCACACACGAATAAAATAAAGGCAATTAGTAGGAAAACAACCAAAAGTACAAAAACAGAGTCGAGTCAGAGACTTACTAAGGACGTCATCTGATTGACGGCAAATTACCGCATGCCGTCCTTCTATCAAGGGTAAAAATCCAGGGTTAGAACTTCATAACCTTAAGAAAGTGCAAAATTAGAGACATACCCGATGGTCTCGCGTAAGGACCAAGAACAGTAAGCTAGCCGCCAAGGCGTGACCCTCCTCAGCATAACTCCAAGGAATGTTGAGGACGCCCGTTGGCTGAGTAGGGTACCCGCATGTGACTCGTGGCACCTCCATCACTTGGGGAGTGCCATCAGCGCCCAGAACGTTAACGGTCCAATCCCAAGGAGGGATAGGATCAGAAGCCGGAGGAGCCTGTCTCTTGTACATCTCGCGAAACTGTAGGCACAAAACAAGTTAGGGAAAAGATGAATCAAAAACATAGGTAATGGATAAAGACAAAAAAACTTACCTCCAGGAGTGGGAAGTTAGGCATCAGGAAGTGGCCACGGTAAGCCTCATAGCCGGTCTCAGAGAGAAAATGGTCCCAAACGTCGGTGCCAGCTAAGGCCGCCAGCAGAGCATCACCAGAAAGGTCACTAGCATCCATCGTAGGGGGATTATGAGGGACACGATACCTGGAACCACCGACCACCTGCCGGGACACTCGCTCACCAAGGAACCACTGCCTGCACTCGGTACTCTCCATCAGAAGTCGGCAAGAGGAAAGAGGTTTGACCGCTTGTTTCTCCTCTGGGGCAGCATAGGCAACGCACTCCCAAGGCGTCCAATCAACATTAGCAGCCGTCAGTCCGGTTAAGAATTTTCTGAGTAAAACAATCAGGTGGGCCCCACTCTTCACCCCGACAACATCACTCCGCCATCTCAAGCCTCGTGGAAACAGAGGCACAAGAGCCATGCCATCCTCATCTTCGCCTGATTCATCCGCAGGGGAGGGAACCAACATCTTCAGGTACTCGAAGCTCCAAAGCTGCACAGACAAAGGGGAAAATCATAAAAAGTACAGAAACTGAAAAGCCGGAATATAAAGCAAGATGCAGCACATACCTCCCAAGCTCGCCAAAATCTCCCTGTCGATTTAACATCACCTCGGGAAACCTCACCCATGTGCTTGTAAAGATGGGCCAAGGCAGTACCGCCCCAGTCGTAAGAGGGGATCTCATCGATGGTCGCCAGGAAAGAAAGAAGTCTCAAGTTCACCCGGTCATTCCGTGTCGCAAAGATCGAGCAACCAAGGACATACAAAAGATACACCCTCAAAAGCTGAGAATTGTTCAGGTTATGATTCCCTCTGCTGTAAGCCCAGTAAAGCCAGCCACAAGGAAACCAGTGCCTCTCCAAATTAGGGGGAACAACCCCAATCAACATCTCTACAGCCTCAGGGTCGATCTCATAGAAATAATCCAGAATTAGGCATTTCCCGCCTACCCTCAAACCGGTAATCATAGAGAAGTCGAAGGGCGTCATGGTCATCTCGCCAAACAGCAGGTGGAAAGTATTGGTGCTGTCCCACCATCTCTCAGCCAAAGCATAAAACTGTGCCAGATCATTGCTGCTTTTTGAAACCAGGCGAACGAAGCCGCCAAACCCAGCATCGTCTACCATTCTCTTGACGGTAGGCAAGAGTTGAGTGTACCACAGGAAAGCATGAGCGAGGCTATCGTGGCCCTTCAATGCTACTTCCGGCACCTGCACATACCAGAGATGACAAAAGCGATGCACAAAATCACTATTCATGACCCGAGGTCCAAATTTGCAAAATCAACATTTGAGCACAAATCGAACTTCTAACGATCTCTAGGTGCACACTACGGCTCACAAAACTAGCACAATACATGCAAAATAGTCCTAAACTGTCAAAGGTTTCACATACCAAGCTCGCTAGAGCCGCGGCCGAAAGATGATGTTGGGGGTCCCGTAAAATCAAGTCCGTGGTTTGCATCTCGGCTTTCATCCGTTCCTTGGCCTTCTTAGACGGTCTCCTCGAGCTCGAAGTCATGGATCTACAAAGAAAATGGAAGTCAAAGTTAAACTTTCTTCTTGCAAAATTGAGCAAACCAAAACACCAATCAAAATTCCAACTACGGGGTAGGATTACTCACCTGAGCGCGCACAAGCTACGTTTTGACATTTTTTTGGCTCTAAAAACACCCCAAAATGGCCAAGAATGAGCTTAAAAAGCTCAAAAACCTGAGATATACAAAGATGAAGTCCGGCCACCCAGTGCCGCCGCGGCACTGCTCTCTGCGGGCCCAGCGTCGCTCTGTTTTGCTTCGTTTCGCTCCGTTTTGACCTATTTTGGCCTTTTTCAGCCCGTCTCTGGCCTTGATCAGTCCTAGTGGCCCAATTCGGTCATGATTCACGAGGTTTCACCCCCAGCGGTCCAAAAGTCTTCAGGACTACCTCCAACAGGCAGAAACTGAGAAAAATTGACTCCCGGAGATCCGAATCGGCTGCTTCGGGACGACCGTCACAGATTTTGATCAAACACGAGAGCTCTGATAACGAATCCTGGATTTTGGCTGATTTACCAAAAGAGAGGAAAAGAGGTTCTCCAGGAACCTACATCATCCCCCGAGGACAGATACCCGCTCCCGGGGGCCCCAACCGGCTCTCTTGGATTGAGCGTCAAAAGATTTGATCAACCAAAGAAGATTCAGAGATGGGTTTTGGTTCCCGATCAAGGAAAAAGGAGATCCCCTGAGGACAGATACCAAAGAGATTCCCCGAGAACCTTGTGAACCATGTGTCATCCCCCGAGGACAGATACCAAAGAGATTCTCCGATAACCCTGTGAACCCTGTGTCATCCCCCGAGGACAGATACCAAAGAGATTCCCCGAGAACCCTGTGAACCCTGTGTCATCCCCCGAGGATAGATACGAAAGAGATTCCCCGAGAACCCTGTGAACCCTATGTCATCCCCCGAGGACAGATACCAAAGAGATTCCCCGAGAACCCTGTGAACCCTATGTCAGCCCCCGAGGGTAGACACCAAAGAGATTCCCCGAGGACAGATACAGAAAGATACTAGTTCCCATTACCCCCAGCAAAAAGTGACAAAAGAGGAACCGATTCCCGAAAATCAGCCATCAGGAACAATCAGAACATCGCCCGCATCCAGATTTTGAAAACGAAGCACCATCCTTCCACGGCTCCGTGTCACCTGATTATCACGAGCTTTCTCATCTATCACAAGATCCCTCGGTCACCTTTAGCTGTCGTCTTCTAAAAAAATGCGCATCTGATCTATCTCACTTGTTTGCAAAAACAAAAAAAAACACTTCCCAAATTCCAGAAGTTTGCCCCTAGACCCAGAGTCTTCTTTTCCTTATCCACAGTCATCCACCAGATCACAGTCGCAAGCACTAGCACAACACAAGTCCACTCGGAGTGGCACACCCCATAGCACCTGCTCATACTGGGATCATAACACTAGACATGATAGGACTCGTGACACGACTCATATCACATCCATGCATTGCATATCATTCTCATAGCATGGCATCCACATGTCTTGTTGTGCATATGTGATTTGTTCTTTTATGACCTGAACTACGCCCTGGTCTGATTCCCCTTGGGATACGTAGACAGCTCACGCAGGGCGCGACCAACACTAACCTCAAGATCATTTTTCAGCATCATTGCATCTTTTGTAATGTATTTTATCCAAAATGTATAGCCTCCAAAAGACCTGTCTCTTCAAAGCTTTGGCACTCGCTTGCGACATGCGTTGCTTCGTAAGTTCATGCCAAAGAGGGGCAAACTGTAGACACCCCATTTTGTCGGCTATCAGATTTAGGAGACCCATAGCTTGGTGGTTCACAATGCTCGTAAAAGACTCAAAAGGACTCTTGGAAGCCTGTTCTATCTCTCAGAATGATCAGAATGACCAATATGCCCCTGAAATCCCAAAAAGCTCCCAGATTCGGACCAAAAGTTTTGGAAACATGCTACGTCGTAAGAACAGTGATAAAATGAGTTTTTAAGAAAAATCGGATGAAATCATCAGCTCCCAGAGACCCCCGGAAGTCTCGAAAGTTCCCGGAAAGTCCCTGTTGACCGGTTTGACCAGGTTTGACCAAGGTTTGACCAAGTTTGACCAAGGTTGACCAAAATCGTCCAAATTTATTGGAATCATTCTGGATCATGTGGAAAACATTAAAATGAGTTTTAAAAGGAAATCGAGCGAAAACGTCAGCTCTGGGAATCTCCCAGAGGTTCCCAGAACTACCCGGGAATCCCAGGTTTGACCAGTTTGACCAGAATTTGACTTTAGAACTGAGGCACCATAACAATTTTCAAATATTTTTCATGGATACTAGAGGTCAATAGATTTCCAACGGTATATCGCACATAATTTTCGGATTTAAAACGAGTTTATTATGAATTTTCGAAGGCGAAAAAGGCGATCAAATCGGCTTTTATCGCGAATACCGCAAAACTTTTCAAAGTAACCAATCTCTGATTTATTTTTTATGAAAAGTAGACTCCATTACCTTTCCAAAGGTATATCACAATCTCAATTTGGAGTTCGTATGCATTTTTTGTGAATTTCGGACAAAATAGGGCCTTTCGCGAATACCGGAACCTCTGGGGGTCTAAACAGCATTATCTGGACGAAGGAGGAGCAGTGCCGCCACGACACTGGCCCAGTGCTGCCGCGACACTCCCCTCCAGAACAGTGTGTTTTTGTAAATAATTTTGGGGTTCCATTTTGATTAATTAAAAACCAAAACGACGTAGTTTTATGATTTCAGATGTTTGGAGCCAATAGGAATACTTCTAAAACCCCAAAACCACCCCAAGTTGGCCTATATAAACCCCCCTTGACTTCTCATTTTAGGGGTGTCAAATGTAAGTTTAGAAAAAGTTTGGGAGAGAAAGTTGTAGAGATAAGGTTAGAATAGAGAGAAAAGAAGCTTCCTTCTTTGATTTTCAAAACAAAAGTGAGTTCTAAACTTTTTTTTTACTACATTACTCCTATTTACTTCAACATTCAATACACCCAACCACCATTTTAGTGAGCATTTAAGAGAGTGGAAGCTTCTTCCATGTCCAATGTCATTACATATGAGTGAAACACCAAACTACAAGTTCTATACTTCATGAATATCATCTATTGATCATTATTTACTTGCTTGTTTATTCATTGTTTATCACTTCTTACCTCATTTCTTTTTTATCTTTCTTTATTTACTTACTAGTTCATCATCATTTAGATGATGACATGAAGTTTGAGGTGAGTGAATCATTATGGATAGTAGCTCTTGACCTCAAAAACATGTTTGATAGATGATGATCATAACTTCAATACCTCCAAGGTATCCTTGAAGTTATGTTCAAAATAAAAATAAATCTCTCCAACAATCTTGGAGGCTCTTGATGATGAGTTTGATGTTGATATTCCAAGAGGTTATAATCTCTATTTGATGTTGAAAATATACTTTCAAAACCTCTATTTCGAAACCCCTCTCAATCCCTCTCATTTTGATTTCAAGAAAGAAAACTTAAGTTTTTTTCCCAAAATCTTCAAAACGGTGAGTCAAAACAGTGAGTGAGCTGAGTTCAAAGATTTCTCTAGAACTCAATACTCAATGTATGAATGAAAGGCCACTTGAAAAGTCTTCCTAACGCTTTATAGAACACCCATGATTTTTGGTTTGACTTGGAAATACTTGGAAATGGTCCATTTGGACCCAAACATTCCTTCCAGACATTCTGTTTTTGCTGTCACAGCAGTTAGGTCCACTTCCAAGCTCTTTTTCAGAAAGTTTTTCCAAAGGGGGTGGTCCTAAATTATTTTTCTCTTAAACTTCACTGTCTTAGGGAACTTTATGTATAAAATGGGCCAATAGATCATTCGTTTTCATTTTCTACGATTTTTCAACATTTCAGTCGACAGTACGGACTCTGTTTCTGAGTGACTTCTGTTGTTCATATGATTTCTCTCAATCTGTGATAGTTATTAAAGATTGGCTTTTTGGGTAGTGTTCTAGAAACAATATGGAAGATCTCCATAAAATATCATGCACTGAAAACATTTCTAACCCTTCTTTTCAATTTCCAAAATATCATGTTACTGTTCTGTCCACTATTCACAGCGAGCACATCTTAAATTTCATTCTTTGATTTGATGCCTACATTCACTCCAAATTAGCTCATGTCTTAGGAAGTAGTTCATACTACATTTTTAAATATCCCATGTTGATTTCATTCATTCATTCATACACATTCTAGACTTCTAAGTCATTCTAGGAATCCATGAACACAAAGCACACTACAACCTTGGCACATTTTAGATACATACATAGCATCCATGCAAAGATTTGGGGCTTTTGTGGCTCCTGATCTAAGAAGATTATAAGGAATGATCATGATCACACGTTCATGCTTTCCCCGATCTAATCATCCTTTCTCATCTATCCCGGGAATTTAGAGGTCTTCTTTTCTCAAAGAATAACATGCATCATACTAGCTTGCTATGCATATTTTGATTTCTTTGATTATTTTGTTTCAAGAACAATTCATGTCCCCCTTTAGATTAGGAAAACTTAAGATGATTATTTGGATGCTAATTGTCGAACCATACATAGTATAAGATGATTATTTGGATGCTAATTGAGGCTCGTCGAAAGACGGGGCGAGTTGAGGGTGTTTTAGTCGTGATAAAGGTTCCTTCCTCTCTCGTACCAAAACCCCGAACCAAGTTCTTTGGTTATGAAGGGCTAGTGCCCTTTATCCATTTGGGTGAGTCAAATTAGGTTTCTTGGTTCCTTAAAGACCAAGTGGCGACTCTGTATCTGTTTTCAACAAACCTTTTCTTTTCCTTTTCAAAACAATTTCAAACAAGAGAAGTGGTTTACTTCCGCGTGTCCACACTCATGAGGGGACAAGTCAAGTCAAGTGAAAAAGTCAAAAATTAATTTGCTTGTTCAATCCTATGAAATGTTTAAAATGTTGCCTTTTGAGTCTATTGGTGATATGTTTACCCGTTTTACAACTAGCATCAATAGCTTAAAAAATCTTGATAAAGTTTATGCTAATGAAGAAATTATTGAGAAAATTCTTAGGGCTTTACCATAGCAATGGTAATCGAAGGTCATGGCTATCCGGGAAGCAAAAGATATCACAAATTTATCAATTGAACAACTCATGGGATCACTAATTACCCATGAAATGGAGTTAGCCGTGCTTGTCGAAGAATACAAAAAAAAAAAAAAAGGAGTTCAAAAGTGGAGACATGGCCTTGAAGTCCTCAAGCTCAAAGAAAAAGGGAAAAGATCGTGAAAGTGAAGAAAATGAGGATATGGCTTTGATCACCCACAAATTTGTGAAGTTCCTTAAGAAAGAAAAATCGGAAAAGATGCCTCCTAAAGATGAAAAATTCAAGAAGAAAGCAATGAAGGCCACTCAAAGTAGCTCCGAGAGTGAATCACCGGGCAATAACTCAATTGAAGATGAGATCGTTAACCTTTGCATCATGGAAATAGAAAATGGGGTAACCTCTACTTCTTACTCTTTCAATGACTCTAATGATTTTAATGAATTTCAAAACAATGAGTCACGTTCTATGGAAATAATCGTTCAAAAAGGTTATTGCATTACAACTCCTCCATCGTTGAAAGATCATGAGTATGATCATTGGAAGAGGAGAACAGAAATTTATTTTATATCACTTGACATAAATCTTTAGAACATTGTCAAAAATGGTTTTTCTCCTAAACCAAAGATTGAATGGAATGAAAGTGATCAAAATAACTTTCTATTAAATTTTAGATGTATGAAAATTCTATGGAATTCTTTAGATGATATTTCATATAATAGCGTTCATGCTCTAGCGCAAATGAAATTTGGTTATGTTTAGAAAATTTTTATATTACTACTAACCAAATTTGTGAAGAGGAAAGAGTGTGCTTATTTGCCAATGAAGAAGATAAGGAGAATGACAAAATGGCAAAAGGGGGCACTTGGAGAGATTCGGATAGTGATGCACCCAAACATGAGTCAAGCGACCAAGAAGCCACCCATAAAAGTAAGGTAAAGGAGGTAAACTCCAACTCATCCGTTAATTATGATGAACTTCAATGTGCATTTGAAGAGTTACACGAGGAGTTAGAGAATTTGGGATCTAAATATATAACTCTTAAAAAGAATTTTTTTCAAACTTTCAAACGAGTTAAATATTTTGAAATCCCAAAATGAATCTTTGAAGATTGAAAATGAAAAACATTCAAGAGCATAATCTTCAAATGAGCTTGAAAAAGAAAATTTGGAGTTGAGAAAGAAATTGGAAGATTTAACAACTCAAAATGATATTTTAAGAATAGAAAAACTTGTTTCAATCAATCAATCAACCTTCAAATAAATTTATTGAAAAGAAAAGGTTGAATTGAGAAAGGAAGTGGGTGATTTGACAAAAACTTTGGCAAAATTCACACAAGGTGAACAAAATTTGAATATACTTTTGGGAAAGAAAAAATGTGTTTTTTGACAAAGCCGGTTTGGAATTTAATCCCCCATATAAGGAAAAGAAGTACAAAGCTTCTTTGTAAAGTCCACACCTTCTACTTCAAATTCTCAAAATTTTCACAAGAATATCTTTGTTAAGGTATCAATCTCCAATGAGACCCTTCCCCAAGTAACTTGTCATTACTTCATGAAAAAGTGGCATGTTAATTACAATATCCACATAAAAGAAAAATTAACATAGTTTCGGTTGTGAAAGAATCTATCTCCTTGGCAAATGTTGCATCTAAGAGGCACTTGGACAATGGCTAAATTTTTTACCTTAAGCCTAATAGGAGGAGGATAAATTGATTTGTTTTGATATTTCTCTTGATTTTGATAGCATACTAATCATGTTTGGTATATCACATTAATTTGTTTTGATCATGCTAGCTTTTCGAATGACACGTTGTTTTGATGTTCATAGCAATTCCATTCTCCTAAGGAGATAATGCATAATTGAGATCTTATAATTGGTATTTATTCATATATGAATATGTTGAGAGGGAACATGTTACTATGTTCAATTTAGTTGTTTTTGGTGTCTTATTGCCTCCTATACATGTTTGCTTATCTTATCAAGGGGGAATTTTTAGTTCAAATCCCCAATCTTTTGTTGTTGCCTGTAACAAATATTGTGGTCGGGCCATACGGGCACCCACATGATATTGGACTAGGTCCAAAGAGGCCTAATTAGGACGCCAAATAACGGGCTTTTGGAGTCCCAATCCTTATAGGTTTTCGTGTGCCTATATATATATATGCATATATATCACATAGAAAACCTAAGAGACATAATAATCTCAGCAGCCTCTCTCTCCCTCACGTTAGTCTCTCTCTCTCTCTATACACTCAGTTTCTCTCTCTAGCTAATCACCAAGGAGCTTGGGATTTAGCGCGTGACTGTCATGGGGATGGCTCAAGAAACGTCCTCTACGACCTAGACGATGCATAAGAGAGTACACGGAGGCAACATGGAGCAACAGTTCGTGGATGAAGACGCTGGGCTTGTAACAACACCGTTCGGCGATCTGTCGGGCTATTCTGCTAGGTAACAAACTTATACCCGACTCGTATGCTTACGTGCATATTATTTACATTGGTATTAGAGCCATACAGGTTGTTGATTCGCCCTTTATTTGCATAAAATAGATCTGCCATCAAAGCTTGCTTGAAGCTTTTGCTCACAAATCCTAAATCGATTTTTAAGTGGGTCTAATATATAACTCCAATAGAGGTCCAAAATTTTTATATGACTGTGTTCCTTATGGTCCCTAAAGTCCCCCCCCATAAAATCTCATGGGCTGATTATCTCCATAGAAGGAGAAGATCAAAACCCTATTTTTTTGGGTCTATAAAATCAATATATTTTCAGAAAATTTATGTAGATTTTTGGACTGAATCTTGATGTTTTCGAATCTATTTTTAAACATCTAATGAACGTATGTTCCATAAGATTTCTAATGGTATAAAATTCAATATTTTTGGTTTTGAATCTAAGCCTCGGTGGTCGCGTAAAATGATTGTCGTGCAACCCTTTTTTAGCTACTGGTTAATCTCAGGAAGGAGATGAACACTGTTTGGGCCTTAGCCCAGTCACAGTGTAGCGCATTGTAGACACCCAATTTTGACCACACTGATAGGATTTAGGGTGGACAACGTCTTGGAGGATTCGATGATGAAAAGTACCCCGTGGAAGGTACTGGATTCCACACAATCAGAAGATCGGACTTCGGAAAGTGACTTCAAGCTCAGAAAAGCCCTTTTCCATGGATAAATCCCGGTTTTGTCAAAATCATCTCTCAGAATTCATATTCTCTCAGGGTTATATGAACATTAAGTGTTCTAAACGCAGTATTCTAGGTATCCAGAGATTCAATTTTAAAGAAAAGTTCGAAATCGACGCACATTTGAAAGCAATTTTGGAAAAGACGTCATTTGATTTCAAAAAGACGACGAAAGTTCCGGAGGACTTCCGGACTTCAATTGGACTTCAATTCTCATTATAAAACCTCTGGAAATATTTTTATACTGAAATTCAACCTGACAGCTTTCCAACGGTACGTAAACGGACGATTTCGGACACCAAAAAGCATTTTTACAAAAATCTGGAAAAGCAGTGCACGTGATTTTTGAAACAGGGTTTGTGGGTGACCAGAGGAGCAAGAATAGTAAGTGGCGGTTTTGGGTATGGGGGTGGCGGGTCCCACCATAACCGCCACTTCCATTTGTGTCCTCCACGGAGCTTTTTGAGTTCCAGACCCTTCTAGAAGCTTCCCACTGCGAGGAAATTGCCTGGAAATTGCGTTTAGGCTCCGAAATGGCCATTTTAACCCTCTTTTAAGCTCTAAAAATCCTGTTTTAACCCTGAAACTTAAGAGCTAAGTCTTCAAAACTCTATATAAGATCTCATACATCTCATATGAGATCACATCTTAACACACTAGACACTTGGAAGAGATACACTTGAATATACTTGGAGATACAAACACACATAGAAGCACATACAAGAGAGATAAGTATACTTTGAATATACTTTCAATTTAGGTGAATTCTAGAGAGAGAAAATTATGAATTGAATTTAGATTAACTTAGGCTAATTAGACCACAATTTGAACATCAATTGCCTCCCTCAACTTCCATGGATGAGTGCTTGAAGAACACTTGAATAACACTTGAAGAAGAAGATCTTCAAATCAATTTTGGTCTTGTAATTGAGAATCCTCCAAGAGGTAAACACTATAGTTCATCTCTAATTCCTACTTTGTATATATAGATCTATAAGATTTGGATCTAACTTAGTTCTATTTCTACTTATTAGAACACTCATCTTCTTCCTCTCATGTTCTTCACACACTCACATAGTTAGATCCAAATCTCTTTGATTTTTATTGATAATTTACAATTAGAGATTGTTTTTCACTTTGATTTTCAATTTTGGTTTCATTCTTCAATTTTAGTTTAGATTCATGCATACATGATTATATATATATACATATATCTATTTTGAATTCCATGATGGTTTGGAAATATGATCTATGAGAAGGATGATTTCTATGTTCATACCTATCTCTTGATTATTCCTATTACCTAGAATTCCTATTGAATTTCATCTCCAACATGATATTTATAAGTCCCTTTGATCCTTGATCTAAAAGTTCTTCATAGAACTTGAGGGCTAAATTGATTGGGAATCATGATAATTAAGTTGATCTATGAGTTTGATCTCTCTAATAAGCTTCAACTATCACTAAAATGTTTTCCTCACACTTTAAAATGAACTAGATAAAAATTCAGCAAAGCAGATTGGTTTTGTCCATTAGATTTGGTCCATCAAAACCCATAGTTTGATGGATTTCAAATTTTCTGGGTAAACTTTGATGAATTAGCTTTCATCCGGTCCGTTTTGAGAGCTTTTAGGATTCATATACTATTTTTAGAAATTGTTGAGAAATCGGTTGACAGATTTGAACATCGTCTCTTTGTGCTTGAATTTCAGAAAATCTATAATAGTTATCGACGTTCCGCTTTTTGGGGATGATTCCTAACTCATATATCTATATGCCGATGTAAAATCGTGAGCATACGATCGAGTTAGGATCGTTTTCTAAGCGTTTAAAGTTGATACAACTATTCTGGAATTTTCTAAGTTTAATTACAAATATGATTATGTATACAAAATGGTCACACCTTGATCACTCAACAACAATTGATGAATAAAACTTGGTTTAGAAATCACCTAGGATAAATGGATGAGAGATCAAAAGCTTAAATCAACTTGGTTAACATGATTCATGAACTTCTATTATACTTCTATTATGTTTTGCATTCATTTGTCAAATGATACCAAATTTCCAGAATAACAGAGTCTGTTTAAAACACTTTTTCAGAAACCTTGTGATTACAGAATGTCCATGGGTTTATTTTTATCATATACTACAATGAAATAACTTTCTTTTGACACCAAATAGAGCTTCATATGATTTTTGTAGATTTAATTATGATTTTTACAAGAACAGTGGACAGTCCTGATCCACTGTTCCCAAAACATTTATTTCTCAAACAATAAAATTGATATTGAGGTCCCACTTTTTGGAGAAGTTCCCTAAGACATGTATCTAACTTTCTGTAAAAGGGTTTTTATCCAGCTCATGTTTAAGACAACTTTTGATAGGATTCATTAGAGGTTGCTGAATCTGGAAATTTGATTGATGACATGTTTTCTTTGTTTATCATGCATATCATTTGTTTGCTTGTATTTTTGCAATGCTTGGGTATTCTTTGGTATATTAGTGCAGAGAATTAAGTGCCTCGGACCCGGACTTCGATTTGTGGTTTGCCTCGTCTACATGTGGCTTAGTGCCCATGTATCATGTACTATCTCTATCCTTTCTCTTAGAATTTTTCTAGGTTTACAACTTTGATTTCAACGACACATTTCCTTTAGGATAAGTCTCCGTTTATATGATTATTTGTTAGAGACATCTTATCTAGGATTGTTGCATGATTGCATTGCACGTTTACATTCTTTTTGCTTTCGCGACTCCGCTTGAGTCAACCAATGTAAGTCTTCTCGTTCCCTTTTGCATATCATGACATGTTTACTTTATTTGCATCGGTCCCGGGCGGGACTAGCCACTGTGAGTATACTTCTCCCTTGTATTGCATGAGCATCCGCTTTCTACTTGATTTAGTCTCTTGAAATGATTTTCATTAGATGTTTCTTTTTGCCATGTATATATCTATCTAGTATGTTTGAGGAAACAACATCTATTATGAATTAATAACAAGGATATTTGAATCAAGGCCTACCATTCGGTAGGACGAGGAGGGGGTGCTTTAGTCCTGCTTGGGCTCCTTCCCCTCTCGTACCAAGACCCCCGAACCTTGTTTCTGGTAATGAAGGGCGAGTAACCTTATTCAATTTTGGGCGAGTCAAACTTGGGTTTCCTAATTCCCGATAAAAATTAGGTGGCGACTCTTTGTCTCTAGGATCGCGTGAGGAAGTCCTAGTTTTTCCTGAAGTGTGCTCCTTGGGATCCGTCCCGGGACACTATCGAGGGAGAGCGCCAGGACCTCCTCCTCCATTCGCGACGGTCCACAATCTGGCGACTCCACTGGGGATTTGAACATGAAACCGATGGTTTCTTGTTCTTCGAGGGTTTGACTTGAGCCAAAGAATATCCTTGTTATTAATTCAATAATCATGTTGTTTCTGCCTGCATTTGCACTTGCATTGTTCTTTCACCGCGACTGCTTGAAATCATTGCCTTGAAGATAGAGGGCCCTCTTTCCTCTATTTGTCAAGAGTTTTGGTAGCATGTAGTCACCGTTAGCCTTGTACCGCGTGCGGTATATAGAGCTCATGTGTGAACGGCACGCCCTCGGGGAGGCGGTTAACCACACCGTTGAGCTTGCTAATGGACCCTTTATGAGACTAAAACCCGGCCTTTGCATATAGTTTCTATAGAACCCTTCAATTAGGATCTTGATTATCATCTTTGATTAGGACAATGTGATGAATTATTTGCGCTTGCCCGTAAGGGATTATGTGGATGATGAGGACGTGTATGCGAAGGCATCATCAAACCTTGTATGGTGGATTCCTCTAGGATAGTATGGTCTTTATCCGAACATCCAATCACTATTTGAGGACAATTTTGAAAATTTTTGAAATTATAAGCACTTCTTTGAAAAACCCCAAGTCTTTCGAAAATTCCAAGAATATCCCTTTTGAAAATTTGCTTTAAGATTCACTTTCACAAAATCTTTCCAAAATTCTCCTTAGATTTTAGAGAATTTCAAAATTCCTATTTCCAGAAATCATGATCACACTTTGATGATTCAATTTCAAATTCTCCTAGATTTTAGAGAATTTCAAAAAAAAAAAATTTTTGGTCTTCAAGAAATCATGATGATTCAATTTCAAAATCTTCCTCTCAGATCTTAGAATTTCAAAATTCCCACCTCAATTTTTAAGAATCATGATTTCTCACCACAAGCATTGATGGTTCAAAAATTCTTTTGAAAATTACAAAACTCCCTATCTCTTTCAAAGATTTTCATGAAAAATTTCAATTTTCAAACCTGAACCATCAAGAATTTCAAAACTCAAAATCCTTGGATAATGATTGGATTAGTAGGGTGATTAGCATACTCAAGGAATCCTATGTGCTTATGTGTTGATATGCTAGGTCTAAGCTAGATTAAGGTGCATTGCATTTAGATTAGATTGCATTTCATCTGCATTGCATGCACTACACGAGCATTGCATATACGACTCACGAGTGCGACGCCCCTAATATACTTTCAAAAAGAAAAGATTTGTTTTCCTCAGAATTTTGAAACTTGAAAAGGTTTCTTCAAGAAAAATGTTTTTGAAAAATGAAAAAGATTTTCCATCTTTGATTTTCTATTTTTGATTTTCATCCACTTTTTTATAAGATACCTGATTATTTGAAAAGCCTTAATAAATCAGAGTAGAAGGATTGAACTCCCTGAATTTGAGCAGAAAGAAGTAACATTGCGAACAAGATGGCTCCTCTTGATCCTCAGGCTTTGTTTTCATGGATGGATGAGGTCACCGGTATTGATCATCTACATTTCAGATATTTTGGCCTTAGTACTCTCTTTCAGCTGAGGAATGTGAAATTTGAAGAAGATATTATGCGTGCCGCCATTCGATGTTGGGATCCAGAATTCCATGTATTTCGATTTGGACATCAAGAGATCTCACCACTATTTGAAGAATTCAGTGCCATTCTCGATTTCAGCCCTTACTCCGATCTGATCCTTCCCACTATTCAGGCTGGATATGTAAAGAACCTATCATCACTTCTTGGTTGTTCTCCTTCTGTTGCTCGGTCCATGATTTCTGATCAGGAGGTTGATTTTCCCCGATTATTTGCTCGCTATTGTACTACCATGGGAGGACATTTTGATCATTCTGTATCTGGATGGGGTGCCTTGACATTGGCTATGATTTCGTACTTCCTGTTTTCTTCCTCATCTCATGCCCTCATACCAGTTGCTTGTGGACTCCGTTCCCGACAAAACCCTATGATTTTGGTCTTAGCAGAAACTCTAATGGGTTTAGATCAGGCACATACTGATGGGACAGTACTGCTTTCTGGTGCCCCTTTAGTGCTACAAACTTGGCTTCTTGAGCGACTCAGTTTATTAGTGTATCCTCGCGGTCTTTGCAGGATCCCTTCTTTAGATCAGAGGAAGGTACGAAGATTTTTCAGCAACTCTGAGGTTTGGTTTGTTTGGCTAAGCGGTCTCACCACTGAGGACATCCGTTGGGTCTGCGCCCGTTGGGATTATTGTTCAGTTACTGTTAGATTTCCAGGAAGGAGCGGGATATGGCTTCTTGGTTTACATGCTACCACTTTTTCCATCCCATACAGAGTAGCCAGGCAGTATGGCTGTAGACAGGACACTTCTGAGGATGCCATCGGGGTTATAAGAGATTCCATTCTGCGGTCTTCATTGATTACTGCTTTCACTACTGCATGGCATGAGCGGATTGCGGCACCTTTTCCACGAATTCCCGCCTCCATCCAATTATCAATTGAGTATTTCCTAGAGATCCAGAGGGTGATTGATAGGCAGAGCCAGATTCAGCAAAGACATTAGAAAAAGGCACTTTAGAAGGTTTGAGGATTGGGTGATGATGTTTGGAATAGCTGTTTGTTGAAACCAAATGGATGTTTAAAAAAGGAAAAAGCAAGTCACTGTGACGCTCCACTTGAGATCGAGTTGAGTTCAGTCGAGTCTATTGTTTTGAGTCTTGTTGTCGAGTCTGTCCATCGTCAAGTTGTGTTTGAGTTTATGTCGAGTACTGTAATCCTTCTATTTCTAGTAATGAAATGAAAACTTGATTTGCTTGATTTAATGCGCCTAGTCATGAATGAATGAATCACTAAGCTGAAAGTGTAATTTCTCTGACTATTGTGGAAAAATACTCTGTTGATCAATTTTTGCATTGAAAAGAATCCTGAAAGGATCAAAGTTGATTTTGCGCTAATGCCAAAGAAAGCTAAGAATTGATTAGTTTTACTTTAAGAATCTTGAGATGCTTTTGCTCAAATCTTGAAAAGATATGCTTGATAGTAACTCGGGACTAGCTTAACTCCCTTTTCTCCCCACTTCAAAAATCTTGAGCCCAGAAAAATGGGTCATTCAAACCTGTCTAAACTGCAAGCCATGTACTCTTTGTCCTTGATGGTAGCCAAACATTTCAAATAAACTACTTCTCTCAAAAAGAAAAAATAAGCTCGCTGGGATGAAAACCCGAAAGGGCGCCTAGGCAAAAGTTAGAGCATAGAAGAAAAGAAAATTTTGCGCGTTGTTTTCAAGAACTTGATCCTAGCCAATCAAGACTTTAGAGAGAAAAGAAAAGAAAGAAGAGAAAAAAAAAAAAAAAAAAAAAAAAAAAAAAGAAGAATGAAGAAGATTAAGAAATCGGGAACATAAATTGTCCCAAAACTTTGATTTGTAAATTCTTTGAGTAAGCCTAAAAGATTTGAAGGGCTAATCCTGCTGTATGATGAGTGATGTAAAATTGACTGGCTAGTGAAAAGGTGAAAAGAATCAACCGTCAAAGAAAAAGAAAAAAAAAAAAAAAAAAAAAAAAAAAAAGGGAGAGGTAGTTTAGTTTCTTTCAACGCTACCAAAAGTGACCTACTTCAAAAAAAATCTGTCTGATGACATGGCTTGAAAAGCCCCTAATTCTTGAAATCCTTGCTCTTTTAAAACCTCCAGCCTTCGAGGAACTACGCTTGACCTGATTCCCACTTGGGGATACGTAGGCAACCTACTCGGTTCGGTCACTGCTCCTGAAACACTCAGCCACATCTCAAATACCTTCTTTCAAGACTTAGCCGAACTACTTTGGACCTGATTCCCACTTGGGGATAAGTAGGCGAGCTTCCCTGGTTCTCGGTCCCTGAACCTTGCAAACTAGGGGCAAACTTTCAAGTTTGCCCAAAGCCTCAAGATATCACTGCCACACTAGGGGCAAACTGCGTTTGCCCAAACTTCCATTTATCTCTATCAACTAGGGGCAAACTGTCGTTTGCCCATACCTCGCTACCTGTCCTCTCTGGATCACTTGGCTATCAGAATTAAAGCACCTAAGTGAAAAATCTGGTAATTCTTGATATTAAGTTGAAAAGTTTTTTAGCAATCTAAAGATGTGAATCTAATGTCAAGACTGAAACATTATGTGGAAAATTTTCAAAAGCTTCAAGATTACATGCAAAGCCAACACAATATCCTGCTACAAGATAAAATCTCATTTTCAAAACATGCAAATCCTTAGAAAATTCAAATATCCAAGTCAAAAGACATTGTCGAGGAAGAGGAATCGTCAGAAATTTCCTTTCCCTGTAAAATCGAGTCCTGTGTGTCAGTGTGCAAAGTGTCAACCAAATCAGTCTCGTGACAAGGGATGCAAAGCGAAACAGAAGGATAGCATAAAGCAGCATCAAGCAAAGTCAAGAGTACAAGCCCATCAAGACAGAATACATCAACATCAGTCTCAGCACAGAAAGCAAGAAAAACAGAAAGATAGTCATGGGTGCATATGATCATCATCAGCGACGACGAGTAGCCCGTGGGTACCGAGCAGGCATATCTGAGGCCGTAGAGCTATCATCATCTTCAATTTGGCGCCTTCGCCTAGACCCACCAGCCCCACCAGAAGGGCCTGCATTCATCCGCTCCAACTGTGATTGAAGCTGCCTAACTTGAGCCACCTGTGGAAGAAAAGAATCAGTATAGGGGTTTGAAAAAGCAATGAGATAAGAAGAAAAGGTCAAGAAATTTACCAGGGCCGCATCACGGTCTATGTAAGTCTGGCACATGCCATCCCACTGCAAAGAGAAGAAAGATATGGTCAGAAAGATCAGAAGAATCAGAGGTAATGAGTTCAGAAATTACTTACATGTCCCTCACGAGCAAGGCTCCAAGCCCTCAGATTCTGTGCATAAGCTCGCTCTTCATTGAAAACGGCTCGGGGAACGGACTCATGTTATTCTGAAACTAGCTGAGGCTCTACAAGATCACGGGGGATCTCTACAGAAGATATAACTCCGCGCAGCATGGTCGAGGCTCGCCAATCACAAGGAGGAATGAGAGGTAGAGGTCGACCAGGGCCATCCACAAAAGAACTCCCCTGCAAATGATGATGAGAAATAAGATAAAGCAAGCATTCGATCAGAAATGAAGAAGTCGTGAAATACCTGCGGGTCATCCGAGAGCGGGAAATTAGGCATCAGATGAGTAACCCTGAAGACGTCATAGTTCTCCTCAAACAGAGTAAAAGAGGCTGAAGGAATTCCGTTCAAAGCATTAATAAGATCTTCATCTTCCAAATTCTGCGCCGACCTCATACAAGAAGGCGGATCCTGTGGCACTAAGAGACGATCCTCCAAATCAGTCTGAAGAGCTACTCTCTCTCCAAGATACCACTCAAGAACAGAGGGACCCTCAAGAAGAATCCTCTCTCCAGTCATCTGTCTAGCTAAGCCAATCTCAGTCACATCTCCATTTGTCACCCAAGGATGCCAGTTAACTTGGGTGAATCTGAGACGGGTAAGAAAATCCCGGCAAGAAATAACATTATGAGCATCATTCTTGGTACCTACGGCTTGGCGACGCCACTTCAGAGCCCGTGGAAAAATATGAATCTCTTCCTCCCGGAATGATGGAGCCGTCATGGAGAAATACTCAAAGGCCCACACCTGCAAGAGAAAATAAAGCAGTGGTCAAAACAGCAGAACATCAAATGATAAAAACTGGAAATGAAAATATTTTCAGTACCTCCCAAGCTCTCCAGAATCCGCCGAATCCAGGGGATTTGCCTCGAGAATGCTCCCCCATATGACTATACAGAATGGCTAAACCAGCAGAGCCCCAATCAAAATCTGCAATCTCCTCAAGATTTCGAAGACTATCAAGCATATTCAATGTAATCCGCTCAGCTCGAGTAGAAAGAAGAGAGCAACCAAGCAAATACAAGATGAAAGCACGGGTAAGCTGCATATCGGTAAATTGAGCCGCTCTTTCAGAAGGCCTGAAGTTGTTGATGAACCATGTGATGCCTACGCTCGATCCGTGAAGATCTCTCTGGGATGGGATGATGCCTAGGAGACGCTCAATGATAGTAGGATGTCTATGGATGTTCTTTGCAAAGGCAAGACGATGCCCGCCAAATGAGATGCCGATTATCATTGCAAAATCAAGAGGGGTCATGGTTATCTCCCCAAAAGGCATGTGAAAAGTATTTGTGGAATCCCACCACCTTTCAGCAAGAGCTTGAATCATGGCCAAATCATTAGTCGATCTCTCCAATAAGGTTACAAACGACCCAAAGCCCGCTTGCTTGATATTGGCTACTACTTGGGGACGCGACTCCGACAATTCATTAAACCATTCAAGGCATTTTCCATGGCTACCATGACCTCTAAGATGACCAACCACATTCTAAAAAGAAAAAGGATGATTTCTAAGGAATCGCAAGAATAAAGAGACACGTATGAAGATGTGAAACAAAGGAGTAATTAAAGAATGGGTTACCTCTTGACGAAAGGCCCTCCTAGAGATATGATTTAGTGGATTTTTCATGGTTGCATACTCCATGGTTTGAGTTGATGAAGCTCCACTAGCTTGAAATTGGCTTCTACGTGTTCTAGAACTTTCACCTTGTCCATGGGAACTCATGGTTGTTGATGCTTGAAGCTTGAAGATAAGAGGTTGAAGATGATGAATAGTAAAAACCTTGGTACTTGAAACCCCTAGAATAGGGAGGAGTTGATGAAATCAACAAAGTTTTTGGAGGTTTTAATGCAAGAAATCACTCAAAACATCAAGAAATTGCAAGATTTGAGCACCTTAGAAGGAAGAGGTGATGCATTGAAGAAGAAATGAATGAAGAACAAAGAAGAAAATGGGTTTAAAACCCCAAAGTTGCGGCTGGCGATTCCCAAGGGGGTGTGGGGAACCGCCATTTACTATTCACTTCCTGCCATTTCCCCATTTTGCTCTATATTCGCATTTTGACCCCCGGAACTCTTGATTTGATCCCGGATTGGTCCATTTTTGATATATAAGCCTTGAGAGTGCTTAAAACTTGTTGGAATTGGTCTAGAGGACCTCTGGAGATTTGAATCTTGGTAAAAATCCATTCAAGAATTGAAAAAAAGTCCCCCAGATGAGAAGAATCAAAGGCACCGCAGCCTGAAAGTGGCCGAGAAACGGCAAACTCCCGTCGTTTTGGGATTGATTATGAGTTGTCTTAGAAAATGGACATTTGAGTCTACTGTCGCTTGAGAATTACATCCAGAAAGGACTTTCAGAAGATGGGACAGAATGCGAGATGTTCAGAAAGGGTTAGAGTAAGCCTGACGTGTTGCAAGAATGATTGCATTGGTCGAAGCACCAATATGAGTCTCAGAAAGAATCAGCAGGGCCTCCAGAAAATGTGCTCGCGTCCCAGAAACCTCAGATATCTCCTCAAGCAGAGAATTTCCAGATATTGTCAAGGTATACAGAATTCGTGCATCTCTCAGAATCATAGGATCTCCCCAGTAGAGAACTTTCAGAATTAAGTTTCTCGCAAGCATCATGTATCCACGGGTTGCCTCCAGATAAAGGGTATCTCTCAGAATTTGAGCATCAAAATCGCCTCCAGAATACAAGGTTTATGCCAAGAATCGTGTATCCGTGGGTTGCTCTCAGAATGTGGGGTTTCTCTCAGAATCGTGGGTTGCCTCCAGAATGTAGGGTTTCTCTCAGAATCAGAATCGTGTATCCAGGGTTGCCTCCAGAATGTAGGGTTTCTCTCAGAATCATGTATTTCTCAGCATCGCATATCAGGGTTGCCTCCAGAATGTAGGGTTTCTCTCAAAATCAGAATCGTGTATCTGTGGGTTGCTCTCAGAAGAAGGGTCATCTCTCAGAATTTGTGTATCTCTCAGAATCCGTGCATCAGAACAGAAGATTTGTCCTCAGAAGAAGGGCCTGTTTCAGAAGAACAGAGGATTTGTCTCCGGCAGAGAGACCTGTTTCAGAAGATTTGTTTCTAGACCTGCCACAGAAGATTTGTCCTCGGAAAAAGGGCCTGTTTCAGAAGAACAGAAGATTTGTCTCCGGCAGAGAGACCTGTTTCAGAAGACTTGTTTCCAGACCTGTTACAGAAGATTTGTCTAGAAGAAAGACCTGTTTCAGAAGAGCAGAAGATTTGTCTCCGGCAGAGAGACCTGTTTCAGAAGATTTGTCCCCAGCAAAAGGACTCTACATCAGCAATCGTCCCCAGCAAAAGGACTCTACATCAGCAATCGTCCCCAGCAGAAGGACTCTACATCAGCAATCGTCCCCAGCAAAAGGACTCTACATCAGCAATCGTCCACAGAAGAAGGACCTGTTTCAGCAATCGTCCCCAGCAGAAGGACTCTACATCAGCAATCGTCCCCAGCAGAAGGACTCTACACCAGCAATCGTCCCCAGCAAAAGGACTCTACATCAGCAATCGTCCCCAGCAGAAGGACTCTACATCAGCAATCGTCCACAGAAGAAGGACCTATTTCAGCAATCGTCCCCAGCAGAAGGACTCTACATCAACAATCGTCCCCAGCAGAAGGACTCTACATCAGTAATCGTCCCCAGCAGAAGGACTCTACACCAGCAATCGTCCAGTTGTTTGACATGACTCAGAATTCATCCAAGATACTTCGCTATTTCAAGAGTCGTCCAGGATACAGATGACGCCTACGAGCCTTAAGATCAGAAGAATAACTTTGACAAAAACCTCGAGAATCATCCAAGATACCTTTAGCATATTCGACTGTGAGAGAGAGTCGTTGCATCCTTTGCATTAGATTTTGCATCTAGGGAACCCTTGAGGATGATTCCTCCAGCACTTTCACATTTCATGTTTTCATATTGCACCAGCATCCTAGGATAGGAGCATTTCATCCGCATTGTTGTTGTTTGTTTGTTTTCCGTCTTCTCGCGCGCTTGAACTACGCCCTGGTCTGATTCCTGGAAAGGATACGTAGGCAGCTCCAGCGGAGCACGACCAGCATCAGCTTCAACTTAGCCGCCTCTACCCAGCATTGCATTGCATTCTTGCATTTGTAATTTCTTGATTTTTTTTCAGATTTTGAATTTCTTGATTTTGCGGATTTTTGTTTTTCCTAAAACCTCTCAGTATGGTTATTTGGGTGCCTTCAAGGCTTTGGCACTCACTTGCAGTTCACGTTGTTCACAACAAGTTCTGCCAAAGAGGGGCAAACTGTAGACACCCAATTTTGACCACACTGATAGGATTTAGGGTGGACAACGTCTTGGAGGATTCGATGATGAAAAGTACCCCGTGGAAGGTACTGGATTCCACACAATCAGAAGATCGGACTTCGGAAAGTGACTTCAAGCTCAGAAAAGCCCTTTTCCATGGATAAATCCCGGTTTTGTCAAAATCATCTCTCAGAATTCATATTCTCTCAGGGTTATATGAACATTAAGTGTTCTAAACGCAGTATTCTAGGTATCCAGAGATTCAATTTTAAAGAAAAGTTCGAAATCGACGCACATTTGAAAGCAATTTTGGAAAAGACGTCATTTGATTTCAAAAAGACGACGAAAGTTCCGGAGGACTTTCGGACTTCAATTGGACTTCAATTCTCATTATAAAACCTCTGGAAATATTTTTATACTGAAATTCAACCTGACAGCTTTCCAACGGTACGTAAACGGACGATTTCGGACACCAAAAAGCATTTTTACAAAAATCTGGAAAAGCAGTGCACGTGATTTTTGAAACAGGGTTTGTGGGTGACCAGAGGAGCAAGAATAGTAAGTGGCGGTTTTGGGTATGGGGGTGGCGGGTCCCACCATAACCGCCACTTCCATTTGTGTCCTCCACGGAGCTTTTTGAGTTCCAGACCCTTCTAGAAGCTTCCCACTGCGAGGAAATTGCCTGGAAATTGCGTTTAGGCTCCGAAATGGCCATTTTAACCCTCTTTTAAGCTCTAAAAATCCTGTTTTAACCCTGAAACTTAAGAGCTAAGTCTTCAAAACTCTATATAAGATCTCATACATCTCATATGAGATCACATCTTAACACACTAGACACTTGGAAGAGATACACTTGAATATACTTGGAGATACAAACACACATAGAAGCACATACAAGAGAGATAAGTATACTTTGAATATACTTTCAATTTAGGTGAATTCTAGAGAGAGAAAATTATGAATTGAATTTAGATTAACTTAGGCTAATTAGACCACAATTTGAACATCAATTGCCTCCCTCAACTTCCATGGATGAGTGCTTGAAGAACACTTGAATAACACTTGAAGAAGAAGATCTTCAAATCAATTTTGGTCTTGTAATTGAGAATCCTCCAAGAGGTAAACACTATAGTTCATCTCTAATTCCTACTTTGTATATATAGATCTATAAGATTTGGATCTAACTTAGTTCTATTTCTACTTATTAGAACACTCATCTTCTTCCTCTCATGTTCTTCACACACTCACATAGTTAGATCCAAATCTCTTTGATTTTTATTGATAATTTATAATTAGAGATTGTTTTTCACTTTGATTTTCAATTTTGGTTTCATTCTTCAATTTTAGTTTAGATTCATGCATACATGATTATATATATATACATATATCTATTTTGAATTCCATGATGGTTTGGAAATATGATCTATGAGAAGGATGATTTCTATGTTCATACCTATCTCTTGATTATTCCTATTACCTAGAATTCCTATTGAATTTCATCTCCAACATGATATTTATAAGTCCCTTTGATCCTTGATCTAAAAGTTCTTCATAGAACTTGAGGGCTAAATTGATTGGGAATCATGATAATTAAGTTGATCTATGAGTTTGATCTCTCTAATAAGCTTCAACTATCACTAAAATGTTTTCCTCACACTTTAAAATGAACTAGATAAAAATTCAGCAAAGCAGATTGGTTTTGTCCATTAGATTTGGTCCATCAAAACCCATAGTTTGATGGATTTCAAATTTTCTGGGTAAACTTTGATGAATTAGCTTTCATCCGGTCCGTTTTGAGAGCTTTTAGGATTCATATACTATTTTTAGAAATTGTTGAGAAATCGGTTGACAGATTTGAACATCGTCTCTTTGTGCTTGAATTTCAGAAAATCTATAATAGTTATCGACGTTCCGCTTTTTGGGGATGATTCCTAACTCATATATCTATATGCCGATGTAAAATCGTGAGCATACGATCGAGTTAGGATCGTTTTCTAAGCGTTTAAAGTTGATACAACTATTCTGGAATTTTCTAAGTTTAATTACAAATATGATTATGTATACAAAATGGTCACACCTTGATCACTCAACAACAATTGATGAATAAAACTTGGTTTAGAAATCACCTAGGATAAATGGATGAGAGATCAAAAGCTTAAATCAACTTGGTTAACATGATTCATGAACTTCTATTATACTTCTATTATGTTTTGCATTCATTTGTCAAATGATACCAAATTTCCAGAATAACAGAGTCTGTTTAAAACACTTTTTCAGAAACCTTGTGATTACAGAATGTCCATGGGTTTATTTTTATCATATACTACAATGAAATAGCTTTCTTTTGACACCAAATAGAGCTTCATATGATTTTTGTAGATTTAATTATGATTTTTACAAGAACAGTGGACAGTCCTGATCCACTGTTCCCAAAACATTTATTTCTCAAACAATAAAATTGATATTGAGGTCCCACTTTTTGGAGAAGTTCCCTAAGACATGTATCTAACTTTCTGTAAAAGGGTTTTTATCCAGCTCATGTTTAAGACCACTTTTGATAGGATTCATTAGAGGTTGCTGAATCTGGAAATTTGATTGATGACATGTTTTCTTTGTTTATCATGCATATCATTTGTTTGCTTGTATTTTTGCAATGCTTGGGTATTCTTTGGTATATTAGTGCAGAGAATTAAGTGCCTCGGACCCGGACTTCGATTTGTGGTTTGCCTCGTCTACATGTGGCTTAGTGCCCATGTATCATGTACTATCTCTATCCTTTCTCTTAGAATTTTTCTAGGTTTACAACTTTGATTTCAACGACACATTTCCTTTAGGATAAGTCTCCGTTTATATGATTATTTGTTAGAGACATCTTATCTAGGATTGTTGCATGATTGCATTGCACGTTTACATTCTTTTTGCTTTCGCGACTCCGCTTGAGTCAACCAATGTAAGTCTTCTCGTTCCCTTTTGCATATCATGACATGTTTACTTTATTTGCATCGGTCCCGGGCGGGACTAGCCACTGTGAGTATACTTCTCCCTTGTATTGCATGAGCATCCGCTTTCTACTTGATTTAGTCTCTTGAAATGATTTTCATTAGATGTTTCTTTTTGCCATGTATATATCTATCTAGTATGTTTGAGGAAACAACATCTATTATGAATTAATAACAAGGATATTTGAATCAAGGCCTACCATTCGGTAGGGCGAGGAGGGGGTGCTTTAGTCCTGCTTGGGCTCCTTCCCCTCTCGTACCAAGACCCCCGAACCTTGTTTCTGGTAATGAAGGGCGAGTAACCTTATTCAATTTTGGGCGAGTCAAACTTGGGTTTCCTAATTCCCGATAAAAATTAGGTGGCGACTCTTTGTCTCTAGGATCGCGTGAGGAAGTCCTAGTTTTTCCTGAAGTGTGCTCCTTGGGATCCGTCCCGGGACACTATCGAGGGAGAGCGCCAGGACCTCCTCCTCCATTCGCGACGGTCCACACGCATGTGTGCACATGCAAAGCGTATAAGGCCATGTTTGCCAACGAAAATATTTTGGTTTAAATATTCAAAAAAAAAATTTCTTGTAAAATAATATTTTTGTGATATTAATTTTTCTAGTGTCATGTACATTGCTTGGGACTCTTAAGATAATTTTTTGGTAAATTATCAGTATTTATGGTATTTTAGAGCATATGATTTATGTTAATGGACATTCATTTAATTGCTTAAAATAGCCATAATACATGATTAGTTTTTGTAATTAATAATGGAGATAAGGGACACTGTTTTGAGACCATATAAAATTTTGTGAGACCCATAGATATTTTTTGGTAAATTATCTCAATCATATTAATATTTTAGAGCATATAATTGTGTGTTTTTTAACACATAATAAATTGCTTAAAATATTTTTATTGATTTTTAGTTCAGGGAATTAACACAATGTGTTTAGAACACTAGTGGTAGCTTGAGAAAATTTATTTAGTGTATTTTCTCGCTCTTTGGGGCATATTTTAGAGCATATACATTGTGTTAAAATGCGCAATATTAATTGCTTAAGATATAACCAATTAAAGTTGTTAATTCTTGAATTTAATGTCTAGTGTTTTTTTATACACTAATTCGAGACTTGAAAATTTTTTATGAATTATCTCATTTTTGCTTTGGTATTTTAGAGCATAAAATTGATGCATATGGGCGCATTTATTTAATTGCTTAAAATAGCCAAAATAGATTGTTAATTTTTGAAATTAATATGGGGTGTTTGGAACACTATATTAGACCACTAAAAATCTTTGGAGAACAACTTCCTCAAAAAAATTTGTATTTTTGGGGAATTTTTGTTGCTCATAGTTAATTTCGTTTAACTAGATCAATTTATTATGTTAAATTGATTCAAAATATTTTTGGGCCCTGGTGAAATTCCGGAAATTTTTATTTGTAATGAAAAATTTGTTTTTCAATTAATTAAATTTTCCATAAGGTTTTAAATTAATTGTTAATTTAAAGGGCCCTTAGTAAATTGGTTTTAAATTATGTTTTAAGACCTAAAATTTAGGTTAAAATTAATGAAAAATCCAGGATTTTTTCATTGATTTTACTTAGCTTACGGGAGCTATTCGGGCTGTGCAATAATCATTTTACTGTATATTTTATTATTTTTAGAGGCTCATTGCATTGTTGGTCACGTTTAATTACTGTTGTTTGTGATTGGTTGACCCTATGACCTCTAATTCCTCCTCCTTAAATGGAGTGATGGATTAGTCCATTCATTTTTAAATAGACCGCACGAGTGCTTAGTGTATGTGGTTAATGCATTAATCTGGATACAATGAATAGACAATTAATTGACAATTTATGGAGCTTGTATCCTCACGATGTATGTTTAAGGTTGTTCTTGTATATGTTTATGAACAAAGCATTCCTATTTTTTCATGTCTGAAAATGTAATGTGAGGACGAGGGTTTTATTTCTTGTTTTGGAAAAGCATACTTGTAAAGGGATGGTTTTGTTGGTTCATAAATCATACACTTGAATTACCTTAACCTGAGCTCTAAATTGTCAATTCAGACACACGTAGCGGTCCATGCGCATTTTTTGTTGTATGGCGCACTTTATATCTTGTGGATGATCTTAGGTAGGTATTTTTACCATCTAATTGATGTTTGTTTCGAAAAATCAATTATAAAAGGTTTTTCTTGATTTACAAAATTAAGATTTGATTAATGAGCAATAGCGAATTTTTTGGTCTTAAATTGTAGAAAAGAGAAAACTCATTTGTAATTGGATTTTAAAACAAACCTTATAAAATGTGCAAATAATAATATCAATCCCTTGCACATATTCTCAAATATTATTCTTCAATTGTTTTTGGATTTACAAAAACAAGTGTTTTTCAAACCACACTTTGTCGATCTTTATAAAAGTGACAAGTTTAAAAGGGACTAATTTTTGTAATATGGCACTGCAAAGTAACACACTAATAGAATGAGTAAGAGCTTATGGGCTTTAAGCTTATTCTATGGTCTAACCCATTAAACCGAATAATGGGCCTCCGGCCCAATATCATTATAACCTTAATAGCCTATAATACTTGGCTCGAGAAGGATCATAGCACACGCTTTGTGATAAGCAGCATGCACCATGATCTTGTTGGTAAGTATATGTACTACCCAATAGCCAAAGTATTATGAGATCAGCTCAAATTTGTTTTCGATGGCACATTCACTACTAGATTGAGTATCTAGTTATGAAGTTCAAGAAAGTAAAGGAAACGTTCCAAGTACATGATGACTGGACATCTAAGGTCGATGACAGGTATGATTCGAGATTTCAGAATACTCGGAACATCTTTACTGGCGAACTGCGATTTCAGGCTATTATTAGTTCTTTGCCTGATTTGCAGGTCCATAGAAAACAAATCATGATCCACAATGAAAATGTTAATTTTTTTGTTTTGACATTTTCTGACATGTTGAGCTGAATACGGAGCGCCAAAAAGGTGAGGCGAACCGTATTGCTATACTCTTGACCACTACTTCCATAAGTGGAAGTAAGCGTAAGGCTAGTGGGTCTAAACGCAATGGTAAGGGTAAACCCGCCTAGAGGCAGGGTGGGGCCAGCAAGTTTGCGCCCAAGGCTAACAAGGTGGAAGAGCGCAATAGAGGGCGTTTTCCAGTTCGGTATTAATAGGATGGATACTTTTTGGTGGTAGTGTTACTAGGACATGGTTATCTAGGGATAACTACTTAAGAGTTGTTTTATATAATTCTAGTTTCCTCTGTATTCATTTATTCTGAGACATGACATGATGGACTTGAACGTATAGGATGTAATAGGATGACTTGATTAGCTCGAGAAGCCCTTTTGGGCCCACTCGCTGAGGTTGACCTGCCTATGTGTGAGTCTTGCTTAATTGGCAAAGCATGTCGAAAGCCTTTTAGAGAGGCTATTAGAGCTACTCAAGTATTAGAGCTATTTCACTCAGATATCTGTGGACCTATGGTTGTAAAGGCACGTCATGGCGCCTCTTATTTTCTCACTTTTATAGATGATTTCGCGCGATGTGAAGGTCGCGAGTATTTATCTAATCAGTTCTAGGAACTGTGTGAGGAAAAAGGGGATACGCATACAACTTTGTGTTCCTGAAACTCCGCAACAATATGGTATTGCAAAAAGAAGGAATAGGACATTCTTAGATATGGCTAGGACTATGATGGCGCAAGTCAACCTCCCAAAGTTGTTTTGGGGGGATGTACTCTTGATTGCTGCCTACATACTATAATGCCCCCTCTAAGTCAGTTCCCTCTACCCCCTTATGAGCTATAAAAAGGCGAAAAGCTCATTTTGGAGTTTTTGCGCCCGTAGATCTCAGGAGGTTATGTTCACTATACCTCGCATAAGTGCGAGAAACTACGCTTGAGAGCTAGAAAGCATACCTTTATAAGGTATTCTAATAGCTGAACAGCCTATGTTACGTATAATGAACAAACGAGTATAGGAATGACATAAATGGTGCCATATGATATTGAGAATGACTTCCCCAGATTTGTATTACTAAGAGATAACTTGACCTCGATGAGTTGGATGATGTTGAAGACAACATACCATCTTTAAGCGAGGGTGGGGAGATTGAGATTCCACATCCAGTAATCGCTGAAAAATGGTACTAGTCTCCAGCCGAGTGGGAGTACACCGCTAGACGCTAGTGGAAGTGTACCAGATAGTGGGAGTGCACCACTGGGCATTCAAGATTCTCAGGTAGTACACTATATGGTGATGAGGAAAAAGTTCCCTATCGCTGTTTTGAAATTGAGGAAGACATTTTCATATGTGTGCAAATGTGTGCACAAGTGGATGAGGATGAGCCTGCTTCTTTTATTGAAGCATTTTTCTTCGTTTCCTGAAGCTGAGTGGATAGTTGCTATGCTAGATGAGATGAGCTCTATGGACGCGAATAAGGTCTGGGAGTTAGTTGACATTCTGCTTATGCGTAGGATTATTGGAGACAAGTGTGTTTTCAAAATCTAACGCAAGGCAGATGGTTCAATTGAGAAGTATTAGACGCGCCTTTTGGAAATAGTTTGTACCCAGAGAGGGTATAGACCATGGAAACATGTTCTCCCAATGGGTGATATCTGACTCCATTCGCCTTACCCTAGCAATTATCGCATATTTAGTTTTGGAACCTTTTTAGTTGGATGTTTGAACTATTCTTTTCTCAATCGAGAACAAGACGACGAGAAAAATATGGATCAGCCCATTGGTTTAGTGACCAAAGGGAATGAGCACAAAAGTATGCCGTCTCAAACGATCTGTTTATTATCTCAAGCTAGCAATCGACTAAGCTGTGGTACAATGTGTGTACATTAAACGGTCCAAGAAAAGTGTTCTAATTCTTTGTATGTTGATAGATGGGAGTGAGATGAGTCCCATTATCGCTGCTTGAGAGTGGTAGTCCTCTCTGTTTGAGATTAAGGATATAGGTGATGCGAACCACATGTTGGGAGTTTAGATTATGAGAGATCGTTCTATGAAGCTTCTCTCGAGGTTTCTTGAACATTTTTCACATGAAAAGCTGTAAACCCATAGACATCCCATTTTTTGGGGACTCACCTTGACCTTAGATCAATGTCTTAAGAATAATGAGAAGAGGAAACAAATGTCCAGTTTGCCTTATGCGTCCGCAATAGGGAATCTGAAGTATGCTAATGTTTGTACTCAATCAGATGTCTGCTATGCGGTTGGTTTAATTAGTCGTTGCCTTAGTAACCATGGTCCTGTCACTAGAGAGTAGTGAAGAGTATCTTGCGATATGTTCGCAGGAGTACTGTGGACCTTGCCTTATGCTCTCCACGATGGAAGCATAATATGTGGTGTGCTTGTAGCTGTTAGAGAAGCTATTTTTGGTTGAAGAGGTTTTGTAGTGGCTAGGCTCTTTATCTCATAGTGATGAGGTTGTGCTCATCGAAGGTGATAGCATGTAAGCCTGAGCATATGCAAAAGATTTCAAAACCATTCTAGCACGTGTCACATTTAAGATGTGGTTTGCGCAAAGGGAAGTTGTCTTAAGGCACATCTCCATTGGGGGATTTGATGTGCTTAGACATTTTATTATGGTATTGACAATATTATTCAAGTATTATTATCAGTTAATAATAAACTAATTGGTTTCCATACATATATGTTTGTTATATGAATGGAACGAATGCACATTTCTAATATGTCACCGGGCTTGAATCGGCCAGCTCACACGGGTGATTCACCTTGGCGCTGAGATAGCAAACTAGGACATGTGTGTCCATGGCGATTGGACGGCGAGCAAGAGGAGACATATGTGTTCATGGCGCTTAGATAGCTAGCTAGGACATGTGTGTCCATGGCACTTAGAAAGCGAGCTTGAACACTTATATCTACGCAATATAAGAACAGCGAACTAGATATAAACCCTATTATTTCTATATGTCGCCTTAGATGGATCTAAGATCAAACCTTATACTTGGTCGAACATAGAGATATCCCACGACTCTATGTAGCATGTCTATAGCCAAATGTGAGTTTTCAGAAGAGCGCCAGGAGTGGCGACTGTGCTGGAAAACTCTGGTTAGACATTTTGTGTAACGTCTAGACTAAGATTCGTATGGCGTTACTTGTTTTCCAAACACAGAGTGACATGCCCATTTTTATGGAAGAACGCCATAGCATACATTTCATACTGTATGTGCTTTTATGATCGATTGTGGAGCAGTGATTGGATTCCTCTTCATTGCTATGTGAGCCATGTAGCATATCCAAGACATTGGTTATGCTACAAACTAGTTGCCTTCACGACTTGAGACTATGTCATGAAGAGGACGCTTGATGACAGCTACTTTAGCATGCTATCCTAGGATGACGAGACAATTCCGTTCTATGGTGCATGTCTGGGTAACCGGTCAAGTTAGTCGGATTGACATGTGGGCTCAGGGAAGACCATTCAATAAAACACCATGTTTTTGTGACTCATTAGCAGGCCTGTGACAATCGTAATTTGTTACTGATATGTCATGAGTACATTACATTGAGGTGGTGCAACAATTTTTTTCACCGAGGGATTGAGAATGCTGTGTCCGGTGTGGTTGAATCATCTAACGCACACACGAGAAGCTTCTGAGTGATGTGTCTTGCTGGTTATGGTGATGATTTGGCATTACACTCTTGTCGCAGTACTTTATTTTCGTAAGGCCGCACGTTCTATTTCCCTGTATGAAGAGTTGAGAAGTTCCGTTGTGTTGAGAGATTGGTTTTTAGTACCAACCCTATGTGGGTGAGTGGGAGATGTAACAAATATTGTGGTCGGGCCGTATGGGCACCCACATGATATTGGACTGGGTCCAAAGAGGCCTAATTAGGACGCCCAATAAAGGGCTTTTGGAGTCCCAATCTTTATAGGTTTTCATGTGCCTATATATATATATGCATATATATCACATAGAAAACCTAAGAGACATAATAATCTCAGCAGCCTCTCTCTCCCTTACGTTAGTCTCTCTCTCTCTATACACTCGGTTTCTCTCTCTAGCCAATCACCAAGGAGCTTGGGATTTAGCGTGTGACTGTCATGGGGATGGCTCAAGAAACATCCTCTACGACCTAGACAATGCATAAAAAAGTACACGGAGGCAACATGGAGCTGCAGTTCGTGGGTGAAGATGTCGGGCTCGTAAGAACACCGTTCGGCGATCCATCGGGCTATTCCGCTAGGTAACGAACCTATACCCGACTCATATGCTTGCGTGCATATTATTTACATTGTCAAAAAAGGGGAAAATTGATAGAGATATTTAATAATTGGGATAATGATATGATAGAAAAATGAGAAAATGATAATAGAGATTGTTAGAAAGTTATTATTCTTGGATTCATATTTTGTATATCTAGTTACTTTGAATGATAACATGAAAATGACACTTATTATCTTAAATTGCTATATCTCTATTGCATGTTTTGACATAATCAAAAAGGGAGAAATTGTCAGCCTTGAATTTCTTTAAGGCATTATTTATATTTGTTTGGATGATGACAAATCTATTGATAATAGCATGTTTGTAATTATTCTATTCAAAACTATTATCAAGTCAATTTCATTGTGCTAATCTCTTGATTTATGCATTTAAATGTTCTAACTTTGTTTGAGATCATGAGATAGAATAAGGTGAAGTCCAAGAGTGATAGAGCTCAACAAAGATCAAGCTTGAAGACTTGAAGAATTTTTATCCTTGGTTGAAGACTAGGATTTACTTGTAAGCATATTAATCGGGGCTCAAGTAACTTTAATTAGACTTTAGGATCCTTGCTCTTACACATTAAAATACTCTCAAGGACCTAAACATACTCAGACCACTCAATTAAATTCATTTTACAAAAGTTTTCAAGTGACTAAGTCAAATTCAAGTACCCTTTGCATATGGGTCATTCTTAAAGGTAAACCTGATCAAATTGGTAAGGAACTACATGTTAAGTTTTATATGGTTGGAATCGTATTTAAATCTAGTTTCTGAATCACCAAACGGATCACAAAAACGAGTTTTGTAGAGAGAGTTATGGTCGTTTTAGTAAAGAGGTGTCAGTCTGTGAAAAACTACAAAAAACCAGTCGACTGAATTATTTCATGTCTAGTCACCAAAGGTAATGTCCAGTCAACCGGAGGTACTGTACAAGTCGACTGGATTGTAAAAAAGCCGACTGTTTTCTATTTTTGAAAGGTAGACCTAGGCCGCGGTGTGCGGATTGTCGAACCACTTGAAAACTCAGTTTGCAAGTGTCTCTTCCCTTCTCTCTTTACATTATTGTTTATGATTATGTTTTATTTTGTGCTAAGTTTTTAAAGGTTAATTTTCAGCTAAAACCTTATCCAACCCAACCCCCCCCCCCCCCCCCCCCCCCCCTCTAATGTTTCCATTTCGGGCCAACCCAATCAATCCCGTATACATATATATATATGCGTTTATTTATTTGCTATTGCAATCCTCGGTCTCATTTGTAGATTTAATTTTTGTATTTTTGTTTTCCTCCAAAACCTACTTTGAATCGAAAGCTAGAAATTTGTAAACTCTAATCGATGAGGGTTGATGGATCAACCTAGTTCAAGCCACGTATATTTTCATCTTTAAAGGCAAACCTGATCTAATTGGTAAGGAACTAGAAGTTGAGTTTTATATGGTTGGAATGGTATTTGAATCTAGTTTCGGAATCACCAAATGGATCGCAAAAACAAGTTTTGTAGAGAGAGTTATGGCCGTTTTAGTAAAGAGGTGTCAGTCTGTAAAAAACTACAAAAAAACAGTCGACTGAATTATTTCATGTCTAGTCACCGAAGGTAATGTCTAGTCGACCGGAGGTACTGTTCAAGTCGACTGGATTGTAAAAAAGTCGACTGTTTTCTATTTTTGAAAGGTAGCTACAGCTACAAAATTTTCAGTCGACTGGATCACGCTGAAACACATAACGGCTAGTTTCCTAAACTTTCTAAAAATTATTTTTACACCCCCTAAACACCCCCAATGGTCATATATGTTGAAAAGCTATATATAGAGGTGATTTAAAGAGTTGGGTAATGACGGAAAATCATTCAAACATCTTGTTTAATTATCATTCATATTTGAGCCCTAGTTTGAGTGAAAAATCAATTTGCTCTAGATTTCAATTGTAATTCTTGAGAGAGCAAATTGTTGGGAGCTTTCATTTGTATTATCCACTCACTAAGGAGTTATTGTGTGAGCTTTAATTGTATTGTCCACTCTAGAGAGGGAGAGAGTTCAATTTGTATTTCCATCATTTGTAAAGAGTGAGGGTTAGTAACCTCTGATTGTAAAGAAGATGTGTTCTTCTTTGAGAGAGTTAAAGACTCTTGTAAAGGTTTATTCTACACCCGTGAAATAGGTCGGATTAAAGGAATCCTCAAGAGGTGTTCTTGAGGGGTAGACATAGGCCGCGGTGTGCAGATTGTCGAACCACTTGAAAACTCAGTTTGCAAGTGTCTCTTCCCTTCTCTCTTTACATTATTGTTTATGATTGTGTTTAATTTTGTGTAAAGTTTTTAAAAGGTTAATTTTCTGCTAAAACCTTATCCACCCCCCCCCCCCCCCTTCTAATGTTTCCATTTCAGGCCAACACAATCAATCCCGTATATATATATATATATGCATTTATGTATTTGCTATTGCAATCCTCGGTCTCATTTGTAGATTTAATTTTTGTATTTTTGTTTTCCTCCAAAACCTACTTTGAATCGAAAGCTAGAAATTAGTAAACTCTAATCGATGAGGGTTGATGGATCAACCTGGTTCAAGCCACATATACTTTCATCTTAAAAGGAAAACCTAATCTAATTAGTAAGGAACTAGATGTTGAGTTTTATATGGTTGGAAAGGTATTTGAATCTAGTTTCTGAATCACCAAATGGATCGCAACAACAATTTTTGTAGAGAGAGTTATTGGCATTTTAGTAAAGAGGTGTCAGTCTGTGAAAAACTACAAAAAACTAGTCGACTGAATTATTTCATGTCTAGTCACTGAAGGTAATGTCTAGTCGACCGGAGATACTGTTCAAGTCGACTTGATTGTAAAAAAGTCGACTGTTTTCTATATTTGAAAGGTAGCTACTGCTACAAAATTTTCAGTCGAATGGATCGCGCTGAAACACATAATGGCTAGTTTTCTAAACTTTTCGAAAATTATTTTTACACCACCTAAACAACCCCAATGGTCATATATGTTGAAAAGCTATATATAGAGGTGATCTAAAGAGTCGGGTAATGACTGAAAATCATTCATACATCTTGTTTAATTAACATTCATATTTGAGCCCTAGTTTGAGTGAAAAATCAATTTGTTCTAGATTTCAATTGTAATTCTAGAGAGAGCAAATTGTTGTGAGCTTTCATTTGTATTATCCACTCACTAAGGAGTTATTGGGTAAGCTTTAATTGTATTATCCACTCTAGAGAGAGAGAGTTCAATTTGTATTTCCATCATTTGTAAAGAGTGAGGGTTAGTAACCTCTGATTGTAAAGAAGAGGTGTTCTTCTTTGGGAGAGTTGAAGACTCTTGTAAAGGATTATTCTACACCCGTGAAATAGGTCGGATTAAAGGAATCCTCAATAGGTGTTCTTGAGGGGTAGACCTAGGCCGCGGTGTGCGGATTGTCAAACCACTTGAAAACTCAGTTTGCAAGTGTCTCTTCCCGTCTCTCTTTACATTATTGTTTATGATTGTGTTTAATTTTGTGTTAAGTTTTTAAAAGAATAATTTGAAGCTAAAACCTTATCCACCCCCCCCCCCCCTCTAATGTTTTCATTTCGGGCCAACACAATCAATCCCGTATACATATGTATATGCATTTATGTATTTGCTATTGCAATCCTCGTTCACATTTGTAGATTTAATTTTTGTATTTTTGTTTTCCTTCAAAACCTACTTTGAATCGAAATCTAGAAATTAGTAAACTCTAATCGATGAGGGTTGATGGATCAACCTGGTTCAAGCCACATATACTTTCATCTTAAATGGCAAACCTGATCTAATTGGTAAGGAACTAGATGTTGAGTTTTATATGGTTGGAAAGGTATTTGAATCTAGTTTCTGAATCACCAAATGGATCGCAACAACAAGTTTTGTAGAGAGAGTTATGGGCGTTTTAGTAAAGAGGTGTCAGTCTGTGAAAACCTACAAAAAAACAGTCGACGTAATTATTTCATGTCTAGTCACCGAAGGTAATGTCTAGTCGACCGGAGGTACTGTTCAAGTCGACTGGATTGTAAAAAAGTCGACTGTTTTCTATTATTGAAAGGTAGCTACTGCTACAAAATTTTCAGTCGATTGGATCAGGCAGAAACACATAACGGCTAGTTTCCTAAACTTTCTGAAAATTATTTTTTCATCCCCTAAACACCCCCAATGGTCATATATGTTGAAAAGCTATATATAGAGGTGATTTAAAGAGTTGGGTAATAACAGAAAATCATTCAAACATCTTGTTTAATTATCATTCATCTTTGAGCCCTAGTTTGGGTGAAAAATCAATTTGCTCTAGATTTCAATTGTAATTCTTGAGAGAGCAAATTGTTGTGAGCTTTCATTTGTATTATCCACTCACTAACGAGTTATTGTGTGAGCTTTAATTGTATTATCCACTTTAGAGAGAGAGAGTTCAATTTACATTTCCATCATTTGTAAAGAGTGAGGGTTAGTAACCTTTGATTGTAAAGAAGAGGTGTTCTTCTCTCGGAGAATTGAAGACTCTTGTAAATGTTTGATCTACACCCGTGAAATAGGTCAGATTAAAGGAATCCTCAAGAGGTGTTCTTGAGAGGTAGACCTAGGCCGCGGTGTGCGGATTGTCGAACCACTTGAAAACTCAGTTTGCAAGTGTCTCTTTCCATCTCTCTTTACATTATTGTTTATGATTGTGTTTAATTTTGTGTAAAGTTTTTAAAAGGTTAATTTTCTGCTAAAACCTTATCCACCCCCCCCCCCCCCCCCCCCTCTAATGTTTCCATTTCGGGCCAACACAATCAATCCCGTATATATATACGCATTTATGTATATTGCAATTGCAATCCTCGGTATCATTTGTAGATTTAATTTTTGTATTTTTGTTTTCCTCCAAAACCTACTTTGAATCGAAAACTAGAAATTTGTAAACTCTAATCGATGAGGGTTGATGGATCAACCTGGTTCAAGCCACATATACTTTCATCTTAAAAGGCAAACCTGATCTAATTGGTAATGAACTAGATGTTGAGTTTTATATGGTTGGAAAGGTATTTGAATCTAGTTTCTGAATCACCAAATGGATCGCAACAACAAGTTTTGTAGAGAGAGTTATGGGCATTTTTGTAAAGAGGTGTCAGTCTGTGAAAAACTACAAAAAACCAGTCGACTGAATTATTTCATGTCTAGTCACCGAAGGTAATGTCTAGTCGACCTGAGATACTGTTCAAGTCTACTGGATTGTAAAAAAGTCGACTGTTTTCTATATTTGAAAGGTAGCTACTGCTACAAAATTTTCAGCCGACTGGATCGCGCTGAAACACACAATGGCTAGTTTTCTAAACTTTCCGAAAATTATTTTTACACCACCTAAACAACTCCATTGGTCATATATGTTGAAAAGCTATATATAGAGGTGGTCTAAAGAGTTGGGTAATGACGGAAAATCATTCAAACATCTTGTTTAATTATCATTCATATTTGAGCCCTAGTTTGAGTGAAAAATCAATTTGCTCTAGATTTCAATTGTAATTCTTGAGAGAGCAAATTGTTGTGAGGTTTCATTTGTATTATCCACTCACTAAGGAGTTATTGTGTAAGCTTTAATTGTATTATCCACTCTAGAGAGAGAGAGTTCAATTTGTATTTCCATCATTTGTAAAGAGTGAGGGTTAGTAACCTCTGATTGTAAAGAAGACGTGTTCTTCTTTGGGAGAGTTGAAGACTCTTGTAAAGGATTATTCTACACCCGTGAAATAGGTCAGATTAAAGGAATCCTCAATAGGTGTTCTTGAGGGGTAGACCTAGGCCGCGGTGTGCGGATTGTCAAACCACTTGAAAACTCAGTTTGCAAGTGTCTCTTCCCGTCTCTCTTTACATTATTGTTTATGATTGTGTTTAATTTTGTGTCAAGTTTTTAAAAGGTTAATTTTCAGCTAAAACCTTATCCACCCCCCCCCCCCCCCTTCCTCTAATGTTTCCATTTTGGGCCAACACAATCAATCCCGTATACATATGTATATGCATTTATGTATTTGCTATTGCAATCCTCGTTCACATTTGTAGATTTAATTTTTAAATTTTTGTTTTCCTCCAAAACCTACTTTGAATCGAAATCTAGAAATTAGTAAACTCTAATCGATGAGGGTTGATGGTTCAACCTGGTTCAAGCCACATATACTTTCATCTTAAATGGCAAACCTGATCTAATTGGTAAGGAACTAGATGTTGAGTTTTATATGGTTGGAAAGGTATTTGAATCTAGTTTCTGAATCACCAAATGGATCGCAACAACAAGTTTTGTAGAGAGAGTTTTGGCCGTTCTAGTAAAGAGGTGTCAGTCTGTGAAAAACTACAAAAAAATAGTCGACTGAATTATTTCATGTCTAGTCACCGAAGGTAATGTCTAGTCGATCGGAGGTACTGTTCAAGTCGACTGGATTGTAATAAATTCAACTGTTTTCTATTTTTGAAAGGTAGCTACTGCTACAAAATTTTCAGTCGATTGGATCACGCTGAAACACATAACGGCTAGTTTCCTAAACTTTCTGAAAATTATTTTTTCATCCCCTAAACACCCCCAATGGTCATATATATTGAAAAGCTATATATAGAGGTGATTTAAAGAGTTGGGTAATGACAGAGAATCATTCAAACATCTTGTTTAATTATCATTCATATTTGAGCCCTAGTTTGAGTGAAAAATCAATTTGCTCTAGATTTCAATTGTAATTCTTGAGAGAGCAAATTGTTGTGAGCTTTCATTTGTATTATCCACTCACTAAGGAGTTATTGTGTGAGTTTTAATTGTATTATCCACTCTAGAGAGAGAGAGTTCAATTTATATATCAATCATTTGTAAAGAGTGAGGGTTCGTAACCTTTGATTGTAAAGAAGAGGTGTTCTTCTCTGGGAGAATTGAAGACACTTGTAAAGGTTTGATCTACACCCGTGAAATAGGTCAGATTAAAGTAATCCTCAAGAGGTGTTCTTGAGAGGTAGACCTAGGCTGCGGTGTGCGGATTGTCGAACCACTTGAAAACTCAGTTTGCAAGTGTCTCTTTCCATCTCTCTTTACATTATTGTTTATGATTGTGTTTAATTTTGTGTAAAGTTTTTAAAAGGTTAATTTTCTGCTAAAACCTTATCAACCCCCCCCCCCCCCCCCGCCCCCCCCCCCCACTCTAATGTTTCCATTTCGGGCCAACACAATCAATCCCGTATATATATACGCATTTATGTATATTGCAATTGCAATCCTCGGTCTCATTTGTAAATTTAATTTTTGTATTTTTGTTTTCCTTTAAAACCTACTTTGAATCGAAAGCTAGAAATTAGTAAACTCTAATCGATGAGGGTTGATGGATCAACCTGGTTCAAGCCACATATACTTTCATCTTAAAAGGCAAACCTGAGCTAATTGGTAATGAACTATATGTTGAGTTTTATATGGTTGGAAAGGTATTTGAATCTAGTTTCTGAATCACCAAATGGATCGCAACAACAAGTTTTGTAGAGAGAGTTATGGGCATTTTAGTAAAGAGGTGTCAGTCTGTGAAAAATTACAAAAAACCAGTCGACTGAATTATTTCATGTCTATTCACCGAAGGTAATGTCTAGTCGACCTGAGATACTGTTCAAGTCGACTAGATTGTAAAAAAGTTGACTGTTTTCTATATTTCAAAGGTAGCTACTGCTACAAAATTTTCAATCGACTGGATCGCGCTGAAACACATAATGGCTAGTTTTCTAAACTTTCCGAAAATTATTTTTACACCACCTAAACAACCCCAATGGTCATATATGTTGAAAAGCTATATATAGAGGTGATCTAAAGAGTTGGGTAATGACGGAAAATCAATCAAATATCTTGTTTAATTATCATTCATATTTGAGCCCTAGTTTGAGTGAAAAATCAATTTGCTCTAGATTTCAATTGTAATTCTTGAGAGAGCAAATTGTTGTGAGGTTTCATTTGAATTATCCACTCACTAAGGAGTTATTGTGTAAGCTTTAATTGTATTATCCACTCTAGAGAGAGAGAGTTCAATTTGTATTTCCATCATTTGTAAAGAGTGAGGGTTAGTAACCTCTGATTGTAAAGAAGAGGTGTTCTTCTTTGGAAGAGTTGAAGACTCTTGTAAAGGATTATTCTACACCCGTGAAATAGGTCGGATTAAAGGAATCCTCAATAGGTGTTCTTGAGGGGTAGACCTAGGCCGCGGTGTGCGGATTGTCAAACCAATTGAAAACTCAGTTTGCAAGTGTCTCTTCCCGTCTCTCTTTACATTATTGTTTATGATTGCGTTTAATTTTGTGTTAAGTTTTTATAAGGTTAATTTTCAGCTAAAACCTTATCCACTCCCCCCCCCCCCTCTAATGTTTCCATTTCGGGCCAACACAATCAATCCCGTATACATATATATATATATATATATGCATTTATGTATTTGCTATTGCAATCCTCGTTCACATTTGTAGATTTAATCTTTGTATTTTTGTTTTCCTCCAAAACCTACTTTGAATCGAAATCTAGAAATTAGTAAACTCTAATCGATGAGGGTTGATGGATGAACCTGGTTCAAGCCACATATACTTTCATCTTAAATGGAAAACCTGATCTAATTGGTAAGGAACTAGATGTTGAGTTTTATATGGTTGGAAAGGTATTTGAATCTAGTTTCTGAATCACCAAATGAATCGCAACAACAAGTTTTGTAGAGAGAGTTATGGGCGTTCTAGTAAAGAGGTGTCAGTCTATGAAAAACTACAAAAAAATAGTCGACTGAATTATTTCATGTCTAGTCACCGAAGGTAATGTCTAGTAGACCGGAGGTACTGTTCAAGTCGACTGGATTGTAAAAAAGTCGACTGTTTTCTATTTTTTAAAGGTAGCTACTGCTACAAAATTTTCAGTCGATTGGATCACGCTGAAACACGTAACGGCTAGTTTCCTAAACTTTCTGAAAATTATTTTTTCATCCCCTAAACACCCCCAATGGTCATATATGTTGAAAAGCTATATATAGAGGTGATTTAAAGAGTTGGGTAATGACAGAAAATCATTCAAACATCTTGTTTAATTATCATTCAGATTTGAGCCCTAGTTTTAGTGAAAAATCAATTTGCTCTAGATTTCAATTGTAATTCTTGAGAGAACAAATTGTTTCGAGCTTTCATTTGTATTATCCACTCACTAAGGAGTTATTATATGAGCTTTAATTGTATTATCCACTCTAGAGAGAGAGAGTTCAATTTATATATCAATCATTTGTAAAGAGTGAGGGTTAGTAACCTTTGATTGTAAAGAAGAGGTGTTCTTCTCTGGGAGAATTGAAGACTCTTGTAAAGGTTTGATCTACACCCGTGAAATAGATCAGATTAAAGGAATCCTCAAGAGGTGTTCTTGAGAGGTAGACCTAGGCTGCGGTGTGCGGATTGTCGAACCACTTGAAAACTCAGTTTGCAAGTGTCTCTTTCCATCTCTCTTTACATTATTGTTTATGATTGTGTTTAATTTTGTGTAAAGTTTTTAAAAGGTTAATTTTCTGCTAAAACCTTATCAACCCCCCCCCCCCCCCCCCCTCTAATGTTTCCATTTCGGGCCAACACAATCAATCCCGTATATATATACGCATTTATGTATATTGCAATTGCAATCCTCGGTCTCATTTGTAGATTTAATTTTTGAATTTTTGTTTTCCTTTAAAACCTACTTTGAATCGAAAGCTAGAAATTAGTAAACTCTAATCGATGAGGGTTGATGGATCAACCTGGTTCAAGCCACATATACTTTCATCTTAAAAGGCAAACCTGATCTAATTGGTAAAGAACTAGATGTTGAGTTTTATATGGTTGGAAAGGTATTTGAATCTAGTTTCTGAATCACCAAATGGATCGCAACAACAAGTTTTGTAGAGAGAGTTATGGGCATTTTAGTAAAGAGGTGTCAGTCTGTGAAAAACTACAAAAAACCAGTCGACTGAATTATTTCATGTCTATTCACCGAAGGTAATGTCTAGTCGACCTGAGATACTGTTCAAGTCGACTGGATTGTAAAAAAGTTGACTGTTTTCTATATTTGAAAGGTAGCTACTGCTACAAAATTTTCAATCGACTGGATCGCGCAGAAACACATAATGGCTAGTTTTCTAAACTTTCCGAAAATTATTTTTACACCACCTAAACAACCCCAATGGTCATATATGTTGAAAAGCTATATATAGAGGTGATCTAAAGAGTTGGGTAATGACGGAAAATCAATCAAACATCTTGTTTAATTATCATTCATATTTGAGCCCTAGTTTGAGTGAAAAATCAATTTGCTCTAGATTTCAATTGTAATTCTTGAGAGAGCAAATTGTTGTGAGGTTTCATTTGAATTATCCACTCACTAAGGAGTTATTGTGTAAGCTTTAATTGTATTATCCACTCTAGAGAGAGAGAGTTCAATTTGTATTTCCATCATTTGTAAAGAGTGAGGGTTAGTAACCTCTGATTGTAAAGAAGAGGTGTTCTTCTTTGGGAGAGTTGAAGACTCTTGTAAAGGATTATTCTACACCCGTGAAATAGGTCGGATTAAAGGAATCCTCAATAGGTGTTCTTGAGGGGTAGACCTAGGCCGCGGTGTGCGGATTGTCAAACCACTTGAAAACTCAGTTTGCAAGTGTCTCTTCCCGTCTCTCTTTACCTTATTGTTTATGATTGCGTTTAATTTTGTGTTAAGTTTTTATAAGGTTAATTTTCAGCTAAAACCTTATCCACCCCCCCCCCCCCCTCTAATGTTTCCATTTCGGGCCAACACAATCAATCCCGTATACATATATATATATGCATTTATGTATTTGCTATTGCAATCCTCGTTCACATTTGTAGATTTAATCTTTGTATTTTTGTTTTCCTCCAAAACCTACTTTGAATCGAAATCTAGAAATTAGTAAACTCTAATCGATGAGGGTTGATGGATGAACCTGGTTCAAGCCACATATACTTTCATCTTAAATGGAAAACCTGATCTAATTGGTAAGGAACTAGATGTTGAGTTTTATATGGTTGGAAAGGTATTTGAATCTAGTTTCTGAATCACCAAATGAATCGCAACAACAAGTTTTGTAGAGAGAGTTATGGGCGTTCTAGTAAAGAGGTGTCAGTCTATGAAAAACTACAAAAAAATAGTCGACTGAATTATTTCATGTCTAGTCACCGAAGGTAATGTCTAGTAGACCGGAGGTACTGTTCAAGTCGACTGGATTGTAAAAAAGTCGACTGTTTTCTATTTTTTAAAGGTAGCTACTGCTACAAAATTTTCAGTCGATTGGATCACGCTGAAACACGTAACGGCTAGTTTCCTAAACTTTCTGAAAATTATTTTTTCATCCCCTAAACACCCCGAATGGTCATATATGTTGAAAAGCTATATATAGAGGTGATTTAAAGAGTTGGGTAATGACAGAAAATCATTCAAACATCTTGTTTAATTATCATTCAGATTTGAGCCCTAGTTTTAGTGAAAAATCAATTTGCTCTAGATTTCAATTGTAATTCTTGAAAGAGCAAATTGTTTCGAGCTTTCATTTGTATTATCCACTCACTAAGGAGTTATTGTGTGAGCTTTAATTGTATTATCCACTCTAGAGAGAGAGAGTTCAATTTATATATCCATCATTTGTAAAGAGTGAGGGTTAGTAACCTTTGATTGTAAAGAAGAGGTGTTCTTCTCTGGGAGAATTGAAAACTCTTGTAAAGGTTTGATCTACACCCGTGAAATAGGTCAGATTAAAGGAATCCTCAAGAGGTGTTCTTGAGAGGTAGACCTAGGCCGCGGTGTGCAGATTGTCGAACCACTTGAAAACTCAGTTTGCAAGTGTCTCTTTCCATCTCTCTTTATATTATATTTTATGATTGTGTTTAATTTTGTGTAAAGTTTTTAAAAGGTTAATTTTCTGCTAAAAGCTTATCAACCCCCCCCCCCCCCCCTTCTAATGTTTCCATTTCGGGCCAACACAATCAATCCCGTATATATATACGCATTTATGTATATTGCAATTGCAATCCTCGGTCTCATTTGTAGATTTAATTTTTGTATTTTTGTTTTCCTCCAAAACCTACTTTGAATCGAAAGCTAGAAATTAGTAAACTCTAATCGATGAGGGTTGATGGATCAACCTGGTTCAAGCCACGTATACTTTCATCTTAAAAGGCAAACCTGATCTAATTGGTAATGAACTAGATGTTGAGTTTTATATGGTTGGAAAGGTATTTGAATCTAGTTTCTGAATCACCAAATGGATCGCAACAACAAGTTTTGTAGAGAGAGTTATGGGAATTTTAGTAAAGAGGTGTTAGTCTGTGAAAAACTACAAAAAACCAGTCGACTGAATTATTTCATGTCTAGTCACCGAAGGTAATGTCTAGTCGACCTGAGATACTGTTCAAGTCGACTGGATTGTAAAAAAGTTGACTGTTTTCTATATTTGAAAGGTAGCTACTGCTACAAAATTTTCAATCGACTGGATCGCGCTGAAACACATAATGGCTAGTTTTCTAAACTTTCCGAAAATTATTTTTACACCACCTAAACAACCCCAATGGTCATATATGTTGAAAAGCTATATATAGAGGTGATCTAAAGAGTTGGGTAATGACGGAAAATCAATCAAACATCTTGTTTAATTATCATTCATATTTGAGCCCTAGTTTGAGTGAAAAATCAATTTGCTCTTGATTTCAATTGTAATTCTTGAGAGAGCAAATTGTTGTGAGGTTTCATTTGAATTATCCACTCACTAAGGAGTTATTGTGTAAGCTTTAATTGTATTATCCACTCTAAAGAGAGAGAGTTCAATTTGTATTTCCATCATTTGTAAAGAGTGAGGGTTAGTAACCTCTGATTGTAAAGAAGAGGTGTTCTTCTTTGGGAGAGTTGAAGACTCTTGTAAAGGATTATTCTACACCAGTGAAATAGGTCGGATTAAAGGAATCCTCAATAGGTGTTCTTGAGGGGTAGACCTAGGCCGCGGTGTGCGGATTGTCAAACCACTTGAAAACTCAGTTTGCAAGTGTCTCTTCCCGTCTCTCTTTACATTATTGTTTATGATTGCGTTTAATTTTGTGTTAAGTTTTTATAAGGTTAATTTTCAGCTAAAACCTTATCCACCCCCCCCCCCCCCCTCTAATGTTTCCATTTCGGGCCAACACAATCAATCCCGTATACATATATATATATGCATTTATGTATTTGCTATTGCAATCCTCGTTCACATTTGTAGATTTAATCTTTGTATTTTTGTTTTCCTCCAAAACCTACTTTGAATAGAAATCTAGAAATTAGTAAACTCTAATCGATGAGGGTTGATGGATGAACCTGGTTCAAGCCACATATACTTTCATCTTAAATGGAAAACCTGATCTAATTGGTAAGGAACTAGATGTTGAGTTTTATATGGTTAGAAAGGTATTTGAATCTAGTTTCTGAATCACCAAATGGATCGCAACAACAAGTTTTGTAGAGAGAGTTATGGGCGTTCTAGTAAAGTGGTGTCAGTCTATGAAAAACTACAAAAAAATAGTCGACTGAATTATTTCATGTCTAGTCACCGAAGGTAATGTCTAGTAGACCGGAGGTACTGTTCAAGTCGACTGGATTGTAAAAAAGTCGACTGTTTTCTATTTTTTAAAGGTAGCTACTGCTACAAAATTTTCAGTCGATTGGATCACGCTGAAACACGTAACGGCTAGTTTCCTAAACTTTCTGAAAATTATTTTTTCATCCCCTAAACACCCCCAATGGTCATATATGTTGAAAAGCTATATATAGAGGTGATTTAAAGAGTTGGTTAATGACAGAAAATCATTCAAACATCTTGTTTAATTATCATTCATATTTGAGCCCTAGTTTTAGTGAAAAATCAATTTGCTCTAGATTTCAATTGTAATTCTTGAAAGAGCAAATTGTTTCGAGCTTTCATTTGTATTATCCACTCACTAAGGAGTTATTGTGTGAGCTTTAATTGTATTATCCACTCTAGAGAGAGAGAGTTCAATTTATATATCCATCATTTGTAAAGAGTGAGGGTTAGTAACCTTTGATTGTAAAGAAGAGGTGTTCTTCTCTGGGAGAATTGAAGACTCTTGTAAAGGTTTGATCTACACCCGTGAAATAGGTCAGATTAAAGGAATCCTCAAGAGGTGTTCTTGAGAGGTAGACCTAGGCCGCGGTGTGCAGATTATCGAACCACTTGAAAACTCAGTTTGCAAATGTCTCTTTCCATCTCTCTTTATATTAAATTTTATGATTGTGTTTAATTTTGTGTAAAGTTTTTAAAAGGTTAATTTTCTGCTAAAACCTTATCAACCCCCCCCCCCCCCCCCCCCCCCCCCCCCCCCCTTCTAATGTTTCCATTTCGGGCCAACACAATCAATCCCGTATATATATACGCATTTATGTATATTGCAATTGCAATCCTCGGTCTCATTTGTAGATTTAATTTTTGTATTTTTGTTTTCCTCCAAAACCTACTTTGAATCGAAAGCTAGAAATTAGTAAACTCTAATCGATGAGGGTTGATGGATCAACCTGGTTCAAGCCACGTATACTTTCATCTTAAAAGGCAAACCTGATCTAATTGGTAATGAACTAGATGTTGAGTTGTGTATGGTTGGAAAGGTATTTGAATCTAGTTTCTGAATCACCAAATGGATCGCAACAACAAGTTTTGTAGAGAGAGTTATGGGAATTTTAGTAAAGAGGTGTTAGTCTGTGAAAAACTACAAAAAACCAGTCGACTGAATTATTTCATGTCTAGTCACCGAAGGTAATGTCTAGTCGACCTGAGATACTGTTCAAGTCGACTGGACTGTAAAAAAGTTGACTGTTTTCTATATTTGAAAGGTAGCTACTGCTACAAAATTTTCAATCGACTGGATCGCGCTGAAACACATAATGGCTAGTTTTCTAAACTTTCCGAAAATTATTTTTACACCACCTAAACAACCCCAATGGTCATATATGTTGAAAAGCTATATATTGAGGTGATCTAAAGAGTTGGGTAATGACGGAAAATCAATCAAACATCTTGTTTAATTATCATTCATATTTGAGCCCTAGTTTGAGTGAAAAATCAATTTGCTCTAGATTTCAATTGTAATTCTTGAGAGAGCAAATTGTTGTGAGGTTTCATTTGAATTATCCACTCACTAAGGAGTTATTGTGTAAGCTTTAATTGTATTATCCACTCTAGAGAGAGAGAGTTCAATTTGTATTTCCATCATTTGTAAAGAGTGAGGGTTAGTAACCTCTGATTGTAAAGAAGAGGTGTTCTTCTTTGGGAGAGTTGAAGACTCTTGTAAAGGATTATTCTACACCCGTGAAATAGGTCGGATTAAAGGAATCCTCAATAGGTGTTCTTGAGGGGTAGACCTAGGCCGCGGTGTGCGGATTGTCAAACCACTTGAAAACTCAGTTTGCAAGTGTCTCTTCCCGTCTCTCTTTACATTATTGTTTATGATTGCGTTTAATTTTGTGTTAAGTTTTTATAAGGTTAATTTTCAGCTAAAACCTTATCCACACCCCCCCCCCCTCTAATGTTTCCATTTCGGGCCAACACAATCAATCCCGTATACATATATATATATATGCATTTATGTATTTGCTATTGCAATCCTCGTTCACATTTGTAGATTTAATCTTTGTATTTTTGTTTTCCTCCAAAACCTACTTTGAATCGAAATCTAGAAATTAGTAAACTCTAATCGATGAGGGTTGATGGATGAACCTGGTTCAAGCCACATATACTTTCATCTTAAATGGAAAACCTGATCTAATTGGTAAGGAACTAGATGTTGAGTTTTATATGGTTGGAAAGGTATTTGAATCTAGTTTCTGAATCACCAAATGGATCGCAACAACAAGTTTTGTAGAGAGAGTTATGGGCGTTCTAGTAAAGAGGTGTCAGTCTATGAAAAACTACAAAAAAATAGTCGACTGAATTATTTCATGTCTAGTCACCGAAGGTAATGTCTAGTAGACCGGAGGTACTGTTCAAGTCGACTGGATTGTAAAAAAGTCGACTGTTTTCTATTTTTTAAAGGTAGCTACTGCTACAAAATTTTCAGTCGATTGGATCACGCTGAAACACGTAACGGCTAGTTTCCTAAACTTTCTGAAAATTATTTTTTCATCCCCTAAACACCCCCAATGGTCATATATGTTGAAAAGCTATATATAGAGGTGATTTAAAGAGTTGGGTAATGACAGAAAATCATTCAAACATCTTGTTTAATTATCATTCATATTTGAGCCCTAGTTTTAGTGAAAAATCAATTTGCTCTAGATTTCAATTGTAATTCTTGAAAGAGCAAATTGTTTCGAGCTTTCATTTGTATTATCCACTCACTAAGGAGTTATTGTGTGAGCTTTAATTGTATTATCCACTCTAGAGAGAGAGAGAGTTCAATTTATATATCCATCATTTGTAAAGAGTGAGGGTTAGTAACCTTTGATTGTAAAGAAGAGGTGTTCTTCTCTGGGAGAATTGAAGACTCTTGTAAAGGTTTGATCTACACCCGTGAAATAGGTCAGATTAAAGGAATCCTCAAGAGGTGTTCTTGAGAGGTAGACCTAGGCCGCGGTGTGCAGATTGTCGAACCACTTGAAAACTCAGTTTGCAAATGTCTCTTTCCATCTCTCTTTATATTAAATTTTATGATTGTGTTTAATTTTGTGTAAAGTTTTTAAAAGGTTAATTTTCTGCTAAAACCTTATCAACCCCCCCCCCCCCCCCTTCTAATGTTTCCATTTCGGGCCAACACAATCAATCCCGTATATATATACGCATTTATGTATATTGCAATTGCAATCCTCGGTCTCATTTGTAGATTTAATTTTTGTATTTTTGTTTTCCTCCAAAACCTACTTTGAATCGAAAGCTAGAAATTAGTAAACTCTAATCGATGAGGGTTGATGGATCAACCTGGTTCAAGCCACGTATACTTTCATCTTAAAAGGCAAACCTGATCTAATTGGTAATGAACTAGATGTTGAGTTTTATATGGTTGGAAAGGTATTTGAATCTAGTTTCTGAATCACCAAATGGATCGCAACAACAAGTTTTGTAGAGAGAGTTATGGGAATTTTAGTAAAGAGGTGTCAGTCTGTGAAAAACTACAAAAAACCAGTCGACTGAATTATTTAATGTCTAGTCACCGAAGGTAATGTCTAGTCGACCTGAGATACTGTTCAAGTCGACTGGATTGTAAAAAAGTCGACTGTTTTCTATATTGTAAAGGTAGCTACTGCTACAAAATTTTCAGTCGACTGGATCGCGCTGAAACACATAATGGCTAGTTTTCTAAACTTTCCGAAAATTATTTTTACACCACCTAAACAACCCCAATGGTCATATATGTTGAAAAGCTATATATAGAGGTGATCTAAAGAGTTGGGTAATGACGGAAAATCATTCAAACATCTTGTTTAATTATCATTCATATTTGAGCCCTAGTGTGAGTGAAAAATCAATTTGCTTTAGATTTCAATATTAATTCTTGAGAGAGCAAATTGTTGTGAGGTTTCATTTGAATTATCCACTCACTAAGGAGTTATTGTGTAAGCTTTAATTGTATTATCCACTCTAGAGAGAGAGAGTTCAATTTGCATTTCCATCATTTGTAAAGAGTGAGGGTTAGTAACCTCTGATTGTAAAGAAGAGGTGTTCTTCTTTGGGAGAGTTGAAGACTCTTGTAAAGGATTATTCTACACCCGTGAAATAGGTCGGATTAAAGGAATCCTCAATAGGTGTTCTTGAGGGGTAGACCTAGGCCGCGGTGTGCGGATTGTCAAACCACTTGAAAACTCAGTTTGCAAGTGTCTCTTCCCGTCTCTCTTTACATTATTGTTTATGATTGTGTTTAATTTTGTGTTAAGTTTTTAAAAGGTTAATTTTCAGCTAAAACCTTATCCACCCCCCCCCCCCCCCCCCTTTAATGTTTCCATTTCGGGCCAACACAATCAATCCCGTATACATATATATATGCATTTATGTATTTGCTATTGCAATCCTCGTTCACATTTGTAGATTTAATTTTTGTATTTTTGTTTTCCTCCAAAACCTACTTTGAATCGAAAGCCAGAAATTAGTAAACTCTAATCGATGAGGGTTGATGGATCAACCTGGTTCAAGCCACGTATACTTTCATCTTAAAAGGCAAACCTGATCTAATTGGTAATGAACTAGATGTTGAGTTTTATATGGTTGGAAAGGTATTTGAATCTAGTTTCTGAATCACCAAATGGATCGCAACAACAAGTTTTGTAGAGAGAGTTATGGGAATTTTAGTAAAGAGGTGTCAGTCTGTGAAAAACTACAAAAAACCAGTCGACTGAATTATTTAATGTCTAGTCACCGAAGGTAATGTCTAGTCGACCTGAGATACTGTTCAAGTCGACTGGATTGTAAAAAAGTCGACTGTTTTCTATATTGTAAAGGTAGCTACTGCTACAAAATTTTCAGTCGACTGGATCGCGCTGAAACACATAATGGCTAGTTTTCTAAACTTTCCGAAAATTATTTTTACACCACCTAAACAACCCCAATGGTCATATATGTTGAAAAGCTATATATAGAGGTGATCTAAAGAGTTGGGTAATGACGGAAAATCATTCAAACATCTTGTTTAATTATCATTCATATTTGAGCCCTAGTGTGAGTGAAAAATCAATTTGCTCTAGATTTTAATTGTAATTCTTGAGAGAGAAAATTGTTGTGAGGTTTCATTTGAATTATCCACTCACTAAGGAGTTATTGTGTAAGCTTTAATTGTATTATCCACTCTAGAGAGAGAGAGTTCAATTTGCATTTCCATCATTTGTAAAGAGTGAGGGTTAGTAACCTCTGATTGTAAAGAAGAGGTGTTCTTCTTTGGGAGAGTTGAAGACTCTTGTAAAGGATTATTCTACACCCGTGAAATAGGTCGGATTAAAGGAATCCTCAATAGGTGTTCTTGGGGGGTAGACCTAGGCCGCGGTGTGCGGATTGTCAAACCACTTGAAAACTCAGTTTGCAAGTGTCTCTTCCCGTCTCTCTTTACATTATTGTTTATGATTGTGTTTAATTTTGTGTTAAGTTTTTAAAAGGTTAATTTTCAGCTAAAACCTTATCCACCCCCCCCCCCCCCCCCCTTTAATGTTTCCATTTCGGGCCAACACAATCAATCCCGTATACATATATATATGCATTTATGTATTTGCTATTGCAATCCTCGTTCACATTTGTAGATTTAATTTTTGTATTTTTGTTTTCCTCCAAAACCTACTTTGAATCGAAAGCTAGAAATTAGTAAACTCTAATCGATGAGGGTTGATGGATCAACCTGGTTCAAGCCACGTATACTTTCATCTTAAAAGGCAAACCTGATCTAATTGGTAATGAACTAGATGTTGAGTTTTATATGGTTGGAAAGGTATTTGAATCTAGTTTCTGAATCACCAAATGGATCGCAACAACAAGTTTTGTAGAGAGAGTTATGGGAATTTTAGTAAAGAGGTGTCAGTCTGTGAAAAACTACAAAAAACCAGTCGACTGAATTATTTAATGTCTAGTCACCGAAGGTAATGTCTAGTCGACCTGAGATACTGTTCAAGTCGACTGGATTGTAAAAAAGTCGACTGTTTTCTATATTGTAAAGGTAGCTACTGCTACAAAATTTTCAGTCGACTGGATCGCGCTGAAACACATAATGGCTAGTTTTCTAAACTTTCCGAAAATTATTTTTACACCACCTAAACAACCCCAATGGTCATATATGTTGAAAAGCTATATATAGAGGTGATCTAAAGAGTTGGGTAATGACGGAAAATCATTCAAACATCTTGTTTAATTATCATTCATATTTGAGCCCTAGTGTGAGTGAAAAATCAATTTGCTTTAGATTTCAATATTAATTCTTGAGAGAGCAAATTGTTGTGAGGTTTCATTTGAATTATCCACTCACTAAGGAGTTATTGTGTAAGCTTTAATTGTATTATCCACTCTAGAGAGAGAGAGTTCAATTTGCATTTCCATCATTTGTAAAGAGTGAGGGTTAGTAACCTCTGATTGTAAAGAAGAGGTGTTCTTCTTTGGGAGAGTTGAAGACTCTTGTAAAGGATTATTCTACACCCGTGAAATAGGTCGGATTAAAGGAATCCTCAATAGGTGTTCTTGAGGGGTAGACCTAGGCCGCGGTGTGCGGATTGTCAAACCACTTGAAAACTCAGTTTGCAAGTGTCTCTTCCCGTCTCTCTTTACATTATTGTTTATGATTGTGTTTAATTTTGTGTTAAGTTTTTAAAAGGTTAATTTTCAGCTAAAACCTTATCCACCCCCCCCCCCCCCTTTAATGTTTCCATTTCGGGCCAACACAATCAATCCCGTATACATATATATATGCATTTATGTATTTGCTATTGCAATCCTCGTTCACATTTGTAGATTTAATTTTTGTATTTTTGTTTTCCTCCAAAACCTACTTTGAATCGAAAGCCAGAAATTAGTAAACTCTAATCGATGAGGGTTGATGGATCAACCTGGTTCAAGCCACGTATACTTTCATCTTAAAAGGCAAACCTGATCTAATTGGTAATGAACTAGATGTTGAGTTTTATATGGTTGGAAAGGTATTTGAATCTAGTTTCTGAATCACCAAATGGATCGCAACAACAAGTTTTGTAGAGAGAGTTATGGGAATTTTAGTAAAGAGGTGTCAGTCTGTGAAAAACTACAAAAAACCAGTCGACTGAATTATTTAATGTCTAGTCACCGAAGGTAATGTCTAGTCGACCTGAGATACTGTTCAAGTCGACTGGATTGTAAAAAAGTCGACTGTTTTCTATATTGTAAAGGTAGCTACTGCTACAAAATTTTCAGTCGACTGGATCGCGCTGAAACACATAATGGCTAGTTTTCTAAACTTTCCGAAAATTATTTTTACACCACCTAAACAACCCCAATGGTCATATATGTTGAAAAGCTATATATAGAGGTGATCTAAAGAGTTGGGTAATGACGGAAAATCATTCAAACATCTTGTTTAATTATCATTCATATTTGAGCCCTAGTGTGAGTGAAAAATCAATTTGCTCTAGATTTTAATTGTAATTCTTGAGAGAGAAAATTGTTGTGAGGTTTCATTTGAATTATCCACTCACTAAGGAGTTATTGTGTAAGCTTTAATTGTATTATCCACTCTAGAGAGAGAGAGTTCAATTTGCATTTCCATCATTTGTAAAGAGTGAGGGTTAGTAACCTCTGATTGTAAAGAAGAGGTGTTCTTCTTTGGGAGAGTTGAAGACTCTTGTAAAGGATTATTCTACACCCGTGAAATAGGTCGGATTAAAGGAATCCTCAATAGGTGTTCTTGGGGGGTAGACCTAGGCCGCGGTGTGCGGATTGTCAAACCACTTGAAAACTCAGTTTGCAAGTGTCTCTTCCCGTCTCTCTTTACATTATTGTTTATGATTGTGTTTAATTTTGTGTTAAGTTTTTAAAAGGTTAATTTTCAGCTAAAACCTTATCCACCCCCCCCCCCCCCTTTAATGTTTCCATTTCGGGCCAACACAATCAATCCCGTATACATATATATATGCATTTATGTATTTGCTATTGCAATCCTCGTTCACATTTGTAGATTTAATTTTTGTATTTTTGTTTTCCTCCAAAACCTACTTTGAATCGAAAGCTAGAAATTAGTAAACTCTAATCGATGAGGGTTGATGGATCAACCTGGTTCAAGCCACGTATACTTTCATCTTAAAAGGCAAACCTGATCTAATTGGTAATGAACTAGATGTTGAGTTTTATATGGTTGGAAAGGTATTTGAATCTAGTTTCTGAATCACCAAATGGATCGCAACAACAAGTTTTGTAGAGAGAGTTATGGGAATTTTAGTAAAGAGGTGTCAGTCTGTGAAAAACTACAAAAAACCAGTCGACTGAATTATTTCATGTCTAGTCACCGAAGGTAATGTCTAGTCGACCTGAGATACTGTTCAAGTCGACTGGATTGTAAAAAAGTCGACTGTTTTCTATATTTGAAAGGTAGCTACTGCTACAAAATTTTCAGTCGACTGGATCGCGCTGAAACACATAATGGCTAGTTTTCTAAACTTTCCGAAAATTATTTTTACACCACCTAAACAACCCCAATGGTCATATATGTTGAAAAGCTATATATAGAGGTGATCTAAAGGGTTGGGTAATGACGGAAAATCATTCAAACATCTTGTTTAATTATCATTCATATTTGAGCCCTAGTGTGAGTGAAAAATCAATTTACTGTAGATTTCAATTGTAATTCTTGAGAGAGCAAATTGTTGTGAGGTTTCATTTGAATTATCCACTCACTAAGGAGTTATTGTGTAAGCTTTAATTGTATTATCCACTCTAGAGAGAGAGAGTTCAATTTGTATTTCCATCATTTGTAAAGAGTGAGGGTTAGTAACCTCTGATTGTAAAGAAGAGGTGTTCTTCTTTGGGAGAGTTGAAGACTCTTGTAAAGGATTATTCTACACCCGTGAAATAGGTCGGATTAAAGGAATCCTCAATAGGTGTTCTTGAGGGGTAGACCTAGGCCGCGGTGTGCGGATTGTCAAACCACTTGAAAACTCAGTTTGCAAGTGTCTCTTCCCGTCTCTCTTTACATTATTGTTTATGATTGTGTTTAATTTTGTGTTAAGTTTTTAAAAGGTTAATTTTCAGCTAAAACCTTATCCACCCCCCCCCCCCCCCCTTTAATGTTTCCATTTCCGGCCAACACAATCAATCCCGTATACATATATATATGCATTTATGTATTTGCTATTGCAATCCTCGTTCACATTTGTAGATTTAATTTTTGTATTTTTGTTTTCCTCCAAAACCTACTTTGAATCGAAAGCTAGAAATTAGTAAACTCTAATCGATGAGGGTTGATGGATCAACCTGGTTCAAGCCACGTATACTTTCATCTTAAAAGGCAAACCTGATCTAATTGGTAATGAACTAGATGTTGAGTTTTATATGGTTGGAAAGGTATTTGAATCTAGTTTCTGAATCACCAAATGGATCGCAACAACAAGTTTTGTAGAGAGAGTTATGGGAATTTTAGTAAAGAGGTGTCAGTCTGTGAAAAACTACAAAAAACCAGTCGACTGAATTATTTCATGTCTAGTCACCGAAGGTAATGTCTAGACGACCTGAGATACTGTTCAAGTCGACTGGATTGTAAAAGAGTCGATTATTTTCTATATTTGAAAGGTAGCTACTGCTACAAAATTTTCAGTCGACTGGATCGCGCTGAAACACATAATGGCTAGTTTTCTAAACTTTCCGAAAATTATTTTTACACCACCTAAACAACCCCAATGGTCATATATGTTGAAAAGCTATATATAGAGGTGATCTAAAGAGTTGGGTAATGATGGAAAATCATTCCAATAACTTGTTTAATTATCATTCATATTTGAGCCCTAGTGTGAGTGAAAAATCAATTTGCTCTAGATTTCAATTGTAATTCTTGAGAGAACAAATTGTTGTGAGGTTTCATTTGAATTATCCACTCACTAAGGAGTTATTGTGTAAGCTTTAATTGTATTATCCACTCTAGAGAGAGAGAGTTCAATTTGTATTTCCATCATTTGTAAAGAGTGAGGGTTAGTAACCTCTGATTGTAAAGAAGAGGTGTTCTTCTTTGGGAGAGTTGAAGACTCTTGTAAAGGATTATTCTACACCCGTGAAATAGGTCGGATTAAAGGAATCCTCAATAGGTGTTCTTGAGGGGTAGACCTAGGCCGCGTTGTGCGGATTGTCAAACCACTTGAAAACTCAGTTTGCAAGTGTCTCTTCCCGTCTCTCTTTACATTATTGTTTATGATTGTGTTTAATTTTGTGTTAAGTTTTTAAAAGGTTAATTTTCAGCTAAAACATTATCCACCCCCCCCCCCTTTTATTTTTCCATTTCGGGCCAACACAATCAATCCCGTATACATATATATATATGCATTTATGTATTTGCTATTGCAATCCTCGTTCACATTTGTAGATTTTATTTTTGTATTTTTGTTTTCCTCCAAAACCTACTTTGAATCGAAAGCTAGAAATTAGTAAACTCTAATCGATGAGGGTTGATGGATCAACCTGGTTCAAGCCACGTATACTTTCATCTTAAAAGGAAAACCTGATCTAATTGGTAATGAACTAGATGTTGAGTTTTATATGGTTGGAAAGGTATTTGAATCTAGTTTCTGAATCACCAAATGGATCGCAACAACAAGTTTTGTAGAGAGAGTTATGGGAATTTTAGTAAAGAGGTGTCAGTCTGTGAAAAACTACAAAAAACCAGTCGACTGAATTATTTCATGTCTAGTCACCGAAGGTAATGTCTAGTCGACCTGAGATACTGTTCAAGTCGACTGGATTGTAAAAAAGTCGACTGTTTTCTATATTGTAAAGGTAGCTACTGCTACAAAATTTTCAGTCGACTGGATCGCGCTGAAACACATAATGGCTAGTTTTCTAAACTTTCCAAAAATTATTTTTACACCACCTAAACAACCCCAATGGTCATATATGTTGAAAAGCTATATATAGAGGTGATCTAAAGAGTTGGGTAATGACAGAAAATCATTCAAACATCTTGTTTAATTATCATTCATATTTGAGCCCTAGTGTGAGTGAAAAATCAATTTGCTCTAGATTTCAATTGTAATTCTTGAGAGAGCAAATTGTTGTGAGGTTTCATTTGAATTATCCACTCACTAAGGAGTTATTGTGTAAGCTTTAATTGTATTATCCACTCTAGAGAGAGAGAGAGTTCAATTTGTATTTCCATCATTTGTAAAGAGTGAGGGTTAGTAACCTCTGATTGTAAAGAAGAGGTGTTCTTCTTTGGGAGAGTTGAAGACTCTTGTAAAGGATTATTCTACACCCGTGAAATAGGTCGGATTAAAGGAATCCTCAATAGGTGTTCTTGAGGGGTAGACCTAGGCCGCGGTGTGCGGATTGTCAAACCACTTGAAAACTCAGTTTGCAAGTGTCTCTTCCCGTCTCTCTTTACATTATTGTTTATGATTGTGTTTAATTTTGTGTTAAGTTTTTAAAAGGTTAATTTTCAGCTAAAACCTTATCCACCCCCCCCCCCCCCCCCCTTCAATGTTTCCATTTCGGGCCAACACAATCAGTCCCATATACATATATATATGCATTTATGTATTTGCTATTGTAATCCTCATTCACATTTGTAGATTTAATTTTTGTATTTTTGTTTTCCTCCAAAACCTACTTTGAATCGAAAGCTAGAAATTAGTAAACTCTAATCGATGAGGGTTGATGGATCAACCTGGTTCAAGCCACGTATACTTTCATCTTAAAAGGCAAACCTGATCTAATTGGTAATGAACTAGATGTTGAGTTTTATATGGTTGGAAAGGTATTTGAATCTAGTTTCTGAATCACCAAATGGATCGCAACAACAAGTTTTGTAGAGAGAGTTATGGGAATTTTAGTAAAGAGGTGTCAGTCTGTGAAAAACTACAAAAAACCAGTCGACTGAATTATTTCATGTCTAGTCACCGAAGGTAATGTCTAGTCGACCTGAGATACTGTTCAAGTCGACTGGATTGTAAAAAAGTCGACTGTTTTCTATATTGTAAAGGTAGCTACTGCTACAAAATTTTCAGTCGACTGGATCGCGCTGAAACACATAATGGCTAGTTTTCTAAACTTTCCAAAAATTATTTTTACACCACCTAAACAACCCCAATGGTCATATATGTTGAAAAGCTATATATAGAGGTGATCTAAAGAGTTGGGTAATGACAGAAAATCATTCAAACATCTTGTTTAATTATCATTCATATTTGAGCCCTAGTGTGAGTGAAAAATCAATTTGCTCTAGATTTCAATTGTAATTCTTGAGAGAGCAAATTGTTGTGAGGTTTCATTTGAATTATCCACTCACTAAGGAGTTATTGTGTAAGCTTTAATTGTATTATCCACTCTAGAGAGAGAGAGAGTTCAATTTGTATTTCCATCATTTGTAAAGAGTGAGGGTTAGTAACCTCTGATTGTAAAGAAGAGGTGTTCTTCTTTGGGAGAGTTGAAGACTATTGTAAAGGATTATTCTACACCCGTGAAATAGGTCGGATTAAAGGAATCCTCAATAGGTGTTCTTGAGGGGTAGACGTAGGCCGCGGTGTGCGGATTGTCAAACCACTTGAAAACTCAGTTTGCAAGTGTCTCTTCCCGTCTCTCTTTACATTATTGTTTATGATTGTGTTTAATTTTGTGTTAAGTTTTTAAAAGGTTAATTTTCAGCTAAAACCTTATCCACCCCCCCCCCCCCTTTAATGTTTCCATTTCGGGCCAACACAATCAATCCCGTATACATATATATATGCATTTATGTATTTGCTATTGCAATCCTCGTTCACATTTGTAGATTTAATTTTTGTATTTTTGTTTTTCTCCAAAACCTACTTTGAATCGAAAGCTAGAAATTAGTAAACTCTAATCGATGAGGGTTGATGGATCAACCTGGTTCAAGCCACGTATACTTTCATCTTAAAAGGCAAACCTGATCTAATTGGTAATGAACTAGATGTTGAGTTTTATATGGTTGGAAAGGTATTTGAATCTAGTTTCTGAATCACCAAATGGATCGCAACAACAAGTTTTGTAGAGAGAGTTATGGGAATTTTAGTAAAGAGGTGTCAGTCTGTGAAAAACTACAAAAAACCAGTCGACTGAATTATTTCATGTCTAGTCACCGAAGGTAATGTCTAGTCGACCTGAGATACTGTTCAAGTCGACTGGATTGTAAAAAAGTCGACTGTTTTCTATATTTGAAAGGTAGCTACTGCTACAAAATTTTCAGTCGACTGGATCGCGCTGAAACACATAATGGCTAGTTTTCTAAACTTTCCGAAAATTATTTTTACACTACCTAAACAACCCCAATGGTCATATATGTTGAAAAGCTATATATAGAGGTGATCTAAAGAGTTGGGTAATGACGGAAAATCATTCCAACATCTTGTTTAATTATCATTCATATTTGAGCCCTAGTGTGAGTGAAAAATCAATTTGCTCTAGATTTCAATTGTAATTCTTGAGAGAACAAATTGTTGTGAGGTTTCATTTGAATTATCCACTAACTAAGGAGTTATTGTGTAAGCTTTAATTGTATTATCCACTCTAGAGAGAGAGAGTTCAATTTGTATTTCCATCATTTGTAAAGAGTGAGGGTTAGTAACCTCTGATTGTAAAGAAGAGGTGTTCTTCTTTGGGAGAGTTGAAGACTCTTGTAAAGGATTATTCTACACCCGTGAAATAGGTCGGATTAAAGGAATCCTCAATAGGTGTTCTTGAGGGGTAGACCTAGGCCGCGGTGTGCGGATTGTCAAACCACTTGAAAACTTAGTTTGCAAGTGTCTCTTCTCGTCTCTCTTTACATTACTGTTTATGATTGTGTTTAATTTTGTGTTAAGTTTTTAAAAGGTTAATTTTCAGCTAAAACATTATCCACCCCCCCCCCCCCCCCCCTTTTATTTTTCCATTTCGGGCCAACACAATCAATCCCGTATACATATATATATGCATTTATGTATTTGCTATTGCAATCCTCGTTCACATTTGTAGATTTAATTTTTGTATTTTTGTTTTCCTCCAAAACCTACTTTGAATCGAAAGCTAGAAATTAGTAAACTCTAATCGATGAGGGTTGATGGATCAACCTGGTTCAAGCCACGTATACTTTCATCTTAAAAGGCAAACCTGATCTAATTGGTAATGAACTAGATGTTGAGTTTTATATGGTTGGAAAGGTATTTGAATCTAGTTTCTGAATCACCAAATGGATCGCAACAACAAATTTTGTAGAGAGAGTTATGGGAATTTTAGTAAAGAGGTGTCAGTCTGTGAAAAACTACAAAAAACCAGTCGACTGAATTATTTCATGTCTAGTCACCGAAGGTAATGTCTAGTCGAACTGAGATACTGTTCAAGTCGACTGGATTGTAAAAAAGTCGACTATTTTCTATATTGTAAAGGTAGCTACTGCTACAAAATTTTCAGTCGACTGGATCGCGCTGAAACACATAATGGCTTGTTTTCTAAACTTTCCGAAAATTATTTTTACACCACCTAAACAACCCCAATGGTCATATATGTTGAAAAGCTATATATAGAGGTGATCTAAAGAGTTGGGTAATGACAGAAAATCATTCAAACATCTTGTTTAATTATCATTCATATTTGAGCCCTAGTGTGAGTGAAAAATCAATTTGCTCTAGATTTCAATTGTAATTCTTGAGAGAGCAAATTGTTGTGAGGTTTCATTTGAATTATCCACTCACTAAGGAGTTATTGTGTAAGCTTTAATTGTATTATCCACTCTAGAGAGAGAGAGAGTTCAATTTGTATTTCCATCATTTGTAAAGAGTGAGGGTTAGTAACCTCTGATTGTAAAGAAGAGGTGTTCTTCTTTGGGAGAGTTGAAGACTCTTGTAAAGGATTATTCTACACCCGTGAAATAGGTCGGATTAAAGGAATCCTCAATAGGTGTTCTTGAGGGGTAGACCTAGGCCGCGGTGTGCGGATTGTCAAACCACTTGAAAACTCAGTTTGCAAGTGTCTCTTCCCGTCTCTCTTTACATTATTGTTTATGATTGTGTTTAATTTTGTGTTAAGTTTTTAAAAGGTTAATTTTCAGCTAAAACCTTATCCACCCCCCCCCCCCTTTAATGTTTCCATTTCGGGCCAACACAATCAGTCCCGTATACATATATATATGCATTTATGTATTTGCTATTGCAATCCTCGTTCACATTTGTAGATTTAATTTTTGTATTTTTGTTTTCCTCCAAAACCTACTTTGAATCGAAAGCTAGAAATTATTAAACTCTAATCGATGAGGGTTGATGGATCAACCTGGTTCAAGCCACGTATACTTTCATCTTAAAAGGCAAACCTGATCTAATTGGTAATGAACTAGATGTTGAGTTTTATATGGTTGGAAAGGTATTTGAATCTAGTTTCTGAATCACCAAATGGATCGCAACAACAAGTTTTGTAGAGAGAGTTATGGGAATTTTAGTAAAGAGGTGCCAGTCTGTGAAAAACTACAAAAAACCAGTCGACTGAATTATTTCTTGTCTAGTCACCGAAGGTAATGTCTAGTAGACCTGAGATACTGTTCAAGTCGACTGGATTGTAAAAAAGTCGACTGTTTTCTATATTTGAAAGGTAGCTACTGCTACAAAATTTTCAGTCGACTGGATCGCGCTGAAACACATAATGGCTAGTTTTCTAAACTTTCCGAAAATTATTTTTACACCACCTAAACAACCCCAATGGTCATATATGTTGAAAAGCTATATATAGTGGTGATCTAAAGAGTTGGGTAATGACGGAAAATCATTCCAACATCTTGTTTAATTATCATTCATATTTGAGCCCTTGTGTGAGTGAAAAATCAATTTGCTCTAGATTTCAATTGTAATTCTTGAGAGAACAAATTGTTGTGAGGTTTCATTTGAATTATCCACTCACTAAGGAGTTATTGTGTAAGCTTTAATTGTATTATCCACTCTAGAGAGAGAGAGTTCAATTTGTATTTCCATCATTTGTAAAGAGTGAGGGTTAGTAACCTCTGATTGTAAAGAAGAGGTGTTCTTCTTTGGGAGAGTTGAAGACTCTTGTAAAGGATTATTCTACACCCGTGAAATAGGTCGGATTAAAGGAATCCTCAATAGGTGTTCTTGAGGGGTAGACCTAGGCCGCGGTGTGCGGATTGTCAAACCACTTGAAAACTCAGTTTGCAAGTGTCTCTTCCCGTCTCTCTTTACATTACTGTTTATGATTGTGTTTAATTTTGTGTTAAGTTTTTAAAAGGTTAATTTTCAGCTAAAACATTATCCACCCCCCCCCCCTTTTATTTTTCCATTTCGGGCCAACACAATCAATCCCGTATACATATATATATGCATTTATGTATTTGCTATTGCAATCCTCGTTCACATTTGTAGATTTAATTTTTGTATTTTTGTTTTCCTCCAAAACCTACTTTGAATCGAAAGCTAGAAATTAGTAAACTCTAATCGATGAGGGTTGATGGATCAACCTGGTTCAAGCCACGTATACTTTCATCTTAAAAGGCAAACCTGATCTAATTGGTAATGAACTAGATGTTGAGTTTTATATGGTTGGAAAGGTATTTGAATCTAGTTTCTGAATCACCAAATGGATCGCAACAACAAATTTTGTAGAGAGAGTTATGGGAATTTTAGTAAAGAGGTGTCAGTCTGTGAAAAACTACAAAAAACCAGTCGACTGAATTATTTCATGTCTAGTCACCGAAGGTAATGTCTAGTCGACCTGAGATACTGTTCAAGTCGACTGGATTGTAAAAAATTCGACTGTTTTCTATATTGTAAAGGTAGCTACTGCTACAAAATTTTCAGTCGACTGGATCGCGCTGAAACACATAATGGCTTGTTTTCTAAACTTTCCGAAAATTATTTTTACACCACCTAAACAACCCCAATGGTCATATATGTTGAAAAGCTATATATAGAGGTGATCTAAAGAGTTGGGTAATGACAGAAAATCATTCAAACATCTTGTTTAATTATCATTCATATTTGAGCCCTAGTGTGAGTGAAAAATCAATTTGCTCTAGATTTCAATTGTAATTCTTGAGAGAGCAAATTGTTGTGAGGTTTCATTTGAATTATCCACTCACTAAGGAGTTATTGTGTAAGCTTTAATTGTATTATCCACTCTAGAGAGAGAGAGAGTTCAATTTGTATTTCCATCATTTGTAAAGAGTGAGGGTTAGTAACCTCTGATTGTAAAGAAGAGGTGTTCTTCTTTGGGAGAGTTGAAGACTCTTGTAAAGGATTATTCTACACCCGTGAAATAGGTCGGATTAAAGGAATCCTCAATAGGTGTTCTTGAGGGGTAGACCTAGGCCGCGGTGTGCGGATTGTCAAACCACTTGAAAACTCAGTTTGCAAGTGTCTCTTCCCGTCTCTCTTTACATTATTGTTTATGATTGTGTTTAATTTTGTGTTAAGTTTTTAAAAGGTTAATTTTCAGCTAAAACCTTATCCACCCCCCCCCCCCCCCCCCTTTAATGTTTCCATTTCGGGCCAACACAATCAGTCCCGTATACATATATATATGCATTTATGTATTTGCTATTGCAATCCTCGTTCACATTTGTAGATTTAATTTTTGTATTTTTGTTTTCCTCCAAAACCTACTTTGAATCGAAAGCTAGAAATTATTAAACTCTAATCGATGAGGGTTGATGGATCAACCTGGTTCAAGCCACGTATACTTTCATCTTAAAAGGCAAACCTGATCTAATTGGTAATGAACTAGATGTTGAGTTTTATATGGTTGGAAAGGTATTTGAATCTAGTTTCTGAATCACCAAATGGATCGCAACAACAAGTTTTGTAGAGAGAGTTATGGGAATTTTAGTAAAGAGGTGCCAGTCTGTGAAAAACTACAAAAAACCAGTCGACTGAATTATTTCTTGTCTAGTCACCGAAGGTAATGTCTAGTAGACCTGAGATACTGTTCAAGTCGACTGGATTGTAAAAAAGTCGACTGTTTTCTATATTTGAAAGGTAGCTACTGCTACAAAATTTTCAGTCGACTGGATCGCGCTGAAACTCATAATGGCTAGTTTTCTAAACTTTCCAAAAATTATTTTTACACCACCTAAACAACCCCAATGGTCATATATGTTGAAAAGCTATATATAGAGGTGATCTAAAGGGTTGGGTAATGACGGAAAATCATTCAAACATCTTGTTTAATTATCATTCATATTTGAGCCCTAGTGTGAGTGAAAAATCAATTTGCTCTAGATTTCAATTGTAATTCTTGAGAGAGCAAATTGTTGTGAGGTTTCATTTGAATTATCCACTCACTAAGGAGTTATTGTGTAAGCTTTAATTGTATTATCCACTCTAGAGAGAGAGAGTTCAATTTGTATTTCCATCATTTGTAATGAGTGAGGGTTAGAAACCTCTGATTGTAAAGAAGAGGTGTTCTTCTTTGGGAGAGTTGAAGACTCTTGTAAAGGATTATTCTACACCCGTGAAATAGGTCGGATTAAAGGAATCCTCAATAGGTGTTCTTGAGGGGTAGACCTAGGCCGCGGTGTGCGGATTGTCAAACCACTTGAAAACTCAGTTTGCAAGTGTCTCTTCCCGTCTCTCTTTACATTATTGTTTATGATTGTGTTTAATTTTGTGTTAAGTTTTTAAAAGGTTAATTTTCAGCTAAAACCTTATCCACCCCCCCCCCCCCCCTTTAATGTTTCCATTTCCGGCCAACACAATCAATCCCGTATACATATATATATATGCATTTATGTATTTGCTATTGCAATCCTCGTTCACATTTGTAGATTTAATTTTTGTATTTTTGTTTTCCTCCAAAACCTACTTTGAATCGAAAGCTAGAAATTAGTAAACTCTAATCGATGAGGGTTGATGGATCAACCTGGTTCAAGCCACGTATACTTTCATCTTAAAAGGCAAACCTGATCTAATTGGTAATGAACTAGATGTTGAGTTTTATATGGTTGGAAAGGTATTTGAATCTAGTTTCTGAATCACCAAATGGATCGCAACAACAAGTTTTGTAGAGAGAGTTATGGGAATTTTAGTAAAGAGTTGTCAGTCTGTGAAAAACTACAAAAAACCAGTCGACTGAATTATTTCATGTCTAGTCACCGAAGGTAATGTCTAGTCGACCTGAGATACTGTTCAAGTCGACTGGATTGTAAAAAAGTCGACTGTTTTCTATATTTGAAAGGTAGCTACTGCTACAAAATTTTCAGTCGACTGGATCGCGCTGAAACACATAATGGCTAGTTTTCTAAACTTTCCGAAAATTATTTTTACACCACCTAAACAACCCCAATGGTCATATATGTTGAAAAGCTATATATAGAGGTGATCTAAAGAGTTGGGTAATGACGGAAAATCATTCCAACATCTTGTTTAATTATCATTCATATTTGAGCCCTAGTGTGAGTGAAAAATCAATTTGCTCTAGATTTCAATTGTAATTCTTGAGAGAACAAATTGTTGTGAGGTTTCATTTGAATTATCCACTCACTAAGGAGTTATTGTGTAAGCTTTAATTGTATTATCCACTCTAGAGAGAGAGAGTTCAATTTGTATTTCCATCATTTGTAAAGAGTGAGGGTTAGTAACCTCTGATTGTAAAGAAGAGGTGTTCTTCTTTGGGAGAGTTGAAGACTCTTGTAAAGGATTATTCTACACCCGTGAAATAGGTCGGATTAAAGGAATCCTCAATAGGTGTTCTTGAGGGGTAGACCTAGGCCGCGGTGTGCGGATTGTCAAACCACTTGAAAACTCAGTTTGCAAGTGTCTCTTCCCGTCTCTCTTTACATTATTGTTTATGATTGTGTTTAATTTTGTGTTAAGTTTTTAAAAGGTTAATTTTCAGCTAAAACATTATCCACCCCCCCCCCCCCTTTTATTTTTCCATTTCGGGCCAACACAATCAATCCCGTATACATATATATATGCATTTATGTATTTGCTATTGCAATCCTCGTTCACATTTGTAGATTTAATTTTTGTATTTTTGTTTTCCTCCAAAACCTACTTTGAATCGAAAGCTAGAAATTAGTAAACTCTAATCTATGAGGGTTGATGGATCAACCTGGTTCAAGCCACGTATACTTTCATCTTAAAAGGCAAACCTGATCTAATTGGTAATGAACTAGATGTTGAGTTTTATATGGTTGGAAAGGTATTTGAATCTAGTTTCTGAATCACCAAATGGATCGCAACAACAAGTTTTGTAGAGAGAGTTATGGGAATTTTAGTAAAGAGGTGTCAGTCTGTGAAAAACTACAAAAAACCAGTCGACTGAATTATTTCATGTCTAGTCACCGAAGGTAATGTCTAGTCGACCTGATATACTGTTCAAGTCGACTGGATTGTAAAAAAGTCGACTGTTTTCTATATAGTAAAGGTAGCTACTGATACAAAATTTTCAGTCGACTGGATCGCGCTGAAACACATAATGGCTAGTTTTCTAAACTTTCCGAAAATTATTTTTACACCACCTAAACAACCCCAATGGTAATATATGTTGAAAAGCTATATATAGAGGTGATCTAAAGAGTTGGGTAATGACAGAAAATCATTCAAACATCTTGTTTAATTATCATTCATATTTGAGCCCTAGTGTGAGTGAAAAATCAATTTGCTCTAGATTTCAATTGTAATTCTTGAGAGAGCAAATTGTTGTGAGGTTTCATTTGAATTATCCACTCACTAAGGAGTTATTGTGTAAGCTTTAATTGTATTATCCACTCTAGAGAGAGAGAGAGTTCAATTTGTATTTCCATCATTTGTAAAGAGTGAGGGTTAGTAACCTCTGATTGTAAAGAAGAGGTGTTCTTCTTTGGGAGAGTTAAAGACTCTTGTAAAGGATTATTCTACACCCGTGAAATAGGTCGGATTAAAGGAATCCTCAATAGGTGTTCTTGAGGGGTAGACCTAGGCCGCGGTGTGCGGATTGTCAAACCACTTGAAAACTCAGTTTGCAAGTGTCTCTTCCCGTCTCTCTTTACATTATTGTTTATGATTGTGTTTAATTTTGTGTTAAGTTTTTAAAAGGTTAATTTTCAGCTAAAACCTTATCCACCCCCCCCCCCTTTAATGTTTCCATTTCGGGCCAACACAATCAGTCCCGTATACATATATATATATGCATTTATGTATTTGCTATTGCAATCCTCGTTCACATTTGTAGATTTAATTTTTGTATTTTTGTTTTCCTCCAAAACCTACTTTGAATCGAAAGCTAGAAATTATTAAACTCTAATCGATGAGGGTTGATGGATCAACCTGGTTCAAGCCACGTATACTTTCATCTTAAAAGGCAAACCTGATCTAATTGGTAATGAACTAGATGTTGAGTTTTATATGGTTGGAAAGGTATTTGAATCTAGTTTCTGAATCACCAAATGGATCGCAACAACTAGTTTTGTAGAGAGAGTTATGGTAATTTTAGTAAAGAGGTGCCAGTCTGTGAAAAACTACAAAAAACCAGTCGACTGAATTATTTCTTGTCTAGTCACCGAAGGTAATGTCTAGTAGACCTGAGATACTGTTCAAGTCGACTGGATTGTAAAAAAGTCGACTGTTTTCTATATTTGAAAGGTAGCTACTGCTACAAAATTTTCAGTCGACTGGATCGCGCTGAAACTCATAATGGCTAGTTTTCTAAACTTTCCAAAAATTATTTTTACACCACCTAAACAACCCCAATGGTCATATATGTTGAAAAGCTATATATAGAGGTGATCTAAAGGGTTGGGTAATGACGGAAAATCATTCAAACATCTTGTTTAATTATCATTCATATTTGAGCCCTAGTGTGAGTGAAAAATCAATTTGCTCTAGATTTCAATTGTAATTCTTGAGAGAGCAAATTGTTGTGAGGTTTCATTTGAATTATCCACTCACTAAGGAGTTATTGTGTAAGCTTTAATTGTATTATCCACTCTAGAGAGAGAGAGTTCAATTTGTATTTCCATCATTTGTAAAGAGTGAGGGTTAGTAACCTCTGATTGTAAAGAAGAGGTGTTCTTCTTTGGGAGAGTTGAAGACTCTTGTAAAGGATTATTCTACACCCGTGAAATAGGTCGGATTAAAGGAATCCTCAATAGGTGTTCTTGAGGGGTAGACCTAGGCCGCGGTGTGCGGATTGTCAAACCACTTGAAAACTCAGTTTGCAAGTGTCTCTTCCCGTCTCTCTTTACATTATTGTTTATGATTGTGTTTAATTTTGTGTTAAGTTTTTAAAAGGTTAATTTTCAGCTAAAACCTTATCCACCCCCCCCCCCCCCCCTTTAATGTTTCCATTTCCGGCCAACACAATCAATCCCGTATACATATATATATATGCATTTATGTATTTGCTATTGCAATCCTCGTTCACATTTGTAGATTTAATTTTTGTATTTTTGTTTTCCTCCAAAACCTACTTTGAATCGAAAGCTAGAAATTAGTAAACTCTAATCGATGAGGGTTGATGGATCAACCTGGTTCAAGCCACGTATACTTTCATCTTAAAAGGCAAACCTGATCTAATTGGTAATGAACTAGATGTTGAGTTTTATATGGTTGGAAAGGTATTTGAATCTAGTTTCTGAATCACCAAATGGATCGCAACAACAAGTTTTGTAGAGAGAGTTATGGGAATTTTAGTAAAGAGTTGTCAGTCTGTGAAAAACTACAAAAAACCAGTCGACTGAATTATTTCATGTCTAGTCACCGAAGGTAATGTCTAGTCGACCTGAGATACTGTTCAAGTCGACTGGATTGTAAAAAAGTCGACTGTTTTCTATATTTGAAAGGTAGCTACTGCTACAAAATTTTCAGTCGACTGGATCGCGCTGAAACACATAATGGCTAGTTTTCTAAACTTTCCGAAAATTATTTTTACACCACCTAAACAACCCCAATGGTCATATATGTTGAAAAGCTATATATAGAGGTGATCTAAAGAGTTGGGTAATGACGGAAAATCATTCCAACATCTTGTTTAATTATCATTCATATTTGAGCCCTAGTGTGAGTGAAAAATCAATTTGCTCTAGATTTCAATTGTAATTCTTGAGAGAACAAATTGTTGTGAGGTTTCATTTGAATTATCCACTCACTAAGGAGTTATTGTGTAAGCTTTAATTGTATTATCCACTCTAGAGAGAGAGAGTTCAATTTGTATTTCCATCATTTGTAAAGAGTGAGGGTTAGTAACCTCTGATTGTAAAGAAGAGGTGTTCTTCTTTGGGAGAGTTGAAGACTCTTGTAAAGGATTATTCTACACCCGTGAAATAGGTCGGATTAAAGGAATCCTCAATAGGTGTTCTTGAGGGGTAGACCTAGGCCGCGGTGTGCGGATTGTCAAACCACTTGAAAACTCAGTTTGCAAGTGTCTCTTCCCGTCTCTCTTTACATTATTGTTTATGATTGTGTTTAATTTTGTGTTAAGTTTTTAAAAGGTTAATTTTCAGCTAAAACATTATCCACCCCCCCCCCCCCCCCCCCCCTTTTATTTTTCCATTTCGGGCCAACACAATCAATCCCGTATACATATATATATGCATTTATGTATTTGCTATTGCAATCCTCGTTCACATTTGTAGATTTAATTTTTGTATTTTTGTTTTCCTCCAAAACCTACTTTGAATCGAAAGCTAGAAATTAGTAAACTCTAATCTATGAGGGTTGATGGATCAACCTGGTTCAAGCCACGTATACTTTCATCTTAAAAGGCAAACCTGATCTAATTGGTAATGAACTAGATGTTGAGTTTTATATGGTTGGAAAGGTATTTGAATCTAGTTTCTGAATCACCAAATGGATCGCAACAACAAGTTTTGTAGAGAGAGTTATGGGAATTTTAGTAAAGAGGTGTCAGTCTGTGAAAAACTACAAAAAACCAGTCGACTGAATTATTTCATGTCTAGTCACCGAAGGTAATGTCTAGTCGACCTGAGATACTGTTCAAGTCGACTGGATTGTAAAAAAGTCGACTGTTTTCTATATAGTAAAGGTAGCTACTGATACAAAATTTTCAGTCGACTGGATCGCGCTGAAACACATAATGGCTAGTTTTCTAAACTTTCCGAAAATTATTTTTACACCACCTAAACAACCCCAATGGTCATATATGTTGAAAACCTATATATAGAGGTGATCTAAAGAGTTGGGTAATGACAGAAAATCATTCAAACATCTTGTTTAATTATCATTCATATTTGAGCCCTAGTGTGAGTGAAAAATCAATTTGCTCTAGATTTCAATTGTAATTCTTGAGAGAGCAAATTGTTGTGAGGTTTCATTTGAATTATCCACTCACTAAGGAGTTATTGTGTAAGCTTTAATTGTATTATCCACTCTAGAGAGAGAGAGAGTTCAATTTGTATTTCCATCATTTGTAAAGAGTGAGGGTTAGTAACCTCTGATTGTAAAGAAGAGGTGTTCTTCTTTGGGAGAGTTAAAGACTCTTGTAAAGGATTATTCTACACCCGTGAAATAGGTCGGATTAAAGGAATCCTCAATAGGTGTTCTTGAGGGGTAGACCTAGGCCGCGGTGTGCGGATTGTCAAACCACTTGAAAACTCAGTTTGCAAGTGTCTCTTCCCGTCTCTCTTTACATTATTGTTTATGATTGTGTTTAATTTTGTGTTAAGTTTTTAAAAGGTTAATTTTCAGCTAAAACCTTATCCACCCCCCCCCCCCCCCCCCCCTTTAATGTTTCCATTTCGGGCCAACACAATCAGTCCCGTATACATATATATATATGCATTTATGTATTTGCTATTGCAATCCTCGTTCACATTTGTAGATTTAATTTTTGTATTTTTGTTTTCCTCCAAAACCTACTTTGAATCGAAAGCTAGAAATTATTAAACTCTAATCGATGAGGGTTGATGGATCAACCTGGTTCAAGCCACGTATACTTTCATCTTAAAAGGCAAACCTGATCTAATTGGTAATGAACTAGATGTTGAGTTTTATATGGTTGGAAAGGTATTTGAATCTAGTTTCTGAATCACCAAATGGATCGCAACAACTAGTTTTGTAGAGAGAGTTATGGTAATTTTAGTAAAGAGGTGCCAGTCTGTGAAAAACTACAAAAAACCAGTCGACTGAATTATTTCTTGTCTAGTCACCGAAGGTAATGTCTAGTAGACCTGAGATACTGTTCAAGTCGACTGGATTGTAAAAAAGTCGACTGTTTTCTATATTTGAAAGGTAGCTACTGCTACAAAATTTTCAGTCGACTGGATCGCGCTGAAACTCATAATGGCTAGTTTTCTAAACTTTCCAAAAATTATTTTTACACCACCTAAACAACCCCAATGGTCATATATGTTGAAAAGCTATATATAGAGGTGATCTAAAGGGTTGGGTAATGACGGAAAATCATTCAAACATCTTGTTTAATTATCATTCATATTTGAGCCCTAGTGTGAGTGAAAAATCAATTTGCTCTAGATTTCAATTGTAATTCTTGAGAGAGCAAATTGTTGTGAGGTTTCATTTGAATTATCCACTCACTAAGGAGTTATTGTGTAAGCTTTAATTGTATTATCCACTCTAGAGAGAGAGAGTTCAATTTGTATTTCCATCATTTGTAAAGAGTGAGGGTTAGTAACCTCTGATTGTAAAGAAGAGGTGTTCTTCTTTGGGAGAGTTGAAGACTCTTGTAAAGGATTATTCTACACCCGTGAAATAGGTCGGATTAAAGGAATCCTCAATAGGTGTTCTTGAGGGGTAGACCTAGGCCGCGGTGTGCGGATTGTCAAACCACTTGAAAACTCAGTTTGCAAGTGTCTCTTCCCGTCTCTCTTTACATTATTGTTTATGATTGTGTTTAATTTTGTGTTAAGTTTTTAAAAGGTTAATTTTCAGCTAAAACCTTATCCACCCCCCCCCCCCCCCCTTTAATGTTTCCATTTCCGGCCAACACAATCAATCCCGTATACATATATATATATGCATTTATGTATTTGCTATTGCAATCCTCGTTCACATTTGTAGATTTAATTTTTGTATTTTTGTTTTCCTCCAAAACCTACTTTGAATCGAAAGCTAGAAATTAGTAAACTCTAATCGATGAGGGTTGATGGATCAACCTGGTTCAAGCCACGTATACTTTCATCTTAAAAGGCAAACCTGATCTAATTGGTAATGAACTAGATGTTGAGTTTTATATGGTTGGAAAGGTATTTGAATCTAGTTTCTGAATCACCAAATGGATCGCAACAACAAGTTTTGTAGAGAGAGTTATGGGAATTTTAGTAAAGAGGTGTCAGTCTGTGAAAAACTACAAAAAACCAGTCGACTGAATTATTTCATGTCTAGTCACCGAAGGTAATGTCTAGTCGACCTGAGATACTGTTCAAGTCGACTGGATTGTAAAAAAGTCGACTGTTTTCTATATTTGAAAGGTAGCTACTGCTACAAAATATTCAGTCGACTGGATCGCGCTGAAACACATAATGGCTAGTTTTCTAAACTTTCCGAAAATTATTTTTACACCACCTAAACAACCCCAATGGTCATATATGTTGAAAAGCTATATATAGAGGTGATCTAAAGAGTTGGGTAATGACGGAAAATCATTCCAACATCTTGTTTAATTATCATTCATATTTGAGCCCTAGTGTGAGTGAAAAATCAATTTGCTCTAGATTTCAATTGTAATTCTTGAGAGAACAAATTGTTGTGAGGTTTCATTTGAATTATCCACTCACTAAGGAGTTATTGTGTAAGCTTTAATTGTATTATCCACTCTAGAGAGAGAGAGTTCAATTTGTATTTCCATCATTTGTAAAGAGTGAGGGTTAGTAACCTCTGATTGTAAATAAGAGGTGTTCTTCTTTGGGAGAGTTGAAGACTCTTGTAAAGGATTATTCTACACCCGTGAAATAGGTCGGATTAAAGGAATCCTCAATAGGTGTTCTTGAGGGGTAAACCTAGGCCGCGGTGTGCGGATTGTCAAACCATTTGAAAACTCAGTTTGCAAGTGTCTCTTCCCGTGTCTCTTTACATTGTTGTTTATGATTGTGTTTAATTTTGTGTTAAGTTTTTAAAAGGTTAATTTTCAACTAAAACCTTATCCACCCCCCCCCCCCTTTAATGTTTCCATTTCGGGCCAACACAATCAATCCTCGTTCACATTTGTAGATTTAATTTTTGTATTTTTGTTTTCCTCCAAAACCTACTTTGAATCGAAATCTAGAAATTAGTAAACTCTAATCGATGAGGGTTGATGGATGAACCTGGTTCAAGCCACATATACTTTCATCTTAAATGGAAAACCTGATCTAATTGGTAAGGAACTAGATGTTGAGTTTTATATGGTTGGTAAGGTATTTGAATCTAGTTTCTGAATCACCAAATGGATCGCAATAACAAGTTTTGTAGAGAGAGTTATGGGCGTTCTAGTAAAGAGGTGTCAGTCTGTGAAAAACTACAAAAAAACAGTCGACTGAATTATTTCATGTCTAGTCACCGAAGGTAATGTCTAGTAGACCGGAGGTACTGTTCAAGTCGACTGGATTGTAAAAAATTCGACTGTTTTCTATTTTTGAAAGGTGGCTACTGCTACAAAATTTTCAGTCAATTGGATCACGCTGAAACACATAACGGCTAGTTTCCTAAACTTTCTGAAAATTATTTTTTCATCCCCTAAACACCCCCAATGGTCATATATGTTGAAAAGCTATATATAGAGGTGATTTAAAGAGTTGGGTAATGACGGAAAATCATTCAAACATCTTGTTTAATTATCATTCATATTTGAGCCCTAGTTTGAGTGAAAAATCAATTTGCTCTAGATTTCAATTGTAATTCTTGAGAGAGAAAATTGTTGTGAGCTTTCATTTGTATTATCCACTCACTAAGGAGTTATTCTGTGAGCTTTAATTGTATTATCCACTCTAGAGAGAGAGAGTTCAATTTATATATCCATCATTTGTAAAGAGTGAGGGTTAGTAACCTTTGATTGTAAAGAAGAGGTGTTCTTCTCTGGGAGAATTGAAGACTCTTGTAAAGGTTTGATCTACACCCGTGAAATAGGTCAGATTAAAGGAATCCTCAAGAGGTGTTCTTGAGAGGTAGACCTAGGCCGCGGTGTGCAGATTGTCGAACCACTTGAAAACTCAGTTTGCAAGTGTCTCTTTCCATCTCTCTTTATATTATATTTTATGATTGTGTTTAATTTTGTGTAAAGTTTTTAAAAGGTTAATTTTCTGCTAAAACCTTATCCACCCCCCCCCCCCCTCTAATGTTTCCATTTCGGGCCAACACAATCAATCCCGTATATATATACGCATTTATGTATATTGCAATTGCAATCCTCGGTCTCATTTGTAGATTTAATTTTTGTATTTTTGTTTTCCTTTAAAACCTACTTTGAATCGAAAGCTAGAAATTAGTAAACTCTAATCGATGAGGGTTGATGGATCAACCTGGTTCAAGCCACATATACTTTCATCTTAAAAGGCAAACCTGATCTAATTGGTAATGAACTAGATGTTGAGTTTTATATGGTTGGAAAGGTATTTGAATCTAGTTTCTGAATCACCAAATGGATCGCAACAACAAGTTTTGTAGAGAGAGTTATGGGCATTTTAGTAAAGAGGTGTCAGTCTGTGAAAAACTACAAAAAACCAGTCGACTGAATTATTTCATGTCTATTCACCGAAGGTAATGTCCAGTCGACCTAAGATACTGTTCACGTCGACTGGATTGTAAAAAAGTTGACTGTTTTCTATATTTGAAAGGTAGCTACTGCTACAAAATTTTCAGTCGACTGGATCGCGCTGAAACACATAATGGCTAGTTTTCTAAACTTTCCGAAAATTATTTTTACACCACCTAAACAACCCCAATGGTCATATATGTTGAAAAGCTATATATAGAGGTGATCTAAAGAGTTGGGTAATGACGGAAAATCAATCAAACATCTTGTTTAATTATCATTCATATTTGAGCCCTAGTTTGAGTGAAAAATCAATTTGCTCAAGATTTCAATTGTAATTCTTGAGAGAGCAAATTGTTGTGAGGTTTCATTTGAATTATCCACTCACTAAGGAGTTATTGTATAAGCTTTAATTGTATTATCCACTCTAGAGAGAGAGAGTTCAATTTGTATTTCCATCATTTGTAAAGAGTGAGGGTTAGTAACCTCTGATTGTAAAGAAGAGGTGTTCTTCTTTGGGAGAGTTGAAGACTCTTGTAAAGGATTATTCTACACCCGTGAAATAGGTCGGATTAAAGGAATCCTCAATAGGTGTTCTTGAGGGGTAGACCTAGGCCGCGGTGTGCGGATTGTCAAACCACTTGAAAACTCAGTTTGCAAGTGTCTCTTCCCGTCTCTCTTTACATTATTGTTTATGATTGCGTTTAATTTTGTGTTAAGCTTTTAAAAGGTTAATTTTCAGCTAAAACCTTATCCACCCCCCCCCCCCCCCCCCCCCTTTAATGTTTCCATTTCGGGCCAACATAATCAATCCCGTATACATATATATATGCATTTATGTATTTGCTATTGCAATCCTCGTTCACATTTGTAGATTTAATTTTTGCATTTTTGTTTTCCTCCAAAACCTACTTTGAATCGAAATCTAGAAATTAGTAAACTCTAATCGATGAGGGTTGATGGATGAACCAGGTTCAAGCCACATATACTTTCATCTTAAATGGAAAACCTGATCTAATTGGTAAGGAACTAGATGTTGAGTTTTATATGGTTGGAAAGGTATTTGAATCTAGTTTCTGAATCACCAAATGGATCGCAACAACAAGTTTTGTAGAGAGAGTTATGGGCGTTCTAGTAAAGAGGTGTCAGTCTATGAAAAACTACAGAAAAATAGTCGACTGAATTATTTCATGTCTAGTCACCGAAGGTAATGTCTAGTAGACCGGAGGTACTGTTCAAGTCGACTAGATTGTAAAAAAGTCGACTGTTTTCTATTTTTTAAAGGTAGCTACTGCTACAAAATTTTCAGTCGATTGGATCACGCTGAAACACATAATGGCTAGTTTTCTAAACTTTCCGAAAATTATTTTTACACCACCTAAACAACCCCAATGGTCATATATGTTGAAAAGCTATATATAGAGGTGATCTAAAGAGTTGGGTAATGACGGAAAATCAATCAAACATCTTGTTTAATTATCATTCATATTTGAGCCCTAGTTTGAGTGAAAAATCAATTTGCTCAAGATTTCAATTGTAATTCTTGAGAGAGCAAATTGTTGTGAGCTTTCATTTGTATTATCCACTCACTAAGGAGTTATTGTGTGAGCTTTAATTGTATTATCCACTCTAGAGAGAGAGAGTTCAATTTATATATCCATTATTTGTAAAGAGTGAGGGTTAGTAACCTCTGATTGTAAAGAAGAGGTGTTCTTCTTTGGGAGAGTTGAAGACTCTTGTAAAGGATTATTCTACACCCGTGAAATAGGTCGGATTAAAGGAATCCTCAATAGGTGTTCTTGAGGGGTAGACCTAGGCCGCGGTGTGCGGATTGTCAAACCACTTGAAAACTCAGTTTGCAAGTGTCTCTTCCCGTCTCTCTTTACATTATTGTTTATGATTGCGTTTAATTTTGTGTTAAGCTTTTAAAAGGTTAATTTTCAGCTAAAACCTTATCCACCCCCCCCCCCCCCCTTTAATGTTTCCATTTCGGGCCAACATAATCAATCCCGTATACATATATATATGCATTTATGTATTTGCTATTGCAATCCTCGTTCACATTTGTAGATTTAATTTTTGCATTTTTGTTTTCCTCCAAAACCTACTTTGAATCGAAATCTAGAAATTAGTAAACTCTAATCGATGAGGGTTGATGGATGAACCAGGTTCAAGCCACATATACTTTCATCTTAAATGGAAAACCTGATCTAATTGGTAAGGAACTAGATGTTGAGTTTTATATGGTTGGAAAGGTATTTGAATCTAGTTTCTGAATCACCAAATGGATCGCAACAACAAGTTTTGTAGAGAGAGTTATGGGCGTTCTAGTAAAGAGGTGTCAGTCTATGAAAAACTACAAAAAAATAGTCGACTGAATTATTTCATGTCTAGTCACCGAAGGTAATGTCTAGTAGACCGGAGGTACTGTTCAAGTCGACTAGATTGTAAAAAAGTCGACTGTTTTCTATTTTTTAAAGGTAGCTACTGCTACAAAATTTTCAGTCGATTGGATCACGCTGAAACACATAACGGCTAGTTTCCTAAACTTTCTGAAAATTATTTTTTCATCCCCTAAACACCCCCAATGGTCATATATGTTGAAAAGCTATATATAGAGGTGATTTAAAGAGTTGGGTAATGACAGAAAATCATTCAAACATCTTGTTTGATTATCATTCATATTTGAGCCCTAGTTTTAGTGAAAAATCAATTTGCTCTAGATTTCAATTGTAATTCTTGAAAGAGCAAATTGTTTCGAGCTTTCATTTGTATTATCCACTCACAAAGGAGTTATTGTGTGAGCTTTAATTGTATTATCCACTCTAGAGAGAGAGAGTTCAATTTATATATCCATCATTTGTAAAGAGTGAGGGTTAGTAACCTCTGATTGTAAAGAAGAGGTGTTCTTCTTTGGGAGAGTTGAAGACTCTTGTAAAGGATTATTCTACACCCGTGAAATAGGTCGGATTAAAGGAATCCTCAATAGGTGTTCTTGAGGGGTAGACCTAGGCCGCGGTGTGCGGATTGTCAAACCACTTGAAAACTCAGTTTGCAAGTGTCTCTTCCCGTCTCTCTTTACATTATTGTTTATGATTGCGTTTAATTTTGTGTTAAGCTTTTAAAAGGTTAATTTTCAGCTAAAACCTTATCCACCCCCCCCCCCCCCCCTCTCTAATGTTTCCATTTCGGGCCAACACAATCAATCACGTATACATATATATATGCATTTATGTATTTTCTATTGCAATCCTCGTTCACATTTGTAGATTTAATCTTTGTATTTTTGTTTTCCTCCAAAACCTACTTTGAATCAAAATCTAGAAATTAGTAAACTCTAATCGATGAGGGTTGATGGATGAACCTGATTCAAGCCACATATACTTTCATCTTAAATGGAAAACCTGATCTAATTGGTAAGGAACTAGATGTTGAGTTTTATATGGTTGGAAAGGTATTTGAATCTAGTTTCTGAATCACCAAATGGATCGCAACAACAAGTTTTGTAGAGAGAGTTATGGGCGTTCTAGTAAAGAGGTGTCAGTCTATGAAAAACTACAAAAAAATAGTCGACTGAATTATTTCATGTCTAGTCACCGAAGGTAATGTCTAGTAGACCGGAGGTACTGTTCAAGTCGACTAGATTGTAAAAAAGTCGACTGTTTTCTATTTTTTAAAGGTAGCTACTGCTACAAAATTTTCAGTCGATTGGATCACGCTGAAACACATAACGGCTAGTTTCCTAAACTTTCTGAAAATTATTTTTTCATCCCCTAAACACCCCCAATGGTCATATATGTTGAAAAGCTATATATAGAGGTGATTTAAAGAGTTGGGTAATGACAGAAAATCATTCAAACATCTTGTTTGATTATCATTCATATTTGAGCCCTAGTTTTAGTGAAAAATCAATTTGCTCTAGATTTCAATTGTAATTCTTGAAAGAGCAAATTGTTTCGAGCTTTCATTTGTATTATCCACTCACAAAGGAGTTATTGTGTGAGCTTTAATTGTATTATCCACTCTAGAGAGAGAGAGTTCAATTTATATATCCATCATTTGTAAAGAGTGAGGGTTAGTAACCTCTGATTGTAAAGAAGAGGTGTTCTTCTTTGGGAGAGTTGAAGACTCTTGTAAAGGATTATTCTACACCCGTGAAATAGGTCGGATTAAAGGAATCCTCAATAGGTGTTCTTGAGGGGTAGACCTAGGCCGCGGTGTGCGGATTGTCAAACCACTTGAAAACTCAGTTTGCAAGTGTCTCTTCCCGTCTCTCTTTACATTATTGTTTATGATTGCGTTTAATTTTGTGTTAAGCTTTTAAAAGGTTAATTTTCAGCTAAAACCTTATCCACCCCCCCCCCCCCCCTCTCTAATGTTTCCATTTCGGGCCAACACAATCAATCACGTATACATATATATATGCATTTATGTATTTTCTATTGCAATCCTCGTTCACATTTGTAGATTTAATCTTTGTATTTTTGTTTTCCTCCAAAACCTACTTTGAATCAAAATCTAGAAATTAGTAAACTCTAATCGATGAGGGTTGATGGATGAACCTGATTCAAGCCACATATACTTTCATCTTAAATGGAAAACCTGATCTAATTGGTAAGGAACTAGATGTTGAGTTTTATATGGTTGGAAAGGTATTTGAATCTAGTTTCTGAATCACCAAATGGATCGCAACAACAAGTTTTGTAGAGAGAGTTATGGGCGTTCTAGTAAAGAGGTGTCAGTCTATGAAAAACTACAAAAAAATAGTCGACTGAATTATTTCATGTCTAGTCACCGAAGGTAATGTCTAGTAGACCGGAGGTACTGTTCAAGTCGACTAGATTGTAAAAAAGTCGACTGTTTTCTATTTTTTAAAGGTAGCTACTGCTACAAAATTTTCAGTCGATTGGATCACGCTGAAACACATAACGGCTAGTTTCCTAAACTTTCTGAAAATTATTTTTTCATCCCCTAAACACCCCCAATGGTCATATATGTTGAAAAGCTATATATAGAGGTGATTTAAAGAGTTGGGTAATGACAGAAAATCATTCAAACATCTTGTTTGATTATCATTCATATTTGAGCCCTAGTTTTAGTGAAAAATCAATTTGCTCTAGATTTCAATTGTAATTCTTGAAAGAGCAAATTGTTTCGAGCTTTCATTTGTATTATCCACTCACTAAGGAGTTATTGTGTGAGCTTTAATTGTATTATCCACTCTAGAGAGAGAGAGTTCAATTTATATATCCATCATTTGTAAAGAGTGAGGGTTAGTAACCTCTGATTGTAAAGAAGAGGTGTTCTTCTTTGGGAGAGTTGAAGACTCTTGTAAAGGATTATTCTACACCCGTGAAATAGGTCGGATTAAAGGAATCCTCAATAGGTGTTCTTGAGGGGTAGACCTAGGCCGCGGTGTGCGGATTGTCAAACCACTTGAAAACTCAGTTTGCAAGTGTCTCTTCCCGTCTCTCTTTACATTATTGTTTATGATTGCGTTTAATTTTGTGTTAAGCTTTTAAAAGGTTAATTTTCAGCTAAAACCTTATCCACCCCCCCCCCCCCCTTTAATGTTTCCATTTCGGGCCAACATAATCAATCCCGTATACATATATATATGCATTTATGTATTTGCTATTGCAATCCTCGTTCACATTTGTAGATTTAATTTTTGCATTTTTGTTTTCCTCCAAAACCTACTTTGAATCGAAATCTAGAAATTAGTAAACTCTAATCGATGAGGGTTGATGGATGAACCAGGTTCAAGCCACATATACTTTCATCTTAAATTAAAACCTGATCTAATTGGTAAGGAACTAGATGTTGAGTTTTATATGGTTGGAAAGGTATTTGAATCTAGTTTCTGAATCACCAAATGGATCGCAACAACAAGTTTTGTAGAGAGAGTTATGGGCGTTCTAGTAAAGAGGTGTCAGTCTATGAAAAACTACAAAAAAATAGTCGACTGAATTATTTCATGTCTAGTCACCGAAGGTAATGTCTAGTAGACCGGAGGTACTGTTCAAGTCGACTAGATTGTAAAAAAGTCGACTGTTTTCTATTTTTTAAAGGTAGCTACTGCTACAAAATTTTCAGTCGATTGGATCACGCTGAAACACATAATGGCTAGTTTTCTAAACTTTCCGAAAATTATTTTTACACCACCTAAACAACCCCAATGGTCATATATGTTGAAAAGCTATATATAGAGGTGATCTAAAGAGTTGGGTAATGACGGAAAATCAATCAAACATCTTGTTTAATTATCATTCATATTTGAGCCCTAGTTTGAGTGAAAAATCAATTTGCTCAAGATTTCAATTGTAATTCTTGAGAGAGCAAATTGTTGTGAGGTTTCATTTGAATTATCCACTCACTAAGGAGTTATTGTATAAGCTTTAATTGTATTATCCACTCTAGAGAGAGAGAGTTCAATTTGTATTTCCATCATTTGTAAAAAGTGAGGGTTAGTAACCTCTGATTGTAAAGAAGAGGTGTTCTTCTTTGTGAGAGTTGAAGACTCTTGTAAAGGATTATTCTACACCCGTGAAATAGGTCGGATTAAAGGAATCCTCAATAGGTGTTCTTGAGGGGTAGACCTAGGCCGCGGTGTGCGGATTGTCAAACCACTTGAAAACTCAGTTTGCAAGTGTCTCTTCCCGTCTCTCTTTACATTATTGTTTATGATTGTGTTTAATTTTGTGTTAAGTTTTTATAAGGTTAATTTTCAGCTAAAACCTTATCCACCCCCCCCCCCCCCCCTCTCTAATGTTTCCATTTCGGGCCAACACAATCAATCACGTATACATATATATATATGCATTTATGTATTTGCTATTGCAATCCTCGTTCACATTTGTAGATTTAATCTTTGTATTTTTGTTTTCCTCCAAAACCTACTTTGAATCAAAATCTAGAAATTAGTAAACTCTAATCGATGAGGGTTGATGGATGAACCTGATTCAAGCCACATATACTTTCATCTTAAATGGAAAACCTGATCTAATTGGTAAGGAACTAGATGTTGAGTTTTATATGGTTGGAAAGGTATTTGAATCTAGTTTCTGAATCACCAAATGGATCGCAACAACAAGTTTTGTAGAGAGAGTTATGGGCGTTCTAGTAAAGAGGTGTCAGTCTATGAAAAACTACAAAAAAATAGTCGACTGAATTATTTCATGTCTAGTCACCGAAGGTAATGTCTAGTAGACCGGAGGTACTGTTCAAGTCGACTAGATTGTAAAAAAGTCGACTGTTTTCTATTTTTTAAAGGTAGCTACTGCTACAAAATTTTCAGTCGATTGGATCACGCTGAAACACATAACGGCTAGTTTCCTAAACTTTCTGAAAATTATTTTTTCATCCCCTAAACACCCCCAATGGTCATATATGTTGAAAAGCTATATATAGAGGTGATTTAAAGAGTTGGGTAATGACAGAAAATCATTCAAACATCTTGTTTGATTATCATTCATATTTGAGCCCTAGTTTTAGTGAAAAATCAATTTGCTCTAGATTTCAATTGTAATTCTTGAAAGAGCAAATTGTTTCGAGCTTTCATTTGTATTATCCACTCACTAAGGAGTTATTGTGTGAGCTTTAATTGTATTATCCACTCTAGAGAGAGAGAGTTCAATTTATATATCCATCATTTGTAAAGAGTGAGGGTTAGTAACCTCTGATTGTAAAGAAGAGGTGTTCTTCTTTGGGAGAGTTGAAGACTCTTGTAAAGGATTATTCTACACCCGTGAAATAGGTCGGATTAAAGGAATCCTCAATAGGTGTTCTTGAGGGGTAGACCTAGGCCGCGGTGTGCGGATTGTCAAACCACTTGAAAACTCAGTTTGCAAGTGTCTCTTCCCGTCTCTCTTTACATTATTGTTTATGATTGTGTTTAATTTTGTGTTAAGTTTTTATAAGGTTAATTTTCAGCTAAAACCTTATCCACCCCCCCCCCCCCCCTCTCTAATGTTTCCATTTCGGGCCAACACAATCAATCACGTATACATATATATATATATGCATTTATGTATTTTCTATTGCAATCCTCGTTCACATTTGTAGATTTAATCTTTGTATTTTTGTTTTCCTCCAAAACCTACTTTGAATCAAAATCTAGAAATTAGTAAACTCTAATCGATGAGGGTTGATGGATGAACCTGATTCAAGCCACATATACTTTCATCTTAAATGGAAAACCTGATCTAATTGGTAAGGAACTAGATGTTGAGTTTTATATGGTTGGAAAGGTATTTGAATCTAGTTTCTGAATCACCAAATGGATCGCAACAACAAGTTTTGTAGAGAGAGTTATGGGCGTTCTAGTAAAGAGGTGTCAGTCTATGAAAAACTACAAAAAAATAGTCGACTGAATTATTTCATGTCTAGTCACCGAAGGTAATGTCTAGTAGACCGGAGGTACTGTTCAAGTCGACTAGATTGTAAAAAAGTCGACTGTTTTCTATTTTTTAAAGGTAGCTACTGCTACAAAATTTTCAGTCGATTGGATCACGCTGAAACACATAACGAATAGTTTCCTAAACTTTCTGAAAATTATTTTTTCATCCCCTAAACACCCCCAATGGTCATATATGTTGAAAAGCTATATATAGAGGTGATTTAAAGAGTTGGGTAATGACAGAAAATCATTCAAACATCTTGTTTGATTATCATTCATATTTGAGCCCTAGTTTTAGTGAAAAATCAATTTGCTCTAGATTTCAATTGTAATTCTTGAAAGAGCAAATTGTTTCGAGCTTTCATTTGTATTATCCACTCACTAAGGAGTTATTGTGTGAGCTTTAATTGTATTATCCAATCTAGAGAGAGAGAGTTCAATTTATATATCCATTATTTGTAAAGAGTGCGGGTTAGTAACCTCTGATTGTAAAGAAGAGGTGTTCTTCTTTGGGAGAGTTGAAGACTCTTGTAAAGGATTATTCTACACCCGTGAAATAGGTCGGATTAAAGGAATCCTCAATAGGTGTTCTTGAGGGGTAGACCTAGGCCGCGGTGTGCGGATTGTCAAACCACTTGAAAACTCAGTTTGCAAGTGTCTCTTCCCGTCTCTCTTTACATTATTGTTTATGATTGCGTTTAATTTTGTGTTAAGCTTTTAAAAGGTTAATTTTCAGCTAAAACCTTATCCACCCCCCCCCCCCCCCCCCCCCCTTTAATGTTTCCATTTCGGGCCAACATAATCAATCCCGTATACATATATATATGCATTTATGTATTTGCTATTGCAATCCTCGTTCACATTTGTAGATTTAATTTTTGCATTTTTGTTTTCCTCCAAAACCTACTTTGAATCGAAATCTAGAAATTAGTAAACTCTAATCGATGAGGGTTGATGGATGAACCTGGTTCAAGCCACATATACTTTCATCTTAAATGGAAAACCTGATCTAATTGGTAAGGAACTAGATGTTGAGTTTTATATGGTTGGAAAGTTATTTGAATCTAGTTTCTGAATCACCAAATGGATTGCAATAACAAGTTTTGTAGAGAGAGTTATGGGCGTTCTAGTAAAGAGGTGTCAGTCTATGAAAAACTACAAAAAAATAGTCGACTGAATTATTTCATGTCTAGTCACCGAAGGTAATGTCTAGTAGACCGGAGGTACTGTTCAAGTCGACTAGATTGTAAAAAAGTCGACTGTTTTCTATTTTTTAAAGGTAGCTACTGCTACAAAATTTTCAGTCGATTGGATCACGCTGAAACACATAACGGCTAGTTTCCTAAACTTTCTGAAAATTATTTTTTCATCCCTTAAACACCCCCAATGGTCATATATGTTGAAAAGCTATATATAGAGGTGATTTAAAGAGTTGGGTAATGACAGAAAATCATTCAAACATCTTGTTTGATTATCATTCATATTTGAGCCCTAGTTTTAGTGAAAAATCAATTTGCTCTAGATTTCAATTGTAATTCTTGAAAGTGCAAATTGTTTCGAGCTTTCATTTGTATTATCCACTCACTAAGGAGTTATTGTGTGAGCTTTAATTGTATTATCCACTCTAGAGAGAGAGAGTTCAATTTATATATCCATTATTTGTAAAGAGTGAGGGTTAGTAACCTCTGATTGTAAAGAAGAGGTGTTCTTCTTTGGGAGAGTTGAAGACTCTTGTAAAGGATTATTCTACACCCGTGAAATAGGTCGGATTAAAGGAATCCTCAATAGGTGTTCTTGAGAAGTAGACCTAGGCCGCGGTGTGCGGATTGTCAAACCACTTGAAAACTCAGTTTGCAAGTGTCTCTTCCCGTCTCTCTTTACATTATTGTTTATGATTGCGTTTAATTTTGTGTTATGTTTTTAAAAGGTTAATTTTCAGCTAAAACCTTATCCACCCCCCCCCCCCCCCCCCTTTAATGTTTCCATTTCGGGCCAACACAATCAATCCCGTATACATATATATATATGCATTTATGTATTTGCTATTGCAATCCTCGTTCACATTTGTAGATTTAATTTTTGCATTTTTGTTTTCCTCCAAAACCTACTTTGAATCGAAATCTAGAAATTAGTAAACTCTAATCGATGAGGGTTGATGGATGAACCAGGTTCAAGACACATATACTTTCATCTTAAATGGAAAACCTGATCTAATTGGTAAGGAACTAGATGTTGAGTTTTATATGGTTGGAAAGGTATTTGAATCTAGTTTCTGAATCACCAAATGGATTGCAATAACAAGTTTTGTAGAGAGAGTTATGGGCGTTCTAGTAAAGAGGTGTCAGTCTGTGAAAAACTACAAAAAAACAGTCGACTGAATTATTTTATGTCTAGTCACCGAAGGTAATGTCTAGTAGACCGGAGGTACTGTTCAAGTCGACTGGATTGTAAAAATTCGACTATTTTCTATTTTTGAAAGGTAGCTACTGCTACAAAATTTTCAGTCGATTGGATCACGCTGAAACACATAACGGCTAGTTTCCTAAACTTTCTGAAAATTATTTTTTCATCCCCTAAACACCCCCAATGGTCATATATGTTGAAAAGCTATATATAGAGGTGATTTAAAGAGTTGGGTAATGACAGAGAATCATTCAAACATCTTGTTTAATTATCATTCATATTTGAGCCCTAGTTTGAGTGAAAAATCAATTTGCTCTAGATTTCAATTGTAATTCTTGAGAGAGCAAATTGTTGTGAGCTTTCATTTGTATTATCCACTCACTAAGGAGTTATTGTGTGAGCTTTAATTGTATTATCCACTCTAGAGAGAGAGAGAGTTCAATTTATATATCCATCATTTGTAAAGAGTGAGGGTTAGTAACCTTTGATTGTAAAGAAGAGGTGTTCTTCTCTGGGAGAATTGAAGACTCTTGTAAAGGTTTGATCTACACCAGTGAAATAGGTCAGATTAAAGGAATCCTCAAGAAGTGTTCTTGAGAGGTAGACCTAGGCCGCGGTGTGCGGATTGTCGAACCACTTGAAAACTCAGTTTGCAAGTGTCTCTTTCCATCTCTCTTTACATCATTGTTTATGATTGTGTTTAATTTTGTGTAAAGTTTTTAAAAGGTTAATTTTCTGCTAAAACCTTATCCACCCCCCCCCCCCTCTAATGTTTCCATTTCGGGCCAACACAATCAATCCCGTATATATATATATATATATGTATTTATGTATATTGCAATTGCAATCCTCGGTCTCATTTGTAGATTTAATTTTTGTATTTTAGTTTTCCTCCAAAACCTACTTTGAATCGAAAGCTAGAAATTAGTAAACTCTAATCGATGAGGGTTAATGGATCAACCTGGTTCAAGCCACATATACTTTCATCTTAAAAGGCAAACCTGATCTAATTGGTAATGAACAGATGTTAAGTTTTATATGGTTGGAAAGGTATTTAAATCTAGTTTCTGAATCACCAAATGGATCGCAACAACAAGTTTTGTAGAGAGAGTTATGGGCATTTTAGTAAAGAGGTGTCAGTCTGTGAAAAACTACAAAAAACCAGTCGACTGAATTATTTCATGTCTAGTCACCGAAGGTAATGTCTAGTCGACCTGAGATACTGTTCAAGTCGACTGGATTGTAAAAAAGTCGACTGTTTTCTATATTTCAAAGGTAGCTACTGCTACAAAATTTTCAGTCGACTGGATCGTGCTGAAACACATAATGGCTAGTTTTCTAAACTTTCCGAAAATTATTTTTACACCACCTAAACAACCCCAATGGTCATATATGTTGAAAAGCTATATATAGAGGTGATCTAAAGAGTTGGGTAATGACGGAAAATCATTCAAACATCTTGTTTAATTATCATTCATATTTGAGCCCTAGTTTGAGTGAAAAATCAATTTGCTCTAGATTTCAATTGTAATTCTTGAGAGAGCAAATTGTTGTGAGGTTTCATTTGTATTATCCACTCACTAAGGAGTTATTGTGTAAGCTTTAATTGTATTATCCACTCTAGAGAGAGAGAGTTCAATTTGCATTTCCATCATTTGTAAAGAGTGAGGGTTAGTAACCTCTGATTGTAAAGAAGAGGTGTTCTTCTTTGGGAGAGTTGAAGACTCTTGTAAAGGATTATTCTACACCCGTGAAATAGGTCGGATTGAAGGAATCCTCAATAGGTGTTCTTGAGGGATAGACCTAGGCCGCGGTGTGCGGATTGTCAAACCACTTGAAAACTCAGTTTGCAAGTGTCTCTTCCCGTCTCTCTTTACATTATTGTTTATGATTGTGTTTAATTTGGTGTTAAGTTTTTAAAATGTTAATTATCAGCTAAAACCTTATCCACCCCACCCCCCCTCTAATGTTTCCATTTCGGGCCAACCCAATCAATCCCGTATACATATATATATGCATTTATGTATTTGCTATTGCAATCCTCTGTCTCATTTGTAGATTTAATTTTTGTATTTTTGTTTTCCTCCAAAACCTACTTTGAATCGAAAGCTAGAATTAGTAAACTCTAATCGATGAGGGTTGATGGATCAACCTGGTTCAAGCCACATATACTTTCATCTTAAATGGAAAACCTGATCTAATTGGTAAGGAACTAGATGTTGAGTTTTATATGGTTGGAAAGGTATTTGAATCTAGTTTCTGAATCACCAAATGGATCGCAACAACAAGTTTTGTATAGAGAGTTATGGGCATTTTAGTAAAGAGGTGTTAGTCTGTGAAAAACTACAAAAAAACAGTCGACTGAATTATTTCATGTCTAGTCACCGAAGGTAATGTCTAGTCGACCGGAGGTACTGTTCAAGTCGACTGGATTGTAAAAAAGTCGACTGTTTTCTATTTTTGAAAGGTAGCTACTGCTACAAAATTTTCAGTCGATTGGATCACGCTGAAACACATAACGGCTAGTTTCTTAAACTTTCTGAAAATTATTTTTTCATCCCCTAAACACCCCCAATGGTCATATACGTTGAAAAGCTATATATAGAGGTGATTTTAAGAGTTGGGTAATGACAGAAAATCATTCAAACGTCTTGTTTAATTATCATTCATATTTGAGCCCTAGTTTGAGTGAAAAATCAATTTGCTCTAGATTTCAATTGTAATTCTTGAGAGAGCAAATTGTTGTGTTCTTTCATTTGTATTATCCACTCACTAAGGAGTTGTTGTTTGAGCTTTAATTGTATTATCCACTCTAGAGAGAGAGAGTTCAATTTGTATTTCCATCATTTTTAAAGAGTAAGGGTTAGTAACCTCTGATTGTAAAGAAGAGGTGTTCTTCTTTGGGAGAGTTGAAGACTCTTGTAAAGATTTAATCTACACCCGTGAAAATAGGTTGTATTAAAGGAATCCTCAATAGGTGTTCTTGAGGGGTAGACCTAGGCCGCGGTGTGCGGATTGTCAAACCACTTGAAAACTCAGTTTGCAAGTGTCTCTTCCCTTCTCTCTTTAGATTATTGTTTATGATTGTGTTTAATTTTGTGTTAAGTGTTTAAAAGGTTAATTTTCAGCTAAAACCTTATCCACCCCCCCCCCCCCCCCCTCCCCTCCCCTCTAATGTTTCCATATCGGGCCAACACAATCAATCCCGCATACATATATATATATGCATTTATGTATTTGCTATTGCAATCCTCGGTCACATTTGTAGATTTAATTTTTGTATTTTTGTTTTCCTCCAAAACCTACTTTGAATCGAAAGCTAGAAATTAGTAAACTCTAATCGATGAGGGTTGATGGATCAACCTAGTTCAAGCCACATATATTTTCATCTTTAAAGGCAAACATGATCTAACTGGTAAGGAACTAGAAGTTGAGTTTTATATGGTTGGAAAGGTATTTGAATCTAGTTTCTGAATCACCAAATGGATCGCAAAAACAAGTTTTGTAGAGAGAGTTATGGCCGTTTTAGTAAAGAGGTGTCAGTCTGTGAAAAACTACAAAAAAACAGTCGACTGAATTATTTCATGTCTAGTCACCGAAGGTAATGTCTAGTCGACCGGAGGTACTGTTCAAGTCGACTGGATTGTAAAAAAGTTGTCTGTTTTCAATTTTTGAATGGTAGCTACATCTACAAAATTTTCAGTCGATTGGATCACGCTGAAACACATAACAGCTAGTTTCTTAAACTTTCTGAAAATTATTTTTTCATCCCCTAAACACCCCCAATGGTCATATATGTTGAAAAGCTATATATAGAGGTGATTTAAAGAGTTGGGTAATGACGAAAAATCATTCAAACATCTTGTTTAATTATCATTCATATTTGAGCCCTAGTTTGAGTGAAAAATCAATTTGCTCTAGATTTCAATTGTAATTCTTGAGAGAGCAAATTGTTGTGAGCTTTCATTTGTATTATCCACTCACTAAGGAGTTATTGTGTGAGCTTTAATTGTATGATCCACTCTAGAGAGAGAGAGTTCAATTTGTATTTCCATCATTTGTAAAGAGTGAGGGTTAGTAACCTTTGATTGTAAAGAAGAGGTGTTCTTCTTTGGGAGAGTTGAAGACTCTTGTAAATGTTTGATCTACACCCGTGAAATAGGTCAGATTAAAGGAATCCTCAAGAGGTGTTCTTGAGAGGTAGACCTAGGCCCCGGTGTGCGGATTGTCGAACCACTTGTAAACTCAGTTTGCAAGTGTCTCTTCCCTTCTCTCTTTACATCATTGTTTATGATTATTTTTTATTTTGTGTTAAGTTTTTAAAAGGTTAATTATCAGCTAAAACCTTATCCAACCCAACCCCCCCCCTCTAATGTTTGCATTTCAGGCCAACCCAATCAATCCCGTATACATATATATATATATATGCATTTATGTATTTGCTATTGCAATCCTCTGTCTCATTTGTAGATTTAATTTTTGTATTTTTGTTTTCCTCCAAAACCTACTTTGAATCGAAAGCTAGAAATTAGTAAACTCTAATCATTGAGGGTTGATGGATCAACCTGGTTCAAGCCACATATACTTTCATCTTAAATGGAAAACCTGATCTAATTGGTAAGGAACTAGATGTTGAGTTTTATATGGTTGGAAAGGTATTTGAATCTAGTTTCTGAATCACCAAATGGATCGCAACAACAAGTTTTGTAGAGAGAGTTATGGGCATTTTAGTAAAGAGGTGTTAGTCTGTGAAAAACTACAAAAAAACAGTCGACTGAATTATTTCATGTCTAGTCACCGAAGGTAATGTCTAGTCGACCAGAGGTACTGTTCAAGTCGACTGGATTGTAAAAAAGTGGACTGTTTTCTATTTTTGAAAAGTAGCTACTGCTACAAAATTTTCAGTCGATTGGATCACACTGAAACACATAACGGCTAGTTTCTTAAACTTTCTAAAAATTATTTTTTCATCCCCTAAACACCCCCAATGGTCATATATGTTGAAAAGCTATATATAGAGGTGATTTTAAGAGTTGGGTAATGACAGAAAATCATTCAAACATCTTGTTTAATTATCATTCATATTTGAGCCCTAGTTTGAGTGAAAAATCAATTTGCTCTAGATTTCAATTGTAATTCTTGAGAGAGCAAATTGTTGTGTTCTTTCATTTGTATTATCCACTCACTAAGGAGTTGTTGTTTGAGCTTTAATTGTATTATCCACTCTAGAGAGAGAGAGTTCAATTTGTATTTCCATCATTTTTAAAGAGTAAGGGTTAGTAACCTCTGATTGTAAAGAAGAGGTGTTCTTCTTTGGGAGAGTTGAAGACTCTTGTAAAGATTTATTCTACACCCGTGAAAATAGGTCGTATTAAAGGAATCCTCAATAGGTGTTCTTGAGGGGTAGACCTAGGCCGCGGTGTGCGGATTGTCAAACCAGTTGAAAACTCAGTTTGCAAGTGTCTCTTCCCTTCTCTCTTTAGATTATTGTTTATGATTGTGTTTAATTTTGTGTTAAGTGTTTAAAAGGTTAATTTTCAGCTAAAACCTTATCCACCCCCCCCCCCCCTCCCCTCCCCTCTAATGTTTCCATATCGGGCCAACACAATCAATCCCGCATACATATATATATATGCATTTATGTATTTGCTATTGCAATCCTCTGTCACATTTGTAGATTTAATTTTTGTATTTTTGTTTTCCTCCAAAACCTACTTTGAATCGAAAGCTAGAAATTAGTAAACTCTAATCGATGAGGGTTGATGGATCAACCTAGTTCAAGCCACATATATTTTCATCTTTAAAGGCAAACATGATCTAACTGGTAAGGAACTAGAAGTTGAGTTTTATATGGTTGGAAAGGTATTTGAATCTAGTTTCTGAATCACCAAATGGATCGCAAAAACAAGTTTTGTAGAGAGAGTTATGGCCGTTTTAGTAAAGAGGTGTCAGTCTGTGAAAAACTACAAAAAAACAGTCGACTGAATTATTTCATGTCTAGTCACCGAAGGTAATGTCTAGTCGACCGGAGGTACTGTTCAAGTCGACTGGATTGTAAAAAAGTTGTCTGTTTTCAATTTTTGAATGGTAGCTACATCTACAAAATTTTCAGTCGATTGGATCACGCTGAAACACATAACAGCTAGTTTCTTAAACTTTCTGAAAATTATTTTTTCATCCCCTAAACACCCCCAATGGTCATATATGTTGAAAAGCTATATATAGAGGTGATTTAAAGAGTTGGGTAATGACGAAAAATCATTCAAACATCTTGTTTAATTATCATTCATATTTGAGCCCTAGTTTGAGTGAAAAATCAATTTGCTCTAGATTTCAATTGTAATTCTTGAGAGAGCAAATTGTTGTGAGCTTTCATTTGTATTATCCACTCACTAAGGAGTTATTGTGTGAGCTTTAATTGTATGATCCACTCTAGAGAGAGAGAGTTCAATTTGTATTTCCATCATTTGTAAAGAGTGAGGGTTAGTAACCTTTGATTGTAAAGAAGAGGTGTTCTTCTTTGGGAGAGTTGAAGACTCTTGTAAATGTTTGATCTACACCCGTGAAATAGGTCAGATTAAAGGAATCCTCAAGAGGTGTTCTTGAGAGGTAGACCTAGGCCCCGGTGTGCGGATTGTCAAACCACTTGAAAACTCAGTTTGCAAGTGTCTCTTCCCGTCTCTCTTTACATTATTGTTTATGATTGCGTTTAATTTTGTGTTATGTTTTTAAAAGGTTAATTTTCAGCTAAAACCTTATCCACCCCCCCCCCCCTTTAATGTTTCCATTTCGGGCCAACACAATCAATCCCGTATACATATATATATATATGCATTTATGTATTTGCTATTGCAATCCTCGTTCACATTTGTAGATTTAATTTTTGCATTTTTGTTTTCCTCCAAAACCTACTTTGAATCGAAATCTAGAAATTAGTAAACTCTAATCGATGAGGGTTGATGGATGAACCTGGTTCAAGCCACATATACTTTCATCTTAAATGGAAAACCTGATCTAATTGGTAAGGAACTAGATGTTGAGTTTTATATGGTTGGAAAGGTATTTGAATCTAGTTTCTGAATCACCAAATGGATTGCAATAACAAGTTTTGTAGAGAGAGTTATGGGCGTTCTAGTAAAGAGGTGTCAGTCTGTGAAAAACTACAAAAAAACAGTCGACTGAATTATTTTATGTCTAGTCACCGAAGGTAATGTCTAGTAGACCGGAGGTACTGTTCAAGTCGACTGGATTGTAAAAATTCGACTGTTTTCTATTTTTGAAAGGTAGCTACTGCTACAAAATTTTCAGTCGATTGGATCACGCTGAAACACATAACGGCTAGTTTCCTAAACTTTCTGAAAATTATTTTTTCATCCCCTAAACACCCCCAATGGTCATATATGTTGAAAAGCTATATATAGAGGTGATTTAAAGAGTTGGGTAATGACAGAGAATCATTCAAACATCTTGTTTAATTATCATTCATATTTGAGCCCTAGTTTGAGTGAAAAATCAATTTGCTCTAGATTTCAATTGTAATTCTTGAGAGAGCAAATTGTTGTGTTCTTTCATTTGTATTATCCACTCACTAAGGAGTTGTTGTTTGAGCTTTAATTGTATTATCCACTCTAGAGATAGAGAGTTCAATTTGTATTTCCATCATTTTTAAAGAGTAAGGGTTAGTAACCTCTGATTGTAAAGAAGAGGTGTTCTTCTTTGGGAGAGTTGAGGACTCTTGTAAAGATTTATTCTACACCCGTGAAAATAGGTCGTATTAAAGGAATCCTCAATAGGTGTTCTTGAGGGGTAGACCTAGGCCGCGGTGTGAAGATTGTCAAACCACTTGAAAACTCAGTTTGCAAGTGTCTCTTCCCTTCTCTCTTTAGATTATTGTTTATGATTGTGTTTAATTTTGTGTTAAGTTTTTAAAAGGTTAATTTTTAGCTAAAACCTTATCCACCCCCCCCCCCCCCCTCCCCTCTAATGTTTCCATATCGGGCCAACACAATCAATCCCGTATACATATATATATATATATATGCATTTATGTATTTGCTATTGCAATCCTCGGTCACATTTGTAGATTTAATTTTTGTATTTTTGTTTTCCTCCAAAACCTACTTTGAATCGAAAGCTAGAAATTAGTAAACTCTAATCGATGAGGGTTGATGGATCAACCTAGTTCAAGCCACATATATTTTCATCTTTAAAGGCAAACATGATCTAATTGGTAAGGAACTAGAAATTGAATTTTATATGGTTGGAAAGGTATTTGAATCTAGTTTCTGAATCACCAAATGGATCGCAAAAACAAGTTTTGTAGAGAGAGTTATGGCCGTTTAAGTAAAGAGGTGTCAGTCTGTGAAAAACTACAAAAAAACAGTCGACTGAATTATTTCATGTCTAGTCACCGAAGGTAATGTCTAGTCGATCGGAGGTACTGTTCAAGTCGACTGGATTGTAAAAAAGTGGATTGTTTTCAATTTTTGAATGGTAGCTACATCTACAAAATTATCAGTCGATTGGATCACGCTGAAACACATAACGGCTAGTTTCTTAAACTTTCTGAAAATTATTTTTTCATCCCCTAAACACCCCCAATGGTCATATATGTTGAAAAGCTATATATAGAGGTGATTTAAAGAGTTGGGTAATGACGAAAAATCATTCAAACATCTTGTTTAATTATCATTCATATTTGAACCCTAGTTTGAGTGAAAAATCAATTTGCTCTAGATTTCAATTGTAATTCTTGAGAGAGCAAATTGTTGTGAGCTTTCATTTGTATTATCCACTCACTAAGGAGTTATTGTGTGAGCTTTAATTGTATGATCCATTCTAGAGAGAGAGAGTTCAATTTGTATTTCCATCATTTGTAAAGAGTGAGGGTTAGTAACCTTTGATTGTAAAGAAGAGGTGTTCTTCTTTGGGAGAGTTGAAGACTCTTGTAAAGGTTTGATCTACACCCGTGAAATAGGTCAGTTTAAAGGAATCCTCATGAGGTGTTCTTGAGAGGTAGACCTAGGCCGCGGTGTGAAGATTGTCGAACCACTTGAAAACTCAGTTTGCAAGTGTCTCTTCCCTTCTCTCTTTACATTATTGTTTATGATTATGTTTTATTTTGTGTTAAGTTTTTAAAAGGTTAATTATCAGCTAAAACCTTATCCAACCCAACCCCCCCCTCTAATGTTTGCATTTCAGGCCAACCCAATCAATCCCGTATACATATATATATGCATTTATGTATTTGCTATTGCAATCCTCTGTCTCATTTGTAGATTTAATTTTTGTATTTTTGTTTTCCTCCAAAACCTACTTTGAATCGAAATCTAGAAATTAGTAAACTCTAATCGATGAGGGTTGATGGATCAACCTAGTTCAAGCCACATATAGTTTCATCTTTAAAAGCAAACCGGTTCTAATTGGTAAGGAACTAGATGTTGAGTTTTATATGGTTGGAAAGGTATTTGAATCTAGTTTCTGAATCACCAAATGGATCGCAAAAACAAGTTTTGTAGAGAGAGTTATGGCCGTTTTAGTAAAGAGGTGTCAGTCTGTGAAAAACTACAAAAAAACAGTCGACTGAATTATTTCATGTCTAGTCACCGAAGGTAATGTCTAGTCGACCGGAGGTACTGTTCAAGTCGACTGGATTGTAAAAAAGTCGACTGTTTTCAATTTTTGAATGGTAGCTACATCTACAAAATTTTCAGTCGATTGGATCACGCTGAAACACAAAACGGCTAGTTTCTTAAACTTTCTGAAAATTATTTTTTCATCCCCTAAACACCCCCAATGGTCATATATGTTGAAAAGCTATATATAGAGGTGATTTAAAGAGTTGGGTAATGACGAAAAATCATTCAAACATCTTGTTTAATTATCATTCATATTTGAGCCCTAGTTTGAGTGAAAAATCAATTTGCTCTAGATTTCAATTGTAATTCTTGAGAGAGCAAATTGTTGTGAGCTTTCATTTGTATTATCCACTCACTAAGGAGTTATTGTGTGAGCTTTAATTGTATGATCCACTCTAGAGAGAGAGAGTTCAATTTGTATTTCCATCATTTGTAAAGAGTGAGGGTTAGTAACCTTTGATTGTAAAGAAGAGGTGTTCTTCTTTGGGAGAGTTGAAGACACTTGTAAAGGTTTGATCTACACCCGTGAAATAGGTCAGTTTAAAGGAATCCCCAAGAGGTGTTCTTGAGAGATAGACCTAGGCCGCGGTGTGCGGATTGTCGAACCACTTGAAAACTCAGTTTGCAAGTGTCTCTTCCCTTCTCTCTTTACATTATTGTTTATGATTATGTTTTACTTTGTGTTAAGTTTTTAAAAGGTTAATTATCAGCTAAAACCTTATCCAACCCAACCCCCCCCCCCCCTCTAATGTTTGCATTTCAGGCCAACCCAACCAATCCCGTATACATATATATATATATATGCATTTATGTATTTGCTATTGCAATCCTCTGTCTCATTTGTAGATTTAATTTTTGTATTTTTGTTTTCCTCCAAAACCTACTTTGAATCGAAATCTAGAAATTAGTAAACTCTAATCGATGAGGGTTGATGGATCAACCTAGTTCAAGCCACATATAGTTTCATCTTTAAAGGCAAACCTGTTCTAATTGGTAAGGAACTAGATGTTGAGTTTTATATGGTTGGAAAGGTATTTGAATCTAGTTTCTGAATCACCAAATGGATCGCAAAAACAAGTTTTGTAGAGAGAGTTATGGCCGTTTTAGTAAAGAGGTGTCAGTCTGTGAAAAACTACAAAAAAACAGTCGACTGAATTATTTCATGTCTAGTCACCGAAGGTAATGTCTAGTCGACCGGAGGTACTGTTCAAGTCGACTGGATTGTAAAAAAGTCGACTGTTTTCAATTTTTGAATGGTAGCTACATCTACAAAATTTTCAGTCGATTGGATCACGCTGAAACACATAACGGCTAGTTTCTTAAACTTTCTGAAAATTATTTTTTCATCCCCTAAACACCCCCAATGGTCATATATGTTGAAAAGCTATATATAGAGGTGATTTAAAGAGTTGGGTAATGACGAAAAATCATTCAAACATCTTGTTTAATTATCATTCATATTTGAGCCCTAGTTTGAGTGAAAAATCAATTTGCTCTAGATTTCAATTGTAATTCTTGGGAGAGCAAATTGTTGTGAGCTTTCATTTGTATTATCCACTCACTAAGGAGTTATTGTGTGAGCTTTAATTGTATGATCCACTCTAGAGAGAGAGAGTTCAATTTGTATTTCCATCATTTGTAAAGAGTGAGGGTTAGTAACCTTTGATTGTAAAGAAGAGGTGTTCTTCTTTGGGAGAGTTGAAGACTTTTGTAAAGGTTTGATCTACACCCGTGAAATAGGTCAGTTTAAAGGAATCCTCAAGAGGTGTTCTTGAGAGGTAGACCTAGGCCGCGGTGTGCGGATTGTCAAACCACTTGAAAACTCAGTTTGCAAGTGTCTCTTCCCTTCTCTCTTTACATTATTGTTTATGATTATGTTTTATTTTGTGTTAAGTTTTTAAAAGGTTAATTATCAGCTAAAACCTTATCCAACCCAACCCCCCCCCTCTAATGTTTGCATTTCAGGCCAACCCAATCAATCCCGTATACATATATATATGCATTTATGTATTTGCTATTGCAATCCTCTGTCTCATTTGTAGATTTAATTTTTGTATTTTTGTTTTCCTCCAAAACCTACTTTGAATCGAAATCTAGAAATTAGTAAACTCTAATCGATGAGGGTTGATGGATCAACCTAGTTCAAGCCACATATAGTTTCATCTTTAAAGGCAAACCTGTTCTAATTGGTAAGGAACTAGATGTTGAGTTTTATATGGTTGGAAAGGTATTTGAATCTAGTTTCTGAATCACCAAATGGATCGCAACAACAAGTTTTGTATAGAGAGTTATGGGCATTTTAGTAAAGAGGTGTTAGTCTGTGAAAAACTACAAAAAAATAGTCGACTGAATTATTTCATGTCTAGTCACCGAAGGTAATGTCTAGTCGACCGGAGGTACTGTTCAAGTCGACTAGATTGTAAAAAAGTCGACTGTTTTCTATTTTTGAAAGGTAGCTACTGCTACAAAATTTTCAGTCGATTGGATCACGCTGAAACACACAACGGCTAGTTTCTTAAACTTTCTGAAAATTATTTTTTCATCCCCTAAACACCCCCAATGGTCATATATGTTGAAAAGCTATATATAGAGGTGATTTTAAGAGTTGGGTAATGACAGAAAATCATTCAAACGTCTTGTTTAATTATCATTCATATTTGAGCCCTAGTTTGAGTGAAAAATCAATTTGCTCTAGATTTCAATTGTAATTCTTGAGAGAGCAAATTGTTGTGTTCTTTCATTTGTATTATCCACTCACTAAGGAGTTGTTGTTTGAGCTTTAATTGTATTATCCACTCTAGAGAGAGAGAGTTCAATTTGTATTTCCATCATTTTTAAAGAGTAAGGGTTAGTAACCTCTGATTATAAAGAAGAGGTGTTCTTCTTTGGGAGAGTTGAAGACTCTTGTAAAGATTTAATCTACACCCGTGAAAATAGGTCGTATTAAAGGAATCCTCAATAGGTGTTCTTGAGGGGTAGACCTAGGCCGCGGTGTGCAGATTGTCAAACCACTTGAAAACTCAGTTTGCAAGTGTCTCTTCCCTTCTCTCTTTAGATTATTGTTTATCATTGTGTTTAATTTTGTGTTATGTTTTTAAAAGGTTAATTTTCAGCTAAAACCTTATCCACCCCCCCCCCCCCCCCTTTAATGTTTCCATTTCGGGCCAACACAATCAATCCCGTATACATATATATATGCATTTATGTATTTGCTATTGCAATCCTCGTTCACATTTGTAGATTTAATTTTTGCATTTTTGTTTTCCTCCAAAACCTACTTTGAATCGAAATCTAGAAATTAGTAAACTCTAATCGATGAGGGTTGATTGATGAACCTGGTTCAAGCCACATATACTTTCATCTTAAATGGAAAACCTGATCTAATTGGTAAGGAACTAGATGTTGAGTTTTATATGGTTGGAAAGGTATTTGAATCTAGTTTCTGAATCACCAAATGGATTGCAATAACAAGTTTTGTAGAGAGAGTTATGGGCGTTCTAGTAAAGAGGTGTCAGTCTGTGAAAAACTACAAAAAAACAGTCGACTGAATTATTTCATGTCTAGTCACCGAAGGTAATGTCTAGTAGACCGGAGGTACTGTTCAAGTCGACTGGATTGTAAAAATTCGACTGTTTTCTATTTTTGAAAGGTAGCTACTGCTACAAAATTTTCAGTCGATTGGATCACGCTGAAACACATAACGGCTAGTTTCCTAAACTTTCTGAAAATTATTTTTTCATCCCCTAAACACCCCCAATGGTCATATATGTTGAAAAGCTATATATAGAGGTGATTTAAAGAGTTGGGTAATGACAGAGAATCATTCAAACATCTTGTTTAATTATCATTCATATTTGAGCCCTAGTTTGAGTGAAAAATCAATTTGCTCTAGATTTCAATTGTAATTCTTGAGAGAGCAAATTGTTGTGAGCTTTCATTTGTATTATCCACTCACTAAGGAGTTATTGTGTGAGCTTTAATTGTATTATCCACTCTAGAGAGAGAGAGAGTTCAATTTATATATCCATCATTTGTAAAGAGTGAGGGTTAGTAACCTTTGATTGTAAAGAAGAGGTGTTCTTCTCTGGGAGAATTGAAGACTCTTGTAAAGGTTTGATCTACACCCGTGAAATAGGTCAGATTAAAGGAATCCTCAAGAAGTGTTCTTGAGAGGTAGACCTAGGCCGCGGTGTGCGGATTGTCGAACCACTTGAAAACTCAGTTTGCAAGTGTCTCTTTCCATCTCTCTTTACATCATTGTTTATGATTGTGTTTAATTTTGTGTAAAGTTTTTAAAAGGTTAATTTTCTGCTAAAACCTTATCCACCCCCCCCCCCCCCCCCCTCTAATGTTTCCATTTCGGGCCAACACAATCAATCCCGTATATATATATATGTATTTATGTATATTGCAATTGCAATCCTCGGTCTCATTTGTAGATTTAATTTTTGTATTTTTGTTTTCCTCCAAAACCTACTTTGAATCGAAAGCTAGAAATTAGTAAACTCTAATCGATGAGGGTTAATGGATCAACCTGGTTCAAGCCACATATACTTTCATCTTAAAAGGCAAACCTGATCTAATTGGTAATGAACAGATGTTAAGTTTTATATGGTTGGAAAGGTATTTGAATCTAGTTTCTGAATCACCAAATGGATCGCAACAACAAGTTTTGTAGAGAGAGTTATGGGCATTTTAGTAAAGAGGTGTCAGTCTGTGAAAAACTACAAAAAACCAGTCGACTGAATTATTTCATGTCTAGTCACCGAAGGTAATGTCTAGTCGACCTGAGATACTGTTCAAGTCGACTGGATTGTAAAAAAGTCGACTGTTTTCTATATTTCAAAGGTAGCTACTGCTACAAAATTTTCAGTCGACTGGATCGTGCTGAAACACATAATGGCTAGTTTTCTAAACTTTCCGAAAATTATTTTTACACCACCTAAACAACCCCAATGGTCATATATGTTGAAAAGCTATATATAGAGGTGATCTAAAGAGTTGGGTAATGACGGAAAATCATTCAAACATCTTGTTTAATTATCATTCATATTTGAGCCCTAGTTTGAGTGAAAAATCAATTTGCTCTAGATTTCAATTGTAATTCTTGAGAGAGCAAATTGTTGTGAGGTTTCATTTGTATTATCCACTCACTAAGGAGTTATTGTGTAAGCTTTAATTGTATTATCCACTCTAGAGAGAGAGAGTTCAATTTGCATTTCCATCATTTGTAAAGAGTGAGGGTTAGTAACCTCTGATTGTAAAGAAGAGGTGTTCTTCTTTGGGAGAGTTGAAGACTCTTGTAAAGGATTATTCTACACCCGTGAAATAGGTCGGATTGAAGGAATGCTCAATAGGTGTTCTTGAGGGATAGACCTAGGCCGCGGTGTGCGGATTGTCAAACCACTTGAAAACTCAGTTTGCAAGTGTCTCTTCCCGTCTCTCTTTACATTATTGTTTATGATTGTGTTTAATTTGGTGTTAAGTTTTTAAAATGTTAATTATCAGCTAAAACCTTATCCACCCCACCCCCCCTCTAATGTTTCCATTTCGGGCCAACCCAATCAATCCCGTATACATATATATATATATCCATTTATGTATTTGCTATTGCAATCCTCTGTCTCATTTGTAGATTTAATTTTTGTATTTTTGTTTTCCTCCAAAACCTACTTTGAATCGAAAGCTAGAATTAGTAAACTCTAATCGATGAGGGTTGATGGATCAACCTGGTTCAAGCCACATATACTTTCATCTTAAATGGAAAACCTGATCTAATTGGTAAGGAACTAGATGTTGAGTTTTATATGGTTGGAAAGGTATTTGAATCTAGTTTCTGAATCACCAAATGGATCGCAACAACAAGTTTTGTATAGAGAGTTATGGGCATTTTAGTAAAGAGGTGTTAGTCTGTGAAAAACTACAAAAAAACAGTCGACTGAATTATTTCATGTCTAGTCACCGAAGGTAATGTCTAGTCGACCGGAGGTACTGTTCAAGTCGACTGGATTGTAAAAAAGTCGACTGTTTTCTATTTTTGAAAGGTAGCTACTGCTACAAAATTTTCAGTCGATTGGATCACGCTGAAACACATAACGGCTAGTTTCTTAAACTTTCTGAAAATTATTTTTTCATCCCCTAAACACCCCCAATGGTCATATATGTTGAAAAGCTATATATAGAGGTGATTTAAAGAGTTGGGTAATGACAGAAAATCATTCAAACGTCTTGTTTAATTATCATTCATATTTGAGCCCTAGTTTGAGTGAAAAATCAATTTGCTCTAGATTTCAATTGTAATTCTTGAGAGAGCAAATTGTTGTGAGCTTTCATTTGTATTATCCACTCACTAAGGAGTTATTGTGTGAGCTTTAATTGTATTATCCACTCCAGAGAGAGAGAGTTCAATTTATATATCCATCATTTGTAAAGAGTGAGGGTTAGTAACCTTTGATTGTAAAGAAGAGGTGTTCTTCTCTGGGAGAATTGAAGACTCTTGTAAAGGTTTGATCTACACCCGTGAAATAGGTCAGATTAAAGGAATCCTCAAGAAGTGTTCTTGAGAGGTAGACCTAGGCCGCGGTGTGCGGATTGTCGAACCACTTGAAAACTCAGTTTGCAAGTGTCTCTTTCCATCTCTCTTTACATCATTGTTTATGATTGTGTTTAATTTTGTGTAAAGTTTTTAAAAGGTTAATTTTCTGCTAAAACCTTATCCACCCCCCCCCCCCCTCTAATGTTTCCATTTCGGGCCAACACAATCAATCCCGTATATATATATATGTATTTATGTATATTGCAATTGCAATCCTCGGTCTCATTTGTAGATTTAATTTTTGTATTTTTGTTTTCCTCCAAAACCTACTTTGAATCGAAAGCTAGAAATTAGTAAACTCTAATCGATGAGGGTTAATGGATCAACCTGGTTCAAGACACATATACTTTCATCTTAAAAGGCAAACCTGATCTAATTGGTAATGAACAGATGTTAAGTTTTATATGGTTGGAAAGGTATTTGAATCTAGTTTCTGAATCACCAAATGGATCGCAACAACAAGTTTTGTAGAGAGAGTTATGGGCATTTTAGTAAAGAGGTGTCAGTCTGTGAAAAACTACAAAAAACCAGTCGACTGAATTATTTCATGTCTAGTCACCGAAGGTAATGTCTAGTCGACCTGAGATACTGTTCAAGTCGACTGGATTGTAAAAAAGTCGACTGTTTTCTATATTTCAAAGGTAGCTACTGCTACAAAATTTTCAGTCGACTGGATCGTGCTGAAACACATAATGGCTAGTTTTCTAAACTTTCCGAAAATTATTTTTACACCACCTAAACAACCCCAATGGTCATATATGTTGAAAAGCTATATATAGAGGTGATCTAAAGAGTTGGGTAATGACGGAAAATCATTCAAACATCTTGTTTAATTATCATTCATATTTGAGCCCTAGTTTGAGTGAAAAATCAATTTGCTCTAGATTTCAATTGTAATTCTTGAGAGAGGAAATTGTTGTGAGGTTTCATTTGTATTATCCACTCACTAAGGAGTTATTGTGTAAGCTTTAATTGTATTATCCACTCTAGAGAGAGAGAGTTCAATTTGCATTTCCATCATTTGTAAAGAGTGAGGGTTAGTAACCTCTGATTGTAAAGAAGAGGTGTTCTTGTTTGGGAGAGTTGAAGACTCTTGTAAAGGATTATTCTACACCCGTGAAATAGGTCGGATTGAAGGAATCCTCAATAGGTGTTCTTGAGGGATAGACCTAGGCCGCGGTGTGCGGATTGTCAAACCACTTGAAAACTCAGTTTGCAAGTGTCTCTTCCCGTCTCTCTTTACATTATTGTTTATGATTGTGTTTAATTTGGTGTTAAGTTTTTAAAATGTTAATTATCAGCTAAAACCTTATCCACCCCACCCCCCCTCTAATGTTTCCATTTCGGGCCAACCCAATCAATCCCGTATACATATATATATATGCATTTATGTATTTGCTATTGCAATCCTCTGTCTCATTTGTAGATTTAATTTTTGTATTTTTGTTTTCCTCCAAAACCTACTTTGAATCGAAAGCTAGAATTAGTAAACTCTAATCGATGAGGGTTGATGGATCAACCTGGTTCAAGCCACATATACTTTCATCTTAAATGGAAAACCTGATCTAATTGGTAAGGAACTAGATGTTGAGTTTTATATGGTTGGAAAGGTATTTGAATCTAGTTTCTGAATCACCAAATGGATCGCAACAACAAGTTTTGTATAGAGAGTTATGGGCATTTTAGTAAAGAGGTGTTAGTCTGTGAAAAACTACAAAAAACAGTCGACTGAATTATTTCATGTCTAGTCACCGAAGGTAATGTCTAGTCGACCGGAGGTACTGTTCAAGTCGACTGGATTGTAAAAAAGTCGACTGTTTTCTATTTTTGAAAGGTAGCTACTGCTACAAAATTTTCAGTCGATTGGATCACGCTGAAACACATAACGGCTAGTTTCTTAAACTTTCTGAAAATTATTTTTTCATCCCCTAAACACCCCCAATGGTCATATATGTTGAAAAGCTATATATAGAGGTGATTTTAAGAGTTGGGTAATGACAGAAAATCATTCAAACGTCTTGTTTAATTATCATTCATATTTGAGCCCTAGTTTGAGTGAAAAATCAATTTGCTCTAGATTTCAATTGTAATTCTTGAGAGAGCAAATTGTTGTGTTCTTTCATTTGTATTATCCACTCACTAAGGAGTTGTTGTTTGAGCTTTAATTGTATTATCCACTCTAGAGAGAGAGAGTTCAATTTGTATTTCCATCATTTTTAAAGAGTAAGGGTTAGTAACCTCTGATTGTAAAGAAGAGGTGTTCTTCTTTGGGAGAGTTGAAGACTCTTGTAAAGATTTAATCTACACCCGTGAAAATAGGTCGTATTAAAGGAATCCTCAATAGGTGTTCTTGAGGGGTAGACCTAGGCCGCGGTGTGCAGATTGTCAAACCACTTGAAAACTCAGTTTGCAAGTGTCTCTTCCCTTCTCTCTTTAGATTATTGTTTATCATTGTGTTTAATTTTGTGTTAAGTTTTTAAAAGGTTAATTTTCAGCTAAAACCTTATCCTCCCCCCCCCCTCCCCTCTAATGTTTCCATATCGGGCCAACACAATCAATCCCGTATACATATATATATATGCATTTATGTATTTGCTATTGCAATCCTCGGTCACATTTGTAGATTTAATTTTTGTATTTTTGTTTTCCTCCAAAACCTACTTTGAATCGAAAGCTAGAAATTAGTAAACTCTAATCGATGAGGGTTGATGGATCAACCTAGTTCAAGCCACATATATTTTCATCTTTAAAGGCAAACATGATCTAATTGGTAAGGAACTAGAAGTTGAGTTTTATATGGTTGGAAAGGTATTTGAATCTAGTTTCTGAATCACCAAATGGATCGCAAAAACAAGTTTTGTAGAGAGAGTTATGGGCATTTTAGTAAAGAGGTGTTAGTCTGTGAAAAACTACAAAAAAACAGTCGACTGAATTATTTCATGTCTAGTCACCGAAGGTAATGTCTAGTCGACCGGAGGTACTGTTCAAGTCGACTGGATTGTAAAAAAGTCGACTGTTTTCTATTTTTGAAAGGTAGCTACTGCTACAAAATTTTCAGTCGATTGGATCACACTGAAACACATAACGGCTAGTTTCTTAAACTTTCTGAAAATTATTTTTTCATCCCCTAAACACCCCCAATGGTCATATATGTTGAAAAGCTATATATAGAGGTGATTTTAAGAGTTGGGTAATGACAGAAAATCATTCAAACATCTTGTTTAATTATCATTCATATTTGAGCCCTAGTTTGAGTGAAAAATCAATTTGCTCTAGATTTCAATTGTAATTCTTGAGAGAGCAAATTGTTGTGTTCTTTCATTTGTATTATCCACTCACTAAGGAGTTGTTGTTTGAGCTTTAATTGTATTATCCACTCTAGAGAGAGAGAGTTCAATTTGTATTTCCATCATTTTTAAAGAGTAAGGGTTAGTAACCTCGGATTGTAAAGAAGAGGTGTTCTTCTTTGGGAGAGTTGAAGACTCTTGTAAAGATTTATTCTACACCCGTGAAAATAGGTCGTATTAAAGGAATCCTCAATAGGTGTTCTTGAGGGGTAGACCTAGGCCGCGGTGTGCGGATTGTCAAACCACTTGAAAACTCAGTTTGCAAGTGTCTCTTCCCTTCTCTTTTTAGATTATTGTTTATGATTGTGTTTAATTTTGTGTTAAGTGTTTAAAAGGTTAATTTTCAGCTAAAACCTTATCCACCCCCCCCCCCCCCTCCCCTCCCCTCTAACGTTTCCATATCGGGCCAACACAATCAATCCCGCATACATATATATATATATGCATTTATGTATTTGCTATTGCAATCCTCGGTCACATTTGTAGATTTAATTTTTGTATTTTTGTTTTCCTCCAAAACCTACTTTGAATCGAAAGCTAGAAATTAGTAAACTCTAATCGATGAGGGTTGATGGATCAACCTAGTTCAAGCCACATATATTTTCATCTTTAAAGGCAAACATGATCTAACTGGTAAGGAACTAGAAGTTGAGTTTTATATGGTTGGAAAGGTATTTGAATCTAGTTTCTGAATCACCAAATGGATCGCAAAAACAAGTTTTGTAGAGAGAGTTATGGCCGTTTTTGTAAAGAGGTGTCAGTCTGTGAAAAACTACAAAAAAACAGTCGACTGAATTATTTCATGTCTAGTCACCGAAGGTAATGTCTAGTCGACCGGAGGTACTGTTCAAGTCGACTGGATTGTAAAAAAGTTGTCTGTTTTCAATTTTTGAATGGTAGCTACATCTACAAAATTTTCAGTCGATTGGATCACGCTGAAACACATAACAGCTAGTTTCTTAAACTTTCTGAAAATTATTTTTTCATCCCCTAAACACCCCCAATGGTCATATATGTTGAAAAGCTATATATAGAGGTGATTTAAAGAGTTGGGTAATGACGAAAAATCATTCAAACATCTTGTTTAATTATCATTCATATTTGAGCCCTAGTTTGAGTGAAAAATCAATTTGCTCTAGATTTCAATTGTAATTCTTGAGAGAGCAAATTGTTGTGAGCTTTCATTTGTATTATCCACTCACTAAGGAGTTATTGTGTGAGCTTTAATTGTATGATCCACTCTAGAGAGAGAGAGTTCAATTTGTATTTCCATCATTTGTAAAGAGTGAGGGTTAGTAACCTTTGATTGTAAAGAAGAGGTGTTCTTCTTTGGGAGAGTTGAAGACTCTTGTAAATGTTTGATCTACACCCGTGAAATAGGTCAGATTAAAGGAATCCTCAAGAGGTGTTCTTGAGAGGTAGACCTAGGCCCCGGTGTGCGGATTGTCGAACCACTTGTAAACTCAGTTTGCAAGTGTCTCTTCCCTTCTCTCTTTACATTATTGTTTATGATTATGTTTTATTTTGTGTTAAGTTTTTAAAAGGTTAATTATCAGCTAAAACCTTATCCAACCCCCCCCCCCCCCCCCCCCCCCTCTAATGTTTGCATTTCAGGCCAACCCAATCAATCCCGTATACATATATATATATATATATGCATTTATGTATTTGCTATTGCAATCCTCTGTCTCATTTGTAGATTTAATTTTTGTATTTTTGTTTTCCTCCAAAACCTACTTTGAATCGAAAGCTAGAAATTAGTAAACTCTAATCATTGAGGGTTGATGGATCAACCTGGTTCAAGCCACATATACTTTCATCTTAAATGGAAAACCTGATCTAATTGGTAAGGAACTAGATGTTGAGTTTTATATGGTTGGAAAGGTATTTGAATCTAGTTTCTGAATCACCAAATGGATCGCAACAACAAGTTTTGTAGAGAGAGTTATGGGCATTTTAGTAAAGAGGTGTTAGTCTGTGAAAAACTACAAAAAAACAGTCGACTGAATTATTTTATGTCTAGTCACCGAAGGTAATGTCTAGTCGACCGGAGGTACTGTTCAAGTCGACTGGATTGTAAAAAAGTCGACTGTTTTCTATTTTTGAAAAGTAGCTACTGCTATAAAATTTTCAGTCGATTGAATCACACTGAAACACATAACGGCTAGTTTCTTAAACTTTCTAAAAATTATTTTTTCATCCCCTAAACACCCCCAATGGTCATATATGTTGAAAAGCTATATATAGAGGTGATTTTAAGAGTTGGGTAATGACAGAAAATCATTCAAACATCTTGTTTAATTATCATTCATATTTGAGCCCTAGTTTGAGTGAAAAATCAATTTGCTCTAGATTTCAATTGTAATTCTTGAGAGAGCAAATTGTTGTGTTCTTTCATTTGTATTATCCACTCACTAAGGAGTTGTTGTTTGAGCTTTAATTGTATTATCCACTCTAGAGAGAGAGAGTTCAATTTGTATTTCCATCATTTTTAAAGAGTAAGGGTTAGTAACCTCTGATTGTAAAGAAGAGGTGTTCTTCTTTGGGAGAGTTGAAGACTCTTGTAAAGATTTATTCTACACCCGTGAAAATAGGTCGTATTAAAGGAATCCTCAATAGGTGTTCTTGAGGGGTAGACCTAGGCCGCGGTGTGAAGATTGTCAAACCACTTGAAAACTCAGTTTGCAAGTGTCTCTTCCCTTCTCTCTTTAGATTATTGTTTATGATTGTGTTTAATTTTGTGTTAAGTTTTTAAAAGGTTAATTTTTAGCTAAAACCTTATCCACCCCCCCCCCCCCCTCCCCTCTAATGTTTCCATATCGGGCCAACACAATCAATCCCGTATACATATATATATATATGCATTTATGTATTTGCTATTGCAATCCTCGGTCACATTTGTAGATTTAATTTTTGTATTTTTGTTTTCCTCCAAAACCTACTTTGAATCGAAAGCTAGAAATTAGTAAACTCTAATCGATGAGGGTTGATGGATCAACCTAGTTCAAGCCACATATATTTTCATCTTTAAAGGCAAACATGATCTAATTGGTAAGGAACTAGAAATTGAGTTTTATATGGTTGGAAAGGTATTTGAATCTAGTTTCTGAATCACCAAATGGATCGCAAAAACAAGTTTTGTAGAGAGAGTTATGGCCGTTTAAGTAAAGAGGTGTCAGTCTGTGAAAAACTACAAAAAAACAGTCGACTGAATTATTTCATGTCTAGTCACCGAAGGTAATGTCTAGTCGACCGGAGGTACTATTCAAGTCGACTGGATTGTAAAAAAGTCGACTGTTTTCAATTTTTGAATGGTAGCTACATCTACAAAATTATCAGTCGATTGGATCACGCTGAAACACATAACGGCTAGTTTCTTAAACTTTCTGAAAATTATTTTTTCATCCCCTAAACACCCCCAATGGTCATATATGTTGAAAAGCTATATATAGAGGTGATTTAAAGAGTTGGGTAATGACGAAAAATCATTCAAACATCTTGTTTAATTATCATTCATATTTGAACCCTAGTTTGAGTGAAAAATCAATTTGCTCTAGATTTCAATTGTAATTCTTGAGAGAACAAATTGTTGTGAGCTTTCATTTGTATTATCCACTCACTAAGGAGTTATTGTGTGAGCTTTAATTGTATGATCCACTCTAGAGAGAGAGAGTTCAATTTGTATTTCCATCATTTGTAAAGAGTGAGGGTTAGTAACCTTTGATTGTAAAGAAGAGGTGTTCTTCTTTGGGAGAGTTGAAGACTCTTGTAAAGGTTTGATCTACACCCGTGAAATAGGTCAGTTTAAAGGAATCCTCAAGAGGTGTTCTTGAGAGGTAGACCTAGGCCGCGGTGTGCGGATTGTCGAACCACTTGAAAACTCAGTTAGCAAGTGTCTCTTCCCTTCTCTCTTTACATTATTGTTTATGATTATGTTTTATTTTGTGTTAAGTTTTTAAAAGGTTAATTATCAGCTAAAACCTTATCCAACCCAACCCCCCCCTCTAATGTTTGCATTTCAGGCCAACCCAATCAATCCCGTATACATATATATATGCATTTATGTATTTGCTATTGCAATCCTCTGTCTCATTTGTAGATTTAATTTTTGTATTTTTGTTTTCCTCCAAAACCTACTTTGAATCGAAATCTAGAAATTAGTAAACTCTAATCGATGAGGGTTGATGGATCAACCTAGTTCAAGCCACATATAGTTTCATCTTTAAAAGCAAACCGGTTCTAATTGGTAAGGAACTAGATGTTGAGTTTTATATGGTTGGAAAGGTATTTGAATCTAGTTTCTGAATCACCAAATGGATCTCAAAAGCAAGTTTTGTAGAGAGAGTTATGGCCGTTTTAGTAAAGAGGTGTCAGTCTGTGAAAAACTACAAAAAAACAGTCGACTGAATTATTTCATGTCTAGTCACCGAAGGTAATGTCTAGTCGACCGGAGGTACTGTTCAAGTCGACTGGATTGTAAAAAAGTCGACTGTTTTCAATTTTTGAATGGTAGCTACATCTACAAAATTTTCAGTCGATTGGATCACGCTGAAACACAAAACGGCTAGTTTCTTAAACTTTCTGAAAATTATTTTTTCAACCCCTAAACACCCCCAATGGTCATATATGTTGAAAAGCTATATATAGAGGTGATTTAAAGAGTTGGGTAATGACGAAAAATCATTCAAACATCTTGTTTAATTATCATTCATATTTGAGCCCTAGTTTGAGTGAAAAATCAATTTGCTCTAGATTTCAATTGTAATTCTTGAGAGAGCAAATTGTTGTGAGCTTTCATTTGTATTATCCACTCACTAAGGAGTTATTGTGTGAGCTTTAATTGTATGATCCACTCTAGAGAGAGAGAGTTCAATTTGTATTTCCATCATTTGTAAAGAGTGAGGGTTAGTAACCTTTGATTGTAAAGAAGAGGTGTTCTTCTTTGGGAGAGTTGAAGACACTTGTAAAGGTTTGATCTACACCCGTGAAATAGGTCAGTTTAAAGGAATCCTCAAGAGGTGTTCTTGAGAGATAGACCTAGGCCGCGGTGTGCGGATTGTCGAACCACTTGAAAACTCAGTTTGCAAGTGTCTCTTCCCTTCTCTCTTTACATTATTGTTTATGATTATGTTTTACTTTGTGTTAAGTTTTTAAAAGGTTAATTATCAGCTAAAACCTTATCCAACCCAACCCCCCCCTCTAATGTTTGCATTTCAGGCCAACCCAATCAATCCCGTATACATATATATATATATATGCATTTATGTATTTGCTATTGCAATCCTCTGTCTCATTTGTAGATTTAATTTTTGTATTTTTGTTTTCCTCCAAAACCTACTTTGAATCGAAATCTAGAAATTAGTAAACTCTAATCGATGAGGGTTGATGGATCAACCTAGTTCAAGCCACATATAGTTTCATCTTTAAAGGCAAACCTGTTCTAATTGGGAAGGAACTAGATGTTGAGTTTTATATGGTTGGAAAGGTATTTGAATCTAGTTTCTGAATCACCAAATGGATCGCAAAAACAAGTTTTGTAGAGAGAGTTATGGCCATTTTAGTAAAGAGGTGTCAGTCTGTGAAAAACTACAAAAAAACAGTCGACTGAATTATTTCATGTCTAGTCACCGAAGGTAATGTCTAGTCGACCGGAGGTACTGTTCAAGTCGACTGGATTGTAAAAAAGTCGACTGTTTTCAATTTTTGAATGGTAGCTACATCTACAAAATTTTCAGTCGATTGGATCACGCTGAAACACATAACGGCTAGTTTCTTAAACTTTCTGAAAATTATTTTTTCATCCCCTAAACACCCCCAATGGTCATATATGTTGAAAAGCTATATATAGAGGTGATTTAAAGAGTTGGGTAATGACGAAATATCATTCAAACATCTTGTTTAATTATCATTCATATTTGAGCCCTAGTTTGAGTGAAAAATCAATTTGCTCTAGATTTCAATTGTAATTCTTGAGAGAGCAAATTGTTGTGAGCTTTCATTTTATTATCCACTCACTAAGGAGTTATTGTGTGAGCTTTAATTGTATGATCCACTCTAGAGAGAGAGAGTTCAATTTGTATTTCCATCATTTGTAAAGAGTGAGGGTTAGTAACCTTTGATTGTAAAGAAGAGGTGTTCTTCTTTGGGAGAGTTGAAGACTCTTGTAAAGGTTTGATCTACACCCGTGAAATAGGTCAGTTTAAAGGAATCCTCAAGAGGTGTTCTTGAGAGGTAGACCTAGGCCGCGGTGTGCGGATTGTCGAACCACTTGAAAACTCAGTTTGCAAGTGTCTCTTCCCTTCTCTCTTTACATTATTGTTTATGATTATGTTTTATTTTGTGTTAAGTTTTTAAAAGGTTAATTATCAGCTAAAACCTTATCCAACCCAACCCCCCCCCTCTAATGTTTGCATTTCAGGCCAACCCAATCAATCCCGTATACATATATATATGCATTTATGTATTTGCTATTGCAATCCTCTGTCTCATTTGTAGATTTAATTTTTGTATTTTTGTTTTCCTCCAAAACCTACTTTGAATCGAAATCTAGAAATTAGTAAACTCTAATCGATGAGGGTTGATGGATCAACCTAGTTCAAGCCACATATAGTTTCATCTTTAAAAGCAAACCGGTTCTAATTGGTAAGGAACTAGATGTTGAGTTTTATATGGTTGGAAAGGTATTTGAATCTAGTTTCTGAATCACCAAATGGATCTCAAAAACAAGTTTTGTAGAGAGAGTTATGGCCGTTTTAGTAAAGAGGTGTCAGTCTGTGAAAAACTACAAAAAAACAGTCGACTGAATTATTTCATGTCTAGTCACCGAAGGTAATGTCTAGTCGACCGGAGGTACTGTTCAAGTCGACTGGATTGTAAAAAAGTCGACTGTTTTCAATTTTTGAATGGTAGCTACATCTACAAAATTTTCAGTCGATTGGATCACGCTGAAACACAAAACGGCTAGTTTCTTAAACTTTCTGAAAATTATTTTTTCATCCCCTAAACACCCCCAATGGTCATATATGTTGAAAAGCTATATATAGAGGTGATTTAAAGAGTTGGGTAATGACGAAAAATCATTCAAACATCTTGTTTAATTATCATTCATATTTGAGCCCTAGTTTGAGTGAAAAATCAATTTGCTCTAGATTTCAATTGTAATTCTTGAGAGAGCAAATTGTTGTGAGCTTTCATTTGTATTATCCACTCACTAAGGAGTTATTGTGTGAGCTTTAATTGTATGATCCACTCTAGAGAGAGAGAGTTCAATTTGTATTTCCATCATTTGTAAAGAGTGAGGGTTAGTAACCTTTGATTGTAAAGAAGAGGTGTTCTTCTTTGGGAGAGTTGAAGACACTTGTAAAGGTTTGATCTACACCCGTGAAATAGGTCAGTTTAAAGGAATCCTCAAGAGGTGTTCTTGAGAGATAGACCTAGGCCGCGGTGTGCGGATTGTCGAACCACTTGAAAACTCAGTTTGCAAGTGTCTCTTCCCTTCTCTCTTTACATTATTGTTTATGATTATGTTTTAATTTGTGTTAAGTTTTTAAAAGGTTAATTATCAGCTAAAACCTTATCCAACCCAACCCCCCCCTCTAATGTTTGCATTTCAGGCCAACCCAATCAATCCCGTATACATATATATATATGCATTTATGTATTTGCTATTGCAATCCTCTGTCTCATTTGTAGATTTAATTTTTGTATTTTTGTTTTCCTCCAAAACCTACTTTGAATCGAAATCTAGAAATTAGTAAACTCTAATCGATGAAGGTTGATGGATCAACCTAGTTCAAGCCACATATAGTTTCATCTTTAAAGGCAAACCTGTTCTAATTGGTAAGGAACTAGATGTTGAGTTTTATATGGTTGGAAAGGTATTTGAATCTAGTTTCTGAATCACCAAATGGATCGCAAAAACAAGTTTTGTAGAGAGAGTTATGGCCGTTTTAGTAAAGAGGTGTCAGTCTGTGAAAAACTACAAAAAAACAGTCGACTGAATTATTTCATGTCTAGTCACCGAAGGTAATGTCTAGTCGACCGGAGGTACTGTTCAAGTCGACTGGATAGTAAAAAAGTCGACTGTTTTCAATTTTTGAATGGTAGCTACATCTACAAAATTTTCAGTCGATTGGATCACGCTGAAACACATAACGGCTAGTTTCTTAAACTTTCTGAAAATTATTTTTTCATCCCCTAAACACCCCCAATGGTCATATATGTTGAAAAGCTATATATAGAGGTGATTTAAAGAGTTGGGTAATGACGAAATATCATTCAAACATCTTGTTTAATTATCATTCATATTTGAGCCCTAGTTTGAGTGAAAAATCAATTTGCTCTAGATTTCAATTGTAATTCTTGAGAGAGCAAATTGTTGTGAGCTTTCATTTGTATTATCCACTCACTAAGGAGTTATTGTGTGAGCTTTAATTGTATGATCCACTCTAGAGAGAGAGAGTTCAATTTGTATTTCCATCATTTGTAAAGAGTGAGGGTTAGTAACCTTTGATTGTAAAGAAGAGGTGTTCTTCTTTGGGAGAGTTGAAGACACTTGTAAAGGTTTGATCTACACCCGTGAAATAGGTCAGTTTAAAGGAATCCTCAAGAGGTGTTCTTGAGAGATAGATCTAGGCCGCGGTGTGCGGATTGTCGAACCACTTGAAAACTCATTTTGCAAGTGTCTCTTCCCTTCTCTCTTTACATTATTGTTTATGATTATGTTTTACTTTGTGTTAAGTTTTTAAAAGGTTAATTATCAGCTAAAACCTTATCCAACCCAACCCCCCACTCTAATGTTTGCATTTCAGGCCAACCCAATCAATCCCGTATACATATATATATATATGCATTTATGTATTTGCTATTGCAATCCTCTGTCTCATTTATAGATTTAATTTTTGTATTTTTGTTTTCCTCCAAAACCTACTTTGAATCGAAATCTAGAAATTAGTAAACTCTAATCGATGAGGGTTGATGGATCAACCTAGTTCAAGCCACATATAGTTTCATCTTTAAAGGCAAACCTGTTCTAATTGGTAAGGAACTAGATGTTGAGTTTTATATGGTTGGAAAGGTATTTGAATCTAGTTTCTGAATCACCAAATGGATCGCAAAAACAAGTTTTGTAGAGAGAGTTATGGCCGTTTTAGTAAAGAGGTGTCAGTCTGTGAAAAACTACAAAAAAACAGTCGACTGAATTATTTCATGTCTAGTCACCGAAGGTAATGTCTAGTCGACCGGAGGTACTGTTCAAGTCGACTGGATTGTAAAAAAGTCGACTGTTTTCAATTTTTGAATGGTAGCTACATCTACAAAATTTTCAGTCGATTGGATCACGCTGAAACACATAACGGCTAGTTTCTTAAACTTTCTGAAAATTATTTTTTCATCCCCTAAACACCCCCAATGGTCATATATGTTGAAAAGCTATATATAGAGGTGATTTAAAGAGTTGGGTAATGACGAAATATCATTCAAACATCTTGTTTAATTATCATTCATATTTGAGCCCTAGTTTGAGTGAAAAATCAATTTGCTCTAGATTTCAATTGTAATTCTTGAGAGAGCAAATTGTTGTGAGCTTTCATTTGTATTATCCACTCACTAAGGAGTTATTGTGTGAGCTTTAATTGTATGATCCACTCTAGAGAGAGAGAGTTCAATTTGTATTTCCATCATTTGTAAAGAGTGAGGGTTAGTAACCTTTGATTGTAAAGAAGAGGTGTTCTTCTTTGGGAGAGTTGAAGACTCTTGTAAAGGTTTGATCTACACCCGTAAAATAGGTCAGTTTAAAGGAATCCTCAAGAGGTGTTCTTGAGAGGTAGACCTAGGCCGCGGTGTGCGGATTGTCGAACCACTTGAAAACTCAGTTTGCAAGTGTCTCTTCCCTTCTCTCTTTACATTATTGTTTATGATTATGTTTTATTTTGTGTTAAGTTTTTAAAAGGTTAATTATCAGCTAAAACCTTATCCAACCCAACCCCCCCCCCCCCCCCTCTAATGTTTGCATTTCAGGCCAACCCAATCAATCCCGTATACATATATATATATATGCATTTATGTATTTGCTATTGCAATCCTCTGTCTCATTTGTAGATTTAATTTTTGCATTTTTGTTTTCTTCCAAAACCTACTTTGAATCGAAATCTAGAAATTAGTAAACTCTAATCGATGAGGGTTGATGGATCAACCTAGTTCAAGCCACATATAGTTTCATCTTTAAAGGCAAACCTGTTCTAATTGGTAAGGAACTAGATGTTGAGTTTTATATGGTTGGAAAGGTATTTGAATCTAGTTTCTGAATCACCAAATGGATCGCAAAAACAAGTTTTGTAGAGAGAGTTATGGCCGTTTTAGTAAAGAGTTGTCAGTCTGTGAAAAACTACAAAAAAACAGTCGACTGAATTATTTCATGTCTAGTCACCGAAGGTAATGTCTAGTCGACCGGAGGTACTGTTCAAGTCGACTGGATTGTAAAAAAGTCGACGGTTTTCAATTTTTGAATGGTAGCTACATCTACAAAATTTTCAGTCGATTGGATCACGCTGAAACACATAACGACTAGTTTCTTAAACTTTCTGAAAATTATTTTTTCATCCCCTAAACACCCCCAATGGTCATATATGTTGAAAAGCTATATATAGAGTTGATTTAAACAGTTGGGTAATGACGAAAAATCATTCAAACATCTTGTTTAATTATCATTCATATTTGAGCCCTAGTTTGAGTGAAAAATCAATTTGCTCTAGATTTCAATTGTAATTCTTGGGAGAGCAAATTGTTGTGAGCTTTCATTTGTATTATCCACTCACTAAGGAGTTATTGTGTGAGCTTTAATTGTATGATCCACTCTAGAGAGAGAGAGTTCAATTTGTATTTCCATCATTTGTAAAGAGTGAGGGTTAGTAACCTTTGATTGTAAAGAAGAGGTGTTCTTCTTTGGGAGAGTTGAAGACTTTTGTAAAGGTTTGATCTACACCCGTGAAATAGGTCAGTTTAAAGGAATCCTCAAGAGGTGTTCTTGAGAGGTAGACCTAGGCCGCGGTGTGCGGATTGTCGAACCACTTGAAAACTCAGTTTGCAAGTGTCTCTTCCCTTCTCTCTTTACATTATTGTTTATGATTATGTTTTATTTTGTGTTAAGTTTTTAAAAGGTTAATTATCAGCTAAAACCTTATCCAACCCAACCCCCCCCCTCTAATGTTTGCATTTCAGGCCAACCCAATCAATCTCGTATACATATATATATGCATTTATGTATTTGCTATTGCAATCCTCTGTCTCATTTGTAGATTTAATTTTTGTATTTTTGTTTTCCTCCAAAATCTACTTTGAATCGAAATCTAGAAATTAGTAAACTCTAATCGATGAGGGTTGATGGATCAACCTAGTTCAAGCCACATATAGTTTCATCTTTAAAGGCAAACCTGTTCTAATTGGTAAGGAACTAGATGTTGACTTTTATATGGTTGGAAAGGTATTTGAATCTAGTTTCTGAATCACCAAATGGATCGCAACAACAAGTTTTGTAGAGAGAGTTATTGGCATTTTAGTAAAGAGGTGTCAGTCTTTGAAAAACTACAAAAAACCAGTCGACTGAATTACTTCATGTCTAGTCACCGAAGGTAATGTCTAGTCGACCGGAGATACTGTTCAAGTCGACTGGATTGTAGAAAAGTCGGCTGTTTTCTATTTTTGAAAGGTAGCTACTGCTACAAAATTTTCAGTCGAATGGATCGCGCTGAAACACATAACGGCTAGTTTTCTAAACTTTCCGAAAATTATTTTTACACCCCCTAAACAACCCCAATGGTCATATATGTTGAAAAGCTATATATAGAGGTGATTTAAAGAGTTGGGCAATGACGGAAAATCATTCAAACATCTTGTTTAATTATCATTCATATTTGAGCCCTATTTTGAGTGAAAAATCAATTTCCTCTAGATTTCAATTGTAATTCTTGAGAGAGCAAATTGTTGTGAGCTTTCATTTGTATTATCCACTCACTAAGGAGTTATTGTGTGAGCTTTAATTGTATTATCCACTCTAAAGAGAGAGAGTTCAATTTATATTTCCATCATTTGTAAAGAGTGAGGTTAGTAACCTTTTATTGTAAAGAAGAGGTGTTCTTCTTTGGGAGAGTTGAAGACTCTTGTAAAGGTTTGATCTAGACCCGTGAAATAGGTCAGAGTAAAGGAATCCTCAAGAGGTGTTCTTGAGTGGTAGACCTAGGCCGCGGTGTGCGGATTGTCGAACCACTTGAAAACTCAGTTTGCAAGTGTCTCTTCCCTTCTCTCTTTACATTATTGTTCATGATTGTGTTTAATTTTGTGTAAAGTTTTTAAAAGGTTAATTTTCAGCTAAAACCTTATCCACCCCCCCCCCCCCCCCCCTTCTAATGTTTTCATTTCGGGCCAACACAATCAATCCCGTGTACATATATATATATGCATTTATGTATTTGCTATTACAATCCTCGGGCTCATTTGTAGATTTAATTTTTGTATTTTTGTTTTCCTCCAAAACCTACTTTGAATCGAAAGCTAGAAATTAGTAAACTCTAATCGATGAGGGTTGATGGATTAACCTAGTTCAAGCCACATATATTTTCATCTTTAAAGGCAAATCTGATCTAATTGGTAAGGAACTAGATGTTGAGTTTTATATAGTTGGAAAGGTATTTGAATCTAGTTTCTGAATCATTAAATGGATCGCAAAAAGAAGTTTTGTATAGAGAGTTATGGTCGTTTTAGTAAAGAGGTGTCAGTCTGTGAAAAACTACAAAAAACCAGTCGACTGAATTATTTCATGTCTAATCACCGAAGGTAATGTCTAGTCGACCGGAGATACTGTTCAAGTCGACTGGATTGAAAAAAAGTCGACTGTTTTCTATATTTGAAAGGTGGCTACTGCTACAAAATTTTCAGTCGACTGGATCGCGCTGAAACACATAACGGCTAGTTTTCTAATCTTTTCGAAAATTATTTTTACACCCCCTAAACAACCCCAATGGTCATATATGTTGAAAAGCTATATATAGAGGTGATTTAAAGAGTTGGGTAATGACGGAAAATCGTTCAAACATCTTGTTTAATTATCATTCATATTTGAGCCCTAGTTTGAGTGAAAAATCAATTTGCTCTAGATTTCAATTGTAATTCTTGAGAGAGCAAATTGTTGTGAGCTATCATTTGTATTATCCACTCACTAAGGAGTTATTGTGTGAGCTATAATTGTATTATCCACTCTAGAGAGAGAGAGTTTAATTTGTATTTCCATCATTTGTAAAGAGTGAGGGTTAGTAACCTTTGATTGTAAAGAAGAGGTGTTCTTCTTTGGGAGAGTTGAAGACTCTTGTAAAGGATTGATCTACACCCGTGAAATAGGTCAGATTAAAGGAATCCTCAAGAGGTGTTCTTGAGAGGTAGACCTAGGCCGCGGTGTGCGGATTGTCGAACCACTTGAAAACTCAGTTTGGAAGTGTCTCTTTCCTTCTCTCTTTACATTATTGTTTATGATTGTGTTTAATTTTGTGTTATGTTTTTAAAAGGTTAATTTTCAGCTAAAACCTTATCCACCCCCCCCCCCCCCCCCTCTAATGTTTCCATTTCGGGCCAACACAATCAATCCCGTATACATATATAGATGCATTTATGTATTTGCTATTGCAATCCTCGGTCTCATTTGTAAATTTAATTTTTGTATTTTTGTTTTTCTCCAAAACCTTCTTTGAATCGAAAGCTTGAAATTAGTAAACTCTAATCGATGAGGGTTGATGGATCAACCTGGTTCAAGCCACATATACTTTCATCTTAAAAGGAAAACCTGATCTAATTGGTAAGGAACTAGATGTTGAGTTTTATATGGTTGGAAAGGTATTTGAATCTAGTTTCTGAATCACAAAATGGATCGCAACAACAAGTTTTGCAGAGAGAGTTATGGGCATTTTAGTAAAGAGGTGTCAGTCTGTGAAAAACTACAAAAAACCCGTCGACTAAATTATTTCATGTCTAGTCAACGAAGGTAATGTCTAGTTGACCGGAGATACTGTTCAAGTCAACTGGATTGTAAAAAAGTCAACAGTTTTCTATATTTGAAAGGTAGCTACTGCTACAAAATTTTCAGTCGACTGGATCGCGCTAAAACACCTAACAGCTAGTTTTCTAAACTTTCCAAAAATTATTTTTACACCCCCTAAACAACCCCAATGGTCATATATGTTGAAAAGCTATATATAGAGTTGATTTAAAGAGTTGGGTAATGACGGAAAATCATTCAAACATCTTGTTAAATTATCATTCATATTTGAGCCCTAGTTTGAGTGAAAAATCAATTTGCTCTAGATTTCAATTGTAATTCTTGAGAGAGCAAATTGTTGTGAGCTATCATTTGTATTAACCACTCACTAAGGAGTTATTGTGTGAGATTCAATTGTATTATCCACTCTGGAGAGAGAGATTTCAATTTGTATTTCCATCATTTGTAAAGAGTGAGGGTTAGTAACCTTTGATTGTATAGAAGAGGTGTTTTTGTTTGGGAGAGTTGAAGACTCTTGTAAAGGTTTGATCTACACCCGTGAAATAGGTCAGATTAAAGGAATCCTCAAGAGGTGTTCTTGAGAGGTAGACCTAGGCCGCGGTGTGCGGATTGTCGAACCACTTGAAAACTCAGTTTGGAAGTGTCTCTTTCCTTCTCTCTTTACATTATTGTTTATGATTGTGTTTAATTTTGTGTTATGTTTTTAAAAGGTTAATTTTCAGCTAAAACCTTATCCACCCCCCCCCCCCCCCCCCCTCTAATGTTTCCATTTCGGGCCAACACAATCAATCCCGTATACATATATAGATGCATTTATGTATTTGCTATTGCAATCCTCGGTCTCATTTGTAAATTTAATTTTTGTATTTTTGTTTTTCTCCAAAACCTTCTTTGAATCGAAAGCTTGAAATTAGTAAACTCTAATCGATGAGGGTTGATGGATCAACCTGGTTCAAGCCACATATACTTTCATCTTAAAAGGAAAACCTGATCTAATTGGTAAGGAACTAGATGTTGAGTTTTATATGGTTGGAAAGGTATTTGAATCTAGTTTCTGAATCACAAAATGGATCGCAACAACAAGTTTTGCAGAGAGAGTTATGGGCATTTTAGTAAAGAGGTGTCAGTCTGTGAAAAACTACAAAAAACCCGTCGACTAAATTATTTCATGTCTAGTCAACGAAGGTAATGTCTAGTTGACCGGAGATACTGTTCAAGTCAACTGGATTGTAAAAAAGTCAACAGTTTTCTATATTTGAAAGGTAGCTACTGCTACAAAATTTTCAGTCGACTGGATCGCGCTAAAACACCTAACAGCTAGTTTTCTAAACTTTCCAAAAATTATTTTTACACCCCCTAAACAACCCCAATGGTCATATATGTTGAAAAGCTATATATAGAGTTGATTTAAAGAGTTGGGTAATGACGGAAAATCATTCAAACATCTTGTTAAATTATCATTCATATTTGAGCCCTAGTTTGAGTGAAAAATCAATTTGCTCTAGATTTCAATTGTAATTCTTGAGAGAGCAAATTGTTGTGAGCTATCATTTGTATTAACCACTCACTAAGGAGTTATTGTGTGAGCTTCAATTGTATTATCCACTCTGGAGAGAGAGATTTCAATTTGTATTTCCATCATTTGTAAAGAGTGAGGGTTAGTAACCTTTGATTGTATAGAAGAGGTGTTTTTGTTTGGGAGAGTTGAAGACTCTTGTAAAGGTTTGATCTACACCCGTGAAATAGGTCAGATTAAAGGAATCCTCAAGAGGTGTTCTTGAGAGGTAGACCTAGGCCGCGGTGTGCGGATTGTCGAACCACTTGAAAACTCAGTTTGGAAGTGTCTCTTTCCTTCTCTCTTTACATTATTGTTTATGATTGTGTTTAATTTTGTGTTATGTTTTTAAAAGGTTAATTTTCAGCTAAAACCTTATCCACCCCCCCCCCCCCCCCCTCTAATGTTTCCATTTCGGGCCAACACAATCAATCCCGTATACATATATAGATGCATTTATGTATTTGCTATTGCAATCCTCGGTCTCATTTGTAAATTTAATTTTTGTATTTTTGTTTTTCTCCAAAACCTTCTTTGAATCGAAAGCTTGAAATTAGTAAACTCTAATCGATGAGGGTTGATGGATCAACCTGGTTCAAGCCACATATACTTTCATCTTAAAAGGAAAACCTGATCTAATTGGTAAGGAACTAGATGTTGAGTTTTATATGGTTGGAAAGGTATTTGAATCTAGTTTCTGAATCACAAAATGGATCGCAACAACAAGTTTTGCAGAGAGAGTTATGGGCATTTTAGTAAAGAGGTGTCAGTCTGTGAAAAACTACAAAAAACCCGTCGACTAAATTATTTCATGTCTAGTCAACGAAGGTAATGTCTAGTTGACCGGAGATACTGTTCAAGTCAACTGGATTGTAAAAAAGTCAACAGTTTTCTATATTTGAAAGGTAGCTACTGCTACAAAATTTTCAGTCGACTGGATCGCGCTAAAACACCTAACAGCTAGTTTTCTAAACTTTCCAAAAATTATTTTTACACCCCCTAAACAACCCCAATGGTCATATATGTTGAAAAGCTATATATAGAGTTGATTTAAAGAGTTGGGTAATGACGGAAAATCATTCAAACATCTTGTTAAATTATCATTCATATTTGAGCCCTAGTTTGAGTGAAAAATCAATTTGCTCTAGATTTCAATTGTAATTCTTGAGAGAGCAAATTGTTGTGAGCTATCATTTGTATTAACCACTCACTAAGGAGTTATTGTGTGAGCTTCAATTGTATTATCCACTCTGGAGAGAGAGAGTTCAATTTGTATTTCCATCATTTGTAAAGAGTGAGGGTTAGTAACCTTTGATTGTATAGAAGAGGTGTTTTTGTTTGGGAGAGTTGAAGACTCTTGTAAAGGTTTGATCTACACCCGTGAAATAGGTCAGATTAAAGGAATCCTCAAGAGGTGTTCTTGAGAGGTAGACCTAGGCCGCGGTGTGAGGATTGTCGAACCACTTGAAAACTCAGTCTGCAAGTGTCTCTTCCCTTCTCTCTTTACATTATTGCTTATGATTGTGTTTAATTTTGTGTTATGTTTTTAAAAGGTTAATTTTCAGGTAAAACCTTATCCACCCCCCCCCCCCTCTAATGTTTCCATTTCGGGCCAACACAATCAATCCCGTATACATATATAAATATATAAATATATATATGCATTTATGTTTTTGCTATTGCAATCCTCGGTCTCATTTGTAAATTTAATTTTTGTATTTTTGTTTTCCTCCAAAACCTACTTTGAAACGAAAGCTAGAAATTAGTAAACTCTAATCGATGAGGGTTGATGGATCAACCTGGTTCAAGCCACATATACTTTCATCTTAAAAGGCAAACCTGATCTAATTGGTAAGGAACTAGATGTTGAGTTTTATATGGTTGGAAAGGTATTTGAATCTAGTTTCTGAATCACCAAATGGATCGCAACAACAAGTTTTGTAGAGAGAGTTATGGGCATTTTAGTAAAGAGGTGTTAGTCTGTGAAAAACTACAAAAAACCCGTCGACTGAATTATTTCATATCTAGTCACCGAAGGTAATGTCTAGTCGACCGGTGGTACTGTTCAACTCAACTGGATTGTAAAAAAGTCGACTGTTTTCTATATTTGAAAGGTAGCTACTGCTACAAAATTTTCAGTCGACTGGATCACGCTGAAACACATAACGGCTAGTTTCCTAAACTTTCTGAAAATTATTTTTACACCCCCTAAACACACCCAATGGTCATATATGTTGAAAAGCTATATATAGAGGTGATTTAAAGAGTTGGGTAATGACGGAAAATCAGTCAAACATCTTGCTAAATTATCATTCATATTTGGGCCCCAGTTTGAGGGAAAAATCAATTTGCTCTAGATTTCAATTGTAATTCTTCAGAGAGCAAATTGTTGTGAGCTTTCATTTGTATTATCCACTCACTAAGGAGTTATTGTGTGAGCTTTAATTGTATTATCCACTCTAGAGAGAGAGAGTTCAATTTGTATTTCTATCATTTGTACAGAGTGAGGGTTAGTAACTTTTGAATGTAAAGAAGAGGTGTTCTTCTTTGGGAGAGTTGAAGACTCTTGTAAAGGTTTGATCTACACCCGTGAAATAAGTCAGATTAAAGGATTCCTCAAGAGGTGTTCTTGAGAGGTACACCTAGACCGCGGTGTGCGGATTGTCCAACCACTTGAAAACTCAGTTTGCAAGTGTCTCTTCCCTTCTCTCTTTACATTATTGTTTATGATTGTGTTTAATTTTGTGTTATGTTTTTAAAAGGTTAATTTTCAGCTAAAACCTTATCCACCCCCCCCCCCCCCTCTAATGTTTCCATTTCGGGCCAACACAATCAATCCCGTATACATATATATATGCATTTATGTATTTGCTATTGCAATCCTCGGTCTCATTTGTAGATTTAATTTTTGTATTTTTGTTTTCCTCCAAAACCTACTTTGAATCGAAAGCTAGAAATTAGTAAACTCTAATCGATGAGGGTTGATGGATCAACCTAGTTCAAGCCACATATATTTTCATCTTTAAAGGCAAACCTGATCTAATTGATAAGGAACTAGAAGTTGAGTTTTATATGGTTGGAAAAGTATTTGAATCTAGTTTTTGAATCACCAAATGGATCGCAAAAACAAGTTTTGTAGAGAGAGTTATGGCCGTTTTAGTAAAGAGGTGTCAGTCTTTGTAAAACTACAAAAAAACAGTCGATTGAATTATTTCATGTCTAGTCACCGAAGGTAATGTCTAGTCGACCGGAGGTACTGTTCAAGTCGACTGGATTGTAAAAAAGTTGACATTTTTCTATTTTTGAAAGGTAGCTACTGCTACAAAATTTTCAGTCGACTGGATCGCGCTGAAACACATAACGGGTAGATTCCTAAACTTTCTTAAAATTATTTTTACACCCCCTAAACAACCCCAATGGTCATATATGTTGAAAAGCTATATATAGAGGTGATTTAAGGTGTTGGGTAATGACGGAAAATCATTCAAACTTCTTGTTTATTTATCATTCATATTTGGGCCCTAGTTTGAGGGAAAAATCTATTTGCTCTAGATTTCAATTGTAATTCTTGAGAGAGCAAATTGTTGTGAGCTTTCATTTGTATTATCCACTCACTAAGGAGTTATTGTGTGAGCATTAATTGTATTATCCACTCTGGAGAGAGAGAGAGAGTTCAATTTGTATTTCCATCATTTGTAAAGAGTGAGGGTTAGTAACCTTTGATTGTAAAGAAGAGATGTTCTTCTTTGGGAGAGTTGAAGACTCTTGTTAAGGTTTGATCTACATCCGTGAAATAGGTCAGATTAAGGGAATCCCCAAGAGGTGTTCTTGAGAGGTAGACCTAGGCCGCAGTGTGCGGATTGTCGAACCACTTGAAAACTCAGTTTGCAAGTGTCTCTTCCCTTCTCTCTTTTCATTATTGTTTATGATTGTGTTTAGTTTTGTGTAAAGTTTTTAAAAGGTTAATTTTCAGCTAAAACCTTATCCACCCCCCCCCCTTCTCTAATGTTTCCATATCGGGCCAACACAATCAATCCTGTATATATATATATGCATTTATGTATTTGCTATTGCAATCCTCGGTCTCGTTTGTAGATTTAATTTTTGTATTTTTGTTTTCCTCCAAAACCTACTTTGAATCGAAAGCTAGAAATTAGTAAACTCTAATCGATGAGGGTTGATGGATCAACCTAGTTCAAGCCACATATATTTTCATCTTTAAAGGCAAATCTGATCTAATTGGTAAGGAACTAGAAGTTGAGTTTTATATGGTTGGAAAGGTATTTGAATCTAGTTTCTGAATCACCAAATGGATCGCAAAAACAAGTTTTGTAGAGAGAGTTATGGTCGTTTTAGTAAAGAGGTGTCAGTCTTTGTAAAACTACAAAAAAACAGTCGATTGAATTATTTCATGTCTAGTCACCGAAGGTAATGTCTAGTCGACCGGAGGTACTGTTCAAGTCGACTGGATTGTAAAAAAGTCGACATTTTTCTATTTTTGAAAGGTAGCTACTGCTACAAAATTTTCAGTCGACTAGATCGCGCTGAAACACATAACGGGTACTTTCTTAAAATTATTTTTACACCCCCTAAACAACCCCAATGGTCATATATGTTGAAAAGCTATATATAGAGGTGATTTAAGGTGTTGGGTAATGACGGAAAATCATTCAAACTTCTTGTTTATATATCATTCATATTTGGGCCCTAGTTTGAGGGAAAAATCAATTTGCTCTAGATTTCAATTGTAATTCTTGAGAGAGCAAATTGTTGTGAGCTTTCATTTCTATTATCCACTCACTAAGGAGTTATTGTGTGAGCTTTAATTGTATTATCCACTCTAGAGAGAGAGAGAGTTCAATTTGTATTTCCATCATTTGTACAGAGTGAGGGTTAGTAACCTTTGATTGTAAAGAAGAGATGTTCTTCTTTGGGAGAGTTGAAGACTCTTGTTAAGGTTTGATCTACCCCGTGAAATAAGTCAGATTAAAGGAATCCTCAAGAGGTGTTCTTGAGAGGTAGACCTAGGCCGCGGTGTGCGGATTGTCGAACCACTTGAAAACTCAGTTTGCAAGTGTCTCTTCCCTTCTCTCTTTCCCTTATTGTTTATGATTGTGTTTAATTTTGTGTTATGTTTTTAAAAGGTTAATTTTCAGCTAAAACCTTATCCACCCCCCCCCCCTCTAATGTTTCCATTTCGGGCCAACACAATCAATCCCGTATACATATATATATGCATTTATGTATTTGCTATTGCAATCCTCGGTCTCATTTGTAGATTTAATTTTTGTATTTTTGTTTTCCTCCAAAACCTACATTGAATCGAAAGCTAGAAATTAGTAAACTCTAATCGATGAGGGTTGATGGATCAACCTAGTTCAAGCCACATATATTTTCATCTTTAAAGGCAAACCTGATCTAATTGGTAAGGAACTAGAAGTTGAGTTTTATATGGTTGGAAAGGTATTTGAATCTATTTTCTGAATCACCAAATGGATCGCAAAAACAAGTTTTGTAGAGAGAGTTATGGCCGTTTTAGTAAAAAGGTCTCTGTCTATGAAAAACTACAAAAAAATATTCGACTGAATAATTTCATGTCTAGTCACCGAAGGTAATGTCTAGTCGACCGGTGGTACTGTTCAAGTCGACTGGATTGTAAAAAAGTCGACTGTTTTCTATTTTTGAAAGGTAGCTACTGCTACAATATTTTCAGTCGACTGGATCACGCTGAAACACATAACGGCTAGTTTCCTAAACTTTCTGAAAATAATTTTTACACCCCCTAAACACACCCAATGGTCATATATGTTGAAAAGCTATATATAGAGGTGATTTAAAGAGTTGGGTAATGGCGAAAAATCATTCAAACTTCTTGTTTATTTATCATTCATATTTGGGCCCTAGTTTGAGGGAAAAATCAATTTGCTCTAGATTTCAATTGTAATTCTTGAGAGAGCAAATTGTTGTGAGCTTTCATTTCTATTATCCACTCACTAAGGAGTTATTGTGTGAGCTTTAATTGTATTATCCACTCTAGAGAGAGAGAGAGAGTTCAATTTGTATTTCCATCATTTGTACAGAGTGAGGCTTAGTAACTTTTGATTGTAAAGAAGAGGTGTTCTTCTTTGGGAGAGTTGAAGACTCTTGTTAAGGTTTGATCTACACCCGTGAAATAAGTCAGATTAAAGGAATACTCAAGAGGTGTTCTTGAGAGGTAGACCTAGGCCGCGGTGTGCGGATTGTCGAACCACTTGAAAACTCAGTTTGCAAGTGTCTCTTCCCTTCTCTCTTTACATTATTGTTTATGATTGTGTTTAATTTTGTGTAATGTTTTTAAAAGGTTAATTTTCAGCTAAAACCTTATCCACCCCCCCCCCCCCCCCACCCCTCTAATGTTTCCATTTCGGGCCAACACAATCAATCCCGTATACATATATATATGCATTTATGTATTTGCTATTGCAATCCTCGGTCTCATTTGTAGATTTAATTTTTGTATTTTTGTTTTCCTCCAAAACCTACTTTGAATCGAAAGCTAGAAATTAGTAAACTCTAATCGATGAGGGTTGATGGATCAACCTAGTTCAAGCCACATATATTTTCATCTTTAAAGGCAAACCTAATCAAATTGGTAAGGAACTAGAAGTTGAGTTTTATATGGTTGGAAAGGTATTTGAATCTAGTTTCTGAATCACCAAATGGATCGCAAAAACAAGTTTTGTAGAGAGAGTTATGGCCGTTTTCGTAAAGAGGTGTCAGTCTTTGTAAAACTATAATAAAACAGTCGATTGAATTATTTCATGTCTAGTCACCGAAGGTAATGTCTAGTCGACCGGAGGTACTGTTCAAGTCGACTGGATTGTAAAAAAGTCGACAGTTTTCTATTTTTGAAAGGTAGCTACTGCTACAAAATTTTCAGTCGACTGGATCGCGCTGAAACACATAACGGGTAGATACCTAAACTTTCTTAAAATTATTTTTACACCCCCTAAACAACCCCAATGGTCATATATGTTGAAAAGCTATATATAGAGGTCATTTAAGGTGTTGGGTAATGACGGAAAATCATTCAAACTTCTTGTTTATTTATCATTCATATTTGGGCCCTAGTTTGAGGGAAAAATCAATTTACTCTAGATTTCAATTGTAATTCTTGAGAGAGCAAATTGTTGTGAGCTTTCATTTGTATTATCCACTCACTAAGGAGTTATTGTGTGAGCTTTAATTGTATTATCCACTCTAGAGAGAGAGAGTTCAATTTGTATTTCCATCATTTGTAAAGAGTGAGGGTTAGTAACCTTTGATTGTAAAGAAGAGGTGTTCTTCTTTGGGGGAGATGAAGACTCTTATAAAGGTTTGATCGACACCCGTGAAATAAGTCAAATTAAAGGAATCCTCAAGGGGTGTTCTTGAGAGGTAGACCTAGGCCGCGGTGTGCGGATTGTCGAACCACTTGAAAACTCAGTTTGCAAGTGTCTCTTCCCTTCTCTCTTTACATTATTGTTTATGATTGTGTTTAGTTTTGCGTAAAGTTTTTAAAAGGTTAATTTTCAGCTAAAACCTTATCCACCCCCCCCCCCCCCTTCTCTAATGTTTCCATTTCGGGCCAACACAATCAATCCCGTATATATATATATATATATTCATTTATGTATTTGCCATTGCAATCCTCGGTCTCATTTGTAGATTTAATTTTTGTATTCTTGTTTTCCTCCAAAACCTACATTGAATTGAAAGCTAGAAATTAGTAAACTCTAATCGATGAGGGTTGATGGATCAACCTAGTTCAAGCCACATATATTTTCATCTTTAAAGGCAAACCTGATCTAATTGATAAGGAACTACAAGTTGAGTTTTATATGGTTGGAAAGGTATTTGAATCTAGTTTCTGAATCACCAAATGGATCGCAAAAACAAGTTTTGTAGAAAGAGATATGGCCGTTTTAGTAAAGAGGTCTCTGTCTGTGAAAAACTACAAAAAAACAGTCGACTGAATTATTTCATGTCTAGTCACCGAAGGTAATGTCTAGTCGACCGGTGGTACTGTTCAAGTCGACTGGATTGTAAAAAAGTCGACTGTTTTCTATTTTTGAAAGGTAGCTACTGCTACAATATTTTCAGTCGACTGGATCACGCTGAAACACATAACGGCTAGTTTCCTAAACTTTCTGAAAATACTTTTTACACCCCCTAAACACACCCAATAGTCATATATGTTGAAAAGCGATATATAGAGGTGATTTAAAGAGTTGGGTAATGACGGAAAATCATTCAAACTTCTTGTTTATTTATCATTCATATTTGGGCCCTAGTTTGAGGGGAAAAATCAATTTGCTCTAGATTTCAATTGTAATTCTTGAGAGAGAAAATTGTTGTGAGCTTTCATTTGTATTATCCACTCACTAAGGAGTTATTGTGTGAGCTTTAATTGTATTATCCACTCTAGAGAGAGAGAGAGAGTTCAATTTGTATTTCCATCATTTGTACAGAGTGAGAGTTAGTAACTTTTGATTGTAAAGAAGAGGTGTTCTTCTTTGGGAGAGTTGAAGACTCTTGTAAAGGTTTGATCTACACCCGTGAAATAAGTCAGATTAAAGAAATACTCAAGAGGTGTTCTTGAGAGGTAGACCTAGGCCGCGGTGTGCGGATTGTCGAACCACTTGAAAACTCAGTTTGCAAGTGTCTCTTCCCTTCTCTCTTTACATTATTGTTTATGATTGTGTTTAATTTTGTGTAATGTTTTTAAAAGGTTAATTTTCAGCTAAAACCTTATCCACCCCCCCCCCCCCCCCCCCCCCTCTAATGTTTCCATTTCGGGCCAACACAATCAATCCCGTATACATATATATATGCATTTATGTATTTGCTATTGCAATCCTCGGTCTCATTTGTAGATTTAATTTTTGTATTTTTGTTTTCCTCCAAAACCTACTTTGAATCGAAAGCTAGAAATTAGTAAACTCTAATCGATGAGGGTTGATGGATCAACCTAGTTCAAGCCACATATATTTTCATCTTTAAAGGCAAACCTAATCAAATTGGTAAGGAACTAGATGTTGAGTTTTATATGGTTGGAAAGGTATTTGAATCTAGTTTCTGAATCACCAAATGGATCGCAAAAACAAGTTTTGTAGAGAGAGTTATGGCCGTTTTAGTAAAGAGGTCTCAGTTTGTGAAAAACTACAAAAAAATAGTCGACTGAATTATTTCATGTCTAGTCACCGAAGGTAATGTCTAGTCGACCGGTGGTACTGTTCAAGTCGACTGGATTGTAAAAAAGTCGACTGTTTTCTATTTTTGAAAGGTAGCTACTGCTACAATATTTTCAGTCGACTGGATCACGCTGAAACACATAACGGCTAGTTTCCTAAACTTTCTGAAAATACTTTTTATACCCCCTAAACACACCCAATGGTCATATATGTTGAAAAGCGATATGTAGAGGTGATTTAAAGAGTTGGGTAATGACGGAAAATCATTCAAACTTCTTGTTTATTTATCATTCATATTTGGGCCCTAGTTTGAGGGGAAAAATCAATTTGCTCTAGATTTCAATTGTAATTCTTGAGAGAGCAAATTGTTGTGAGCTTTCATTTGTATTATCCACTCACTAAGGAGTTATTGTGTGAGCTTTAATTGTATTATCCACTCTAGAGAGAGAGAGAGAGTTCAATTTGTATTTCCATCATTTGTACAGAGTGAGGGTTAGTAACTTTTAATTGTAAAGAAGAGGTGTTCTTCTTTGGGAGAGTTGAAGACTCTTGTAAAGGTTTGATCTACACCCGTGAAATAAGTCAGATTAAAGGAATACTCAAGAGGTGTTCTTGAGAGGTAGACCTAGGCCGCGGTGTGCGGATTGTCGAACCACTTGAAAACTCAGTTTGCAAGTGTCTCTTCCCTTCTCTCTTTACATTATTGTTTATGATTGTGTTTAATTTTGTGTAATGTTTTTAAAAGGTTAATTTTCAGCTAAAACCTTATCCACCCCCCCCCCCCCCCCCCCTCTAATGTTTCCATTTTGGGCCAACACAATCAATCCCGTATACATATATATATATATGCATTTATGTATTTGCTATTGCAATCCTCGGTCTCATTTGTAGATTTAATTTTTGTATTTTTGTTTTCCTCCTAAACCTACTTTGAATCGAAAGCTAGAAATTAGTAAACTCTAATCGATGAGGGTTGATGGATCAACCTAGTTCAAGCCACATATATTTTCATCTTTAAAGGCAAACCTAATCAAATTGGTAAGGAACTAGATGTTGAGTTTTATATGGTTGGAAAGGTATTTGAATCTAGTTTCTGAATCACCAAATGGATCGCAAAAACAAGTTTTGTAGAGAGAGTTATGGCCGTTTTAGTAAAGAGGTCTCAGTCTGTGAAAAACTACAAAAAAACAGTCGATTGAATTATTTCATGTCTAGTCACCGAAGGTAATGTCTAGTCGACCGGTGGTACTGTTCAAGTCAACTGGATTGTAAAAAAGTCGACTGTTTTCTATTTTTGAAAGGTAGCTACTGCTACAAAATTTTCAGTCGACTGGATCGCGCTGAAACACATAACGGGTAGATACCTAAACTTTCTTAAAATTATTTTTACACCCCCTAAACAACCCCAATGGTCATATATGTTGAAAAGCTATATATAGAGGTGATTTAAGGTGTTGGGTAATGACGGAAAATCATTCAAACTTCTTGTTTATTTATCATTCATATTTGGGCCCTAGTTTGAGGGAAAAATCAATTTACTCTAGATTTCAATTGTAATTCTTCAGAGAGCAAATTGTTGTGAGCTTTCATTTGTATTATCCACTCACTAAGGAGTTATTGTGTGAGCTTTAATTGTATTATCCACTCTAGAGAGAGAGAGAGAGAGAGAGAGTTCAATTTGTATTTCCATCATTTGTACAGAGTGAGGGTTAGTAACTTTTGATTGTAAAGAAGAGGTGTTCTTCTTTGGGAGAGTTGAAAACTCTTGTAAAGGTTTGATCTACACCCATAAAGTAAGTGAGATTAAAGGAATCCTCAAGAGGTGTTCTTGAGAGGTAGACCTACGCCGCGGTGTGCGGATTGTCGAACCACTTGAAAACTCAGTTTGCAAGTGTCTCTTCCCTTCTCTCTTTACATTATTGTTTATGATTGTGTTTAATTTTGTGTAATGTTTTTAAAAGGTTAATTTTCAGCTAAAACCTTATCCACCCCCCCCCCCCCCCCTCTAATGTTTCCATTTGGGGCCAACACAATCAATCCTGTATACATATATATATGCATTTATGTATTTGCTATTGCAATCCTCGGTCTCATTTGTAGATTTAATTTTTGTATTTTTGTTTTCCTCCAAAACCTACTTTGAATCGAAAGCTAGAAATTAGTAAACTCTAATCGATGAGGGTTGATGGATCAACCTAGTTCAAGCCACATATATTTTCATCTTTAAAGGCAAACCTCATCAAATTGGTAAGGAACTAGATGTTGAGTTTTATATGGTTGGAAAGGTATTTGAATCTAGTTTCTGAATCACCAAATGGATCGCAAAAACAAGTTTTGTAGAGAGAGTTATGGCCGTTTTAGTAAAGAGGTCTCAGTCTGTGAAAAACTACAAAAAAACAGTCGATTGAATTATTTCATGTCTAGTCACCGAAGGTAATGTCTAGTCGACCGGTGGTACTGTTCAAGTCGACTGGATTGTAAAAAAGTCGACTGTTTTCTATTTTTGAAAGGTAGCTACTGCTACAATATTTTCAGTCGACTGGATCACGCTGAAACACATAACGGCTAGTTTCCTAAACTTTCTGAAAATACTTTTTACACCCCTAAACACACCCAATGGTCATATATGTTGAAAAGCGATATATAGAGGTGATTTAAAGAGTTGGGTAATGACGGAAAATCATTCAAACTTCTTGTTTATTTATCATTCATATTTGGGCCCTAGTTTGAGGGAAAAATCAATTTACTCTAGATTTCAATTGTAATTCTTCAGAGAGCAAATTGTTGTGAGCTTTCATTTGTATTATCCACTCACTAAGGAGTTATTGTGTGAGCTTTAATTGTATTATCCACTCTAGAGAGAGAGAGAGAGAGAGTTCAATTTGTATTTCCATCATTTGTACAGAGTGAGGGTTAGTAACTTTTGATTGTAAAGAAGAGGTGTTCTTCTTTGGGAGAGTTGAAGACTCTTGTAAAGGTTTGATCTACACCCGTAAAATAAGTTAGATTAAAGGAATCCTCAAGAGGTGTTCTTGAGAGGTAGACCTAGGCCGCGGTGTGCGGATTGTCGAACCACTTGAAAACTCAGTTTGCAAGTGTCTCTTCCCTTCTCTCTTTACATTATTGTTTATGATTGTGTTTAATTTTGTGTAATGTTTTTAAAAGTTTAATTTTCAGCTAAAACCTTATCCACCCCCCCCCCCCCTCTAATGTTTCCATTTCGGGCCAACACAATCAATCCCGTATACATATATATATGCATTTATGTATTTGCTATTGCAATCCTCGGTCTCATTTGTAGATTTAATTTTTGTATTTTTGTTTTACTCCAAAACCTACTTTGAATCGAAAGCTAGAAATTAGTAAACTCTAATCGATGAGGGTTGATGGATCAACCTAGTTCAAGCCACATACATTTTCATCTTTAAAGGCAAACCTCATCAAATTGGTAAGGAACTAGATGTTGAGTTTTATATGGTTGGAAAGGTATTTGAATCTAGTTTCTGAATCACCAAATGGATCGCAAAAACAAGTTTTGTAGAGAGAGTTATGGCCGTTTTAGTAAAGAGGTCTCAGTCTGTGAAAAACTACAAAAAAACAGTCGACTGAATTATTTCATGTCTAGTCACCGAAGGTAATGTCTAGTCGACCGGTGGTACTGTTCAAGTCGACTGGATTGTAAAAAAGTCGACTGTTTTCTATTTTTGAAAGGTAGCTACTGCTACAATATTTTCAGTCGACTGGATCACGCTGAAACACATAACGGCTAGTTTCCTAAACTTTCTGAAAATACTTTTTACACCCCCTAAACACACCCAATGGTCATATATGTTGAAAAGCGATATATAGAGGTGATTTAAAGAGTTGGGTAATGACGGAAAATCATTCAAACTTCTTGTTTATTTATCATTCATATTTGGGCCCTAGTTTGAGGGGAAAAATCAATTTGCTCTAGATTTCAATTATAATTCTTGAGAGAGCAAATTGTTGTGAGCTTTCATTTGTATTATCCACTCACTAAGGAGTTATTGTGTGAGCTTTAATTGTATTATCCACTCTAGAGAGAGAGAAAGAGTTCAATTTGTATTTCCATCATTTGTACAGAGTGAGGGTTAGTAACTTTTGATTGTAAAGAAGAGGTGTTCTTCTTTGGGAGAGTTGAAGACTCTTGTAAAGGTTTGATCTACACCCGTGAAATAAGTCAGATTAAAGGAATACTCAAGAGGTGTTCTTGAGAGGTAGACCTAGGCCGCGGTGTGCGGATTGTCGAACCACTTGAAAACTCAGTTTGCAAGTGTCTCTTCCCTTCTCTCTTTACATTATTGTTTATGATTGTGTTTAATTTTGTGTAATGTTTTTAAAAGGTTAATTTTCAGCTAAAACCTTATCCACCCCCCCCCCCCCCTCTAATGTTTCCATTTCGGGCCAACACAATCAATCCCGTATACATATATATATGCATTTATGTATTTGCTATTGCAATCCTCGGTCTCATTTGTAGATTTAATTTTTGTATTTTTGTTTTCCTCCAAAACCTACTTTGAATCGAAAGCTAGAAATTAGTAAACTCTAATCGATGAGGGTTGATGGATCAACCTAGTTCAAGCCACATATATTTTCATCTTTAAAGGCAAACCTAATCAAATTGGTAAGGAACTAGATGTTGAGTTTTATTTGGTTGGAAAGGTATTTGAATCTAGTTTCTGAATCACCAAATGGATCACAAAAACAAGTTTTGTAGAGAGAGTTATGGCCGTTTTAGTAAAGAGTCTCAGTTTGTGAAAAACTACAAAAAAATAGTCGACTGAATTATTTCATGTCTAGTCACCGAAGGTAATGTCTAGTCGACCGGTGGTACTGTTCAAGTCGACTGGATTGTAAAAAAGTCGACTGTTTTCTATTTTTGAAAGGTAGCTACTGCTACAATATTTTCAGTCGACTGGATCACGCTGAAACACATAACGGCTAGTTTCCTAAACTTTCTGAAAATAATTTTTATACCCCCTAAACACACCCAATGGTCATATATGTTGAAAAGCGATATGTAGAGGTGATTTAAAGAGTTGGGTAATGACGGAAAATCATTCAAACTTCTTGTTTATTTATCATTCATATTTGGGCCCTAGTTTGAGGGGAAAAATAAATTTGCTCTAGATTTCAATTATAATTCTTGAGAGAGCAAATTGTTGTGAGCTTTCATTTGTATTATCCACTAACTAAGGAGTTATTGTGTGAGCTTTAATTGTATTATCCACTCTAGAGAGAGAGAGAGAGTTCAATTTGTATTTCCATCATTTGTACAGAGTGAGGGTTAGTAACTTTTGATTGTAAAGAAGAGGTGTTCTTCTTTGGGAGAGTTGAAGACTCTTGTAAAGGTTTGATCTACACCCGTGAAATAAGTCAGATTAAAGGAATACTCAAGAGGTGTTCTTGAGAGGTAGACCTAGGCCGCGGTGTGCGGATTGTCGAACCACTTGAAAACTCAGTTTGCAAGTGTCTCTTCCCTTCTCTCTTTACATTATTGTTTATGATTGTGTTTAATTTTGTGTAATGTTTTTAAAAGGTTAATTTTCAGCTAAAACCTTATCCACCCCCCCCCCCCTCTAATGTTTCCATTTTGGGCCAACACAATCAATCCCGTATACATATATATATATATGCATTTATGTATTTGCTATTGCAATCCTCGGTCTCATTTGTAGATTTATTTTTTGTATTTTTGTTTTCCTCCAAAACCTACTTTGAATCGAAAGCTAGAAATTAGTAAACTCTAATCGATGAGGGTTGATGGATCAACCTAGTTCAAGCCACATATATTTTCATCTTTAAAGGCAAACCTCATCAAATTGGTAAGGAACTAGATGTTGAGTTTTATATGGTTGGAAAGGTATTTGAATCTAGTTTCTGAATCACCAAATGGATCGCAAAAACAAGTTTTGTAGAGAGAGTTATGGCTGTTTTAGTAAAGAGGTCTCAGTCTGTGAAAAACTACAAAAAAACAGTCGACTGAATTATTTCATGTCTAGTCACCGAAGGTAATGTCTAGTCGACCGGTGGTACTGTTCAAGTCGACTGGATTGTAAAAAAGTCGACTGTTTTCTATTTTTGAAAGGTAGCTACTGCTACAATATTTTCAGTCGACTGGATCACGCTGAAACACATAACGGCTAGTTTCCTAAACTTTCTGAAAATACTTTTTACACCCCCTAAACACACCCAATGGTCATATATGTTGAAAAACGATATATAGAGGTGATTTAAAGAGTTGGGTAATGACGGAAAATCATTCAAACTTCTTGTTTATTTATCATTCATATTTGGGCCCTAGTTTGAGGGGAAAAATCAATTTGCTCTAGATTTCAATTGTAATTCTTGAGAGAGCAAATTGTTGTGAGCTTTCATTTGTATTATCCACTCACTAAGGAGTTATTGTGTGAGCTTTAATTGTATTATCCACTCTAGAGAGAGAGAGAGAGTTCAATTTGTATTTCCATCATTTGTACAGAGTGAGGGTTAGTAACTTTTGATTGTAAAGAAGAGGTGTTCTTCTTTGGGAGAGTTGAAGACTCTTGTAAAGGTTTGATCTACACCCGTGAAATAAGTCAGATTAAAGGAACACTCAAGAGGTGTTCTTGAGAGGTAGACCTAGGCCGCGGTGTGCGGATTGTCGAACCACTTGAAAACTCAGTTTGCAAGTGTCTCTTCCCTTCTCTCTTTACATTATTGTTTATGATTGTGTTTAATTTTGTGTAATGTTTTTAAAAGGTTAATTTTCAGCTAAAACCTTATCCACCCCCCCCCCCCCCTCCCTCTAATGTTTCCATTTCGGGCCAACACAATCAATCCCGTATACATATATATATGCATTTATGTATTTGCTATTGCAATCCTCGGTCTCATTTGTAGATTTAATTTTTGTATTTTTCTTTTCCTCCAAAACCTACTTTGAATCGAAAGCTAGAAATTAGTAAACTCTAATCGATGAGGGTTGATGGATCAACCTAGTTCAAGCCACATATATTTTCATCTTTAAAGGCAAACCTAATCAAATTGGTAAGGAACTAGATGTTGAGTTTTATATGGTTGGAAAGGTATTTGAATCTAGTTTATGAATCACCAAATGGATCGCAAAAACAAGTTTTGTAGAGAAAGTTATGGCCGTTTTAGGAAAGAGGTCTCAGTTTGTGAAAAACTACAAAAAAACAGTCGACTGAATTATTTCATGTCTAGTCACCGAAGGTAATGTCTAGTCGACCGGTGGTACTGTTCAAGTCGACTGGATTGTAAAAAAGTCGACTGTTTTCTATTTTTGAAAGGTAGCTACTGCTACAATATTTTCAGTCGACTGGATCACGCTGAAACACATAACGGCTAGTTTCCTAAACTTTCTGAAAATACTTTTTACACCCCCTAAACACACCCAATGGTCATATATGTTGAAAAGCGATATATAGAGGTGATTTAAAGAGTTAGGTAATGACGGAAAATCATTCAAACTTCTTGTTTATTTATCATTCATATTTGGGCCCTAGTTTGAGGGGAAAAATCAATTTGCTCTAGATTTCAATTGTAATTCTTGAGAGAGCAAATTGTTGTGAGCTTTCATTTGTATTATCCACTCACTAAGGAGTTATTGTGTGAGCTTCAATTGTATTATCCACTCTAGAGAGAGAGAGAGAGAGTTCAATTTGTATTTCCATCATTTGTACAGAGTGAGGGTTAGTAACTTTTGATTGTAAAGAAGAGGTGTTCTTCTTTGGGAGAGTTGAAGACTCTTGTAAAGGTTTGATCTACACCCGTGAAATAAGTCAGATTAAAGGAACACTCAAGAGGTGTTCTTGAGAGGTAGAGCTAGGCCGCGGTGTGCGGATTGTCGAACCACTTGAAAACTCAGTTTGCAAGTGTCTCTTCCCTTCTCTCTTTACATTATTGTTTATGATTGTGTTTAATTTTGTGTAATGTTTTTAAAAGGTTAATTTTTAGCTAAAACCTTATCCACCCCCCCCCCCCCCCCCTCTAATGTTTCCATTTCGGGCCAACACAATCAATCCCGTATACATATATATATATATGCATTTATGTATTTGCTATTGCAATCCTCGGTCTCATTTGTAGATTTAATTTTTGTATTTTTGTTTTCCTCCAAAACCTACTTTGAATCGAAAGCTAGAAATTAGTAAACTCTAATCGATGAGGGTTGATGGATCAACCTAGTTCAAGCCACATATATTTTCATCTTTAAAGGCAATATTCCTAATCAAATTGGTAAGGAACTAGATGTTGAGTTTTATATGGTTGGAAAGGTATTTGAATCTAGTTTCTGAATCACCAAATGGATCGCAAAAACAAGTTTTGTAGAGAGAGTTATGGCCGTTTTAGTAAAGAGGTCTCAGTTTGTGAAAAACTACAAAAAAACAGTCGACTGAATTATTTCATGTCTAGGCACCGAAGGTAATGTCTAGTCGACCGGTGGTACTGTTCAAGTCGACTGGATTGTAAAAAAGTCGACTGTTTTCTATTTTTGAAAGGTAGCTACTGCTACAATATTTTCAGTCGACTGGATCACGCTGAAACACATAACGGCTAGTTTCCTAAACTTTCTGAAAATACTTTTTACACCCCCTAAACACACCCAATGGTCATATATGTTGAAAAACGATATATAGAGGTGATTTAAAGAGTTGGGTAATGACGGAAAATCATTCAAACTTCTTGTTTATTTATCATTCATATTTGGGCCCTAGTTTGAGGGGAAAAATCAATTTGCTCTAGATTTCAATTGTAATTCTTGAGAGAGCAAATTATTGTGAGCTTTCATTTGTATTATTCACTCACTAAGGAGTTATTGTGTGAGCTTTAATTGTATTATCCACTCTAGAGAGAGAGAGAGAGAGAGAGTTCAATTTGTATTTCCATCATTTGTACAGAGTGAGGGTTAGTAACTTTTGATTGTAAAGAAGAGGTGTTCTTCTTTGGGAGAGTTGAAGACTCTTGTAAAGGTTTGATCTACACCCGTGAAATAAGTCAGATTAAAGGAACACTCAAGAGGTGTTCTTGAGAGGTAGACCTAGGCCGCGGTGTGCGGATTGTCGAACCACTTGAAAACTCAGTTTGCAAGTGTCTCTTCCCTTCTCTCTTTACATTATTGTTTATGATTGTGTTTAATTTTGTGTAATGTTTTTAAAAGGTTAATTTTCAGCTAAAACCTTATCCACCCCCCCCCCCCCCTCCCTCTAATGTTTCCATTTCGGGCCAACACAATCAATCCCGTATACATATATATATGCATTTATGTATTTGCTATTGCAATCCTCGGTCTCATTTGTAGATTTAATTTTTGTATTTTTGTTTTCCTCCAAAACCTACTTTGAATCGAAAGCTAGAAATTAGTAAACTCTAATCGATTAGGGTTGATGGATCAACCTAGTTCAAGCCACATATATTTTCATCTTTAAAGGCAAACCTAATCAAATTGGTAAGGAACTAGATGTTGAGTTTTATATGGTTGGAAAGGTATTTGAATCTAGTTTATGAATCACCAAATGGATCGCAAAAACAAGTTTTGTAGAGAAAGTTAAGGCCGTTTTAGGAAAGAGGTCTCAGTTTGTGAAAAACTACAAAAAAACAGTCGACTGAATTATTTCATGTCTAGTCACCGAAGGTAATGTCTAGTCGACCGGTGGTACTGTTCAAGTTGACTGGATTGTAAAAAAGTCGACTGTTTTCTATTTTTGAAAGGTAGCTACTGCTACAATATTTTCAGTCGACTGGATCACGCTGAAACACATAACGGCTAGTTTCCTAAACTTTCTGAAAATACTTTTTACACCCCCTAAACACACCCAATTGTCATATATGTTGAAAAGCGATATATAGAGGTGATTTAAAGAGTTAGGTAATGACGGAAAATCATTCAAACTTCTTGTTTATTTATCATTCATATTTGGGCCCTAGTTTGAGGGGAAAAATCAATTTGCTCTAGATTTCGATTGTAATTCTTGAGAGAGCAAATTGTTGTGAGCTTTCATTTGTATTATCCACTCACTAAGGAGTTATTGTGTGAGCTTCAATTGTATTATCCACTCTAGAGAGAGAGAGAGAGAGTTCAATTTGTATTTCCATCATTTGTACAGAGTGAGGGTTAGTAACTTTTGATTGTAAAGAAGAGGTGTTCTTCTTTGGGAGAGTTGAAGACTCTTGTAAAGGTTTGATCTACACCCGTGAAATAAGTCAGATTAAAGGAACACTCAAGAGGTGTTCTTGAGAGGTAGAGCTAGGCCGCGGTGTGCGGATTGTCGAACCACTTGAAAACTCAGTTTGCAAGTGTCTCTTCCCTTCTCTCTTTACATTATTGTTTATGATTGTGTTTAATTTTGTGTAATGTTTTTAAAAGGTTAATTTTTAGCTAAAACCTTATCCACCCCCCCCCCCCCCCCCCTCTAATGTTTCCATTTCGGGCCAACACAATCAATCCCGTATACATATATATATATATGCATTTATGTATTTGCTATTGCAATCCTCGGTCTCATTTGTAGATTTAATTTTTGTATTTTTGTTTTCCTCCAAAACCTACTTTGAATCGAAAGCTAGAAATTAGTAAACTCTAATCGATGAGGGTTGATGGATCAACCTAGTTCAAGCCACATATATTTTCATCTTTAAAGGCAATATTCCTAATCAAATTGGTAAGGAACTAGATGTTGAGTTTTATATGGTTGGAAAGGTATTTGAATCTAGTTTCTGAATCACCAAATGGATCGCAAAAACAAGTTTTGTAGAGAGAGTTATGGCCGTTTTAGTAAAGAGGTCTCAGTTTGTGAAAAACTACAAAAAAACAGTCGACTGAATTATTTCATGTCTAGGCACCGAAGGTAATGTCTAGTCGACCAGTGGTACTGTTCAAGTCGACTGGATTGTAAAAAAGTCGACTGTTTTCTATTTTTGAAAGGTAGCTACTGCTACAATATTTTCAGTCGACTGGATCACGCTGAAACACATAACGGCTAGTTTCCTAAACTTTCTGAAAATACTTTTTACACCCCCTAAACACACCCAATGGTCATATATGTTGAAAAACGATATATAGTGGTGATTTAAAGAGTTGGGTAATGACGGAAAATCATTCAAACTTCTTGTTTATTTATCATTCATATTTGGGCCCTAGTTTGAGGGGAAAAATCAATTTGCTCTAGATTTCAATTGTAATTCTTGAGAGAGCAAATTATTGTGAGCTTTCATTTGTATTATTCACTCACTAAGGAGTTATTGTGTGAGCTTTAATTGTATTATCCACTCTAGAGAGAGAGAGAGAGAGAGAGTTCAATTTGTATTTCCATCATTTGTACAGAGTGAGGGTTAGTAACTTTTGATTGTAAAGAAGAGGTGTTCTTCTTTGGGAGAGTTGAAGACTCTTGTAAAGGTTTGATCTACACCCATGAAATAAGTCAGATTAAAGGAATCCTCAAGAGGTGTTCTTGAGAGGTAGACCTAGGCCGCGGTGTGCGGATTGTCGAACCACTTGAAAACTCAGTTTGCAAGTGTCTCTTCCCTTCTCTCTTTACATTATTGTTTATGATTGTGTTTAATTTTGTGTTATGTTTTTAAAAGGTTAATTTTCAGCTAAAACCTTATCCACCCCCCCCCCCCCCTCTAATGTTTCCATTTCGGGCCAACACAATCAATCCCGTATACATATATATATATATATATATGCATTTATGTATTTGCTATTGCAATCCTCGGTCTCATTTGTAGATTTAATTTTTGTATTTTTGTTTTCCTCCAAAACCTACTTTGAATCGAAAGCTAGAAATTAGTAAACTCTAATCGATGAGGGTTGATGGATCAACCTAGTTCAAGCCACATATATTTTCATCTTTAAAGGCAAACCTAATCAAATTGGTAAGGAACTAGATGTTGAGTTTTATATGGTTGGAAAGGTATTTGAATCTAGTTTCTGAATCACCAAATGGATCGCAAAAACAAGTTTTGTAGAGAGAGTTATGGCCGTTTTAGTAAAGAGGTCACAGTCTGTGAAAAACTACAAAAAAACAGTCGACTGAATTATTTCATGTCTAGTCACCGAAGGTAATGTCTAGTCGACCGGTGGTACTGTTCAAGTCAACTGGATTGTAAAAAAGTCGACTGTTTTCTATTTTTGAAAGGTAGCTACTGCTACAATATTTTCAGTCGACTGGATCACGCTGAAACACATAACGGCTAGTTTCCTAAACTTTCTGAAAATACTTTTTACACCCCCTAAACACACCCAATGGTCATATATGTTGAAAAACGATATATAGAGGTGATTTAAAGAGTTGGGTAATGACGGAAAATCATTCAAACTTCTTGTTTATTTATCATTCATATTTGGGCCCTAGTTTGAGGGGAAAAATCAATTTGCTCTAGATTTCAATTGTAATTCTTGAGAGAGCAAATTATTGTGAGCTTTCATTTGTATTATTCACTCACTAAGGAGTTATTGTGTGAGCTTTAATTGTATTATCCACTCTAGAGAGAGAGAGAGAGAGAGAGTTCAATTTGTATTTCCATCATTTGTACAGAGTGAGGGTTAGTAACTTTTGATTGTAAAGAAGAGGTGTTCTTCTTTGGGAGAGTTGAAGACTCTTGTAAAGGTTTGATCTACACCCATGAAATAAGTCAGATTAAAGGAATCCTCAAGAGGTGTTCTTGAGAGGTAGACCTAGGCCGCGGTGTGCGGATTGTCGAACCACTTGAAAACTCAGTTTGCAAGTGTCTCTTCCCTTCTCTCTTTACATTATTGTTTATGATTGTGTTTAATTTTGTGTTATGTTTTTAAAAGGTTAATTTTCAGCTAAAACCTTATCCACCCCCCCCCCTCTAATGTTTCCATTTCGGGCCAACACAATCAATCCCGTATACATATATATATATATATATATGCATTTATGTATTTGCTATTGCAATCCTCGGTCTCATTTGTAGATTTAATTTTTGTATTTTTGTTTTCCTCCAAAACCTACTTTGAATCGAAAGCTAGAAATTAGTAAACTCTAATCGATGAGGGTTGATGGATCAACCTAGTTCAAGCCACATATATTTTCATCTTTAAAGGCAAACCTAATCAAATTGGTAAGGAACTAGATGTTGAGTTTTATATGGTTGGAAAGGTATTTGAATCTAGTTTCTGAATCACCAAATGGATCGCAAAAACAAGTTTTGTAGAGAGAGTTATGGCCGTTTTAGTAAAGAGGTCACAGTCTGTGAAAAACTACAAAAAAACAGTCGACTGAATTATTTCATGTCTAGTCACCGAAGGTAATGTCTAGTCGACCGGTGGTACTGTTCAAGTCAACTGGATTGTAAAAAAGTCGACTGTTTTCTATTTTTGAAAGGTAGCTACTGCTACAATATTTTCAGTCGACTGGATCACGCTGAAACACATAACGGCTAGTTTCCTACACTTTCTGAAAATACTTTTTACACCCCCTAAACACACCCAATGGTCATATATGTTGAAAAGCGATATATAGAGGTGATTTAAAGAGTTGGGTAATGACGAAAAATCATTCAAACTTCTTGTTTATTTATCATTCATATTTGGGCCCTAGTTTGAGGGGAAAAATCAATTTGCTCTAGATTTCAATTGTAATTCTTGAGAGAGCAAATTATTGTGAGCTTTCATTTGTATTATTCACTCACTAAGGAGTTATTGTGTGAGCTTTAATTGTATTATCCACTCTAGAGAGAGAGAGAGAGAGAGAGTTCAATTTGTATTTCCATCATTTGTACAGAGTGAGGGTTAGTAACTTTTGATTGTAAAGAAGAGGTGTTCTTCTTTGGGAGAGTTGAAGACTCTTGTAAAGGTTTGATCTACACCCGTGAAATAAGTCAGATTAAAGGAACACTCAAGAGGTGTTCTTGAGAGGTAGACCTAGGCCGCGGTGTGCGGATTGTCGAACCACTTGAAAACTCAGTTTGCAAGTGTCTCTTCCCTTCTCTCTTTACATTATTGTTTATGATTGTGTTTAATTTTGTGTAATGTTTTTAAAAGGTTAATTTTCAGCTAAAACCTTATCCACCCCCCCCCCCCCCTCCCTCTAATGTTTCCATTTCGGGCCAACACAATCAATCCCGTATACATATATATATGCATTTATGTATTTGCTATTGCAATCCTCGGTCTCATTTGTAGATTTAATTTTTGTATTTTTGTTTTCCTCCAAAACCTACTTTGAATCGAAAGCTAGAAATTAGTAAACTCTAATCGATTAGGGTTGATGGATCAACCTAGTTCAAGCCACATATATTTTCATCTTTAAAGGCAAACCTAATCAAATTGGTAAGGAACTAGATGTTGAGTTTTATATGGTTGGAAAGGTATTTGAATCTAGTTTATGAATCACCAAATGGATCGCAAAAACAAGTTTTGTAGAGAAAGTTAAGGCCGTTTTAGGAAAGAGGTCTCAGTTTGTGAAAAACTACAAAAAAACAGTCGACTGAATTATTTCATGTCTAGTCACCGAAGGTAATGTCTAGTCGACCGGTGGTACTGTTCAAGTTGACTGGATTGTAAAAAAGTCGACTGTTTTCTATTTTTGAAAGGTAGCTACTGCTACAATATTTTCAGTCGACTGGATCACGCTGAAACACATAACGGCTAGTTTCCTAAACTTTCTGAAAATACTTTTTACACCCCCTAAACACACCCAATGGTCATATATGTTGAAAAGCGATATATAGAGGTGATTTAAAGAGTTAGGTAATGACGGAAAATCATTCAAACTTCTTGTTTATTTATCATTCATATTTGGGCCCTAGTTTGAGGGGAAAAATCAATTTGCTCTAGATTTCGATTGTAATTCTTGAGAGAGCAAATTGTTGTGAGCTTTCATTTGTATTATCCACTCACTAAGGAGTTATTGTGTGAGCTTCAATTGTATTATCCACTCTAGAGAGAGAGAGAGAGAGTTCAATTTGTATTTCCATCATTTGTACAGAGTGAGGGTTAGTAACTTTTGATTGTAAAGAAGAGGTGTTCTTCTTTGGGAGAGTTGAAGACTCTTGTAAAGGTTTGATCTACACCCGTGAAATAAGTCAGATTAAAGGAACACTCAAGAGGTGTTCTTGAGAGGTAGAGCTAGGCCGCGGTGTGCGGATTGTCGAACCACTTGAAAACTCAGTTTGCAAGTGTCTCTTCCCTTCTCTCTTTACATTATTGTTTATGATTGTGTTTAATTTTGTGTAATGTTTTTAAAAGGTTAATTTTTAGCTAAAACCTTATCCACCCCCCCCCCCCCCCTCTAATGTTTCCATTTCGGGCCAACACAATCAATCCCGTATACATATATATATATATGCATTTATGTATTTGCTATTGCAATCCTCGGTCTCATTTGTAGATTTAATTTTTGTATTTTTGTTTTCCTCCAAAACCTACTTTGAATCGAAAGCTAGAAATTAGTAAACTCTAATCGATGAGGGTTGATGGATCAACCTAGTTCAAGCCACATATATTTTCATCTTTAAAGGCAATATTCCTAATCAAATTGGTAAGGAACTAGGTGTTGAGTTTTATATGGTTGGAAAGGTATTTGAATCTAGTTTCTGAATCACCAAATGGATCGCAAAAACAAGTTTTGTAGAGAGAGTTATGGCCGTTTTAGTAAAGAGGTCTCAGTTTGTGAAAAACTACAAAAAAACAGTCGACTGAATTATTTCATGTCTAGGCACCGAAGGTAATGTCTAGTCGACCGGTGGTACTGTTCAAGTCGACTGGATTGTAAAAAAGTCGACTGTTTTCTATTTTTGAAAGGTAGCTACTGCTACAATATTTTCAGTCGACTGGATCACGCTGAAACACATAACGGCTAGTTTCCTAAACTTTCTGAAAATACTTTTTACACCCCCTAAACACACCCAATGGTCATATATGTTGAAAAACGATATATAGAGGTGATTTAAAGAGTTGGGTAATGACGGAAAATCATTCAAACTTCTTGTTTATTTATCATTCATATTTGGGCCCTAGTTTGAGGGGAAAAATCAATTTGCTCTAGATTTCAATTGTAATTCTTGAGAGAGCAAATTATTGTGAGCTTTCATTTGTATTATTCACTCACTAAGGAGTTATTGTGTGAGCTTTAATTGTATTATCCACTCTAGAGAGAGAGAGAGAGAGAGAGTTCAATTTGTATTTCCATCATTTGTACAGAGTGAGGGTTAGTAACTTTTGATTGTAAAGAAGAGGTGTTCTTCTTTGGGAGAGTTGAAGACTCTTGTAAAGGTTTGATCTACACCCATGAAATAAGTCAGATTAAAGGAATCCTCAAGAGGTGTTCTTGAGAGGTAGACCTAGGCCGCGGTGTGCGGATTGTCGAACCACTTGAAAACTCAGTTTGCAAGTGTCTCTTCCCTTCTCTCTTTACATTATTGTTTATGATTGTGTTTAATTTTGTGTTATGTTTTTAAAAGGTTAATTTTCAGCTAAAACCTTATCCACCCCCCCCCCCCCCCCCTCTAATGTTTCCATTTCGGGCCAACACAATCAATCCCGTATACATATATATATATATATATATGCATTTATGTATTTGCTATTGCAATCCTCGGTCTCATTTGTAGATTTAATTTTTGTATTTTTGTTTTCCTCCAAAACCTACTTTGAATCGAAAGCTAGAAATTAGTAAACTCTAATCGATGAGGGTTGATGGATCAACCTAGTTCAAGCCACATATATTTTCATCTTTAAAGGCAAACCTAATCAAATTGGTAAGGAACTAGATGTTGAGTTTTATATGGTTGGAAAGGTATTTGAATCTAGTTTCTGAATCACCAAATGGATCGCAAAAACAAGTTTTGTAGAGAGAGTTATGGCCGTTTTAGTAAAGAGGTCACAGTCTGTGAAAAACTACAAAAAAACAGTCGACTGAATTATTTCATGTCTAGTCACCGAAGGTAATGTCTAGTCGACCGGTGGTACTGTTCAAGTCAACTGGATTGTAAAAAAGTCGACTGTTTTCTATTTTTGAAAGGTAGCTACTGCTACAATATTTTCAGTCGACTGGATCACGCTGAAACACATAACGGCTAGTTTCCTACACTTTCTGAAAATACTTTTTACACCCCCTAAACACACCCAATGGTCATATATGTTGAAAAGCGATATATAGAGGTGATTTAAAGAGTTGGGTAATGACGAAAAATCATTCAAACTTCTTGTTTATTTATCATTCATATTTGGGCCCTAGTTTGAGGGGAAAAATCAATTTGCTCTAGATTTCAATTGTAATTCTTGAGAGAGCAAATTGTTGTGAGCTTTCATTTGTATTATCCACTCACTAAGGAGTTATTGTGTGAGCTTTAATTGTATTATCCACTCTAGAGAGAGAGAGAGAGAGAGAGTTCAATTTGTATTTCCATCATTTGTACAGAGTGAGGGTTAGTAACTTTTGATTGTAAAGAAGAGGTGTTCTTCTTTGGGAGAGTTGAAGACTCTTGTAAAGGTTTGATCTACACCCGTAAAATAAGTCAGATTAAAGGAATCCTCAAGAGGTGTTCTTGAGAGGTAGACCTAGGCCGCGGTGTGCGGATTGTCGAACCACTTGAAAACTCAGTTTGCAAGTGTCTCTTCCCTTCTCTCTTTACATTATTGTTTATGATTGTGTTTAATTTTGTGTTATGTTTTTAAAAGGTTAATTTTCAGCTAAAACCTTATCCACCCCCCCCCCCCCCCTCTAATGTTTCCATTTCGGGCCAACACAATCAATCCCGTATACATATATATATATATGCATTTATGTATTTGCTATTGCAATCCTCGGTCTCATTTGTAGATTTAATTTTTGTATTTTTGTTTTCCTCCAAAACCTACTTTGAATCGAAAGCTAGAAATTAGTAAACTCTAATCGATGAGGGTTGATGGATCAACGTAGTTCAAGCCACATATATTTTCATCTTTAAAGGCAAATCCTATCAAATTGGTAAGGAACTAGATGTTGAGTTTTATATGGTTGGAAAGGTATTTGAATCTAGTTTCTGAATCACCAAATGGATCGCAAAAACAAGTTTTGTAGAGAGAGTTATGGCCGTTTTAGTAAAGAGGTCTCAGTCTGTGAAAAACTACAAAAAAACAGTCGACTGAATTATTTCATGTCTAGTCACCGAAGGTAATGTCTAGTCGACCGGTGGTACTGTTCAAGTCGACTGGATTGTAAAAAAGTCGACTGTTTTCTATTTTTGAAAGGTAGCTACTGCTACAATATTTTCAGTCGACTGGATCACGCTGAAACACATAACGGCTAGTTTCCTAAACTTTCTGAAAATACTTTTTACACCCCCTAAACACACCCAATGGTCATATATGTTGAAAAGCGATATATAGAGGTGATTTAAAGAGTTGGGTAATGACGGAAAATCATTCAAACTTCTTGTTTATTTATCATTCATATTTGGGCCCTAGTTTGAGGGGAAAAATCAATTTGCTCTAGATTTCAATTGTAATTCTTGAGAGAGCAAATTGTTGTGAGCTTTCATTTGTATTATCCACTCACTAAGGAGTTATTGTGTGAGCTTTAATTGTATTATCCACTCTAGAGAGAGAGAGAGAGTTCAATTTGTATTTCCATCATTTGTACAGAGTGAGGGTTAGTAACTTTTTATTGTAAAGAAGAGGTGTTCTTCTTTGGGAGAGTTGAAGACTCTTGTAAAGGTTTGATCTACACCCGTGAAATAAGTCAAATTAAAAGAATCCTCAAGAGGTGTTCTTGAGAGGTAGACCTAGGCCGCGGTGTGCGGATTGTCGAACCACTTGAAAACTCAGTTTGCAAGTGTCTCTTCCCTTCTCTCTTTACATTATTGTTTATGATTGTGTTTAATTTTGTGTTATGTTTTTAAAAGGTTAATTTTCAGCTAAAACCTTATCCACCCCCCCCCCCCCCCCCCCCTCTAATGTTTCCATTTCGGGCCAACACAATCAATCCCGTATACATATATATATATATATATATATGCATTTATGTATTTGCTATTGCAATCCTCGGTCTCATTTGTAGATTTAATTTTTGTATTTTTGTTTTCCTCCAAAACCTACTTTGAATCGAAAGCTAGAAATTAGTAAACTCTAATCGATGAGGGTTGATGGATCAACCTAGTTCAAGCCACATATATTTTCATCTTTAAAGGCAAACCTAATCAAATTGGTAAGGAACTAGATGTTGAGTTTTATATGGTTGGAAAGGTATTTGAATCTAGTTTCTGAATCACCAAATGGATCGCAAAAACAAGTTTTGTAGAGAGAGTTATGGCCGTTTTAGTAAAGAGGTCACAGTCTGTGAAAAACTACAAAAAAACAGTCGACTGAATTATTTCATGTCTAGTCACCGAAGGTAATGTCTAGTCGACCGGTGGTACTGTTCAAGTCAACTGGATTGTAAAAAAGTCGACTGTTTTCTATTTTTGAAAGGTAGCTACTGCTACAATATTTTCAGTCGACTGGATCACGCTGAAACACATAACGGCTAGTTTCCTACACTTTCTGAAAATACTTTTTACACCCCCTAAACACACCCAATGGTCATATATGTTGAAAAGCGATATATAGAGGTGATTTAAAGAGTTGGGTAATGACGAAAAATCATTCAAACTTCTTGTTTATTTATCATTCATATTTGGGCCCTAGTTTGAGGGGAAAAATCAATTTGCTCTAGATTTCAATTGTAATTCTTGAGAGAGCAAATTGTTGTGAGCTTTCATTTGTATTATCCACTCACTAAGGAGTTATTGTGTGAGCTTTAATTGTATTATCCACTCTAGAGAGAGAGAGAGAGAGAGAGTTCAATTTGTATTTCCATCATTTGTACAGAGTGAGGGTTAGTAACTTTTGATTGTAAAGAAGAGGTGTTCTTCTTTGGGAGAGTTGAAGACTCTTGTAAAGGTTTGATCTACACCCGTAAAATAAGTCAGATTAAAGGAATCCTCAAGAGGTGTTCTTGAGAGGTAGACCTAGGCCGCGGTGTGCGGATTGTCGAACCACTTGAAAACTCAGTTTGCAAGTGTCTCTTCCCTTCTCTCTTTACATTATTGTTTATGATTGTGTTTAATTTTGTGTTATGTTTTTAAAAGGTTAATTTTCAGCTAAAACCTTATCCACCCCCCCCCCCCCCCCTCTAATGTTTCCATTTCGGGCCAACACAATCAATCCCGTATACATATATATATATATGCATTTATGTATTTGCTATTGCAATCCTCGGTCTCATTTGTAGATTTAATTTTTGTATTTTTGTTTTCCTCCAAAACCTACTTTGAATCGAAAGCTAGAAATTAGTAAACTCTAATCGATGAGGGTTGATGGATCAACGTAGTTCAAGCCACATATATTTTCATCTTTAAAGGCAAATCCTATCAAATTGGTAAGGAACTAGATGTTGAGTTTTATATGGTTGGAAAGGTATTTGAATCTAGTTTCTGAATCACCAAATGGATCGCAAAAACAAGTTTTGTAGAGAGAGTTATGGCCGTTTTAGTAAAGAGGTCTCAGTCTGTGAAAAACTACAAAAAAACAGTCGACTGAATTATTTCATGTCTAGTCACCGAAGGTAATGTCTAGTCGACCGGTGGTACTGTTCAAGTCGACTGGATTGTAAAAAAGTCGACTGTTTTCTATTTTTGAAAGGTAGCTACTGCTACAATATTTTCAGTCGACTGGATCACGCTGAAACACATAACGGCTAGTTTCCTAAACTTTCTGAAAATACTTTTTACACCCCCTAAACACACCCAATGGTCATATATGTTGAAAAGCGATATATAGAGGTGATTTAAAGAGTTGGGTAATGACGGAAAATCATTCAAACTTCTTGTTTATTTATCATTCATATTTGGGCCCTAGTTTGAGGGGAAAAATCAATTTGCTCTAGATTTCAATTGTAATTCTTGAGAGAGCAAATTGTTGTGAGCTTTCATTTGTATTATCCACTCACTAAGGAGTTATTGTGTGAGCTTTAATTGTATTATCCACTCTAGAGAGAGAGAGAGAGTTCAATTTGTATTTCCATCATTTGTACAGAGTGAGGGTTAGTAACTTTTTATTGTAAAGAAGAGGTGTTCTTCTTTGGGAGAGTTGAAGACTCTTGTAAAGGTTTGATCTACACCCGTGAAATAAGTCAAATTAAAAGAATCCTCAAGAGGTGTTCTTGAGAGGTAGACCTAGGCCGCGGTGTGCGGATTGTCGAACCACTTGAAAACTCAGTTTGCAAGTGTCTCTTCCCTTCTCTCTTTACATTATTGTTTATGATTGTGTTTAATTTTGTGTTATGTTTTTAAAAGGTTAATTTTCAGCTAAAACCTTATCCACCCCCCCGCCCTCTCTAATGTTTCCATTTCGGGCCAACACAATCAATCCCGTATACATATATATATGCATTTATGTATTTGCTATTGCTATCCTCGGTCTCATTTGTAGATTTAATTTTTGTATTTTTGTTTTCCTCCAAAACCTACTTTGAATCGAAAGCTAGAAATTAGTAAACTCTAATCGATGAGGGTTGATGGATCAACCTAGTTCAAGCCACATATATTTTCATCTTTAAAGGCAAACCTAATCAAATTGGTAAGGAACTAGATGTTGAGTTTTATATGGTTGGAAAGGTATTTGAATCTAGTTTCTGAATCACCAAATGGATCGCAAAAACAAGTTTTGTAGAGAGAGTTATGGCCGTTATAGTAAAGAGGTGTCAGTCTTTGTAAAACTACAAAAAAATAGTCGATTGAATTATTTCATGTCTAGTCACCGAAGGTAATGTCTAGTCGATCGGAGGTACTGTTCAAGTCGACTGGATTGTAAAAAAGTCGATAGTTTTCTATTTTTGAAAGGTACCTACTGCTACAAAATTTTCAGTCGATTGGATCGCTCTGAAACACATAACGGGTAGATTCGTAAACTTTCGTAAAATTATTTTTACACCCCCTAAACTCCCCCAATGGTCATATATGTTGAAAAGCTAAATATAGAGGTGATTTAAGGAGTTGGGTAATGACGGAAAATCATTCAAACTTCTTGTTAATTTATCATTCATATTTGGGCCCTAGTTTGAGGGAAAAATCAATTTGCTGTAGATTTCAATTGTAATTCTTAAGAGAGCAAATTGTTGTGAGCTTTCATTTGTATTATCCACTCACTAAGGAGTTATTGTGTGAGCTTCAATTGTATTATCCACTCTAGAGAGAGAGAGTTCAATTTGTATTTCCATCATTTGTAAAGAGTGAGGGTTAGTAACCTTTGATTGTAAAGAAGAGATGTTCTTCTTTGGGAGAGTTGAAGACTCTTGTTAAGGTTTGATCTACACCCGTGAAATAGGTCAGATTAAGGGAATCCCCAAGAGGTGTTCTTGAAAGGTAGACCTAGGCCGCAGTGTGCGGATTGTCGAACCACTTGAAAACTCAGTTTGCAAGTGTCTCTTCCCTTCTCTCTTTTCATTATTGTTTATGATTGTGTTTAGTTTTGTGTAAAGTTTTTAAAAGGTTAATTTTCAGCTAAAACCTTATCCACCCCCCCCCCCCCCTTCTCTAATGTTTCCATTTCGGGCCAACACAATCAATGTTGTATATATATATATGCATTTATGTATTTGCTATTGCAATCCTCGGTCTCATTTGTAGATTTAATTTTTGTATTTTTGTTTTCCTCCAAAACCTACTTTGAATCGAAAGCTAGAAATTAGTAAACTCTAATCGATGAGGGTTGATGGATCAACCTAGTTCAAGCCACATATATTTTCATCTTTAAAGGCAAACCTAATCAAATTGGTAAGGAACTAGAAGTTGAGTTTTATATGGTTGGAAAGGTATTTGAATCTAGTTTCTGAATCACCAAATGGATCGCAAAAACAAGTTTTGTAGAGAGAGTTATGGCCGTTTTAGTAAAGAGGTCTCAGTCTGTGAAAAACTACAAAAAAACAGTCGACTGAATTATTTCATGTCTAGTCACCGAAGGTAATGTCAAGTAGACCGGTGGTACTGTTCAAGTCGACTGGATTGTAAAAAAGTCGTCTGTTTTTATTTTTGAAAGGTAGCTACTGCTACAATATTTTCAGTCGACTGGATCACGCTGAAACACATAACCACTAGTTTCCTAAACTTTCTGAAAATACTTTTTATACCCCCTAAACACACCCAATGGTCATATATGTTGAAAAGCGATATATAGAGGTGATTTAAAGTGTTGGGTAATGACGGAAAATCATTCAAACTTCTTGTTTATTTATCATTCATATTTGGGCCCTAGTTTGAGGGGAAAAATCAATTTGCTCTAGATTTCAATTGTAATTCTTGAGAGAGCAAATTGTTGTGAGCTTTCATTTGTATTATCCACTCACTAAGGAGTTATTGTGTGAGCTTTAATTGTATTATCCACTCTAGAGAGAGAGAGAGTTCAATTTGTATTTCCATCATTTGTAAAGTGTGAGGGTTAGTAACCTTTGATTGTAAAGAAGAGGTGTTCTTCTTTGGGAGAGTTGAAGACTCTTGTAAAGGTTTATTCTACACCCATGAAATAGGTCGGATTAAAGGAATTCTCAAGAGGTGTTCTTGAGGGGTAGACGTAGGCCGCGGTGTGCGGATTGTTGAACCACTTGAAAACTCAGTTTGCAAGTGTCTCTTCCCTTCTCTCATTACATTATTGTTTATGATTGTGTTTAATTTTGTGTAAAGTTTTTACAAGGTTAATTTTCTGCCAAAACCTTATCCACCCCCCCCCCCCCCCCTTCTCTAATGTTTCCATTTCGTGCCAACACAATCAATCTCGTATATATATATGCATTTATGTATTTGCTATTGCAATCCTCGGTCTCATTTGTAGATTTAATTTTTGAATTCTTGTTTTCCTCCAAAACCTACTTTGAATAGAAAGCTATTAATTAGTAAACTCTAATCGATGAGGGTTGATGGATCAACCTAGTTGAAGCCACATATATTTTCATCTTTAAAGGCAAACCTGATCTAATTGGTAAGGAACTAGATGTTGATTTTTATATGGTTGGAATGGTATTTGAATCTATTTTCTGAATCACCAAATATCACAAAAACAAATTTTGTAGAGTGAGTTATGGCCGTTTTAGTAAAGAGGTGTCAGTCTTTGAAAAACTACAAAAAACCAGTCATCTGAATTATTTCATGTCTAGTCACCGAAGATAATGTCTAGTCGACCGGAGGTACTGTTCAAGTAAACTGGATTGTAAAAAAGTCGACTGTTTTCTATTTTTGAAAGGTAGCTACTGCTACAAAATTATCAGTTGACTGGATCACGCTGAAACACATAACGGCTAGTTTCCTAAACTTTCTGAAAATTATTTTTACACCCCTAAACACCCCCAATGGTCAAATATGTTGAAAAGCTATATATAGAGGTGATTTAAAGAGTTAGGTAATGACGGAAAATCATTCAAACATGTTGTTTAATTATCATTCATATTTGAGCCCTAGTTTGAGTGAAAAATCAATTTGCTCTAGATTTCAATTGTAATTCTTGAGAGAGCAAATTGTTGTGAGCTTTCATTTGTATCATCCACTCACTAAGGAGTTATTATGTGAGCTTTAATTATATTATCCACTCTAGAGAGAGAGTTCAATTTGTATTTCCATCATTTGTAAAGAGTGAGGGTTAACAACCTTTGATTGCAAAGAAGAGGTGTTCTTCTTTGGGAGAGTTGAAGACTCTTGTAAAGGTTTATTCTACACCAATGAAATAGGTCGGATTAAAGGAATTCTCAAGAGGTGTTCTTGAGGGGTAGACGTAGGCCGCGGTGTGCGGATTGTCGAACCACTTGAAAACTCAGTTTGCAAGTGTCTCTTCCCTTCTCTCTTTACATTATTGTTTATGATTGTGTTTAATTTTTTGTAAAGTTTTTAAAAGGTTAATTTTCTGCTAAACCTTATCCACCCCCCCCCCCCTTCTTTAATGTTTCCATTTCGTGCCAACACAATCAATCTCGTATATATATTTATATATGCATTTATGTATTTGCTATTGCAATCCTCGGTCTAATTTGTAGATTTAATTTTTGTATTTTTTGTTTTCCTCCAAAACCTACTTTGAATCGAAAGCTAGAAATTAGTAAACTCTAATCGATGAGGGTTGATGGATCAACCTAGTTCAAGCCACATATATTTTCATCTTTAAAGGCAAACCTGATCTAATTGGTAAGGAACTGGAAGTTGAGTTTTATATGGTTGGAAAGATATTTGAATCTAGTTTCTGAATCACCAAACGGATCTCAAATATGAGTTTTGTAGAGAGTGTTATGGCAGTTTTAGTAAAGAGGTGTCAGTCTGTGAAAAACTACAAAAAACCAGTCGAATGAATTATTTCATGTCTTCTAGTCACCGAAGATAATGTCTAGTCGATCGGAGGTGCTGTTCAAGTCGACTGGATTGTAAAAAAGTCGATTATTTTCTATTTTTGAAAGGAAGCTACTGCTACAGAATTTTCAGTCGATTGGATCACGCTGAAACACATAACGGCTTGTTTCCTAAACTTTCTGAAAATTATTTTTACACCCCTAAACACCCCCAATGGTCAAATATGTTGAAAAGCTATATATAGAGGTGATTTAAAGAGTTAGGTAATGACGGAAAATCATTCAAACATGTTGTTTAATTATCATTCATATTTGAGCCCTAGTTTGAGTGAAAAATCAATTTGCTCTAGATTTCAATTGTAATTCTTGAGAGAGCAAATTGTTGTGAGCTTTCATTTGTATCATCCACTCACTAAGGAGTTATTATGTGAGCTTTAATTATATTATCCACTCTAGAGAGAGAGTTCAATTTGTATTTCCATCATTTGTAAAGAGTGAGGGTTAACAACCTTTGATTGCAAAGAAGAGGTGTTCTTCTTTGGGAGAGTTGAAGACTCTTGTAAAGGTTTATTCTACACCAATGAAATAGGTCGGATTAAAGGAATTCTCAAGAGGTGTTCTTGAGGGGTAGACGTAGGCCGCGGTGTGCGGATTGTCGAACCACTTGAAAACTCAGTTTGCAAGTATCTCTTCCCTTCTCTCTTTACATTATTGTTTATGATTGTGTTTAATTTTTTGTAAAGTTTTTAAAAGGTTAATTTTCTGCTAAACCTTATCCACCCCCCCCCCCCCCTTCTTTAATGTTTCCATTTCGTGCCAACACAATCAATCTCGTATATATATATATATATGCATTTATGTATTTGCTATTGCAATCCTCGGTCTAATTTGTAGATTTAATTTTTGTATTTTTTGTTTTCCTCCAAAACCTACTTTGAATCGAAAGCTAGAAATTAGTAAACTCTAATCGATGAGGGTTGATGGATCAACCTAGTTCAAGCCACATATATTTTCATCTTTAAAGGCAAACCTGATCTAATTGGTAAGGAACTGGATGTTGAGTTTTATATGGTTGGAAAGATATTTGAATCTAGTTTCTGAATCACCAAACGGATCTCAAATATGAGTTTTGTAGAGAGTGTTATGGCAGTTTTAGTAAAGAGGTGTCAGTCTGTGAAAAACTACAAAAAACCAGTCGAATGAATTATTTCATGTCTTCTAGTCACCGAAGATAATGTCTAGTCGATCGGAGGTACTGTTCAAGTCGACTGGATTGTAAAAAAGTCGATTATTTTCTATTTTTGAAAGGAAGCTACTGCTACAGAATTTTCAGTCGATTGGATCACGCTGAAACACATAACGGCTTGTTTCCTAAACTTTCTGAAAATTATTTTTACACCCCTAAACACCCCCAATGGTCATATATGTTGAAAAGCTATATATAGAGGTGATTTAAAGAGTTAGGTAATGACGGAAAATCATTCAAACATGTTGTTTAATTATCATTCATATTTGGGCCCTAGTTTGAGAGAAAAATCAATTTGCTCTAGATTTCAAATGTAATTTTTGAGAGAGCAAATTGTTGTGAGCTTTCATTTGTATTATCCACTCACTAAGGAGTTATTGTGTGAGCTTTAATTGTATTATCCACTCTAGAGAGAGAGACACTACAAGGAAAAAGGCTTTTTATGTCACTTAAAAAGTGACATAAACATATATTTATGTCACTTTTTTTTCCAGTAAAAAGTGACATAAATGGAGGTGTCATAAATGTTTTAAAAGTGACATAAATGTTTTATAAAAAGTGACATAAATGTTTCATAATAACAACACATATGTTAATAAAAAGTGACATAAATACTTAAAAGTGACATAAATATCATATTATTTATGTCACTTTTAGCCTAAAGTGACATAAAAGTAGAAAAGTGACATAAATGTTTCATAATACCAACACATATGTTAATAAAAAGTGACATAAATGCTTAAAAGTGACATAAATAAAATGGTATTTATGTCACTTTTAACCTAAAATGACATAAAAGTAGAAAAGTAACATAAATACCAAACAAAATTATTACATCAAATCTTAAAAGTGACATAAATAATGTATAAGTGACATAAATACTTAATAAAAGTGACATAAATGTTTTAAATAATGCTGATTCAATACCACCCTGTAGTACAATTAATATATACCACCATGCATGTACATATATACAATACCACCCAATACAAAATTAAATCCAACTCAATGATCTATTTCAAACACTAAATTTAATCGATTCATCTCAATATCAACCAATTGGAATGAACAAAAAATATATACAATCGATCCACGTACGAATGCTAAACTAATAACATATACATGTTATATTCTTCAAAAAGTACTAACAAAACTACGAAAGCATAAAAAAAAGAGTTATCTAGCAATTGTTTTACCAACAATATAACCAACCAACACAAGAAACTCTAAATTGGTACTTTGATCTTGTTAGATGCTTCAAAACCATCAAGCTGATTGAGAAACTCCAACATGGTCCTCTGCACTTCACTATCACCATTGCCACTTCCAGATTCTATACGAGCAGTGCCATACTATGAATTTCATCCATAAAAATAATTGATGGAGCATGCTCTCTCTAAAACATCAGCAAAGAAGAAACCAATATATCACAAAAAAAAAGTACGAACATGATTTACTAACCAAATACATGTGATCTTAGTTATATCATCCTCCAAACTAATCATGTCATCAAGCAAAAGTTGGGAGTTACAGGGAAATTTTTAAAAAACGTAGCTAGTCATGACTGATCAAATGTCTATGATACACCACAGGGCAATAATTGTATTGAAGAAACTATATAAAACCATGATCAAAATAGTGGACAACAAGGACATGGTGCAGATTAAATGGCTTAGGCCTCCATTCCATGGACATAGTGTATTGTTGTGCACATAAATAAATCAATAAATATAAGCAATGTGTGTACAAACTTTTTTTTTGAGATTTTCATAATTGGTAGGGATGGCACTACCTGACCTCCACTTTCTTCTCCATGCTATCAAATGAGAAGACAGGTCCCAAATCATGCAGCTCCACTTGTACAAACATTGCAGCACCTTCCGCAACAAAAACCTGAAATGACCTCTTTTTCTACCAAATACTTAATATGTTATTACATTAGGATCTTGTTTTCTAAATTCCTAAATTCAACAAGTTCCACGCTCCACTCTCAATTTTGTCTATTGGAAGCGATACATTGCAAATTCACCAATTAATCTGCCGACTGGTAATTCTGGAACGTGGATCAAAAAGAGTGCATACATCTCATTCACCATTGTGCAATTTTAAAGATTTATCAGGAGAGGGGGATTCAATGCAAGACCATCAGCTTCAAAAGTGCACTTTTGTGCTAATTAATATAAGATCTCTTCAATACATGTGATTAATATGGAATACCATGCATTGTGCAGCAGTAAGGGGAATGAACTAAATCATTTTACACAAAACCAATAAAGGATCAAAGAACAGATAGTTTAAAGGGCAAAATTGATGCAACCTACCCCATTTTCAGGTAACGGCTTCACGGCAGCTTGGTATATTCTAGCAAGTCCAAAATCAGCAATTTTAACGACTCCTTGTTCATTTCCCTCACCCATAACCTGATCATATTTCAAAAGCAGATAGCATGAGTATAATCATGGTAGTTAGAATCTATCGACATTCATACAACCCAATGTCATTCACAATTAGTTACAATTCTCGATTCCAAATTTTGAACTTTGAAGTTTTAAGTGAAGTTTTCAACATCTTGAGCCATGATGTTGCATGAAACTTGTGTTAAATTATTATTTTGTTCATTTGTTTTCCAGATCAAAATTCCACAAGATCATTGCAGTGAAAAAGATTTAAAGTCTGCAAGTTACAAAGGCTGCCAACAGAGCTAGGTAATTTCTGCAGATGGGTTTTTGAGAGGTCAAGGTACTGCAAACATTTCAAGCCACCTATAGATTCAGCAAATGTCTGAATTCTACATTCACTCAAGTCAAGCACAAATAAGTACCTATAACTTGTGAAAATATGTGGAGGGATCACCCTAAAGTCAACTCTAGGAAACAAAATAATAAGAGTTCTTAAGTTTTTCACTTTACTTAGGGCTTCGGGAAACTCTTGAAACTCAAAATTGCTAACTAGTGATGTAAGTGGAGCATGTTCAATATTACTTGGTGCATGCCCGCTATTCACTATTGTGTATTCATCACCCTTGACATATTCTGCAAGATCGTTAACAATTCCAGCCATTTTGTAACTTAGTATATTTCCATCCTCATCTGCCTTAGTATCTTGGAAAAAGAATCTCCATAGTAACTCGTTGAAGTAATCATTTCCAATGTCTTCCATGAGCCACGTAGAAGTTCAACTAGTCAAAGAAACGTTTACGAGGTCCTTAATTGTAATACTATAAGAGGTATATTTCAAGCAATTGGGACATTGACACAAAAATCAACCTCAAACAGATAGTTGATACTTGATTTTAAAGAAAACTAGCACAAAAATATATTCAGTAAATCTAGCAATTGGGACATGTTTTGCTAACCATGGCAAGTATAAATCAAGTGGTCAAAGATCTCGGATCTCAGTGTTAGAACCAAAGATAGTTTGCATTGAGTCGAGCCACCTAAAAGAAACAACCACATGTTACGAATCAGTAACAATAATAATAATAATTCAACAAGTGTAAGAAAGTAATTGCTTACAAATTAGCCATATGACCAAACTTCAATTCTAAGCATCAATAATTGCTTAATGATTTGGATTTCAATCCATAATCAATAGGATGGACCAAAATTTAAGAAAATGAAGTTCCTCAAGACTAAGTTGTATGAGACATGAAAGATAACAAACTAATCATTCAAGGTTGAACTACAAAGGCCTAGAAAAGAGACTTGAAAATGTTCTTGGACTTGAAACACGACCACTAGACTTGAAACTCTACCATGGTGAAAACATGAAATGAACTTGCATGAAGCACCAGAAAATATATTTAAGATTAGCATAAAATCAAATTATATGGCTGCAATTAAGTTGTTCTTGGACTTAAAATTATATCGCTGCAAAATTTTTTTTGATATGGAACGCATATGCAATACTCGCTTTCGATGCTAGACAAGAATAGAGAATTTGAAATTCTCTACCCTTATTTGTCATCCCCAAGTCCCCAAGTAAAGTATGTATCAAACTCCCCTCTCCCTCCACTTCTTATTGTGTTAATCACATCATATCACTTCAAACATATTGAAACCCAATTAATATACTACAAAAATTTTCTATACAATTCAGCAGAAGGAATTTTTTTACTAAAGAGCTGTATATTTCAATGTTGCTGCAGAATATATTTTCAACTAGCAAAAAAAGCCATGAAGGATGCCCATAAAACATATTTGGTCTGCAAAGAAATATCATAACTGTGTCATGGGATGAATAAAACCTCTTTGATTGAAAGTTGGTCTCACTAATTGATAAACTTATTCCATAAATTCAAAAGAATATCCTTTGCTTTAGTGTGGTTGACGAAGGCTAGGCTAGGTTTGGTAATACCTAAAAAAATGAAAAGAGATCGGGGTCGATAGTTGGCAAGGAAATTGATCCCACACCCCCCCCCCCCCCCCCCCCCCCCCCCCCCCAAAAAAAAAAAAAAAAGGGGGCAGCTGCGGTCGAAATTCTGGAAATAAGTCGGGGTCCTTTTACCAAGTCTACCAGATAGAAGATGATAGAGGGCCAACTATCGTTGCGTTGCACAAGACAGTGCCCTTTCACTTCGAGTTCCTATCACAAAAATTGTTTGTAGTTACAGAAAACTAGTAAAAGTATGTGGTGTAAATTCAATCAATAATGATCACCCTCCATATATAAAGATCCCTTTAGTGGATCTCTTCTACTTGTGATCATCCACAAGTAGTGTTGACCACCCAGTATATAGCTCACTAAACATGCGCTGCAAGTTTATGGCTTTAATGAATGATGAGTTGTGTTATGTCTTACAAGTTACAAACACTGATCAAGGAATAAATACCCTCCCTTATCAACCTGATTAATTTGGCGTTCAGTAATCAGGTCCAATTTTAACTAACCCAAACTAGAGTTTATTTGAATTGGGACAATTGTTATAATAATTGCAGGGAGTTAAAAAAAAACACACTTCAAGCAGTTAGAAATTTATGTATCTAAATTACAAGTGAATAAAAGGGTAAATTGCATATACACCCCCTGTACTTAGGGCCAGTTACACATACACCCCCTTTAGTTCAATTAAAATGTCAACTAAATTGTCAACCAACTTGTAATCGCTAATATTTCCAAAAACCAACAAAACAAAGGATTTGATTTTTATTCTCTTCTCATCCTAAGTTTTCTCAGCAAACAAACATAACTTCAGAAAACTAGAGAGAGAGAGAGAGAGAGAGAGAGAGAGAGAGAGAGAGACCTATTGAAATTAAACATGTGTTCCATCCATTACACCCGTTGTCCCTTTGTCTTTCTTCACAAAATTTTTTTGATGACATATTGCAATGCAAGGTGTGTCTGCAAGCATATATACAATCAGAATATGCCTGTTTTGATTATGAATTTGCAATTGATTCTAGTAATGCATTTTCAACAACCCAAACAATGATATTTTTTTTTTACAATAAGATGTAAGGACAGATCACTCAAGACGGATAAATTTGAAGGAAATAAAAAAAGTGTAAGGCATTCGATAAAATCAGGTTAATAATCACTCCCAAACTGTTTAAAATCACTACTAACAATCACATCCATACTATTTAAAAAACATGCCTGTGTCAAGTTCAAATAGTAACTAACAAAAATTACTTAAAAAATTTACTTGAATTGCCTTGTCCAAACAAGCCTTTGTATTGCCATGTAAGGATACATATGTGCTCTAATATAAAAAGCAGAAGATTTTTTGTGTGAACTTAGCATAAGGCCTTGTTTGGACTTTGGAGTTAATATCAACAAATTGAGTTTGTACCACCATTTTAAAATGAGTTTGGAATTCTTCTTCTTAGTTATTTTGCCAAAAAAAGGAGAATTGGAACTAAATGGACTTCTTCGAGGGAAGTCAATTGCAACATCCAGAATGGTTTATCAATTGGAAAATTAGCAACCTTTTCATTCCTTCTCCAGCACTTTAAATGCAAAATTAAACAGAAATAAACTCTCACTTTAACTCCTACTAGAACAGAACTCCTAACAGTTTCCCCAAAAATCTCATCCCACTTCCTGATTATCCTAACAAACCCAACTCAACAACTATTGTTGACTTATGCAACTGCTACTGACGTCTTGGATTCAATAATCCAACATTTAATACTCAGCAACTTAAAAATAAATTGAACCAATCATAAAATAACTACAAAAAAAATCAGTAAAGGGGGAAATATCAACATGTTTGACACATGCTTGCAAGATCTAAGGGAGAACATTTTAGGTTCTCAAATCTGAAAAAGAAATTAACCTCGTAAAAATAAGCCAAACAAACTTGATATTTTGGGGAGTTGTTGATTACTCGAAGCAAAGTAAGAATACATGATGATGAAGATAAGGAGTGATCACAAAACCAAGCAAGCATTCATAGTGATCCTTGGAACCCAATAAAAACTAAAATCGACCAAATTTTTACAGAACACTAATCGAAAACTACCTCATTGAAAGACAAAACACAATTTTTTACAGCACTTGGCCCATGTTGATAATTGATGGAAGATAATGACACAGCTTACCTCTGAATGATATCAAAGAAAGAGACAGAGCTCTCACTGCATCTTCAAAATGGGTGTTTTTGATTTGGAGAACTTAAAGCTTACCTCCAGTCCATGGTATATGCACAAAAGAGAAAAACAACTGTCACTTGTCAATGATGATAAATAATAATAAAAAATAGTAACTCCCTAAAGCAACTGTCAATTTTGCAATACAAAAACTCAATAAAAAAAATCAGTTTGCTTGCTAATAAAAATCAAAGCTTTTAAAAACTAAAGCAACAAACAATACCTCAAGTCGATAATATTTTCAGACAGAGAGAACCAAATTTTAGGATAGATTCAGTCCAGATACCTATAGGAAAAAAAGGCCCAAAAATTAGGAGAGACTCAAAATAAAAATCAAAATCCAGATTTTAGAAACCCTAAACTTAGAAAGGGAGATAATAGTTTGATCTTGAACTGAGCTGACCTTCATATCACAACCTGCGAATTGCAAATAAATCATTTTCCCAAAATAAATGAACTATATAATAGATAAAAGGCAAAAAGAACTCAAACCTGAAGGAAAGCAACCCTTCTCAACTTTCTAAGATTCGGCTAAAAAAAACCCAAAATCCCAAATTAGACACATCAAAAAAATACACCGAATTACTTATCGATGAAGAAAAGTTTTGTCAAGCTAAGAAGGAGAATGTGTTAAGATGATAGAGAAAAAAGAAAAAAGAAGGAAAAAAAACTCAATTTACCAAAAAAAAACCTCAATTTAAAACCCTAGATCTTCAAAACCTTGGTTGAAATTGTAAGATCTAGTTCTAAGGATGGTTACCTCAGATATGTAGAGTCTTCAGATAGAGAGAGAGATAGAGAGAGAGAGTTACCTCAGATCTGTGGGGGCGAGTGGCTACAGAGGCCTCGGGATGGTGATGAGGTGGCGGTAGTGGTGAGGCGTCGGCGAGGGAGAGAAAGAGAGAAACCTAGAGAGAGGGAGAGAGCGACGGCGGCATGTGTGTGGCGTGCGGAGGATGTGGTGGTGGTGGTGATGGCTAGAGGGAGAGAGCGACGGCGGCATGTGTGTGGCGGCAGCGGTGATGCTGGTGGTGATGATGTTTGTGAGAGAGAGAGATCGAGATGGAGATGAATATTGTATATCTATATCTATCATAAAAAATTAACCTACCTTCTCTTTACCGGTGAGAGACTGAGAGTAGATGAGACTATGAGAGGAGGTGGGAGGAGATGGAGGAGATGAGAGGGAGATGAGACTAAAAAATTCCCACGGCCCTTTCCCGCGCGCGCAGTGTATTCCTTTTATGTCACATTTTTTAAAATGTTTGTCAATTTTTGAAAAAGTGACATAAAAATTAGGGTCTTTATAAGTAATGTGTATTATTTATGTCATTTTTTACAAAAATTGACATAAAAAGGTAATGTTTTATTTACAAAATTGCCACCGCACTTTTATTTATGTCAATTTTTAAAAAGTGACATAAAAGCATTATTATTTATGTCACTTTTTTAAAAAGTGACATAAATACGTTATTATTTATTTCACTTTTTTAAACAAATGACATAAATAATCAAGTATTTATGTCACTTTTTTAAAAAGTGACATAAATACTTAAAAAGTGACATAAAAAGACCCTGCAAGAAATAATTATGTCACTCAAAATAAAAGTGACATAAATACAAGTTTTAAAGTGACATAAAAAGCCATATTCCTTGTAGTGAGAGTTCAATTTGTATTTCCCTCATTTGTAAAGAGTGAGGGTTAGTAACCTCTGATTGTAAAGAAGAGGTGTTCTTCTTTGGGAGAGTTGAAGACTCTTGTAAAGGTTTGATCTACACCCGTGAAATAGGTTGGATTAAAAGAATCCTCAAGAGGTGTTCTTGAGAGGTAGACCTAGGCCGCGGTGTGCGGATTGTCGAACCACTTGAAAACTCAGTTTGCAAGTGTCTCTTCCCTTCTCTCTTTACATTATTGTTTATGACTGTGTTTAATTTTGTGTAAAGTTTTTGAAAGGTTAATATTCTGCTAAAACTTTATCCACCCCCCCCCCCCTTCTCTAATGTTTCCATTACGGGCCAACACAATCAATCCCGTATATATATATATATATATGCATTTATGTATTTGCTATTGCAATCCTCGGTCTCATTTGTAGGTTTAATTTTTGAATTCTTGTTTTCCTCCAAAACCTACTTTGAATCGAAAGCTAGAAATTAGTAAACTCTAATCGATGAGGGTTGATGGATCAACCTAGTTCAAGGCACATATATTTTCATCTTTACAGGCAAACCTGATCTAATTGGTAAGGAACTAGATGTTGAGTTTTATATGGTTGGAAAGGTATTTGAATCTATTTTCTGAATCACCAAATGGATCACAAAAACAAGTTTTGTAGAGAGAGTTATGGCCGTTTTAGTAAAGAGGTGTCAGTCATTGAAAAACTACAAAAAACCAGTCGTCTGAATTATTTCATGTCTAGTCACCGAAGATAATGTCTAGTCGACCGGAGGTACTGTTCAAGTCGACTGGATTGTAAAAAAGTCGACTGTTTTCTATTTTTGAAAGGTAGCTACTGCTACAAAATTTTCAGTTGACTGGATCACGCTGAAACACAATGGCTAGTTTCCTAAACTTTCTGAAAATTATTTTTACACCCCCTAAACACCCCCAATGGTCATATATGTTGAAAAGCTATATATAGAGGTGATTTAAAGAGTTAGGTAATGACAGAAAATCATTAAACATGTTGTTTAATTATCATTCATATTTGAGCCTTAGTTTGAGTGAAAAATCAATTTGCTCTAGATTTCAATTGTAATTCTTGAGAGAGCAAATTGTTGTGAGCTTTCATTTGTATCATCCACTCACTAAGGAGTTATTGTGTGAGCTTTAATTGTATTATCCACTCTAGAGAGAGAGTTTAATTTGTATTTCCATCATTTGTAAAGAGTGAGGGTTAGTAACCTTTGATTGCAAAGAAGAGATGTTCTTCTTTGGGAGAGTTGAAGACTCTTGTAAAGGTTTATTCTACACCCATGAAATAGGTCGGATTAAAGGAATTCTCAAGAGCTGTTCTTGAGGGGTAGACGCAGGCCGCGGTGTGCGGATTGTCGAACCACTTGAAAACTCAGTTTGCAAGTGTCTCTTCCCTTCTCTCTTTACATTATTGTTTATGATTGTGTTTAATTTTGTGTAAAGTTTTTAAAAGGTTAATTTTCTGCTAAAACCTTATCCACCCCCCCCCCCCTTCTCTAATGTTTCCATTTCGTGCCAACACAATCAATCTCGTATATTTATATATACATTTATGTATTTGCTATTGCAATCCTCGGTCTCATTTGTAGATTTAATTTTTGTATTTTTGTTTTCCTCCAAAACCTACTTTGAATCGAAAGCTAGAAATTAGTAAACTCTAATCGATGAGGGTTGATCGATCAACCTGGTTCAAGCCACATATATTTTCATCTTTAAAGGCATACCTGATCTAATTGGTAAGGAACTGGATGTTGAGTTTTATATGGTTGGAAAGATATTTGAATCTAGTTTCTGAATCACCAAACGGAACACAAATATGAGTTTTGTAGAGAGAGTTATGCCTGTTTTAGTAAAGAGGTGTCTGTCTGTGAAAAACTACAAAAAACCAGTCGACTGAATTATTTCATGTCTTCTAGTCACCGAAGATAATGTCTAGTCAACCGGAGGTACTGTTCAAGTCGACAGGATTGTAAAAAAGTCGACTGTTTTCTATTTTTGGAAGGAAGCTACTGCTACAAAATTTTCAGTCGACTGGATCACGCTGAAACACATAACGACTAGTTTCCTAAACTTTCTGAAAATTATTTTCACACACCCTAAACACCCCCATTGGTTATATATGTTGAAAATCTATATATAGAGGTGATTTAAAGAGTTGGGTAATGACGGAAAATCATTCAAACATCTTGTTTAATTATCATTCATATTTGAGCCCTAGTTTGAGTGAAAAATGAAATTTGCTCTAGATTTCAATTGTAATTCTTGAGAGAGCAAATTGTTGTGAGCTTTCATTTGTATTATCCACTCACTAAGGAATTATTGTGTGAGTTTTAATTGTATTATCCACTCTAGAGAGAGAGAATTCAATTTGTATTTCCATCATTTGTAAAGAGTGAGGGTTAGAAAATTTTGATTGCAAAGAAGATGTGTTCTTCTTTGGGAGAGTTGAAGACTCTTGTAAAGGTTTATTCTACACCCATGAAATAGGTCGGATTAAAGGAATTCTCAAGAGCTATTCTTGAGGGGTAGACTTAGGCCGCGGTGTGCGGATTGTCGAACCACTTGAAAACTCAGTTTGCAAGTGTCTCTTCCCTTCTCTCTTTACATTATTGTTTATGATTGTGTTTAATTTTGTTTAAAGTTTTTAAAAGGTTAATTTTCTGCTAAAACCTTATCCACCCCCCCCCCCCTTCTCTAATGTTTCCATTTCGTGCCAACACAATCAATCTCGTATATTTATATATACATTTATGTATTTGCTATTGCAATCCTCGGTCTCATTTGTAGATTTAATTTTTGTATTTTTGTTTTCCTCCAAAACCTACTTTGAATCGAAAGCTAGAAATTAGTAAACTCTAATCGATGAGAGTTTACTAATTTCTAGCTTTCGATTCAAAGTAGGTTTTGGAGGAAAACAAAAATACAAAAATTAAATCTACAAATGAGACCGAGGATTGCAATAGCAAATACATAAATGTATATATAAATATACGAGATTGATTGTGTTGGCACGAAATGGAAACATTAGAGAAGGGGGGGGGGGGGGGTGGATAAGGTTTTAGCAGAAAATTAACCTTTTAAAAACTTTACTCAAAATAGTAAACTCTAATCGATGAGGGTTGATCGATCAACCTGGTTCAAGCCACATATATTTTCATCTTTAAAGGCATACCTGATCTAATTGGTAAGGAACTGGATGTTGAGTTTTATATGGTTGGAAAGATATTTGAATCTAGTTTCTGAATCACCAAACGGAACACAAATATGAGTTTTGTAGAGAGAGTTATGCCTGTTTTAGTAAAGAGGTGTCTGTCTGTGAAAAACTACAAAAAACCAGTCGACTGAATTATTTCATGTCTTCTAGTCACCGAAGATAATGTCTAGTCAACCGGAGGTACTGTTCAAGTCGACTGGATTGTAAAAAAGTCGACTGTTTTCTATTTTTGAAAGGAAGCTACTGCTACAAAATTTTCAGTCGACTGGATCACGCTGAAACACATAACGACTAGTTTCCTAAACTTTCTGAAAATTAATTTTGCACACCCTAAACACCCCCATTGGTCATATATGTTGAAAAGATATATATAGATGTGATTTAAAGTGTTGGGTAATGACGGAAAATCATTCAAACATCTTGTTTAATTATCATTCATATTTGAGCCCTAGTTTGAGTGAAAAATGAAATTTGCTCTAGATTTCAATTGTAATTCTTTAGAGAGCAAATTGTTGTGAGCTTTCATTTGTATTATCCACTCACTAAGGAATTATTGTGTGAGCTTTAATTGTATTATCCACTCTAGAGAGAGAGAATTCAATTTGTATTTCCATCATTTGTAAAGAGTGAGGGTTAGTAAACTTTGATTGCAAAGAATAGGTATTCTTCTTTGGGAGAGTTGAACACTCTTGTATAGGTTTATTCTACGCCCGTGAAATAGGTCGGATTAAAGGAATCCACAAGAGGTGTTCTTGAGGGGTAGACGTAGGCCGCGGTGTGCGGATTGTCGAACCACTTGAAAACTCAGCTTGCAAGTGTCTCTTCCCTTCTCTCTTTACATTATTGTTTATGATTGTGTTTAATTTTGTGTAAAGTTTTTAAAAGGTTGATTTTCTGCTAAAACCTTATCCACCCCCCCCCCCCCCCATTCTCTAATGTTTCCATTTCGGGCCAACAGAATCAATCCCGTATATATATATATATGCATTTATGTATTTGCTATTGCAATCCTTTGTCTCATTTGTAGATTTAATTTTTGTATATTTGTTTTCCTCCAAAACCTACTTTGAATCGAAAGCTAGAAATTAGTAAACTCTAATCGATGAGGGTTGATGGATCAACCTGGTTCAAGCCACATATATTTTCATCTTTAAAGGCAAACCTGATCTAATTGGTAAGGAACTAGATGTTGAGTTTTATATGGTTGGAACGGTATTTGAATCTAGTTTCTGAATCACCAAACGGATCACAAATATGAGTTTTGTAGAGAGAGTTATGGCTATTTTAGTAAAGAGGTGTCAGTCTGTGAAAACTACAAAAAACCAGTTGACTGAATTATTTCATGTCTTCTAGTCACCGAATATAATGTCTAGTCGACCGGGGGTACTGTTCAAGTCGACTGGATTGTAAAAAAGTCGACTGTTTTCTATTTTTGAAAGGAAGCTACTGCTACAAAATTTTCACCCGACTGGATCACACTGAAACACATAACGGCTAGTTTCCTAAACTTTCTGAAAATTATTTTTACACCCCCTAAACACCCCCAATGGTCATATATGTTGATAAGCTATATATAGAGGTGATTTAAAGAGTTGGGTAATGACGGAAAATCATTCAAACATCTTGTTTAATTATCATTCATATTTGAGCCCTAGTTTGAGTGAAAAATCAATTTGCTCAAGATTTTAATTGTAATTCTTGAGAGAGCAAATTGTTGTGAGCTTTCATTTTTATTATCCACTCACTAAGGAGTTATTGTGTGACCTTTAATTGTATTATGCACTCTAGAGAGAGAGAATTCAATTTGTATTTCCATCATTTGTAAAGAGTGAGGGTTAGTAACCTTTGATTGCAAAGAAGAGGTGTTCTTCTTTGGGAGAGTTGAACACTCTTGTATAGGTTTATTCTACGCCCGTGAAATAGGTCGGATTAAAGGAATCCTCAAGAGGTGTTCTTGAGGGGTAGACGTAGGCCGCGGTGTGCGGATTGTCGAACCACTTGAAAACTCAGTTTGCAAGTGTCTCTTCCCTTCTCTCTTTACATTATTGTTTATGATTGTGTTTAATTTTGTGTAAAGTTTTTAAAAGGTTGATTTTCTGCTAAAACCTTATCCACCGTCCCCCCCCCCCCCCATTCTCTAATGTTTCCATTTCGGGCCAACAGAATCAATCCCGTATATATATATATATATGCATTTATGTATTTGCTATTGCAATCCTCGGTCTCATTTGTAGATTTAATTTGTGTATATTTGTTTTCCTCCAAAACCTACTTTGAATCGAAAGCTAGAAATTAGTAAACTCTAATTGATGAGGGTTGATGGATCAACCTGGTTCAAGGCACATATATTTTCAGCTTTAAAGGCAAACCTGGTCTAATTGGTAAGGAACTAGATGTTGAGTTTCATATGGTTGGAAATGTATTTGAATCTAGTTTCTGAATCACCAAATTGATCACAAATATGAGTTTTGTAGAAAGAGTTATGGCCATTTTAGTAAAAAGGTGTCAGTCTGTGAAAAACTACAAAAAACCAGTCGACTGAATTATTTCATGTCTTCTAGTCACCGAAGATAATGTCTAGTCGAGCGGAGGTAATGTTCAAGTCGACTGGATTGTAAAAAAGTCGACTGTTTTCTATTTTTGAAAGGTAGCTACTGCTACGAAATTTTCAGCCGACTGGATCACACTGAAAGACATAACGGCTAGTTTCCTAAAATTTCTGAAAATTATTTTTACACCCCCAATGGTCATATATGTTGAAAAGCTACATATAGAGGTGATTTCAAGAGTTGGGTAATGACGGAAAATCATTCAAACATCTTGTTTAATTATCATTCATATTTGAGCCCTAGTTTGACTGAAAAATCAATTTGCTCTAGATTTCAACTGTAATTCTTGAGAGAGCAAATTGTTGTGAGCTTTCATTTGTATTATCCAATCACTAAGGAGTTATTGTGTGAGCTTTAATTATATTATCCACTCTAGAGAAAGAGTTCAATTTGTATTTCCATCATTTGTAAAGAGTGAGGGTTAGTAACCTTTTATTGCAAAGAAGAGGTGTTCTTCTTTGGGAGAGTTGAAGACTCTTGTAAAGGTTTATTCGACACCCATGAAATAGGTCGGATTAAAGGAATCCTCAAGAGGTGTTCTTGAGGGATAGACGTAGGCTGCGGTGTGCGGAATGTCGAACCACTTGAAAACTCAGTTTGCAAGTGTCTCTTCCCTTCTCTCTTTACATTATTGTTTATGATTGTGTTTAATTTTGTGTAATGTTTTTAAAAGGTTAATTTTCAGCTAAAACCTTATCCACCCCCCCCCCCTCTAATGTTTCCATTTCGGGCTAACACAATCAATCCCGTATACATATATATATGCATTTATGTATTTGCTATTGCAATCCTCGGTCTCATTTGTAGATTTAATTTTTGTATTTTTGTTTTCCTCCAAAACCTACTTTGAATCGAAAGCTAGAAATTAGTAAACTCTAATCGATGAGGGTTGATGGATCAACCTGGTTCAAGCCACATATATTTTCATCTTTAAAGGCAAACCTGATCTAATTGGCAAGGAATTGGATGTTGAGTTTTATATGGTTGGAAAGATATTTGAATCTATTTTCTGAATCACCAAACGGATCTCAAATATGAGTTTTGTAGAGAGTGTTATGGCTGTTTTAGTAAAGAGGTGTCAGTCTGTGAAAAACTACAAAAAACAAGTCGACTGAATTATTTCATGTCTTCTAGTCACCGAAGATAATGTCTAGTCGACCGGAGGTATTGTTCAAGTCGACTGGATTGTAAAAAAGTCGACTGTTTTCTATTTTTGAAAGGAAGCTACTGCTACAAAATTTTCAGCCGACTGGATCACACTGAAACACATAACGGCTAGTTTCCTAAACTTTCTGAAAATAATTTTTACACCCCCTAAACACCTCCAATGGTCATAGATGTTGAAAAGCTATATATAGAGGTGATTTAAAGAGTTGGGTAATGACGGAAAATCATTCAAACATCTTGTTTAATTATCATTCATATTTGAGCCCTAGTTTGAGTGAAAAATCAATTTGCTCTAGATTTCAATTGTAATTCTTGAGAGAGCAAATTGTTGTGAGCTTCCATTTGTAATATCCACTCACAAAGGAGTTATTGTGTAACCTTTAATTGTATTATCCACTCTAGAGAGAGAGAATTCAATTTGTATTTCCATCATTTGTAAAGAGTGAGGGGTAGTAACCTTTGATTGCAAAGAAGAGGTGTTCTTCTTTGGGAGAGTTGAAGACTCTTGTATAGGTTTATTCTACACCCGTGAAATAGGTCGGATTAAAGGAATCCTCAAGAGGTGTTCTTGAGGGGTAGACGTAGGCCGCGGTGTCCGGATTGTCGAACCACTTGAAAACTCAGTTTGCAAGTGTCTCTTCCCTTCTCTCTTTACATTATTGTTTATGATTGTGTTTAATTTTTTGTAAAGTTTTTAAAAGGTTAATTTTCTGCTAAAACCTTATCCAACCCCCACCCCCCTCCCCTCCCATTCTCTAATGTTTCCATTTCGGGCCAACACAATCAATCCCGTATATATATATATATATATGCATTTATGTATTTGCTATTGCAATCCTCGGTCTCATTTGTAGATTTAATTTTTGTATATTTGTTTTCCTCCAAAACCTACTTTGAATCGAAAGCTAGAAATTAGTAAACTCTAATCGATGAGGGTTGATGGATCAACCTGGTTCAAGCCACATATATTTTCATCTTTAAAGGCAAACCTGCTCTAATTGGTAAGGAACTAGATGTTGAGTTTCATATGGTTGGAAAGCTATTTGAATCTAGTTTCAGAATCACCAAACTGATCACAAATATGAGTTTTGTACAAAGAGTTATGGCCATTTTATTAAAGAGGTGTCAGTCTGTGAAAAACTACAAAAAACCAGTCGACTGAATTATTTCATGTCTATTCACCGAAGATAATGTCTAGTCGAGCGGAGGTACTGTTCAAGTCGACTGGATTGTAAAAAAGTCGACTGTGTTCTATTTTTGAAAGGTAACTACTGCTACAAAATTTTCAGATGACTGGATCACGGTGAAACACACAACGGCTAGTTTCCTAAACTTTCTGAAAATTATTTTTACACCATCTAAACTCCCCCAATGGTCATATATGTCGAAAAGCTATATATAGAGGTGATTTAGAGAGTTGGGTAATGACGAAAAATCATTCAAACATCTTGTTTAATTATCATTCATATTTGAGCCCTAGTTTGAGTGAAAAATCAATTTGCTCTAGATTTCAATTGTAATTCTTGAGAGAGCAAATTGTTGTGAGCTTTCATTTGTATTATCCACTCACTAAGGAGTTCTTGTGTGAGCTTTAATTGTATTATCCACTCTACAGAGAGAGAGATCAATTTGTATTTCCATCATTTGTAAAGAGTGAGGGTTAGTAACCTTTGATTGCAAAGAAGAGGTGTTGTTCTTTGGGAGAGTTGAAGACTCTTGTAAAGGTTTATTCTACACCCGTGAAATAGGTCGGATAAAAATAATCCTCAAGAGGTGTTCTTGAGGGGTAGACGTAGGCCGCGGTGTGCGGATTGTCGAACCACTTGAAAACTCAGTTTGCAAGTGTCTCTTCCCTTCTCTTTTTACATTATTGTTTATGATTGTGTTTAATTTTGTGTAAAGTTTTTAAAAGGTTAATTTTCTGCTAAAACCTTATCCACCCCCCTACCCATCTCATATGTTTCCATTTCGGGCCAACACAATCAATCTCGTATATATATATATGCATTTATGTATTTGTAATTGCAATCCTCGGTCTCATTTGTAGATTTAATTTTTGTATTTTTGTTTTCGTCCAAAACCTACTTTGAATCGAAAGCTAGAAATTAGTAAACTCTAATCGATGAGGGTTGATGGATCAACCTGGTTCAAGCCACATATATTTTCATCTTTAAAGACAAACCTGATCTAATTGGTAAGGAACTAGATGTCGAGTTTTATATGGTTGGAAAGGTATTTGAATCTAGTTTCTGAATCACCAAACGGATCACAAATATGAGTTTTGTAGAGAGAGTTATGCCCGTTTTAGTAAAGAGGTGTCAGTCTGTGAAAAACTACAAAAAACCAGTCGACTGAATTATTTCATGTCTAGTCACCGAAGGTAATGTCCAGTCGACCGGAGGTACTGTTCAAGTCGACTGGATTGTAAAAAAGTCGACTGTTTTCTACTTTTGAAAGATAGCTACTGCTACAAAATTTTCAGTCGACTGGATCGCGCTGAAACACATAACGGCTAGTTTTCTAAACTTTCCAAAAATTATTTTTAAACCCCCTAAACAGCCCCAATGGTCATATATGTTGAAAAGCTATATATAGAGGTGATTTAAAGAGTTGGGTAATGACAGAAAATCATTCAAACATCTTGTTTAATTATCATTTATATTTGAGCCCTAGTTTGAGTGAAAAATCAATTTGCTTTAGATTTCAATTGTTATTCTTGAGACAGCAAATTGTTGTGAGCTTTCATTTGTAATATCCACTCACTAAGGAGTTATTGTGTGAGCTTTAATTGTATTATCCACTCTACAGAGAGAGAGATCAATTTGTATTTCCCTCATTTGTAAAGAGTGAGGGTTAGTAACCTCTGATTGTAAAGAAGAGGTGTTCTTCTTTGGGAGAGTTGAAGACTCTTGTAAAGGTTTGATCTACACCCGTGAAATAGGTTGGATTAAAGGAATCCTCAAGAGGTGTTCTTGAGAGGTAGACCTAGGCCGCGGTGTGCGGATTGTCGAACCACTTGAAAACTCAGTTTGCAAGTGTCTCTTCCCTTCTCTCTTTACATTATTGTTTATGATTGTGTTTAATTTTTTGTTAAATTTTTAAAAGGTTATTTTTCTGCTAAAACCTTATCCACCCCCCCCCCCCCCTACCCCCCCTCTAATGTTTCCATTTTGGGCCAACACTATCAATCCCGTATGTATATATGCATTTATGTATTTGCTATTGCAATCCTCGGTCTCATTTGTAGATTTAATTTTTGTATTTTTGTTTTCCTCCAAAACCTACTTTGAATCGAAAGCTAGAAATTAGTAAACTCTAATCGATGAGGGTTGATGGATCAACCTAGTTCAAGCCACATATATTTTCATCTTTAAAGGCAAACCTGATCTAATTGGTAATAAACTAGATGTTGAGTTTTATATGGTTGGAAAGGTATTTGAATCTAGTTTCTGAATCACCAAATGGATCGCAAAAACAAGTTTTGTAGAGAGAGTAATGGCTGTTTTAGTAAAGGGGTGTCTGTCTGTGAAAAATTACAAAAAACCAGTCGACTGAATTATTTCATGTCTAGTCACCGAAGGTAATGTCCAGTCGACCGAAGGTATTGTTCAAGTCGACTGGATGGTAAAAAAGTCGACTGATTTCTATTTTTGAAAGGTAGCTACTGCTACAAAATTTCCAGTCGACTGGATCGCGCTGAAACACATAACGGCTAGTTTTCTAAACTTTCCGAAAATTATTTTTACACCCCCTAAACAACCCCAATTGTCATATATGTTGAAAAGCTATATATAGAGCTGATTTAAAGAGTTGGGTAATGATGGAAAATCATTCAAACATCTTGTTTAATCATCATTCATATTTGTGCCCTAGTTTGAGTGAAAAATCAATTTTCTCTAGATTTCAATTGTTATTTTTGAGAGAGCAAATTGTAGTGAGCTTTCATTTGTATTATCCACTCACTAAGGAGTTATTGTGTGAGCTTTAATTGTATTATCCACTCTAGAGAGAGAGAGTTCAATTTGTTTTTCCATCATTTGTAAAGGGTGAGGGTTAGTTACCTTTGATTGCAAATAAGAGGTGTTCTTCTTTGGGAGAGTTGAAGACTCTTGTAAAGGTTTGATCTACACCTATGAAATAGGTTGAATTAACGGAATCCTCAAGAGATGTTCTTGAGGGGTAGACGTAGGCCGCGTTGTGCGGATTGTCGAACCACTTGAAAACTCGGTTTGAAAGTGTCTCTTCCCTTCTCTCTTTACATTATTGTTTGTGATTGTGTTTAATTTTGTGTTAAGTTTTGAAAAGGTTAATTTTCTACTAAAACCTTATCCACTCCCCCCCCCCCTCTAATGTTTCCATTTTGGGTCAACACAATAAATCTCGTATACATATATATATATATATGCATTTATGTAATTGTTATTGCAATCCTCGATCTCATTTGTAGATTTAATTTTTGTTTTTTTGTTTTCCTCCAAAACCTACTTTTAATCGAAAGCTAGAAATTAGTAAACTCTAATCGATGAGGGTTAATGGATCAAACTGGTTCAAGCCACATTTGACCTATATTTTTATAGGTAATAAATGGGTTGAACCCACTTATACCTAAATCCGTTAATGACCCCTCCATATCCATCCATAACTACCCATTTGCCACTTCAAGAATAAATACATCTTTGTATGTATAAATTGTTATACCCTGTATTTTGGTATATTAATAAGACTAGTATTTCAATTCTATACTCGTATAAACTTTCTCTTCCTTTTGGTGAATTTTGATACCAATCGATTGATAAGTTTTCCCAATCGATTGACACTTTTCAGATACCAATCGATTGATAAGTATTCCCAATCGATTGCCATTTTACCGACTAAAATTGATTACGTGTCAACATTCCAATCGATTGCTATTCATCCCAATCGATTGACATTGTTCCCAATCGATTGACTACAAATATCTGTTTCCAATCGATTGACTGGTGTCCCAATCGATTGACATAAGCTGAGAAATATTTTCTTTTTTCCTTCAGCTTTAAACGTGTGGCACTCTTTGATGGAAAAACCGGTTTAAGTTAAAAGTTTTAAACACGCAGCGGAAAAGTCAAGTTATAAAAACTTATTTGGTAGCCTAGGATCTACTACTCGTCAATTCCATAGATGCGTACAAGAGGGGACAAGAGTTTATACCTTAGTGTCTTGAACCCAATTCTGAAATCTTCAACTTCCAGCAGCCTCCACTAGATAGCCTTCACTCTTATGACTCCTATGGATGCTCGCAGGAAGGACTAGGGTTGGTGGGAACCCTAATGGAGAGGATTGGAAGGTTTTGGGAAACCTAAACAGTTTCTGCAGCTTTTTCGTATAAAAAAAACGACGAACCTATTTTCCAGAACGCAGCTGTCCTATTTATAGATTCCCATAACCGACCTAGCTCTCGAGCGATCGAAGTGGTTTCGATCGATCGAACATTCGATCGATCGAACCATCTTCAATCGATCGAAACTGCCTAGACTTCAATCGATCGAGACAACTTCGATCGATCGAACCTGTCTTGACATCATCCTCATTTGCCTTTCCAAGCATCCTGGCGGAGCTAAGAGTGGGACCTCCTAGGCTCTTTATTGTTGGCTCAGACCAGTTTGTTAATCACCATGACCAAACTCTTTGATTAGCAAACTAACTAACTGGTCAGTTAACGTTTACTCCACCATAAAACGATAACTGAACTCCAACGCAAAAGAACATATCCGAAGCGATGACTAGACTTGTATGGTGTACTAATGTCCCTCTACCGTCAGCATTCGTAATCATATTCAGGTAGTCGGATAAACAGTTACTGTCAACCTGAATCATGATTACTTCTTATAATCCTTAAGTCCCATTCACCTCTCATGATTACCAAACATGTTGATAACTCTTATCAACAAGACTGCAGTACTCAGTAATTGACTTGGTGACATTCTCAAGGGAATGCTTACTCTGAAACAGAGGGTAGATTCTGACTTGACAATATATGTTCACAACCCTATGAATATGACATACCCAAGATACCCAGGTGTTGATCTTTTATAGACCTCACTGATTGGTAAGTCAAAGCAGTCATATCCACAGTCTGTGTTCATAATTGTCTCAAGATTAAGAACACGTACCTTATACAAGTTATGAGTTCCTATCGACTGATTGACAGTCTTGAGTGTCAACAGGAAAGCTCAGGTCCGTTAATGCACTATAAGCACTAGCATATCAACTAAGAGTAACACTCTAGTGATTGAGATTAATCACTCCATCCAATGGTAGTCAATCATGCTACAGTGTAGACCTGATGAGATATCCAGTCTCATCATCCACTGTGACAAGCTTTAAGTATCAAAGAATAGTAATTCGTATCTCACTTGTATATATCTCATACATACACGAATTACTTACTATGATACTTATGGATAAAACAATCATCTCATGAAAGGAACATACATAATGTAAAACTGATATCCATATATTAAAATGCTAATGTCTCATACATAAAGTAATGGTTTGAGAGCACAAACCCAACAAACTCCCACTTGCACTCATAACCATTTAGAACTACATCTAAGACCTAGACTATCTAGATGACGATCAAAGACCTTCTGTGGCAAGGCCTTTGTAAACGGATCAGCAAGATTGTCAGTTGTGGCAATCTTGGTGACAGTCACATCTCCACGTTGAACAATATCTCGGATAAGATGATATTTCCGCTCTACGTGCTTTCCCTTCCCGTGGTTCCTTGGCTCCTTGGACTGAGCCACTGCCCCACTATTATCACAATAAAGCGTAATAGGTGACAGCGACGCTGGTACCACCTCGAGCTCCATAAGGAACTTCTTGAGCCAAACAACTTCCTTTGCGGCTTCACAAGCAGCCACATACTCAGCTTCTGTAGTTGAGTCAACAATGCATTTCTGCTTAATGCTTCTCCAACTGACAGCACCACCTCCCAAGGTAAAGAGATGACCGGATGTCGACTTCCTCGAATCTTTATCTGACATAAAGTCCAAGTCAGTGTATCCTACTGGAATTAACTCACTACCACCGTACATAAGCATGTAATCTTTAGTCCTTCTCAAGTACTTAAGAATGTGCTTGACGGTTGTCCAGTGCTCTGGACCTGGATTCGACTGATATCTGCTAACCATGCCAACGGCAAAGCAAATATCTGGTCTAGTGCATAACATCGCATACATAAGACTTCCCACTGCTGAAGCATAGGGAACTCCTATCATGCAATTCCTCTCCTCCTGTGTCTTTGGACACTGGTCCTTGGAGAACGCTAAACCATGCCTGAAAGGTAACAATCCTTTCTTCGAATTATCCATTGAAAACTTAGTTAGCACCTTATCGATATAACCAGCTTGAGACAATCCCATTATCTTTCGCTTGCGATCCCGAAAAAGCTTTATCCCAAGAATATAGCTCGCCTCTCCTAGATCCTTCATATCGAAAGTACTAGCTAGCCAAACCTTGACCGTTGACAATGCCGCTACATCATTCCCAATGAGTAGAATATCGTCAACGTAAAGCACAAGAAAGGCCATCACTTTCCCTTCACACTTATTGTATACACAAGGTTCATCCAGATTCTGTATGAAACCAAACGACTTGACCACTTGGTCAAATCGGATGTTCCAACTCCTGGATGCCTGCTTAAGCCCATAAATGGACTTTTGCAGCTTGCATACCAAGTTACCTTTCCGACCAGCTATGAACCCTTCTGGTTGTTGCATATAGATGTCCTCCTCAAGATTGCCATTCAAGAATGCAGTCTTGACGTCCATCTACCAGATCTCATAATCTAGGCATGCAGCAATGGATAAGAGTATTCTGATGGACTTGAGCATGGCTACCGGCGAGAAGGTTTCCTCATAGTCAATGCCCTCCCTCTGAGTATAACCTTTCGCTACAAGCCTAGCCTTAAAGGTCTCAACCTTTCCATCAGATGCTCTTTTCCTCTTGTAGACCCACTTACAAACAATGGGTTTAATATTGGCTGGAAGTTCTACAAGATCCCAGACCTGATTAGAATCCATAGATTCTAATTCAGCCTTCATAGCTTTAACCCAATGTTCTGAATCAACATCAGCCATTGCCTCTTCGTATGTGGCATGATCAGATTCAGATTCTATGGAGACAGCTTCAAAAACTTCTCCTAAGAACATGTATCTATCAGGCTGGCTGATAATCCTCCCACTACGACGAGGTACCGGTGCGGAAATGGGTCAAGAAGTGGTATTTTCTTGATTTATATCGTTATCAACTACGGGTTGGACTGAGGGCTCTCCTTCTATCTCTCTAAGATCTATCCTTCCCTTAGGTTTATGGTTCATGATATAGTCATCCTCCAAGAAAATAGCATTCGTACTAACAAACACTTTCTGCTCTCTTGGATCATAAAAATACCATCCATAAGTACCCTTTGGATACCCTACGAAGTAACATACTTCCGATCTAGAATCCAACTTGCTCATCTTTCCTTTCAGCACATGTGCCGGACACCCCTATATCCGGAGATGTTGCAAAGAAGGCTTGCGCCCAATCCACATCTCTCGTGGTGTCCTGGGAACAGATTTTCTTGGTACTAGATTTAGTATGTACGCAGCGATTTCCAAAGCATAACCCCAAAGGAATAATGGCAACTCTGAATAACTCATCATCGACCTAGTCATGTCTAAAAGAGTCCGATTCCTTCTCTCCGCTACACCGTTCTGCTGAGGCGTACCAGGTGCAGTCAACTGTGACAGAATCCCATTCTGTACGAGGTGATCAATAAACTCATTAGAGAGGTACTCGCCACCTCGATCAGATCGAATGGCCTTGATATGTGTGCCCAATTGCTTCTCCACTTCAGCTCTAAACTCTTTGAACTTTTCAAAGGATTCAGACTTGTGCTGCATTAGGTACACATATCCATACCTGGAATGGTCATCAGTAAATGTTATGAAATACTCATAACCACTCCTTGCTCTAATATTTATTGGTCCACACACATCAGTATGAACTAATTCCAACAATGCATCGGTTCTATTTCCCTTTGTAGGAAAGGGCCTTTTGGTCATCTTACCCTCTAAACAAGACTCGCAGACTTCCATTAGTTCTAAAACCAAATCGCCTAAGATCCCTTCTTTGACTAGTCTGCCAATCCTATTTAGATTGATATGGCCAAGCCTCATATGCCAAAGCCTTGTTGGATTAGTGGAAGGTCTCTTTCTTTTAGATGGTACATTAACCACTGAGTTATTAAGTTCCATACAAGAGTCTTTAGAAATATTGGGAGTAATCACATACAAACCATTTGATTTAACACCAGAACATATAAAAGAACTATTTCTTTTAATCACAACTTCAGTTCCAAAATGAAAAGAATAACCATTATTCGATAAATTAGAAACTGAAATTAAATTACGTCTCATTAAAGGGACGTAAAGTACATCTGATAAAATCAAAATTTTATTGTCTAGAAATTCTAAAACTACGACTCCTATAGCAACCGCAGAAATGGTTGCGCTAGAACCTAGAGTAAGTACGATTTCCCCATCACTGCACCTCCTGGTTGATCTGAACCCCTGCAATGAATTACAGATATGGTTAGTCGCACCAGAATCAATGCACCAAGTATTTGAAGTATCCATTATAAAACTTACTTCAATCACATGTGATTCAATCATACCTTGAACTCTTGTAGCTAAGAATTGTGGACAGTTCCTCTTCCAGTGGCCCTTCTCACCGCATTGGAAACACTTTCCTTTGCCTTGGCCACCCACCTTCCCTTTGCCCTTACCTTTTCCCTTAGATTTTGCAATCTTAGGGACTGGTCCAACACTTGAACCACCAGTGCTAGCTTTCTTCTTCCCTTTCTTTCCTTTTGGCACAGATCGGGAGGAGGAAGCGCTTTTCTCAACGTTCAAAATGTTGACCCCAGGTTTGATCACCCCTTCCGCTGCCAAAAGAGAACTCATCAATTCGCTCATTGAAAAATTCATTTGATTCATATTATAGTTAAGTTTAAATTGAGCGAATGAAGGCGACAGCGAATTGAGGATCATATCAACTTGGGTTTGTGCATCGATGTTGGCACCTAGGGTCTCCAGCTCGTTTAAATAACCAATCATTTTTAAAACATGTTCCTTGACTGGAGTCCCTTCCGACATCTTTGCACTCATTATCTTTTGCATGGCTACCTGCCTGGCAGGCCTGCCATGCTCCCCAAACATCTTTTTCAGGGATGTGATAATGTCACTGGCAGAATCATTCGATTGGAATTGGTGTTGCAACACACCAGCCATTGAGGCCAGAATATAGCAACGAGCCATTCCATTCGACTTCTTCCATTTGTCGAACTCGCGTCTGGCAGCTGCCGAAGCATTTTCTGCGGGTTCTTCAGGGCATGGGGTGGTGAGGACATATATGTGATCCTCCGCAGTTAACACGATGTCAAGGTTACATTTCCATTCAGTGTAGTTGTTTGCAGTTAACTTGTTTTGAGTGAGTATGGTGGCAAGTGGACTAAATGCAGATCCAGCCATTATGATTACTGAAAATCAAACAAACAAAATAAATATGGATATCAGGATTTGACAGTTTGAAATAAAAGAATCCTTAAAACTCTTATTTTAAAACAAAGTCGCCGGAATATCGAAACAAAAGAATAAAGCCTCCATGTGGAGGTCAATTTTCTATTTTTCGATTAATCAAGACTTGTCCGCTATGCAACTCTTGCAAAACAAGTTATGACTCCCGATCCCTTTTGATCTCTAAGTTTCTGAACAATGCCCCGTGTGGGATCCCTTATCCATAGCTTAGCTAGTGTGTACCATTAACTAGGATCCAATCACAACCGTCTCAAGTAGCGCCTCCGTGTGGTGGTCACCCTCTAACACGTCTGATTGATCCTATCATAAGAAGTTCACATCTAGTAACCAATGAGTAATGCACCCTCCGTATGGAATGATCACTCCTGACGAGGTGACACAGAATGCACCACTCATCTTACAGTGAACCGTTAATGGAAGATCGTGGGTGTAATTAATAAGACCCTCTCCCACTAGTTTTAGTAAAAGGATTTTGCTTTTTGAGAAAATCTGTTTCTACACACTTCCCATAAACATCTAATGTTTACTAATGTGTTGAAAACGGTTTTTGAATTTTATTTTAGAAAACTTGTTTTGCGTGCATGCAACAATGTATTATACGCCAATCACAAACCAAGCACATAAAACAAAAAACTAAAATGAAATATAGGCATTCAAACAATGCCTCTATCTCCCATGGCTCTATCTCCATAGAACCTGCTCTTGGTTTGGTCGCCTCCACCTCCATCTTCATGGACAACGGCTCCTTGCTCCATCTTCATGGATTTTTCTAATTCTATTACATTGGTCCTATGCTTCTCTCGAAGCTTACAATTTATCTAGAAATAGAAATAGCTACAAATAAAATAAAAGGCTAGGGAAACCGGTGCGACTTTCCTTTTCGTAGGATTAAAGTCGCAGCGCCCTTTACATATGCCTTAAAACCAAACCAACAATAATATACACCAATCTCAAACAATTAAATACAAAAATTTAAAAGTCTTGGTGCCATGGGAGATAGTGACTAAACTGGCTGCAAAAGGGTTAGTCGTACACGCATCCACACATACATAACAAATATGTGTAACTATTGGAATACTTAATTGATTCACACAGTATATAAACTCTTTACATACTGAATTAGAACTTAAAACAACATCTTACTTCTCTGTCATAGTTCGATCGATCGAAGATCGTTCGATCGCTCGACCCTTCGATCGATTGAACTCTGTTCAATCGCTTGAACTTTCTATTTCACAGAATGATTTTAAAAAATAACAGAATACTTTAAAATTAAAGCTTTTCATTTCAAAACACTTTAAAATTGTTAAACAGAGAACCTGACAAAGAATCTGTCTCGATCGATCTAACTTCATTCGATCGATCGAATACCAGAAGGTTTCGATCGATCGAAGACTGTTCGATCGCTCGAGTACAGAGGATGTTCGATCGATCGAAGCATGTTCGATCGATCGAACCCGCCTTGCATCCCATGCAATCACAGATTTGTATTCTGCTGCGATAACACTACAGAAAAAGATCTGTGACAATGCCGTTTCGAAAACAGTTCTAAAATCAACATGCAAATCAATTATAGTGTTCCAAAAACGCATCTATAGATCTAAACGAGCGTGGCTTTGATACCAATTGATGGAAAAACCGGTTTAAGTTAAAAGTTTTAAACACGCAGCGGAAAAGTCAAGTTATAAAAACTTATTTGGTAGCCTAGGATCTACTACTCGTCAATTCTATAGATGCGTACAAGAGGGGACAAGAGTTTATACCTTAGTGTCTTGAACCCAATTCTGAAATCTTCAACTTCCAGCAGCCTCCACTAGATGGCCTTCACTCTTATGACTCCTATGGATGCTCGCAGGAAGGACTAGGGTTGGTGGGAACCCTAATGGAGAGGATTGGAAGGTTTTGGGAAACCTAAACAGTTTCTGCAGCTTTTTTGTATAAAAAAAACGACGAACCTATTTTCCAGAACGCAGCTGCCCTATTTATAGATTCCCAGAACCGACCTAGCTCTCGAGCGATCGAAGCATTCGATCGATCGAACCATCTTCAATCGATCGAAACTGCTTAGACTTCAATCGATCGAGACAACTTCGATCGATCGAACCTGTCTTGACATCATCCTCATTTGCCTTTCCAAGCATCCTGGCGAAGCTAAGAGTGGGACCTCCTAGGCTCTTTATTGTTGGCTCAGACCAGTTTGTTAATCACCATGACCAAACTCTTTGATTAGCAAACTAACTAACTGGTCAGTTAACGTTTACTCCACTATAAAATGATAACTGAACTCCAACGCAAAAGAACATATCCGAAGCGATGACTAGACTTGTATGGTGTACTAATGTCCCTCTACCGTCAGCATTCGTAATCATATTCAGGTAGTCGGATAAATAGTTACTGTCAACCTGAATCATGATTACTTCTTATAATCCTTAAGTCCCATTCACCTCTCATGATTACCAAACATGTTGATAACTCTTATCAACAAGACTGCAGTACTCAGTAATTGACTTGGTGACATTCTCAAGGGAATGCTTACTCTGAAACAGAGGGTAGATTCTGACTTGACAATATATGTTCACAACCCTATGAATATGACATACCCAAGATACCCAGGTGTTGATCTTTTATAGACCTCACTGATTGGTAAGTCAAAGCAGTCATATCCACAGTCTGTGTTCATAATTGTCTCAAGATTAAGAACACGTACCTTATACAAGCTATGAGTTCCTATCGACTGATTGACAGTCTTGAGTGTCAACAGAAAAGCTCAGGTCCGTCAATGCACTATAAGCACTAGCATATCAACTAAGAGTAACACTCTAGTGATTGAGATTAATCACTCCATCCAATGGTAGTCAATCATGCTACAGTGTAGACCTGATGAGATATCCAGTCTCATCATCCACTGCGACAAGCTTTAAGTATCAAAGAATAGTAATTCGTATCTCACTTGTATATATCTCATACATACACGAATTACTTACTATGATACTTATGGATAAAACAATCATCTCATGAAAGGAACATACATAATGTAAAACTGATATCCATATATTAAAATGCTAATGTCTCATACATAAAGTAATGGTTTGAGAGCACAAACCCAACACTCTTAACCCCTATATATACTCGTTCATTTATGGCCTTGGGTCACTTTGGCAGCTTGAGAGAGAGAGGCACACCTCTTGTGAGATATATACATACATATATCTATCTATATCTATATCTATACACATACACACACACACTGCCTTCGCAGTTGGAAGAAGACGAAGGGAAGGACAAGAAGAAGAAAGGAAGAAGAAGGAGAGACAGAGAGAGAGCTGGGCAGAAAGAGAAGAGCAAGAAGGAGAGAAAGAAGCTTTTGGAAGTTTTAAAAGCCCATACCCAGCCAAACGCACCCTAAGTGAGTCCTAACTCACTTGTTCACTTTATTTGATGTATTTACATTTGTTATGACCTTTAGATGTGATAAGAGTATGATTTCTACGTTTAAATATGCTATTTTTACAATCTGCTGGAGAAGACGTAGTATCAATCGATTGACATAATCTCAATCGATTGACATCAGTCGTTTCTCAATCGATTGGATAGGATTCCAATCGATTGACATCTCAATCGATTGCCATGTTTCTCAATCGATTGATGTAACTTTTTGTCCCAATCGATTGAACCTCTGTTCCAATCGATTGGCATGATCAGAACATGGTTTCCTTCGCATGTTATTATATAAGGTTTAGTTGTTCGATTTCTGATTCGGAATTTCCATTATGCGACTATGGGGTAGACAGGAGTAATGTGACACCAAAGATTTATGGATAATGAATAAAAAGTAATATGAAGACGTGGGTGACGTGTTGTTCTGATATAAATTTGATATTCGTTTTCTTTTAATCCGAGTAGTCAGGCCACATTGGGAATTGTCATGTGTCGATGTTAGAATGGAACGTAAGTAGGTTTGGTAAGTTCTGGGAATGGTACGTGGATGGACGATTGGTCATGATATGCTCTAAAAAGCGGTGAACCGGATACATGGTTCTTAAAAGCAGTGAGCTGGACCAAATAGTCCTAAGATATACTGGATGATCTATGAGATGCTCTTAAAAGTGGTGAACAGGACCATTGTTCTTAAAAGCGGTGAGCTGGGATCACTATTAGATGACGTTGAGTCGTGGCAATAGATTGATATGCCTTGTTCGAAACGTTATATCCCTGAAATGCGGGGAACAGGATCATTGTTCTTAAAAGCTGGGGACAGACTGACGTGGAGTCCATGACATGCGGTGAGCAGGATATATTGCTCTTAAAAGCGATGGACAGAATAAGGGTGTATCCCTAGAGTTAAACGATTGAGTCTGTTCATGAAAATCAGAATATGTTGAGTTCGGTATTTGAGTAACAAGACGATAAGGGTCGGTTTACAAGAATGAATAAAGGAACAAGATATGGATATAATAAGATGTTAACTCGTATCTTCATAAGCTTGTGTTTATTTCATATAACTGGTACCTCGTTAGTTTATGCTCACTCAGCTCTCAGTAAGCTGACGGCCTTTTATTGCCTGGACTTTCCCCGTCCAGAATATCCTGCCCCTTATTTTGCAGGTAATGACCAGTACACTGATGAGTGTTATCCAGAGGAAGGCCCCACCGATGATGATTACGCCAGTGAGGATTATCCTTATGCCAGTTGAAGACTGAATATGTTATAGTTAGATTACACTTCGGTTGTTCTGTTGAACCTTTAGTTAACGGGTACTTGGGCATTTGTTGTCTTCAGACCTGTTGTGATCCTGTGGACCACACTCTGATGTTTTGTAATAGATAGTACGGTGATTTTTATCTTCAGTTGTTATATGTTGTTTTGGTTTGGACTAGTACTGCATGGTGTGGATTATTAGTGACTTTCACCTGTCATTCCTTATGGACCCATAAAGGAAATTTATTTTTCTCTATTTATGCTGCTCCGGGGCGTGACAGGGTTTTTGGTATCAGAGCCTGAGTTTGGTACTCTAGGTTATGATACTGTCGTTCACCGATCATTCCACACCATCTGGTCCTAGTGTTGTTAAGATTATTTGAGATGAGATATGAGTATAAGATAAGTTCGTCTTCCTGACGATAGATAGTTTCCTTTGCAGGATAGCATGGATCCAGAGTTTCACCAGTTTGTGACTGATGCTTATGGAGGACATATTATTCATGGAGATACCGTGGAGCCAGCTGACCCAGAGTTTTATCGTGAGCGTGTGTGCCAGATAGCTAGTCGACATTTAGAGGAAGACATGTGGAGAGCGCTTTATGTGACCGGGAGTACTCACCCGACACAGATGCGCATGGATGCTTACCATACTGCGAGGGTCGGTAGAGACATTTGCCAGGAGATGTTAAGATTAGTTCGGCGTAAGCCTGAGATGGATGAGATTGAGTTGAGAGCCACTGTAGCCGGTCCACCAGAGCCCGTAGTTGCACCAGCAGCAGACCCACCATCACCAGTACCCGTCCCAGAGCCAGAGCCTGAGCCGATTGAGGATGAGGAGGATCTAGAGCCTGAGGATGAGCATCCCGATGAGGACATGGACGCAGATGGAGAAGAGGAGCCAATAGATGACGAGGACCCAGTAGAGGATGAGCATGCAGATGATGCAGATGATGATGAACCTGAGGATGACCCCGAGGAGCCAGAGTTTGAGCCAGAAGATCCAGTACCAGACCCAGAGGCTATTGAGGCAGACGTAGTAGTAGATGAGGAGGTGCCCGACGAGGAGATAGTTGTGCCAGAGATACCCGTTGTGCTTCAGATACCAGCTGGACCCATTATGCAGATGGCAGCCATGGCCGATATGGCAGTAGGATGGATAGCTCAGATGGTAGCACAGCTAGCAGATTTTGTTATGGGAGAGGTAGCTATAGCAGGAGCTCTTGACATAGCTGACGGTTTTGCCGCAGTAGCTATTGATGTCGCTAACCAGGCGATAGCAGACGTGATGGAGGACGATGATGCAGAGATGATAGAGGATTGGGATATAGGGGTAGTAGTCGGAGACCTTGTTGCACAAGTTGAGGATGATCCACTCGAGGAGATGGATATAGACCCAGAGGACGAGGCACCACCAGCAGGATCAGATGCTGATGACTTTTGAGTCAAGATCGGCAGGGTGTAGATTTTGTTAGTTTATATTAGGACATGTTGTCCACTAGATTTTTGGGAGCTTGAGAGATAGCTATTGACCATAGCTTTGTATAGTATTAGCTGACTTTAGTTGTTGTAACTTTTGTCCCATATGGTACACAGTTTGACTAATGTGTACTATATGGTACATCTTTTGATATATATATACGAGCAGTACTTTTGTTATTGTTTGGATGTTGCGTTGTGCTACGTTGTTTAGTAGAATTGTTAGTTTTGTTGTTTCTTGTTCTATCTTGAGTTCGTTTCTACGAGAAGATTTTTAGCTGATCAATATGTCTCTTGTAGGTGATACTCGTTATCATCATGGTAGGACCCTTGATAAATCACCAAGCACGTAATGGAGCACCTATTCCGGAAGGGATGGATCCGACGGGAATTTTTGAAGCATTTCTGCAGAGGATGGAGCATGTGGGGGATACACATAATCACTCCACCCACCAGAGACCTCTTGCACCCCCGCCACCAAGACAGACTGGAGATAAGTTGTTAGCAAATTTTCGTGGGTTACGTCCCGAAAAGTTCGATGGACTAACAGAACCATGGAAAGCAGAACAATGGGTCAGAGAGATGGAATTAATTTTTGACGCGTCAGAATGCAGCGAGCAGGAGAAGCGTTGCCTTGCTACGTTTCAGCTTACTTATGCCGCTGCAGATTGGTGGGAAGCTGAGCGAGCCACTATTGGGATCGATGACGCTAGAGCTATGTCATGGGAGACATTCAAAGGCAGATTTTTGGATAAGTATTTTCCAGAAGATGAGAGAGATCAATAGGAAATGAACTTTCTCAATTTGATCCAAGGAGGATGGAATGTACGGGAATACACAACACAGTTCGAGCGTCTGTCCAGATTCGCTCAACATATGATAGATACACCACATAAGAAGATAAAGAGATTTCACCAAGGACTGAACCCCCACCTCAGACATATGATGGTTGGTCATCTGAACCAGTCGTATGAGGAAATTGTTAGATTTGCTATAGGATTAGAAAAGGATGCTAATCCAGTACAGCAACCACAGATAAATCGACCTCAGTCGTCACGAGGGTTTCAACAAAGAAATTTCCATAATCAACCACCGAGAAATACCCAAGGATGGAGACCTCAAGAAAACTTTCAAGGAAACAAGAGAACCTGGGAAGGAACCAGGAAACTGCAGCAGAGTTATAATCGACCTCAACAATATCGCCAGTAGGGGTCACAACCACAAGCATTACTGACAGCCCCGCCAAGCAACACTGGAGGTTGTTTTAACTGTGGAAAACCCGGACATATTGCAAGGAACTGCACTGCCCATAGACCTAATCGCAGGCCGGATATTGTCTGCCGTAACTGCAATAAGCCAGGGCACGTGAGCAAGGATTGTCGTGCACCACGAGGAGGACACTACGGAGTCCCAGTGCAAGGAATCCAAGGACCTCCTGATCAGACGAGAATGAATGCTATCATTCCAGGAGAAGCAGGCTTTAATGCTGATGAGCAGCAACATTTGGAAGGTACACTTGTACTCTTTCATAGTCCAGTTAAAGCTTTATTTGATACTGGAGTCGCACGTTCTTTTATTGCTGTTAAGATTGTGCGTCAGTTGGGTTTAGAACCCCAGACACTTGAGTCAACACTGAATGCGGTGTCACCTTTGGGAGTGACAGTTAAGTTGAGTAAAGTGTGTAAAGATTGCCCTTTGACTTTGGGAGATAGGAATCTTCCAGCATACTTGGTAGTTCTGTCAATGTCAGAATTCGATGTTATCCTAGGGATGGATTGGTTAACTAAGTACAGTGCCAATCTGGATTGCCCTACTAGGATGATTGTGTTTTCAATACAAGGAAAGCCGACGATCAAATTCCAGTGCCTGCCGACGAGCGATATGTTTCTTACCAGTTGTTTGGCTACAATTGGGGATATGAGTACGGAGCTTACGATGGATCAAATTCCTACCATACAGGACTTTCTAGATGTATTCCAGGATATTAAAGGACTTCCACCGAAAAGAGAAATAGACTTCTGTGTAGAATTAGTACCTGGTACATTGCCTATTTCTAAGACTCCATATATGATGGCACCAACCGAGATGTTGGAACTGAAGAAGCAAGTTCAAGAGCTTGAAGATTTAGGATTTGTTCGTCCAAGTACGTCACCTTGGGGAGCACCAGTTATATTTGTAAAGAAGAAGGAAGGAACACTTCAACTTTGTATGGACTACAGGGAGTTGAATAAAGTTACGATTAAGAATAAATATCCACTACAACGGATAGATGATCTATTCAACCAGTTACAAGGATCTAGGATCTTTTCCAAGATCGATCTGCGTTCTGGATATCACCAGCTGTTAGTTCAACCAGAGGATGTATCGAAGACTGCTTTCAGGACGAGATACGGACATTACGAGTTTATAGTTATGCCTTTTGGATTGACGAATGCGCCAGCAGTATTTATGGACTTGATGAATAGAGTATTCAGACTATATCTAGATAAATTCATTATAGTGTTCATTGATGATATACTGATCTACTCAAAGACAGAAGAGGATCACAAGGAGCATTTACAGGTTGCCTTGCAGACACTTCGAGATAGCAAGTTGTATGCAAAGTTTAGCAAGTGTGAGTTTTGGCTACAGGAAGTCAAATTCTTGGGACATGTTATATCTCAGGAAGGTATTTCGGTAGACTCATCTAAGATTGATGCAGTCTTAAGCTGGAACAGATCGACGAATGCGACCAAAGTCAGAAGTTTTCTGGGTTTAGCAGGATATTATAGAAGATTCGTAGAAGGGTTCTCCAAGTTAGCAGGACCATTGACGAATTTAACAAGGAAGGAGACGAAGTACGAATGGACAGACAAGCATGAGGGTGCATTTCAGGAGTTAAAAGAAAGATTGACTTCTGCACCAGTACTCGCATTACCTAAGAGTGGAGAAAAGTATGTGATCTACAGTGATGCATCGTACCAAGGACTCGGGTGTGTGCTGATGCGAGATGGAAATGTTATCGCATATGGATCAAGACAATTGAAGGTACATGAAAAAAATTATCCTACGCATGATCTGGAATTAGCAGCAATAGTGTTTGCATTGAAAATTTGGAGACACTATCTCTACGGAGAAAAGTTTGATCTATTTTCCGATCATAAGAGTCTGAAGTATTTGTTCTCTCAAAAGGAGTTGAACATGCGACAGCGGAGATGGATGGAGTTACTCAAGGACTATGACTTTTCTTTGCAATACCATCCCGGTAAAGCAAATGTTGTAGCAGATGCTTTGAGCCGTAAACCTCGGCTAGTGATCGCTACATTTCTAATTAGAGAATGGAGAGCATTAGAAGAAATTGCTGAATTTGATCTTTAGCCAGTGGAACCAATGAAAGGACAACATTTTGGATGTCTTATGGTACAACCGACTTTGATCAGTCATATCATAAAGGCTCAACAGACAGCAGAGGATTTAAAGTTATGGTTCGCCAAGATGTCAGCCAAGGAACCAGAAGTCTGGAGTATTAGTACAGACGGAGCTTTACGATGTAAGGGTAGACTCTGTGTACCTGATGAAGAAAATCTCCAGAAAGAAATATTGGATGAAGCACATAACTCACGAATGACTATTCATCCTGGAGGTACAAAGATGTACAAGGATCTGAAGAGAAATTTTTGGTGGGAAGGAATGAAGAGAGATGTGGCAGAGTATGTAGCTCAGTGTCTTACTTGTAAACAAGTAAAGGCAGAACATCAGAAACCACCTGGACTTCTACAGCCGTTACCTATTCCTCAATGGAAATGGGAACACATAACCATGGATTTCGTGGTAGGATTGCCGAAGTCACAGCAGAATCACGATGCTATATGGGTAATCGTGGATCGACTTACTAAGACGGCACATTTTATTGCCTATAGCATGACGTACTCAGTAGAACGTTTGAGGCGAATGTATCTACAACACGTTGTACGATTACATGGAGTGCCTGTATCTATTGTGTCAGACCGAGATTCGCACTTTACTGCAGAATTTTGGAAGAGTCTCCAGACAGTGATGGGAATGACATTGAACTTGAGTTCAGCTTTTCATCCGCAGACAGATGGACAGACTGAAAGAATTAATCAAGTTCTTGGGCCAGAGATGGTACGGGAAACCAGTGAAAAGATTCAAGTCGTACGTGAGAAGATGAAGACAGCCCAGACCAGATACAAGAGTTATGCTGACAAGCAACGCAAAGACTTGGAGTTTGCCATTGGAGATCACGTATTACTCAAGGTTTCACCTGTTCGAGGAATCCTTAGATTTGGTCAGAAAAGGGGCAAGTTATCGCCACGTTTCATCGGACCATTCGAGATTCTGGAGCGTGTTGGGAAGGTTTCTTATCGCCTTGAGTTGCCGCCAAAGATGTCAGGAGTGCACAACATTTTTCACATCAGTATGCTGAGGAAATTCGTTCACAACCCAGCGCACGAGATCAACTTTGAAGACATTGAAGTCCACAGTAACGCTACATTCAATGAAGGACCTGTTCGCATTCTAGATCGAGGAATCAAGAAACTCAGGAACAAGGAGATTCCGTTAGTAAAGATTCAGTGGAAGCATCATGATGAAAGAGAAGCTTCGTGGGAGCTAGAGTCAGAGATGCGCGAGAAGTTTTCGTTTTTGTTTTAAATCTTGTTGCCTTTGATTTCGAGGACGAAATCTTTTGTTGACCTTTCATTGTAATTCTTGAGAGAGCAAATTGTTGTGAGCTTTCATTTGTATTATCCACTCACTAAGGAGTTATTGTGTGACCTTTAATTGTATTATCCACTCTAGAGAGAGAGAATTCAATTTGTATTTCCATCATTTGTAAAGAGTGAGGGTTAGTAACCTTTGATTCCAAAGAAGAGGTGTTCTTCTTTGGGAGAGTTGAACACTCTTGTATAGGTTTATTCTACACCCATGAAATAGGTCGGATTAAAGGAATCCTCAAGAGGTGTTCTTGAGGGGTAGACGTAGGCCGCGGTGTGCGGATTGTCGAACCACTTGAAAACTCAGTTTGCAAGTGTCTCTTCCCTTCTCTCTTTACATTATTGTTTATGATTGTGTTTAATTTTGTGTAAAGTTTTTAAAAGGTTGATTTTCTGCTAAAACCTTATCCACCGTCCCCCCCCCCCCCCCCCCATTCTCTAATGTTTCCATTTCGGGCCAACAGAATCAATCCCGTATATATATATATATGCATTTATGTATTTGCTATTGCAATCCTCGGTCTCATTTGTAGATTTAATTTTTGTATATTTGTTTTCCTCCAAAACCTACTTTGAATCGAAAGCTAGAAATTAGTAAACTCTAATTGATGAGGGTTGATGGATCAACCTGGTTCAAGGCACATATATTTTCATCTTTAAAGGCAAAACCTGGTCTAATTGGTAAGGAACTAGATGTTGAGTTTCATATGGTTGGAAAGGTATTTGAATCTAATTTCTGAATCACCAAACTGATCACAAATATGAGTTTTGTAGAAAGAGTTATGGCCATTTTAGTAAAAAGGTGTCAGTCTGTGAAAAACTACAAAAAACCAGTCGACTGAATTATTTCATGTCTTCTAGTCACCGAAGATAATGTCTAGTCGAGCGGAGGTACTGTTCAAGTCGACTGGATTGTAAAAAAGTCGACTGTTTTCTATTTTTGAAAGGTAGCTACTACTACAAAATTTTCAGCCGACTGGATCACACTGAAAGACATAACGGCTAGTTTCCTAAAATTTCTGAAAATTATTTTTACACCCCCAATGGTCATATATGTTGAAAAGCTATATATAGAGGTGATTTAAAGAGTTGGGTAATGACGGAAAATCATTCAAACATCTTGTTTAATTATCATTCATATTTGAGCCCTAGTTTGAGTGAAAAATCAATTTGCTCTAGATTTCAACTGTAATTCTTGAGAGAGCAAATTGTTGTGAGCTTTCATTTGTATTATCCAATCACTAAGGAGTTATTGTGTGAGCTTTAATTATATTATCCACTCTAGAGAAAGAGTTCAATTTGTATTTCCATCATTTGTAAAGAGTGAGGGTTAGTAACCTTTTATTGCAAAGAAGAGGTGTTCTTCTTTGGGAGAGTTGAAGACTCTTTTAAAGGTTTATTCGACACCCATGAAATAGGTCGGATTAAAGGAATCCTCAAGAGGTGTTCTTGAGGGATAGACGTAGGCCGCGGTGTGCGGATTGTCGAACCACTTGAAAACTCAGTTTGCAAGTGTCTCTTCCCTTCTCTCTTTACATTATTGTTTATGATTGTGTTTAATTTTGTGTAAAGTTTTTAAAAGGTTAATTTTCTGCTAAAACCTTATCCACCCCCCCCCCCCATTCTCTAATGTTTCCATTTCGGGCCAACAGAATCAATCCCATATATATATATATGCATTTATGTATTTGCTATTGCAATCCTCGGTCTCATTTGTAGATTTAATTTTTGTATATTTGTTTTCCTCCAAAACCTACTTTGAATCGAAAGCTAGAAATTAGTAAACTCTAATCGATGAGGGTTGATGGATCAACCTGGTTCAAGCCACATATATTTTCATCTTTAAAGGCAAACCTGATCGAATTGGCAAGGAATTGGATGTTGAGTTTTATATGGTTGGAAAGATATTTGAATCTATTTTCTGAATCACCAATCGGATCTCAAATATGAGTTTTGTAGAGAGTGTTATGGCTGTTTTAGTAAAGAGGTGTCAGTCTGTGAAAAACTGCAAAAAACAAGTCGACTGAATTATTTCATGTCTTCTAGTCACCGAAGATAATGTCTAGTCGACCGGAGGTATTGTTCAAGTCGACTGGATTGTAAAAAAGTCGACTGTTTTCTATTTTTGAAAGGAAGCTACTGCTACAAAATTTTCAGCAGACTGGATCACACTGAAACACATAACGGCTAGTTTCCTAAACTTTCTGAAAATTATTTTTACACCCCCTAAACACCTCCAATGGTCATATATGTTGAAAAGCTATATATAGAGGTGATTTAAAGAGTTGGGTAATGACGGAAAATCATTCAAACATCTTGTTTAATTATCATTCATATTTGAGCCCTAGTTTGAGTGAAAAATCAATTTGCTCTAGATTTCAATTGTAATTCTTGAGAGAGCAAATTGTTGTGAGCTTTCATTTGTAATATCCACTCACAAAGGAGTTATTGTGTAACCTTTAATTGTATTATCCACTCTAGAGAGAGAGAATTCAATTTGTATTTCCATCATTTGTAAAGAGTGAGGGTTAGTAACCTTTGATTGCAAAGAAGAGGTGTTCTTCTTTGGGAGAGTTGAAGACTCTTGTATAAGTTTATTCTACACCCGTGAAATAGGTCGGATTAAAGGAATCCTCAAGAGGTGTTCTTGAGGGGTAGACGTAGGCCGCGGTGTGCGGATTGTCGAACCACTTGAAAACTCAGTTTGCAAGTGTCTCTTCCCTTCTCTCTTTACATTATTGTTTATGATTGTGTTTAATTTTTTGTAAAGTTTTTAAAAGGTTAATTTTCTGCTAAAACCTTATCAACCCCCCTACCCTTCTCATATGTTTCCATTTCGGGCCAACACAATCAATCCCGTATATATATATATATATGCATTTATGTATTTGCAATTGCAATCCTCGGTCTCATTTGTAGATTAAATTTTTGCATTTTTGTTTTCGTCCAAAACCTACTTTGAATCGAAAGCTAGAAATTAGTAAACTCTAATCGATGAGGGTTGATGGATCAACCTGGTTCAAGCCACATATATTTTCATCTTTAAAGGCAAACCTGATCTAATTGGTAAGGAACTAGATGTCGAGTTTTATATGGTTGGAAAGGTATTTGAATCTAGTTTCTGAATCACCAAATGGATCACAAATATGAGTTTTGTAGAGAGAGTTATGGGCATTTTAGTAAAGAGGTGTCAGTCTGTGAAAAACTACAAAAAACCAGTCGACTGAATTATTTCATGTCTAGCACCGAAGGTAATGTCCAGTTGACCGGAGGTACTGTTCAAGTCGACTGGATTGTAAAAAAGTCGACTGTTTTCTACTTTTGAATGGTAGCTACTGCAACAAAATTTTCAGTCGACTGGATCGCGCTGAAACACATAACGGCTAGTTTTCTAAACTTTCCAAAAATTATTTTTAAACCCCCTAAACAGCCCCAATGGTCATATATGTTGAAAAGCTATATATAGAGGTGATTTAAAGAGTTGGGTAATGGCAGAAAATCATTCAAACATCTTGTTTAATTATCATTTATATTTGAGCCCTAGTTTGAGTGAAAAATCAATTTGCTTTAGATTTCAATTGTTATTCTTGAGACAGCAAATTGTTGTGAGCTTTCATTTGTAATATCCACTCACTAAGGAGTTATTGTGTGAGCTTTAATTGTATTATCCACTCTAGATAGAGGGAGTTCAATTTGTATTTCCCTCATTTGTAAAGAGTGAGGGTTAGTAACCTCTGATTGTAAAGAAGAGGTGTTCTTCTTTGGGAGAGTTGAAGACTCTTGTAAAGGTTTGATCTACACCCGTGAAATAGGTTGGATTAAAGGAATCCTCAAGAGGTGTTCTTGAGAGGTAGACCTAGGCCGCGGTGTGCGGATTGTCGAACCACTTGAAAACTCAGTTTGCAAGTGTCTCTTCCCTTCTCTCTTTACATTATTGTTTATGATTGTGTTTAATTTTTTGTTAAATTTTTAAAAGGTTATTTTTCTGCTAAAACCTTATCCACCCCCCCCCCCCCTACCCCCCCGCTAATGTTTCCATTTTGGGCCAACACTATCAATCCCGTATGTATATATGCATTTATGTATTTGCTATTGCAATCCTCGGTCTCATTTGTAGATTTAATTTTTGTATTTTTGTTTTCCTCCAAAACCTACTTTGAATCGAAAGCTAGAAATTAGTAAACTCTAATCGATGAGGGTTGATGGATCAACCTAGTTCAAGCCACATATATTTTCATCTTTAAAGGCAAACCTGATCTAATTGGTAATAAACTAGATGTTGAGTTTTATATGGTTGGAAAGGTATTTGAATCTAGTTTCTGAATCACCAAATGGATCGCAAAAACAAGTTTTGTAGAGAGAGTAATGGCTGTTTTAGTAAAGGGGTGTCTGTCTGTGAAAAACTACAAAAAACCAGTCGACTGAATTATTTCATGTCTAGTCACCGAAGGTAATGTCCAGTCGACCGGAGGTACTGTTCAAGTCGACTGGATGGTAAAAAAGTCGACTGTTTTCTATTTTTGAAAGGTAGCTACTGCTACAAAATTTCCAGTCGACTGGATCGCGCTGAAACACATAACGGCTAGTTTTCTAAACTTTCCGAAAATTATTTTTACACCCCCTAAACAACCCCAATGGTCATATATGTTGAAAAGCTATATATAGAGCTGATTTAAAGAGTTGGGTAATGATGGAAAATCATTCAAACATCTTGTTTAATCATCATTCATATTTGTGCCCTAGTTTGAGTGAAAAATCAATTTTCTCTAGATTTCAATTGTTATTTTTGAGAGAGCAAATTGTAGTGAGCTTTCATTTGTATTATCCACTCACTAAGGAGTTATTGTGTGAGCTTTAATTGTATTATCCACTCTAGAGAGAGAGAGTTCAATTTGTTTTTCCATCATTTGTAAAGGGTGAGGGTTAGTTACCTTTGATTGCAAATAAGGGTGAGGGTTAGTTACCTTTGATTGTAAAGGGTGAGAGAGAGTTACCTTTGTTTTTCCATCACTTGAAAACTCGGTTTGAAAGTGTCTCTTCCCTTCTCTCTTTACATTATTGTTTGTGATTGTGTTTAATTTTGTGTTAAGTTTTGAAAAGGTTAATTTTCTACTAAAACCTTATCCACTCCCCCCCCCCCTCTAATGTTTCCATTTTGGGTCAACACAATAAATCTCGTATACATATATATATATATATGCATTTATGTAATTGTTATTGCAATCCTCGATCTCATTTGTAGATTTAATTTTTGTTTTTTTGTTTTCCTCCAAAACCTACTTTGAATCGAAAGCTAGAAATTAGTAAACTCTAATAGATGAGGGTTAATGGATCAAACTGGTTCAAGCCACATTTGACCTATATTTTTATAGGTAATAAATGGGTTGAACCCACTTATACCTAAATCCGTTAATGACCCCTCCATATCCATCCATAACTACCCATTTGCCACTTCAAGAATAAATACATCTTTGTATGTATAAATTGTTATACCCTGTATTTTGGTATATTAATAAGACTAGTATTTCAATTCTATACTCGTATAAACTTTCTCTTCCTTTTGGTGAATTTTGATACCAATCGATTGATAAGTTTTCCCAATCGATTGACACTTTTCAGATACCAATCGATTGATAAGTATTCCCAATCGATTGCCATTTTACCGACTAAAATTGATTACGTGTCAACATTCCAATCGATTGCTATTCATCCCAATCGATTGACATTGTTCCCAATCGATTGACTACAAATATCTGTTTCCAATCGATTGACTGGTGTCCCAATCGATTGACATAAGCTGAGAAATATTTTCTTTTTTCCTTCAGCTTTAAACGTGTGGCACTCTTTGATGGAAAAACCGGTTTAAGTTAAAAGTTTTAAACACGCAGCGGAAAAGTCAAGTTATAAAAACTTATTTGGTAGCCTAGGATCTACTACTCGTCAATTCCATAGATGCGTACAAGAGGGGACAAGAGTTTATACCTTAGTGTCTTGAACCCAATTCTGAAATCTTCAACTTCCAGCAGCCTCCACTAGATGGCCTTCACACTTATGACTCCTATGGATGCTCGCAGGAAGGACTAGGGTTGGTGGGAACCCTAATGGAGAGGATTGGAAGGTTTTGGGAAACCTAAACAGTTTCTGCAGCTTTTTCGTATAAAAAAACGACGAACCTATTTTCCAGAACGCAGCTGCCCTATTTATAGATTCCCATAACCGACCTAGCTCTCGAGCGATCGAAGTGGTTTCGATCGATCGAACATTCGATCGATCGAACCATCTTCAATCGATCGAAACTGCCTAGACTTCAATCGATCGAGACAACTTCGATCGATCGAACCTGTCTTGACATCATCCTCATTTGCCTTTCCAAGCATCCTGGCGGAGCTAAGAGTGGGACCTCCTAGGCTCTTTATTGTTGGCTCAGACCAGTTTGTTAATCACCATGACCAAACTCTTTGATTAGCAAACTAACTAACTGGTCAGTTAACGTTTACTCCACCATAAAACGATAACTGAACTCCAACGCAAAAGAACATATCCGAAGCGATGACTAGACTTGTATGGTGTACTAATGTCCCTCTACCGTCAGCATTCGTAATCATATTCAGGTAGTCGGATAAACAGTTACTGTCAACCTGAATCATGATTACTTCTTATAATCCTTAAGTCTCATTCACCTCTCATGATTACCAAACATGTTGATAACTCTTATCAACAAGACTGCAGTACTCAGTAATCGACTTGGTGACATTCTCAAGGGAATGCTTACTCTGAAACAGAGGGTAGATTCTGACTTGACAATATATGTTCACAACCCTATGAATATGACATACCCAAGATACCCAGGTGTTGATCTTTTATAGACCTCACTGATTGGTAAGTCAAAGCAGTCATATCCACAGTCTGTGTTCATAATTGTCTCAAGATTAAGAACACGTACCTTATACAAGTTATGAGTTCCTATCGACTGATTGACAGTCTTGAGTGTCAACAGGAAAGCTCAGGTCCGTTAATGCACTATAAGCACTAGCATATCAACTAAGAGTAACACTCTAGTGATTGAGATTAATCACTCCATCCAATGGTAGTCAATCATGCTACAGTGTAGACCTGATGAGATATCCAGTCTCATCATCCACTGTGACAAGCTTTAAGTATCAAAGAATAGTAATTCGTATCTCACTTGTATATATCTCATACATACACGAATTACTTACTATGATACTTATGGATAAAACAATCATCTCATGAAAGGAACATACATAATGTAAAACTGATATCCATATATTAAAATGCTAATGTCTCATACATAAAGTAATGGTTTGAGAGCACAAACCCAACAAACTCCCACTTGCACTCATAACCATTTAGAACTACATCTAAGACCTAGACTATCTAGATGACGATCAAAGACCTTCTGTGGCAAGGCCTTTGTAAACGGATCAGCAAGATTGTCAGTTGTGGCAATCTTGGTGACAGTCACATCTCCACGTTGAACAATATCTCGGATAAGATGATATTTCCGCTCTACGTGCTTTCCCTTCCCGTGGTTCCTTGGCTCCTTGGACTGAGCCACTGCCCCACTATTATCACAATAAAGCGTAATAGGTGACAGCGACGCTGGTACCACCTCGAGCTCCATAAGGAACTTCTTGAGCCAAACAGCTTCCTTTGCGGCTTCACAAGCAGCCACATACTCAGCTTCTGTAGTTGAGTCAACAATGCATTTCTGCTTAATGCTTCTCCAACTGACAGCACCACCTCCCAAGGTAAAGAGATGACCGGATGTCGACTTCCTCGAATCTTTATCTGACATAAAGTCCAAGTCAGTGTATCCTACTGGAATTAACTCACTACCACCGTACATAAGCATGTAATCTTTAGTCCTTCTCAAGTACTTAAGAATGTGCTTGACGGTTGTCCAGTGCTCTGGACCTGGATTCGACTGATATCTGCTAACCATGCCAACGGCAAAGCAAATATCTGGTCTAGTGCATAACATCGCATACATAAGACTTCCCACTGCTGAAGCATAGGGAACTCCTATCATGCAATTCCTCTCCTCCTGTGTCTTTGGACACTGGTCCTTGGAGAACGCTAAACCATGCCTGAAAGGTAACAATCCTTTCTTCGAATTATCCATTGAAAACTTAGTTAGCACCTTATCGATATAACCAGCTTGAGACAATCCCATTATCTTTTGCTTGCGATCCCGAAAAAGCTTTATCCCAAGAATATAGCTTGCCTCTCCTAGATCCTTCATATCGAAAGTACTAGCTAGCCAAACCTTGACCGTTGACAATGCCGCTACATCATTCCCAATGAGTAGAATATCGTCAACGTAAAGCACAAGAAAGGCCATCACTTTCCCTTCACACTTATTGTATACACAAGGTTCATCCAGATTCTGTATGAAACCAAACGACTTGACCACTTGGTCAAATCGGATGTTCCAACTCCTGGATGCCTGCTTAAGCCCATAAATGGACTTTTGCAGCTTGCATACCAAGTTACCTTTCCGACCAGCTATGAACCCTTCTGGTTGTTGCATATAGATGTCCTCCTCAAGATTGCCATTTAAGAATGCAGTCTTGACGTCCATCTACCAGATCTCATAATCTAGGCATGTAGCAATGGATAAGAGTATTCTGATGGACTTGAGCATGGCTACCGGCGAGAAGGTTTCCTCATAGTCAATGCCCTCCCTCTGAGTATAACCTTTCGCTACAAGCCTAGCCTTAAAGGTCTCAACCTTTCCATCAGATGCTCTTTTCCTCTTGTAGACCCACTTACAAACAATGGGTTTAATATTGGCTGGAAGTTCTACAAGATCCCAGACCTGATTAGAATCCATAGAGTCTAATTCAGCCTTCATAGCTTTAGCCCAATGTTCTGAATCAACATCAGCCATTGCCTCTTCGTATGTGGCAGGATCAGATTCAGATTCTATGGAGACAGCCTTAAAAACTTCTCCTGAGAACATGTATCTATCAGGCTGGCTGATAATCCTCCCACTACAACGAGGTACCGGTGCAGAAATGGGTCAAGAAGTGGTATTTTCTTGATTTATATCGTTATCAACTACGGGTTGGACTGAGGGCTCTCCTTCTATCTCTCTAAGATCTATCCTTCCCTTAGGTTTATGGTTCATGATATAGTCATCCTCCAAGAAAATAGCATTCGTACTAACAAACACTTTCTGCTCTCTTGGATCATAAAAATACCATCCATAAGTACCCTTTGGATACCCTACGAAGTAACATACTTCCGATCTAGAATCCAACTTGCTCATCTTTCCTTTCAGCACATGTGCCGGACACCCCTATATCCGGAGATGTTGCAAAGAAGGCTTGCGCCCAATCCACATCTCTCGTGGTGTCCTGGGAACAGATTTTCTTGGTACTAGATTTAGTATGTACGCAGTGATTTCCAAAGCATAACCCCAAAGGAATAATGGCAACTCTGAATAACTCATCATCGACCTAGTCATGTCTAAAAGAGTCCGATTCCTTCTCTCCGCTACACCGTTCTGCTGAGGCGTACCAGGTGCAGTCAACTGTGACAGAATCCCATTCTGTACGAGGTGATCAATAAACTCATTAGAGAGGTACTTGACACCTCGATCAGATCGAATGGCCTTGATATGGGTGCCCAATTGCTTCTCCACTTCAGCTCTAAACTCTTTGAACTTTTCAAAGGATTCAGACTTGTGCTGCATTAGGTACACATATCCATACCTGGAGTGGTCATCAGTAAATGTTATGAAATACTCATAACCACTCCTTGCTCTAATATTTATTGGTCCACACACATCAGTATGAACTAATTCCAACAATGCATCGGTTCTATTTCCCTTTGTAGGAAAGGGCCTTTTGGTCATCTTACCCTCTAAACAAGACTCGCAGACTTCCATTAGTTCTAAAACCAAATCGCCTAAGATCCCTTCTTTGACTAGTCTGCCAATCCTATTTAGATTGATATGGCCAAGCCTCATATGCCAAAGCCTTGTTGGATTAGTGGAAGGTCTCTTTCTTTTAGATGGTACATTGACCACTGAGTTATTAAGTTCCATACAAGAGTCTTTAGAAATATTGGGAGTAATCACATACAAACCATTTGATTTAACACCAGAACATATAAAAGAACTATTTCTTTTAATCACAACTTCAGTTCCAAAATGAAAAGAATAACCATTATTCGATAAATTAGAAACTGAAATTAAATTACGTCTCATTAAAGGGACGTAAAGTACATCTGATAAAATCAAAATTTTATTGTCTAGAAATTCTAAAACTACGACTCCTATAGCAACCGCAGAAATGGTTGCGCTAGAACCTAGAGTAAGTACGATTTCCCCATCACTGTACCTCCTGGTTGATCTGAACCCCTACAATGAATTACAGATATGGTTAGTCGCACCAGAATCAATGCACCAAGTATTTGAAGTATCCGTTATAAAACTTACTTCAATCACATGTGATTCAATCATACCTTGAACTCTTGTAGCTAAGAATTCTGGACAGTTCCTCTTCCAATGGCCCTTCTCACCGCATTGGAAACACTTTCCTTTGCCTTGGCCACCCACCTTCCCTTTGCCCTTACCTTTTCCCTTAGATTTTGCAATCTTAGGGACTGGTCCAACACTTGAACCACCAGTGCTAGCTTTCTTCTTCCCTTTCTTTCCTTTTGGCACAGATCGGGAGGAGGAAGCGCTTTTCTCAACGTTCAAAACGTTGACCCCAGGTTTGATCACCCCTTCCGCTGCCAAAAGAGAACTCATCAATTCACTCATTGAAAAATTCATTTGATTCATATTATAGTTAAGTTTAAATTGAGCGAATGAAGGCGACAGCGAATTGAGGATCATATCAACTTGGGTTTGTGCATCGATGTTGGCACCTAGGGTCTCCAGCTCGTTTAAATAACCAATCATTTTTAAAACATGTTCCTTGACTGGAGTCCCTTCCGACATCTTTGCACTCATTATCTTTTGCATGGCTACCTGCCTGGCAGGCCTGCCATGCTCCCCAAACATCTTTTTCAGGGATGTGATAATGTCACTGGCAGAATCATTCGATTGGAATTGGTGTTGCAACACACCAGCCATTGAGGCCAGAATATAGCAACGAGCCATTCCATTCGACTTCTTCCATTTGTCGAACTCGCGTCTGGCAGCTGCCGAAGCATTTTCCGCGGGTTCTTCAGGGCATGGGGTGGTGAGGACATATATGTGATCCTCCGCAGTTAACACGATGTCAAGGTTACATTTCCATTCAGTGTAGTTGTTTGCAGTTAACTTGTTTTGAGTGAGTATGGTGGCAAGTGGACTAAATGCAGATCCAGACATTATGATTACTGAAAATCAAACAAACAAAATAAATATGGATATCAGGATTTGACAGTTTGAAATAAAAGAATCCTTAAAACTCTTATTTTAAAACAAAGTCGCCGGAATATCGAAACAAAAGAATAAAGCCTCCATGTGGAGGTCAATTTTCTATTTTTCGATTAATCAAGACTTGTCCGCTATGCAACTCTTGCAAAACAAGTTATGACTCCCGATCCCTTTTGATCTCTAAGTTTCTGAACAATGCCCCGTGTGGGATCCCTTATCCATAGCTTAGCTAGTGTGTACCATTAACTAGGATCCAATCACAACCGTCTCAAGTCGCGCCTCCGTGTGGTGGTCACCCTCTAACACGTCTGATTGATCCTATCATAAGAAGTTCACATCTAGTAACCAATGAGTAATGCACCCTCCGTATGGAATGATCACTCCTGACGAGGTGACACAGAATGCACCACTCATCTTACAGTGAACCGTTAATGGAAGATCGTGGGTGTAATTAATAAGACCCTCTCCCACTAGTTTTAGTAAAAGGATTTTGCTTTTTGAGAAAATCTATTTCTACACACTTCCCATAAACATCTAATGTTTACTAATGTGTTGAAAATGGTTTTTGAATTTTATTTTAGAAAACTTGTTTTGCGTGCATGCAACAATGTATTATACGCCAATCACAAACCAAGCACATAAAACAAAAAACTAAAATGAAATATAGGCATTCAAACAATGCCTCTATCTCCCATGGCTCTATCTCCATAGAACCTGCTCTTGGTTTGGTCGCCTCCACCTCCATCTTCATGGACAACGGCTCCTTGCTCCATCTTCATGGATTTTTCTAATTCTATTACATTGGTCCTATGCTTCTCTCGAAGCTTACAATTTATCTAGAAATAGAAATAGCTACAAATAAAATAAAAGGCTAGGGAAACCGGTGCGACTTTCCTTTTCGTAGGATTAAAGTCGCAGCGCCCTTTACATATACCTTAAAACCAAACCAACAATAATATACACCAATCTCAAACAATTAAATACAAAAATTTAAAAGTCTTGGTGCCATGGGAGATAGTGACTAAACTGGCTGCAAAAGGGTTAGTCGTACACGCATCCACGCATACATAACAAATATGTGTAACTATTGGAATAATTAATTGATTCACACAGTATATAAACTCTTTACATACTGAATTAGAACTTAAAACAACATCTTACTTCTCTGTCATAGTTCGATCGATCGAAGATCGTTCGATCGCTCGACCCTTCGATCGATTGAACTCTGTTCAATCGCTTGAACTTTCTATTTCACAGAATGATTTTAAAAAATAACAGAATACTTTAAAATTAAAGCTTTTCATTTCAAAACACTTTAAAACTGTGAAACAGAGAACCTGACAAAGAATCTGTCTCGATCGATCTAACTTCATTCGATCGATCGAATACCAGAAGGTTTCGATCGATCAAAGACTGTTCGATCGCTCGAGTACAGAGGATGTTCGATCGATCGAAGCATGTTCGATCGATCGAACCCGCCTTGCATCCCATGCAATCACAGATTTGTATTCTGCTGCGATAACACTACAGAAACAGATCTGTGACAATGCCGTTTCGAAAACAGTTCTAAAATCAACATGCAAATCAATTATAGTGTTCCAAAAATGCATCTATAGATCTAAACGAGCGTGGCTTTGATACCAATTGATGGAAAAATCGGTTTAAGTTAAAAGTTTTAAACACGCAGCGGAAAAGTCAAGTTATAAAAACTTATTTGGTAGCCTAGGATCTACTACTCGTCAATTCTATAGATGCGTACAAGAGGGGACAAGAGTTTATACCTTAGTGTCTTGAACCCAATTCTGAAATCTTCAACTTCCAGCAGCCTCCACTAGATGGCCTTCACACTTATGACTCCTATGGATGCTCGCAGGAAGGACTAGGGTTGGTGGGAACCCTAATGGAGAGGATTGGAAGGTTTTGGGAAACCTAAACAGTTTCTGCAGCTTTTTCGTATAAAAAAAATGACGAACCTATTTTCTAGAACGCAGCTGCCCTATTTATAGATTTCCAGAACCGACCTAGCTCTCGAGCGATCGAAGTGGTTTCGATCGATCGAACATTCGATCGATCGAACCATCTTCAATCAATCGAAACTGCTTAGACTTCAATCGATCAAGACAACTTCGATCGATCGAACCTGTCTTGACATCATCCTCATTTGCCTTTCCAAGCATCCTGGCGGAGCTAAGAGTGGGACCTCCTAGGCTCTTTATTGTTGGCTCAGACCAGTTTGTTAATCACCATGACCAAACTCTTTGATTAGCAAACTAACTAACTGGTCAGTTAACGTTTACTCCATTATAAAATGATAACTGAACTCCAACGCAAAAGAGCATATCCGAAGCGATGACTAGACTTGTATGGTGTACTAATGTCCCTCTACCGTCAGCATTCGTAATCATATTCAGGTAGTCGGATAAATAGTTACTGTCAACCTGAATCATGATTACTTCTTATAATCCTTAAGTCCCATTCACCTCTCTTGATTACCAAACATGTTGATAACTCTTATCAACAAGACTGCAGTACTCAGTAATCGACTTGGTGACATTCTCAAGGGAATGCTTACTCTGAAACAGAGGGTAGATTCTAACTTGACAATATATGTTCACAACCCTATGAATATGACATACCCAAGATACCCAGGTGTTGATCTTTTATAGACCTCACTGATTGGTAAGTCAAAGCAGTCATATCCACAGTCTGTGTTCATAATTATCTCAAGATTAAGAACACGTACCTTATACAAGCTATGAGTTCCTATCGACTGATTGACAGTCTTGAGTGTCAACAGAAAAGCTCAGGTCCGTCAATGCACTATAAGCACTAGCATATCAACTAAGAGTAACACTCTAGTGATTGAGATTAATCACTCCATCCAATGGTAGTCAATCATGCTACAGTGTAGACCTGATGAGATATCCAGTCTCATCATCCACTGTGACAAGCTTTAAGTATCAAAGAATAGTAATTCGTATCTCACTTGTATATATCTCATACATACACGAATTACTTACTATGATACTTATGGATAAAACAATCATCTCATGAAAGGAACATACATAATGTAAAACTGATATCCATATATTAAAATGCTAATGTCTCATACATAAAGTAATGGTTTGAGAGCACAAACCCAACACTCTTAACCCCTATATATACTCGTTCATTTGTGGCCTTGGGTCACTTTGGCAGCTTGAGAGAGAGAGGCACACCTCTTGTGAGATATATACATACATATATCTATCTATATCTATATCTATACACATACACACACACACTGCCTTCGCAGCTGGAAGAAGACGAAGGAAAGGACAAGAAGAAGAAAGGAAGAAGAAGGAGAGACAGAGAGAGAGCTGGGCAGAAAGAGAAGAGCAAGAAGGAGAGAAAGAAGCTTTTGGAAGTTATAAAAGCCCATACCCAGCCAAACGCACCCTAAGTGAGTCCTAACTCACTTGTTCACTTTATTTGATGTATTTACATTTGTTATGACCTTTAGATGTGATAAGAGTATGATTTCTACGTTTAAATATGCTATTTTTACAATCTGCTGGAGAAGACGTAGTATCAATCGATTGACATAATCTCAATCGATTGACATCAGTCGTTTCTCAATCGATTGGATAGGATTCCAATCGATTGACATCTCAATCGATTGCCATGTTTCTCAATCGATTGATGTAACTTTTTGTCCCAATCGATTGAACCTCTGTTCCAATCGATTGGCATGATCAGAACATGGTTTCCTTCGTATGTTATTATATAAGGTTTAGTTGTTCGATTTCTGATTCGGAATTTCTATTATGCGACTATGGGGTAGACAGGAGTAATGTGACACCAAAGATTTATGGATAATGAATAAAAAGTAATATGAAGACGTGGGTGACGTGTTGTTCTGATATAAATTTGATATTCGTTTTCTTTTAATCCGAGTAGTCAGGCCACATTGGGAATTGTCATGTGTCGATGTTAGAATGGAACGTAAGTAGGTTTGGTAAGTTCTGGGAATGGTACGTGGATGGACGATTGGTCATGATATGCTCTAAAAAGCGGTGAACCGGATACATGGTTCTTAAAAGCAGTGAGCTGGACCAAATAGTCCTAAGATAGACTGGATGATCTATGAGATGCTCTTAAAAGTGGTGAACAGGACCATTGTTCTTAAAAGCGGTGAGCTGGGATCACTATTAGATGACGTTGAGTCATGGCAATAGATTGATATGCCTTGTTCGAAACATTATATCCCTGAAATGCGGGGAACAGGATCATTGTTCTTAAAAGCTGGGGACAGACTGACGTGGAGTCCATGACATGCGGTGAGCAGGATATATTGCTCTTAAAAGTGATGGACAGAATAAGGGTGTATCCCTAGAGTTAAACGATTGAGTCTGTTCATGAAAATCAGAATATGTTGAGTTCGGTATTTGAGTAACAAGACGATAAGGGTCGGTTTACAAGAATGAATAAAGGAACAAGATATGGATATAATAAGATGTTAACTCGTATCTTCATAAGCTTGTGTTTATTTCATATAACTGGTACCTCGTTAGTTTATGCTCACTCAGCTCTCATTATGCTGACGGCCTTTTATTGCCTGGACTTTCCCCGTCCAGAATATCCTGCCCCTTATTTTGCAGGTAATGACCAGTACACTGATGAGTGTTATCCAGAGGAAGGCCCCACCGATGATGATTACGCCAGTGAGGATTATCCTTATGCCAGTTGAAGACTGAAGATGTTATAGTTAGATTACACTTCGGTTGTTCTGTTGAACCTTTAGTTAACGGGTACTTGGGCATTTGTTGTCTTCAGACCTGTTGTGATCCTGTGGACCACACTCTGATGTTTTGTAATAGATAGTACGGTAATTTTTATCTTCAGTTGTTATATGTTGTTTTGGTTTGGACTAGTACTGCATGGTGTGGATTATTAGTGACTTTCACCTGTCATTCCTTATGGACCCATAAAGGAAATTTATTTTTCTCTATTTATGCTGCTCCGGGGCGTGACAGGGTTTTTGGTATCAGAGCCTGAGTTTGGTACTCTAGGTTATGATACTGTCGTTCACCGATCATTCCACACCATCTGGTCCTAGTGTTGTTAAGATTATTTGAGATGAGATATGAGTATAAGATAAGTTCGTCTTCCTGACGATAGATAGTTTCCTTTGCAGGATAGCATGGATCCAGAGTTTCACCAGTTTGTGACTGATGCTTATGGAGGACATATTATTCATGGAGATACCGTGGAGCCAGCTGACCCAGAGTTTTATCGTGAGCGTGTGTGCCAGATAGCTAGTCGACATTTAGAGGAAGACATGTGGAGAGTGCTTTATGTGACCGGGAGTACTCACCCAACACAGATGCGCATGGATGCTTACCATACTGCGAGGGTCGGTAGAGACATTTGCCAGGAGATGTTAAGATTAGTTCGGCGTAAGCCTGAGATGGATGAGATTGAGTTGAGAGCCACTGTAGCCGGTCCACCAGAGCCCGTAGTTGCACCAGCAGCAACAGCAGCAGACCCACCATCACCAGTACCCGTCCCAGAGCCAGAGCCTGAGCCGATTGAGGATGAGGAGGATCTAGAGCCTGAGGATGAGCATCCCGATGAGGACATGGACGCAGATGGAGAAGAGGAGCCGATAGATGACGAGGACCCAGTAGAGGATGAGCATGCAGATGATGCAGATGATGATGAACCTGAGGATGACCCCGAGGAGCCAGAGTTTGAGCCAGAAGATCCAGTGCCAGACCCAGAGGCTATTGAGGCAGACGTAGTAGTAGATGAGGAGGTGCCCGACGAGGAGATAGTTGTGCCAGAGATACCCGTTGTGCTTCAGATACCAGCTGGACCCATTATGCAGATGGCAGCCATGGCCGATATGGCAGTAGGATGGATAGCTCAGATGGTAGCACAGCTAGCAGATTTTGTTATGGGAGAGGTAGCTATAGCAGGAGCTCTTGACATAGCTGACGGTTTTGCCGTAGTAGCTATTGATGTCGCTAACCAGGCGATAGCAGACGTGATGGAGGACGATGATGCAGAGATGATAGAGGATTGGGATATAGGGGTAGTAGTCGGAGACCTTGTTGCACAAGTTGAGGATGATCCACTCGAGGAGATGGATATAGACCCAGAGGACGAGGCACCACCAGCAGGATCAGATGCTGATGACTTCTGAGTCAGGATCGGCAGGGTGTAGATTTTGTTAGTTTATATTAGGACATGTTGTCCACTAGATTTTTGGGAGCTTGAGAGATAGCTATTGACCATAGCTTTGTATAGTATTAGCTGACTTTAGTTGTTGTAACTTTTGTCCCATATGGTACACAGTTTGACTAATGTGTACTATACGGTACATCTTTTGATATATATATACGAGTAGTACTTTTGTTATTGTTTGGATGTTGCGTTGTGCTGCATTGTTTAGTAGAATTGTTAGTTTTGTTGTTTCTTGTTCTATCTTGAGTTCGTTTCTACGAGAAGATTTTTAGCTGATCAATATGTCTCTTGTAGGTGATACTCGTTATCATCATGGTAGGACCCTTGAGAAATCACCAAGCACGTAATGGAGCACCTATTTCGGAAGGGATGGATCCGACGGGAATTTTTGAAGTATTTCTGCAGAGGATGGAGCATGTGGGGGATACACATAATCACTCCACCCACCAGAGACCTCTTGCACCCCCGCCACCAAGACAGACTGGAGATAAGTTGTTAGCAAATTTTCGTGGGTTACGTCCCGAAAAGTTTGATGGACTAACAGAACCATGGAAAGCAGAACAATGGGTCAGAGAGATGGAATTAATTTTTGACGCGTCAGAATGCAGCGAGCAGGAGAAGCGTTGCCTTGCTACGTTTCAGCTTACTTATGCCGCCGCAGATTGGTGGGAAGCTGAGCGAGCCACTATTGGGATCGATGACGCTAGAGCTATGTCATGGGAGACATTCAAAGGCAGATTTTTGGATAAATATTTTCCAGAAGATGAGAGAGATCAATAGGAAATGAACTTTCTCAATTTGATCCAAGGAGGATGGAATGTACGGGAATACACAACACAGTTCGAGCGTCTGTCCAGATTCGCTCAACATATGATAGATACGCCACAGAAGAAGATAAAGAGATTTCACCAAGGACTGAACCCCCACCTCAGACATATGATGGTTGGTCATCTGAACCAGTCGTATGAGGAAATTGTTAGATTTGCTACAGGATTAGAAAAGGATGCTAATCCAGTACAGCAACCACAGATAAATCGACCTCAGTCGTCACGAGGGTTTCAACAAAGAAATTTCCATAATCAACCACCGAGAAATACCCAAGGATGGAGACCTCAAGAAAACTTTCAAGGAAACAAGAGAACCTGGGAAGGAACCAGGAAACTACAGCAGAGTTATAATCGACCTCAACAATATCGCCAGTAGGGGTCACAACCACAAGCATTACTGACAGCCCCGCCAAGCAACACTGGAGGTTGTTTTAACTGTGGAAAACCCGGACATATTGCAAGGAACTGCACTGCCCATAGACCTAATCGCAGGCCGGATATTGTCTGCCGTAACTGCAATAAGCCAGGGCACGTGAGCAAGGATTGTCGTGCACCACGAGGAGGACACTACGGAGTCCCAGTGCAAGGAATCCAAGGACCTCCTGATCAGACGAGAATGAATGCTATCATTCCAGGAGAAGCAGGCTTTAATGCTGATGAGCAGCAACATTTGGAAGGTACACTTGTACTCTTTCATAGTCCAGTTAAAGCTTTATTTGATACTGGAGTCGCACGTTCTTTTATTGCTGTTAAGATTGTGCGTCAGTTGGGTTTAGAACCCCAGACACTTGAGTCAACACTGAATGCGGTGTCACCTTTGGGAGTGACAGTTAAGTTGAGTAAAGTGTGTAAAGATTGCCCTTTGACTTTGGGAGATAGGAATCTTCCAGCATACTTGGTAGTTCTATCAATGTCAGAATTCGATGTTATCCTAGGGATGGATTGGTTAACTAAGTACAGTGCCAATCTGGATTGCCCTACTAGGATGATTGTGTTTTCAATACAAGGAAAGCCGACGATCAAATTCCAGTGCCAGCCGACGAGCGATATGTTTCTTACCAGTTGTTTGGCTACAATTGGGGATATGAGTACGGAGCTTACGATGGATCAAATTCCTACCATACAGGACTTTCTAGATGTATTCCAGGATATTAAAGGACTTCCACCGAAAAGAGAAATAGACTTCTGTGTAGAATTAGTACCTGGTACATTGCCTATTTCTAAGACTCCATATATGATGGCACCAACCGAGATGTTGGAACTGAAGAAGCAAGTTCAAGAGCTTGAAGATTTAGGATTTGTTCGTCCAAGTACGTCACCTTGGGGAGCACCAGTTATATTTGTAAAGAAGAAGGAAGGAACACTTCAACTTTGTATGGACTACAGGGAGTTGAATAAAGTTACGATTAAGAATAAATATCCACTACAACGGATAGATGATCTATTCAACCAGTTACAAGGATCTAGGATCTTTTCCAAGATCGATCTGCGTTCTGGATATCACCAGCTGTTAGTTCAACCAGAGGATGTATCGAAGACTGCTTTCAGGACGAGATATGGACATTACGAGTTTATAGTTATGCCTTTTGGATTGACGAATGCGCCAGCAGTATTTATGGACTTGATGAATAGAGTATTCAGACTATATCTAGATAAATTCATTATAGTGTTCATTGATGATATACTGATCTACTCAAAGACAGAAGAGGATCACAAGGAGCATTTACAGGTTGCCTTGCAGACACTTCGAGATAGCAAGTTGTATGCAAAGTTTAGCAAGTGTGAGTTTTGGCTACAGGAAGTCAAATTCTTGGGACATGTTATATCTCAGGAAGGTATTTCGGTAGACTCATCTAAGATTGATGCAGTCTTAAGCTGGAACAGACCGACGAATGCGACCAAAGTCAGAAGTTTTCTGGGTTTAGCAGGATATTATAGAAGATTCGTAGAAGGGTTCTCCAAGTTAGCAGGACCATTGACGAATTTAACAAGGAAGGAGACGAAGTACGAATGGACAGACAAGCATGAGGGTGCATTTCAGGAGTTAAAAGAAAGATTGACTTCTGCACCAGTACTCGCATTACCTAAGAGTGGAGAAAAGTATGTGATCTACAGTGATGCATCGTACCAAGGACTCGAGTGTGTGCTGATGCGAGATGGAAATGTTATCGCATATGGATCAAGACAATTGAAGGTACATGAAAAAAATTATCCTACGCATGATCTGGAATTAGCAGCAATAGTGTTTGCATTGAAAATTTGGAGACACTATCTCTACGGAGAAAAGTTTGATCTGTTTTCCGATCATAAGAGTCTGAAGTATTTGTTCTCTCAAAAGGAGTTGAACATGCGACAGCGGAGATGGATGGAGTTACTCAAGGACTATGACTTTTCTTTGCAATACCATCCCGGTAAAGCAAATGTTGTAGCAGATGCTTTGAGCCGTAAACCTCGGCTAGTGATCGCTACATTTCTAATTAGAGAATGGAGAGCATTAGAAGAAATTGCTGAATTTGATCTTCATCCAGTGGAACCAATGAAAGGACAACATTTTGGATGTCTTATGGTACAACCGACTTTGATCAGTCATATTATAAAGGCTCAACAGACAGCAGAGGATTTAAAGTTATGGTTCGCCAAGATGTCAGCCAAGGAACCAGAAGTCTGGAGTATTAGTACAGACGGAGCTTTACGATGTAAGGGTAGACTCTGTGTACCTGATGAAGAAAATCTCCAGAAAGAAATATTGGATGAAGCACATAACTCACGAATGACTATTCATCCTGGAGGTACAAAGATGTACAAGGATCTGAAGAGAAATTTTTGGTGGGAAGGAATGAAGAGAGATGTGGCAGAGTATGTAGCTCAGTGTCTTACTTGTAAACAAGTAAAGGCAGAACATCAGAAACCACCTGGACTTCTACAGCCGTTACCTATTCCTCAATGGAAATGGGAACACATAACCATGGATTTCGTGGTAGGATTGCCGAAGTCACAGCAGAATCACGATGCTATATGGGTAATCGTGGATCGACTTACTAAGACGGCACATTTTATTGCCTATAGCATGACGTACTCAGTAGAACGTTTGAGCCGAATGTATCTACAACACGTTGTACGATTACATGGAGTACCTGTATCTATTGTGTCAGACCGAGATTCGCACTTTACTGCAGAATTTTGGAAGAGTCTCCAGACAGCGATGGGAACGACATTGAACTTGAGTTCAGCTTTTCATCCGCAGACAGATGGACAGACTGAAAGAATTAATCAAGTGATGGAAGCTATGTTACGAGCTTGTGTCATTGATTTTGAGAGTTCTTGGGAGATGCACTTACCTCTGATTGAGTTCGCCTATAATAATAGTTATCATTCGAGTATAGATATGGCGCCATTTGAAGCTTTGTACGGAAGACCTTGCCGATCGCCGTTGTGTTGGACCGAAGTCGGAGATACCCAACTTCTTGGGCCAGAGATGGTACGGGAAACCAGTGAAAAGATTCAAGTCGTATGTGAGAAGATGAAGACAGCCCAGACCAGATACAAGAGTTATGCTGACAAGCAACGCAAAGACTTGGAGTTTGCCATTGGAGATCACGTATTACTCAAGGTTTCACCTGTTCGAGGAATCCTTAGATTTGGTCAGAAAAGGGGCAAGTTATAGCCACGTTTCATCGGACCATTCGAGATTCTGGAGCGTGTTGGGAAGGTTTCTTATCGCCTTGCGTTGCCGCCAAAGATGTCAGGAGTGCACAACATTTTTCACATCAGTATGCTGAGGAAATGCGTTCACAACCCAGCGCACGAGATCAACTTTGAAGACATTGAAGTCCACAATAACGCTACATTCAATGAAGGACCTGTTCGCATTCTAGATCGAGGAATCAAGAAACTCAGGAACAAGGAGATTCCGTTACTAAAGATTCAGTGGAAGCATCATGATGAAAGAGAAGCTTCGTGGGAGCTAGAGTCAGAGATGCGCGAGAAGTTTTCGTTTTTGTTTTAAATCTTGTTGCCTTTGATTTCGAGGACGAAATCTTTTGTTGAGTGGTGGATGATGTAATACCCTGTATTTTGGTAAATTAATAAGACTGGTATTTCAATTCTATACTCGTATAAACTTTCTCTTCCTTTTGGTGAATTTTGATACCAATCGATTGATAAGTTTTCCCAATCGATTGACACTTTTCAAATACTAATCGATTGATAAGTATTCCCAATCGATTGCCATTTTACCGACTAAAATTGATTACGTGTCAACATTCCAATCGATTGCTATTCATCCCAAACGATTGACATTATTCCCAATCGATTGACTACAAATATCTGTTTCCAATCGATTGACTGGTGTCCCAATCGTTTGACATAAGCTGAGAAATATTTTCTTCTTTCCTTCAGCTTTAAACGTGTGGCACTCTTAACCCCTATATATACTCGTTCATTTGTGGCCTTGGGTCACTTTGGCAACTTGAGAGAGAGAGGCACACCTCTTGTGAGATATATACATACATATATCTATCTATATATCTATATCTATACACATACACACACACACTGCCTTCGCAGCTGGAAGAAGACGAAGGGAAGGACAAGAAGAAGAAAGGAAGAAGAAGGAGAGACAGAGAGAGAGCTGGGCAGAAAGAGAAGAGCAAGAAGGAGAGAAAGAAGCTTTTGGAAGTTTTAAAAGCCCACACCCTGCCAAACGCACCCTAAGTGAGTCCTAACTCATTTGGTCACTTTATTTGATGTATTTACAAGTTGTTATGACCTTTAGATGTGATAAGAGTATGATTTCTACGTTTAAATATGCTATTTTTACAATTTGCTGGAGAAGACGTAGTATCAATCGATTGACATAATCTCAATCGATTGACATCAGTCGTTTCTCAATCGATTGGATAGGATTCCAATCGATTGACATCTCAATCGATTGCCATGTTTCTCAATCGATTGATATAACTTTTTGTCCCAATCGATTGAACCTCTGTTCCAATCGATTGGTATGATCAGAACATGGTTTCCTTCGCCTGTTATTATATAAGGTTTAGTTGTTTGATTTCTGATTCGGAATTTCCATTATGCGACTATGGGGTAGACAGGAGTAATGTGACACCAAAGATTTATGGATAATGAATAAAAAGTAATATGAAGACGTGGGTGACGTGTTGTTCTGATATAAATTTGATATCCGTTTTCTTTTAATCCGAGTAGTCAGGCCACATTGGGAATTGTCATGTGTCGATGTTAGAATGGAACGTAAGTAGGTTTGGTAAGTTCTGGGAATGGTACGTGGATGGACGATTGGTCATGATATGCTCTGAAAAGCGGTGAACCGGATACATGGTTCTTAAAAGCAGTGAGCTGGACCAAATAGTCCTAAGATAGACTAGATGATCTATGAGATGCTCTTAAAAGCGGTGAACAGGACCATTGTTCTTAAAAGCGGTGAGCTGGGATCACTACTAGATGACGTTGAGTCGTGGCAATAGATTGATATGCCTTGTTCGAAACGTTATATCCCTGAAATGCGGTGAACAGGATCATTGTTCTTAAAAGCTGGGGACAGACTGACGTGGAGTCCATGACATGCGGTGAGCAGGATATATTGCTCTTAAAAGCGATGGACAGAATAAGGGTGTATCCCTAGAGTTAAACGATTGAGTCTGTTCATGAAAATCAGAATATGTTGAGTTCGGTATTTGAGTAACAAGACGATAAGGGTCGGTTTACAAGAATGAATAAAGGAACAATATATGGATATAATAAGATGTTAACTCATATCTTCATAAGCTTGTGTTTATTTCAGATAACTGGTACCTCATTAGTTTATGCTCACTCAGCTCTCAGTAAGCTGACGGCCTTTTATTGCCTGGACTTCCCCCGTCCAGAATATCCTGCCCCTTATTTTGCAGGTAATGACCAGTACACTGATGAGTGTTATCCACAGGAAGGCCCCACCGATGATGATTACGCCAGGGAGGATTATCCTTATGCCAGTTGAAGACTGAAGATGTTATAGTTAGATTACACTTCGGTTGTTCTGTTGAACCTTTAGTTAACGGGTACTTGGGCATTTGTTGTCTTCAGACCTGTTGTGATCCTGTGGACCACACTATGATGTTTTGTAATAGATAGTACGGTGATTTTTATCTTCAGTTGTTATATGCTGTTTTGGTTTGGACTAGTACTGTATGGTGTGGATTATTAGTGACTTTCACCTGTCATTCCTTATGGACCCATAAAGGAAATTTATTTTTCTCTATTTATGCTACTCTGGGGCGTGACATAAATTGTATATACATATTGCTCTCTCTCTCTTGTAACTCATCTTAGATCCTTATGTTGTATTTTTGCTTTTCTTTTTATGTCCTTTGTGTTAGCCTTAAGGTTTATTAAGGCATATTTAATTATGTTTTGATGATGTCAAATATGCTATGATAATTACATGATTCATATTGATTCATTCCTTGTTATTATCATAGTCATTTTCATGCTCATATATAATCTCATGTATTAATTTTGTATCAATGTTTTAACATCTTTGTGTGCATGAGATTCAATTGGTGTAGATCAAGATTACAAGGAGCTCAACAAGGATCAAGCTTGAAGACTTGAAGATATTTCATCCTTGGTTGAAGTCTAGGTCCATCATTGTAAGGCATCTTGATCTCACACTCTTAGGGGCTCAAACAAATGCTAAAAGTTAAAGTTTTGGAAACAAATTTTAAATGGGTCATCTTTAAATCAATACCCCAACCAAATGGAAAATAATTAGATGTTGAATTTTATATGGTTGGAAAGGTATTTGAATCTAGTTTCCAAAACATCAAACGGATCGAAAATCCGAGTTTTGTAGAGGGAGTTATGGCCGTTTTAGTAGAGATGTGTCAAGCTGTCAAACTGGGAAGGGCAGTCGACTGGGCAGTCGACCGAACTGAGCAGAATGCAATCAGAACCCTCTGTAAACACATTCCAGTCGACTGCTTTAAGGGGCAGTCGACTGGTTCAAGGTTCAGTCGACTGAATCGACCTGAAAGGCACATAACGGCTAGTTTTTAAAGGGGCTTTTAATTACCATATGTGCCACCAACGGCTATAATCTTTCTAGGCCTATAAATACATGTTTTCCCAAGCTATTTAAGGTTGAGATTTTGATTGGAAAACATAGTATTGATCACTCATCTCTTTGATCTTTAAACATTATTATTTGAGCCCTAGTTTGAGTGAAAAATCAATTTGCTCTAGATTTCAATTGTAATTCTTGAGAGAGCAAATTGTAGTGAGCTTTTATTTGTATTTTCTACTCACTAAGGAGTTATTGTGTGAGCTTCAAATTGTATTATCCACTCTAGAGAGAGAGAGTTCAATTTGTATTCAAATCAATTTGTAAAAGTTGAGGGTTAGTAACCCTTGTGTGCAAAGAAGAGGTGTTCTTCTTTGGGAGAGATTGAAGGCTCTTGTAATGGTTTGGTGCACACCCGTAAGTGCTCCGGGATTAAAGGAATCCTAAAGAGGTGTTCTTGAGGGGTGGACGTAGGCCGCGGGGTGCGATTGCCGAACCACTTGAAAAATTGGTTTGTTTGTATCTTGCAAAGCGGGGGTATTTGTAAAATACAACCGCGCTAAAATAAAGAATTGTATTAGTTTTTATCACAACTTCCCGTGTTATCTGCAATTTGCATTGCAAGGCTAATTTCTATACACTATGATTAATCTATGATAAGTTGTATTGTTTTAGCTGTTGTTTGTGCAGATTACTGCTGTGTGGACTAAACAGATGAACATCAGAATAACTGGAATGCTGGAATAAGAACAAAAGAAGTCAAAGCTGAAATGTGGAGTTCGATCGATCTAAGAAGGTTCGATCGATCGAGAGTTCGATCGCTTAAAGAAAGTTGAAGCGATTGAGTCTTAAGGGTTCGATCGATCGAGACCAGTTCGATCGATCGAACGGGGTATTTCCAGTAACATTTGCGTGCGCAGCAGATGCGGGTTTTAACCCTAGTTTCTTAGGTTTTCTTATATATATGTGTATTGTACACGTCCATAGGGACGCCCACTTTACACTTTAACAGTTTTATAGAGAGATAGAGAGTTTGCTTGGTTTTTTGTAGGTTTATATTGGATTTTTACATTGTGGACTGGATTTCTCTGAGTTAATACGAGTATTATTCATTCCAGGTTATTTATATATTGTCATTTATATTCTGCACGTAGTAGTCATAGTTTAATCACTCATCTCGTGATATTACATGCTCAATATTTTGTCAAAACCATAGATTTTGTAGTTTTCATGAAAAACTCGCAACCAAACAAGATGTTAATGATTTCGTATGTTAAATATCAATCTGTAACGTCCCAGACGATGTCTGAGTAGTCCTAGGTTGGGAGAACACGATGAAACAGTGATCTCCAGCCTCTGCCATGCAGCAGAATAATCGCTGTGTTCGATCGATCGAAGTTAGTTTGATCGATCGAACCAGAGACAGTCAATCGATCGAAGTCAGTTCGATCGATTGAGGGATGAAGGTCTTCGATCGATCGAAATGCGCGTCGATCGATCGAGCTCTCGGATTCTTGAGGATGTTCCCTGCAGTATTCCAGGACTTTTTTTTTTAGGATTTGTTATCATTCTGTCCCAAATAAATGCTCAGTTTGTCAAAACAGTTTTAAAACTAAGGCCCTAAGGCATTTTCTTTCAATACATTTTGCAAACCATCTTCAATGCTAACACCATTGAGGATGCGAGTCTTAACTATTGGATTAAACCGCTTTTACGTATCTTAATTTAACTGTGATGATATGGTCCCGGTCATGAAAGGGCCATGGATTCTCTATCTTTAGAGGAATACGGAAAACTGTGGGTAACATACTCCTTTGTGCTTCAAGGTAAATGCATGGTAGATGGCTAGATTACTGCGGATTCGTGTAATCCCAACACTTTCTTTTAAAGTTAAACATCCTAATTTCAAGTACTGTTTTAATTAGCTAGTTAGATCGTTAGTCATATCCTTTAGTAATCTTAGCTGTGGAACTTTGTGTTCCGCACCATTGCTTAATCTTATTCATTTTATTTTATTTTCTTTAGAGGTTAGTCTAATTCAATAGGTCAACACCTTCCCTGTGGGATCGACCTGGTCTTACCAGATATTACTTGCACGTCTACCTACACTTGGGTATTGCACAAGAGCGCACAGAAAAATTCTCGTGTCAAGTTTTTGGCCTTTAGATTACCTCAGTCTCTCTTCATCTCTTTCTATTTTTATTTTCTCTTCTTTTCAGTTCTTTGGGGTAAGTTCTCACCCTAGGGACTCTCCTAGTTCATGTCCGAGAATTCTATTGAAGGAATTTTTGGAAATCCTTTCTACTTGTCTGACTCTGATAGTTCCATCAACCCAATAGCCACTCCAACTGCATCAATGGATGATCATCAGAGTGAAAATGGTGACAATGTTGTGGTACCAATTGATGAGGCACTCCGTCCTCTTTGCGATCTCATGCAACCAGAACATGCACCTACGCCCTCTTGCATTCAAATCCCACCGCATAATGGCGAATTTCAGTTTCGCAATGGGATGATTCAACTGCTTTCCACTTTTCATGGGATGGAAAGCGAGAAGGCGTATTTACATGTCACCGATTTCGAGGATGTTTGCAAAACATTCTCGCAAACTTGTCCTAGGGAGGTGACGCATCTAATGCTATTCCCCTTCACTTTGAAAGATAAAGCGAAGGCGTGGCTCCACTCCCTAAAACCTAATTCAATTTTCACCTGGCATGCGATGAGCACCGCATTTTTGAAGAAATTCTATCCTACTCGCATGACCACAGACCTTCAGCGTCAAATCAATTCCTATAAACAAAAGAGCAATGAAACCTTCACACAATCATGGGAGCGTTTCAAAGATTTGCTTCTCTCGTGCCCACACCATGGGTTTGAGAAATGGCGAACTATCAGCTTCTTTTATCAGGGATTGAATGGTGAAACAAAGAAGTTGGTGGAAACGATGAGCTCTGGACCATTTCTGCGTAAAAACACTGAAGAGGCTGAAGCCCACTTCGAATGGTTAGCTGAATACGCTCATGAATGGTCAAATTCTGACAATGTCTCACGCTCACAGATATCCTGTGTAGAGGAGAAAAGCCTATACCAGCTAACCAGCGAAGATCACCTCATGACTAAGTATGCAGAGCTAGCAAAGAAGGTAAAGGAGTTAAGCATGAAAGGAGAGAGCTCTAGGCAAGTCATGCCTGAAGAACCATGTGGCACATGCAACATGTTGGGACATACAACTCAATATTGTCCTAATGTGCCATATTTTCAAGAGCAAGCCCCTATAGAGATGAATGCCATGCAAGGTTTTCGAGGGGCGGGGAATTCCAACAATAACTTTCAAAGTAACAATAAATGGAATCACCCCGGTTTTGATTGGAGAAATAATGTTGGGGCCCAAAATCAATATCAACAGCAGCCCTACAACAACAATCAATATCAAGGGCAAAACAATAGGCCAGCCCAGCATTACAATCAAAACAGAACCAATAATTACCATCAGGCTCAACCCTCCAATGCACCACAAACCAATGCCTATGTGCCACCGCACAAGAAGGTACAAGAAGAAGAGCCACTTGCTAATGCCAATCTAACGCAGCAACTCATACAGATGATGAGTAGAATGTCTGCTACATTAGAGAGGATAGATGCACGGCAAGAGAGCTCAGGAGGAACATTCCCTGCCCAACCACTTCAGAACCCCAAGGGACATAACAATGGTCCTAACAATCAAGAACATGCTAAAGCTGTGACTACACTGAGAAGTGGAAAAATCATAGAAAAAAGCATGCCTCTGTCCACTCCCGAAGTGTACAAAGAGGATGAAGTGGTGGATGAAGAAGTTGAGCTACCATCTACTCAAGAGGAGGAGCTGTCTACTAATGACGAACCAATCAAGGCAAACATTGAAGCTCCTAGAGTAGAGGAAGAAGTTGAGCGAAGGCCTGGGAAGGAGTCTGTTAAGGAGGAACCACCAAAATGCCCCTTTCCTGCACCTTATCCTCAACGGTTGAAGAAACCCAAGAATGAGACGAAAAATCAGGAGTTTCTGGAATTGTTTAAGCAAGTTAAAATTAACCTTCCACTCCTAGATGCTATCAAGCAAGTGCTGGCCTATGCTAAGTATCTCAAAGATCTATGCACGGTCAAGAGGAGGCAAAGCGTGAAGAAACATGCTTATGTCGCGTGCCAAGCAAGCGCGATCATTCAAAATGAGTTGCCTCCAAAACTCAAAGATCCCGGTACACCTACTGTCTCATGCAGAATTGGGAACCAAAAGATAGATAACGCACTCCTCGATCTAGGAGCAAGCGTAAATCTGCTGCCTTATTCAGTCTATAAACAGCTGGGGTTGGGTGAACTCAAACCCACCCGAGTTGCTTTGCAATTGGCAGACAGATCTGTAAAGTACCCTAGAGGGGTATTAGAGGACGTCCTGGTCCAAATAGACTCTTTTGTCTTTCTGGTTGATTTCGTGATATTGGACACAGAACCTGTGTCTAATCCTGGTGCACATATCCCGGTTATTTTTGGACGTCCATTCCTCAACACCATTGATGCCACAATCAAAATTAGAACTGGTATCATGACTATCGTATTCGGGAACATGACGTTGAATATCAAGATCTTTTCTAATCCCCGACTTGAAGAATACGATGATGAGGAAGAAATCCATTACATAGACACAGTCATTGAAGATGAAGTTGATTTGGTCGACTACAAAGATCCTTTGGAAGTTGTGATGACTCAATTTGGCGATATCTATCAGCCTGCAGAGTCCACCCCATTGGATGCTGACCTGAACCAGACGTGTCTGATGATGGATACGATAGAGGAGGATAGAGCCGATTGCATGTGGGTAATGCCATATGAACAACTGCCTCCTAAAACCAAGTTGGTAATGCCCTCTAGTTTCCAGTTTCCGGAGTTAGAATTGAAAGAGCTTCCCAAAGAGCTAAAATACGCATTCCTAGGGACTGGAAAAACTTATCCTGTGATCATTTCAGCTGCTTTAACTCATGAACAGGAAAGTAAGCTAGTGGAAATGCTTACCAAGCATAAGGATGCTATGGGATGGACAATTGCTGACCTCAAAGGCATAAGCCCATCCATATGCACGCATAAGATATATCTGGAGGAAGACGCTAAACCCTCAAGGCAAATGCAAAGGCGTCTGAATCCCAACATGCAAGAAGTAGTTAAAAAGGAAGTGCTTAAACTACTTGACGTTGGGATGATATATCCAATATCTGATAGTCCTTGGGTTAGTCCTACCCAAGTCGTTCCAAAGAAAGCAGGCATAACGGTCATCCCGAACAAAGAGGGTGAATTGGTACCAACACGTGTCCCCACTGGATGGAGGATGTGTATTGACTACAGGAAGTTAAATACTGTGACCCGAAAGGACCATTTTCCTTTGCCATTCATGGATCAAATGCTAGAACGTGTGGCGGGTCACAAGTATTACTGCTTCTTGGATGGATACAGTGGATATAATCAAATTGAAATTGCTCCTGAAGATCAGGAGAAAACCACGTTCACTTGTCCATTTGGTACATTTGCCTACCGACGAATGCCGTTTGGTCTATGTAATGCACCAGCTACCTTTCAGCGGTGCATGCTGAGTATATTCAGTGACATGGTCGAAAACATCCTTGAAGTTTTCATGGATGACTTCTCGGTATTTGGCCATAGCTTTGAAGATTGCCTCAGCAATCTCGAGCAGGTTTTAATGAGGTGTGAGGACAAACACCTAGTCTTGAATTGGGAGAAGTGTCACTTCATGGTGACCAAGGGAATAGTCCTCGGCCACATAATATCCGATGAAGGAATCCAAGTGGATAAGGCTAAAATCGACATAATCTCAAATCTACCTGTCCCCCGTACAGTAAGAGACATTCGTTCATTCTTGGGGCATGCAGGTTTTTATCGTCGATTTATCCAAAATTTCAGTGCAATTTCTCGACCCCTTTGTCAACTTCTTGTCAAAGATGCACCTTTCGAGTGGTCAGAGAGTTGCCAAAAGTCCTTTGAGGATCTAAAAGATCTCCTCACCTCCGCACCTATAATACAGGCACCCGACTGGAGTTTGCCTTTTGAATTAATGTGCAATGCTAGTGATTACGCCATTGGCGCAGTCCTAGGCCAAAGAAAGGACAATAAGCCATATGTGATATACTATGCCAGCCGAACCTTAAATGAAGCTCAAATAAATTACACTACCACTGAGAAGGAGCTGCTGGCTGTAGTATTCGCCCTGGACAAGTTTAGGTCTTATCTGATAGGGTCACCAATAGTCTGTTTTACATATCATTCGGCCCTCAAATATCTGCTGTCAAAGAAAGACGCTAAACAACGGCTTATTCGCTGGATACTCTTACTCCAAGAGTTTGATCTAACAATCAAGGACAAGAAAGGAGTAGAGAATGTGGTTGCCGATCATTTGTCCCGGTTGACTTTTGTTGACAATACTGAATCCCAATCCATTAAAGATGAGTTCCCAGACGAACAGCTACTGGCAGTAAGTAGTCTGCCTTGGTATGCTGATATTGTAAACTACCTCGTCACGGGTGAAACACCAACTCATTGGTCGAACCAAGATAGGAAACGGTTCCTCTCGTTCGCGCGTCACTTCTTCTTTGATGACCCATACCTTTTCAAGTACTGTGCTGATCAGGTCATCAGGCGCTGCGTCCCCAATGAGGATATAACCGTAATATTAGCGTCATGCCATTCTGAGGCATGCGGGGGCCACTTCGCGTCACAAAAGACCGCACAAAAAGTCTTACAAAGCGGTTTTTACTGGCCCACAGTCTTCAAAGATGCTTATTCCTTTTGCAAGACATGCCAACGCTGTCAAAAGCTTGGAACCATTTCTAAAAGGAATTCTATGCCTTTAACCCCTATCATCACAATTGAGATATTTGATTGTTGGGGCATAGATTTTATGGGCCCTTTTCCCAAGTCGAATAACTGTGAATACATACTCCTTGCTGTGGAGTATGTATCGAAATGGGTAGAAGCGATACCAACGAGACGAAATGACCATAGAACGGTCATGTCATTTTTAAGAGAGCATATTCTGTCCCGTTTTGGTACTCCGAAAGCTTTATTAAGTGACCAAGGCAAGCATTTTTGCAATAGGCCCTTGGAGTCACTTCTCAAGAAATACGGAGTCCATCATAAAATCGCTCTTGCCTATCATCCACAGTCTAATGGGCAAGCAGAATTGGCTAACCGAGAAATCAGGCATATTCTCGAGAAGACGGTTAGTTCCAATCGAAAAGACTGGGCATACAAATTGACAGACGCGTTATGGGCATACCGTACTGCCTATAAGACGAATCTTGGTATGTCCCCGTACAGATTGGTTTACGGGAAAGCTTGCCATCTTCCTGTTGAAATTGAACATAAAGCTTATTGGGCGACACGCTCATTGAACTTTGATATTCAAGAGGGAGGTCAGCTACGCAAGCTCCAACTTGCAGAGCTAGAGGAAATACGACGAGACGCGTATGACTCTGCAAAGTTGCATAAGGAAAAGTTAAAGGCTCGCCATGATCGTACGATTTGTCATAAAGCATTCGAGCCGGGGCAGAAAGTATTGCTGTATGACTCTCGCCTCCACCTTTTCCCAGGAAAACTCCGTTCCCGTTGGACAGGCCCGTTCATCGTAAAAACTGTTTTTCCACATGGGGCGGTTGAGATTGTCAATCCAAAGAACGATGAGTGTTTCAAGGTCAATGGCCAAAGATTGAAACCGTTCTTGGAGAACTTCCACACTGAAGTTGAGCACATCCAGCTGGATGAGCCCAACTATTCTCACACTTAAATCCAAAGAGGAGTTCCAAATTGTTGTTGTATTTCTCTTCTTTCCCTGCATTTTAGTTTCTTTTTCTCTTTTGTTTTTACGTTTTTGTTCGTTCTTTTGTGTTTGTGATCTAGTTCTAAGCCATTATACTTAAACCACTCTGTTGCAGGTGCATAGATGCGAGGTGATGATGTTCATTCTGTCGGTTCTTGGGCTGATTCAGAATGTCGTTGTGGTACCTGGACTGAGGGTGAGCTCACACACTGCCCCTTGCTTCATCAAGACCCTGAAGCTCATTCTCTTATTGATGCTGCTCAAGGGTACATTCCATATCCACCAGCCCTCCTGGACATCAATCCATACGAAAATATGGGATTTCAGGATGACGAGGGTGTGGATGACGAAGACGACCTGTATATGGGACGTATGGTGGATGATGCACTCATGGCCCAGTGGGAAAATGATGATATGTGGGAGCCATGGGAAGAGCACGAACTCCAGGATGTCGTCCCAGACCGCCATAATGCCATCTTCGTGTTCGTGGATGATTTCCTTGTTCCTGAGTTGGTCCCATACCGTTATGTGCACCTGAGCTACCTGCTATTCAGGCTCCAATGCCCATTACCAGCCAGTGCATTTTGGGAACCTATGCCAATAGTGAGGTTGGAACTTGTCACATTTCTTTGTATTTTTGTTTCTATTCATTGTTTTTCTTTTGGTGTTAATTCGTGTTTCTTGTGTTTTATTATTTTAATTTCAGTTTGTTGTCTTTTGTCCAGGATTGTCACTATGTTCCTAAATGGTATTCCGGTATTCCTCCCACATCAACTGATTCATGGTCTTGGGCCCTACATAAGGCCCCCACACACTCCGCCGCAAAAGGATAGTCCGTTGCAAAATCACACTCCTTTATCCTTGTCTCCATCCGGGTCACCTCTTGCATGGGCTTTCAATTCTGTGGAGATGCCAGACTTGTTTGATGATGTCCTTGCTGCTTTTCGATTGTTCTGGGAAAGGGAATCATCGAGTTTGGACTTCACTTCTGACGATTCGGCAGGTTATGAAGAGATTGTGGAAGAGGAAATCTTTATACTCGAAGATTAGTGCTGCATTGCAGTTGTTTCCGTTCAATTTCATCTTTTGTTTATCAACTGGAATGTACTCCTTGACAAAATGTTATTGGTTTTGGTTTTTAGTTTTATTTTGTTTGGTTTTCTTTAATCAAATAAGGTTCTAAATACCATGTGGGAGGAATTTGGTTGCAATGTGGATGTTTTTATAAATATTTGATTGATATAAAAGTGCAATTTTCAATTCTGAGGATAAATTTCTGTCCTACATGCCTGTAATTCAACTGTTTTTTTTAGTCTCTCTGCATGTCCAGAATTGTTTCTGATAGTTGGGGGTGATGTGTTTATGTTTCCCATGAGATTCTGAAATTTTTGTGTTCGATCGATCGAACCCAGTTCGATCGATCGAAACCTGGTTATTCGAGCGCTTGTCTTTTCTGTTCAATCGATTGAGGGATTTGTGTTCGATCGATCGATCATAGTTCGATCGATCGAACGAAGCTTTTAAATGAGGCGTCTTCAGAACACCTCTTCATTTCCCTCACTTTCACTCTCAATCGCTCGAACACAGAGGGAGGGCAACTCGGAAATTTTCGTGTCTTTGCACTAAATAAGGCGCCCTGATCACCCCTCTGATCATCCTCACCGTCATATCATCATCCCCTCCATCTCCACTGCGTGTTCTACACCGAGGTAGGCCCCACTTGTTTGTGTCTTCCTTTTCCTTAATATTCGTGTTAGAAAATCCCAAGGGGGTGTCCCCTTGGTCTTAGGATCTTCTTTTGATCAGTGTAACTGTTGTTTCCTTTTCGTTTCTGCGATCTTTGCACACCGCTCTGTTCGATCGCTCGAACTGAATTCGAGCGATCGAAGGGGAGATGTTCGATCGATCGAACAATGTTCAAGCGATCGAAGTCTACTCCAGTTCAATCGATCGAACTCCAACAGTGGCAGTTTCTTTCTTCTTTTCTTTTGTTCTAATCCGTGTCTTGTGTGATCTATTTTTCAGGGCTGCCCGATGAATCCAGTGATGGACTACCATAAGTCTAAGCCCCTCAGCCGTATTATACCAGATCCGGTACCCGCACACGGGTTCCGGAATGACGAGGACAGGCTATGGTACGAGCGGTATTTTCAGACACGGATGGTGATGGTCGAGCGCCCTATTGAGCATATCTGGACGGAGAGCCCATGGTTCCTTACACGGATCCGCTCTATGCCTCACTGGTTCCATCTCCTTTCATTGGCCAAGAGTGTCAATCTGTCTTGGATTCGCGGTGCTTGTGCGACTATGATCAGCGACCCGGTTGCACCATTCACCTACCATGCCTTCTTCCGGAGTCGCTCATTCATTATCAGTCCAGCCACCGTTTCAGCCACGTTGGGGGTACCAGAGGTACCTGATTATGTTTGCCCCCACCGGCCTGATGCACCAGTGACCCCACCATCCACTATTATCCGTGAGCTCACTGGAGGCGCCGTTCCGTCTTGGGATGGCGATGCTTTGATCGAGGACCATTTTCTCACTGATGGCTACCATATGATCCACTTGGTCCTCAGCAACTGCCTCCTAGTGACTTCCTATCGAGAGAAGATCGCGGCTTGGTATGCGCGAGTCTTATATGCAGTGGGGACGGGACAGCCAGTTTGTATACCACGCCTATATATTGACTTTATGGTCCACCCCACCCGTTATATCTCGTCCAAAAAGCACCTGAAGGGTGCTTGGGCGATTCATAGGGTTATGGCTGATGCCGGGTTCCTCGAGCTCGCTGGAGATGATGTTCGCCCTTCTCCCCGTAGATTTAGCGAGGCGGCTGCTCGCCGCTCCGACGCCCAGAAGAGGAATCGAAAGGGGAAAGGGAAAGCAAGGGTGAGGGGGAGGAAGAAGAGGCGTGGTGGGACGGACACGGAGGCCGGAGCTTCAGGGACACCTACTGAGGTGGAGGAGCTTGATTCGGATGATGAGGATGATCCAGTTGCTGCGGTTCAGCAGTTTGAGCTGCGACAACGGTCGCAGACTCAGGCCCAGGGAGAGTCTTCTTCTTCTGTGCCTCTCCCGACAGTTCACGAGCTACTATTGGAGGAGAGAGAGGCCAGGATTAGACTCGAGGGTAGGATAGACCATCTCCAGACTTTGCTGGAGTCCATATTGATCCAGATTGGGGTTGATTCGACTGTTCATTCTACTCCGCATCCATCGACGACCCCGTCTGCACGACCTACTACTGATCCATCATCGGCTGCTGCCCCAGATTCTGCTACTACAGGTCCATCCACTTCTTCTGCTGCAGCCGATCCACCACTTGCCGATCCATCTGCTGCAGCCCCTGCTACTACATCGTTGCCGCCTGCTCCTATCGACATCCCTTCCAATGTAGCTGATGATACGCCATCTGGTGTCGATTAGTTTTAGTTGGGGAGGTGGTGTTTCTGTATTTTTGGTTAGTTATTGTACTATTTTTGGGTATGGTTTTGGTTGGATGGCCTGGTTGGTTGTTTGGTTGGACTATTTGGTTGATTGTATCTATATGGACAGTTTTTATCCCTGTTTTTATTTTATTTTATTTTATTCTGTTCATATTACGATGGTTTAGATTGCTTGGATCATGGTTTTTAGCGTATACTCTTATCTATTGATCCTGTTTGTTTTGGAGATTGTGTTCTATTTTTTTTCTATGCTAGGTTGCTTTGCTTGTGATCATCCATTTGCTCTATACAGGTGATACCCATCTATTTTATTTATTGAAAATCAACTTCTGGGGACTTTGTTGTTTTCAGTTGGGGGTAGGAGACAATAGATAGGTATACACCCGTAATAATCAGGTTTTGCACTTAGATATGTTTTAAATTTAATGAGAACACAGTCTGTTAAAATTTTGAAAATTTTTAATCGTATTGTTAGAATAACTCTGAATAATCTCTCCTGCTTGTTGATTAGACAATGACACATTTGTAGTATTCTCATCTTCTTATGGATTAAATCCACGCGTTTTTCTGTATCACTGAAATAAATTGCATTTGTAAAGCTATTTATGTACCCAATACTTTTGTGCACTAATTGGCAGCCTTGTAGAAAACCTAAAAATTGAGTTAATATGATTATTGTGCGAAAAAGAATAAGTAGTGGAGGCTAATAACCCTTTGTGAGCTATTGAGCCAGTCGTCATTTCTGAGGGGATTCTCATACATTGTCGAATGGTTTTTTCTTGCATATACTTGGTGAATTCGTTGTTAAGTCTCAGATTCTTTAAAAGTTTAGACTGCTTGTTAGAGGAGAACGTTCAGGATTTACCAATTAAAACTCAATGAACACTTAAGTGCTAAAAATTGAAAGTTGAGAAAATGATTTAAGCCATCGTTTACCCATTCTTTTACCTGATATAACTATCACCTACATTCATTGAATTATTTCATCCCTGATCCCACACCTTAATTAAATATTTCCAATATAATCATAAGAATTCATACCCTTGATCTATACCTTGACCTCATCGAGCCGTTTGATATATTTGTTGGGAATGAGTCATCAAAGTATGTGAAATGGAAGAAAGTAGTTGTGGGATATATTTATATAAAATAAAAAAAAAATATAAAATAAAAAAAAATAAAAAAAAAAAAGAAATGATGATGAATGAAGGTTAAAAAAAAAAAAAAAAAAAAAAAAAAAAAAAAAGTATATGAAATGAATGGGAGATTGGGTGGAGAAAAGAATTAAGAATAAAAAGAGAAGTTGAAATTCCATCACATACTAAAAAAGCACACTCTTCTCTACAACCCTCCTACCTACTAAATAAAAGCCGCAAGTCAAAGTCTTGAAGATTCTCAATAATTGATTTGAACATGGAGGTGTGAGTTGAGTTATCCACGGTATTTCGCTCCTCTAGTAAGTAGTGTCCCATTCCTGAGACTATACACTCTTAAATGTCCGTTTTTCATAGAGTCGAGTATGAAAGCATTAGCACTTATAATATCATCTTTATCAAAGCTTTCATACGATGTGTGATCATTGTAAAGCAAGTTTCTGAGAGACGTTCTTTTTGAGTGTGACCAATGTGAGAATTGAGCTAAAACTGCAAGTTTTCCAAAGTACAATAGTCTATATAACTCTTAATAAGGTTGGACGCATGGTTGTTAATTTCACACACACACGGGTGCATGATGGTAATACATTTGTTATATTTTACTTGGTGATATAGGGGAGCATGTGGGTCTCTTTCATGGGTTGATAGAGGATATTATATTATTGTGGAGTTTAGTTAACAATTTAATGGAAGGGTGAATTCTACAAGTTATTCTAAATCTTTTTGAGCTTAAAATTGGAGAATTTTGTGGGTATATTCACTGCAAACCCTCACGAGACAACACTCGTCCACTAGGGGGAACCTAGGGGTTTAACGGCTTGTTGCATTTGCTAAATGCAACCGCGATTCCTGCGAAAGTGAGTTAGGATCTTTCTTTCTATCTTAGTTTAGGTTGTTTTTAGTTTTTCTTTGTTTCTTAGTTGTGGTAGTATTAGTTTATGAGTTTTTATTTTATTTTATTTTCGCTTTATCGCTAGGGACTAGCAATAAGCTAGTTGGGGGTTGTGCAAAGCGGGGGTATTTGTAAAATACAACCGCGCTAAAAGAAAGAATTGTATTAGTTTTTATCACAACTTCCCGTGTTATCTGTAATTTGCATTGCAAGGCTAATTTCTATACACTATGATTAATCTATGATAAGTTGTATTGTTTTAGCTGTTGTTTGTGCAGATTACTGCTGTGTGGACTAAACAGATGAACATCAGAATAACTGGAATGCTGGAATGAGAACAAAAGAAGTCAAAGCTGAAATGTGGAGTTCGATCGATCTAAGAAGGTTCGATCGATCGAGAGTTCGATCGCTTAAAGAAAGTTGAAGCGATTGAGTCTTAAGGGTTCGATCGATCGAGACCAGTTCGATCGATCGAACGGGGTATTTCCAGTAACATTTGCGTGCACAGCATATGCGGGTTTTAACCCTAGTTTCTTAGGTTTTCTTATATATATGTGTATTGTACACGTCCATAGGGACGCCCACTTTACACTTTAACAGTTTTATAGAGAGAGATAGAGAGTTTGCTTGGTTTTTTGTAGGTTTATATTGGATTTTTACATTGTGGACTGGATTTCTCTGAGTTAATACGAGTATTATTCATTCCAGGTTATTTATATATTGTCATTTATATTCTGCACGTAGTAGTCATAGTTTAATCACTCATCTCGTGATATTACATGCTCAATATTTTGTCAAAACCATAGATTTTGTAGTTTTCATGAAAAACTCGCAACCAAACAAGATGTTAATGATTTCGTATGTTAAATATCAATCTGTAACGTCCCAGACGATGTCTGAGTAGTCCTAGGTTGGGAGAACACGATGAAACAGTGATCTCCAGCCTCTGCCATGCAGAAGAATAATCGCTGTGTTCGATCGATCGAAGTTAGTTCGATCGATCGAACCAGAGACAGTCAATCGATCGAAGTCAGTTCGATCGATTGAGGGATGAAGGTCTTCGATCGATCGAAATGCGCGTCGATCGATCGAACTCTCGGATTCTTGAGGATGTTCCCTGCAGTATTCCAGGACTTTTTGTTTTAGGATTTGTTATCATTATGTCCCAAATAAATGCTCAGTTTGTCAAAACAGTTTTAAAACTAAGGCCCTAAGGCATTTTCTTTCAATACATTTTGCAAACCATCTTCAATGCTAACACCATTGAGGATGCGAGTCTTAACTATTGGATTAAACCGCTTTTACGTATCTTAATTTAACTGTGATGATATGGTCCCGGTCATGAAAGGGCCATGGATTCTCTATCTTTAGAGGAATACGGAAAACTGTGGGTAACATACTCCTTTGTGCTTCAAGGTAAATGCATGGTAGATGGCTAGATTACTGCGGATTCGTGTAATCCCAACACTTTCTTTTAAAGTTAAACATCCTAATTTCAAGTACTGTTTTAATTAGCTAGTTAGATCGTTAGTCATATCCTTTAGTAATCTTAGCTGTGGACCTTTGTGTTCCGCACCATTGCTTAATCTTATTCATTTTATTTTATTTTCTTTAGAGGTTAGTCTAATTCAATAGGTCAACACCTTCCCTGTGGGATCGACCTGGTCTTACCAGATATTACTTGCACGTCTACCTACACTTGGGTATTGCACAAGAGCGCACAGAAAAATTCTCGTGTCATATCTCTTCCCTTAACTCTTTACATTATTACTTGTGATTGTGTTTAATTTTCTATTAAGTTTTGAAAAGGTTAAAATTCCGCTAAAACCTTATTCACCCCCCCCCCCCCCCCCCCCTCTAAGGTTTCCACTTTTGGGCCAACAATTGGTATCAGAGCTTCGGCTCTTCTATTTTCAAAATATTTTGAAAAATTTGAGTTAAGATCCAATGGAAACCGACTTTTCTTACATTTATTATTGTGAGGGTCAATCGACATTAAGACCACCATGTTTTAATGGCTCAAACTATGCCTATTGGAAAAATAGAATGAGAATCTATATGATTTCTCAAGATTTTGATTTATGGCAAATCGTGGTCAAAGGGCCTCATCTACCTACAAAAATTGAAAACGGTTTTTCTATTCCAAAGAAGGTAGATGAATACAATGATGTCGATAAGAAACTCATAAAAATAAATGCTATGGCAATGAATTTATTATATTGTGGATTAGACCCTAATGAGTACAATAGAATTTCCTCTTGCGAGTCCGCAAAGGAAATTTGGGATAAACTTGAGGTTGCTCATGAAGGTACTAATCAAGTTAAGAAATCAAAAATAAATCTTCTTGTTCAAACTTATGAATTGTTTAAAATGTTGCCATATGAATCTATTGGAGATATGTTTTCTCGTTTTACCATTCTTATTAATAACTTGAAAAACCTTGGTAAAGTTTATACTAATGAAGAAATGATTGAGAAAGTGCTTAGGTCTTTACCAAAGGATTGGCAACCAAAGGTCACGGCGGTTTGTGAAGCAAAGGAGCTTTCAACACTCTCCTTGGAACAACTCATGGGTTCTCTCATCACTCATGAAATGGAGTTGGCCGTCTTCGAAAGTGAAGACAAGAAATTGGAAGTGAAAGAGGCCAAAAGGAGAGACATGGCTTTAAAATCCTCAAGCTCAAAGAAAAAGATGAAAGATGTTGAGAGTGATGAGGATGAGAAAATGACAAAGATCACCCGAAAATTTCCAAGGTTTCTAAAGAAAGAAAAATCGGGAAAGAAGTCACCCAAGGAGGAAAAACACAAAAAGAAGACAATCAAGGCCACTAATAGTAGTTCCGAGAGCGAATCATCGGACGACGACTCAAATTGTGAAGAAATTGTCAATCTTTGCCTCATGACAATGGAAAGGGCCTTTCTTACTACCTCGACAAATGTTGCATCCAAGAGGCACTTGGACAATGGTTAAATCTCTTACCTTAAGCCTAGTAGGAGTAGGATAGATTAATTTGTTTAGTTTTGCATACTTATTGCTTATTTGAAATATGATGATATGCTTTTACTGCTAAAACTGTCATTTTTATGTACTGCTGAACAAAGCAGTCGACTGGTACCCCGACACAGTCGACTGATTTAGCTGTGAGGCTTTGAATTTTTTGATTCTGCATTGTTAAGTCGACTGAGGTGTCGACTGAGGCGTCGAATGTTTTTGCACAATTTAATCCCTGCCCACTTCCGTCGACTGTGGCGTCGACTGACCCGACTGAATATTTGTTTTTCATTGATTTTGAGTTCTCCAATTTTTTTATTGGTATCTTTTGGGAGAATATGCTCTCTATTCATATCTTTTAGTATCTTTTATCATTGCACATGCTTAGGGGGAGCACTTTCATGTTTCATTTGCTCACATATGGTTATATTTGTTTATTTTTGGTATCAGTTTGGCCTTTTGATTTATATGCCTATTGTGAGGGGGAGCTTCGTATTTTATCCCCAAATCTTTTTGATAATGTCAAAGGGGGAGAAATATGAGAAGTATTTGGGAAGTTATCATTCATGTTCTTTAACATTTGATATCCATTATGAATGATAATATGAAAATGACCAAATGTGCTTATATTGGTATTTCCTTTTTTATTGGTTGTTTGCCATCATCAAAAAGGGGGAGATTGTTAGCCTTAAGGTTTATTAAGGCATATTTAATTATGTTTTGATGATGTCAAATATGCTATGATAATTACATGATTCATATTGATTCATTCCTTGTTATTATCATAGTCATTTTCATGCTCATATATAATCTCATGTATTAATTTTGTATCAATGTTTTAACATCTTTGTGTGCATGAGATTCAATTGGTGTAGATCAAGATTACAAGGAGCTCAACAAGGATCAAGCTTGAAGACTTGAAGATATTTCATCCTTGGTTGAAGTCTAGGTCCATCATTGTAAGGCATCTTGATCTCACACTCTTAGGGGCTCAAACAAATGCTAAAAGTTAAAGTTTTGGAAACAAATTTTAAATGGGTCATCTTTAAATCAATGCCCCAACCAAATGGAAAATAATTAGATGTTGAATTTTATATGGTTGGAAAGGTATTTGAATCTAGTTTCCAAAACATCAAACGGATCGAAAATCCGAGTTTTGTAGAGGGAGTTATGTCTGTTTTAGTAGAGATGTGTCAAGCTGTCAAACTGGGAAGGGCAGTCGACTGGGCAGTCGACCGAACTAATCAGAATGCAATCAGAACCCTCTGTAAACACATTCCAGTCGACTGCTTTAAGGGGTAGTCGACTGGTTCAAGGTTCAGTCGACTGAATCGACCTGAAAGGCACATAACGGCTAGTTTTTAAAGGGGCTTTTAATTACCATATGTGCCACCAACGGCTATAATCTTTCTAGGCCTATAAATACATGTTTTCCCAAGCTATTTAAGGTTGAGATTTTGATTGGAAAACATAGTATTTGATGATGCCAAAAATTGGTAAGAGTAAAGTAGAGCAATTTAAGGAGAGAGAGAGAGTGAGAGACTATTTTTTGTATGTGGTTCGGCCCTGTTAATGAAGGTACCTACGTCCACGGGTGTGTCTGAGCACGTTCACTAGCAGATCACCGGCGGGCCTGGTGAGCCAACAAAGAGGGGCGACACTCCCAGTAATACCGGCCGGGTGTACGCATATAATGGTGAATTTTGTAGAGGTGCTGTGTAGACTCAAGAGTTGGCCGCCCCCTCAATGGGGGGTGAGTGGTCTCTTTTATAGATGCAAGAGACCTACTCATACATGGATAAGGAAATATAATCCTATTAGGGTGTGATTGACACTAATCAAGTAAGCTTCCTAATTGTATTAGGATTGATTGACATTAATTATGGGAGTTTCCCAATTGGATTAGGAAATAGATGCACTTTCCATTAGTCTTCTAGCTTGAGTAGGAAACTGCCCATAATTTTGGGCGTATCAGCTGCCCCCCATTTCCAAGATTGGTCAGATGCTATATTGGGGCAAGTTTGGAAATCAGTTTGATGTTACTTGCCACTGTCTGAGTACTTGTAGAAGCTGCCTCGGGGCTTTTGAGCCTGATGAGCCCTCGGGAACTGACTGAGAGGTGAGACCCAGCCTAGCTCGGGACCTTTAGTTGCTCGGGAACTGACCGGGAGTTGAGACCCGGCCTAATTTGGAGTCTTTGAGTGCTCGGGAAGTGACCGAGAGTTGAGACTCGGCCTACTTCGGAGTCTTTTTTGCTTGAGTTAGCTCCCAGGATGGTTATCTTCTGCCCGTAAACCTTCGTCAAGGCTGTGGGTAGAAGGATTTTACCATGTTGGACAAGCCGACCTAAAGCGTATTGCTCTAGGGTCCTTTTTACTGTTAACTCCCCAGGATGGTTGTCTTCTGCCCGACCAGCCTTCGTCAAGACTGTTGGGAGAAGAGCTTGACCATGTTGGTGGAGCCGACCTACATCACGTTGCTTTAGGGTCCTTTTACTCCTCTATCGTCGGCCAACCTAAGAGATTTTAGTCACCTCTATCGTCGGTCTAGACCTAAGTGGAGTTAATGTCTCTGAGTACTGTAGGTGCTCGGGTTGTCCAAGATTTTGACTTGGTTATCCGCGAGGCCTGTAAATACCCGGTGTGATTACCTGTTTAGTTCACTGCGCCATCTTGCCCCCCAAGCTTTCGCTAAGACGAGGGTCTTACAGAGGCTATGATCTGTAGGTAACCGACCTGGAACATGGTGGTTGCAGGGTCTTTTGAAGCTTGCCTTCATCAGCCACCTAGGAGGTTTGCCTCCATCGTCGGCTGGACCTAAGCGAAGCCGGTGCCTCGGGCGTGACCCCGAGGTCTTTAGTGCCTGGGTTCGGAGCTCGAGGTCTTTTTAGTGCCTGAGTTCGGAGCTCGAGGTCTTTTTATATGCCTCGAGGTTAGGCCTGAGGTCTTTGTATGCCTCGGGGTTAGGCCCGAGGTCTTTGTATGAGTTCTCTGCCAATCGGTGGAGCCTCATGTGGTGACCAAGCAAGTACCAATGTAGTCGGGCCCTCCTAGACCGATGGAGACAGGAGGTCGGATCAGGGTCGTTGTGCTTCTGACTTCTCTGTGCTGTAGGCAAAGTCAGAACTGCTTGATCCTGACTGATGTGAACTGGAGATTGGGCCGGGGCTGCCGGACTCAGACCGCTGTGAACTGGAGGTCGGGTCGGGGCTGCCGGACTCAGACCGCTGCGAACTGGAGGTCGGGTCGGGGCTGCCGGGCTCAGACCGCTACGAACTGGAGGTCGGGTCGGGGCTGCCGGGCCCTGTCTGCTGTGAGCCGAAAGAACTGTCAGAATTCCCGGGCTGATCTCGCTTCCGCTTATTTCTGGAAAATTCGTTGCTTTCTTGCCCGGTGTCTTTGGTCTTCAGAAACTCTTCAGTGTCAATGTATTTTCCAACCCTCTCAGAGAGCTCGACCAAAGTTTCCGGTCGGTTTCTGTGGAACGACGCGGCGCACTTAGTGTGTTGAACTCCCGAGCAGAAGGCTATGATGGCGATTGTCTCGTTCAAATTGCGGATTTGAAACTTCTGTTGGTTGAACCGGTCGGTGAACTCCTTGAGGGACTCATTATTCCGTTGTCTGACTGTTAGAAGTTGCATGTCTGGCTTTGGCCGCTCATGCATACCGGCGAACTGGTTGATGAACTGCTTGCTGAGTTGTTTGAAACTGCAGACCGATCGGGGCTCCAAGGAGTAGAACCACTGCATGGCCGGGCCTTTCAAAGTGCTGGGGAAGGCTAGGCAGTGTAGCTCATCGGAGTTGGTGGCTAGGGCCATCTGAGCCTTATAGGTTCGGACGTGGTCGATTGGGCTTCCCGAGCCGTTGTATGAATCTAGCCGAGGCTGCTTGAATTTGCGCGGGATAGAGAACCTCGTGATCTGGCTGGAGAATGGTGACTCTGTCTCGGTATTGGCTTGATTCGGAACACAGTTTTGACCAAGCTTTTTGGCCACTCCGTCGAGCTGTTTCTTCAAGTCCTTGATTCGGGCTTCCACTCCTTCCCGACCGGTATCTGAGGAGCTGGTCGGGTTGGTGGAAGAGGCTTCTTCATGGCAGGGTGTTATCCTCTGGGATCGGGCTCGGCTATGACTCCGGGTAACCGTTCGCCTAGGGACGACTTGGCTCTTGACCGAGTGACCCTGGACTGATTCCCGGGCCATACGCTCCTGCCTTTCCTCTCGGGCAGCACGCTCACTGTTGATGTCTCTGGCATCCTCAACATGGGACAGGTTGGCTCTGGTCCGTTGTCGGGTCAAGATCGGTTCTCGACCGTACGCAATGTTCCCGGGTCGTTTCCCGTCCACTGGAGGATTGCTTTGCTGGGCTAGCAGTGCTTCGATCTGTTGCTGGATTTGACGCTGGCCCTCCAAGAGTTGTGTGAGGGTTGCGGTGATTTGCTCATATGTCAGGACTGCTGCAGTCGACGCCAGGGCCGAAGGAACATCCCGGTCGGACTGCTGCGCAGCCTTCTTTGGTGGCATATTGATCAGTCAAGAATTTGTTGATGAGAAGAATTGTCGTTTCCCACAGACGGCGCCAAACTGATGATGCCAAAAATTGGTAAGAGTAAAGTAGAGCAATTTAAGGAGAGAGAGAGAGTGAGAGACTATTTTTTGTATGTGGTTCGGCCCTGTTAATGAAGGTACCTACTGTAATACCCTGTATTTTGATATATTAGTAAGACCCGGTATTTCATTTTTATACTCGTATAAACTTTCTCTTCCTTTTGGTAAATTTTGATACCAATCGATTGACATATTCCCAATCGATTGACATATTCCCAATCGATTGACACTTTTCTGATACCAATCGATTGATAAGTTATCCCAATCGATTTACATTCAACCGACTGAAAGTGATGACGTGTCAAACATTCCAATCGATTGCCATTCATCTCAATCGATTGACATTGTTTTCAATCGATTGACTACAAATATCTGTTACCAATCGATTGACTGGTGTCTCAATCGATTGACATAACCTGAGAAATGTTTTCTTCTTTCCTTCAGCTTTAAACGCGTGGCACTCCCATACCCCTATATATACTCGTCCATTTGTGGCCTTGGGTCACTTTGGCAGCTTGAGAGAGAGAGATATATACCTCTTGTAAGATATATACACATATATATATCTCTATATCTACACATATATACACACCCTCACACACACTCACTGCCGTGGCAGCTGGGAGGAAGGAGAAGAAGCAGAAAGAAGAAGGAAGAAGAAAAGAGGAGACAGAGAGGGTAGGCAGAGACAGATAGGAAGAAGAAGAGAAGAAGCTTGGGAGTTTCAAACTTAAACACCACCCAAACGCACCCTAGGTGAGTTCTAACTCACTTGGTCTCTTTATGTGATGTTTATGCAAGTTATTACGATGTTTAGATGGGTTAAATGCCTGTAGTGCACGGTTATATATGCTGTTTTTACAAACTGCTGGAGAAGACGTAGTTCCAATCGATTGACATGATCTCAATCGATTGACATCAGTTGCATCCCAATCGATTGAATAGGATTTCAATCGATTGACATTGTTCCAATCGATTGACATGATCTCAATCGATTGACATCAGTTGCATCCCAATCGATTGAATAGGATTTCAATCGATTGATATTGTTCCAATCGATTGACATGTTTATCAATCGATTGACATAACTTTTGTTCTAATCGATTGAACTTTTGTTCCAATCGATTGACATGATCAGTACATGGTTTCCTTTGCCTGTTTATTATATAAGAGGTTTAGTTGTTCGATTTCTAATTCGGAATTCCATTATGCGATTATGGGGTAGACAGGAGAAATGTGACACCAAAGATTTATGGATAATGAATAAAAAGTAATATGAAGACGTGGGTTGACGTGTTGTTTCTGATATAAGTTCGATATCCGTTTCTTTTAATCCGAGTAGTCAGGCCACATTGGGAATTGTCATGTGTCGATGTAGAATGGAACGTAAGTAGGTTTGGTAAGTTCCGGGAATGGTACGTGGATGGATGATTGGTCATGATATGCTCTTAAAAGCGGTGAACCGGACCATGGTTCTTAAAAGCGGTGAGCTGGACCAAGAAGTCTTAAGATAGACTGGATGATCTGTGATATGCTCTTAAAAGCGGTGAACCGGACCATGGTTCTTAAAAGCGGTGAGCTGAGATCACTAGTAGATGACGTTAAGTCGTGGCAATAGATTGATATGCCTTGTTCGAAACGTTATATCCCTGAAATGCGGTGAACAGGACCATTGTTCTTAAAAGCTGGGGACAGACTGACGTGAAGTCCATGACATGCGGTGAGCAGGACCATTGCTCTTAAAAGCGATGGACAGAATAAGGGTGTATCCCTAGAGTTAAACGATTGAGTCTGTTCATGACATCTGAATACGTTGAGTTCGGTATTTGAGTAATAAGACGATAAGGGTCGATTTATAAGAATGAATAGAAGAACAAGATAATGCTATTTTATAATAAGATGTTAACTCTTGTTTTTATAAGCTTGTGTTTACTTCAGATAACTGGTACCTCGTTAGTTTATGCTCACTCAGCTCTCAGTAAGCTGACGGCCTTTTATTGCCTGGACATTCCCCGTCCAGAATATCCTGCCCCTTGTTTTACAGGTGATGACCAGTACACTGATGAGTGTTATCCAGAGGAAGGCCCCACCGATGACGATTACACCAGGAAGGATTATCCTTATGCCAGTTGAAGACTGAAGATGTTATAATTAGATTTAATTTCAGTTGTTCTGTTAAACTTTTGTTAATGGGTACTTGGGCATTTGTTGTCTTCAGACCTGTTGTGATCCTGTGGACCATACTCTGATATTTTGTAATAGTTAACACGGTGTGTTATTCTCAGTTGGTTACTGTTGCTTTTCTTTTGGACTAGTACTGTGTGGTGTGGATTATTAGTGACTTTCACCTGTCATTCCTTATGGACCCATAAAGGAAATTTATTTTTCTCTATTTATGCTGCTCCGGGGCATGACAGGATTTTTGGTATCAGAGCCTGCGTTCGGTACTCTAGGTTGTGATACTTTTGTTCACTAAGTATTTCCACACCATCTGGTCCTAGTGTGTTAAGATTCTTTGAGATGAGATATGAGTATAAGATAAGTTCGTCTTCCTGACGATAGATAGTTTCCTTTGCAGGATAGCATGGATCCGGAGTTTCACCAGTTTGTGACTGATGCTTATGGAGGACATATTATCCATGGAGATACCGTGGAGCCAGCTGACCCAGAGTTTTATCGTGAGCGTGTGTGCCAGATAGCTAGTCGACATTTAGAGGAAGACATGTGGAGAGCACTTTATGTGACCAGGAGTACTCACCCGACCCAGATGCGCATGGATGCTTACCACTTAGCGAGAGTTGGCAGAGACATTTGCCAGGAGATGTTGCGACTAGTTTTGAGTAAACCAGAGATGGATGAGATTGAGTTGAGAGCCATTGTAGCCGGTCCACCAGAGCCCGTAGTTGCACCAGCAGCAGCTCCAGCAGCCCCACCATCACCAGTGCCCGACGTACCCGTCCCAGAGCCAGAGCATGAGCCGATTGAGGATGAGGAAGATGTAGAGCCTCAGGATGAGCATCCCGATGAGGACATGGGTGGAGATGGAGAGGAGGAGCCGATAGATGATGAGGACCCAGTAGAGGATGAGCATGCAGACGATGCAGATGATGATGAAGCTGAGGATGACCCCGAGGAGCCAGAGTTTGAGCCAGAGGAACCAGTACCAGACCCAGAGGCTATTGAGGCAGACGTAGTGGTAGACGAGGAGGTACCCGACGAGGAGATAGTTGTGCCAGAGATACCCGTTGTGCTTCAGATACCAGCTGGACCCATTATGCATATGGCAGCCATGGCCGATATGGCAGTAGGATGGATAGCTCAGATGATAGCACAGCCAGCAAATTTTGTTATGGGAGAGGTGGCTATAGCAGGAGCTCTTGATATAGCCGACGGATTCGCTGCAGTAGCTGTTGATGTCGCTAACCAGGCGATAGTAGACGTGATGGAGGACGATGATGCAGAGATGATAGAGGATTGGGATATAGGGGTAGTAGTTGGAGATCTTGTCGCACCAGTTGAGGATGATCCACTCGAGGAAATGGATATAGACCCGGAGGATGAGGCACCACCAGCAGGATCAGATGCTGACGACTTTTGAGTCAGGATCGGCAGGGTGTAGATTTTGTTAGTTTATATTAGGACATGTTGTCCACTAGATTTTTGGGAGCTTGAGAGATAGCTATTGACCATAGCTTTGTATAGTATTAGCTGACTTTAGTTGTTGTAACTCTTGTCCCATATGGTACACAGTTTGATTAGTGTGTACTATACGGTACATCTTTTGATATATATATATACGAGCAGTACTTTTATTATTGTTTGGTTGTTGCGTTGTGCAGTGTTGTTTAGTAGAATGGTTAGTTTTGCTGTTTCTTGTTCTATCTTGAGTTCGTTTCTACGAGAAGACTTTCAGCTGATCAATATGTCGTTTGTAGGCGATACTCGTTATCATCATGGTAGGACCCTCGAGAAATCACCAAGCACGTAATGGAGCACCTATACCGGAAGGGATGGATCCAACGGGAATTTTTGAAGCATTTATGCAGAGGATGGAGCATGTGGGGGATACATATAATCACTCCACCCACCAGAGACCTCTTGTACCCCCGCCACCAAGACAGACTGGAGATAAGCTATTAGCAAATTTTCGTGGGTTACGTCCCGAAAAGTTTGATGGACTAACAGAACCATGGAAAGCAGAGCAATGGATAAGAGAGATGGAGTTGATATTTGGAGCATTGGAATGCAATGAACAAGAGAAACGTCGCCTTGCTACGTTTCAGCTCACCTATGCCGCCGCAGATTGGTGGGAAGCTGAGCAAGCCACTGTTGGGATCGATGCCGCTAGAGCTATGCCATGGGAGACATTCAAAGGCAGATTTTTGGATAAGTATTTTCCAGAAGATGAGAGAGATCAACAGGAAAGGAACTTTCTAAATTTGATCCAAGGAGGATGGAATGTACGGGAATACACAACACAGTTCGAGCGTTTATCCAGATTTGCTCAGCATATGATAGACACGCCGCAGAAGAAGGTAAAGAGATTTCACCAAGGACTGAACCCCCACCTTAGACATATGATGGTTGGTCATCTAAACCAGTCGTATGAGGAAATTGTTAGATTTGCTACAGGATTAGAAAAGGATGCTAATTCAGTACAGCAATCACAGACGAATCGACCTCAGTCGTCACGAGGGTTTCAACCGAGGAATTTCCATAATCGACCACTGAGAAATACCCAAGGATGGAGACCTCAGGAAAATTTTCAAGGAAACAAGAGAATCTGGGAAGGAACCAGGAAACCACAGAAGAGTTATGATCGGCCCCAGCAAAATCAACAGCGAGGACTACAGCCACAGGCATTACTAACAGCCCCGCCAAGTAATAGTGGAGGATGTTTTAACTGTGGAAAACCCGGACATATTGCCAGGAACTGCACCGTCTTCAGACCTAATCGCAGGCCAGATATTGTCTGCCGCAACTGCAACAAACCAGGACACTTGAGCAAGGATTGTCGTGCACCACGAGGAGGATACTACGGGGCACCAGTGCAAGGAATTCAAGGACCTCCTGATCAGACGAGGATGAATGCTATTATTCCAGGAGAAGCAGGCTTTAATGCTGATGAGCAGCAACATTTGGAAGGTACACTTGTACTCTTTCATAGTCCAGTTAAAGCTTTATTTGATACTGGAGCCGCACGTTCTTTTATTGCTGTTAAGATTGTGCGTCAGTTGGGTTTAGAACCCCAGACACTTGAGGCAACACTGAATGCTGTGTCACCATTGGGAGTGACAGTTAAGTTGAGTAAGGTGTGTAGAGATTGCCCATTGACTTTGGGAGATAGGAATCTTCCAGCAGACTTGGTAGTTCTGTCAATGTCAGAATTTGATGTTATCCTAGGGATGGATTGGTTAACTAAGTACAATGCCAATCTGGATTGCCCTACTAGAACGATTGTATTTCCAATACAAGGAAGGCCGACGATCAGATTTCAGTGTCAACCGACAAGCGACATGTTTCTTACGAGTAATTTGGCTACGATCATTAGTACGAGTACGGAGCTTAAGATGGATCAAATTCCTATTGTACGAGACTTTCAGGATGTATTTCAGGATATTAAAGGACTTCCACCGAAAAGAGAAATAGACTTCTGTGTGGAATTAGTACCTGATACATTGCCTATTTCTAAGACTCCATACAGAATGGCACCAACTGAGATGTTAGAATTGAAGAAGCAAGTTCAAGAACTCGAGAATCTAGGATTTGTTCGTCCAAGTACGTCGCCTTGGGGAGCACCAGTTCTGTTTGTAAAGAAGAAGGACGGAACACTTCGACTCTGTATAGACTACAGGGAGTTGAACAAGGTTACGATTAAGAATAGATATCCGTTACCTCGGATAGATGATCTATTCGACCAGTTACAAGGATCTAGGATCTTTTCCAAGATCGATCTGCGTTCAGGATACCACCAATTGTTAGTTCGATCAGAGGATGTATCAAAGACTGCATTCAGGACAAGATACGGGCATTACGAGTTTCTAGTTATGCCTTTTGGATTGACGAATGCGCTAGCAGTATTTATGGACTTGATGAATAGAGTATTCAGACTATATCTGGATAAGTTCATTATTGTGTTCATTGATGATATACTGATCTACTCAAAGACAGAAGAGGATCACAAGGAGCATTTACAAGTTGCCTTGCAAACACTTCGAGATAGCAAGTTGTATGCAAAGTTCAGCAAGTGTGAGTTTTGGCTACAAGAAGTCAAATTCTTGGGACACGTTATATCTCAGGAAGGTATTTCGGTAGACTCATCTAAGATTGATGCAGTCTTAAGCTGGAACAAACCGACAAATGCGACCGAAGTCAGAAGTTTTCTGGGTTTAGCAGGATATTACAGAAGATTCGTAGAAGGGTTCTCCAAGTTAGCAGGATCATTGACGAATTTAACAAGAAAGGAGATGAAGTATGAATGGACAGACAAGCATGAGGGTGCATTTCAGGAGTTAAAAGAAAGATTGACTTCTGCACCAGTACTCGCATTACCTAAGAGTGGAGAAAAGTATGTGATCTACAGTGATGCATCGTACCAAGGACTCGGGTGTGTGCTTATGCAAGATGGAAATGTTATCGCATATGGATCAAGACAATTGAAGGTACATGAGAAAAATTATCCCACGCATGATCTGGAATTAGCAGCAATAGTGTTTGCATTGAAAATTTGGAGACACTATCTCTACGGAGAAAAGTTTGATCTATTTTCCGATCATAAGAGCTTGAAGTATTTGTTCTCTCAAAAGGAGTTGAATATGCGACAGCGGAGATGGATGGAGTTACTCAAAGACTATGACTTTTCTTTGCAATACCATCCAGGTAAAGCAAATGTAGTAGCAGACGCTTTGAGCCGTAAACCTCAATTAGTGATCGCTGCATTACTAATTAGAGAATGGAGAGCATTGGAAGAAATTGCTGAATTTGATTTTCAGCCAGTGGAGCCAATGGAGGGACAACATTTTGGATGTCTTATGGTACAACCGACTTTGATCAGTCGTATCAAAGAGGCTCAACAGACAACAGAGGATTTGAAGTTATGGTTCGCCAAGATGTCAGCCAAGGAACCAGAAGTCTGGAGTATAAGTACAGACGGAGCCTTACGATGTAAAGGTAGACTCTGTGTACCTGACGAAGAAAATCTCCGGAAGGAAATATTGGATGAAGCTCATAAGTCACGGATGACTATTCATCCTGGAGGTACAAAGATGTACAAGGACTTGAAGAGAAATTTCTGGTGGGAAGGAATGAAGAGAAATGTGGCAGAGTATGTAGCTCAGTGTCTTACTTGTAAACAAGTAAAGGCAGAACATCAGAAACCACCTGGACTTCTACAGCCGTTACCTATTCCTCAATGGAAATGGGAACACATAACCATGGATTTTGTGGTAGGATTGCCGAAGTCACAGCAGAATCACGATGCTATATGGGTAATCGTGGATCGACTTACTAAGACGGCACATTTTATTGCCTATAGCATGACGTACTCAGTAGAACGTTTGAGCCGAATGTATCTACAACATGTTGTACGATTACATGGAGTGCCTGTATCTATTGTGTCAGACCGAGATTCGCGCTTTACTGCAGAATTTTGGAAGAGTCTCCAGACAGCGATGGGAACGACATTGAATTTGAGTTCAGCTTTTCATCCACAGACAGATGGACAGACGGAACGAGTTAATCAAGTGATGGAAGATATGTTACGAGCTTGTGTCATTGATTTTGAGAGTTCTTGGGAGATACACTTACCTCTGATTGAGTTCGCCTATAATAATAGTTATCATTCGAGCATAGATATGGCACCATTCGAAGCTTTGTACGGAAGACCTTGCCGATCGCCGCTATGTTGGACCGAAGTCGGAGATAGTCAACTTCTTGGGCCAGAGATGGTACGGGAAACCAGTGAGAAGATTCAAGTCGTACATGAGAAGATGAAGACAGCCCAGACCAGATACAAGAGTTATGCTGACAAGCGACGCAAAGACTTGGAGTTTGTCGTTGGAGATCACGTATTACTCAAGGTTTCACCTGTTCGAGGAATCGTCAGATTTGGTCAGAAAAGGGGCAAGTTATCGCCACGTTTCATCGGACCATTCGAGATTCTGGAGCGTGTTGGGAAAGTTGCTTATCGCCTTGCGTTGCCACCAAAGATGTTAGGAGTGCACAACGTTTTTCACATCAGTATGTTGAGGAAGTGTGTTCACAACCCAGCGCACGAGATCAACTTTGAGGATATCGAAGTCAACAGCGACGTTACGTTCAATGAAGGACCTGTTCGTATTATGGATCGAGGAATCAAGAAACTCAGGAACAAAGAGATTCCGTTAGTCAAGATTCAGTGGAAGCATCACGATGAAGGAGAAGCTTCATGGGAACTAGAGTCAGAGATGCGCGACAAGTTTTCGTTTTTATTTTAAACCTTGTTGTTTTTGGATTTCGAGGACGAAATCTTTTGTTGAGTGGTGGATGATGTAATACCCTGTATTTTGATATATTAGTAAGACCCGGTATTTCATTTTTATACTCGTATAAACTTTCTCTTCCTTTTGGTAAATTTTGATACCAATCGATTGACATATTCCCAATCGATTGACATATTCCCAATCGATTGACACTTTTCTGATACCAATCGATTGATAAGTTATCCCAATCGATTTACATTCAACCGAGTGAAAGTGATGACGTGTCAAACATTCCAATCGATTGCCATTCATCTCAATCGATTGACATTGTTTTCAATCGATTGACTACAAATATCTGTTACCAATCGATTGACTGGTGTCTCAATCGATTGACATAACCTGAGAAATGTTTTCTTCTTTCCTTCAGCTTTAAACGCGTGGCACTCCCATACCCCTATATATACTCGTCCATTTGTGGCCTTGGGTCACTTTGGCAGCTTGAGAGAGAGAGATATATACCTCTTGTAAGATATATACACATATATATATCTCTATATCTACACATATATACACACCCTCACACACACTCACTGCCGTGGCAGCTGGGAGGAAGGAGAAGAAGCAGAAAGAAGAAGGAAGAAGAAAAGAGGAGACAGAGAGGGTAGGCAGAGACAGATAGGAAGAAGAAGAGAAGAAGCTTGGGAGTTTCAAACTTAAACACCACCCAAACGCACCCTAGGTGAGTTCTAACTCACTTGGTCTCTTTATGTGATGTTTATGCAAGTTATTACGATGTTTAGATGGGTTAAATGCCTGTAGTGCACGGTTATATATGCTGTTTTTACAAACTGCTGGAGAAGACGTAGTTCCAATCGATTGACATGATCTCAATCGATTGACATCAGTTGCATCCCAATCGATTGAATAGGATTTCAATCGATTGACATTGTTCCAATCGATTGACATGATCTCAATCGATTGACATCAGTTGCATCCCAATCGATTGAATAGGATTTCAATCGATTGACATTGTTCCAATCGATTGACATGTTTATCAATCGATTGACATAACTTTTGTTCCAATCGATTGAACTTTTGTTCCAATCGATTGACATGATCAGTACATGGTTTCCTTTGCCTGTTTATTATATAAGAGGTTTAGTTGTTCGATTTCTAATTCGGAATTCCATTATGCGATTATGGGGTAGACAGGAGAAATGTGACACCAAAGATTTATGGATAATGAATAAAAAGTAATATGAAGACGTGGGTTGACGTGTTGTTTCTGATATAAGTTCGATATCCGTTTCTTTTAATCCGAGTAGTCAGGCCACATTGGGAATTGTCATGTGTCGATGTAGAATGGAACGTAAGTAGGTTTGGTAAGTTCCGGGAATGGTACGTGGATGGATGATTGGTCATGATATGCTCTTAAAAGCGGTGAACCGGACCATGGTTCTTAAAAGCGGTGAGCTGGACCAAGAAGTCTTAAGATAGACTGGATGATCTGTGATATGCTCTTAAAAGCGGTGAACCGGACCATGGTTCTTAAAAGCAGTGAGCTGGGATCACTAGTAGATGACGTTAAGTCGTGGCAATAGATTGATATGCCTTGTTCGAAACGTTATATCCCTGAAATGCGGTGAACAGGACCATTGTTCTTAAAAGCTGGGGACAGACTGACGTGAAGTCCATGACATGCGGTGAGCAGGACCATTGCTCTTAAAAGCGATGGACAGAATAAGGGTGTATCCCTAGAGTTAAACGATTGAGTCTGTTCATGACATCTGAATACGTTGAGTTCGGTATTTGAGTAATAAGACGATAAGGGTCGGTTTATAAGAATGAATAGAAGAACAAGATAATGCTATTTTATAATAAGATGTTAACTCTTGTTTTTATAAGCTTGTGTTTACTTCAGATAACTGGTACCTCGTTAGTTTATGCTCACTCAGCTCTCAGTAAGCTGACGGCCTTTTATTGCCTGGACATTCCCCGTCCAGAATATCCTGCCCCTTGTTTTACAGGTGATGACCAGTACACTGATGAGTGTTATCCAGAGGAAGGCCCCACCGATGACGATTACACCAGGAAGGATTATCCTTATGCCAGTTGAAGACTGAAGATGTTATAATTAGATTTAATTTCAGTTGTTCTGTTAAACTTTTGTTAATGGGTACTTGGGCATTTATTGTCTTCAGACCTGTTGTGATCCTGTGGACCATACTCTGATATTTTGTAATAGTTAACACGGTGTGTTATTCTCAGTTGGTTACTGTTGCTTTTCTTTTGGACTAGTACTGTGTGGTGTGGATTATTAGTGACTTTCACCTGTCATTCCTTATGGACCCATAAAGGAAATTTATTTTTCTCTATTTATGCTACTCCGGGGCGTGACACCTACGTCCACGGGTGTGTCTGAGCACGTTCACTAGCAGATCACCGGCGGGCCTGGTGAGCCAACAAAGAGGGGCGACACTCCCAGTAATACCGGCCGGGTGTACGCATATAATGGTGAATTTTGTAGAGGTGCTGTGTAGACTCAAGAGTTGGCCGCCCCCTCAATGGGGGGTGAGTGGTCTCTTTTATAGATGCAAGAGACCTACTCACACATGGATAAGGAAATATAATCCTATTAGGGTGTGATTGACACTAATCAAGTATGCTTCCTAATTGTATTAGGATTCATTGACATTAATTGTGGGAGTTTCCCAATTGGATTAGGAAATATATGCACTTTCCATCAGTCTTCTAGCTTGAGTAGGAAACTGCCCATAATTTTGGGCGTATCAGTATTGATCACTCATCTCTTTGATCTTTAAACATTATTATTTGAGCCCTAGTTTGAGTGAAAAATCAATTTGCTCTAGATTTCAATTGTAATTCTTGAGAGAGCAAATTGTAGTGAGCTTTTATTTGTATTTTCTACTCACTAAGGAGTTATTGTGTGAGCTTCAAATTGTATTATCCACTCTAGAGAGAGAGAGTTCAATTTGTATTCAAATCAATTTGTAAAAGTTGAGGGTTAGTAACCCTTGTGTGCAAAGAAGAGGTGTTCTTCTTTGGGAGAGATTGAAGGCTCTTGTAACGGTTTGGTGCACACCCGTAAGTGCTCCGGGATTAAAGGAATCCTCAAGAGGTGTTCTTGAGGGTTGGACTTAGGCCGCGGGGTGCGATTGCCGAACCACTTGAAAAATTGGTTTGTTTGTATCTCTTCCCTTAACTCTTTACATTATTACTTGTGATTGTGTTTAATTTTCTATTAAGTTTTGAAAAGGTTAAAATTCCGCTAAAACCTTATTCACCCCCCCTCTAAGGTTTCCACTTTTGGGCCAACACTTTGTTATAGTTTGCTAATGATGATATAATCTGAGATAAATATTTAGGCTTTATTGCCTAAGGATTCATATATTTAGGCTATGAAAAAAAAACTGTATCTTTTCCCCCCTTGAACTCTCTTGCTCCCTCTCTACCTCCCTCTCTCTCCCTCCCGGCCACCACGACTACCACCTAAACCCCCCCATCAGGCCTCCTAAAATCCCTTGCCAAAATAACAGTAAGGTAAAAAAAAATTCTAAAACATCTCTCTCCCCTCTCCCTAATCTCTCTTCCAAATCTCTCTCCCTATCTCTCCCAAATCTCTCCATCTTGGACCAACCAAACACCCCACCAAAAATACCCTTGTCCAAACCAAAGGAAAAAAAAAGCCACGTACTAATAGCCCACCCGCACCAGCCCTAGTGCGCATAGCAGCCCAGTGCCAATACGCGAGCAGCACGGTGAGCGAGACCTCTCCTGTACACACTAATTTTTTGGTCCCCTTTTACATGCTTTTTTCCAAGCAAATGTGTTAAAATATATTCATATGCCTAACCGTACTTTAAAAGCACAGACCGCAACTCCCAAAACATCCTTGACACGTTCCGTGGCACGTAGCCGCGCTCGAGCAGCATGCAGGTAGCACGTGCACAGCACTCATATGAGACCCTCTCTGTGGACACTAATTTTCAAAGCTTTGCCGCATGCTTTTTTCTGCACATATTACTTAAAATACATTAAAATGTCTATGCTCGAATTTTCATAGTTTGTGCACATGTTTAGCATACTATTTTGTATACCTTCTTGTATACGTGCACGTGAAAAATGTGCACTGACTTGCATATGTGCTCATGATGATTCCCTATTTATATATGCTCTATGAGTTCTTTTCTTTTCTATGTCTAAATTCATGAGCCCAATAGAACTCTATGCTCTATGATGGATTTCTCTAACCATCATAGATGGTGTAGTAATTAGTTTGAGGCCCATCCTTTTTTAATTGAATTCATTGCTCCTTATTTTGGTTGGAGTAGGATTATATATACAAAATATGCAAATTAAGGGTTGCTACAATTTTTGTTCTAGAATATGGATAGGTCTTGGATGACGAAAGGTCTATTGTCGAATGAATATAGGAAAGGGGTTCAACATTTTCTTAATGTTGTTGAAGATGGTGTGAAGGATCTGAACTCAATTCAGTGTCCATGCACTAAATGTCAGAATTTTTATAATTTAGAACTGAAAGAGATCTGATTTCATCTCACTAGATATGGTATTTATCCCAGCTACACCATATAGAAGTGGCATGGGAAAGATGATCGGAATGAAATGCCACTAAATTTCAATGTAGACGAGCCTATCTCCAAAGATGATGAAGATGAGACCTTTAATGATATTGCATGAACAATAGAAATGGTTCAGTCTGTAAATGAAAGTACCTTAGGTGATATTGAAGGATTCCAAAAATTGCTTGAAGATGCAAAGAAACCTTTGTATAAAGGTTGTACAAAGTATACTAAGTTATCTGCACCAATGAAGCTCTTCAATATTAAGGCCAAGAGTGGTTGGAGTGATAAAAGTTTTTTCGACGTCCTGGCATTGTTCTCCGACATGCTCCCAGAAGATAATGAATTGCCCTTGTTAACCATTGAGGCTAAGCATATCTTGTCTACATTTGGAATGGAATACAGGAAAATACATGCATGCCCTAATGATTGCATACTCTATAGGATTGAGTATGAAGATTCAACTGCATGTCCAAAGTGTGGAGTGTCAAGGTATAAGGTGAAGAAAAATATACTCACAGAAAGTAAGGATAAACAAAACAAGGGTGTACCTGCCAAAGTATTATGGTACACTCCACCCATTCCAAGATTTAGAAGGTGGTTTCAATCTACCCAGACGGCAAATGATTTAACATGGCATGTGAAAGGAAGAGAAGTTGATGGTCAATGGCATTACCCAACAGACTCGCCAACATGGAAAATAATTGATGATAAGTGGCCTGATTTTGCAACAGTATCGAGAAACCTATGACTGTCACTTTCAGCAGATGGAATTAATTGATCCAGTACCTTTAGTACTAGGTACAGTTGTTGGCCTATTATGTTGAACACATACAACCTGCCACCGTGGTTGTGCATGAAGGGAAAGTTTACGATGTTGACAATGTTGATTTCATGTCCAAAACAACCTGACAATGATATAGATGTCTATTTAGAACTTTTGATTGAGGATTTGAAAACATTATGGGAGGATGGAGTTGAGCCTTATGATGGCTATCAAAAACAATCTTTCACCTTAACGGCCGTGTTATTGTGGACAATTAACGATTTTCCTGTATATGGAAATTTGTCTGGATAAAGGATATTTTGCTTGTCCAATATACAATGAGAAAACATATTCTCTTAGACTGACACATCTTCTACAAAATCATCCATTTCGAAATCAAAAGAAGGCTTTTAATGGTGATCAAGAGTTTGGGTCACATCCCAAACCATTGAGTGGTGAACAGATATTATTAAAGGTAGGGTGAGGGGGAAGGTTTCATGGGGAAAGAAAAATTTTAAAAATAAGAAATCAACATCAAAGAAGATGAAGAAGGGAAATAAGAAAGAAAATGCACACACTATTGATGTTACAAGCTCGAAGAAGTCTATTTTTTTGAGCTCGAGTATTGGAAACATCTACCTATTCGACATAACTTGGATCTCATGCACATTGAAAAGAATGTTTGTGATAATATCATTGGAACCCTACTCAACACTCCAGGGAAAATAAAAGATGGAGTTAATTGTCGTAAGGACCTTGTAGAAATGGGTTTAAGGAAAGAATTGGCACCGCAAGTTAAGGGAAAAAGGACGTACATACCACCAGCATGTTATTCGTTAACTAGAGCAGAAAAAGTAATGGTGTGCAAATCGTTGCTTGAGCTTAAGGTCCCAAATGGATATTCTTCCAAATTTCGAAGTCTTGTGTCAATGGAAGATTTAAAATTCTATGGACTTAAGTCCCATGATTTCCATGTCTAATGCAACAACTTATTCCTATTGCAATGCGAGGTGTGTTGCAAAAGCAATTGAGATATGCTATTATCAAAGTGTGCTTCTTCCTCAATGTTATTTATACCAAAGTTGTGGATGTGCAGAAGCTACAAGAAATCCAAAAGGAGCTCGTGGTCACACTATGCTTGTTGGAAAAATACTTTCCATCATCATTCTTTGACATAATGGTGCATTTGATGGTGCATCTTGTCAGAGAGGTTGAACTTGGTGGTCCGATTTTCTTTAGATGGATGTACTCACTCGAGAGGTCAGTGTATTAAAATATTTGATTTAATTATTTACTACCATTAGCAAGTACTCATTATGGTAATTTTTAACTTTATCATGATTTATATTATAGGTACATGTTGAATGGGTTACGTGAGAAACAAAAATTGACCGAAAAGGTGCATTGCCCAATGTTATATCATAGAAGTGGCGATTGAGTTTTGTTCCGAGTTCTTAAATGAACTAGATCCATTCGGAGTTGTGTTTGCTAGAAATGAAGAAAAACCTTTTGGAGGAGCTAATGTCATTGAAGTTGACCGTGTGTCATTGAACCAAGCACTTCTTTATATGTTACATAACACAAATGATGTTCAACCTTATATAGAGTAAAGATTTTCAATTTCTCCTTAGTATGAATGTTTTTTCCTCTGTTACTTTTTTACAATGGTTTATGATATATTATTAATAACTTAATAGGGTGCATGAGGAGTACTTGAAAGAAGCTTACCCTCGTGAAGGGAAAAATAAAAAATTCTTGGAAAATGTGCACAACCGCACATTTATTGATTCGTTACATACAGGGGTATGATTTATATAATATATTTATATTATATTGTCACACCCCAACCCGCCCTCGCGGGCTAGGACATGTGTAACAAAGACCAACAATTATTTTTAACGTTCCAAAAATAACAATTTGACTGAAATATCAGGAGTAGTATATCCTTTTATCAAACAAAATAATAAACAAATAATATTATAAGTTTTAACCCGTCGAATGGTACTTGAGCAGAGTTTTCCCTATTACAGCGCCATTCACCCTGTTTTTACAACATGAATATTCAACCCCTGGTACATTTATTTATTTAAATATTCTAAAATGCATAAAAATTCCAACTAAAATATATAGATTCATTCTAACATAATAAAAGTTAAGATCATAACTTCTAATATGTTCTTACACATAAAACTGTAAACATTATACCACTACTCCCAAACATCTCCAACTAGTAATTTAAAAATAAAATAAAATAAAATGAATAATACAAAACCCATCTTAGCAAACTCAGCCCCGTAGTCTTGATCATTTCTCACTGTGATGTTCATCTGACCTGTGTGTTCATTAGCCACAAAATCGAATAAGCTTTCGCTTAGTGAGTGCGTGGTACTAATCATGCAATTGGAGTATTTAATGAATCATAATACCAATTATACAATCACAACAATAAATGGTCACACGCGTGTCCAGTCATCAATCACCATCGTTCTGGACCCCTAATTCCGAGCCAATCTCACTTTTTCCGTTGCATATAGTGAAATCACACTCATTCATTTGTGACTGTAGTCAATTCGTTGTGATCTTCACCTCTATCCCCTTTTCTCTAAGGATTTCAACATCTCTCTGTCCCTTATATATGGGCTAACTAATGGTGATTATCACTTGAGACCCTTTGACTCAAATAAGCATATAAGCAACTCAACATGTCAACATGGCAATTTCATCATTTTAGACATGTTAAACAATAAATATTCACATGCTTTGCTACTTAATCATAATTAAACATTTTAAAACATTTAATAACAAATAAATAATATTAAATATCCAATTTTGAGATTAGGACACTCACCTCCATGAATAACCAAATAAGCCTAAAAACTCTGAATTTTTCCTAGATTTAGCCCAAATATGAACCTGTAGTTAATCCTACACAATTTTGATAAACTAAATATTACCAACCCATTTGGGTCACAAAAAATCTATTGATTAAGTCCAAATTAAAATATACCATAAGGTTAGGCTTACCCCAACGAGGCCAAATATTACTTCATATCGTGATTTGGACGACAAACGACGAAGCTTTGGCGTTGGAAAGGTGAGACCCCCCCCCCCCCCTTTTCTCTTTTCTTTCTCGCGTCTCTATATTCTTCTCTGTTTCTTCTTTTGTTCTTTCCTTGATTAACTAATGTATATGTATAAAATATATAAATATATTATATGCCAACCGCCCTACACATAACACACTGTCACATTTTGTTCCCTTTTTTTTTTTTTTGGTTTTGGGTCAAAGCTTCTGCTTGTTGAAGATAAGTGGCAACACCACATCTTGCCACGTGTCACCTTTTGCTAGGTGGTACACACGTAGGTCCCAAACGTGTTCCCAAATATTCATGAAGTTACTAATTTAACCTACCAATTATGGCACGTGTCCAATTACGCCCTCACAAGGGTACCCAAACTGGTCCCATATATAATCATGAACAATGATAGAATATTAAAGCACTGAACATTTTATCAATTAAATAATCATATGGCATCAACATGTATTATAATGTACATATTTACATTTACATGTCTATCATTTAATCACATAAATGCAACTAAATGCAATTATCCAATCTAGACCTCCTGTGTGTCCCGTTTCACATGTGTCCAACTGTGCCCTTTATCAAGCACTTATCACATCGGGGTAACTGGAACTTACCCAAATCATCAGATGCAATTAATTATATTAATTAATGCATGTAAAATAAATATTTTTACCTTTTCCTGGGTACGAGTATTACATCTCTCCCTTCCTTTTAGGAAGTTTGTCCCCAAACTTTTCTCACTTCACGAATTAAATAGATATAAACATTCCTCCTCGAACCTGTACTGGTTCATATGCAACATCACGCTTATACAATGCATTATACCCACTGGTGTGACCACAATCGCAACTGACTGGTCCTCATGCCTTTCAATATTTCCAATTGATGCACTGAAATTTTAATCTCATTTGGTTTGTCATACTATACCATTTTCTGAAGATTAAACTTCTAGAAATATTTCTCTCCTCGCAGTAGTCATTTTCCGCCAATCATTCTAGAACAAAACCCACTTGCCTTTATTATATTTCCCAACAAATATCAGCGGATGATAAAACGTCTCGTAGAACTTCAGTTACATTTCCATTACTTTTGCAAGATTCCAGAACTTTTTCATAATCGACTACTTCCTTTTAGGATGACAAGTACTAATACCCACATAATTTCGTAATTCTTTTCACATATAGGTCGTTTAACCCCAACAAGTCTGTAGTTTCAATCAATAATCACAATTTGATTAGATCAACCTATACACAAATCATTTATATGACAACACCAAATTCTTATTAACTTTGGCAATCTCGTCATGAAATTTAATACGATAAACATTCAATTTCAGATTGTCAATAATATTCATCACAATAACCCCATGAACCTTCATTGTTTCTGCTCTTAATACCACACATCGCAAAGAATGCTTTACTTTCCCATCTGAAAGTGGCTTTCTTGACATTTCAATCTTCAAGAAGAAATTTTTTTTTTTGCCCTTGTAATTAATCTTTAAATGATCATATGCAATGAAATACAATTAGTAATGTCGCATACCCAATTACTAATGTATTATACACTCAAATCTCATTATATACTTCAATATTTCTTCTGAACTCATTTCCTTGAGCTATATTCACTTGAAGTAAATATTTGACTTTGAGATTCTGATACATTTTACTGTAGAGTAGAGCTCAATCACTTTTCTTTCAATAATTTATCACAAATTTCCAAAATAGAAACACAAATTGATATCTAAATCAATTTTCGTTCGTCTACTATAGTAATGCTGATTGACCTCAATTTATTACCATCATTCTTTTCCCAATTTTTGAAATAAATTTAGCTTCCAATAAATTTTGAATCTTGACTAAAATCTTTTCTGAATGGTCAATATGCACATAAACCCCATTAATCTCTGATTCGAGCACTAACAACTATTCTGTCTTCACTTGATTAATATAAAATTTCAAACTGTAGCTATCACGAGTTCCAACTGTTCTCTGTACTATGTATTCAATTGTCATTGTATAACTAAATATTTCAAGTCACGACAATTAATATAACCCCCCGGCTCATAAGAACATTACTGCCAAATGCTCAATATCAAAAGAATACCATGAACTCTAGATCTTGTACCAGATAATTCATATCTGAAAATATAACCATATGCAACATAGATTACTGTTGCATCATCATATAACACAATTCCAATACAAATCTTTGCAATAATAATATCAATATCACCATAGATCGATTTTCTATGGTTATTGAGAATTTCACTGTAACCAATATAAATTTCACATGTGTCTGCGTACAAAAAGAAATCTTCAACATATTTTTAATAATACCCATTAAATCCCATAACTTCAAATTCATGTCACCTTCATAAGTCCCAATTGATTAATACACAACTCATCCATCAGTTGTTCAACATACGGCAAAGCTTCACATTTTTCAAGCTATTCAAATTGTAGAACTTACCTATATTTTCAGTTTACGTTGTCTAAGTCCCAATATATAGAAATCGATATACATATTTGTCTCCTCCTTGTAGCACTTACAATCAATAAGCGACTGATTTTGTCATAATAAAACTTAAATATGATCCAACACTGCTCAATCTCAAATTTTCTCCTATTTACCCAAGTATGTAGTATCCTTTTAAATGCGTCACTTGTATGTAAACAAGATCACTCGTTGATCTTCGAGTTTAATCCCAAGCAACAAGCGATAAGCTACCATTTTTTTTCAATATTCGAATTCTACACCATCATACGTTCGAGAAATACAATTCTCACCAGTTATTGTAACTCAATACCTAATTGAAGATATCCAGAATATCTCTTTAAAATGAAGTGCTTCATTGCTCTGTCATACTCACCTTGTAACCAAGAATATCCCAACTCAATTCCCAAGAAATAAATTGATATAACGCATCAACCAAAATCATGTATTCGCAACAAACAGTATTTAGAATAACATGTAGAATATCACAAGTTACGTTCAGACCCTTTTCTTACTAAGGCCATTTGGAATTCATTTCAAAATATAATATTCCAATTTTAAACCAAGGTAAAAAGTAGTGTACTCATCTAAGCTTCCTAGCCCAACAATATTAATTTAAAATCTCTCTCCATAGAATAAAAATGTTTACACAACTATCTTGTAATTAAAATATTTTCCATTAATAACTCCTTTAAATAAAAATTGAAATACCTATATTTCATTAAAATAATTTTCACTAATTTCCCCCTTCTATTCAAGTCGGGTCAAATCCAACCACTTCCGTTTATCAAAATATTTTTAAACACTTCCTGACTCACAATAAATTAGTTTAATTATTTTCCTTCCACCAAATGATAATTTCAAAACATTTTCTACTCATTTAACATATATAAACTCACTTAATGTCATTCGAAATATCTCATAAATTTCTAATACATTATCAGTAGCTAAATCTAAAGTCTGAAAGTTGCCAATGATATACTAGAATACTTGACAATTGCTACAATGCAGTGCAATAGTCAGATCTAAATTACTTACATATAAAGTACAAAGAAATAATAAGAATACGATACCTATGTCACGCCCCGAAGTACCAAAAATAGGGAAAAATAAATTTCCTTTATGGGTTCGTAGACACGTGACTGGTTGTGAGTGTCACCTGATTGTCCAAACATGCTTATAACAATAATGTGATATGGAAAAGTGGCGAAGTTCAGCGGAAGCAGAAATTTAAAACATCCAAGTCTTACATCAGTAGTATATTACAGGCCAAAAATATATCCAAAAGTTACATATTACAAGACCAGCTAAACTATTACATCACTAACATAATAATAACAGAACTATAACAATAGAAAAGCTCCAAAGTCTTCAGCTGGCGAAACCGTAGCCTTCCTCGTAGTAATCTTCACCAACATAGTCTTCAGTAATAAAGTCAACATCTTGATAGCAGTCGGCTCCGTCTGGACCTACAAAGGCTGGACGTGGAAGGTCCAGCGGCATGAAAACCCGTTAGCGGTTAAGCTAAGTGAGGGTCCCCTTAAGGTTACCACCACTTAAGGTAAGTTATTCTTCGTCTCTTCTTATTTCTCGAAACCATATCTCGTTCATCATTTCTTATTCTCAATACTATGTCTTGTTCGTCTTTTCTTATTCTCAAAACCATGTCTTATTTAAACCCAATCATTCCCTTTGAAACTTAACCCAGAACTGAACTGACCAATGACATTGACTGAAAGAAGACTTAACTCCAAACGCATTTACTGGTCAAGAAAGAACAACACTCAACAATGAATAGTTAATTGTTGCCCAATTGGCACTCAAACTGTCGCCCAAATGGCATAAGTGTGCGGGACATTAACAATCTCTTGGTCGAACACGTCATGCCGATCCTCAGGTCGCCCGCACGTTACCGAACACGTCATGCTGATCCTCAGACCAAGGGTACGGGAAATTAATAATCACTTGGATGAACACGTCATGCCGATCCTCAGGTCACCCATACATAACCGAACACGTCATGCCGATCCTCAGTCCAAGGGTGCAGAAAACTAATCAACTACTTGATCGAACACGTCATGACGATCCTCAAGTCATCGGCACTTGACCGAACACATCATGCCGATCCTCAGATCAAGGAACAAAACATAACTCACCAATCGACTCCATGGAATAATTGAGAGACCAACTTTGCAAGAATTATCCAAACACGACACAAAAGTTCACGAATCAACTTTGACCAGTAGTCACACGACTAGAAACAAAACCCAACGTCCCTTATTCGCATTAAATCTATTATTGAAGGTTTTTTCGTTATTTTTCACGTTCGTACATTTCGTAGTTTAGTTCATTAATATCATCCATTTATAACTGTTAATATTTCGATATACGTCCAACATTCCGTTTTACCTCTTAATATACTTACGATGGAAACTTTTCTAATCACTTATTAACGCAATAATCATGCCATTCAACATACTTATAGTTTGGGTAGGAACTTTCCAACGGTCATTAAACTATATTCACGTAGCTCATGAATTTATAATCATGGATTTAATACCAATAAACATATAGATGAAACCCTTAACATACTCATCTACGCAATAGCACTACCATAGCACAAGATTTTCATAACACTGGTACCGGAAAACTAGCATCAACAATCAACACCACGCATAACAAAACATCATACAAAAAACTACACAATTTGCCAGGATACATTTTCACTGTGTTGACTGAATTAACATGATTTATTTGGGCATGATAAATTGCTTTGTAGATCAAACTCAAAACTAAAACATTATAGATAATAGGAATATCTTCATGTACAAAAAAAATATAGCTTCAATTACATTTTTGAGCTGCTCAAACTACTTATTTTACAAGACATTTCTTATATCTCGGACTGTTCTGTCCCAGATTTATAGTACTGCATTGTACGTGAATTTCACCTATGAAGGAGGGGTTTTTAGACTGAGATATAGAAGGGTTATTTGTAGATAAATGAGTTATCTTTCTCCACAAAAAAACCTAGCTTAATTATCATTTTTGAGCTACACAAAACATTCATTTTACTAAACTATGTTCTCCTGAAAGTTTCAGTTTCTCAGATTTATAACACTGCGTTGTACATGCATTTCACCCATGAAGGAATGTTTTCTAGAATGATCTATAGAAGAAATATTTGTAGATAAATGAGTTATCTTTTACCACAAAAAGACCTAGCTTAATTTCGATTTTTGAGCTCCTTAAAACATTCATTTTACTAAACTACATTCTGCTGGAAGTTTCTGTTTTCCCAGGTTTATAACACTGCATTGTACATGCATTTCACCCATGAAGGAGTGATTTCTAGACTGAGCTATAGAAGAGTTGTTTGTGGATATATGAGTTAGCTTTTACCACAAAAAAAAACCTAGCTTAATTCAGATTTTTGAGCTGCACAAAACATTCATTTTACTAAACTACATTATGCTGGAAGTTCAGTTTTTCAGATTTAAAGCACTTGTCTTGCATGTCATGAAAACTTCAACACAATAACATCAAACTCCTACTAAACATTAATACATACTATATATGTTCTAAATTGAGTTAGATTACTCACAATTACTCACAATTTACTCACCAAAGCTTGAAATTAAGCTCGATGTTGTTCTTGAGCTTTATAGAGCTTGAACTTCAACTTCAATGGTGTCACCTTCTTCTTCTCCTTGTTTTTCTTCCATATTTCTATGGGATTTTTAACTCCCAGCTCTCTTTTTTCACTTAGGTACAGATTATGAAGACAAAGAGTGTCAAATGTGTGTGTATGCATGTAGTTGTGCTTATATAGGAGAGATGCATGTGCTAGGTGTCATGGAGCATGAGTACATGCTATGCCATGTGTCCAACAAGTGGACATGTGTCCAAGAGGGTGGCATGTGGTTGCCATATGGCCGGCCATATGGGCCCACCTCGAGTTGTGTGCCACTTCCTCAGTTTATATGCATAAGTTCCTCGGTATGCGTGTCGGTCTCAAAGTACGAGCAAACTGGTATAATTTCTAATGTCCGGATCCGGGTACCGGACTAAGTTAAATCTTATTATGGTCGAGTCGGTATGGTTACTACAGTCTATATGGTAATACTACAACACGTCCATACCGTCACGTAATTAAAATAATAATATAATAATATAGTCGGTCCAATACAGAAATTAGAAAAAGCTGATATTATAATGACAGATAATTACAGGTGTTACAACCTGATACACATGGTAGTTGAACGGAACTTGGAGTGGTTTGGATATCAAAGAGATTATTACTTATCAAACTTGTAAACCTATTTTCAAATCAGATCTCTGATAGAAAATTCTGATACCCCGTATAGCCAGTCAACCCAATTGGTTATTCATACAACACAGCTACTTAGTCTTGATCACAATCAACCATATCCTTAACCAGAAAAGAATGATTTATAACTGTAGTGACACCCAATTGATAGAAACACAGTGGAAAAGTCTGTTACTTTTAGTGGATCCCAAATCCACTCTTCATACTGACACGTTGGAGAACCAATTGTTATTCGATAATAATAGAGGGCATTCCAAGAAATAGAAATAAATAAATTTATGTTGAGAGATTCCTCAACAAGCCGATATAACCCAAATAAAGTTGAGAGATTCCTCAACAACCCAAGATAACTCAAGCAACTGGATAAATCCCCAAATATCTTATCACCTCGACCAACTCAGTATTTCACCCTCAATCCTAAGAAAGAATATAATGAGCTCGACAAATACTCCCAAAGATCATTACCGAATAAATGGAGAAATAAGAGATAACGATAATACCATATCTACTCATGAGGCCCATATAAATCATAAGAAATCCAGAATTCTCCAAACTATAATATTTGAATACTAGAAGACCCACCGTAAATAAAGAAATCGAGATGCCCAATTTCTTGGCAGAAAATAAGAAATATTCTTCACAAATAATAATAGTACCCGATAATATTCGGAAAGAACTCTATACACACAATCATAACCCAATACGCAATAACCCTTCATCAAGTCAATACCCTTGATAATATAATACTAGTCAAATCATTTCAGGATGACTAACTCAACTCTTGAATTTTGAACCCAAATTCCACTAATATTCTCAAATCGGATTTCTCTTACTAAATTCTCAATCCCACTTTCCAATTCAATTGATTCAACAGATGGGAAAACATTTCCCTTTATACTCCATTTTTCCACAATCAAGCTTCCAATCATCTCTCCACATATTACAATATGTAGAAAGCATGCAACATGATATGCATGTTCATCAACATTTAAATCAAGTGCTATAACCATGTATGCCTCTACATGTAGTCTCTAACCTATTGCTCTGATACCAAAAATGGTCACACCCGAACCCGAACCCGCCCTCGCGGGCTAGGATACGTGTAACAAAGCCAACAAGGACCAACAATTATTTTTAACGTTCCAAAAATAACATTTTGACTGAAATATCAGGGGTAGTATATCCTTTTATCAAACATAATAATAATAAAAAATAATATAAGTTTTAAACCGTCGAATGGCACTTGAGCAGAGTTTCCCCTATTACAGCACCATTCACCCTGTTTTCACAACATTAATATTCAACCCCTGCTACACTTATTTATTTAAATATTCTAAAACACATCAAAAACCCAACTAAAATATATATATATATATTCATTCTAATATAATAAAAGTTAAGATCATAACTTCTAATATGTTCTTATACATAAAATTGTAAACATTATACCACAACTCCCAAATATCTCCAACTAGTAATTTAAAAATAAAATAAAATAAAATGCATAATACAAAACCCATTCTAGCAAACCCAGCCGCGTAGTCTTGATCATTTCTCACTGTGATGTTCATCTAAACCTGCGTGGTCATTAGCCACAAAATCGAATAACGTTTCGCTTAGTGAATACGTGGTACTAATCATGCAATTGGAGTATTTAATGAATCATAACACCAATTATGCAATCACAACAATAAATGGTCACAGGCATGTCAAGTCATCAATCACCATCGTTCTGGACCATTGATTCCAGGCCAATCTCACTTTTTCCGTCGCATGTAGCGAAATCATACTCATTCATTTGTGACTGTAGTCAATTTGTTGTGATCGTCACCACTATCCTCTTTTCTCTGAGGATTTCAACATCTCTCTGTCTCTTATATATGGGCTAACTAATGGTGATTATCACTTGAGATCCTTTGACCCACATAAGCATATAAGTAAACTCAACATGTCAACATGGCAATTTCATCATTTTAGACATGTTAAACAATAAATATTCACATGTTTTCTACTCAATCACAATTAAGCATTTTAAAGCATTTAATAACAAATAAATAACATTAAATATCCAATTTTGAGATTAGGACACTCACCTCCACGAATAACCAAATAGCCTAAAAACTCCGAATTTTTCCTAGATTCAGCCCAAATATGAACCTGTAGTTAATCCTATACAATTTTGATAAACTAAATTTCACCAACCCATTTGGGTCACAAAAAATCTATCGATTAAGTCCAAATTAAAATATACCATAAGGTTAGGCTTACTCCCATGAGTCCAAATATGACTTCGTATCGTGATTTGCACAACAAATGACGAAGTTGTGGCGTTGGGAAGGTGAGACCCTCCCTTTCTCTTTTCTTTCTCGCATCTCTGTATTATTCTCTGTTTCTTTTTTTGTTCTTTCCTTGATTAACTAATGTATATGTATAAAATTTATAAACATATTATATGTCAACCTCCCTACACATAACACACACTATCACATTTTGTTCTCTTTTTTTTTTTTTGGTTTTGGGTCAAAGCTTCTGCTTGTTGAAGATAAGTGGCAACACCTTTTGCTAGATGGTACACACATAGGTCCCAAACATGTTCCCAAATATTCATGAAGTTACTAATTTAACCTTCAAATTATGGCACGTGTCCAATTACGCCCTCACAAAACTTGTCTCATACATAATGATGAACAATGATAGAATATTAAAGCACTGAACATTTTATCAATTAAATAATCATATGGCATCAACATGTATTATAATGTACACATTTACATTTACATGTCTATCATTTAATCACATAAATGCAACTAAATACAATTTATCCAATCTGGCCCTCCTGTGGGTCCCATTTCACATGTGTCCAACTTTGCCCTTTATCAAGCACTTATCACATCGGGATAACTGGAACTTACCCAAATTATCACATGCAATTAATTATATTAATTAATGTATGTAAAATAAATAATACTACTTTTTTCCGGGTACGGGTATTACATATATACTCTTTGATAATTGTGACTAAATTAACTTCTAAAAAATCAGGTCGAACAGAGCAACAAGTCTCAGACACCTTAAAATAGATAGCCCTTGGACCTCGCCCAGATGTTGTAAAATTTTCTAGCTATGTCATTAACGGTTTTCGTTACAAACGAGGACCGTGATGATGTACAGGTCAACCAAAATAATGGAGTGTATTGGCAAAGACATTGCAGGTTGCTAGTACAAAGGATACCATACTTGTGACTATAGAAATGATTTTTTATGACATGATTAAAGAGATATGGATGCTTGACTATATATCTTTCAAGATTCTAGTATTCAAGTGTGATTGAGTTGATAGAAAAACTGGAATCAAGGTGGATGAACTTGGTTTCATGTCCGTTGATCCTTCTAGAGTGGGCCATAAATCTGAGTCTTTTATTTTGGCATCTCAAGCAAAACAAGTCTTTCATGCCCCTTAGATGTCACGTGTTTTAAGGCATACATGAGGTAAGAGATGAAATAAATTTTTACCGTCTCATTTGATTGTCTTTGATATACTAATTATTTATTTTATGGTTTAGGCTTTTGTACGTGAAACTTAAAAAGTATTCGAGAACTGCTGTATTTTTCAATTCTGAATCATTAAAAATTTTATATTCGTAATCTACAAAACAAGATCTATAGTGCCTATAAAAATCTTTAAAAAAAATTCGATATTTTTAAGTGCTACCCTAGTAAAATCAGTAACATGAGACAATTACATGATACCATCGACAGTAACATTTCTTCAAATTGATCATATATTTGCAAAATTATGGCCATTTTATCCCATGATATTGCCTTAACAATACTTTTCAAATAAATATAGTAATATATCATCAAAAACTAAACGTTTTTACAAATATAGTAACAGCATTGATACGTCCAGAAATAATCTGCTAAAGTCAAACCGCCACGTTAGCAGCTGTGGACACCGGAAGTGGACCACTTCTCTTGTTTGAGATTGTTTTGAAAAGGAAAAGAAAATGAAAGGTCTGTTGAAAACAGATACAGAGTCGCCACTTGGTCTTTAAGGAACCAAGAAACCTAATTTTGACTCACCCAAATGGATAAAGGGCACCGGCCCTTCATAACCAAAGGACTTGGTTCGGGGTTTTGGTACGAGAGAGGAAGGAGCCTTTGTCGCGACTAAAACACCCTCAACTCGCCCCATCTTTCGACGGGCCTCAATTAGCATCCAAATAATCATCTTATACTATGTATGGTTCGGCAATTAATACTATGATAGTATATTACATTACATAAGAAACTTGAAAATGGAAGATCTAAAGATAAAATATCATTCATAAGATCTAAATCAAATATCATGCAATGTAAAGTGAAAGATCACACAAATAAACCTAGGAAAAATCGTCTAATCGTATATCAATTAATCAAGTTTTCCTAATCTAAAGGGGGACATGAATTGTTCTTGAAACAAATAAACAAAGAAATCAAAATATGCTTAGCAAACTAGTATGATGCATGTTATTCTTTGATAAAAGAAGACCTCTCAATCCCCGGGACGGATGAGAAAGGATGATTAGATCAAGGGGAAGCATGAACGGGTGATCGAGTTCATTCCTTATAATCTCCTTAGATTAAGAGTTACAAAAACCCCAAATCTTGCATGAATGCAATGTATGTATCTAAAAATGTGCAAAGGTTGTAGTGTGTTTTGTGTACATGGATTTCTAGAATGACTTAGAAGTCTAAAATGTGTAAGAATGAATGAATGAAATTAACATGGGATGTGTACAAATGTAGTATGGACTACTTCCTAAGATATGAACTAATTTGGAATGCATATGAGCATCAAATCAAAGAATGAAAGTTGAAATGTACTTGCTGTGAATAGTGGACAGAACAGTAGCATGATCTTTTGGAATTTGAAAAGAGGGGTTAGAAATGTTTTCAATGGATGATTTTTTATGGAGATGTTCCTTATTGTGTCTAGAACACAACCCAAAAGGCCAATCTTGAATAGCTATCACAGATTGATAGAAATTATATAAACAATAGAGGTCACTCAGAAACAGAGTTCGTACTGTCGACTGAAATGTTAGAAAATCTTCGAAAATGAAAACGAATGATCTAGAGGCCCATTTTATACAGAAAGTTTCCTAAGACATTGAAATTTAAGGGAAAAATAAGTTAGGACCACCCCTTTTGGAAAAGTTTTCTGGAAAAGAGGTCGTAAGTTGACCTAGCTGCTGTGACAGCAAAAACAGAATGTTTGGAAGGAATGTTGGGACCCCAAATGGACCATTTCCAAGTACTTCCAAGTCAAACCAAAAATCATGGGTGTTCTCCAATGAGTTAGGAAGACTTTTCAAGTGGCCTTGTATCCATATGTTGAGTATTGTGTTCTAGAAAAATCTTTGAACTCAACTCACTCACTGTTTTGACTCATTGTTTTGAAGATTTTGGAGAAAACAAAGTTTTGTTTCTTGAAACCAAATGAGAGGGATTGAGAGGGGTTTTGAAATAGATGTTTTGAAAACACATTTTCAACACTCAATAAGGATCATAGCCACTTAGAATACCTACATCAAACTCATCATCAAGAACCTCCAAGATTGTTGGAGAGATTTATTTTTATTTTTGAACATAACTTCAATACATTTCAAGAATACCTTGGAAGTATTGAGGTTATGATCATCATCTATCAAACATGTTTTTGAGGTCAAGAGCTACTATCCATAAGGATTCACTCACCCCAAACTTCATGTCATCACTTAGATGATGATGAACTAGTAAGTAAATAAAGAAAAGAAAAAGAAATGAGATAAGGAGAGATGAACATATATATAATCAAAGCAAGTAAATAGCAATCAATAGATGATAATCAATGTGATTTTGGACTTGTAGCTTGGTGTTTCACTCATAGATTTTGACATTTGGACATGGAAGTAGCTTCCTAACTCAAGAATGCTCAAGAATGGTGATTGGGGGTGTTTGGAATGTGAAGTATAAGAGAGGTAATGGAAGAAAACAAGATTAAAACTCACTTTCTATAGCAAAATAGTAGGAGGAAGCTCCTTTTCTCTCTTCTAAACCTATCTCTCTCCCTCTTCTTCTCTACAACTTTTCAAGCTTTTGCACTTGGCCCCCCCAAAATGAAGAGCAATGGGGGGTTTATATAGGCCAATTTGGGGTGGTTTTGGGGTTTTAGAAGTACTCCCATTGATCCCAAACAACTGTGAACACAAAACTATGTCGTTTTGACTTTCAATTAATCAAATTGGACCCCCAAAAAAATTACAAAAATGGACTCTGCGAGGGTTGAGTGCCGCGGCGGCAGTGGGCCAGTGCCGCGGCAGCATTGCTCCTCAGATGCCCAGAAATTACGTTTTAGGCCCCCAGAGGTTCCGGTATTCGCGAAAAGGCCCTATTTCGTCCGAAATTCACAGAAAATGCATACGAACTCCAAATTGAGGTTGTGATATACCGTTGGAAAGGTAATGGAGTCTACTCTACATAAAAAATAGTTCGGAGATAGGTCACTTTGAAAAGTTTTACGGTATTCGCGATAAAAGCCGATTTGATCGCCTTTTTCGCCTTTGGAAATTTATAATAAATTCGTTTTAAATCCAGAAATTATGTGCGATATACCGTTGGAAAGCTATTGACCTCTAGTATCCATGAAAAATGTTTGAAAATTGTTTTGGTGCCCCGGTTCCAAAGTCAAATTCTGGTCAAACTGGTCAAACCTGGGATTCCCGGGAAGTTCTGGAAACCTCTGGGAGTTCCCAGGAGCTGACGTTCTCGCTCGATTTTCTTTTGGAACTTGTTTTAATACTTATCTCATGATTTAAAATGATTCTGGTGAATTCGGACGATTTCGGTCAAACTTGGTCAAACTTGGTCAAACCTAGTCAAACCTTGGTCAAACCGGTCAACGGGGACTTTCCGGGAACTTTCGGGACTTCCGGGGCTCTCTGGGAGCTGACGATTTCACCCGATTTCTCTTAGAAACTCATTTTATCACTTTTCTTACGACATAGCATGTTTCCAGAACTTTGGGGCCAAATCTGGGAGTTTTATGGCTTTCAAGGGCATTTTGGTCATTCTGAGCATTTTGAGAAATAGAACCAACTTCCAGGAGTCCTTTTGAGTCCTTTTTCGATCATTGTGAACCACCAAGCTATGGGTCTCCTAAATCTGATAGCCGACAAAATGGGGTGTCTACAGTTTGCCCCTCTTTGGCATGAACTTGCGAGGCAACGCATGTCGCAAGCGAGTGCCAAAGCTTTGAAGAGACAGGACTTTTTGGAGGCTATAGATTTAGGATAAAAACGTTGCAAAAGATGCGAGGATGATGAGGTTAGTGCTGGTCGTGCTCCGCGTGAGCTGCCTACGTATCCCAAGGGGAATCAGACCAGGACGTAGTTCAGGGCACAAAGGAATAAATCACACATGCACATACACAACAATCAGGCGGATTCTATGCTATATGAGGATGATATGCAATGTGTGGATGTGATATGATTTCGTACATGAGTCCTATCATGCCTAGCTTTCTGATCCTAGAATGAGTAGGTGCCATGGGGTGTGCCACTCCGAGTGGGCTGGTGTTGTGCTAGTGTTCATGACTGTGATGTAGTGGATGACTCGGATGAGGACATCAAGGTTTAGAAGACTCTGGGTCTAGGGGCAGACTTCTGGAACTTGGGAAGTGTGTGTTGCAAACGAGTGAGATGGATCAGGTGCGCGTTGTCTAAAAAAAAAAGACAACAGCTAAAGGTGACCGAGGGATTTTGTGATGAAAAGGGATAGATGAGGAAACTCATGATAGACGGGAGACACGGAGCCATGGAAGGACTGTGCTTCATGTGGACGATGCCCTGATTGTTCCTGATGGCTGACTTTCGGGAGTTGGTTCCTCTTCTGCTACTTTCTGTTGGGGGTAGTGGGAATTAGTATCTTTCGGTTCCTGTCCTCGGGGGGTGACGCGGGGTTCTCGGAGAATCTCTCTTTTCTTGATCGGGGAACCAGGACCCATCTCTGAATCTCTCACGGCTGATCAAATCCTTCGGCGCTCAATCCAAGAGGGCCGGTCGGGGCCTCCGGGAGCTGGTATCTTTCTGTTTTTGTCCTCGGAGGATGATGTAGGGTTCTCGGAGAATCTCTTGATCAGGGAACCAGGACCCATCTCTGAATCTCTCACGGCTGATCAAATCTTTCGTTGCTCAATCCAAGAGGGCCGGTCGGGGCCTTCGGGAGCTGGTATCTTTCTGTTTCTGTCCTCGGAGGATGATGTAGGGTTCTCGGAGAATCTCTTTTTCCTTGATCGGGGAACCAGGACCCATCTCTGAATCTCTCACGGCTGATCAAATCTTTCGGCGCTCAATCCAAGAGGGCCGGTCGGGGCCTCCGAGAGCTGGTATCTTTCTGTTTCTGTCCTCGGAGGATGATGTAGGGTTCTCGGAGAACCAGGACCCATCTCTGAATCTCTCACAACTGATCAAATCTTTCGGCGCTCAATCCAAGAGGGCCGGTCGGGGCCTCCGGGAGCTGGTATCTTTCTGTTTCTGTCCTCGGAGGATGATGTAGGGGACTCTCTGAGAATCTCTCTTCAATTCTTGACCTAGACCCAGGATCCATCTTTGAATCTCTCGTAGTTGGTCAGATTTTGTAATGCTCAATCCAAAAGAGCTGGTTAGGGCCTTCAGGAGCTAACGGATAATGTACTCTGCTAGAGTAAAGGTATCATTCTAATTGTGATGAGGGATATAGAGATGGTCTGCGGCAGTTAAGGTTTTGATTTTAAAAGAGGAGAGTGATGGACTTATTATGTTGCTTTAGGATGAAAGAAGGTCATCAACAGCCACTCATGGACTTATGTTGCTAGGAGAAAGAAGATCATCAACAGCCACTCATGGACTTATGTTGCATGAAGAAAGATGATCAACAGCCACTCATGGACTTATGTTGCATGAAGAAAGACGGAAGATCAACAGCCACTCATGGACTTATGTTGCAAGGAGAAAGGAAGATCATCAACAGCCACTCATGGACTTATGTTGCAAGGAGAAAGGAAGATCATCAACAGCCACTCATGGACTTATGTCGCAAGGAGAAAGGAAGATCATCAACAGCCACTCATGGACTTATGTTGCATGAAGAAAGATGAAAGATCAACAGCCACTCATGGACTTATGTTGCTAGGATGAAAGAAGATCATCAACAGCCACTCATGGACTTATGTTGCATGAACGAAGATGATCAACAGCCACTCATGGACTTATGTTGCATGAAGAAAGATGAAAGATCAACAGCCACTCATGGACTTATGTTGCATGAAGAAAGATGAAAGATCAACAGCCACTCATGGACTTATGTTGCATGAAGAAAGATGAAAGATCAACAGCCACTCATGGACTTATGTTGCAAGGAGAAAGGAAGATCATCAACAGCCACTCATGGACTTATGTTGCATGAAGAAAGATGAAGGATCAACAGCCACTCATGGACTTATGTTGCTAGGGTGAAAGAAGATCATCAACAGCCATTCATAGACTTATGTTGCATGAAGAAAGATGAAGGATCAACAGCCACTCATGGACTTATGTTGCATGAAGAAAGAAGATCATCAACAGCCACTCATGGACTTATGTTGCATGAAGAAAGATGAAGGATCAACAGCCACTCATGGACTTATGTTGCATGAAGAAAGATGATTTAGCTTTTGGCAGTTTGGAAAAGGATGAAATCTTCCCCAAGTTTTGACGCTTCTTATGCTGACGCCTTGACCGGTGCAGTAATGGTGTTTGGTACTCCTGCTTGTATTGTCATGCTCTTTATAACTTGATTTAAAAATTTTATTAGTCACTATTGATTTACACATTTGAGAGTACAACAGACTCAAAAACTTGACAGACATTGACGCACGAGGGTGACACATTTGACACAAGCTCGTCTTGTCAAAACTTGATGTGCTTTTATCATAAATGATGTACCATTTCTCTTTTGTGTTTACTTCTCTCCTTAACGTGGCATCACTTTGATGGTGAATCTTATTTTTGAAAATTCCTCCCTACTGATCTAATCAATTTCTTCGCTTCTCTCAAGATGTGCTTTGAATTAGTGCCTTAGCTTATGGAATGAAAGACGCTCCATTTCCATCTGTTCAAGACAATGTTTGTGACTTGAAGGCTTACCATTGGTGTATAGGGATTGGGTGGCAAACGAAGTTTGCCCCTGGTTTGAAGGGCATGAAGTGGGATCGGTAGGCAAACGAGGTAAATGACCGAAGTTTGCCCCTAGTTTGGAGGAAGGTTCATTGGAGGTTTTGGGCAAACGAGGTAGGTGACCGAAGTTTGCCCCTTGTGTGAAGGGTAGATAATAAAAGTCAGGCAAACGAGGCGGGTAGCCGAAGTTTGCCCCTAGTGTGGAAGGTGATTTTCTGGCTTGAGGCATGGACCGTGACTTTAATCTCTCAAATGCTCATAATTTTTGCCCAGGCACCAAGGAGGCGGCCTAGCAAGCTCTTTTCTCTCTTTTGTTATTGCTCACCTTGGATTTAACTCTAATTTTTGCCTAGGCGTCCTTTCGGATTTTCGACCTAGCGAGCCATCCTTCTTTTTTTCTTTTTTTTTTGAAAGTCTGCCTGCGTACCCCCAAGTGGGGATCAGGTCCAACGTAGTTCGGGCATGGTTGGGAAGAAGCGGGTTGATTTTTGGGTAGGTGGGGTGACCGAACCGATGCAGTTGCCTACGTATCCCCGAGTAGGAATCAGGTCGAGCGTAGTTCAAGGCAAGGCTTGAAGGAAACTGGTTTGATTATGATGGTGTTGACCGAACCGATGTGGTTGCCTACGTATCCCCGAGTGGGAATCAGGTCGAGCGTAGTTCAAGGCAAGGCTTGAAATAAGGGGTTTGAGGTATGAGGGTTTTTCAAACCAATCGTCAAAGAAGTTCAAACTTGAGCCACTTGTGGTGGCTTTGAATAAAAAAGATTCAGTTTCAATCTCCCTTTCTTTTCTTTTTCTTTTTCTTTTTCTTTTCTTTTTCTTTTTCTTTTTCTTTTGTTTTGAGGATTGATCCTTTTCACTTTCGCCTAGCCAGTCAATTTTGTTTTTCATGTAGTTGATTCTTGTGAGATTTTTCAATTACAATCTCAGAATTCCAGAATGTGCATGTCAGCTCTCGAAATTTATTTGTGGTCATTCCGTGCCTTTTGAATTGTGATCTTGGCACGTTCTTAAGATATATCTTGAAGCGTATGATTCTCTCATTTGTTTCATCAAAATTTTCTTCAACATTTTGACTGGCTAGGGTCAGATTTTAGAAATCAACACCTTTTTCAACTCTAACTTTTGCCTAGGTGCCCTTTCGGGTTTTCAACCTAGCGAGCTTTTTCTTTTCTTTTCTTTTCTTTTTTCTTTTTTTTTTTTTGAAAGTGGAGATGAAACTCACTAAAATGTTTGGCTATCATCAAGGGCTAAGTTTGCATTACTTTCAATCGGACAGATTGCGTGGCTCCCAATTGGATTGGGCTTAAGGCTTCGAAATGGTGGAAAAAAGGGTATTGGGCAAGCCCCAAGTCAGTTTCAAGTATGTCTTTTCAAGATTAAGGCAAGAGCATCTTTATATTCTTAAAGTAAGACTATTCAATTCCAGCTCTTCATCAGTGTCAGCGCAAAATTGACTTTGACCTTTCGGGATTTTTTTTGTTTGAGTAAAAAAAATTACCGCCTTTTTTTTAGCACATCAATATCCATGGTAATTTGAAAAGTGACACTTCAGTTCAGCGATTCATGCATCTATGACTAGACACATCAGATTAGGCAAAATGAGACTTCATTCTATCAGTAGAGAAGGATTACAGACTCATTAACAACTTGATGACAGACAGACTCGACCACAAGAATAAACATACAACAGACTCGACTAGACTCGACCTGGTCTCAAATGGAATGTCATAGTGACTCACTTATTCTTTCTATTTCTTTTTTTTTTTTTTTTCTAAAGAGCATATTCATTTGGTTTTCTAGCAAGAGTCCCAAACACCGTCACTTCACCGGCACAGGTTCAACATTCATGGTCCTCAGCGAAGGGGATCATTGAAATGGATAGGTCATGGGTTGGTCCAGACCGAGGTAGTGAATTGGATTGGGGTGTGGCGCGTCATCTAAGAGATCCTGAATTGAGTGACGGAGCCTCTTACAGTTGTCGGTCTCATGGCCTTGGTCTTGGTGGTAATCACAATACTTGGATTCATTGTACCCAGGAGGTGGGTGATTAGGAGGCTTACTGGGCTCCAAAGGTACAAGGTGGCCCTTTTGAACAAGCTGATTGAGAGCGGAGGATAAGCTCATGTCAAGTGGTGTGAAGACTCTTTGGTTTCCTTTCTTGTGCCTCTTACTGCAGTCATTTTGGCTTGATGATGGGCTTAAGGCATTGACATCTAGGCTCTCTTGATCTTTACCAAAGGTATGGGGTCTCTTCTCCTTTTGCAGTGACCCAGCTCCATTGATCTTGCCTTCACAGATAGCATCCTCGATTCTAGTCCCAACCTCAAACAACTCTTCAAATGTTGAGATGGACTGGTAGAATAGTTTTTCATGGTATACTGGTTGCAGGTTCTTGACCAGCATACGTACTTGCTCTTTATCAATAGGCCTGTGGATCATTTGGGCTACTTTATTCCTCCATCTGCTCAAGAATGCAGCGAAGGACTCATTGAAATTCTGCCTGGTAGTTTCCAGGTCTCGGATGGTGACATCAAGCTCTTGGTTGTAGGAGTAATGATCAATGAAAGTTCTAGCAACATCTTCCCAAACTCGGGTCTTGGAAGTTTCAAGGGTTAGGAACCAGGATAGTGCGGCTTTCTGGAGGGTTTGAGGGAACAGCATAGCTATGTGCTCATGGGTGCAGCCCATTGACTGGAAAATGCTCATACAAAACTTCACGTGGCTCTTCGGATTTCCAGTTCCGTCAAAACGGTCGATTTCAGGCATCTTGAAGTTCTCGGGTAGCCTCACCTTGTTGGGCTCAAACAATCCTTCCAGATCTAACATGTAATCGTCGACTCCCTTACTCTTCCTTAGTATGTTCTCAAGCTTGTCGACCTTGTCCATTTTCTCTTGGAGCTTTTTTTCATATACAGGCGGCGGGACCTCTTGAAACCGTTCTTCTTCCCCATTGTTCTCGGGAGGCGGTCCAAATCCAGGCGGTGGTGGTGGCATGAACCCTTGTGGTGGTGGGAACCTAGGTGGGTACTGTGGTTGCTGTTGTCGGAACTCTTCCATAAATTTCAGAACTTGAGTCAGCCGATCTGACTGTTGATTGATTAATTCAGTGACCTTGGCTTCCAAAGTTTCCTGATTCATGTTGAATTTTCTCGGCGGACTGATTCTAACCAAATGACTGTTCGAACTTTTGACCCAGGATGGGGATCTCAGTGGCTGATTTTGGGAATCTATAATGACCTATAGATTCGAGAGGAGTGTATCAGATTCTGATAGTGATGACTTTAGAGACAATGACAATGATGTTAAGGAAGATGGACTGACTTATGTACAGACTGACCGAGATAGTATGCGCAGACTGATGAGAATGGTGCATGCACATGAGACAAGCATGCGGATGCAAGCCCTAATCTATATGATGCCCCTACTTCTAACAGATAGCAGTTAAACAAATAAGGTCCTAGCCATACAGAGTGTGCTAACCTTACTTTCCAGTATGATCACCAAGGGATAACAGGGATTTCCGGGATACTTCGGGAATTTTGGATAGAGTTTCTGGGAGAAACATGGATTTGGAAGATTCGGAGAAATTTCTAGAAGTCATTTGAGTTTCTAGGAGAAAAAAGGATTTCTGGTTGATTTGGACTGAGCTTCTAGGAGAAACTGGTATTTTGGGCATTTCTGAGAAATATGGATAGAGTTTCTAGGAGAAACAAGTATATCTGGGAAGATAGGACAGAGTTTCTGGGAGAAACTGGTATATCTGGGAAATCAGGGAGATTTAGACAGAGTTTCTGGAAAAAACAGGTTAGTACGGTTATATATGGGATATCTAGACAGAGTTTCTGGGAGAAACAGGTTAATATGTATCTGGGATGTCTGGACAGAGTTTCTGTGAGAAACAGGTTAATATATATCTGGGATGTCTGGACAGAGTTTCTGGGAGGAACAGGTTATGATGGTTATAAATGGGATATCTGGACGGAGTTTCTGGGAGAAACAGGTTATGATGGTTATATCTGGGATATCTGGACAGAGTTTCTGGAATAAACAGGTTATGATGGTGATCATACTGTCTAGCTAGTTTTCATACTCCTATGTCCTAGGACCAACAAACAAGGTTTGCGGTGTATAACTTTGTAAACATGGAGCAGACATCCTTGTCATGGTGCCTAGGCAGGTCAACTCAATGTGATCACATGTGAGTGATTGCCTTGGGGATCATAAGAAAGAAGTTCTGCCTCATGCCACATAAGCGTCTACACCGCGCAGGTAATCCCGTCAGGGCATACAACAGTTATGTCACATTGTCCTATCTGAAAAGATAAATGAACAGTCCTATGAAAGGTTCTACAGGAATCTATATGCAAAGGCTGGGTTTAGTCAAAGAGGGTCCGTTGACGAGAGTTCCAATATACCATCAGAGAGACAGTACGGAAGTTTTTACTCTTTTTGATATACCTTGGAAGGTACAGTATCAACGGTGACTTGTGCCCTGGCACAGCAAGACCTGAACAATGTCAGCGCCGCGTTTCAGACACAGTCGGAAGGGGAAAATGCAGAAGTGCAATGCGATGAACCAGACACAGTAAAAAGATGATTTTAAGGATGCTTCTTATGAGTCAAACCTCTGTATTATTTTGTTTTAAAATAAAAATCCCCAGCAGAGTCGCCAGATTGTGGACACCGGAAGTGGACCACTTCTCTTGTTTGAGATTGTTTTGAAAAGGAAAAGAAAATGAAAGGTCTGTTGAAAACAGATACAGAGTCGCCACTTGGTCTTTAAGGAACCAAGAAACCTAATTTTGACTCACCCAAATGGATAAAGGGCACCGGTCCTTCATAACCAAAGGACTTGGTTCGGGGTTTTGGTACGAGAGAGGAAGGAGCCTTTGTCGCGACTAAAACACCCTCAACTCGCCCCATCTTTCGACGGGCCTCAATTAGCATCCAAATAATCATCTTATACTATGTATGGTTCGGCAATTAATACTATGATAGTTTATTACATTACATAAGAAACTTGAAAATGGAAGATCTAAAGATAAAATATCATTCATAAGATCTAAATCAAATATCATGCAATGTAAAGTGAAAGATCACACAAATAAACCTAGGAAAAATCGTCTAATCGTATATCAATTAATCAAGTTTTCCTAATCTAAAGGGGGACATGAATTGTTCTTGAAACAAATAAATAAAGAAATCAAAATATGCTTAGCAAACTAGTATGATGCATGTTATTCTTTGATAAAAGAAGACCTCTCAATCCCCGGGACGGATGAGAAAGGATGATTAGATCAAGGGGAAGCATGAACGGGTGATCGAGTTCATTCCTTATAATCTCCTTAGATTAAGAGTTACAAAAACCCCAAATCTTGCATGAATGCAATGTATGTATCTAAAAATGTGCAAAGGTTGTAGTGTGTTTTGTGTACATGGATTTCTAGAATGACTTAGAAGTCTAAAATGTGTAAGAATGAATGAATGAAATTATCATGGGATGTGTACAAATGTAGTATGGACTACTTCCTAAGATATGAACTAATTTGGAATGCATATGAGCATCAAATCAAAGAATGAAAGTTGAAATGTACTTGCTGTGAATAGTGGACAGAACAGTAGCATGATCTTTTGGAATTTGAAAAGAGGGGTTAGGAATGTTTTCAATGCATGATTTTTTATGGAGATGTTCCTTATTGTGTCTAGAACACAACCCAAAAGGCCAATCTTGAATAACTATCACAGATTGAGAGAAATTATATAAACAATAGAGGTCACTCAGAAACAGAGTTCGTACTGTCGACTGAAATGTTAGAAAATCTTAGAAAATGAAAAAGAATGATCTAGAGGCCCATTTTATACAGAAAGTTTCCTAAGACATTGAAATTTAAGGGAAAAATAAGTTAGGACCACCCCGTTTGGAAAAGTTTTCTGGAAAAGAGGTCGTAAGTTGACCTAGCTGCTGTGACAGCAAAAACAGAATGTTTGGAAGGAATGTTGGGACCCCAAATGGACCATTTCCAAGTACTTCCAAGTCAAACCAAAAATCATGGGTGTTCTCCAATGAGTTAGGAAGACTTTTCAAGTGGCCTTGTATCCATATGTTGAGTATTGTGTTCTAGAAAAATCTTTGAACTCAACTCACTCACTGTTTTGACTCATTGTTTTGAAGATTTTGGAGAAAACAAAGTTTTGTTTCTTGAAACCAAATGAGAGGGATTGAGAGGGGTTTTGAAATAGATGTTTTGAAAACACATTTTCAACACTCAATAAGGATCATAGCCACTTAGAATACCTACATCAAACTCATCATCAAGAACCTCCAAGATTGTTGGAGAGATTTATTTTTATTTTTGAACATAACTTCAATACATTTCAAGAATACCTTGGAAGTATTGAGGTTATGATCATCATCTATCAAACATGTTTTTGAGGTCAAGAGCTACTATCCATAAGGATTCACTCACCCCAAACTTCATGTCATCACTTAGATGATGATGAACTAGTAAGTAAATAAAGAAAAGAAAAAGAAATGAGATAAGGAGAGATGAACATATATATAATCAAAGCAAGTAAATAGCAATCAATAGATGATAATCAATGTGATTTTGGACTTGTAGCTTGGTGTTTCACTCATAGATTTTGACATTTGGACATGGAAGTAGCTTCCTAACTCAAGAATGCTCAAGAATGGTGATTGGGGGTGTTTGGAATGTGAAGTATAAGAGAGGTAATGGAAGAAAACAAGATTAAAACTCACTTTCTATAGCAAAATAGTAGGAGGAAGCTCCTTTTCTCTCTTCTAAACCTATCTCTCTCCCTCTTCTTCTCTACAACTTTTCAAGCTTTTTCACTTGGCCCCCCCAAAATGAAGAGCAATGGGGGGTTTATATAGGCCAATTTGGGGTGGTTTTGGGGTTTTAGAAGTACTCCCATTGGTCCCAAACAACTGTGAACACAAAACTATGTCGTTTTGACTTTCAATTAATCAAATTGGATCCCCAAAAAAATTACAAAAATGGACTCTGCGAGGGTTGAGTGCCGCGGCGGCACTGGGCCAGTGCCGCGGCGGCACTGCTCCTCAGATGCCCAGAAATTACGTTTTAGGCCCCCAGAGGTTCCGGTATTCGCGAAAAGGCCCTATTTCGTCCGAAATTCACAGAAAATGCATACGAACTCCAAATTGAGGTTGTGATATACCGTTGGAAAGGTAATGGAGTCTACTCTACATAAAAAATAGTTCGGGGATAGGTCACTTTGAAAGGTTTTACGGTATTCGCGATAAAAGCCGATTTGATCGCCTTTTTCGCCTTTGGAAATTTATAATAAATTCGTTTTAAATCCAGAAATTATGTGCGATATACCGTTGGAAAGCTATTGACCTCTAGTATCCATGAAAAATGTTTGAAAATTGTTTTGGTGCCCCGGTTCCAAAGTCAAATTCTGGTCAAACTGGTCAAACCTGGGATTCCCGGGAAGTTCTGGAAACCTCTGGGAGTTCCCAGGAGCTGACGTTCTCGCTCGATTTTCTTTTGGAACTTGTTTTAATACTTATCTCATGATTTAAAATGATTCTGGTGAATTCGGACGATTTCGGTCAAACTTGGTCAAACCTGGTCAAACCTTGGTCAAACCTAGTCAAACCTTGGTCAAACCGGTCAACGGGGACTTTCCGGGAACTTTCGGGACTTCCGGGGCTCTCTGGGAGCTGACGATTTCACCCGATTTCTCTTAGAAACTCATTTTATCACTTTTCTTACGACATAGCATGTTTCCAGAACTTTGGGGCCAAATCTGGGAGTTTTATGGCTTTCAAGGGCATTTTGGTCATTCTGAGCATTTTAAGAAATAGAACCAACTTCCAGGAGTCCTTTTGAGTCCTTTTTCGATCATTGTGAACCACCAAGCTATGGGTCTCCTAAATCTGATAGCCGACAAAATGGGGTGTCTACAGCAGCGAAGGATCCGGGCTATCCAAAAAGGGAGCTTGTGGCCCACCAATCCCGACGTCTTTTGACTGCTACCGCTCGGGTTGCTCGTACAGCCCGGGCATTCAGCGCAGCAGCTCTCCACAATGTGCAGTCTGACAATCAAGCTGCTCAGCAGTTTCCTAAATTAATCAGAAGCCTAATGGAAAGTGCAAATAGTTTCCTAAAGCCACTTAGGAAACCTCCCATGATTTATGCTCATCAAATTGTAATTAGATAGAGCTTCCTTATCTAATCAGTTGCCTTGTACGAGTGGTCACTCGCACCTATAAAAAGGGCCACTCACCCCCATTAAGGGGATCGCATTCTTAACCTAGAGAATAGCTGCTTAAATTGATTGTATACGCATACACCCGGCCGGTATTACTGGTAGCGCCGCCCAACTGTTGGCTCACCAGGCCCGCCGGTAATCTGCTAGTGAAGCGCACTGACGCACCCGTGGACGTAGGTCACCTCATTAATGGGGTCGAACCACACACAATTGATTGTGTCACCATATCTCTTGTCTTGATCCCTCTTACCAATTTTTGGCATCATCAGTTTGGCGCTGTCTGTGGGAATCGACAAGTTCCTCATTAACAAATTTCTTGAATGATTAACATACCACCGAAGACGGGTAAGAAAAATACCGCTCCGGTTGGTCAGGAAAACTTGCAGCTCGAGCAACCAGTCGCCTCCATGACCTCCGAGCAGGTGACAGCGGCGCTCGCGCAGCTTCTGGAAGGCCAACGGCAAACCCAGTAGCAAATTGAAGCGTTGTTGGCCTTGCAGGAGAAACACCCTCAATCAGAGAACCAAACCGGGAAGAGTGCTCCAGACAAGGAGCCCAAAAGAGTCCGGAACCATACCCACTCTGCACCAGTATCCCCGTCGGATTAGGAACACGCCCGGGATGGTGACTGTAGCAGAGAGCCCAAGTGCACCAGGCGGCGAGCTCAGACCAATCCTCGTTGGGTGGAAGACGCCAGGGACATCATCAGCAGGCAACGCGCCACCAGGGGGGGGTCAGGGCTAAAGCCCCGGGAATCAGCCAAAGACCCTCCGGCCCGGAGCCGAGGAGATCTTAGGCATACGATTACCCAGAGTCGGAGCCGGATTCTATCCCCAAGGTCAACACACTTCGAAGAGGAAGCCTCGTCGTCTGATCTGACTTACCGCTCGGACATTGAAAGGAAGACCAAGCCGGAAGATGATGAGAGCTGATATTTGCTTAATATTAGCTCGATAAAGAGTAAAAATTGATTAGATTTAACCCCATTTCTCTAGTGTAACCTGCACTTGTGTTTTAATTCGTTTCTTTACACAATGATGTATTTTTCGTGGTATGTTGTTGTGTTTAGTTCTTTGAATGCAGGTTCTGAAGTTAAAATGAATAACAAGTCGAAAGGAATAACTCAAGAAACAAATAGATGAAGTCTTGGTACCAATCGATTGACATCATATCAATCGATTGACATATTTTTATGATCAATCGATTGATGTTTTTACCAATCGATTGGAATGTTTACCAATCGATTGATATCTTTGTCAATCGATTGGTTAAAACTAGAAACATTCTGCGTTAATGAGCAAGATTTCAGCAATCAGGACGACGACCAGCCGTTATGGATTGAATCTAGACACCCTCAGCTCGTGGATTAACACTATATATATATAGAGAGGAGAGTGTAAAGGGTTGGGGGTTGGCTCATTTTTCCTGTTTTTGTAGGAAATTTTCCATTCTTGTTCTTTGGAAATTCATTTACTGAAAGTTTGGAAGTTCAACATTGGTTATTGCTATTCTCAGTCAGGTGTTGTTATTCGAATTATGTTATTCTGCAACTCATCTAGTCATAGTGTGGTATAGAAACTTTAGTGTAATTTCAAATCTTTTGTGTACATCCATGTTTAGATCCAATTCATGTAAAATGTTTCAGTTTAGCCAAGTTTCTATTTGTTTAAAGATGCTAGCCTAGAGTTCTAGTTGGGAATAATGTGAAGAAACATTGTTCCCAGCCACTGCCATGATTCTGTTTTAGAATCAATGTCAATCGATTGGAAACAGAAACCAATCAATTGACATCAGATTCCAAGTCAATCGATTGATTATATGTCAATCGATTGAAAGCCATTTAATATCAATCGATTGACATGAATTCAATCGATTGATATGTGCATGACTTGGGTTGCCTCCTTTTTGTATTCCAGTAACTTTTATTTCAGAAACTTAGTCCAAATTAATCTTGTTAAAGTTCAAATTGCAGTCTGATTTTGAAATGAAAGCTCTTTTGATTAATTAACTCAATGAACATTTTTTTGATGAACATGCCAATTATTTTATACTCGATTTGTCCACCATTGTTCATAGAGTTAATTAATTTAATTCCAGTCCTTCATAAATAAGTGAGATTGTTGAAACCACTAGGAATGTGAAATTCACATACTTAGCGTCTAAAATATTTTACTTAATCGATTCCGAATCATGGAATACTAAAAGAGGAAAACCCCAATTGTTTGTTTTGTTAAATCATGGTAGTGGCTGGTACTTTGTGGACTCACATGTTCCCAACTCTTTTTCATAATTAATTCTAAATCACAATTTTTTTTAAGTCTATCTAGTCAAGTTATCGCTTCACTTTAATTTATTTCTTTTATTTATTTAAATTTAATAGGATTGTTAGATCCTCCACCTTAGAAGAAATCATCTTTCATTTCATTTTAGGATTCAATCTAGATCTCTCTGCCTTTATCTTCCGTCCTTTGGGATTCGACCCGGTCTTACTGGTTTTAACGCGACGCGGCCGTCTATACTTGGACGTACTCTTCAGAGAACACATTTCCAGTCGTGTCAAGTTTTTGGCGCCGTTGCCGGGGACGGTAACGAAAGCCAGAATCTTTCGATTGATCCAATCTTCCTTACCCCATTTCTATCTTTCTTTTTCCTTTTCATCTCTTCAGAACACAAACTGTATTGATTATGTCCTTCTATGTCCTTTGACTCCACTGAAGCTTTCATCATAAATCTATTTGAAGATTCCATCCATAGTGCTGATAATCCCATTTTCACTCCATCTATTTCTAATCCAATGTCTGATACGGAGAGCCAACAAGGAGAGAATAGGCATGACCTCATCGATGACGGTCAACGACCTCTACGAGAACTCTTGGCTCCTGATCGAACAGCCACACCTTCTTGTATTCGCATCCCTCCGCACGCGGGTACATTCCATTTTCGTAATGGAATGATTCAACTTTTACCCACATTTCACGGGATGGAGAAAGAGAAGGCGTACTTGCATATTCGAGATTTCGAGGATGTTTGTGGCACCTTCACGGATCAGACCTGCCCGAGTGATATAATATGGCTAAAGCTTTTTCCCTTCACCTTGAAGGACAAAGCAAACTCATGGTTATTGTCACTCAAACCGAATTCTATTTCAACTTGGGCAGCAATTCATGAAGCTTTTCTCAAAAAGTCTTTTCCTAATCGATTAACGAATGACATCTTGAGACAGAGGGGAGAAACTTCGTCTGAGGAAGAGGACGACGATCCAGGGACGCCAGAGGCAGAGGGTCAGGATACAGTTGTTGTTGAGGAGGAAGATGATGACCCAGGGACGCCAGTAGCTGAGGGTCAGTATGAGTTGAGGAAACGAGAGCCCCCTGCAGCATCCACGTCTACTCTGGTATCTCTCCAGACTATTTATGATCTTCTCGTTGAGGAGAGAGCCGCAAGAGTACAGCTTCATGAGATGGTTAGAGAGCTCACGGCAGAGCAGTTATTGTTAGCTGCTCAGATGTCATTGGATCGGGATGCTGTTCAGGGGAGACTCGAGCTGCTAGGTGGTCAGATAGAGCAGATATTGATGCTGCTAGGGATTGAGCAGTCCTTGCGCTCATCTGTACCACCCCCTTCGGCGGCTCCAGCTTCTACGTCGGCTCCATCAGAGAGAGATATCTTAGAGACACCTCCACCGCCACCACCTCCAGCTGCTGCCCCCTCGCCGGCTGCGAGTGACCCGGCGGCTGTTGCCCAGACTGGGACAGCTGCTGAGGGTGACAGTGAGGTAGCTGTTGATCGTGTTCATGACGGTGCGCCCACGCTTTCTGGAGACCATTCCATTGCACCTTAGGAGGGAGTTTTTTTGGAGAGCGAGAGAGTGTTGTGTTATTTCATATCTTATGATGTTTTGTCACTTTGTTTTGTCTTTGTAGATATTTTGGGGTGGATGAGTACTTTTGGATCTATGACTGTTGATATTTTATAGTTTGGTTGGTTGTTAAGAGCTGGATGATGATTCTAGGTTTTCTATCTGTACATGGTCTATATTGGACATTTGGATTTACTTTACAGATAGTTCTATTACTCATGGATTATGTTTTTATTCTCTATATGCTCTCAACTATTATCCATGCTTTACGATCTTGGTTGTTCGTGGAGTTTGGATTTTTGAAACAGGTGAATTCTTTGATGTGTACAGAAATGCTTGAATCAGGTGATATCTTCTTTTACTTGAAATACTTCCATTGTGGACAATGTCGATTTCAGTTGGGGGTAGGAAGTAGGAATTAGATATCCACCTGTGTTTTCCCTGAATTAGATATCCACATGTGTTTTCTTTCAAAAAAAAAAAAAGAAAAATGCTGTTGTTGAATTTTTAACTTTCAAAACCTCGTTTCTCCTAGCTAATATCATTATGCAATGATGCATTCATGTCTTTCTTGTTATATTATGGACTTCGATTACATGTTACTTTGTCGCTAATCTAGTTTTACGTCCATAGCATAAATATATCCGGAAAACATTTTGCACGAGTTGACACTCACGAAAGAATCTTTGAATTAGAGTTAAATATGATTGTCATGTGATGGGATTAATAGTAAAACTTTAAACCCTAGTGAGTTTCGAGCCATTCTTTTATTCTGAGGGTTAAACACAAAAACTCATGTCAATTTTTGAAATACACTTTTATCTCGTTGAGAGTCTCATTCTTGTTACATTTGGCTGATACTTCAGGAGAACGTTCAGGATCTATTAATTTAAAAACTCAGGAAATGCTCGAGATAAGTTATAATGTCTAGAAGATGATTTAGGCCATCGTTTTCTCACCTCATCACCCGAGAAAGTCCAAATTCCCACTTACCTATCACAAATCAATGCCTCTACCTAAATTCACATATTTATAATCGAGCATATGACGGTTTTGTGAGAATAGTTAAAGGAGGAAAAGAAGAAGTAAAAAAAAAAAAATAAGGGGATCGGTGAAAATGAAGGAATAAAAGAAATTGGAGGTTGCATTGTCCAAAAAATATATATATATATATATATTTTTTGTGAAGTGAAGTTGATATTACCTTGTCACATGCTTGAACCCATTTTCACATTTCACTTTCTTTAACCTTTCTCCATATTTCTGTTACAAGTCCTAAGGATTCTGGATAATTTTTAATGAATCTCGAGTATGAAATGAGTTTTCCACGGTAGATCGCTCTTGAAGTAATTTGTATTCCATTCATGGGACTCATGCACCTTAAAATAAGCGTTCTTCAGTGTCTAGTATGTAAGCATGTTTGATTGCCTCAACATTTACTCATTTGAGCTTCATACTATGAGTGCATAATTTTTACGCCAGTTTCAGAGTGATTATCTTGAGCGTAAACCGTGTGAGAATTGAGTTGAAACTATAAAATCTTAAACATGTCAATCTAAATAATTCTGAGATAAAGATTTCAATCGTAGTTGTTAACTCCACACACACACACACAAGGATATATAAAGGCTGTGGATGTAGTTTGACTTGAATAGTTACTTTGTAACATGTTGTTTACTTCCATAGCATAATAAAGGAATTTATGTCCTTGTTAAGCAGAATTTTTAGCATAAAGGAGAAATTGAAGTTCTTTGATAAGTTTAGAAATTTTGACACTTGAATTTTGTGGGTAAATTCTCTGAAAACTCTCACGAGACACAACTCGTCCATTAGGGTAAACCTAAGGGTTCAAAGGCTTGTTGCAAACGCTAAATGCAACCGCGATTCCTGCGATAGTGAGTTAAGATTTCTCTTTTGTTTTAGCTCAATAAAACTGTAACGTCAATTGTTGTTCGTCTTAGTTTGCGTTAATTCCGCTTCATTGCTAGAGACTAGCAAAGCGCTAGTTGGGGGTCGTGATGAGAGCTGACATTTGCTTAATATTAGCTCGATAAAGAGTAAAAATTGATTAGATTTAACCCCATTTCTCTAGTGTTACATGCACTTGTGTTTTAATTCGTTTCTTTACACAATGATGTATTTTTCGTGGTATGTTGTTGTGTTTAGTTCTTTGAATGCAGGTTCTGAAGTTAAAATGAATAACAAGTCGAAAGGAATAACTCAAGAAACAAATAGATGAAGTCTTGGTACCAATCGATTGACATCATATCAATCGATTGACATATTTTTATGATCAATCGATTGATGTTTTTACCAATCGATTGGAATGTTTACCAATCGATTGATATCTTTGTCAATCGATTGGTTAAAACTAGAAACATTCTGCGTTAATGAGCAAGATTTCAGCAATCAGGACGACGACCAGCCGTTATGGATTGAATCTAGACACCCTCAGCTCGTGGATTAACACTATATATATAGAGAGGAGAGTGTAAAGGGTTGGGGGTTGGCTCATTTTTCCTGTTTTTGTAGGAAATTTTCCATTCTTGTTCTTTGGAAATTCATTTACTGAAAGTTTGGAAGTTCACAATTGGTTATTGCTATTCTCATTCAGGTGTTGTTATTCGAATTATGTTATTCTGCAACTCATCTAGTCATAGTGTGGTATAGAAACTTTAGTGTAATTTCAAATCTTTTGTGTACATCCATGTTTAGATCCAATTCATGTAAAATGTTTCAGTTTAGCCAAGTTTCTGTTTGTTTAAAGATGCTAGCCTAGAGTTCTAGTTGGGAATAATGTGAAGAAACATTGTTCCCAGCCACTGCCATGATTCTGTTTTAGAATCAATGTCAATCGATTGGAAACAGAAACCAATCGATTGACATCAGATTCCAAGTCAATCGATTGATTATATGTCAATCGATTGAAAGCCATTTCATATCAATCGATTGACATGAATTCAATCGATTGATATGTGCATGACTTGGGTTGCCTCCTTTTTGTATTCCAGTAACTTTTATTTCAGAAACTTAGTCCAAATTAATCTTGTTAAAGTTCAAATTGCAGTCTGATTTTGAAATGAAAGCTCTTTTGATTAATTAACTCAATGAACATTTTTTTGATGAACATGCCAATTATTTTATACTCGATTTGTCCACCATTGTTCATAGAGTTAATTAGTTTAATTCCAGTCCTTCATAAATAAGTGAGATTGTTGAAACCACTAGGAATGTGAAATTCACATACTTAGCGTCTAAAATGTTTTACTTAATCGATTTCGAATCATGGAATACTAAAAGAGGAAAACCCCAATTGTTTGTTTTGTTAAATCATGGTAGTGGCTGGTACTTTGTGGACTCACATGTTCCCAACTCTTTTTCATATTTAATTCCAAATCATAATTTTTTTTAAGTCTATCTAGTCAAGTTATTGCTTCACTTTAATTTATTTCTTTTATTTATTTAAATTTAATAGGATTGTTAGATCCTCCACCTTAGAAGAAATCATCTTTTATTTCATTTTAGGATTCAATCTAGATCTCTCTGCCTTTATCTTCCGTCCTTTGGGATTCGACCCGGTCTTACTGGTTTTAACGCGACGCGGCCGTCTACACTTGGACGTACTCTTCAGAGAACACATTTCCAGTCGTGTCAAGTTTTTGGCGCCGTTGCCGGGGACGGTAACAAAAGCCAGAATCTTTCGATTGATCCAATCTTCCTTACCCCATTTCTATCTTTCTTTTTCCTTTTCATCTCTTCAGAACACAAATTGTATTGATTATGTCCTTCTATGTCCTTTGACTCCACTGAAGCTTTCATCATAAATCTATTTGAAGATTCCATCCATAGTGCTGATAATCCCATTTTCACTCCATCTATTTCTAATCCAATGTCTGATACGGAGAGCCAACAAGGAGAGAATAGGCATGACCTCATCGATGACGGTCAACGACCTCTACGAGAACTCTTAGCTCCTGATCGAACAGCCACACCTTCTTGTATCCGCATCCCTCCGCACGCGGGTACATTCCATTTTCGTAATGGAATGATTCAACTTTTACCCACATTTCACGGGATGGAGAAAGAGAAGGCGTACTTGCATATTCGAGATTTCGAGGATGTTTGTGGCACCTTCACGGATCAGACCTGCCCGAGTGATATAATCCGGCTAAAGCTTTTTCCCTTCACCTTGAAGGACAAAGCAAACTCATGGTTATTGTCACTCAAACCGAATTCTATTTCAACTTGAGCAGCAATTCATGAAGCTTTTCTCAAAAAGTCTTTTCCTAATCGATTAACGAATGACATCTTGAGACAGAGGGGAGAAACTTCGTCTGAGGAAGAGGACGACGATCCAGGGACGCCAGAGGCAGAGGGTCAGGATACAGTTGTTGTTGAGGAGGAAGATGACGACCCAGGGACGCCAGTAGCTGAGGGTCAGTATGAGTTGAGGAAACGAGAGCCCCCTGCAGCATCCACGTCTACTCTGGTATCTCTCCAGACTATTTATGATCTTCTCATTGAGGAGAGAGCCGCAAGAGTACAGCTTCATGAGATGGTTAGAGAGCTCACGGCAGAGCAGTTATTGTTAGCTGCTCAGATGTCATTGGATCGGGATGCTGTTCAGGGGAGACTCGAGCTGCTAGGTGGTCAGATAGAGCAGATATTGATGCTGCTAGGGATTGAGCAGTCCTTGCGCTCATCTGTACCACCCCCTTCGGCGGCTCCAGCTTCTACGTCGGCTCCATCAGAGGGAGATATCTTAGAGACACCTCCACCGCCACCACCTCCAGCTGCTGCCCCCTCGCCGGCTGCGAGTGACCCGGCGGCTGTTGCCCAGACTGGGACAGCTGCTGAGGGTGACAGTGAGGTAGCTGTTGATCCTGTTCATGACGGTGCGCCCACGCTTTCTGGAGACCATTCCATTGCACCTTAGGAGGGAGTTTTTTTGGAGAGCGAGAGAGTGTTGTGTTATTTCATATCTTATGATGTTTTGTCACTTTGTTTTGTCTTTGTGGATATTTTGGGGTGGATGAGTACTTTTGGATCTATGACTGTTGATATTTTATAGTTTGGTTGGTTGTTAAGAGCTGGATGATGATTCTAGGTTTTCTATCTGTACATGGTCTATATTGGACATTTGGATTTACTTTACAGATAGTTCTATTACTCATGGAATATGTTTTTATTGTCTGTATGCTCTCAACTATTATCCATGCTTTATGATCTTGGTTGTTTGTGGAGTTTGGATTTTTGAAACAGGTGAATTCTCTGATGTGTACAGAAATGCTTGAATTAGGTGATATCTTCTTTTACTTGAAATACTTCCATAGTGGACAATGTCAATTTCAGTTGGGGGTAGGAAGTAGGAATTAGATATCCACCTGTGTTTTTCCTGAATTAGATATCCACATGTGTTTTCTTTCAAAAAAAAAAAAGAAAAATGCTGTTATTGAATTTTTAACTTTCAAAACCTCGTTTCTCCTAGCTAATATCAATATGCAATGATGCATTCATGTCTTTCTTGTTATATTATGGACTTCGATTACATGTTACTTTGTCGCTAATCTAGTTTTACGTCCATAGCATAAATATATCCTGAAAACATTTTGCACGAGTTGACACTCACGAAAGAATCTTTGAATTAGAGTGAAATATGATTGTCATGTGATTGGATTAATAGTAAAACTTTAAACCCTAGTGAGTTTCGAGCCATTCTTTTATTCTGAGGGTTAAACACAAAAACTCATGTCAATTTTTGAAATACACTTTTATCTCGTTGAGAGTCTCATTCTTGTTACATTTGGCTGATACTTCAGGAGAACGTTCAGGATCTATTCATTTAAAAACTCAGGAAATGCTCGAGATAAGTTATAATGTCTAGAAGATGATTTAGGCCATCGTTTTCTCACCTCATCACCCGAGAAAGTCCAAATTCCCACTTACCTATCACAAATCAATGCATCTACCTAAATTCACATATTTATAATCGAGCATGTGACGGTTTTGTGAGAATAGTTAAAGGAGGGAAAGAAGAAGTAAAAAAAAAACTAAGGGGATCGGTGAAAATGAAGGAATAAAAGAAATTGGAGGTTGCATTGTCCAAAAATATATATATATATATATATATATTTTTTGTGAAGTGAAGTTGATATTACCTTGTCACATGCTTGAACCCATTTTCACATTTCACTTTCTTTAACCTTTCTCCATATTTCTGTTACAAGTCCTAAGGATTCTGGATAATTTTTAATGAATCTCGAGTATGAAATGAGTTTTCCACGGTAGATCGCTCTTGAAGTAATTGGTATTCCATTCATGGGACTCATGCACCTTAAAATAAGCGTTCTTCAGTGTCTAGTATGTAAGCATGTTTGATTGCCTCAACATTTACTCATTTGAGCTTCATACTATGAGTGCATAATTTTTACGCCAGTTTCAGAGTGATTATCTTGAGCGTAAACCGTGTGAGAATTGAGTTGAAACTATTAAATCTTAAACATGTCAATCTAAATAATTCTGAGATAAAGATTTCAATCGTAGTTGTTAACTCCACACACACACACAAGGATATATAAAGGCTGTGGATGTAGTTTGACTTGAATAGTTACTTTGTAACATGTTGTTTACTTCCATAGCATGATAAAGGAATTTATGTCCTTGTTAAGCAGAATTTTTAGCATAAAGGAGAAATTGAAGTTCTTTGATGAGTTTAGAAATTTTGACACTTGAATTTTGTGGGTAAATTCTCTGAAAACTCTCACGAGACACAACTCGTCCATTAGGGTAAACCTAAGGGTTCAAAGGCTTGTTGCAAACGCTAAATGCAACCGCGATTCCTGCGACAGTGAGTTAAGATTTCTCTTTTGTTTTAGCTCAATAAAACTGTAACGTCAATTGTTGTTCGTCTTAGTTTGCGTTAATTCCGCTCCATTGCTAGAGACTAGCAAAGCGCTAGTTGGGGGTCGTGATGAGAGCTGACATTTGCTTAATATTAGCTCGATAAAGAGTAAAAATTGATTAGATTTAACCCCATTTCTCTAGTGTTACCTGCACTTGTGTTTTAATTCGTTTCTTTACACAATGATGTATTTTTCGTGGTATGTTGTTGTGTTTAGTTCTTTGAATGCAGGTTCTGAAGTTAAAATGAATAACAAGTCGAAAGGAATAACTCAAGAAACAAATAGATGAAGTCTTGGTACCAATCGATTGACATATTTTTATGATCAATCGATTGATGTTTTTACCAATCGATTGGAATGTTTACCAATCGATTGATATCTTTGTCAATCGATTGGTTAAAACTAGAAACATTCTGTGTTAATGAGCAAGATTTCAGCAATCAGGACGACGACCAGCCGTTATGGATTGAATCTAGACACCCTCAGCTCGTGGAATAACACTATATATATAGAGAGGAGAGTGTAAAGGGTTGGGGGTTGGCTCATTTTTCCTGTTTTTGTAGGAAATTTTCCATTCTTGTTCTTTGGAAATTCATTTACTGAAAGTTTGGAAGTTCAACATTGGTTATTGCTATTCTCATTCAGGTGTTGTGATTCGAATTATGTTATTCTGCAACTCATCTAGTCATAGTGTGGTATAGAAACTTTAGTGTAATTTCAAATCTTTTGTGTACATCCATGTTTAGATCCAATTCATGTAAAATGTTTCAGTTTAGCCAAGTTTCTGTTTGTTTAAAGATGCTAGCCTAGAGTTCTAGTTGGGAATAATGTGAAGAAACATTGTTCCCAGCCACTGCCATGATTCTGTTTTAGAATCAATGTCAATCGATTGGAAACAGAAACCAATCGATTGACATCAGATTCCAAGTCAATCGATTGATTATATGTCAATCGATTGAAAGCCATTTCATATAAATCGATTGACATGAATTCAATCGATTGATATGTGCATGACTTGGGTTGCCTCCTTTTTGTATTCCAGTAACTTTTATTTTAGAAACTTAGTCCAAATTGATCTTGTTAAAGTTCAAATTGCAGTCTGATTTTGAAATGAAAGCTCTTTTGATTAATTAACTCAATGAACATTTTTTTGATGAACATGCCAATTATTTTATACTCGATTTGTCCACCATTGTTCATAGAGTTAATTAGTTTAATTCTAGTCCTTCATAAATAAGTGAGATTGTTGAAACCACTAGGAATGTGAAATTCACATACTTAGCGTCTAAAATGTTTTACTTAATCGATTTCGAATCATGGAATACTAAAAGAGGAAAACCCCAATTGTTTGTTTTGTTAAATCATGGTAGTGGCTGGTACTTTGTGGACTCACATGTTCCCAACTCTTTTTCATATTTAATTCCAAATCACAATTTTTTTTAAGTCTATCTAGTCAAGTTATCGCTTCACTTTAATTTATTTCTTTTATTTATTTAAATTTAATAGGATTGTTAGATCCTCCACCTTAGAAGAAATCATCTTTTATTTCATTTTAGGATTCAATCTAGATCTCTCTGCCTTTATCTTCCGTCCTTTGGGATTCGACCCGGTCTTACCGGTTTTAACGCGACGCGACCGTCTACACTTGCACGTACTCTTCAGAGAACACATTTCTAGTCATGTCAGAAGACGTGAATGCTCAAATCAAGGGCTTGTAGAAACAAATCGAGCAACTAAGCCACAAGCAGCGTCACGACCATACCAACACGGAGACCGAGTCGCCCTATACCGTTCGGATCACCAGATTTGCCATCCCGCAGAAGTTTAAGCCACCGCATCTCAGTTCTTACGACGGGATAGGGAGCCCAGTGGATCACATTCGTACCTATAGGGCCCAGATGGCGTTGGTCACCACTGTCGACGAATTACTATACCTGGCCTTTCCTAGCACTCTCAAGGGTCCAGCCGCGCAGTGGTTCCACGCCCTCAAGCCCCGAACGGTTGATGACTTCAAGACGCTGAGCAAGCTGTTCATTAGCCAGTTCGTGGGGATGCTCGACCGGTCTCAACTGGACACCCAACTGTAGACACCCCATTTTGTCGGCTATCAGATTTAGGAGACCCATAGCTTGGTGGTTCACAATGATCGTAAAAGACTCAAAAGGACTCCTGGAAGTCAGCTCTATCTCTCAGAATGCTCAAAATGACCAAAATGCCCCTAAAAGCCCGAAACTCCCAAGATTTGGTCCCAAAGTTCTGAAAACATGCTATGTCGTAAGAAAAGCGATAAAATGAGTTTCTAAGAGAAATCGGGTGAAATCGTCACCTCCCAGAGACCCCCGGAAGTCCCGGAAGTTCCCGGAAAGTCCCCGTTGACCGGTTTGACCAAGGTTTGACTAGGTTTGACCAAGGTTTGACCAGATTTGACCAAGTTTGACCAAGTTTGACCGAAATCGTCCGAATTCACCAGAATCATTTTAAATCATGAGATAAGTGTTAAAACAAGTTCCAAAAGAAAATCGAGCGAGAACGTCAGCTCCTGGGAACTCCCGGAGGTTTCCAGAACTTCCCGGGAATCCCAGGTTTGACCAGTTTGACCAGAATTTGACTTTGGAATCGGGGCACCAAAACAATTTTCAAACATTTTTCATGGATACTAGAGGTCAATAGCTTTCCAACGGTATATCGCACGTAATTTCTGGATTTAAAATGAATTTATTATGAATTTTCAAAGGCGAAAAAGGCGATCAAATCAGCTTTTATCGCGAATACCGCAAAACTTTTCAAGGTGACCTATCCCCGAACTATTTTTTATGTAAAGTAGACTCCATTACCTTTCCAACGGTATATCATAACCTCAATTTGGAGTTCGTACGCATTTTCTGTGAATTTCGGACGAAATAGGGCCTTTTCGCGAATACCAGAACTTCAGGGGGGCTAAACAGCATTATCTGGACGAAGGGAGGAGCAGTGCCGCCGCGGCACTGGCCCACTGCCGCCGCGACACTCCCCTCCAGAACAGTGAGTTTTTGTAATTTATTTTGGGGGTCCAATTTGATATATTAGAAATCAAAACGACGTAGTTTTGGTTCCCAGCTTATTTTGGACCAATGGGAGACCATTTTAAACTTTTTAAAACTCCATTTACCACCCCTCCTTTGCCTATAAAAGAAGCCATTTACTTCCATTTAGGGAGAGACATGGAAGCTTAGAGAAAGCTTAGGAAGAAACTCTAGGGAAATATAGAGAGAGAAAGAGAAGAAGTAGTCTTCTTCTTCCATTTTTTCCAATCAAAGTGAGTTCTAATCTTGTTTTCCTCCACCACTTTTCTATACACTTCATCATCAATATACCCAATCACCATTCTTGAGCATTCTTGAGTTAGGAAGCTACTTCCATGTCCAAATGTCAAAATCTATGAGTGAAACACCAAGCTACAAGTCCAAAATCATATTGATTATCATCTATTGATTGTTATTTACTTGCTTGTTCATATTATGTTCATCTCTTCTTAATCTCATTTCTTTTTATTTTCTTTATTTACTTACTAGTTCATCATCATCTAAGTGATGACATGAAGTTTGGGGTGAGTGAATCCTTATGGATAGTAGCTCTTGACCTCAAAAACATGTTTGATAGATGATGATCATAACCTCAATACTTCCAAGATGTTCTTGAAATGTATTGAAGTTATGTCCAAAATAAAAATGAATCTCTCCAATAATATTGGGAGTTCTTTGATGATTCAAGGTTGGATGAGGTTCTAAGTGGTCACATGGTCATCTCAAGAGTTTAAGTTCATGCTTTGAACATCTATTTCAAAACCCCCAATCAAGAACTCAAACTCTATTTCAAACCCAAATCTATTTTCTTCAAGAATGATCCAAAACAGTGAGCTGTTCAGATTCAAAGATTTGTTTTGAATTAAATACTTGAGTTATGATGATGAAACCACTTGGAAAATCTTCCTAAGACATCATAGTTTGTCCTCAATTTTTCCCATCAATTATAGAAATGTGAAAGTATTTGTTTTGGATGTGAGAAGTTCATATTCATAATCTGCCTCTGTTCTCACAGAATGTTCACCCAACTTCTTGCACTTATTCTGGATATTTTTGTCACTGTACATATATCTTTTCTATTTGTTTTATAAAACTTGGGTGTCTTAGGAAACTTTTGGTATATAATGGGTCATCATAAACCTTTTCTTTGATTTATGAAAAATCATACAAAATCAGTCAACAGTGCAGCTTTTGTTTCTGAGTCATGTGTACATTCTGATTTATTTCTTTTAATCTGTGATAGCTGTTGATGTTTGGCTTTTTGGGTTATTTTCTAGACACAATAAGGATGATCTCTGATTTTTCTCACATTTTTCTAGGCACGTTTGACCTCCCATTATAATGTTACAAAGTAATGCATACAGTCTGTCCACTATTCACAGCATTTCACTTTTTGGCTTTCACACTTTGATGCAACACTCTCTTGTATCTAGATGAACCCATATCCCATGCACATGTTCTTTACCACTTTTAGCATGCTATATCATATCATGTATCATCTATCCTCTCATGTATCATACTCCCATAGATTCTTGAGTTTGATTTCCAAATAAAACCATGGTTTGCAAATACTTGGGAAGTTCTTGAAATAAGTTAGGAATTGATATTCTAAGTGGTTAGAATATTCATCCAAGATCTGGAAGTATACTTTCAAAACCCTCATTTCAAAACCCCCCTCTTAAACCCCTCATTTTGATTTCAAGAAATAAACCTTATTTTTCTCAAAACCCTCAAAACAGTGAGTCATTTAACTTCAAGGAATTATTTTGAGTTCAATACTCAATGTATGAATGCAAGACCACTTGGAAAGTCTTTCTAACTCATTATAGAACATCCATGATTTTTGGCTTGACTTGGAAGCACTTAAAAATGGTCCATTTGGACCCAAAAATTCTCTCCAAACATTCTGTTTTTGCTGTCACAGCAGCTAGGTCAACTTACGACCTCTTTTCCAGAAAACTTTTCCAAAAGAGGTGGTCCTAACTTATTTTTCCCTTAAAATTCAATGTCTTAGGGAACTTTCTGTATAAAATGGGCCTCTAGATCATTCTTTTTCATTTTCTAAGAATTTCTAACATTTCAGTCGACGGTACGAACTCTGTTTCTGAGTGACCTCTATTGTTTATATAATTTCTCTCAATCTGTGATAACTATTCAAGATTGGCCTTTTGGGTTGTGTTCTAGACACAATAAGGAACATCTCCATAAAAAATCATGCATTGAAAATATTCCTAACCCCTCTTTTCAAATTCCAAAAGATCATGCTACTGTTCTGTCCACTATTCACAGCAAGTACATTTCAACTTTCATTCTTTGATTTGATGCTCATATGCATTCCAAATTAGTTCATATCTTAGGAAGTAGTTCATACTACATTTGTACACATCCCATGTTGATTTCATTCATCCATCCATACACATTTTAGACTTCTAAGTCATTCTAGAAATCCATGTACACAAAACACACTACAACCTTTGTACACTTTAGATACATACATTGCATTCATGCAAGATTTGGGGTTTTTGTAACTCTTAATCTAAGGAGATTATAAGGAATGAACTCGATCACCCGTTCATGCTTCCCCTTGATCTAATCATCCTTTCTCATCCGTCCCGGGGATTGAGAGGTCTTCTTTTATCAAAGAATAACATGCATCATACTAGCTTGCTAAGCATCCTTGTTTTCTTTGACTATTTGTTTCAAGAACAATTCATGTCCCCCTTTAGATTAGGAAGTCTTGATTATTTGATACATGATTAGACTATTTTTCCTAAGTTTATTTGTGTGATCTTTCACTTTACATTGTATGATATTTGACTTAGATCTTATGAATGATATCTTATCTTTAGATCTTCCATTTTCAAGTTTCTTATGTAATGTAATATACTATCATAGTATTAATTGCCGAACCATACATAGTATAAGATGATTATTTGGATGCTAATTGAGGCCCGTCGAAAGACGGGGCGAGTTGAGGGTGTTTTAGTCGCGACAAAGGCTCCTTCCTCTCTCGTACCAAAACCCCGAACCAAGTTCTTTGGTGATGAAGGGCCGGTGCCCTTATCCGCTTGGGTGAGTCAAAATTAGGTTTCTTGGTTCCTTAAAGACCAAGTGGCGACTCTGTATCTGTTTTCAACAGACCTTTCGTTTTCTTTCCTTGATTCAAATCAATTTCAAAGCAATCTCGAACAAGAGAAGTGGTCCGATTCCACGTGTCCACAATCTGGCGACTCTGCTGGGGAATTTTATTAAAAACAAAATAATACAGAGGTTTGACTCATAAGAAGCATCCTTAAAATCATCTTTTTACTGTGTTTGGTTCACCGCATTGCACTCTTGCATTTTCCCCCTCCGAATGTGTCTGAAACGCGGCGCTGACATTGTTCAGGTCTTGCTGTGCCAGGGCACAAGTCACCGTTGATACTGTACCTTCCAAGGTATATCAAAAAGAGTAAAAACCTCCGTACTGTCTCTCCGACGGTATATTGGAACTCTCGTCAACGGACCCTCTTTGACTAAACCCAGCCTTTGCATATAGATTCCTGTAGAACCTTTCATAGGACTGTTCATTTATCTTTTCAGATAGGACAATGTGATATAACTGCTGTATGCCCTGGCGGGATTACCTGCGCAATGTAGACGCTTATGTGGCATAGAACAGAACCTCTTTTCTTATGATTCCCAAGGCAATCACTCACATGTGATCACATTGAGTTGACTTGCCTAGGCACCATGATAAGGATGTCTGCTCCATGCTCACAAAGATATACACCGCAAGCCTTGTTTGTTGGTCCTAGGACATAGGAGTATGAAAACTTGCTAGACAGTATGATCACCATCATCACCTATTCTCGTCGTATATTCCTATTTCTTCCATAAACTCTACCCAACTCTTCAGGATATCCAGTTCTCCTAGAAACTCTGTCCAGATATCCCAGATACACCCATATTAACCAATTTTTCCCAGAAACTCTGTCCAGATATCCCAGATATAACCATATTAACCAGTTTTCCCAAAAAAAAAAAAACTCTGTCTAAATCTCCCTGATTTCCCAGATATACCAGTTTCTCCCAAAAACTCTGTCCTATCTCCTAGAAACTCTATCCAAATTTCCTAGAAATATCCAAAGTACCTGTTTTCCCAGAAGCTCTGCCCAAATCTCCCAGATTCTCCAAAAATCCAACATCTCTGCCCAAATCACCCAGAAATGCCCAGATATACTTGTTTCCCCTGGAAACTCTATCCATATTTCTCAGAAATACCCAAAATACCAGTTTCTCCTAGAAGCTCAGTCCAAATCAACCAGAAATCCTTTTTTCTCCTAGAAACTCAAATGACTTCTAGAAATTTCTCCGAATCTTCCAAACCCATGTTTCTCCCAGAAACTCTATCCGAAATTCCCAAAGTATCCCGGAAATCCCTGTTATCCCTTGGTGATCATACTGGAAAGTAAGGTTAGCACACTCTGTATAGCTAGGACCTTATTTGTTTAACTTCTATCTGTTAGAAGTAACGGCATCATATAGATTAGGGCTTGCATCTGCATGCTTGTCTCATGTGCATGCACCATTCTCATCAGTCTGCGCACACTATCTCAGTCAGTCTGTACATAAGTCAGTCCATCTTCCTTAACCTCACTGTCATTGTCTCTCTAGTCATCACTATCAGAATCTGATACAATCCTCTCGAATCTATAGGTCATTGTAGATTCCCAAAATCAGCCACTGAGATCCCCATCCTGGGTCAGAAGTTCGAGCAGTCATTTGGTTAGAATCAGTCCGCCGAGAAAATTCAACATGAATCAGGAAACTTTGGAAGCCAAGGTCACTGAATTAATAAATCAACAGTCAGATCGGCTGACTCAAGTCCTGAAATTTATGGAAGAGTTCCGACAACAGCAACCACAGTACCCACCTAGGTTCCCACCACCACAAGGGTTCATGCCACCACCACCGCCTAGATTTGGACCACCTCCCGAGAACAATGGGGAAGAAGAACGGTTTCAAGAGGTCCCGCCGCCTGTATATGAGAAAAAGCTCCAAGAGAAAATGGACAAGGTCGACAAGCTTGAGAACATACTAAGGAAGAGTAAGGGAGTCGACGATTACATGTTAGATCTGGAAGGATTGTTTGAGCCCAACAAGGTGAGGCTACCCGAGAACTTCAAGATGCCTGAAATCGACCGTTTTGATGGAACTGGAAATCCGAAGAGCCACGTGAAGTTTTGTATGAGCATTTTCCAGTCAATGGGCTGCACCCATGAGCACATAGCTATGCTGTTCCCTCAAACCCTCCAGAAAGCCGCACTATCCTGGTTCCTAACCCTTGAAACTTCCAAGACCCGAGTTTGGGAAGATGTTGCTAGAACTTTCATTGATCATTACTCCTACAACCAAGAGCTTGATGTCACCATCCGAGATCTGGAAACTACCAGGCAGAATTTCAATGAGTCCTTCGCTGCATTCTTGAGCAGATGGAGGAATAAAGTAGCCCAAATGATCCACAGGCCTGCTGAGAAAGAGCAAGTACGTATGCTGGTCAAGAACCTGCAACCGGTATACCATGAAAAACTATTCTACCAATCCATCTCAACATTTGAAGAGTTGTTTGAGGTTGGGACTAGAATCGAGGATGCTATCTGTGAAGGCAAGATCAATGGAGCTGGGTCACTGAAAAAGGAGAAGAGACCCCATACCTTTGGTGAAGATCAAGAGAGCCTAGATGTCAATGCCTTAAGCCCATCATCAAGCCAAAATGACTGCAGTAAGAGGCACAAGAAAGGAAACCAAAGAGTCTTCACACCACTTGACATGAGCTTATCCTCCGCTCTCAATCAACTTGTTCAAAAGGGCCACCTTGTACCTTTGGAGCCCAGTAAGCCTCCTAATCACCCACCTCCTGGGTACAATGAATCCAAGTATTGTGATTACCACCAAGACCAAGGCCATGAGACTGACAACTGTAAGAGGCTCCGTCACTCAATTCAGGATCTCTTAGATGATGCGCCGCACCCTAATCCAATCCACTACCTCGGTCTGGACCAACCCTTGACCTATCCGTTCGAATGATCCTCTTTGCTGAGGCCGATGAATGTTGAACCTGTGCTGGTGAAGTGATGGTGCTTGGGACTCTTGCTAGAAAACCAAATGAAGATGCTCTTTAGAAAAAGAAAAAAAAAAAAGAATAAGTGAGTCACTGTGACATTCCATTTGAGACCGGGTCGAGTCCAGTCGAGTCCGTTGTGTGTTTTGTCTATTTCAAGTTTAGTCTTGTGATCGAGTCTGTCTGTCACCGAGTTGTTAATGAGTCTGTAATCCTTCTCTACTGATGGAATAAAGTCTCATTTTGCCTAATCTGATGTGCCTAGTCATAGATGCATGAATCACTAGACTGAAGTGTCACTTTTCAAATTACCATGGATATTACTCTGGTAATAATTTTTCTACGACAAAACAAAAAGAATCCTGAAAGGTTAAAATCGATTTCACGCTGACACTGATGAAGAGCTGGAATTGAATAGTCTTACTTTAAGAATATAAAGATGCTCTTGCCTTAATCTCAAAAAGACATGCTTGGAACTGACTTGGGGCTTGCCCAACACCCTTTTCCCACCATTTCGAAGCCTTAAGCCCAATCCAATTGGGAGCCACGCAATCTGTCCGATTGAAAGCAATGCAAACTTAACCCTTGATGGTAGCCAAACATCTCAGTGAGTTTCATCTCCACTTTCAAAAAAACAAAAAAAAAAAAAAAAAAAAAAAAAAAAAAGGGGAAAAGAAAAGAAAAGGCTCGCTAGGTTAAAAACCCGAAAGGGCACCTAGGCAAAAGTTAGAGCTGAAAAAGGTGTTGATTTCCAAAATCTGACCCTAGCCAGTCAAAATGTTGGAGAAAATTTTGATGAAACAAATAAGAGAATCATACGCTTCAAGATACATCTTAAGAACGTGCCAAGATCACATTTCAAAAGGCACGGAATGACCACAAAAAAAATTCAGAGAGCTGACATGCACATTCTGGAATTCTGAGATTGCGATTGAAAGATCTCACAAGAATCGACTACATTAAAAAGCAAAATTGACTGGCTAGGCAAAAGTGAAAAGGATCAATCCTCAAAACAAAACAAAAAGAAAAAGAAAAAGAAAAGAAAGGGAGATTGAAACTGAATCCTTTTTATTCAAAGCTTCCACAAGTGGCTCAAGTTTGAACTTCTTTGACGTTTGGTTTGAAAAACCCTCATACCTCAAACCCCTTATTTCAAGCCTTGCCTTGAACTACGCTCGACCTGATTCCCACTCGGGGATACGTAGGCAACCACATCGGTTCGGTCAACACCATCATAATCAAACCAATTCCTTTCAAAGCCTTGCCTTGAACTACGCTCGACCTGATTCCCACTCGGGGATACGTAGGCAACCGCATCGGTTCGGTCACCCCACATACCTAAAAATCAACCCGCTTCTTTTCAACCATGGCCCGAACTACGTTGGACCTGATCCCCACTTGGGGGTACGTAGGCAGACTTCCAAAAAAGAAAAAAAGAAGGATGGCTCGCTAGGTCGAAAATCCGAAAGGACGCCTAGGCAAAAATTAGAGTTAAATCCAAGGTGAGCAATAACAAAAGAGAGAAAAGAGCTTGATAGGTCACCTCACTGGTGCCTAGGCAAAAGTTATGAGCATTTGAGAGATTAAAGTCACGATCCATGCCTCAAGCCAAAATATCACCTTCCACACTAGGGGCAAACTTCGGCTACCCGCCTCGTTTGCCTGACTTTTACTATCTACCCTTCACACAAGGGGCAAACTTCGGTCACCTACCTTGTTTGCCCAAAACCTCCAACGAACCTTCCTCCAAACTAGGGGCAAACTTCGGTCATTTACCTCGTTTGCCTATCAATCCCACTTCATGCCCTTCAAACTAGGGGCAAACTTTGTTTGCCACCCAATCCCTATAAGCCTTCAAGTCACAAGCATTGTCTTGAACAGATGGAAATGGAGCATCTTTTATTCCATAAGCTAAGGCACTAATTCAAAGCACAACTTGGGAGAAGCAAAGAAATTGATTAGATCAGTAGGGAGGAATTTTCAAAATAATATTCACCATCAAAGTGATGCCACGTTAAGGTGAGAAGTAAACACAAAAGAGAAATGGTACATCATTTATGACAAGAGCACATTAAGTTTTGGCAAGTCGAGCTTGTTTCATTTCAGTGTCGAATGTGTCGCCCACGCGCGTCGGTGTCTGTCAGTTTCTAAGTCTGTCATAGTCTTTTTCAGAAAAAGAGTCTGTCGTAGTCTCAAATGTATAAGTCAATAGTGACGAATAATGAATTTTTCAAATCAAGTTATAAAGAGCATTCTAATGACAATGCAAGCAGGAGTACCAAACACTATTACTGTACCAGTCAAGGCGTCAGCAGGAGAAGCGTCCAAACTTAGGGCAAATGAAAATTTCATCCCTTTCCAAACTGTCGAAAGTTGACCATCATCTTTCTTCGTTCATGCAACATAAGTCCATGAGTGGCTGTTGATGATCTTCCTTTCTCCTAGCAACATAAGTCCATGAGTGGCTGTTGATCTTTCGTCTTTCTTCATGCAACATAAGTCCATGAGTGGCTGTTGATGATCTTCTTTCATCTGTGCAACATAAGTCCATGAGTGGTTGTTGATCTTTCACCTTTCTTCATGCAACATAAGTCCATGAGTGGCTGTTGATGATCTTCCTTTCTCCTTGCAACATAAGTCCATGAGTGGCTGTTGATCTTTCTTCATGCAACATAAGTCCATGAGTGGCTGTTGATGATCTTCCTTTGTTCATGCAACATAAGTCCATGAGTGGCTGTTGATGATCTTCCTTTCTCCTAGCAACATAAGTCCATGAGTGGCTGTTGATCTTTCTTCATGCAACATAAGTCCATGAGTGGCTGTTGATGATCTTCCTTTGTTCATGCAACATAAGTCCATGAGTGGCTGTTGATGATCTTCCTTTCTCCTAGCAACATAAGTCCATGAGTGGCTGTTGATCTTTCTTCATGCAACATAAGTCCATGAGTGGCTGTTGTTGATCTTTCTTCATGCAACATAAGTCCATGAGTGGCTGTTGATGATCTTCCTTTGTTCATGCAACACAAGTCCATGAGTGGCTGTTGATGATCTTCCTTTCTCCTTGCAACATAAGTCCATGAGTGGCTGTTGATCTTTCTTCATGCAACATAAGTCCATGAGTGGCTGTTGATGATCTTCCTTTGTTCATGCAACATAAGTCCATGAGTGGCTGTTGATGATCTTCCTTTCTCCTAACAACATAAGTCCATGAGTGGCTGTTGATCTTTCTTCATGCAACATAAGTCCATGAGTGGTTGTTGATGATCTTCCTTTGTTCATGCAACATAAGTCCATGAGTGGCTGTTGATGATCTTCCTTTCTCCTAGCAACATAAGTCCATGAGTGGCTGTTGATCTTTCTTCATGCAACATAAGTCCATGAGTGGCTGTTGTTGATCTTTCTTCATGCAACATAAGTCCATGAGTGGCTGTTGATGATCTTCCTTTGTTCATGCAACACAAGTCCATGAGTGGCTGTTGATGATCTTCCTTTCTCCTAGCAACATAAGTCCATGAGTGGCTGTTGATCTTTCGTTTTTTTCAAGCAACATAAGTCCATCACTCTCCTCTTTCAAAATCAAAACCTTAACTGTCGCAGGCCATCTCCGTATCCCTCATCACAAATAGAATGATACCTTGACTCTCATTTAAAGGACGTATTTCCTTCTTCCTAGCAGAGTACATTATCCTTCAGCTCCCGGAGGCCCTGACCGGCCCTCTTGGATTGAGCACCAAAAGAGATTCCCCGAGAACCCTACATCATCCCCCGAGGACAGAAACCGATAGTTACCAGCTCCCGGAGGCCCTGACCGGCCCTCTTGGATTGAGTGCCAAAAGAGATTCTCCGAGAACCCTACATCATCCCCCGAGGACAGAAACCAATAGATACCAGCTCCCGGAGGCCCTGACCGGCCCTCTTGGATTGTGCGCCAAAAGAGATTCTACGAGAACCCTACATCATCCCCCGAGGACAGAAACCGATAGATACCAGCTCCCGGAGGCCCTGACCGGCCCCCTTGGATTGAGCGCCAAAAGAGATTCTCCGAGAACCCTACATCATCCCCCGAGGACAGAAACCGATAGATACCAGCTCCCGGAGGCCCTGACCGGCCCCCTTGGATTGAGCGCCAAAAGAGATTCTCCGAGAACCCTACATCATCCCCCGAGCACAGAAACCGATAGATACCAGCTCCCGGAGGCCCTGACCGGCCCCCTTGGATTGAGCGCCAAAAGAGATTCTCCGAGAACCCTACATTATCCCCCGAGGACAGAAACCGATAGATACCAGCTCCCGGAGGCCCTGACCGGCCCTCTTGGATTGAGCGCCAAAAGAGATTCTACGAGAACCCTACATCATCCCCCGAGGACAGAAACCGATAGATACCAGCTCCCGGAGGCCCTGACCGGCCCCCTTGGATTGAGCGCCAAAAGAGATTCTCCGAGAACCCTACATCATCCCCCGAGGATAGAAACCGATAGATACCAGCTCCCGAAGGCCCTAACCGGCTCTTTTGGATTGAGCATTACAAAATCTGACCAACTACGAGAGATTCAGAGATGGATCCTGGTTTTAGGTCAAGAATCGAAGAGAGATTCTCAGAGAGTCCCCTACCATCCCAGCGGAAGATAGCAAAAGTCCGAACCGATTCTCCGGACTTGTCATCATAAGGATCGGCCAAAACATCACCCGCAGTCAAATCACCCCGATTCCCTTGACAAGCACTGTCTATTCACAATTTAATAACCCGTGTCCACTGATTATCATGAGCTTTCTCACCTATCAGTCATTATGAGTTTCCTCACTTATCGTGAGCCTCTTCACTCCGGTTATCTCACCTATCCATTATCGTGAGCTACCCCACTTATCATGAGCCTCCTCACTTTGGTTATTATAAAACTGTCGATTATCTTGAACTCCCTCGCCTATGGGTTATCCTTAGTTGTCATCCTCAGGGACCCCACATCTGACTACATTCTCTCGCAAAGCACACTTCCCAAATTCCAGAAGTTTGCCCCTAGACCCGGAGTCTTTTAAACCTCGATGTCCTTATCCGAGTCATCCACCACATCACAGTCGCAAACACTAGCACAACACCAGCCCACTCGGAGTAGCACACCCCACAACACTTGCTCATACTAGGGTCATAACACTAGACATGATAGGACTCATGACACAATTCACATCACATCCATGCATTGCATATCACTCTTATAGCATGGCATCCGTATGTCTTGTTGAGCATATGTGATTCATTCCTTTGCGCCCCGAACTACGTCCTGGTCTGATTCCCCTTGGGATACGTAGGCAGCTCATGCAGAGCGCGACCAGCACTAGCCACAGCATCATTGCATCTTTTGCAACGCTTTTATCCTAAATCTATAGCCTCCAAAAGACCTGTCTCTTCAAAACTTTGGCACTCGCTTGCGACATGCGTTGCCTCGCAAGTTCATGCCAAAGAGGGGCAAACTGTAGACACCCCATTTTGTCGGCTATCAGATTTAGGAGACCCATAGCTTGGTGGTTCACAATGATCGTGAAAGACTCAAAAGGACTCCTGGAAGTCAGCTCTATCTCTCAGAATGCTCAAAATGACCAAAATGCCCCTAAAAGCCCGAAAACTCCCAAGATTTGGTCCCAAAGTTCTGAAAACATGCTATGTCGTAAGAAAGGCGATAAAATGAGTTTCTAAGAGAAATCGGGTGAAATCGTCAGCTCCCAGAGACCCCCGGAAGTCCCGAAAGTTCCCGGAAAGTCCCCGTTGACCGGTTTGACCAAGGTTTGACTAGGTTTGACCAAGGTTTGACCAGGTTTGACCAAGTTTGACCAAGTTTGACCGAAATCGTCCGAATTCACCAGAATCATTTTAAATCATGAGATAAGTGTTAAAACAAGTTCCAAAAGAAAATCGAGCGAGAACGTCAGCTCTTGGGAACTCCCGGAGGTTTCCAGAACTTCCCGGGAATCCCAGGTTTGACCAGTTTGACCAGAATTTGACTTTGGAATCGGGGCACCAAAATAATTTTCAAACATTTTTCATGGATACTAGAGGTCAATAGCTTTCCAACGGTATATCGCACGTAATTTCTGGATTTAAAATGAATTTATTATGAATTTTCAAAGGCGAAAAAGGCGATCAAATCAGCTTTTATCGCGAATACCGCAAAACTTTTCAAGGTGACCTATTCCCGAACTATTTTTTATGTAAAGTAGACTCCATTACCTTTCCAACGGTATATCATAACCTCAATTTGGAGTTCGTACGCATTTTCTGTGAATTTCGGACGAAATAGGGCCTTTTCGCGAATACCAGAACTTCAGGGGGGCTAAACAGCATTATCTGGACGAAGGGAGGAGCAGTGCCGCCGCGGCACTGGCCCAGTGCCGCCGCGGCACTCCCCTCCAGAACAGTGAGTTTTTGTAATTTATTTTGGGGGTCCAATTTGATATATTAGAAATCAAAACGACGTAGTTTTGGTTCCCAGCTTATTTTGGACCAATGGGAGACCATTTTAAACTTTTTAAAACTCCATTTACCACCCCTCCTTTGCCTATAAAAGAAGCCATTTACTTCCATTTAGGGAGAGACATGGAAGCTTAGAGAAAGCTTAGGAAGAAACTCTAGGGAAATATAGAGAGAGAAAGAGAAGAAGTAGTCTTCTTCTTCCATTTTTTCCAATCAAAGTGAGTTCTAATCTTGTTTTCCTCCACCACTTTTCTATACACTTCATCATCAATATACCCAATCACCATTCTTGAGCATTCTTGAGTTAGAAAGCTACTTCCATGTCCAAATGTCAAAATCTATGAGTGAAACACCAAGCTACAAGTCCAAAATCATATTGATTATCATCTATTGATTGTTATTTACTTGCTTGTTCATATTATGTTCATCTCTTCTTAATCTCATTTCTTTTTATTTTCTTTATTTACTTACTAGTTCATCATCATCTAAGTGATGACATGAAGTTTGGGGTGAGTGAATCCTTATGGATAGTAGCTCTTGACCTCAAAAACATGTTTGATAGATGATGATCATAACCTCAATACTTCCAAGATGTTCTTGAAATGTATTGAAGTTATGTCCAAAATAAAAATGAATCTCTCCAATAATATTGGGAGTTCTTTGATGATTCAAGGTTGGATGAGGTTCTAAGTGGTCACATGGTCATCTCAAGAGTTTAAGTTCATGCTTTGAACATCTATTTCAAAACCCCCAATCAAGAACTCAAACTCTATTTCAAACCCAAATCTATTTTCTTCAAGAATGATCCAAAACAGTGAGCTGTTCAGATTCAAAGATTTGTTTTGAATTAAATACTTGAGTTATGATGATGAAACCACTTGGAAAATCTTCCTAAGACATCATAGTTTGTCCCCAATTTTTCCCATCAATTATAGAAATGTGAAAGTATTTGTTTTGGATGTGAGAAGTTCATATTCATAATCTGCCTCTGTTCTCACAGAATGTTCACCCAACTTCTTGCACTTATTATGGATATTTTCGTCACTGTACATATATCTTTTCTATTTTTTTTATAAAACTTGGGTGTCTTAGGAAACCTTTGGTATATAATGGGTCATCATAAACCTTTTCTTTGATTTATGAAAAATCATACAAAATCAGTCAACAGTGCAGCTTTTGTTTCTGAGTCATGTGTACATTCTGATTTATTTCTTTTAATCTGTGATAGCTGTTGATGTTTGGCTTTTTGGGTTATTTTCTAGACACAATAAGGATGATCTCTGATATTTCTCACATTTTTCTAGGCACGTTTGACCTCCCATTATAATGTTACAAAGTAATGCATACAGTCTGTCCACTATTCACAGCATTTCACTTTTTGGCTTTCACACTTTGATGCAACACTCTCTTGTATCTAGATGAACCCATATCCCATGCACATGTTCTTTACCACTTTTAGCATGCTATATCATATCATGTATCATCTATCCTCTCATGTATCATACTCCCATAGATTCTTGAGTTTGATTTCCAAATAAAACCATGGTTTGCAAATACTTGGGAAGTTCTTGAAATAAGTTAGGAATTGATATTCCAAGTGGTTAGAATATTCATCCAAGATCTGGAAGTATACTTTCAAAACCCTCATTTCAAAACCCCCCTCTTAAACCCCTCATTTTGATTTCAAGAAATAAACCTTATTTTTCTCAAAACCCTCAAAACAGTGAGTCATTTAACTTCAAGGAATTATTTTGAGTTCAATACTCAATGTATGAATGCAATACCACTTGGAAAGTCTTTCTAACTCATTATAGAACATCCATGATTTTTGTCTTGACTTGGAAGCACTTAAAAATGGTCCATTTGGACCCAAAAATTCTCTCCAAACATTCTGTTTTTGCTGTCACAGCAGCTAGGTCAACTTACGACCTCTTTTCCAGAAAACTTTTCCAAAAGGGGTGGTCCTAACTTATTTTTTCCTTAAAATTCAATGTCTTAGGGAACTTTCTGTATAAAATGGGCCTCTAGATCATTCTTTTTCATTTTCTAAGAATTTCTAACATTTCAGTCGACGGTACGAACTCTGTTTCTGAGTGACCTCTATTGTTTATATAATTTCTCTCAATCTGTGATAGCTATTCAAGATTGGCCTTTTGGGTTGTGTTCTAGACACAATAAGGAACATCTCCATAAAAAATCATGCATTGAAAATATTCCTAACCCCTCTTTTCAAATTCCAAAAGATCATGCTACTGTTCTGTCCACTATTCACAGCAAGTACATTTCAACTTTCATTCTTTGATTTGATGCTCATATGCATTCCAAATTAGTTCATATCTTAGGAAGTAGTTCATACTACATTTGTACACATCCCATGTTGATTTCATTCATCCATCCATACACATTTTAGACTTCTAAGTCATTCTAGAAATCCATGTACACAAAACACACTACAACCTTTGTACACTTTAGATACATACATTGCATTCATGCAAGATTTGGGGTTTTTGTAACTCTTAATCTAAGGAGATTATAAGGAATGAACTCGATCACCCGTTCATGCTTCCCCTTGATCTAATCATCCTTTCTCATCCGTCCCGGGGATTGAGAGGTCTTCTTTTATCAAAGAATAACATGCATCATACTAGCTTGCTAAGCATCCTTGTTTTCTTTGACTATTTGTTTCAAGAACAATTCATGTCCCCCTTTAGATTAGGAAGTCTTGATTATTTGATACATGATTAGACTATTTTTCCTAAGTTTATTTGTGTGATCTTTCACTTTACATTGTATGATATTTGACTTAGATCTTATGAATGATATCTTATCTTTAGATCTTCCATTTTCAAGTTTCTTATGTAATGTAATATACTATCATAGTATTAATTGCCGAACCATACATAGTATAAGATGATTATTTGGATGCTAATTGAGGCCCGTCGAAAGACGGGGCGAGTTGAGGGTGTTTTAGTCGCGACAAAGGCTCCTTCCTCTCTCGTACCAAAACCCCGAACCAAGTTCTTTGGTGATGAAGGGCCGGTGCCCTTATCCGCTTGGGTGAGTCAAAATTAGGTTTCTTGGTTCCTTAAAGACCAAGTGGCGACTCTGTATCTGTTTTCAACAGACCTTTCATTTTCTTTCCTTGATTCAAATCAATTTCAAAGCAATCTCGAACAAGAGAAGTGGTCCGATTCCGCGTGTCCACACCAACTATTGACTATCAAGCAGCGCAAGGGCAAATCCCTAAGGGAGTATGTGGATCGCTTCAACCAGCAGAGGCTCCAGATCTGCAATTTGAACGAAACAGCAGCCATCATGGCCTTATGCTTGGGAGTTCAACACACTAAGGTTGCTACGTCGTTCCATCGAGACCGACCGGCAACCCTGGTGGAGCTCTCAGAGAGGGTCGAAAAGTATAAAGACAAAGAAGAATTTCTGAAGTCCAAACGCACCGGCTTCGCGGGGGATGAGTCCCCGAAAGCTAAGCGGAGGCGTGAGGGCTCTGAGAAGGGCTCGGTAAAAAAGACCAGGCAAGACCAGCAAAGTGGAGGTCGGGATTAGCCCCAAATCGCTTTCACACCTCTGTTTCAACCAATCCACGAAGTCATGGCCACCGCCGAGGCGCAGAGGCTGCTTCAACAACTGGCAAAACTCAAAGCCCCGCCAGGAAAAAGGAATCGAGATAAGTTTTGCCGCTTCCATTGAGACCACGGTTACGACACAGAGGATTGCTTCAAGCGAAAGATAGCCATAGAAAAATTGATCGAGCAAGGTCATCTTGCAGAATTCATCGCAACGGATGAACGGCCTACGCAAGGAGCCCGAGCCCCCGGTCAAATACAGCCTCTTAGTCAAATCAACATGATCTCCGGAGGAACGTCGGGAGGCGGGGACTCACAGCTGGCAAGGAAGAGGCATGCTCGGGCATCTCGAGCGGACGTCTGGCAGGTTCAATCCACCTGCTCCCCGCCAACTGAAATACTGACGTTCACCTCCGACGATTTGTAGGGCGTCCACTGCCCCCATGACGGCCCGTTAGTTGTGACGCTCTCTATAGCCAATTACGTGGTCAAAAGGGTATTGGTGGACACAGGCAGCTTGACCGATATCATGTTCGTGTCAGCGTTCGATCAGCTCGGGATAGCCAGGGATTGCCTCCGTCCGGTTGCTACTCCCCTGGTGGGTTTTAACGGATCCAGTACCCAGCCACTCGGTACCATGGAGCTCCTTATGCTTATGGGAACTTATCCTTAGCAGATCTCCCTGCTAGCAAACTTTGTAATTGTGGAGGCCCCTTCTGCCTACAATGTCATTCTCGGGAGGCCTACACTCAACAAAGCCAGGGCCGCCGTCTCTACTCATAGCCTGACAGTCAAGTTCCCGACCTCTCATGGACCCGGGAGCCTGCGTGGAGATCAAGCGACCGCCCAGAGTTGCTATGTCAGTTTCCTTCACTGGGAAGTCATCACAGAGACATTGAACGTCTAAGAGATGGACCCGAGGGACCAGAATGATAGAGTGGGCCCGATCGAAGAATTGGAACAAGTGGCGTTGGACCCACAACTCCCAGACCGAATGGTCAGCATCGATACCCTGCTGGAGCCCCGCCTCAGGGAGAAGCTGATTCAATTTCTGCAACAGAGTCAGGATGTGTTCGCCTGGTGCCATGAAGATATACCTGGGATCGCTCCCCGGATAATGTCCCATTGGCTCAATGTCGATCCAGACTGCCGATCGGTGAAGCAGAAGAGACGGGGCATGGCCCCCGAGAGACAAAAGGCAGTGTGTGAGGATGTTGAGAAGCTCTTCAAAGCCCAATCTATCCGAGAGGTCCACTATCCCGACTAGTTAGCGAATGTAGTACTTTTCAAGAAAAGCAACGGGAAGTGGAGGATGTGCGTTGACTTCACCGACCTAAACAAAGCCTGCTCAAGGACTGCTATCCACTGCCTCGAATAGATCTCTTTGTGGATTCCACGGCCGGCCATTCAATCCTTTCGTTCATGGCACCTACTCCAGGTACAATTAGATCAGCATGTACCCCGGGGACGAAGAAAAGACCTCATTCATCACGGACCAAGGGACCTACTACTACAAGCTCATGCCATTCGGCCTTAAAAACGTCGGGGCAACTTATCAATGCCTAGTCAATCACATGTTCAAAGACTTGATCGGGAAATCAATGGAGGTATACGTCGACGATCTGCTTGTCAAAAGTCGGGTCGGGTCCGACCATCTAGAACATTTAGCCGGGGCCTTCAGCATTTTAAGGAAGTTTAGGATGAGGTTGAACCTGGCGAAATGCACGTTTGGCGTCTCATCCGAAAAGTTCTTAGGGCACCTGGTCAGCAGGCGGGGAATCGAAGCAAACCCTGAAAAAATCCAGGCCATCATCAACATTCGGTCGCCCAGGTCAACCAAAGAAGTACAGAGTCTGGCCGAATGGGTTGCCACGTTGAACAGGTTCGTGTCCCGAGCAATCAATCGGTGCTTACCATTTTTTAAGATCCTCCGCAAGGCTTTTTAGTGGTGAGAAGAGTGCAAGGAGGTGTTTCGGGAGCTTAAGAAGTATTTGTCTTCACCCCCTCTACTCTCAACGCCCGTGCCAGGCGAGGAGCTGTTCTTGTACTTGGCAGTGTCACCCTTGGCAGTCAACATGCCACTCATTCGAGAAGAGCACAGGATACAGTTCCCGGTCTACTATACAAGTTGAGCGCTTCAGGGTGCAGAAATTAGATACTCCCGCATTGAAAAGCTCGCCTTCGCCCTCATCACTTCAGCTCGAAGACTGCGCCCGTATTTCCAGGCCCACGTTATCGTGGTCCTTACGGATCAGCCCCTTCATAAGATCTTGAGCAGGCCCGAAACGTCCGGAAGGCTCGTTAAGTGGGCCTTGGAGTTAGAAGAATTCGAAGTGGTCTACAGACCCCGCATAGCAATCAAGGGACAGGCAGTAGCGGATTTCCTTGTTGAATTCACATACCAAGAACACCCGGTTGAAGAGCTCGACCCATCGGTCCTGCCGTCCAGTTTGCAATCGGACATCCCAACCTGGATACTCTATGTAGACGGATCATCCAACAAACAGGGAAGTGGAGCAGGGATCATCCTAACCATGCCCGATAGGATCCACCTTGAGTATGCGCTTAGGTTCGGATTCAAAGCCTCCAATAACGAGGCCGAGTATGATGCCCTCTTGGCCGGATTACAACTGGCCGCTTCAATGGGTGCATCGCAGGTCCAAGGGTACAGTGACTCTTAGCTCGTGGTAAATCAAGTCAATCAAGAGTACGAGGCTCGGGAAGATAACATGATAGCTTACCTAGCCCTTATCCGAGCAATTTTGAAGAAGCTTCGGGGTTTCTCCGTCACACAGATACCAAGGGAAGAGAATACTAGAGCCGACCGGTTATCCCGCCTCGCCTAATCCTCTGAGCCAAACTTGCCCGGGATAAGGATAGAGTACCTACCCGAGCCGAGTGTTATCAACTCAGAATGCATGGAGGTGGAACCGGTCGCCCCAGGACCTAGCTGGATGGACCCAATCATGGCATTTCTGGCGACAGGCATATTACCAGAAGGTAAGGAGGAAGCCCGCCGAGTTAAATACCGAACGGCGAGGTACCACATTATTGATGGAATCCTCTACAAAAGAGGATTCTCCACACCATATCTCCGATGTGTCCATCCCACACAGGTCCAAGGGGTGCTGCACGAAATCCATGAAGGGGTGTGCGGGAACCACATCGGAGGCCGGGCGCTCTCGCGTAAAGCCCTACTACAAGGATACTACTGGCTGATCACGGCCAGAGACTCCCAAGCATATGTCAAGAGGTGTGAAACGTGCCAAAGGTTTTCTCCCATGATCAACCGTCCTGGGAGAACTTCAGACGCCAATCTGTAGCCCCTGGCCATTCGCTCAGTGGGGCATTGACATTGTCGGTCCCGTACCAATGGGAAAGGGACAATTCAAGTTCGCTGTCATCGCTGTGGATTACTTCACCAAATGGGCGGAAGCCGAGCCCTTGGCAATAATTACCAAGAAGAAAATGGAATACTTCGTGGAGAGGAACATCCTCAGCAGGTTCGGTGTCCCCCGGGTTCTGGTTAGTGACAACGGCAGGCAGTTTGACACCCCGGTATTCAGGGAGTTCTGCTCGGGCAATAGGATATCTAACCACTACTCATCTCCCGAGCACGCCCAGGCCAACGGCCAAGCCGAGGTGACAAACCGAACTATTCTTCAGTCAATAAAGACGAGGCTGGAAGACGCCAAGGACTATGGGCTTAAGAGCTACCGACCCTCCTGTGGGCCTACCGCACTACACCCCTGGCGACAATGGGCGAGACGCCGTACTCTCTAACTTACGATTTCGAGGTGGTGGTCCCCACGGAACTTGGGTTACCTACCTATCGGGTGGCAAATTATAGTGAGCCAGACAACAAAAATGCACTCAGGGCGGAGCTCGACCTAGTAGAGGAGAAAAGAGACCGGGCGTATCTAAAAGTTGCAGCCTACAAGCAGAGAGTGTCCCGGTACTATATAGCAGGGTGAAGCATTGCAGCTACCTGGTGGGAGATTTGGTTCTTAAGGCCGTCAATCAGTCCACAAGAGCCCCGAGCCATGGAAAGTTGGGGTCAAACTGGGAAGGTACATATCTAATTACTCGGATAAACCGCCCGAGAACCTATTGGTTACAAACTCTGTACGGACGTGATCTATCTCACCCTTAGAATGTGCAACACCTCCGCAAGTACCATCAGTAACAGTTAGTCATGGGTGGATTAACACTAGTGAGGATACTTTTAGCTCCATTCAAGCAGTTATTATGATTATGCAAAAAGCAATAAAATGGTTCCTACTTTGCAACCCTTGTCAATATTTTGTGCATAAAGACCTCGGGCTAACACCCAAGGCAAAAGACCTTGGCTCAAAACCAAGGCACAATGACCTTGGGCTAACACCCGAGGTAAAAGACCTTGGCTTAAAACCAAGGCACAATGACCTCGGGCTAACACCCGAGCCAAAAGACCTTGGCTCAAAACCAAGGCACAAAGACCTCGAGCTAATACCCGAGGCAAAAGACCTTGGCTCAAAACCAAGGCACAAAGACCTCGGGCCTAACCCCGAGGCAACGGCTTCGCTTAGGCCCAACCAGCGACGGGGGCAAACCCCCTAGGTGGCTGATGATGGCCAGCCTTAAATGACCCTGCAACCACCCATGTTCCAGGTCGGTTTCCTATGGTCCCTACCTTCCTAGACACTTGCCTTAGCAAAATGTTTGGGGGGCAGGGGGATACACCAAACTCAAAAAAGGAAATCACACCAGTCACTAACAGGGCTTGGAATCCTAACATTCCTAAGTACCTACAGAGGCTAGAGAAAAACCGTCCGGCCAGTAAAACAGGATAAATTCCTATAACACACCGGACGGGACCTTCAAACAGGTCAAGAAGACCAGTCATTCCAAAGAATGATCAACTAAAGATAAAATCGGTCAGGAATTGGCCAATAGGCACACAAGTACAGAAATAGTAAATAGTTGATAGAAAAGTTGGTCTCAAGGACCTTTTCATTAATTAAAAACTATTTGTACAGGGCCTGGGGGAGAATTGTAATAGCCTCTCTCAAAAAAAATCTAAAGCAATAAAAATAAAAACAGGCCAGGGACTAAGCGTCGTCCACCACGACCACATCCTCTGTTGCCCCTGCCTCTTCCTCCGCGTTAGCTCCTCCTCCTGGGATAGAGCCCCCGCTCGGGGCAGCCTCCTTAGCAAGGCCGGCATCAGCGACTGGGCCCTTGCCCGCAGCAGGACCTTCATCCCAGAAATCTGAGTCGATCCTCACGTAGAACGAGATGTCCCACTCGGGGTGGTCCCGGGATAGTCTACGCTTCAAATCTTCGTAGCCCTGGAAGAAGCCATTGTCAAAAGCTTCCTCCCGGGCCCTTGCCGTTGTTGTCTCCGCCAGCGCCTTCTCCCATGCCTCCGCCGCCGCTGCGCTGGCCCGAGCGGCCTCTTGGTCGACTAGGGCTGTAGCCAGCTCGGCTTAAGCAGCGCCAAGGCTCAAGGCCAAACCTTTCACCTTGTCCTTCTCCCCGGCCAGAGCGGTCTCCCTGTCCTCTGAGGTCACTCGCTCCTTAGACAGAGCAGCTTCAGCAGCAGCGGCCCTCCTGGCCAAAGAAGGTAGGAAGGACTCCGCCCCAGCGGCCATGCATCCGACCTGCGAGAAGTGAAAACCGACCGGTCAGTAAATAGGCATAGTTGACAAAATAAGTGAGGAAAAAAGAAACAGAGGTGGGAGAACTCACCATGTGAGAGAGGCTGTACAGCCAGCTCTGGAAGACCTCAGGAGACATGTTTCCACACGCCTCCACTTGACTGGGGAGTAAATCGGGTCTCACACGCTCCCTGATCTCGGCTGAGGCAGCCATCGGTGCCACGGCCGTCACCCCCGCCCGGGGGGCGGTCTCTTCAACCACCGCCACGTGGGGCGTTGAGGTCCCCACGGGCTCCAAACGGTTTGCTACTCCGTGCCGGATTTGCCTCAGAGGGCGCTCGCCACCCGGGGCCTCGGCAGCAGGCCTTTTCCCTTGTGTCACCGCCATCTGGCCGGCAACAGCAGCAGCAGCAGCAGCCTACCTCTCCCCTCAATTGCTCTATATTTCTCTTCGGAGCTATCTTTGCAAAAGGAGAAAATTGATCAGTTGGCAACCACTAAAGGAGACGGGGAAGGACGACCGCAGGAGACGGAAAAGTCCGAGCACTTACCAGGGAGATTTACTGGGAATACGGGAGCTTCGGTTGCCTGAGCTGCATCGTCGGTAGCTCGGAATTCGCCGGTCCGAGTCAACACGTTCCAGATGTTTGTTGGCAGGTATGCCAATCTCCTTATCCTGGCCTGGCACTCGTCGGGAATGCTCGACGGGTTGGTTGATCCTGTTGCAAAGCATAGTATAAAGTGGTTAGTCTCAGAAACTGGAGCAAAACAAAGAAGAAAGCAAAAAGAGAAACCGGACTAGCTTACCCCTCAACTCTCCAGCCTATGAAGTCCTCATCTGGATCCTAGGGGCTGGCTCGTAGAGCCCAAAGGTGGACACTTGGAAGAACCTATTCTTCCACCCTTTGTTGTTGCTCGGGCAGTTGACCAAGATTTTTCTCCCCTGCCGGACCCCAAGTGAGAAGAAACCGACCTCCCCATGTACGGGGAATGGTCGGTGCGTCCAGAGGAACTCCTGGACAGAGAGTTCGTATCCAAAACCTTGGGGCCATAGGGAGATGGACCCCATGAGGAATCTCCAACCGTTCGGGGCCAACTGGCCTGGGTCAATCCCCAGGTATATCAAGACGTCCTGAGCGACCGGATGGAGGGGGATACGGAACCCAGCTATGAGGATGTCCTCATATAGGGTAATGAAACCCCGCTGGTAGATTTGGGCCCCACCGACATTCACGGCCAAGGAGCAGTGGTCAGGAAGGCCGTACCTATCCCTAATGCGCCCAAGATCTTCAGTATGCAGGGTGGACGGGATGAACTCGCTGGAGAAGGCTACCTTAGGGTCGGGTTCCCCTAGTGTTTCGTCACCTGAATACCGGGAAACGGAAGCAACGGGGGCTTCATGGTCTGACTCATCGTCAGAGAGACGAATCGGGATTCTACCCTCGCTATGATGATCGAAGGGAGACGCAGACGGCAGACTCAGACTTGTGTCCGCCACCTCTGACCCGGACCGCTCATCCTCCGACCGGGAGGACGAGTCAAAACCAGAGTGACACATTTTTGGGGTTTCGGCGATTGGGCCGGGAAGAAGAGGACGACCAAGGTATGGATCAGGAACTCCGAGTATGATATACAAAGGGGGGCAGGATCACTAACCTGAAAGGGAAAGAATAAATGGCCCTTAGCACAAGGTGACACTCTCTCAAGAATATCCCGGAAACACTCGCTCGGTTAAACTGCCCTAAGGTGCCTCCTGATTGGAAGAAAGAACAGAACCTAAGAAAAAAAAATTCCACTCCCGTTCTAACCTAAGTGGGTTCGCTCTCTCCAGCCTCGCTCAGAATAGAAGATAAAAGGGGAAAGAGAAGGAAAAGATTGATGAACTGAAGCTGGAAAGGAAAAACTTACAGAAATCAACGCAAGAAAGGGCTCGAAAATCTTGATCGGAAATTGTTTACTCTCAAAACCGCTCGGTAATCTATGTCTTTGCAGCAAATAGTTGAAAAAATGGACAAGTATCCTTTATATAGGAATCACGAACGGTTCAGATCAAAACAGATCCAACGGCTCATACGCTTTCCCGCCCAAAGTGATTGATAGTTGTCACCTCGGGCACGCGAAGCGTCGCCTCAAAAGGCGCGCGCATTAAATGTGTGACGAGACGGTCCGGTTACATCAATGCTGGCATCATTTGATCCTGACCAGGCCAGTCATAATCTGACACATGGCAGAGGTAGGACTCAGGCCCGCATGGCCACTGATCGGTCCATACCCCGGCTGACCACTACGACCGGTCTCACCCCGGGTAGAGTCCCGAGCTCTTACCGGACGGTTCCTCGGAAGCAGTTTTAATTTTCAAACTTCATCTGATGGGACATCATATCAACTTCAAAAATGGGGGGCAGCTGATACATCCAGAAATATTATGCTAAAGTCAAACTGCCACGTTAGCAGCGAAGGATCCGAGCTATCCAAAAAGGGAGCTTGTGGCCCACCAATCCCGATGTCTTTTGACTATTATTGCTCGGGATGCTCGCACAGTCCGGGCATGCAGCGCAGCAGCTCTCCACAATGTGCAGTCTGAAAATCAAGCCACTCATCAGATTCCTAAATTAATCAGAAGACTAATGGAAAGTGCAAATAGTTTCCTAAGTCACTTAGTAAACCTTCCATGATTTATGCTCATCAAATTGTAATTAGATAGAACTTCCTTATCTAATCAGTTGCCTTGTACGGGTGGTCTCTCGCACCTATAAAAGGGGCCACCCACCCCCATTAAGGGGATCGCATTCTTAACCTAGAGAATAGCTACTTAAATTGATTGCATACGTATACACCCGACTGATATTACTGGTAGCGCCGCCCAACTGTTGGCTCACCAGGCGCGTCGGAGATCTGCTAGTGAAGCGCACTGACGCACCCATGGATGTAGGTCACCTCATTAACAGGGCCGAACCACACACAATTGATTGTGTTACCATATCTCTTTTCTTAATTCCTCTTACCAATTTTCGGCATCATCAAGCATTGTTGCAAAAGTTACAAAAGTAGGGTCATTTAGTAGATATTACTGTCTTTAAAGACTATCCTTATACAAAAAATAGTAACATACCATTAAAGATTAGCAGCATAGTATTGAACAAAGAAACAGTAACATGTCGTCGAAAATAACATTTCTTCAAATTGACCTAATAATCACAAAATTATGGCCAATTTTCAGATGTTATTGTCCAGTTAAAGATAGTATTTACTAGATGTTACTGTCTTTAAAAATTATCCTCATGCAAAAAACATTAACATATCATTAAAGATTAGCAACATGGTATTGAACAAAGAAACAGTAACATGTCATCGACAATAACACTTCTTCAAATTGACCTAATAATCACAAAATTATGGCCAATTTTCATATGTTATTGTCTAGTTAAAGACAGTAACATATCAAATGCAAAAATAAAAATAAAAATAAAAAATTTCAAAAGTAGCGGTATCATGTTACTGTTACAAAAGAAACAATAACATTACATTACGTTATAGTGGTCCGACAGTGACATGAAATTTTTTTTTTTCATTTGTTCATAGTCTCTGTGAATTTGTTTTTTTTTTTTGGATAGATTTTTCCTTCTAGATTACAAATACATAATTTTATTTTTTTTTTGAAAATAGAGTTATGGTTTGAAAATTATAGCATTTTAAAGTTTGAAAAAAAAAACTTCCTTGAAAAACGTGTTGCGGTGGCAAAAGAGAATCAGCAACTTCTTATATGTGTGACGAGAGCAACTTTGTCAATAAGTCATATCTTCAGTTTAAAAGTGGACTTAAGGCCATAAAAAAAAAAAAAAAAAAAAAAAAAACATTATCTTTTCCTCCTTAAAAAAAATGGGCTGGGCCAATCACCATTAACAGTCTATTCTAGGGATCGTTAATTAATTTTCCCTTCATTATAAGAAAAGCATAGAAAGCACATTTTCAAATTCAATTTAATATTTTCCTAAAAATATTTTGTGAGAGTGTGAACCGTCTTAGGTTGTGGTAATCAGTTTTCTTACAATACTATAGAATTGATGCTCGGAGCTTGATGTTCTTCGTTGGAGCAGCTTGAGTTTTCATATTGTAGCTTCAGTGATTCATTCAGAGATTCTAGTAACCATAAAAATTACAAACTCTATTATTTTTAGGGAATTGTTATTTCCACTCCATCATTGAACCAATGCACTCCATGGTACCACTATCAGAGCATGTGGTACCATGTATGTAATGCATAACATGCATGTACCACATGCTTTAAGAATGGTACCATGGAATGGCTTGGTTCAATGATGGAGTAGCAATAGCATCACCCTATTTTTATAGGTCACGAAACCTTTGCCATATTAGAATTTGGACTAATTGTCCTTACAACTGGAAAACAATAGAACCCATTTTGACTCACCAAACAGTCCCTTACTCTTTGGTGTTCATCTTAATTCTAAGTTCTAACTACCAAAGTGTGAATCTGAAGTGTCCAAAGACTCGCTTACAGACCCAAACATGGACCCACGCCTTATCCACGCCCAAGCCATAAAGAACCCAAACACAGATCGGTCAATCTTCAACAACCTCATCACTCTCTACTCCAAATCAAACCTTCTCTCCTACGCTCTCTCTCTCTTCCATCACCACATCCCCAAACCCAACGTCGTCTCATGGACCTCACTCATCTCCGCCCACTCCTCTGCCACCGCCCACCACGACCACTCTCTCTGCCTCTTCATCTCCATGCTCCGCCACCCCACCCTCCCTAACCACCGCACTCTCTCAACCCTCTTCAAGGCCTGCGCTTCCCTCCCTTCTCTCTCCTTCGGCCTCCAACTCCACTCCCTCTCTCTCAAGCTCTCTCTCTCCTCCCACCCCTTCACCGCATCCGCCCTCATCAATTTCTACTGCAAAACCCATCTCCCGAATCACGCCCGTAAGGTGTTTGATGAAATTCCCCATAGAGACGAAGTTTGTTATGCGGCGATTATCGTCGGGCTCGCTCAGAATTCAAGACCCATTGATTCTTTATCTTACTTTGATAGCATGAGAAAGTGTAATGTTGGGTCTACAATGTATAGTGTTTCGGGAGCTCTTCGTGCTTCGGCAGAGCTTGCCGCGTTGGAACAATGTAGGATAATTCATGGGCATTCGGTGATTACCGGGCTTGATTTGAATGTAATTGTGGGGACTGCATTGATTGACGGGTATGGAAAGTGCGGTCTTGTGTTAGACGCTCGTGAGGTGTTTGATGGGTTAATAACAGAAATGAATTTAATCGGGTGGAATGCTATGATGGCTGGCTATGCTCAATCAGGAGATAAGAATTCGGTAATGGAACTATTCGATTCGATGGTTGTTCGTGTCATTTTGCCTGATGGATATACATTTTTAGCAATTTTGACGGCATTTTGCAATGCGGGTTTGATTAACGAGACCAAGAGGTGGTTGAGCAAGATGAGATTGGATTACGGGTTGGAACCGTGGCTCGAGCATTATACTTGCTTGGTGGGTGCAATGGGCCGAGCCGGCCGATTGGATGAAGCTGAAAGCGTTGCTATGACAATGCCATTTGAGCCGGACGCTGCCGTGTGGCGTGCATTGATATCGAGTTCTGCATTTCATGGTAATGCTGACATGGCTTGGAAAATGGCTAAGAGATTGTTGGAATTTAACCTACAGGATGACTCGGCTTATGTGATTGCTGCAAATGTATTTGCAGGTGCGGGAAGGTGGGATGATGTTAAGGAAGTGAGGAAGATGATGAAAGATCGGAGGGTTAGGAAGGAAGGCGGGAAGAGTTGGATTGAAGTGCAAGGAAAGGTTCATTTGTTTTTCTCCGAGGATCGGAGACATGAAAGGAAAGAAGAAATATATGGCAAACTAGCTGAGTTAAAGGAGGAGATTGAGAAATTGGGTTATGTGCCGTGTTTGGAGGAAATGTTGCATGAGGTAGAGGAAGGAGAGAAACGAGAAATGTTATGGCATCACAGTGAGAAATTGGCACTTGCGTTTGGGTTGGTGTGTGGAGCGGCACCACCGGGGAAGGCCTTGAGGATTGTGAAGAATTTGAGGATTTGTAGAGACTGTCACGAGGCTTTCAAGTATATAAGCATAGTGGTGGAGAGGGAGATCATTGTGAGAGATGTTAATAGGTACCACAAGTTCTTGAATGGCAGTTGTACTTGTGGAGATTATTGGTAACTTCCTTGAAAGAAAAACACAGTTCGCTCCTCAATGCAGGGATATAAGTTCCTCAATTTTTTTATGATGATTACACTATTTAATTCTATTGTGTGTACGAGGCTGCACAAAGTTCTTCTGGCTTCTCGTAGGCGTTCGGGAAGGCTCACAAGCGGTTCGATGGTTCATAGGTGAAACGGTTCTATATACTTTAATAAGTGTTAGGTGCCTTTTTATTACGTCTGCACTATTTGGCAAACCAATATGATACAAGTCTCTATAAAAACCAGGATTGAAAATGAGAGAGCGGCTGAATCAAATACTAGTTTACACATTTTCAGACAGTCCTTAAACCGTAGTCCTGCGCCGTGTTTTTCAGAGAACATTGTTGTTAATGGCAATCAACACCGGGGCAATTTTTCGTTGAGAAACTTTCTGGTCACCTGAAAATGCAAAATTTCGAAATCAAATTTCCGGGTTACAAGACTTAATTGCAGACAGCGACCTTTTTTGGCCTTGGAAAGCACTATTGGTAGCTTCAAAAGCTTCTATACACCAGGCTATGAGCCTAAGAATCTGTATATGTACTGAGCACTGCAGATTGTGGAATGTGAAGATTTTTGTTGAAGTTGGATATGGGAAGCTCTAATATAAAGGCTAAGCCTATCTTCTAAAGTCTTTAATTAGCTATGGTCAGTATCCAAATGGAGTTCCCAGTATAATATCATCATTTCTTTATCAGGGAAAGTGGGAATTTTATAAAAATGTACTATAGAAGCTAATACACACACACAGAGGTCACTAACAATGCGTTTATTTTATTTTTATTTTTTTTCTTTTCATTTGTTCAGTAGTATTCTAGATTTTATAAAGTTCAATTTATTTCTCACTCTGAAGTCTGAACAAGGTTTTTTGGTCTTTAAAATCAGTGCCCTCTCTCTCTCTCTCTCTCTCTCTCTCTCTCTCTGTACTTGCTTCCTCTCTTTTTTTTAAATTGAAATTACTAATTTATAAAAGCAATATGCTCTCTGGCTGATTCATTTAGATACAAGGTGGTGTATAGGAAAGACAGTGGCCATATTATAATGAAATCTGCAGGACTGGGGTGTTGCTCCTATGTTAGCACTATAGCAGTTTTAAATAACGTCCATAGTAAATGACAATTTGAATTCATAATATTATCTTCTTCTGCACTAGTGTTACCTAATCTATATATTATTGGACTTTGTGCTGTGTGTACAGATTGACTGCCAACAGTTTTATAAAACGAGTAAAGATTAGGACATATCTAAACCCACAATTTATGGAACACGACTCAAAAGATGTGTTTATATCTCTCCTGTAATGTCACTAGACTCCACAATGACACACGAGAGAGATAGACACATCTCTGAGTTGTGTCCCAAAAATTATGTCTTTGAGTGTGTCCTAAATATTAGCCATTAGAAAAACACTAGTAAAAATTTATGTACCTGATTTGTGATGAGGATAAGTAGTTTTTATCGTATAGCACTCTGTATTGAAATGTTCCCGACCTACCGGGGGTAACTACTTTATAGACCCTTTTGGATTTTGAGAGAGCAAGAGAGAAAAGAAAATAAACTAAATCTCTCTCATGTTATCTTGTTTGGTAAGTTAAAAGAGAAGAAAGGGTTAATAGAGAGAAAGTGAGGAGAAGAGGAGTAAAATATTCCTTAAAAATACCAATATATCCTCAAGTATGTCACACTGGTAAACTGAGTAGAGAAAAGAAATAAAATATTCTTTTGAAATACAAATATATCTCCATGCAGTAAAAAATTTGTATACCTTTTAAGGTACCACATGGCAGGCAAGTGTGGTACCCTGCATCTAATAGAATTGGCTTATTTGGGTGAGACCTACATGTAGAGAGTGGATCCCATCCAAATGAGCTATTCCTATTGACCAAGTTTTGAAGCATAAAAGCGTATAAGGAAATTCTATCCGCACTCGCCTATTTTACTTGTACACCCACTTACTCTTTACATCCACCACTCTAATACAAGTTAAAATAATTTGCTCTTTACACCCACATTCATTCCAAAATAACCCTAATTCCAAAAACTCAAACCATTCTTAGTACTCACTACACCCACCATCCTCTCCCTCTCTTCTATTGCCACCAAACAATAACATTGTAAAATAATCATACAAAAAAATTGGTCTTGATCCCTAATCAATGTGTATTGTGTATTAGATAGACATACAACTATACATCGTGGCCAATATGTACACAAATCCACTCTTTAAGATACATGCAAATCAAAACCATTAATCCTTGCCAACTATTATAAGGAATGAATCGGTTTATGTATCATGGTAAGAAAAATAGATATATGGAATTAGCGGGTTTTCGAAACTCAAATGTAGGGTTAAGGTCTTTTAAATTGTATATACATATAGATGTGTATCATGTATATACATGTCTTCGTATATGTAGATACAACTTTGTGCATTATATATATATATATATGTGTGTGTGTGTATTACGTGTGTGTGTGTGTATGCGTGTATATGTATGTTCAAATACAATCCAATACATATTTGTTGTGGATCAAATGTTAGGGTATTAGGTTTTTTAAATAGGTGAGTGTAAAGAGTAAAATTTTTAGATACATGTTAATTCATTTGTCTATATATGTCATTTTGTTTAATAAGGGTAAAGTGATAATACAAAAAATTCTTTAAATGGTGAGTGTGAATAAAATCACCCATTGGTTTTAAATACCTTATTTTCTTCTCTCTTGTGAAAACTAACCAAACGAGAGAAATATGTTGTTCTCTCTCTTTCTGTTCACAATTGTCTTCCGAAATAGTGGAGAAAAATTAATTTTTTATTCTATTCTATTCTCTTCTTTTAATAAATTTTTCTTCTCATCGCTTCTCTCAATCTAAACAGGCGGTATAAATTTGAGTTCGAACTCTGGGCACCTCATTGTTGACCTTCGAGTTCATCTCGTTCTTATGATCTTTCATATGAAAACAAATATCAATTAAATGCACATCATCATGTCTCGAATCGGGAGAATTAAATATGAGCAGCCTTTTCCCCTGCATGCGAATTTCAACCGTGAACTCAAGTCACAATTAGCACCCATTGGTGACAGTAAATTTGAAGAATTTGTTAGGTACAACCCAAGTCACAATTAGCGCCCATTGGTGACAGTTAATTAGAAGAATTTGGCAAGTCCATACGCATAATTTCTATACAGGATCAGAATTAGATTTCAAATGAATCTAATATAATTAACAGCCTAAATAATGTTGGTGATAAAAATAACACTAGGATTCAGTTACAATCCTCCAAATTTCCCATCGAAGATCGAGTACTGCTCTCTTTCATATCTTTGATTAAAACGTCTAGACCTGTGCACCAACCGAGATACAGTTGCGTCAGTGCGAGCTTCACAATCAACAAGTCATCATCTCCATCACCAACACTATCTGCAACTGCAGGTGCTCTATTGACCTGAGTGGCCTACCTTTGACATCCGGCCAATCTTGGACTACTTGGGACCTACCGACCTATGTTCTGTTTGGTCCTTACACTTGGTTACATTTGAATCTGCAATAACCCCAAGTGTTTAACGTATTGTTTAATCTTGGAGACGAGACAAGCGTAGTTACGATTTTATCCTCGTCCCGGGTCAAGGGATTCAGGCACACAACAATTACCCACACCACTTTCAACCTATCACCATATTTGTCACCACTAGATTTAAACGCTTCACTACAACTACTCTCCCAATTTTCTCTCAAACCATAATTGTTAGTAGTCTTAACTCTCTACACTTGAGCTGATCATTATCAAGCACAATTGTCAAGCCTTGTTGTCACTATCTCTTGTAGTGGTGATCTACATATACGGCCAGTGTGTCAAGTAGCAACGCTCTGAGACGTGATCACTTTAATCTCTCACTAACTTTTTTTCACTGCTCCACCAATTTCATGCAGAGTATCTCTCAAATAGCTTCTCTATCTAACTTCTTCTTTCATGATGGGTCGGCAGTATTCCATTTTTGTTATAGGTCTACAGTTATCAAACTTGACATCTGGCATTTTTCTACAAAACAAGATTGAATTCAATTTGATCCTAAAAAAATTAGATCTCAACTTGGTTTATGAGACAAGTGTATGTTAATTCAAAATGGGTTTAGTTTATAATTTTTTATTTTGCTTTAGATTCATTATTACATTCCTTCTATACACTCTAAATATTGGTGCTTTTCTTTTAACAGAAAGTATATTGATCATATCGGTGCTATCCAGACTACCAAAATGCACTGGTCATTATATGACCAACTATAAGAACCAAATGCAACCTCACTGTCGTGTGTCTATATATAACTATATATACATATACAGCGGCAAAACTTAGATTACAAATATAAGAATGCATATAAGGTCCTGCATTTATATTGATAAAACACATAAAAATTGTCATCAGTTGGTCTCTAAAGGGGGAGAAAGGTTTTTAGCTACTCAAGGAAAAGCTTATTGTATTTCAAACCCCGAACTGAAAAGAACCCATCCCAGGAATTGCAAAAAGTAAAATCGTCAGTTTATGGGTACTACCATGGTTCTATTCAAGAGGTATCAAGGTGTTTTGGCAACGGTGCTTGCATTTGGATTTGTGGAGATGGCAGTGATGTTTTGATCTATTAGGAGGTGGGGTTTTGAATTGGTGTTGGCTAAGAGAACTTGCACAATGTTAAAGAGGAGAGAAGCTGGTAGTGCGCAGAATCAATGGTGTTGGTGACTGGCATTCATGGTGAAGCGGTTGTGCCATGACTGTAGTAATGGTGGTCTCGGGTCTGAAACATCCATGCATATAGTCTGTAGAATAAACCTATGTATGATGTAATACATATCATTATGTTCACCATTATCCAACTTGATCAGAATTTTTATTCCTGAACTCATAATATTTGCTGAGTATCCAGGTTTAAGCTAAACATATTTTCCATCGGGAGTTCCAACAACTTTTTCGCCTATCCAAATACTTCAAAGTAGAAAATTGACAATGAATTTTATGCTCTTAAAGCATTTTTTTAGCTCACCTTAAGATAAACTCAAAATTTAACATCTAAGTTGTAACTTTAGTCTTTATCTGATTATCATATTTTTTTTTCAGTAATTGGAAATTTGGATTATATCAAGAGGCTACCAAAGCGAACAGAGAAAATCTAGAATATATTCAAGCAACTGCCACATATCATTAGAGGGAACTTCAAATAGGATTGACATTTATATTCCAGTAGTAATGTACATGTGGATATGGATGAAAAGTTACCTAATTAGATATATAATTAAAGGTAGAGAGAGTACAAAGTAATACAGTTATTACAGGTAACATACAAAGCAAAGGGTAGAAGATTAATGAACGATTACCATGTACTTGCCCCTTTCTAGAAGATCGTAACTTTAATCTTTAGAGGATGAGATCAAGCATGCTTAAACAATTTCATACTCAACCAGTGGAAGTATATAGCAATCACGAGAATAGGCAGTGTCAAGGGCACCAGGAAGCAGTAATACCTGTTATAGAAATGGAAGGCAATTAGCTAAACAATATGATGATGAATTATAAAATGTTGTCAATAGCATCCACAATGGTGTGGATGTACCACAACTTAGCTTAAACTTAGTGGTTGGTGTCCTACAATGGTGTAGCTTATACCACAATTTAAAGTTGGTAGTATAGTTAAACTTAAAGTTAGTATACTGCTAAAGTTTAACTATTGTATGGGAAAACGGTCGAATTTCAACCGTTTGAGACCAGACGGACACTATTTGACTGTGCGAATAGCTAAGAAGCACCGACACGGCGACACGGTAAACCCTAAAAAAAAGGCCGACACGACACGACGGCGACACGGAAACTAGTAATTATACATATATATTTTATATGTAACCATACAACATAAAAATGACAATATTCTTTAAAAACTATGAACCTAAGATGTTAAATAAATTAACTCTAAATAACAATTCAACATGAAAATATCATAACAATAATGCCAATTAACAACTCTACCATTTAAGCACTAGTAACAAAGCAACTATAATATCATAACATTCGTAAGGAAAAAAAAAAAGCAACATGATGCATATAAGGTAAAGCACTTCAATATCTACATCCATACAAAATAAGTTTTAAACCTTAATACAAAAGTAAGCAAAAATAACATTTTATGTCAATGTCCTATCTTTACATCGAACACATTAGTGGACTAAATAACAAAATGTATTGTCAACAAAAAGACCATCTTCAAATCAAAAGGCCAAGGATCTTTTTATCCATCAGTGGACCCAACTTCAATTATCTCGTTACTTTCCTCATCACCAGCACCACCTCCAAAATCCGTAAATACCACCAACTCCATTTCTGGTTCATCAAGTGAGAGATTTGCCACCTCCAACATCCCAACATCATCTAAGGAATCAAATGAATCACCCACAATATCCCATATTTTAGTTTGCCCTTGCTTGTATTGCATAGTTTGTCTTGAAAGAAGACGAAGGTTACTATGAACAAACACTAAATCTTCTGCACGTTGTGGTGCCATCTTGTTTCTTCTCAAAGAGTGGATGAAAGAGTAAGTACTCCAATTTCTTTCACAACATGATGAAGAAGAAGGTTGTACAAGTAGCTTGAAGGCTAAAGCTTGAAGCAAAGGAGCACATGCGCCATGAACCCACCAATTCCTAGGATCTATGGTATATCTATGTGCAATAGATTCAGTATCTGCAAATCCTCCGGCGTTTGTTGAGAATAAAGCAAACTCTGTTGAAACCTTTTCTCTTACTAATGCATCATCAAAGTATTTCTTTAGGCACCTAGTTCTACCTTGAGAAACCTCCAAATCCATTTGTGGAGGAACTCGAGTACCGTCCTCTTGAAGCCATTCCTCACAATAATACCTAAATTTAAGAAATAAATAAAAATGGCCAAGTAATTTACAGTTCAAGTAATTTCTAAAGATAAAACTAAGGAATTTAATAGTTGAAAGCGTCGGTACCTCGGATTTAAAGAATGAGCCAAACAATGAAGTGGGGTGTTGTTCTTATTCCAACGATCAACAAGTATACCATGTACAACATCATAGAAGGAAGATGGCTCATATTGTTGCTTCCCCTCGTGCCTATAAATTACCGCCTTCGCTTTTTCAATCATGGTGTCCCACATATCATACACCAAGTGAAGACAGGGCCTATCTGTAACACAAGCTCTTATCATATCATAAATAGGCGTCGTGAAGGAAACAATGTAATCAACTTTTTACCACCAAATATAATCCAACACCTTATCCTTCACAAACCTGGCCTTTCCAACATCATCCTCCCTATAACAAGACCACTTGTCACTAATTACCATTGCTTGAAGACTACCCTTAATGAGCTTGAATCTTTTAAGCATTATCACTACAGAAGCAAAACGTGTTTCAACAACCGAAAGCAACTTCAAGCTCACAAACTCGTTGAAAATGGCTAATCTCATTGAATGGTTCATGATAAAATTCTTCATCACCATTACATCTCCATGAATATCCGAAATCCGACTACATTCCTCAAAGGTAATTTCATCTCTCTATATTCCTTGCAGCACAGATGTTTTTTGAGGGCAAGGTTTAGTGTGTGCACCACACATGGTGTCCAAACAATGTGGGGAAATTCACCTTCAATGAGTTGCCCAGCACCCTTATAATTGGCTGCATTGTCGGTAATCACTTGAACAACATTGTGAGAACCAAAATCAAGGATAACTTCTTTTATCAACTTTGCAATAAAATACTTATCCTTAATTTCACCCGAACAATCAACCGCTTTAAGAAACATTGGTGCACCTTCCGTCACTGCCATAAAATTAATGAGGGGCCTCCGTTGAGAATCACTCCAACCATCACTAACTATGCTAACACCCTTCAACTTCCATGTCCCTCTAAGCGGTTGCAACAACCTATCAACATTGTCCCTTTCCTTCTGAAGTAGTGTAGTCCTCAACAAGTTGTAACCAGGTGGCACATATCCCGCTATGTGGTTTTCTGCAGCAAAGTTGAAGGCACTTAGATAATAGGGGTTCCTAGAAAGATGAAAAGGCAACCCAGATGAGAAGAACATCCTACCAATTTTGGAATTTAATCTTTCCCGAGTCCTCATTTTAAATGCCTTCTCAATGGGATTTTTACTCCCACTCGCAGTCTTCCTTTTCTTTGGATCATAAGCCTCTTCAAAAAAAGTTCCCATTTCACCACCCAATGATCCACTACCACTAGGGGGCAGAGGAACTTTTTTCGGTTTTCAGTTCATTCATTTAAGTTCTGCTTCGTCCACAGCCTTTTGCATTTTCACAATGTCTGATGAAGTAACTTTCGGGCACACTTTTATTCCTACACCAGATTGCTTGAATAAATGTGCCTTAACTCTTGTGTATGAACCTTTAAATGTTGAACCACATAAATTACACTTGAATGTAAAATTCCCTCCTGCTTTACCACCAATTTTGTCTAACTTTGTTACATACTGCCAAAGAGGTTTATTCTCATCCTGGTCAGAGGGTATAGAGGATGGAGTACTACTAGCATCCATAGAAGTCATATTCCCTAGGACAAAAGGGAAAAAACAATGACAATAAAAACTATTGAGAGAAAACCCGAGTCTGAAAAAAAAAAAAAAACCCTTATCTAAAATCTGAAAGAAAAACCCTAGTCTGAAAATAAAACCCTCATCAAAAATCAAAAAACAAAACTCTAATTTGAAACTGAAAACAAAACCCCAATCTGAAATTTCAAAACCCTAGTTTTACTTTGTAATGTAAACCCTAATTGCTGAAAGCATTCAGAAAAATATAGAATAAGAGGAAGAATATCAACAAAAGAAAAGAAGAAAAACTTACAAGAAAAGGCCAAAACTCCTAATCGTAGTGCCGAGTCCTGCTGGTGGTCGCGACCTTCTTTGTCGCAGGTGGTTGGGATCTTCTTTGTCACAGGTGGTCACAATTCACGATAATAATCTCCTCCTTACTCGCAACCTTCGTCGTCATCTCAAGTGAGTCTCTCTCTCTCTCTCTCCCTCTCTCTCTCTCTCTCTACATAGTTACGTATCAGGCAAACAAAGTGAAAAATGTTTGAGAAGTGTTGTTAATATTGTATAAATATTTCGAATAATCTTTGTATAGATGTGATTAGGAGATATAGCATAATTACCGTAATTAGTGAGTTGTATTATTTCCTCTTTGGTTTTCTTTCCTTTGTTAGTTCTCTATAATTGTGTATATATAGGGTCTTCCTCATTGTGAGAGATATACAGAAATTTTCTTTTTCTCCTTGCTCTTTTGACATGGTATCAGAGGAAAAGACTTGGGACTAATCTTTTTCTCACGCTCATCTAGCAGCCTCGCTGCCTTTCGTATCTCGATCACTCTCGGCAGCCATTGCTGCATCTCAAACTTCTCGTTCTCAACCCTAGCCGACTTTGTTGGACTACCTCGACACTCGCTGGACCTATCTGCAACCTTCCAAGTCTCTCGCAGCACTGATTGGAGCCCTTCAACTTTTTCGTGTTCACAGAGATTTGCAATCTGTGATCTACCCATTTTTTTGGAACCTGCAGATCAGCCCCAAATTTCTGAAAAATTTTAAATCTACCCCAACTTTTCTGAAAATTCCAGGGAAGCCCAGTATCTTTGACTCTATTGATTCTACCACTATTATGGGTGGCCAAATTGAAACCAAGGACTCTTTTAAGGACTCTCTCTTTTTTGGGTCAATGACGAGTACTAAATTGAAGGGTTCTAATTACCTTCAATAGTCTCGTGCAGTCATTGTTTTCTTGAAGGCACATGGCAAAGCCTCTTATCTCACCACCACCAAACCCTCAGACGCAACCAAAGGTGCTTTATTGGAGTACGAAGATGCACAAATTATGACCTGGTTATGGAATAGTTTGGAGCCGGATGTTTTTAATAATGTTTCTTGTCTGGAGTTCGCTAAGGATATTTGGGATACTCTTAAGGAGTTGTATTCCTCTGAGCAAAATCTTTCTCGGATTTATCAACTTTATCAGGATCTCTTTTCTCTTCAACAAGGTGATCGCTCAGTTGAAGAGTACTTCTCAATCCTCAAGGGTATGTGGGATGAATTGAATGTTTATCAATCATTGACCACTGATTTCAAGACTCAACAGCAGCATCGGGAAGAGTTCCGCGTTGCTAAATTTCTTTTCGGACTTAAGCCGGATTTTATATCTATTAGTTCTCAGATTCTCTCTGGGAAAGACATTCCTACTGTCAGTGAGACCTTTGCTCGGGTTCGACGCGCCTCCATTCATCCTTCTGCATCTGAGAAGGATGAACGTTCTGCTTTGGCTGCCCCTGGTGGGCGATTTGACAATCCTATTGGAGATAATCGTGGTCATGATGGTGGCCGCGGTGGTCGTGGCACCAACAATTATCGTGGTGGTCGTCGTGGTGGCCGCGGTGGTCGTGGTACCAAGCTTTGCACTCATTGTGGACAAAATAACCACACCGTTGAGTTTTACTGGAAACTTCATGGAAAGCCCGCTTGGGCCAATCAAGCTACTGCTGACGGGAATTATCCTACTGGTACTTCTGACGAGCAGGTTGTTATGACTAAGTCCGACTATGATTCTATTCTTCAGCAAGCTAGTGCCGCCTCATCTTCTACATCCAATCTCGTTGCTTCAGGTAACACATGTCTTCATTCCTCATCTACTCTTCCTTTGGTCATTGATTCAGGGGCATCCGATCATATGACAGGTAATTCGTCCATTATTTCTAATATTTCTCGTCTTTTTTCTCCCTCATTTGTCACTGTTGCTAATGGCACAAAAATTCATGTTGAAGACATTGGTACTGTTAGCACTCCTAACCTTACCTTATCCTTGGTCTTCTATTTGCCTTAGTTTCCTTTTAACTTATTATCTGTGCACAAACTCACTCATTCTTTAAATTGTTCGGTAACATTTTTTCCCACTCATTGTGTCTTTCAGGATCTAAAGACGAAGAGGACGATTGGCCGGGGATTTGAGAAGAATGGACTTTACTATTTTCAGCCCTATCTTGTTTCAGGTCGATCAACTCTTCATACTATTGCTTCACCATATCAGTGGCATTATCGTCTCGGCCATCCATCGACACTTAGTCTTACGCATTTAGTTCCATCTTTGCCTACTTTTTCTAATTTTAATTGTGAAACTTGTGAACTCAGTAAGCATCGTAGAGCTACTTTTAAGCTTAGAAATAATGAACCATGTTTACATCCTTTTGAGCTGGATCACTCTGATATTTGGAGTCCAGCTCGGACAACTGGTTTATGTGGTGCCTGTTACTTTGTTACTTTTATTGATGATCATTCTCATTTGACATGGGTCTATGTGCTTAAAGATATATCTCAATTGTTTAATGCTTTTAAAACCTTTTATGCTGGAATTTTAAATCAATTTAATGCCAAACTTCTTGCTTTTCGGACTGATAATGCTCTTGAAAATACCAAAGTTAGTTCATTTCAGCAATTTCTTGAATCTAGAGGTATAATACATCAAACTTCTTATGTTCGTACTCCTGAACAAAATGGAATTGCTGAGAGGAAAAATGGGCCTATTTTAGCTATTGCTCGTGCTTTGATGATCCAAATGCATGTTCCTAAGCCCTTTTGGGGAGATGCAGTTCTTACTGCTACATATCTTTTAAATAGAATGCCTTCTCGTGTTATTAAAGGCAAGTCTCCCTTTCAAATGCTATTTCCTGACAAAAATCCATTTCCTCTTCCTCCAAAAGTATTTGGCTGTGTTTGTTTTGTTCATAATTTAACTCCTGGCCATGACAAACTTGATCCTCGTGCTTACAAATGTATATTTCTTGGATATTATAGTACCAAAAAAGGATATAGGTGCTATAGTCCTACGTTATGTAAGCACTTTGTATGTGCTGATGTGACCTTTTTTGAGAATGTTCCATATTATTCTCCAGAAGGAGGTCAGTTACAGGAACCTCTACTCTCTGCCCCTGTTATTCCTGCTTGTTCTCCTATCTCTCAGGGTATCCTTGCTACTGCTCTTATCCCTCAGGTGTATGTTCCTCGTAAGCCACAGAGTATTTACCGTCGACCACGAATAATCAATCAAGTACCTATCACTGTGGAGTCTACTCTGCCAATTCCCCCATCCGCCTCGACGTCGACAGATCCACCTATCCCTCATTCTGACTCGGATCTCGATCTTCCTGTTGCCGTTCGTAAAGGTAAGCGTACATGTACTGATCACCCAATCTCTAATTTTGTCTCTTTTGATCATTTGTCTCCTTCCTTTAAGGCTTTTTCTTTATTCGTATCATCTATCGCGATTCCTAAGTCCTATAGGGAAGCTCTTTTTCATCCTGACTGGAGGAAAGCAATGGAGGATGAAATGCATGCTTTGGATTTGAATCATACTTGGAATCTTATTCGCGAATCTGCAGGAGCACAAATTGTTGGCTGTCGTTGGATCTTCAAAGTCAAACAGAATCCTGATGGTACTATAGATCGCTTAAAGGCTTGTCTTGTGGCCAAAGGTTTTACTCAGACCCATGGCATTGACTATATAGAGATCTTTCTCCCATTGCCAAGCTGAATTCTGTTCGTATTATTATCTCTCTAGCGGCTTCTCTTGAATGGCCGCTTCATTAACTTGATGTCAAAAATACCTTTCTTCATAGCGATCTTATAGAGACTGTTTATATGGCTCAGCCCCCTGGGTTTGAGTCCACGAGGGAGTGTGTTTGTCATCTCAAGAAATCTATTTATGGCCTCAAATAGTTTCCAAGAGCTTGGCTTGACAAATTCAGCAAGGTAGTTGTTGAACATGGCATGACGCGCAGTCAAGCAGATCACTCGATCTTCTTTAAGAAGACAAACATTGGCATTGTGATTCTTGTTGTCTATGTTGATGATATCGTCATCACATGGAGTGACAAGAAAGGTATCTAGACTCTTATTCATCATCTTGGCTCAAGTTTTCTTACCAGGGATTTGGATCAGCTTCGTTACTTTCTTGGTATTGAGGTAGCTATGTCAAAAGCGGGTATAAGTCTGTCTCAAAGAAAATATACTCTTGATATCTTGAAAGAAACTGGTTATCTTGGCTCCAAACCGGTCTCTACTCCCATGGATGTTAACTTGGAACTATTACCTGATATGGGTAAGCTTATTGATGATGTAGAGATGTACAGGAGGCTCGTAGGTAAACTTATTTACCTCACAATCACTCGTCCTGACATCTCATATGTTGTTAGTATTGTGAGCCAGTTCATGACCACCCCTCGGGTTCCTCATCTGGATGTTGTCATTCGTATCTTAAAGTATCTCAAAAAATGCCCCAGGATATGGACTTCTCTATCGACCTTCAGGACATCTTCGCATCGAGGGATATACCGATGTTGACTGGGCAGGCTCGCCATCAGATTGAAAATCTACCACTGGTTTCTGCACCTTCATTGGCAGCAACCTTGTGACTTGGCAAAGTAAGAAACAATCTGTGGTTGCTCGGTCCAGTGTTGAAGCCGAATATCGGGTAATGGCACATACTACTTGTGAACTCACCTGGTTGAGGACTTTGTTAAGGGAGTTTGGCTTTCCCATGATGGACCCAACTCCTCTTTACTGTAACAATCAAGCTGCCGTCCATATTGCTAGTAATCCAGTCTTTCACGAGAGAACTAAACATATTGAGGTTGATTGCCATTTTGTGCACACAAAAGTGGAGTCAAAAGAAATCTCGACTTCGTTTGTTCCTTTTAACTGTCAGCTTGCAGATATCTTCACCAAAGCACTTTCCAAAGGTGCCATTGACACTATATGTGGCAAGCTGGGAATGATTGACATCTACTCTCCAGCTTGAGGGGGAGTGTTGTTAATATTGTATAAATGTTTAAAACATTCTTGTATAGCTGTGATTAGGAGATATGGCATAATTACCGTAATTAGTGAGTTGTATTATTTCCTCTTTGGCTTTCTTTCCTTTTTAGTTCTCTGTAATTGTGTATATATAGGGCCTTCCTCATTGTGAGAGATATACAAAATTTTTTTTTTCTCCCAACTCTTTTCACAAGAAGTTCACAACTTTATTGCCTTCTTTTTTTAATTTTCAATCATCCATCTTTCTAGTAATCCTTCTATTTGCCATTAATTGTCTTAACTTTTTAACAAAAACCCCTCTTTTACAACCTTATTTTACATAATTATACTTTTGCCCCCAAAATTTAAGATCCTCTTTTAAAAAAACCCATAACGTGTAGAAATAAGTGTCGGAGCCGTGTCGATGGTGTGTTAGAAACGTGTCGTTGCCTTGTCGAAAATCAAAAATAAATTAAAAAATCACAGACATGTATTTGGCGTGTCTGACACGTGTCGGAGGTGTGTCGGACACAAATATGGCACCTCCTTTGGAGTGTCGGTGCTTCCTAGGCGAATAGCACACGGTTGAATATCAACTGTTTGACCAAAAAAAAGGTGGGGCCAGTCATGTCTTGACCGTGTAAGTGACAAAAGGATTAATTGCGAAACGGTCAACTTTTGTCTGTTTAAATGCTAAACAGTCAACTCTTGTTCATTTAATTGCGAAATGGTCAACTTTTGCCCGTCTCTTTTGCCAAACCACTGTGAACCGCACACCTCTCGTATAACAACTTAAGCTAAGTAGTGGTTCACCATTGTGCATGCTCTAAGGAAATATTGAAAATCCAGTATAATTGTGTTCACAAAAATCATTGTCCATGTATATGGTCATGTGTTGAGCAGTTGGACCCAAGCCCAAACTGGGAGCATCCACAATGGTGAACAACTTAGTTTAAACCTATGAGAGTTTTTTGGTTCACAGTGGTGTAGCAAAAGAGACGGACAAAATTTGAATGTTCGCAATTAAACAGACAAGATATAACAGTTTGGCATTTAACCAGACAAAAGTTGACCATTTTGCAATAATCGAACAAAAGTTAACTATTTAGCAATTAATCATTTTGTCACTTACACGGTCAAGACATAAACATCCCCACTTTTTTAGTCAAACGGTTGAAATTCAACCGTATGCTATTCACACGATCACATAGTGCCCGTTTGGAATTGCGTTTGGTCTCAAACGATTGAGTTTCCTTCGTTTCCTCACTAAACTGTTAAAATTCGACTATTTCCCCATACAATAGTTGAACTAAACGGTACACCAACTTTTAGTTTAACTATACTACCAACTTTAAATTTGTGGTATAAACTACACCATTGTAGGACACCAACCACTAAGTTTAAGCTAAGTTGTAGTACCATTCATACCATTGTGGTTGCTCTGACAATGCGCAAGGTTGGATCGAACTGGAATAAAAAAAAGGTGCCAATGTGAAATAAGGTAAAAGCTTGGGATTTTAAAATTAGGTTGCGAGCTCAATCTACCACCTGGTTAGGCTCATTATAAAGCATGATATTAGTATTTCTAAAGGCCAAATTACACTTAGTACCTTAAAGGTACATTTCATTTTTCTTAATAAGGTCATTAAATTTACACAATTGATCAATAAACCCAATTGTGATCAAATGGTGTCTTAAAAACTTTCTATATCCCTCTTTTTCTACATTTCCTCCTCTGCTTTGAACAACCCACCTTTTGTCTCTATATCTTCTAGGTCTTTCACACACACCCTCTGTCCGACCTCACTGTTCTACATTTGGAAAATGTGCAAATGGTGGCTTGGAACCTAACTTAATGGAGATATGTAAGTCATACTTTAGGCACATAATTTTTTTCCCGATTGACCAAACAGGATTCAAATAGCCACTGTTCACACACCATTGGAGTAAAAACAGTGCCCTGTAAATTTCATAATTGCCAATAATAATGCCAACCTTCCAGACCATGGCCACCTCAAATTTCAAGGTAGACCATGGGCAAACAGTGCTCTTTTTCTGATTGACTAAACAAGAAATGTTGCTCGCCGTCATGGCCACCCCTAATTTCCAGGTAGACCATGGCCCTACCCATTATGAACCTCTATGTCAAGGTGTCAAAACACCAATATGTGACTTAGAACAGAAACATGAGTTAATAACTTGCTTGTAAAAAACTTCCCTCTATACACGTATACATCTTAGATGTTTATCCTGAAGTCGTATAAAGTGTTGATAATTGTATCAAATACCGATTGTTGATAGCCTGACACATTGAATTGGGTACCTTACCATTCCTACACCTTATTTGATAATGGGTTTGCATCTAACCAAATATTCTATGACCCACTAGAGATTAATTAAAGTAAAGTATATTGATGATCGAGTACAGTTAAATGATCTCACAAGTCTCACCTTAAATCTACCACAATGAATCTCGCGAGCAATACTTCAGCACTGTAAACCAAATTATTACTCACACATCAATGGTCGGAAATGTCCTAGCCATTGATATTGTAACGAACACAAGTGGAGAGATGTAGAGTTTTTGGATTTCGATCCATGCTGTGTGATTGAAGACGAAGAAAATTAATTCATGGCTTCTAAATCATAGGTATCAAAACTGGAAAGTTTGGAACCTAACTTTTGGAGAGAGAGAGAGAGAGCAGGGAAGGGATGAAGAAAGTTACATGCAATTTATATTGACGTGGCTGCCACATCATCCAGGTAAGCTTATTGTGAAACCAGGTTCACACAAATATGCACGTCCATTTAACAAATCAGCACGCCATTAGCAGTTGGATTTAATTGCATTACATCACTTAACTAAGCTTCAATGACCTGGTTGGAAAGAAAGAAAAAGAGGGGAGAGGGGGGGGGGGGGGGGGGGGGGGGGGGGGGAGGGGGTCGTCCCGAACTGAAAATGACTCAAAGTTCAAGGTAGTAAACTGTAATTCGGCCTATGTGTATACAAGAACATTGCCACTACCCAGTCTTGGTAGTTATTTAAGTTGATATTGCTTTCAAATAATATGAGCATGAGATATTGTTGATGCAGTGGAGAGCTCGCAAATGGAGAGATTAAACTTCTGATAGCACGAGAGATCCTTTCAGTTTTTTCCCCACTAAGATATGTAAATCAAACTCAGCTTAAGAGAAAGATAATATAATTGTGGATTTTGTAATGCTAGAGGTGAAAGTGTTCGTTAATAGAGTGATTAAAGGTTGGATAGCAAAGAGATTCTGAAGAAGAGATCTCAGGTTAAAGGTGAGGCAAGATGGAGAGAAAGAGAGAGAGAGAGAGAAATGGGTTGTCAATTGTCATGTTCCCAGATGTACAAGAAGCCTGTAGAGCGTGGCACCAATAGAGGAAATAATTGCTGCTCAGGTACAAAGAAAATGCCAAGAATATTTGAGTCACTCTATCTGATGCTTCTTCTATCATTGGAATGGAGTATACCCCTGTACATTACAGTTTCTAAACATTATTCACTCTTATCACTCACTTGATAAAGCACAAGTGACATCAAGGATTACAGCAAGGCAGTTACAATAGCCATCAAGATGTCATGACATCAGGGATGACTACAGATACTTATGGAAGATACTAGAAAACACACACACACACTCTCTCTCTCTCTCTCTCTCTCTCTCTACATATATATATATATATATGTATATATATAGAATGGCCTTATACATGCCACAACGGTACACGTTATGGCCCTTACCGTTAGCCACCGAACAACATATCATGAAAATCCCATGGAAGATCATGATAGGGCTAGCAACATAACTTGATAAGCAAAAATATTTCTATTTTATGTACTGAAGCAATAAAGAAAAACAGAATTTCTTGGTGCAAAACTGTCAATGGTAGGGTTTGCCTCCTATCTACTCCTTCAAACACTGTCCATAAGCGGGACCATCTCATGACCCTTTTACCATCCAATATGATGTCCTATTCATGACAGATTGAGATATCACTTCCGCCATAGTTCAACATTATTTAGACTTAGCGAGAGGTGGTTTGGCTGTACAGCCTGAACTTGCAAACGGCATGCTAGAAGAATATGATGTCCCCCAACTGTGGAGTTGGATATTCATAATGGGGAAGGTGTATTTAGGAGTCAGGCCTCTATAAACTCCAAACCTCATGATCTAGGAGACAACTTGAAATGTGTCAAAAAGTTTGGTGGACATGTGATGGGAATCATAATTGTAGGATTTCAAAGATTAATTTTTCTTAAACAACTTTCAGCTTCATTCGCGGCACAATATTAGGAATGATTGGGTTATAAAATTTTAGTTTCTATTTAATGGCATTTCAAAGTAGGGTAATCTAAGTATTGAAATGAATTACAATTGACTTTGTGTGTGTGAATTACAATTGATATTGTGTGTGTGATTTCTCTCTCTCTCTCTCTTTCTCTCTCTCTCTCTCTCACACACACACACACACACACACACACACACACACACACTCTCTCTCTCTCTCTCCCCCCTCACTTCTCTCTGGTTCTGCACCAACATGTCCAAAATGCTTAAAGATATTATATTTGTATAGAAATGTAGTGTAAGCACGAAATCCTTCTCCGCCATCATTTTATTCTCTTGATTTTCCAGTGTTACTTGAGGAGAATTCGAGTGGCCAACTTGAGTACGTGTCTCAGAGGCATATCTAGTACCTAGACTCAATGTTATGTACTTTCTTATGCCAAGTGACAACGTTTAGACCACATATAGTAAAGAATTCTATTGTTTACAGTTGTTTCAATTACCAATTGTATGGGATTTGGGGCAAGGACTATGCATATCCATTGAATATATTTTACCAAACATGACAAGCAATGTACCTTCGATGCTGAAGTCCAGTTTCATTTTAATGTTTAACACCATGAACCACCTAGATTCACAATTAATCTTTTTTTCTAAAGCATAGGAGCCGAAGACTCAAGCTTCCAAATCAGGAAACACTTTGTGATACAGATAAGTAGCGGATGATTGTGTCCAAAAATTCAAACCTCTGCTTTCTATAGCCAAAAAATGGAAGAAAATAGGAATAATCTATGTTGTCAGATACAAACATTATTTTCATGGTTTCCCATGGAGATTAAAAAATTAAGTAGATACATCCAAGGTTATATTTTAATATCTGTAAAATGTAAAATTCCAGGAAATGCTATTCCAGTTCCACAACCCTACAGGAGAATCCTTTTTTTGGTCTTTTTAATATGTGCATCAATCACATGGTCTTACAAGGAATCAGCACAAAAAATAACGTTCTTGCTCCTATAATCAGCAAGCTATACTGGCCATTAAGAGGAAGGTTCCTTGATCTAATGGCATAATGCACCAGTATACTATAGAGTTTGAGTCTAGTTAGACTTGACTCAACAATACATTTGTCACATAATATTTGGGGTCGGCTACATAAATCATTTTTCTCCATTCTGCTCGGTCAACGGCCATAGCCTCATTCCATCTATACATTATTAAGTCTTTCTTTATCATCTCGACCCATGTCCATTTTGGTGTTCCCCTACCCTATATGACCTTGAATGTGCATCCTACCAATTGTCCTCACCGATGCAGCTATTGATGTTCTTTGTACATGTTCAAACCATCTTAATTATCATTAGGATCTATGTTCATAAGTGACCTGACAAAGTCTTACGCTGGCTATCACCTACCAAAAGGCAACCCTCCTTCTTTCCATGGCTTGGGATAGGCTGTGTTCAGCATCACATAGCTTTGCCTCATTTTGGTGTTATGAGCAATCCCGAAGATACTAAAAACCATTCAATACAAAGTGTATAAGATACAAATTCATTGAACATATATAGAAGTAAGTATATAACTTCAATGTCAAAATGAAACTACTTAATTCGCCCAAAATATTAATGTTAGGAAGCACAGACACTCCTACAAGGGTACTGTGTCAGTGTCCGACACGACATTATCGGACTGAGCATTGCTTGATATACGAAGCTTAGAACATACCAAAGTCTGTATCCAAAATTTCTCATTATTTTATTCAGACACACATGTAAGAAACATGACAAACAAGGAGAAATTGAAGTGGTTACTTTAGGGTGCTTAACGATAAGGATAATCAGTATTCACTCATCAGTTGGGTATGTGGAAATAGGAATAAGATGTAGGTGGAAGCATTTAGGTCGTTTACAAACTGAGAACACCTAAAGTTGTGATATGAAGCCTAGAATCAACTAGGAGCTTTTAAACCAAAAGATAATTACGACATCCTAGAATTTGTGATATCAAGATAAGCCTACCAAAATAAGAATCAACTTGGACCCTTTCAAAACAAAAAAAAATGGCAGTATCTTTGTCATATGATTTTTATCACATATGAAATATAACGCCAAAATAAAAATACATATTTATCACCTTGCCCTATTCTCTCCATGTTTATGTCCTAAATTTTTAGAATTTATCTTATCTTTATATCGCGTCAGTGTTTTTCATGTCCTATAGTATCCGTGGTCCCACATCCATTTCAATGATTTTTAGATACTAGCAACAAGCGCTATTCTGTTAGATAAAACAATAAAGCAATGAACAATCAGTGTGCATCTAAGATAAAACCCAACAGTGTCAAAAGTTTCAACAAATTGTAAGACATGGAAGTTAAGAACAACAGAAAGTTACTTGTCATTCTGTATGGAAGATATGACAACATTATCGGATAGTGTAAGATATTTTGATATGATTGCAGCATACAAGAAACTCATAACGAAAACAGAGCCCAATACAAGAAAGAACCAGCCCCAAGACACTCTCTCAAATGAGGTAACGATTTTTAAAAATGTCCGCATGCTCACTAGATTGGCACCTCTATATAGGTAAAAACACAATCATTCCCGCCTCCCCTTTATCAGATCATCCACCAACAGCCTGATCCATACACACAAATAAGAGAACTCATCAGAATTACTTCGAACAATGTTCAAATTACATAGCTTGAAACTCTAAAATAAAATGAAATAGGCTTCATTGGACATGTCGTCGTCATTATGGCCAAGATAAGAATATCTGTGAGCCTATAATTCTTCAAAGTTCTAGCTATGAGCTATTAGATTTTCTTTTAGCATACATCGATGCCGCATTTTGTAAATATCAAGAGTTTAACTATAACATGAGATATGCATCTTAATAAAATGTTGAAGCATGACATCAAATCCTAATATTAGGTGTTAGACAACATTAGCTGCTAGTATATTTGAGGTGGAGTTTGGTAACGATTCCCGTATTCTGCTTATGTTTTCTTGAAAACGGAAATCAGATAGTTATTTTCTTTGTCTTATAACAAGAATAGAAACTGTGTTTGGAACAAAGATCAAGAGTGTTAAAAAATTAAAACAGAAACGAGAGAATGCATTTTCTAACAAAACCACAGTTGTTAAAATCGGTCGGCTCACGAGTCAATAAATTCAAGTTGATTCGACTTTCATACAATCTAATACGATTCACTACAAATCATAACTCTTAGTTTTGAAAACTGAAGTTTTAAGTTTTAACAACTTTCAGCATTTTGGGTATTCATATTGCATACATTGTTATTTTGTTCACTTAAAGCACTATAAATGTGACTTATATGTATAGTGTGTGTGTGTTTTCTAATTTATTTTCAAAGGAAAGTGGATCTTACTATTCACAATTTGACACAATTTATGTCATAAACCCATGGGTAGAACTCACCCCTGAAAGCCAGCATACAAGGGGAGGGTGCCCACGAGCTTATAAACACACCACTCAACCCATAATTGAGCGATGTAGGATGGCTTCCCATCACCCTCCCACTTAGTTCATGACAAACCATCACGCTTCTGAACCGACGACCACGGAAGCCCCATAAACCTCCAGATCATGGGTCGCAGAACAGCAGCCCATACCATGGTGTGGTGGCCAGCTCTGATACCAATTGTCATAAACCCATGGATAGAACTTGATACACCCAAAATTGGCTCTATCCTATGACCGAGCGGTTCAAATCAGCAGCCAGTCCATGCCCCGGTCAAATCATGCACAACTCCTCGGACAAGCATCATCCCGAGCGGTCTAGTCTACTCATCATCCCGAGCGGTTTTTCCACGGCCCGGCCAACAGGTCGGTAAGACTGCACAGGCACATCCCACCGCGGGAACAGTCCATTCGGGCCCACAGGCATGATCTCGAGCATTACAAGTGTGATCCCGAGCATTACGGGCAATTTCCTACTCAAGCTAAGAGACTAATGGAAAGTGTAAGCTATTTCCTAGTCCAATTAGGAAACCCCCACAATTAATGCCAATCTATATTAATTGGATTATGTTTCCTTATCCATGTACGAGTAGGTCTCTTACATCTATAAAAGAGACCACTCACCCCCCATTGAAGGGGCTAATTCTTTAGTCTACACAGTACCTCTATAAAATTCACCATTGTACGCATACACCCGGCCGGTATTACTGGTAGTGCCGCCCCTCTTTGTTGGCTCACCAGGCCCGCCGATGATCTGCTAGTAAACGTGCTCAGACACACACGTGGACGTAGGTACCTTCATTAACAGGGCCGAACCACCTACAAAAAATAGTCTCTCACTCTCTCTCTCTCTTAAAATTGCTTTACTTTACTCTTACCAAATTCTGGCATCATCAGTTTGGCGCCGTCTGTGGGAAACGACAAGTCTTCTCATCAACAAATCTCTTGACTGATCATCATGCTATCGAAGAAGGGTAAGAAGGCTGATCAGCAGTCCGATCGGGATGTTCCGCCAGCCCCGGCAACGGCTGCGGCAGCCATGACATCCGAGTAGATCATCGCGACTCTCACACAACTCTTGGAGGGCCAGCATCAAATCCAGCAACAGATCGAAGCCCTGCTGGCCCAACAAAGCAATCCTCCAGGGGTCGGGAAACGACCCAGGAACGTTGCGTACGATCGGGAATCGATCTTGACCAGACGACGTGCCCGAGCCAACCCGTCCCGTGTTGAGGATGCCAGAGACATCAATAGTGGGCGTGCTGCCCGAAAGGAAAGGCAGGAGCCCAGGGCCCGGGAATCAATCCAGGGTCACTCGGTCAAGAGCCGAGTTGTCCCTAGGCGAACGGTCACCCAGAGTCATAGCCGAGCCCGATCCCAGATGACAGCACACCACCATGAAGAAGCCTCTTCCACCAACCCGACCAGCCCCTCAGATACCGGTCGGGAAGGAGTAGAAGCCCGAATCAAGGACTTACAGAAGCAGATCAACGGAGTGGCCAAAAAGCTTGGTCAAAACCGCGTTTAGAATCAGGCCAATACCGAGACAAAGTCACCGTTCTCTAGCCAGATCACGAGGTTTTCCATCCTACACAAATTTAAGCAGCCTCGCCTAGATCCCTATAATGGCTCGGGAAGCCCGGTCGACCACATCCGGACCTACAAGGCTCAGATGGCCCTAGCCACCCACTCCGATGAACTACACTGCCTAGCCTTCCTCAGCACTTTGAAAGGCCCGGCCGCCCAATGGTTCTACTCGTTGAAGCCCCGATCGGTCTGCAGTTTCAAGCAACTCAGCAAGCAGTTCATCAATCAATTCATCGGTATGCACGAACGACCAAAGCCTGACATACATCTACTGACAGTCATGCAAAGGGATAATGAGACCCTCAAGGAGTTCACCGGCCGGTTTAATCAAGAGAAGCTCAGCATCTACGATCTTGATGAAACCGCCGCTATCATAGCCTTCTGCTAGGGAGTTCAACACACCAATTGCGCCACGTCGTTCCACAGAAACTGACCGAAAACTTTGGTTGAGCTCTTTGAGAGGGTTGGAAAATACATTGACACTGAAGAATTTCTAAAGATCGAAGGCCCTGGGCAAGAAAGCAACAAGTCTTCCAGAAGCAAGCCAAAGCAAGATCAGCCCGGGAGTTCTGACAGTTCCTCTAGTTCACAGCAGTCTGGGTCCGGCAGCCCCGACTCGACCTCTAGTTCACAACGGTCTGAGTCTGGCAGCCCTAACCCGACCTCGAGTTCACATCGGTCAGGATCAGGCAGTTCTGACTTTGCCTCCAGCACAGAGAAGTCAAGAGCCCTATGTTCCTGATTCGACCCCGTGTCTCCATCGGTCTCGATGAGCCCGACTACAGTGGTACTTGCCTGATCACCACATGAGGCTCCACCGATTGTCAAAGAGCTCTTACAAAGACCTCGGGCCTAACCACAAGGCATGTAAAGACCTCGGGCCTAACCCCGAGGCATAAAAAGACCTCAGGCTCCGAACCCAGGCACAAAAGACCTCGTCTCCAAACCCAAAGACCTCGGGGTCTCGCCCGAGGCACAGACTTTGCTTAGGTCCAACCGACGATGGGGGCAAACCCCCTAGGTGGCTGATGATGGCAAGCTTCAAAAGACCCTGCAACCACCATGTTCCAGGTCAGTTACCTACAGTTCATAGCCTCTGTAAGACCCTCGTCTTAGTGAAAGCTTAGAGGGAAAGATGGCGCAGTGAACTAAACAGGCCATCACACCGGGTATCTACAGGCCTCGCGGATAACCAAGTCAAAATCTTGGACAACACGAGGACCTACAGTACCCAGAGGCATCAACTCCACTTAGGTCCAAACCGACGATAGGGTGACTAAAATCTCTTAGGTTGGCTGATGATAGAGGAGCAAAAAGACCCTAAAGCAACGTGATTTAGGTCGGCTCCACCAACATGGTCAAGCTCTTCTCCCAACAGTCTTGACAAAGGCTGGCTGGGCGGAAGACAACCATCCTGGGGAGTTAATATAAAAGGACCCTAAAGCAATACGCTTTAGGTCGACTTTTCCAATATGGTCAAATTCTTCTACCCACAACCTTGACGAAGGTTTATGGGCAGAAGATAACCATCCTGGGAGCTAACTCAAGTAAAAAGACTCCGAAGTAGGCCGAGTCTCAACTCTCGGTCACTTCTCGAGCATTCAAAGACTCCGAATTAGGCCGGGTCTCAACTCTCGATCAGTTCCCGAGCACCTAAAGGTCCCGAGCTAGGCTGGGTCTCAACTCTTAGTCAGTTCCCGAGGACTCACAAAGCTCAGAAGCCCCGAGGCTTCTTCCCCAAGCACTCAGACAGTGGCAAATAACATCAAACTGATTTCCAAACTTGCCCTGATATAGCATCTGGCCAACCTTGGGAATGGGGGGCAGCTGATACACCCAAAATTGGCTCTATCCTATGACCGAACGGTTCAAATCAGCAGCCAGTCCATGCCCCAGTCAAATCATGCACAACTCCTCGGACAAGCGTCATCCCGAGCGGTCTAGTCTACTCATCATCCCGAGCGCTTTGTCCACGGCTCGACCAACAGGTCGGTAAGATCGCACAGGCACATCCCACTATAGGAACAGCCCATCCGGGCCCACAGGCATGATTCTGAGCATTACAAGTGTGATTTCGAGCATTACGGGCAGTTTCCTACACAAGCTAAGAGACTAATGGAAAGTGCAAGCTATTTCCTAATCCAATTAAGAAACCCCCACAATTAATGTCAATCTATATTAATTAGATTATGTTTCCTTATCCATGTACGAGTAGGTCTCTTACATCTATAAAAGAGACCACTCATCCCCCATTGAAGGGGCCAATTCTTTAGTCTACACAGCACCTCTATAAAATTCACCATTGTACGCATATACCCGGCCGGTATTATTGGTAGTGCCGCCCCTCTTTGTTGGCTCACCAGGCCCACCGGTGATCTGCTAGTGAACGTGCTCAGACACATACGTGGACGTAGGTACCTTCATTAACAGGGCCGAACCACATACAAAAAATAGTCTCTCACTCTCTCTCTCTCCTAAAATTGCTTTACTTTACTCTTACCAAATTCTGGCATCATCAGAACTTACACCTGAAAACCCAGCTTACAAGGGGAGGGTGCCCACAAGCTTATAAAAACACCACCCAACCCATAATTGAGCACAGCTTCCCATCACCCTCCCACTTAGTTCATGACAAATTACAATTGTTAATTTTAGTAAACTAATTCACAATTTGACACAATGAACAGAACCGAAGACAAAAGGGGTGCAAGTTGGCCGGAACGGATAGGAATAGAAGGCTACGGAAAAAATTCCAAATTTATTGGAACACAACCCTCTATTTCGATGCCAATGCCGATTCCGAAAACTCAGGATCTCAAAAGTGCATTCCGATTCCAATTTTTCAAAAATTTTGGAATATCTATCTCAGAATTTTTCAGAATTTGTTTTCAGATATTTGGTACATTCAAATCGGAATCATGGCATTCATGTAATCAAAGAAACCGTAATCCTAAATCACCAGATCATGGTGTTCAACAATCTGTGACACATTGAGAAAGAGAGAGAGATTACAAGATAGACTAAGTGAGAAAGAGAGAGAGTACCTGTAGAGCTGCCCCAAAATGGCCAATGGTGAGTAGCGATGGATGGATGGCGACGGTGAGCGGCAACTATCGACTGGAGATGGTGAGCGGTGAATGTTTACTGGCGACGGTGAATCGGTGACATTTGCGTGTGAACTTTGATGTGTAAAAATCTTTTAAAAATGGGATATTAGGTCATAGCCTCTTAAAATCATGAAAACACTTTTTGCTCACCCAAAAAATGTACACCATGCTCACCCAAGCATTCCATTGGCTAATGCAGTGGGACCAAGGATTAAATAATTGGGTCCCACTGGATTGGCCAATGGGATGCTTGATGTTTATACCTGTGTCCCACTGCATTGGCTAATAGGATATGAGACCCAATTGTTTAATCTTGGATCCCACTGCATTGGCCAATTGGAATGCTTGGGTTAGCATTGATGTACCATTTTATGGTTGAGCAAAACTGCTCTCTAAAATCATATGTGTTTTAGTCAAAAACTCACGTTTTTTGTAATTTTGTAAAATGTCCCTCGTTACTTTTCGTATTCTGTGAAAAGTCCCTTTGTTCACAGATTCTGATAATATTATCTGTGAGCTTTAAACCACCATAACTCACTCGTTTTTTGGTATTTTTGGTTGAGTTTTTTTTATATCATGTATTTTTCGAGATCTACGCATTGGTGTTGAAAATTGTACCAAAAAAAAAGTAATTTGGAACTTCATTTTTCATTTTTATCTTTCTGATAGATAACATTATCTGTTGACACTGGTAGATAATATTATTTGTCAACTTTAAACCACCATAACTTTCTCAATTCTTGGCCTTTTTGGGTGATTTTGTTTTGGATTTTATATACTTTTTTGAGATCTACGCAACGGGCGTGAAAATTTTACCAAAAATAAAAGTTAATTTGCAGCCTAATTTTGAGGTTTTATCTATCTGACAGATAATATTATCTACTATCTGTGTATGTAGCAGATAATATTATCTGTCAACTTTAAACTACCATAACTTTCTCAATTCTTGAATTTTTTGGGTGATTTTTTTTTATTTCATATTTTTTTTTCAAGATCTATGAATCTATGGTGCCAATTGTACGAAAGAAATATGTTTTTATTATATGTATGTGAAAAAAATACAATTTTCCATATTTGTTTGATGTTTAGATTTTTTTTCCCCCAATATTTCATGGTCAATATTGAATTCGTTTGATAGATCTCATTTTGCTGATTCCAAAACATCAAATTTAACGAAAAACGGACTTGTATAACAAAAGTTAGAGCAATTTGAGTGTAAAAAGGACCTAATGATGTAAAAAAAAGTAGTATCTGGTTTTTCTTTAAAGAGTTTTATTTGAGGGGGCTATGGCCGAAGCCCCTAAAAATTACATTCAGACCCCATGTACAATATAGATTATATGTATTTATGTATAAAACTAGGTGGTATCAGGCATTATAATTAGGGCTGTACACGGGTCTTGTGAGTTGGGTTTGAGGTCAACCCTTTCATCCACCCAAACACATCGGGTTTGAAGATTATCATCCGTCATCCGTGTTAGGGATATATACTAAAAGCCATGCTCTATGTAGTTGATTTATTATTCATTTAATAAAATCAGTTAATCCTTTTTTTTATGAGAATCTGTGTGGGCAATATTTGTATTATATTATTTATTTAATATTATGCATGTGTATCTCATTCTATATAGTAGGTAGTTTGGTGTGTAGAGTTCGGCTTACACACGGGGGATCGGGCCATCAGATATTATAGAATGTAAGATTTTGGTTTACAGTCTTAGATGGGATTGGACACACCATCAGTAGGACTGCAGCATGGTGTTGTAGCAGGTTTGTCTTGACTACGGAAAACGGTATAGTTTCAACTCACTATGATGGTACAATTTGTGTATTAAACGGGACTGACTTGGGGTAATTATCTTTATACTGACTTATAAGATAATTAATACCTCATGGCTATTATGAGTGCTTATGCTCTAAATCCTAAGTTAATTTGTAGACACGTACATTTGATATTTACACTTTGATCCCTAAAAGAGTGAGGTCCTTAAATGGGTCAATATCTCATTGGATTGGGTGGCAATATTAATTGTGTGGTGGATATTAATTAATGATGGAATCCATGTCTCAATTTTGGGATTGGTGATATCCCCTTGAGAAAGCTTATAAGTTTTGATTATGTCAAACCCTGCAGGTAGATTTTGTATCCGACATATCAGATAAGTTAAGCAAAGGATCTCAAGGAATTTTAAGAAATTAATTAAATATGATTGTCAGTAATTATATTTAATTAATGGATATCTGTAATCTTAACATGGGGAGATAATAAGCATTTAATAACATGGAGCTCGAAATATATTTTTGAGATAAGGGTAGGAGTGCAATTATAATTCTTTAGTGGTATGAATTATAATTTATGAAAATAGGAATCTGATTCAGTTCGAATTAGGGTTTCCTAATTCCATAAGGAAGCCTATTCCTTATTGACTTCTTATGGTCCCTATCGTAGCCTATATATATGCTGCTTTGGCTCTCTCCTCAGTTAGCATTTTTCTATATAGAGAATTATAACTCGGAATAGAAAAGAGAGCGTAAAAGAGGGAGAGCAGAAAACAGAAAGGATTTCAAAAGAGCCCACACTCAGTTCGATATTCTGGCAGTAAAGGAATACGGTAGAAGATCGTGAGCTGTTATCGAGCCCGTGTTCTTGATTCGTCTACTACAGCAATCCATTTTAGCAGTTTAAGGTAACCCTAGTTCCGCCCTTGTAGGGTTATTGTAGTTTTCACGTAATTGTTTTTGCAGTACCAACTTATACGCGTTGTCAATGGATTCTTGGAACACAGTTTCCTAATAGTTGTATCAGAGCAACATTGATTCTACGTATGGGTTGGACGCAACCATGTTATCCAATAAAATAGATCTTATGCGTGTATTGATGGATGGATAGAACGTAGAACTGTTCTAACCCTTGTTTTGCAGCATTCTTATTCCACTATTATAGTCACTGATTTTGTGTGATTGGATCCCACGATAGTTTTATCCGTGGTTAATTTTGCTGTTTTAATATAGCATGTGAACTTCTTTATGGAGGCATAGGATTTGTGTATTGGATCCCACACTTGATTGATGTGTGGTTAATTTACTGCAAAGAAATAGCATGTGATCTCCTTTACAGAGACATAGGGTTTGTGTAATATATCTCAAGTAAATCCGTGAAAATAGTTCGTGAAGACAGTTTATAAGCAGTTTTAGAAAGCAAGCTGGAGGCAATTTTTGAAGGCTGTTTCAGAAAACATTTCTGGAAGGCAATTGCTGATGGTAAATCGGATTTAGCTTAGTGGTGACATAGAGCTAATCGGATTCAATGAATATTTCTTCACAAGAGTTGCAGCTTGACCATAATAGTGGGATTCCTATTTTATTGTGGTTTCCTTAAATATGTGTGATTGAATGATTATTATTGTTTCATGTTTAATGAATAGGACAACATGGATAATTGTTCCTAGACCTATTTCAAATGTCTAGCTGGATGTTTAATTTATATTAATTTAAAATGATGGACAACTACATGTGTATTTAGAAATAAAACTAATTCTATAATTTGAAAACATAAGTACTTATTTTCTAAAATCATGAGAATATAATAATTTTATTATCTACACATGTGGGTTTCACAAGTAAGGATGAATTAATCCTTGTCAAGTATTCCATTATTTTTTATTAATTAAATTAAAAGTTTTTCTAAAAAAATTATAACCCTCAATTTTTTTTTAAAATTCTAAGTGGAGAGGGAATTTATCAAGTATAAATCACATGGTCTCCATCACTGGTTTGTAGATGATATGATTAATTTTGTGTGATGGCTCTAGTGTCATCCTCCCTATCAGATGTAGTTGATCATGTAATCATCAGTACAAACTTCTTTAAAAGAATATTTTGGGTGATTGTTGGTGTGGGTCACCTCTCCATCAGAGGTGTTCCTCATGGAACTCTTGACCTAGAATTAAGTGATGGTATACACTTAGCTATAAATAATAATATCCTCTCCATCTGAGTCACTGTTATTATTTATAGGACCAAAGCAAGTCAGCAGTTTAATTTTATTAGGCAAAGTACATTGCCTGGATAGTAAAATTAAAAGTCAATTGTCTATCTGAACAAATGATGGATAGTATATAGCTTCCCATCGAGTCATACTATTCACGATGTATCAGGTTGCTGGCAGATTCCTTTCAAATATGGTAGAGGGAACCAATATTTTCAACTCGAATCCATAGTAATTTTTGCCCAAATGTAATTATTTATGTTATGTGATTCTCAGGCTTTTAAATGGGTACTTTCAATCCACTTGCTGTTATACTTAAAGAAAACAAACTTACTGGACCAAACTATACAGACTGAAAAATGAATTTAGATATTGTGTTAACTGCTAAAGAGTACAAGTTTGTGCTTACTCAAGAATGTCCTGAGCAACCTGGTGAGGGGGCAACCGCTGAGGAAACCCAGGCTCACAAGAAATGGGTCAAGGCTGATGAGATGGCGCGGTGTTACATTTTGGCATCCATATCAAATGTGCTACAACATCAGCATCAGTCAATGGCCAGCGCCTATGACATGATGGAGAGCCTCCGAGAGATGTTCGGGGATCAAAGTCATGCTGCTAGGCAGGTTGCCATGAAAGACTTGATGAACACAACCATGGCTGAGGGGACGCTTGTAAGGGATCATGTTCTTAAGATGATATCTCTTCTTAATGAACTAGAGATCCTTGGAGCTACAATCGACGAGGAAACCCAGGTCGATATCGTACTCCAGTCACTGCTAGAGTCTTTTAAGCAATTTCGCCTCAATTACAAAATGAATAAATTTAAATATACTTTGGCGGAGCTGCTTAAAGAACTCCAGGCACCTAAGAGTCTCAACAGAAATTTAGGGAGTGATCTTGTGTTTGAGAAAGGTTCTGCTTCAAAGCCGAAAGGCAAGAAGAAAATGAAAAAGGTTCAAAAGAAGGCCGCGGGTCCTCCGCCAATCCAAAGGCCACGAGGACAATCGGGAAAGCCTAAAGGCAAATGTTTTGTTTGCAAGCAGCCAAGACACTGGAAGAAGCAATGTCCAGTTTATCTCGCCAGACAGAACAATCAAGGTAAATCTCATTTACTAGTTGTTGAATCATGTTTAGCGGTCCGATCTACCGGTACCTGGTGTGTAGATACGGGAGCCACTGATCATGTATGCAATTCTTTGTAGGGGTTCCAGGGAACCAGGTAACTCAGTGATAGAGAGATTTATCTATATATGGGAAATGCTACGAGAGTAGCAGCAGTTGCAGTAGGAGATCTACATCTTAGTTTTGGTAGAGATAGGATTTTAATATTAAAAAATTGCTTTTATATACCTTCTATTAGAAGGAATTTAGTTTTAGTTTCTAGTTTAGTAAAGAATGGATATTCAGTTCATTTTAATAAAGTAGTAGTTATTAAAGAAAATAAACGTTTTATTTGTTCTAGTCAATTGGTGGATGATCTTTATATTATAAATCCTATCTCTCCTATACTGCAACTTAATGAATTGAATAACACAAATAGTTTGCCATTTAAGAGAAAAGAACCTTCGAGGATGAACCAAACGCATCTTTGGCACTTACGCATTGGTCATATTAATTTGAAAACGATTCAAAGACTGGTTCAAAATGGGCCATTAGGCTCATTGGAAGTGGAGGCACCTCCAGTTTGTGAATCCTGCTTGGTAGGTAAAATGACGAAGAGGCCATTCTCGGCCAAGGGCTATAGAGCAAAAGAGCCGTTAGAACTGGTTCACTCTGATTTGTTTGGTCCTATGACTGTCCAAGTAAGAGCGGGATTTGAGTACTTTGTCACTTTCATCGATGATTACTCAAGTTATGGGTACATTTATTTGATGCGGCGTAAGTCTGAATGCTTTGAGAAATTCAAAGACTTTAAGGCTGAAACGGAGAAGCGTCTAGGTAAATGTATCAAGACACAATGATCTGATCGTGGTGGAGAGTACCTCTTGGGAGAGTTTAGGGAATACTTATTGGAGCAAGGGATTACATCCTAATTGTCTGCACCCCGTATGCCTCAGCAGAACGGTGTAGCAGAAAGAAGGAATAGGACTCTCATGGATATGGTAAGATCTATGATGAGTTACTCGGATTTACCAATTTCCTTTTGGGGACACGCATTAGAGACAGCTACATACATTCTAAACTTAGTATCATCTAAGTCAGTACCTACTACTCCCACGGAATTGTGGACTGGGCGAAAGCCTAGTCTGCGGCATGTTCGGATCTGGGGTAGTCCAGCACATGTACTGAAAGGGAACGCAGAAAAGATGGAATCATGAACAGAAGTATGTTTCTTTGTTGGGTATCCAAGAGGAACTAAAGGTGGTCTGTTTTATAGTCCTAAGGATCAGAAGGTTATTGTTAGCACCAATGCCACATTCTTAGAAGAGGACTATGTTATGGACCACAAGCCCAGAAGCCGTATTGTTCTAGAGGAAATGAGAGGAGAGACACCAAGACATACTTCTTCGATACCAACGGTACGAGAAGAAACACCACAAGAAAGAGTTATCGATATTCCATTACCACGTCGTAGTGGGAGGATTATCGAAACTCGTGTAGATCCCAAACCAACCATTAACACGCAGGTTCCTGAACCAGTACAACGTGTAGATAATGGTGTGTTAAGTTCAAAATCTTCACAACGAAATATCAGTGATACACAGACACGGGTTGTGCCTCGTCATAGTGGGAGGGTTATTATTCAACCTGACCGGTATATGTTCTTGGGAGAGTCTTATGACCGGGTCCCTGATGAACAAGGTACCGACCCCTGTAACTACAATGAAGCACTCCAAGATAAAGATGCAGATCTTTGGCAAAAGGCTATGAAATCTGAAATAGAGTCTATATACTCCAATCAAGTTCGAGATCTTGTAGAACCACCCAATGAAATAAAACCCATTGGATGTAAGTGGATCTATAAGAAGAAGAGAGGAGCAGACGGTAAGGTGGAAACATTTAAAGCAAGGCTTGTTGCGAAAGGGTTCACTCAAAAAGAGGGAATCGATTATGAGGAAACCTTTTCGCCGGTGGCCATGCTAAAGTCTATCCGGATTCTCTTATCCATTGCTGCATATTTTGATTATGAAATTTGGCAAATGGATATCAAGACAGCATTTCTAAACGAAAATCTTGACGAGTGCATCTATATGATGCAACCAGACGGGTTCATTGCGAAGGGTCAAGAACACATGTTGTGCAAGCTTAAGAAGTCCATTTATGGACTTAAGCAGGCATCTAGGTCTTGGAATATCCGCTTTGATCAAGCAATCAAGTCTTTTGATTTTGATCAATGTGCGGATGAATCTTGTGTGTACAAGAAACAAGATGGAAGAGTGGTGGTGTTCTTAGTACTATATGTGGATGATATCTTGCTAATCAGAAACGATGTGGGGGTATTATCTTCTGTAAGGGTATGGTTGTCCAGTCAATTTGATATGAAGGACTTGGGAGAAGCCGGTCATAATAGGTATCAAGCTTATGCTAGATCGCAAGAATAGGATGTTGGGCTTGTCACAAGGCACTTATATTGACAATATTCTTGCAAGGTTTAGCATGCAAGATTCCAAGAAGGGATTCCTTCCCTTCAGACACGGAAATACTCTATCTAAGGATCAGTGTCCTAAGACACCTGATGAGATAGAGAAGATGAAGGCATTTTCTTATGCCTCGGCAGTAGGAAGCCTAATGTATGCTATGCTATGCTATGTACTAGACCTGACATCTGCTTTGCTGTTGGCATGATTAGTAGATATCAGTCTAATCCAGGGCAAGAACATTGGACTGCGGTGAAAAATATTCTCAAGTACCTGAAAAGAACTCGAGACTATATGTTAGTTTACCAAGCAGACAGTCTTGTACCCATTGGGTACACAGATTCTGATTTTATGTCAGATAGGGATTCCAGAAAGTCTACCTCAGGATATGTGTTTACCCTAGGAGGTGGAGCCATTACTTGGAGGAGTATCAAGCAGTCATGTATTGCTGATTCCACCATGGAAGCCGAGTATGTGGCTGCTTCGGAAGCCGCTAAGAAGGCCATTTGGCTCAGAAACTTCCTTATGGATCTAAGAGTAGTACCTGCAATATAATCGGCTATTACCCTTTATTGTGATAATAGCGGAGCGGTTACTAACTCAAAGGAACTAAGGGCCCATAAGAAGGGAAAACACATTGAGCGAAGGTATCACCTGATACGAGAGATCGTGCAAAGAGGTGATGTTGAAGTGACCAAGATAGCATCAGCAAATAACCTGGCAGATCCTTTCACCAAGAGCTTACCGGCCAAGACTTTTGACAGTCATGTAGATGGGATAGGAGTGAGGTATGTCGCATCATGGCTTTGAGTCTAAGTGGGAGATTGTTAGTGATATATACTAAAAGCCATGCTTTATGTAGTTGATTTATTATTCATTTAATAAAATCATCTAATCCTTTTTTTTTTATGAGAATCTGTGTGGGCAATGTTTGTATTATATTATTTATTTAATATTATGTATGTGTGTCTCTCATTCTATATAGTAGGTGGTTTGGTGTGTAGAGTTCGGCTTACACACGGAAGATCAGGCCATCAGATATTATAGAATGTAAGATTTTGATTTACAGTCTTAGATGGGATTGGACACACCATCGGTAGGACTGCAGCATGGTGTTGTAGTAGGTTTGTCTTGACTATGGAAAACAGTATAGTTTGAACTCACTATGCTGGTACAATTTGTGTATTAAACGGGACTGACTTGGGTTAATTATCTTTACACTGACTTATAAGATAATTAATACCTCATGGCTATTATGAGTGCTTATGCTCTAAATCCTAAGTTAATTTGTAGACACGTACATTTGATATTTACACTTTGATCCATAAAAGGGTGAGATCCTTAAATGGGTCAATATCTCATTGGATTGGATGGCAATATTAATTGTGTGGTGGATATTAATTAATGATAGAATCCATGTCTCAATTTTGGGATTGATGATATCCCCTTGAGAAAGCTTATAAGTTTTGATTATGTCAAACCCTGCAGGTAGATTTTGTATCCGACATATCAGATAAGTTAAGCAGAGGATCTCAAGGAATTTTAAGAAATTAATTAAATATGATTGTCAGTAATTATATTTAATTAATGGATATCTGTAATCTTAACATGGGAAGATAATAAGCATTTAATAACATGGAGCTCGAAATATATTTTTGAAATAAGGGTAGGAGTGCAATTATAATTCTTTAGTGGTATGAATTATAATTTATGGAAATAGGAATCTGATTTAGTTCGATTTAGGGTTTCCTAATTCCATAAGGAAGCATATTCCTTATTGACTTCTTATGGTCCCTATCGTAGCCTATATAGTATTATAGATGCTGCTTTGGCTCTCTCCTCAGTTAGCATTTTTCTATATAGAGAATTATAACTCGGAATAGAAAAGAGAGCGTAAAAGAGGGAGAGCAGAAAACAGAAAGGATTTCGAAAGAGCTCACACTCAGTTCGATATTCTGGCAGCAAAAGAATACGGTAGAAGATCATGAGTTGTTATCGAGCCCGTGTTCTCGATTCGTCTACTACAGCAATCCGTTTTAGTAGTTTAAGGTAACCCTAGTTCCGCCCTTGTAGGGTTATTGTATTTTTCACGTAATTTTTTTTTGCAGTACCAACTTATACGCACTGTCAATGAATTCTGGAAACACAATTTTCTAACAATCCGACCGACTCGTCGGTCTCGGGTGGAGTCGGGTGAAAACCGACATGAAGATTAGGATTGGAGAGTTTGGTCAAAAGTGTTAGGCATGACCGTGTGAATATGACCATTCGGACTAAAAGAATAATTGGCCTCTAGACCAAATGTCAAATACTTAAACACGTGAGTATTTAAAAATGTGAAAGTGGCAAATATACACCACCAAGCCATTGCACATAAAAGTCCATCGGGCAACATGTCCTGCAAATCTTTGGTCCAATATACATCACAAAGCCATCGTGCATGGCATGAAGCCATTCACCAAGGCATTCACCATCGGCCATGCTCATGGCAGCATCAAACTATGACTTTAAGGCTTAGATCAAGATGAAAAGCAAACAATGTAATCATAGCTTAAATGGTGGGGGCCATTTTGAGGCATTCGTGTTTGCTTTTAGCATGTAAATTAAGCCACCTCTTTGGCAATGTAATCACGACACCATTAATGCTCCACCAATATTGTACAAAGCAATGTTGAATTCTTGGACCAAACATGGCCGCTGATCGGGCGTACATACATCTCATCACATCACGTGGGGTCCATGACTATAATGACTAAAACTTTTGTTTCACAAATTTAGCAAAGCAACATCGATGACAGCACCGATCGGACTAAGGGGCTATTGGTCTCATTTTGATACATGCAGTGTATTAAAATATGCAACGGGCTCGTGAATGATTGCAAGTTTTTAAAATAATTGTGCATCCCTAGAAGACTTAGTGGACAAGGAATGCTGCTATTGGACCAACATCGTAGCCCTCCCTCTATATATACAGTGCCCCTCAAACATATCAAATCTCTCCAGCAGCTCAAACTGTCCGATAAACATTCCAAAAAAGCATTCAAAAGCATTCCTTTGTTCTTTTAAGCATCCAGTAGCTTTTCCATAACTTTCTTAATTTCTTTTAGTGTTCTCACACTATTGTATTTTACTTTCTTAAGTAATTTAATTCCTTGTAATTCCCTTCAAGTAATATCTTTCCACTTTCAAAGCCTTCCTTTACTTTCATTTTCACCACTTTTTGACTTGTTGTATCATTTAATACTACTGTCAAAGAGCCTATAACTAGGGTACTTTCCTACTAATTTTTAATAATCCCAATAGGATAGAAGTCAAATCGTGCACCACTCGCACAATATATTAGGAAAAATCATGTTTGCTAATTTATTCACACAATCAAGCTACCTCAGCTTTAGCACGCCTGACGCAAAATAAAAAGAGCCAAACAGTCCCTAATTGGGTCTCTTCCCCTCAATTTCAATAGTTTTGAAACAAAAATTTCAAAAGTCGATGAATGAACAAACACATGCCACACTCTATGTGTCATATAGCTCTTTATTTGTCTCATATGCTAAGCTGTAGCCATACTAAAAAGCAGGCAGAAGGACATAAAAGGACATGTGGCTAATTTTTTAGCGCTCACAACATCGGACAAAAACACTAAGCCAAGCTAGCTATGTAGGGCAAATTTACAAAAGAGTACATAAGAAATTGAACAATTCTGAAATTGGACAATCTGATTGAAAATTTGCACGCTCCCCAAGGTATTCACTCTTATACATGTTAGTGGATTTTGAATGTCACAAAAAATTTGGAATATAATTAGAATATTTTCAGATTGAAATTTTGGAATTTCCAAAAATTCAAAACTATTTTGATTTTTATCCAATAAATTTCAGAATTTTTGGAATTGGAATTAGTTTTAAGTGTCCAAAATTGGAATTTTTTTGAATAGAAGTCGGTCGGAATCGAAATTTTCATTCCATCTTGGAGCCCTAGTCAAAACTAATGTCCTAAAAACGTGACTGATATTCACACCAAAAACAACATTCCTATAAGTGTTTGCACCCAAAAATCGTCAATGGTTTTTGAGCTCGGGTTGCGTGGAACTGAATAGAGGGGAGGCCGGGCTAAGGAATGAATGACTCATCGGACTTAAACGTCGATGATAGGTACAAGGCTGTTGGGTGTTGTGAGGAGAGCCCGATGGGAAAGACGAATATGTATGAAGGTTATTGGGCTGTGGGAAAATATAACCCAATGCGCTGATAGCCCGATGGTGGATTGAAGCAACACAAAGCCTAATCGGACACTGTGTAATGAAAGATGGGAGTAGTAGTCCGATTGGCCATGGGCATGAGGAAAAATATGACCATGGGTAGAGCCCGATTCACCCAGGAGGATAAGTGACGAGGCCGATGGACTGAAAGGAGAAGGCGGTGCTATCCACAGTTGTCAGGATGATGTCATCTCAGAGTTTTGGAAACAAGAGTCCGTTCAGGAAAGGAATCTGATCATGTCCAGCTGGATTTAGGCGTTTAATCCCTAAATTAAAGGGATTAATTAAATCAGGATCTGGATAAGGTAGGAGTTAGAGATAAGGAAGGTCTTTTCCAATCAGCCAATCAATCATGCTGCTTGGGGCACAAGCTAAGGAGTCCTTGTCCAATTAGGAATCATCTAAGGCCGCTATAAATATTCAGGCAGGCCAACCAAGCTGGGGACTCCGAGTCATCTCGAAACAGCACACACTACATTCGAAGCATTCAAAGCACCCTCTTAAGTCTTTATGTTTTCCAGCCTTTATAGCAAATAGGTCTGCCCTTTTTTGTTATTTGTCTTTGTTCTTTTGGATAATCAGCCTATTTTGGTTTGTTCTTTAGATCTGTTTATTTTTTCCAAATACTTAATAAAATCTTCGTTTTATGAAACCGTTTGTGATTGTTTACCTGTTAAACTCGACACTTTTTAGCTTGTGCGCTTTAGTACTGCTAAAGAATTTACGGTGAGGGCACTTTCCTACTCACTATACACAATCAACCTGCTTAGAAGTCAGATTCATCAAGCCTTGTGTATCACTCACACAAGCGGATAGGAAATTAGTTTGCACGCACACACACACACACACACACCGAACCATTGTTGGTTCTGGCACGCCCGTGCAAATTATAGTAAACATTTTTGGCATGCCCGGTGGGACTCACAGTGTCAAGCCATGCCTCCAAAAAAAGACAAACAGACAACGAAGAACGGCCAAGACGATCCTCCCATGGAACCACCTGTGGAGGAAAGTACCAGCCATTCTCCACAAGATGGCAGTATCACGCTTGAGGCAATTTCAGAAGCTGTGGGAACGAATGTTGAGCCCATGTGGCAGGAATACAATGCGCTCATAGGATCAATGGGCAATCTCAAATTGGTCATCAACCAAACGGCCGATGTCCATAAAAGTCAAGCTGATCTGGTCTTAGAAACAAGGGCCACCCACGTAAAGCTGGACCGCCTGTCGGACATGATTAGTAGACTGATAGAAACATATAAGGCCGGGGGCAGCAAAGAATAAGTCAACGGATCAGGCTCTGGTGCATCGCTTGAGTTCGATAAGCCGAAAGACCCGCCCTACATCTGTCCGAATCTCAGGGAGGGTAATAGCTCAGTCAAGCAATCTGAGTCACAGATCGGAATGGCTAGCGGAGTGATAGTCACCGATCCCAACGGATCAGCGACACCAGGTTTTTGTAGGTCTATAGGCCATACTGAAAGTTCAATCAGCCACACACAAACCCCAGGTCACGCAAATGGGGGGCAAAGGAACCACGGTGGATTTTGGCCCCATCAGGCCAATAACAACCAACAGCAAGTGCCACCGCCGTTGGTACCCCCGTTGAGGAATGTTCAACACGTAGCTCCACAACCCATCAATAGGGAGGAGTTGGTGGCGGCCATACACCAAGAGTATGGCCCGTTCATGAGAAGACTAGAGAGGCCGGCGTACAGACGGCCATATCCCCCTAAAATTGACCATGTCATATTTCCTCAGGGGTACAAAGTACCAAATTTCACTATGTTCTCTGGAGAGAGTGAACAGTCCTCGATTGAGCATATTGGCCATTTTATTGTTCAATGCAGCCATGTGGGTCACAGCGACCCATTAAAGTTAAGACTATTCCCAAACTCGCTAACGGGCATGGCGTTTTTGTGGTATGTTAACCTCCCCGCCAATTTGGTATTAACTTGGCAAGGGATGGAAGAGCTATTTTACGGCCAGTTCTATAGGACTGAGCCCGAAACATCACTAGAAGACCTGTCCAGAATGCTGCAACTAGTGGGAGAGACCGTAGAAGCCAACATAGCCCGTTTCCGTAAGGCAAAGTATCGGTGCAAGACAGTTTTGCCTGAGGAAGAGTATGCTAAAATGGCCATGGGGGGCATGTCCTTTGAACTTCGCAAAAGGTTTGAGGGAATTGACTTCTGTGACTTATTCGAGCTTGCCACACGGGCCGGTCGTTACGAGCGTAACCTTTTGGACGAGCAAGAGAAGAAGAACTCCTCCAAAGGAACATATTATAAGGACCCTAATTACGAGGTCCACTTAGTAGAGTGTGACCTTGAAACAGAGAGCGATATGGCCGAATTGATCTACAAACATCCAATCGTATGCAACGCCTTGAATAAGCCTGTTAACAACAACGCCGCTACAAAGAAAATGGCGTTCGAGGCGGGAAAAAATTATACTTTTGATATAACCATGGCTGATCAAATATTCCATGCCTTATTGGCCGATAAAGTGATCAAGCTGAGTGAAGGTCATCGGATCCCTAAGGCCGATGACCTAAAGAATAAAGAATATTGTAAATGGCATAATTCCGGGAAACACTCCACTAATAATTGCGTTGTTTTTCGTAATTCTTATAGGAAAATGTGAAGAAAGGAGTTTTTAAATTCTCGGACAAGGCTATGGGGATTGATGCAAATCCTTTTCCTCAAATTACCGGCACTAACATGGTTATGCCCGATTTAACCAAGCTTTCAAGGACGAGACCGAAGATAGACCTGACTGACAGAGAACTGGTGCCAAAACACAGGGAAGGGAAATAAATCGCTATTTCGGCCACTGATGGGCCGAAAGTGACGATACAAGACCTCCAGAGGAGCTACCAAGAGCGTAAAGAGAAAAACCAAAAGGTCGAGGAAGAAACGGCTAGATCCAGTACCGACAATTTGATAGCTGATCTACGACAACAGCTGGAGTTCATCGAACAAGGCCTTTGCCCGAGGTGCAAGGCTGATGTCAAGAAAGAAGTCTCGAGCCCGAGTAAGAGGCCGAGAAGCCATGAACATCGAGAACCAAGCCCGAGAAGGTCTGTATACGAGAGATTGTCACTACCATGGTAAAGTCAGGCCAAGCTCGAGTGGCGGGCAAAACATTCATTGGTTCAGCAAATCGGCCAAGGCAAATCCGGCCGATTGGGGGCAAGAAGTTCCCAGACAAGACCAAGGCCTCGGATGCAAGCATCAACCTATAACATGAGCCCAAGGATGGTACTACCACCACGGGTAGAAGATCAGAAGTGGCACAGAGATGAACATTCTAAATTCCCAGCACGGCCACAGTTCAGCAAGTCCCAAAAGAGGAGATATCAACGAATGAGACAGGCCGAGCAAGAACGCCAATGCTGGAAGAACCAGGCTGGAAACCCTCCTACACCCACAGAGCATAACGTGTCCAATGACCAAGGACTCTTAACTAGGGCGATGCACATTGCCACTAAGCGCCCAAGGAAAAGATTCGGACGAGAAAAATCACAGGAGGGATGTAGAGTAACATCGGACAAGATGAGTGCAGAGTTTGATGGAGATCTGTCAGATTCAAGCGCATCGCCAATTCAATTCGGGACAATTCCGGTAGGCCTGTCGTCTAACATGGTGTTTACATTGCCTATGTTTTTCATGGCCAAGCCAGATCAGCCAACGGCCATAGAAGGGGATGTAGTAGAGGGCCTAACCAAGGACTCGGCCGTGATAGAAGAAGTTTTTTGGAACAGAGGAGAGACCGTTAAACCTAAAGTGGTAGAAGCCACAAGCAAAAACATGGATGCCACCGACGGGCAGGATCACCATCTTGAGGCCAAAAGGCCATCAGACTGAGGAAGGATTGAAGACCGGACCATTCAAAGTTGTTTTTAAAAAACCAACATACCAGATGTCCCAGCATCTGAAGCCCTTGTACGTGAAAGGACATATTAAGGGTGTCCCGATAAATAAGAGCCTTGTTGATGGAGGGTCTACCATCAACATCATGCCTCAAATAATGTTGAGGATCCTTCAGAAGTCTGAGTCAGAGCTAATTCCGACTGAAATGAATGTCCAAAGCATCACGGGGGCACCTTCAAGAACCAAGGGTATCCTACCCCTTGAACTGACCGTTGGCAGTAAAACGGTCATGACTACTTTTTCATTGTGGAAACCTCGACGGCCTATAATGCATTACTTGGCCGAGATTGGATACACCCAATTTACTGCATTCCCTCCACACTCCATCAGTTGTTGATTTTCTGGAGAGGTGATGAGGTAGAAGTGGTTGGGCAGATACGAAGCCATTTGTAGCCCGTGTGCAGACGGCCGATGCAGTCTTATACGAAGATGACATCGGGCCAGTCAAGTTGCTGGGTTGCAACAAAATGGGAAGATTGAATACGGCAACCTTCCTTGAAGGAAATTCGTCGTACATTAAAGCATATTACCATAATCTCAGCCGGACAGAAGAATCAAGGCCGATTGAGATCATCAAATAGGAAGATGTCCATGGAGACTCTGATAATTGAAGAACATAAGCTGCTGACCCTCAAGGCCAGCATGGCCAGATGGTGTGAATACCTGGCCGATAGAAGATTGGAAATCGGCCCTGTTGACGGAATGATTAATCTGACCGATTGTATCTACGAAGAGGAAGCGCCAAAGGAAGAAGGGATTCAAAAAGACGAGTTGGAAACGGCCATGGTGAAGCTTGATGATTTAAAGGCCGATGTCCAAGACCCTCTCTTGGAAGTCAACCTAGGCAGAGAAAGAGAGCACAAACCTACTTATGTAAGTCAGATGCTGGATCCGCAGTGTCAGGCCGAGTTGATTGTACTCCTACACAAGTATAAAGATTGTTTTGCCTGGGAATATAATGAAATGCCAGGTTTATCTAGGGAACTGGTGGAACACCGATTGCCAATTAAACCGGGGTTTAGGCCATTCAAGCAGCTACCTCGGCGCATGTCACTAGAGGTAACACTAAAGGTGAAAGAAGAGATTGAGAGACTACTGGACGCTAGCTTCATTCGGACAGCCCGATATGTTGAATGGGTCTCGAATGTGGTCCCAGTGGTAAAGAAGAATGGGAAGTTGAGGGTCTGCATTGACTTCAAAAACTTAAACTTAGCTACCCTAAAAGATGAGTATCCCATGCCCATGGCCGATCAGTTAATCGATTCGGTCGCTAAACATAAAATTTTGTCATTCATGGACGGGCACTCGGGATATAACCAGATCTACATCACCAAAGAGGATGTCTCGAAGACTGCCTTTCGGTGCCCGGGGGCAATTGGAACCTTTGAATGGGTTGTCATGCCATTCGAGCTGAAGAACGCTGGAGCCACCTATCAACGGACAATGAATTCAATCTTCCATGATATGATCGGTCAATTCATGGAGGTTTACATAGATGATGTGGTGGTGAAGTCAGGAGGTAACGCCGATCATTTGAGGGATTTGGAAAAAGCATTTGAAAGAATGCGGGCTCACAGACTAAAGATGAACCCTCTCAAATGTGCATTCGGTGTAACAGCAGGGAATTTCCTAGGTTTCCTAGTACATCAAAGGGGGATAGAGATTGGCAAAAATAAGGCTCGGGCTATCCAGGCAGCAAAGCCACCAACTAATAAGAAAGGGCTTCAGAGGTTGCTCAGACAGATCAATTTCCTAAGAAGATTCATATCCAATTATGCGGGGAAGACCCAAGTATGGACCCCATTGTTGAAGATCAAGACCGATGAAGACTTCAAATGAGAAGACAGCCATCAACAAGCCTTTGAGGGAATTAAACAGTATTTGTCAACCCCCCTAGTATTAATGCCACCCAAGAAGGGTAGGTACCTGAAATTGTATATATCGACCTTTGACTGCTCTATAGGAAGTATGTTAGCTCAAGATAATGAGCAAGGCAACGAGCAGGCCGTTTATTATTTAAGTAGAATTTTAACTCCAATCGAGCAGCGCTATGCGCCGATTGAGAAGTTATGCTTGGCGTTGTATTTTTCCCCATAAAAGTTAAGAACATATATGCTACCCATTTCCACTTACATAATATGTCAAATTGATGTGATAAAATATATGTTGTCAAGGCCAATCATGAGAGGCCGAATTGGAAAATGGACCCTGGCTTGCCATCCAATACCGATCACAGCAATCGGTTAAAAGCCAGGCCATAGCCAATTTCTTGGCCGATCACCCAGATCCTAATAATTTGGGAGAACTGCCTCTAACACCCAAAGTCCTGAGCACGTCCTTAATCCCATAGATGTTAATCTTTGACGACTCAAAAAACGCAGAGGGTGTTAGGGCAGGTGTGGTGGTTGTATCACCTAAGTACAAAAAGATAAAAATGTCATTTCGGCTCAATTTCAAATGCACTAATAATCAGGCCGAATACGAAGCACTTATCATCAGACTAGAGATACTCCTTGAAATGGGGGCATCGTCCGTGCACATAAAAGGAGACTCAGGGCTGGTTATCGGATAGATTGCTGGAGAATTTTAGATACGAAGTTGGGAGCTCTGCCCGTTCCACGCTGTGGCCACTCAACTCATGGAGGCATTTGATGACATTAGCATGAGTTATATTCCAAGAACCACAAATACCGAGGCTGATAAGTTGGCAAAAATAGGATTAGCCTCATCTTCTCAGAAGAACTTAGAAGACCAACTCATCACTATTCATGTCCGATCATTACCGTCCGTTGCAAAGAGAGGTTGGTATGCTACTACCAATTCGGTCTTGATGGAGGATGACGATTAGAGAATCCCCATTATTGAATACCTGAATCACCCAAATGTCAGGGTAGACCGAAGAGTTAGGTTATTTGCTGTCTGATTCGTGGTGCTCGATGGAGAATTATTCAAGAAACCAATTAGTGATGACGTAATCCTGAGGTGTCTAGGGAAGAAGTAGGCCATGCAGGTTATGGCCGAGGTACATGAAGGGATTTGTGGGGCACATCAGGCTGGCATAAAGATGAAGTGGTTGTTGAGAAGATACAATTATTACTGGCCCAACATGTTGAAAGATTGTATCAGTTATGCTAAGGGCTGTCAAGCTTGCCAGAAGCAAGGTCCGATCCAGCATGTGCCAGCTAAAGAGCAACAACTTGTAATCAAACCATGGCCATTTAGAGGATGGGCGATGGATTTAATTGGCAAAGGCCTACCGCCATCATCGGGCCAGCACTGTTTCATCATAGTGGCTACGGACTACTTTACTAAGTGGGCTGAGGCCATACCTTGTAGAACGGTGACTCAGGCCACCGTCATAAAATTCATTGAAGAACACATTATCCATGGGTTCGGCCTTCCAGAAACAATCACGGTCGACCAAGGATCCGTGTTTATAGGAACAGAAACATCGGCCTTTGCAGAAAGTAGGGGGATCAAAATTCACAATTCTACGCCCTATAATGCACAGGCTAACAGACAGGCCGAGTCCACTAACAAGATCCTCAAGGGGATCATTGAGAAGATGATTGTTGAAAATCCTAGGGAATGGGATAAGCTCTTGTCCGAAGCGTTATGGGCCTATCGGACATCTAAAAGGTCAAGTATTGGGGTCACACCGTTCATGCTGACTTATGGGCATGATGCTATGTTACCTATGGAAGTTACAGTCCGATTGGCCAGAAGAGCTTTACAAAATCAGTTAGAGCCCGCTGAATACACAGAGGCTATGATAGCTGAATTAGAAGGGCTCGATGAAATGAGGCTCGCGGCCTTAGATTCATTAAAAGTGCAAAAGCAACGGGCAACCCGAGCTTATAACAAAAGGGTGAAAGAGAAGTCCTTTTGCACAAAGGATTTGGTATGCAAGGCCGTGCTACCTATTGGAGATAAGGATAACCGTTACGGTAAATGGTCGATCAACTGGGAGGGCCCGTTCATCATCCATCAAGTAAAGAGAGGTGGTGCCTACAGGTTACGTGATCTAGATGGAACGATTCATGTCCGATTAATCAATGGTCAGTATTTAAAGTCCTATTATCCTATGTTATGGGAGACCATTGACCTTGACTATAAACCAAATCCTGGGTTGGAATATGATCAATTGATCAATTTTGAACCTGAGCCCGAATGATTTAAAGAAAACATCATTTTGTATTAACAGGCTGAGCACAGCTTACTTACAAAAATAATGGAAAAAGGAAAACAAATTTCTATACAGAGTACAAAATAGGAGTCGGCCTATAGGCCGACCCAAAATTCCTAAGTTTAGCCTTCAAGTCCTCCTAGGTCTTGATAGCTCTAGACCGATCCCGCTTTGCTTTTTCCAGTTTTTGGGCCCATGCTCGGGATATCGGGACACTGGCTTGCAGTTGATCACTGCACTTTTGGGCATCGCCACCAAGTAAGGATAGTGCTTCATCAATTTTCCCAAGGGCGGCGTTGTTGGTGATGACCTCGGCCTCACATTGGGCAAGCTGAGCTTTTAGTGTAGCAATACGGTTCTGCAGCCAGGAGTCCCTTGCTAGCACCTGAGCCCGTCAGGCCTTTCCCGCTTCAAATTTAACCTTGGCCCCTTCCAGAAACTTCAATGCATTCTGTCGCGAGCCCAAGTGAAGCTCTGTATCAGCCTGAATCTTTATGGCCGATCAGTCAATAAGACGGCAGCTAGGGAGTCTTTTTTGTATCTTGTGGAGTAATGATAGTTTCCCGACAGAAAGAGAAGGATCGACCATGAGTGTATTCAAGGCTGCTTAACGTCAGCAGCAGCAGGAAGGCTAGAAAGGTCCTGATCAGTAAGCCCGAAGAGTAGATCCTTGGCTTGTTGAAGGCGCGAAGGTGAAACGGCTTCGGGCTCCAGGGGGCCAAGGTCAAAAGCTCCTAGGTCCAGGCCGGAGAAGAAGTGATTGAAGGGAATGTGTGGCTCAGGACCCATGGGATCGGCCTGTTCAAAAGGATAAGCAATTAGAAGTGGTCTCTAAAATTTTATGAATGAAGTAAAGTAGACAGACTTCAATACCTGGGTATGAGAACCAAGTGAGGCCGAGATCTCTTCACGAACATCGGTCTCACTGGGTTAAGAAATTGTTGGTTGAGAGGAAGATTGAGCCAGCGCAGAAGAGGAAGGAGCGTGGCCGGTCTCTACCCCTGGACTGGTTGAGGCCGCCATAGCTTGTAAAACTTCAGCCTCTGGGACTGAGCCCGAATCATCAGCATCGGCCTCAACCTGTAGAGTTGCAGAAGCCTCAGGAGGGTTAGCCTCGGCCACGACTGGTTCCACTGTTACGGGAACGGAAGATCCGGTGGCTACAGAAGGTTTCCCTTGCCCGGAGGGAGCTCCAACTTCAGTGGGGACGGTTTGGTTAACTTCTTCCCCAACTGCCTCAGTAATAACTCCAGCTTCAACCACGCCCCCACTGTTGGAAGACAGGATGACTTGTTCAGGAGCTTGGCTGGAAGGAGCAATGTCTTCATCTCCACTTGAAGGAGTTAGCGGAGGCATGATGTGAAGTGGCACTACTTTCACGGCGACCCGTTCCAGATATGTCACCGCGGACGCCGGTGATGCAGGAAGAGTTGGAGGAAGAGTCTGAGTTGGAGTTGGGACTGATGGGTCCTCTCCAAAGTCCTCATCAACAAGCTGAAAATCAGAGGAAAGGGATTAGTACTGAAAAGAACAAAATCGGGCTTAACAGCTAAAAATGTTGTAAATCTACCTGAGTTGAGGCCGTGGTGGTTTTCTGTTTCTTTTGAGCAGGCCCCTTGCCCAGAGCTGGCTTGCAGGCCGGTCTCTTGGCTACCTGTTTGCGCCGGGTGGGAGTTGCTGCTGGGACAGGAGCATCGGCCTTAGCGGCCGATGAGAGAGTAAAAGGTACAAGGGCCTCGGCAGCAGTACCTTGGAATAGCTGGCCTGCCCGATCACTCCACCATTGGGTAAATTCTTCTGATACCACAGGCAGGGCAGAGAAGGGCGTGAAGTTGAATGCGACCTTGAGCTTGTCCGACCGTTCTTTTATTTTCTTCACCTGCCCGTCGTTGACAATGAGGCCGCGTTCTACCCAGTCAACATTGACAGTGATGCCAGGGGGAACGGGCACGAGTTGGGTGAGCCCAAATTGACGGGCGTAGAGGGGAGCAAAGTAATACTCTGCCCCATACTTATTGTTGGCCGATGGAATGCTTGGGCTAAAAATAATGTCTCTAGCTACTAAGGAGCTAGAGAAGATTTCGTTGTAGGTGGATTGGGTGCCCGAGCCCCAATTAGAAGGGTTATTGGAGAGTTGAAGAAATGAAGAAAATTGAAGTGAGAAGAACGGGGTGAAGAGGTTTATATCCCGAGGGGAGCAACCTTGATAGAAAAAAGTAAAACACTCCTCAAAGGAGTGTGAAGAAGGAGCTACATCCATAAATTGGATGGCAAAGATAGGAACATCGGCTATTTGGCGGATGGTTGGTTGAAACTCTGGGAAGTAAGAGTACAACCACAATTGAAGTACCCATATCGGGCTCCCACCAGCTCCAAAGCCCGAATGGACAAAATCTGTTATGCCTTGGACTAAGTGTGCCCAGACAAGTATAACCATGGCCAAGGGCTTCCCTGATGCAAGAGCCAAGGCCAAGGTGGTGTATTCTTTGGTGATGGCTTGGCTGGCCGAGCAGAAGAGGTACTTGTTGAGCCAGTAAATGAGGAAGGCGGTATGGTCAGCATTCGATACCTCCGTCTTATCTGCACCGATGCAGGCAGTTAGAAAGCCTCCGTAGGCTATAATCGGTCTGTACAAAATGGCCCCGTCCCTAATAATTTCTTGCTGAGGATAGGCAAAGCTGGTCGTTCCGACGTTAAGCCCGGAAATAATTTCTTGCCCGTGAGGGCGATGACCGAGCAAATAGCTGATGTCCTTGACGGTAGGAGCCATTGGTCCGCAGTGGAAGAGAAACCCATTGCAGGATGAGGACCAAAATAATATGGCAGAGAGGAGAAGAGGTCGGTCTATCTCTATTCTAGACCGATTGAGCATTATGGCATCATAAATGCCCGTTTGTCTCCAAATAGTTGCCTTAGAGGCCGATACCCTAGTCACCCACTTGTCCCAGTCTGCAGCAGGGGTCGGCCAGCCTCTAATAGGCTGGGTAGCAGTTTGAACCTTATTCCAGTGGGCAGGGACCTGCAGGAACGCTTAATTTTCAACTGGTGGAAATAGAGGAAGAAAAACCGCCGGAGGATGGCCAAGAAACGCCGCTCCTAGGCCTGGTGCTACTGGAGAGCCGTCAGAGGAGCTGTAGGGGGTTAAATAGTCAGTCGAGATCTTAGCAGCATGAGCTTTGGCTAGAGTCCTAACCTCCCTGCATCGATTTTTCGGTGGTGGAGCGTCAACAAAGGTCTTCTTTCCTTTAGAAGTGGCCGGAGCAGTCTTAGGAGCCATATCTGCAAGGGAAAATAGTTCACCGGAAAAAATGGAAGTTTAGAGAGAGAGGCTCTATTTCGCTTGAACTGTTTAGAGAGAGAGAGTAAGAGTGCAAATAGGTATGGTAAGGGTTTTTGAAAATCTTGCTACTTAAATACCACGATGCTGTAATTATAATGCATTAAATGTGGAGTGACTGGTGGGATTCTCCATGATTTGACATTCGCTGCATGCTTGACATGTGGCAATTTTAAAATTCAAAACGTCACATCAATCAAGGCGGGACGTTTGATATGACCTTTTGGGGGGGCAATTGTTTGCACCCAAAAATCGTCAATGGTTTTTGAGCCCGGGTTGCATAGAACTGAATCGAGGGGAGGCCGGGCTAAGGAATGAATGACTCATTGGACTTAAACGTAGATGTGAGACCGATGATAGGTACAAGGCTGTTTGATGTTGTGAGGAGAGCTTGATAGGAAAGACGAATATGTATGAAGGTTATTGGGCTGTGGGAAAATATAACCCAATGCGCTGATAGCCCGATGGTGGATTGAAGCAACACAAAGCCTAATCGGACACTGTGTAATGAAAGATGGGAGTAGTAGTCCGATTGGCCATGGGCATGAGGAAAAATATGACCATGGGTAGAGCCCGATTCACCCAGGAGGATAAGTGACGAGGCCGATGGACTGAAAGGAGAAGGCGGTGCTATCCACAACTGTCAGGATGATGTCATCTCAGAGTTTTGGAAACAAGAGTCCGTTTAGGAAAGGAATCTGATCATGTCTAGCTGGATTTAGGCATTTAATCCCTAAATTAAAGGGATTGATTCAATCAGGATCTGGATAAGGTATGAGTTAGAGATAAGGAAGGTCTTTTCCAATCAGCCAATCAATCATGCAGCTTGGGGCACAAGCTAAGGAGTCCTTGTCCAATTAGGAATCATCTAAGGCCGCTATAAATATTCAGGCTGGGGACTCCGCGTCATCTCGAAACAGCACACACTGCATTCGAAGCATTCAAAGCATTCAAAGCACCCTCTTAAGTCTTTATGTTTTCCAGCCTTTATAGCAAATAGGTCTGCCCTTTTTTGTTATTTCTCTTTGTTCTTTTGGATAATCAGCATGTTCTGGTTTGTTCTTTAGATCTGTTTATTTTTTCCAAACACTTAATAAAATCTTCATTTTATTAAACCATTTGTGATTGTTTACCTGTTAAACTCGACACTTTTTAGCTTGTGCGCTTCAGTACTGCTAAAGAACTTACGGTGAGGGTACTTTCCTACTCACTATACACAATCAACCTGCTTAGAAGTCAGATTCATCAAGCCTTGTGTATCACTCACACAAGCGGATAGGAAATTAGTTTGCACGCACACACACACACACACACCGAACCACTGTTGGTTCTGGCATGCCCGCGCAAATTACAGCAAATAGTAAGGAAGGAAGAGAAAAGTTAATATTAAAGCATAATGGCCATAAAGATGTTACCAATGAAGAGAAAGGAACAAACGTTCCACAAGAGACAAAATTTGTGCTCAACAGTGCGGCATATACATGGACATATTTTAGAGCAGGATAAATGTAAGACGTCAATCAAGAGTTCCACTTTCTTCCCCTAAGCACTTCAAACTGTTCGTCATTATAAGACCAATAAACTAAAAAGTCTAAAATTCTCTTCTTTAGGCCAAAATTAGGTTAACCAAGTTCTCTAACTAGAATTTGTTTTAGCATGTGCCCGATGAGGATAATTGTAGGCACCCAATTTTGACTACACTGTCAGGATTTAGGGTGGACAGCATCTTGGAAGATTTGATTATGAAAAATACCCCGTGGAAGGTACTAGATTCCACACAAAAGTTCTCTAACTAGAATTTCTTTTAGCATGTGCCCGATGAGGATAATTGTAGACACCCAATTTTGACTACATTATTACGATTTAGGGTGGACAGCATCTTGGAAGATTTGATTATAAAAAGTATCCCGTGGAAGGTACTGGATTCCACACAATTGAAAGATCGAACTTCGAAAAGTGACTTTAAGTTCAGAAAAGCCATTTTCAAGCATAAAATCCTGATTTCACTCGGGGTTAAATGAACATAAAATGTTCTAAACGCTGTATTCTAGGTATCCAGAGATTCAATTTCAAAGAAAAACTCAAAATCGATGCACATTGGAAAGTAATTTTGAAAACGAAGTCGTTTGATTTCAAAAAGACGAAAAACGTATCGGAGGACTCCCGGATTTCAATTGACCTTAAATTCTCATCTCAATTCCTCCCAAAATATTTTTATATTGAAATTTAACTCAAAAACTTTCCAATGGTACGTAAATCTAGAAAAGCAGTGCACATGAAATTTGAAACAGGGCTTGTGGGCAACTAAGGGAGCCTAAATAGTAAATGGTGGTCTAGGTGGGAGCCAACACCCACAAGTTGCCCCTTCCATCATGTTTTTCTAGTTCCAGACCCGTACAGGATGTTCCCACTATGAAGAAATGACCCAGAAACTGTGTTTAGTTACTAAAATAGCCATTTTAGCCCTATTTTGATCTCTAAAATCCCTATTTTAACCCTGAAACTTAAGAATTAAATTTTGAAAAACTCTATATATAGATGCTTTGGATATCATATGAGATCACCTTAGAATATCCTTAAGCACATCTTGGAATATAAGAGAGAATACAAGTGAATATGCTTACAAGATATATAAGAATATACTTTGAATTCAAGAGATTTCTAGAGAGAGAATAGTGAATTATGAATGGAATTCCCTTAAAACCAATCTTTGGATTATTAGATTGGATAATTAGAGAAGGAATTTGACATCAATTACCTCCTTTAACTTCCACAATTGATGAGTGCTTGAAGAACATAAAGAACATTTGAAGAAGGAGATCCTTCAAACTCAATTTTGAAGCTTAATTAAAAATCCTCCAAGAGGTAAACAGTATAATGTATCTCTAATCACTACTTTTATATATATATCTATATGATTTGGATCTGGTGTAGTTTTTAGAACACTCATCTTCTTCTTCTCTTATTCTTCACACACTCACATAGTTAGATCCAAGTCCTCTTTGATTTTATAATCTATGATTAATAGAGATTGTTTTTCTCTTTGATTTTCATATTTTGATTTCAAATTTGTTTCATTCTTTTCATTTTATATAGATCTATGCATACATGATTATATATGTATTTAGTTTTTAAGTTCTATGATGGTTTGGAAGTATGATCTATGAGATGGATGACTCCTATGTTCATCTCTTGATTATTCCTATTGCCTAGAACTTGTACTAGAATTTCATCTCCACGAGGATATTTGTAAGACTCTTTGATCCATGATCAAAAGTTTTCATAGAACTTAGGGGCAAAATTGATTGGGAATTATGATTATCAAGTTGATCTATGAGGTTAATCTCTCTAATGAACTTAAACCATCACCTAAGATGTTTTTCTCACACTTTAAAATGAACTAGTTAAAATTCAGCAAAATAGATTGGTTTTGTCCATAAAATTTGGTCCATCAAAACCCATAGTTTAATGGAATTCAAATTTTATGGGTAAAATTTGATGAACTATCTTTCATTCGACCCGTTTTGAGAATCATTAGGATCCATTTGCTATTTTTAATAATTGTTGAAATACCGGTTGATAGATTTGAACATAGTCTCTTTATGCTTGAATTGTAGAAAATCTATGATAGTTATCGATGATCCGCTTTTTGGGGATGATTCCTAACTCATGTATCTACATGTCGATGTAAAATCGTGAGCATGCAATCAAGTTAAGGTTGTTTTCTAAGCGTTTGAAATTGATACAACTATTCTGGAATTTTCTAAGTTTAACTATAATCATGATTATGTATACAAAATGGTCATACCTTGATCGTTCAACAACCATTGATGAATAAAACTTGGATTAGAATCATCTAGGATAAGTGGATGAGAGATCAAAATCTTAGATCAACTTGATTAACATGATTCATGAAGTTCTATTATATTTTGCATTTACTTTGTCAAAGGATACCAAAATAGCAGAGTCTGGTTAGAATACTTTTTCAGAGAACTTATGATCATAGAATGTCCATGGGTTTATTTTTGTCACAAACTATAATGAAATGGTTTTCTTTTGACACCAATTAAACCTTCATATGATTCTTCTATAATTAATTATGATTTTTACAAGAACAGTGGATAGTCCTGATCCACTTTTCCCAAAACTCTTATTTATTGAACTTCAAAAATGGTACTGAGGTCCTAATTTTTGAAAAAGTTCCCTAAGACATGTATTTAACTTTCTATAAAAGGATTTTAACCTGGCTCATGTGTAAGACCACTTTTGATTAGTTTTATTAGAGGCCCTTGAATCTGGTAAATTGATTGATGACATTTCTTATTGTTCATCATGCATATCATTTGCTTGCTTGTGTTTTTGCAATGCTTGGGTAATTTGTGGTGTCCTAATGCAGAGAATTGAATGTTGTGGATCCGGACTTCGATTTTTTGGATTTACATTGTCTACACGTAGATTAGTGCCATGTATCATGTATTTCTCGCTACCCTTCTCTTAGAATTTTTCTAGGTTTACAACTTTATTTTCAATGACACACTTCCTTTAGGATAGTCTCCTTTTATGTGATTATATGTTAGAGACATCTTATCTAGGATTATTGCATGAGTACATTTCACGTTTCCTTTCTTTTTTGCTTCTGCGACTTTGCTTGAGTCAACTCAATGTAAGTTATCTCATTCCCTTTGCATATCATATCATGTTTCCTTTACTTGCAACAGTCCCGGGCGGGGCTAGCCACTGTGAGTATACTCCGCCCTTGTATTGCATATGCATCCGATTGCTACTTGAACTTAGCTTATGGAAATGATTTTCATTAGATGTTCTTCTTACCATATATATTATCTAGTATGTTTGAGGAAAAACAACACCTATTATGAATTAAGAACAAGCATATTTGAATCAAGGCTTACCATTCGGTAGGGCGAGGAGGGGGTGCTTTAGTAACAGTCGGGCTCCTTCCCCTCTCATACCAAGATCCCCAAACCTTGTTTCTGGTAAGGAAGGATGAGTAACCTTATTCAATTTTGGGCAAGTCAAAATTTGGTTTCCTAATTTCTGATAAATATTAGGTGACGACTCTTTTGCCTTTAGGATCATCATAAGTTCTAGATTCTTGAAGTGTGCACCTTAAATCCCTCCCGGGACACTGTCGAGATTGATAAAACTTAATCGTTGATCCTCTTGCAATCACAAAAGGGTGGGCCCTGAGATTTGACGCTGTCCCATAATTTGGCAACTCTGTTGGGGATTGGAACATGAAACCTATGTTTTCTTATTCTTCGAGAGTTTGACTTGAGCCATTAAAAATCCTTATCATTAATTCGATAATCGTGTTGTTTCTGCCTGTATTTGCACTTGCATGATTCTTTCACCGAGACTGCTTGAGACCATTGCCTTGTGGGGGGAGGGCCCTCTTTCCTCCATTTGTCAAGAGGCTTTTGTAGCATGTAGTCATCGTTAACCTTTTACCGCATTCGGTATATAGAGCCCTTGGCTTGCTATGGACCCTTGTTGAGACTAAAACCCAGCCTTTGCATATAGTTTCTGTAGAACCGTTTAACTAGTATCCTGATTATCATCTTTGATTAGGGCTATGTGATGAATTACTTGTGATTGCCCATAAGGGATTATGTGGATGATGAGGACGTGTATGTGAATGCATCATCAAACCTTATATGGTGGATTCCTCTAGGGTAGTATAGTCTTTATCCGAGCATCCAATCACTATTCAAGGATAATCTTTGGAAATTTTTAAAGATATGAGTAGTTTGAAAAATCCAAATCTTTTGAAAATTTTGGGAATACCATTTTTGAAAAATCACTTTGAAAAATCTTTTCAAAATTCTCCCTAGATTTTAGAAATTTTCAAATTTCCTACCATGGTTTTCAAGAATCATGATTTTACACCTGAAACATTGATTGTTCAATTTGTTTTGAAAATTACAAACCCCCCGTTTCTCTTTCCAAGATTTTTTATGAAAAGTTCAATTTTGAAAACTTGAGCCATCAAGAATTTCAAAGCCAAAATCCTTGGATGATGATTGGATTAGTAAGATGATTAGCATACTCAAGGAATCTTATGTGTTTATGTGCTGATATGCTAGGTCTAAGCTGGATTAAGGTGCATTGCATGTAGATTTGATTGCATTGCACTTCATTTGCATTCCATACACTACACGAGCACTGCATATGACTCACGAGTTCGATGCCTTTAGATACTTTTCAAGAACAAAAGAATTGTTTTCCCAGAATTTTGAAAATTTAGTATGAATTCTTTAATTTTAGAAAATGTTTTGAAAATGAGAGAAAAATGATTTTCCATGTTTGTAAGCCCACCACTTGTAAATGTCATTCTGTGAAAATTATTTTGCAATAAGACATTTGATTGTTTGAAAATCCCTAATAAACCAGAAGAGAAGATAGGACCGAAGAGTTGTACTCCTTCCTGGTCAGAGCTCTGAATAGCAGATTGGTCATATCAGTGTTAGGGAAAAGATCAGTCGAGTCATCTAGGGTTGAGGATATAGCACACGAAACTGATATGGAAGATAGGTTGGCTGCTATGTAAGTTGTATTGGACTAGATCAGAGAATAGAATCGGGAACAACTTACCACTATAATGAAAATGATTAAGTAACTAACTAATCTGCCACCGCCACTGCCTCCGCCTCCACCTCTAGTGCATCATGAAGAAGAAGAATTTGTAGAGCCAATTCAGCAAAAGGTTCAGTTAGATCAGGAAACTCAGGATAAGTTGGTTAAGATTGATAAGCTGGAAAGTGTGATTAGGAAAAGCAAAGGGATCAATGAATATATGTTCGATATAGAGGGTCTGTGTGATATGCCGAAAGCAAAACTCCCTAAAAAGTTCAAGATGCCTCATATTGAATTCTTCGACGGAACTGGAAATCCAAAGACCCAACTGAGGCTTTATGTAGGAGTCTTACAGCCCATGGCCATTGGGTCTGACTGTTTCGTCATGCTTTTTCAAAGAACTCTGAGTGGGGCAGCACTATCATTAACATAGTAATTATATTAATATTACTTTATGTTTTACTTGTAGTGTCTTTTATGTTATTTATTTTGGTTGTCATTTGGTGTTGGTCACAAGCATGTGACATTAGTATGAGTTTAATAGGGTATAACTAGTAGTCTAGGGTTGGGGCAAATTAGTTTTTGTATATTTTGTAAACATAGTTTGTTGAATACAAACAGAGCCTTAGAGCTCAAATTGAACCATAAACCATTTTTCCAACCAGTTTGGAAGCTTGCAAAGTGAGTTATGACTGTGAGTAAACCATCAAGTGGAGATTTTGTTGAAATCGACCCAATTGATGCCCCCAGATTTGTTCGAATCAAACACTCGAACTTACGAGATAGTTGAACAAGGCTGAAGTCCATCACGACTGTGGGTAGGCCAATCAATTGGAGTTTTTGTTGAGATTAAACCAAACAAAGACCTTGAATCCGCTCAAATTGGGACTGTGACTTACGAATTGGTAGTCAAACCAATTTCTTGTTAATTCCCAAATTCGAACATACTAAACCATCGAAAAGAGGGTTGCGATTGTGGTGGACCTTTGAAATTGACCATTTCGAACCATCTTGTGCAATTGCAAACAGAGGTACGACTGTGATTCTGAAGGTTGCTACTGTTGAATCTCGATTTGGTATGATAGCTGAATTTCATGATTGGGTATCGATTTCTATTTTAATTATTTCTTCTTGATTTACAATCAATGTTTGCTTGAGCTATCAATTTTTAGTAAATATTCTTGTTTGTGGTTGTGAATTGGCTTCTTATGGTGTGTTGCTGGTTTGACATCTCAGTAGCAATTGGTTTGTGATTTTTACTATCATATTGATTGTGAGTTGCTATGGCTCAAAGAGAAAGAGAAGGAACGAGTAGAGGGCGAGTAAACACCATAAAATTTGGGGATAGTGCTGAACTTTATTTAGCACATCCCATGGGACGTAAAAGGATTCCCAACAACATGAAATTAAGGAGTTACGAAGGCAAATTGCCACCTTAACTGTTAAGAGGCGTTTGCCCTCCTTGTAATAGGATTCGAATTTAAGAATTCTTTGGTTATCAATCGGAGTTTGACAATTGGTTGAAGGAAGTTGAAAGACTCTTCAATTGAAGAAACAAAAGTAAAATTGGTGGAAAAGTGTTTGAAAGGGAGTGTTGCGGGTTGGTGGCAAGACATCAAATTTGTTAGAAAGAGAATTGGAAAACCTAAAATCAAGGAGTGGAACAAAATGAAGAAGAAGTTCGTGGAAAAGTTTTCACCCATTAGTTATCCTCTGATCAAAAGTATGGAGTTGAAACATAATTTTTATACATTGGTCTTTGATGATGAACTGAAATTTGATGTAGTACTATACGAAGAGGATGATAAAGAATCGAGTGAAGAACCAATATTTGATGGTTGGTATGAAAGTGAATTTGAGGAAACACTAAACCAAGATGATGACAAGGAGTTAGGTGAGGAACCGACAATTGATTATTTCTATAAAAATGCAGTTGAAGAAAGCTTAGTTGAAGTAGATGGCAAGGACTTGAATAAGGGGCCAATATTTGATGTTTGTTATGATAGTGAGTTTGAAGAGAAGGAAGTTGACTTTATTGGACTTCTTTGGTCTCCAAAGAAGAGTGATGTTGCTCCAACAAATTGTGAAGAGGAGTATGGCTATGGAAGTGAGAATTTAGAAGACGATCTCATTGATTCACTCGAAGGCATTTTTTTCATTGATGATGAGAAGGATGACTTGGAAATATTTGTTGATAAGGAAAAGGGTGACAAAATTAAGATGTTTATGTTGATTTACGAGTATGAATTTGAGTGGTGTAATAGTGGAAGCGATAAGAGATTTGAAGTTGATGACTCTATGGAAGAGTTGATGAATATTAAAGGGAATGGGTATTTGAAGAAGAACGTTACATCTGATTTCCGATCCTAAGCGTTGAAGATCCACTTGATCATGGGGATGTAACCGTGATGTTTTCCAAGATCAATCTTAAGAAGAAATCCACCGCCGAAATGCAAATGAGGAAGTTGGTCGTTAAACTTGAGGACAAGTTTTGTTTAGACGGAGAGTCTAATGTAGTAATTATATTAATATTACTTTATGTTTTATTTTAGTTGTCATTTGGTGTTGGTCACAAGCATGTGACATTAGTATGGGTTTAATTGGGTACAAATAGTAGTCTAGGATTAGGGCAAATTAGTTTTTAGATATTTTGTTAACATAGTTTTTTGAATACAAACAGAGCCTTAGAGCTCACGTTTTGGAGATTTCATCCCAAAACCCTAATTTCTTCTAAATCTCTTCAATTTGATAATTGCATGCAACTTTGAATGCATCAGTTATGGTATTTGACCTTGGAATCAACTGTGACTAAAGACTAGGAATCTCTGGCCAGTGCTTTTATGGTTCAATACTCATACAATTAGTCATTTGATCCTACAACGAGAGATCTAGAAAACTACTAGGCAAGAGTACAAGGAATCCTTCGCTGGGTTCCTCACTCGTTGGAGGGCAAAGGCTGCTCAGATGACAAGTAGGCCTACAGAGAAAGGCAAGTCTGCATGATCGTTAAGAACCTATAGCCTGAATATCTTGAAAGGCTCTGCATCCAGTCTATCATGACATTTGAGCAACTATTTGACATAGGCACACTCGTCGAAGATGCAATCATGGATAGGATAATCAAGAGAGAGGACCAGTACAACAGATATAAAAGTTCAAAGAGACCTATTTATCATCAATCTGCAGATGTGAATGCCTTAGCACCTCAGCAGTCGTATAATCAGTCTAAAGCACCTTTTCAAAAGCAAGGGGGATATCAAAATATCACCATCACAAGGGGTAGTCGAAGCCAAGGGCAGCAAAAAGAGCATAGAGAATCCTCTGAACTTGGAATGTCATTGAATGCTGTAATGGAAAGAATGATTGAAAAAGGTTATCTGAAGAAATTGAATCTGAGGCCAGAACTAGATCCACTTCTGCAAAATTTCAAGGTTGATCTTTACTATGGATTTCATCAAGAACGTGGTCATAGTACCAGCAGGTGGTGGAGGCTTAGGCATGAAATTCAGGAATTGATCGATAAGGGGATCATTGCCTGTCCTCCTACACAACCAAGTGTCAACAAAAATCTACTTCCGGATCATCAAAGGGCTTAGACACCACAGAATATCAATTCTCTTGAGATAGGATCTGCACGCTATGACTCGATAATTTACCGCCTATAGATCCCTTTGAAGACTTGAATTGCCAGAAGGCCTAATCCATCAGCATACCTGAACAACCAGAAGGCCTAGACTATTTACTCCACGGGAAATTTTAAGAAAATAATTATTTTGTAAACAAGGTCTTAAAATACATGGAGGAGTACTTATTTAAACATTGATATCGCATAGGGGACTTATGCTTTTAATCTATGCATTCTGATGAGAGTTGGACCAAGCAAAGGAAGTTCGATTGGGCAAACTCTGAGTAGAGAATTCATTCCACAGAAGTTGGATTAAGCAGAGAAAAGTTCGATTAAGCGAACTCTGGGCAGAGAATTCATTCAACAGAAGTTGGATTAAGCAGAGAAAAGTTCGATTGGGCAAACTCTAGACAGAGAATTCATTCCATAGAAGTTGGATTAAGCAGAGAAAAGTTCGATTGAGTGAACTCTGGGCAGAGAATTCATTCCATAGAAGTTCGATTAAGCATAGAAAAGTTTGATTGAGCGAACTCTGGGCAGAGAATTCATTCCACATAAGTTGGATTAAGCAGAGAAAAGTTTGATTGAGCGAACTCTGGGCAGAGAGTTCACTCTACAGGAGTTGGATTAAGCAGAGAAAAGTTTGATTGATCAAACTCTGGGCAGAGAGTTCACTCTACAGGAGTTGGATTATGCATAAAGAGTCCAATTGAGCGAACTCTGTACAATACTCAAAAGGAACTTCTAACGAGAACAATATCGATGATAAACCAACGGAAAGAAGTTTAATAAAAAGATATTCAACAAATCCGGCTAGGATTGATAGGGTATGTCCAACCCCCAACAAATATTATGTACTATCATGTATAATAAATAAAAGCAAGAATTTATGGGTTACTACATTCTATTCCCCTTAAAAGAATTTCGTCCCGAAATTCAGTCACCTAACCTGACATACATCATCGTATCGTTACAACTACCGTTATTCATTATTTTCTCGCTCTTTCACCAAAAGTTACAAATATCACTCGACCAATTAGCAACCCTATTCACTTTACCTGTATTACATGTGATGTAAGATGGAGCTCACTTGAACACCTATGAAATCATGTAAATTACGCAAGTAAACAATGATAGCGGATGTCCAAGCAATACCTTATTGCTACATCACTACTCAACAAAATATGTATCAGCCCTCGAGCTGGATAGACATGTCATCCCTGAAATTGCAACACATTAGTCCTTTTCGTCTTTCGAAAACATCTTTGAAAACACATTGATCGCTTTTGTCTTTCGAAATTTTTTTATTTTTATTTTTAAAACCCATTATCTTCCGTAAGTGTTGGATCCCATACACCCTCCTCCCATATGAGAAGGAACTAGATTCTCACGGCTCAAGGGAAGGCACGGCTCAAGTCCACACACTCTGATTTTTTCTGAAATCAATAACCTCTCCTCCGATAATGTGGGATCCCATACACCCTCTTCCCATACAGGAGTCTAGTCTCCAACGGCTCAAGAGAAGGCACGGCTCAAGTCCACACACTCCGATTTTTTTCCAAAATCAATAATCTCTCCTCTGATAATGTGGGATCCCATACCCCCTCTTCCCATACAGGAGTCTAGTCTCCCACGGCTCAAGAGAAGGCACGGCTCAAGTCCACACACTCAGGTTTTTGGATGCAATTTAATTGATAATTTTTTTCACCCTTTACTTTCAAATTTTCTGTGGTTTAATTTATTGTTTCATACTTGGGTTTGTGTACACAGATTGGTATGCACAATCCACTGAAGTTGAGGTTGTTGACCTCTTCTATCTATGTCAAAAAAAATATCTAAGGTAAGCTATGTATCAAAATTTGATGTTGTTGTCCTATTCTATCCATGTCAAACAGATCTAACATAAGCTATGTACCTAAAAAAATTGATGTTGATCTCTTCTAGACCAACTCCATACTAACCTTGATGATCTGGGAAAGGGTAGTAAGTTTTCTTCATAGTTGCAGTCATCTTAAGGATAACCCATTTCAACTCACTCTAATGTCTATTTATGAATATCATACAGCGAGTGTAAAGAGCAGCATTTTCGTACATGAACATTTTTACCGAACTTTTAATAGATGAATACTATGCTTGAATGCTTCCCAAATCTTTTCCCAAAAATTGCAAACCCCATATGATGTCTCTTCTGGGTCATAGGATTTTATTTGGAGTTTCTGTAGGCACTGATATGGTCCCACTAGCACATTAATTGGGATGTGGATTGGGAAAAGATTTGGGAAACATTGTTCTTTTCATTTTTAGTTTCCATTACCGTGGCAACATTTTAATCAACACCTCTATTTGGGCAGGGAAATGCAGGTAGAAGAATTGCCTATGGTAACCATTTGAGTTTCCTGTTGAATTTGAAGTAAATTGCAGGACAATTCTTTGTACTCTTATAACTTATTGTTAGATCTTTTAAACTACATGATTTGTAAATGGGGAAGTTGAAGTCCTGTGATATTTTCATGTTTTAAGAAAACCTACATTTCAAAAAAATTGTATAGCCTCTTAAGATTACAACGTCAATGTAGAAAACCAAATGATTTGGGATGTTGATTTGGGATTTGGATTTGGGTAGCATAGCATTACTCATGTTGAAAATAACAATGGTGATTATCAAGTTAAAATTTGATTTTTACTGCCTATAAAGCATGGTTAAGAGTTAGGTAGTGGCTTTAGCCATGGACAATACCTAGTTTTCTAATATTTTTCAACATTTTTGTCGACAGTACGAACTCTATTTCTGAGTGACCTCCATTGTTTATATGATTTCTCTCAATCTGTAATAGTTATTGAGGATTGGACTTTTGATATGTGTTCAAGACATAATACAGATAATCTCCATAAAAAATCATGCATTGAAAACATTCCTAACCCTACTTTTCAATTTCTACAAGATCAACTCACTGTTCTGTCCACTATTCACAGCAAGTATACTTTTACTTCCATCCTTTGATTTGATGCTTATATGTACCTCAAATTAGTTCATGTCCTAGGAAGTGGTCCATACCATATTTGTACATATTCTATGATGATTCCCTTTATGCATTCATTCATATTGTAGATTTCTAAGTCACTTTAGAAAGTCCATGTACACAAACACACTACAACCTTTGCACATTTTAGGATCATACATTGCATCCATGCAAGATTTGGGGTTTTTGTGACTCCTAATCTAAGAAGATTATAAGGATTGAACTTGATCACACGTCCATGCTTCCCCTCGATCTAATCATCCTTTCTCATCCGTCCTGGGGATTGAGAGGTCTTCTTTTCTCAAAGATTAACATGCATCATTCTAGTTTGCTAAGCATTTTTTTGATTTCTTTGATTTATTTGTTTCAAGAACAATTCATGTCCCCCTCTAGACTAGGAAAACTTGATTACTTGATATGTGATTAGACGTTTTTTCCTAGGTTCTTTTGTGTGATCTTTCACCTTTGCATTGTGTGGTATTTGGCTTATATCTTATGAATGATATCTTATCTTTTGATCTTCCATTTCAAGACTCTTATGTGATGTAATATACTATCATAGTATTAATTGTCAAACCAAACATAGTGTAAGATGATTATTTCGATGCCAATTGAGGCCCGTCGAGAGATGGGGCGAGTTGAGGGTGTTTTAGTCGTGACAAAGGCTCCTTCCTCTCTCGTACCAAAATCTCGAGCCAAGTTCTTTGGTTATGAAGGACCGGTGCCCTTTAACCGCTTGGGTGAGTCAAATTAGGTTTCTTGGTTCCCTAAAGACCAAGTGGCGACTCTGTATCTATTTTTAATAGACCTTAATTCTTCCCTTTCAAACTAGTTTCAAAACAAAAGGAAAGCGGAATTCCGCATGTCCACAGGGAACACCCAAGTACTTTAAGGGAAGACTTCCCTTAGTAAATTGGATTTCACTAAGTAAATCTAAAGTCAAATTATCATCAACCCCAGAGAAAAAAAGATAACTTTTATAGTTATTAGCTTGAAGGCTAGACAAATCATAAATTTGATGCTGGGTGTCTTTGATAAGCTTAGTTGAATCCACATCATCATTTAACATAATGATTAAGTCATCCGCAAAGCAGAGATGGGAAATTTTCAATTTATCACATTTCCATGAAAATAGAAAGGGCCATTTTGAATATTGAAATGTATTAATTGGCTAAATGCATCCATAATAATGACGAACAAGTAGGGAGAAATGGGATCACCCTGTCTAATCCCTTTTGCTCCCACAAAATACACAATGTATTCTCCATTAAAATTAATCGAATACCTAGGAGTAGAAATGCAAGCTTGGATTCATTTCTTCATCCTAGGGGGAAAACCCATAATGTCAAGGAGATCAAATAGGAAAGTTCAATTAACATTGACATAAGCTTTCATGAGGTCAGCCTTAGCGGCAGCCCTAGGTCTACCACCACTTTCACGATAATCTCTTAAAAGGTCCTGAGCAAGAAAACATTGTCACTAATTTCTCCCTTTTAACAAAAGCATATTTAGCCTGATCAGTAATAGAAGGGAGAAACATCTGGAGTCTATTAGCTAAAAGTTTGGAAATACACTTATAGATAGTATTACAGCAAGAGATAGGCCTAAAATCCCCCATCTTTGAGGGATTGGGGACTTTAGGGATCAAAGCTATAATGATGACATTAGATTCCTTAAGCATATCACCAGTGGTAAAGAATTCAAAAATGGCAACAGTGACTTCATATCCAACAGTAGCCCAGGAGTTTTTAAAAACAGCCATTAAAACCATCAGGCCCCGGAGCTTTATTATCATGCAATGAGAAAAAAGTCTCTTTAATTTCTAATGGAGTAGGAATCCAATCAAGGTTTAGTAAGAAATTATCAGGAATCCTTTTGTGAATAAAAAGACCTTAGAAAATCTATCATTCCCCGGAGTAGAAAAAATAGAGAAAAATAAATTTCCTTTTTGGGTCCATAGGGAGTGATGGGTGAATGTCACTAATTGTCCACACCACACAGTACTAGTCTAACTAAAAGCAACAAGAACAGTAAACAAACTGAATATAATAATAACAATTTTATCCGTTACAATAATAGAGTGGTCCTCAGGATCACAAATAGGTCTGGAGATAACATATGCACAAGTACCCGCTTACTAGAAAAGTTCAATAGAAATAACCAAAAATATAAACTAGATATAACTTCTTCATCTCTAGCTACCGTAAGGGTAGTTGTCGGCGTAATAGCTTTTGCTGGCATAATCGTCATTAGTGGGGCCACCCTTTGCATAATCCAACTCTGGTTAGTAGTCGTCGTAGGCTCCATCAACTGCATTAATAGAGACAGGGTAGTTTGGACAGGGAATGTCTCTAGACACCCCAATTTTGACCGAACTATTAAACTTAGGGGGATTTACCTCTAGAAATCAATGATGAATAATGTCCCGACGATTTTCTACAAGTTCATCGCTTCGAGTTTTGAAAAGCTTCAAGTTCCTAAACCTTGCTCCTAATACCCCTAGATTTGGCCAATCACTGACCATCTGTCTCGAGCTCACTGGATCATGGGTTACTTTCTAAAAAAATGGAATAGATTAAATAATAATAATAATTATATTTTCTAAAAATAACAATGTTTTCCATATTTTAAGATTCAAAAAGAAAAAAGAAAAAAATTCTATTTAGTGACTCATATGATTAATTTAGATTTAAAATAAAAAATGTGTCTATACATACATATATATAAGAAAAGGAAAATAATAAAAAAAAAGTATCCTATGTGATTTGGAGAGTTAGAGATTCCTTGGCATATTCCTAATCTAAGCAAATACCCAAAGAGCCCTTTCTTGGGCACTAATCTCCCATGTGCTTTGAAAATACTCTAGAATGTTCCTTTATTCCATCCAACTAAAATGCCTTTCAAGTTTTAAGGAATTACATAGAAGTGCCATGGAGAGTTAGAGATGCCATATAATATTCCTTGGCATATTCCTAATCTATTAAAATTCCCAAATAATCTTAGCCACCAAGGAAACCAAAGTCTACATAAACTCATCTCTTTCATTTTTGTTAGGGTGTACTCTTGAATATATAGATAAATCTATTAAGAGAGCTTTAAAGGGAGAAAAATATAGAGAGAGAAACTCTACCAAATCTCATAACCAAACCCCACCAAGACTCTACCCAACTCAAACAATCCATCAAATCACCATTGAAGGAGCTTGAAGCTTGAGGAAGAAGAAGAGGAAGTGCTTGAGGAATTTAACATCTCTACAAATTTTGAGAAGGTTTAGAGGTAAAACCTTCAAATCTATCTTCATATATGATAATTCAATCATAATTCATAGTTTTGACTAGGATCTTTTCACATTTTTAAAAAGTCTCTTCGCACCTCATTTCATCACACACCACTTGAATTGTGATTGAATTCTCATTTATTTGTTGATTTGGATCTAGTAGATCATGGATTAAGTTTTATAATAAGCTTTTTTTAAGAGAAACTTTGCTTTGAATCATCAATTTAGTTTGAATTCTCTCTTCATTTGTTCATACTCTTCTCCTTTTGATCATCAATTTAGTTTGATCTCCAAGGACCATTAACTTGGGAGGAGAATTGAATAGAATGAATTTATATTCCTCAAAGATCATGTGTTTAGGACAGGAATTAGATGTTGATCTAGTTATTTTCATAATTTGATTGTTGTATCAAAGCATTCAAATTTCATAGGATTGAGTAAGTCCTTGAGGTTCTCTTGCTAGATCCTCAACATGAGATCTATGATGGAGATCCTCTAAGGCTAAATCCATGAATCTCTTTTATATTTCATTGTTACTTTGATGATCACAATCATACTTGATCTATATTCTCTCTAGAATCATAGATCAAGTTCGATTCAAATTATTGACACCAATTCAGCAATGGTGCAATGAATTCATTACCCAGCAGTAATCAAAGATTTTTAATTAAATCATGATCGATTGGAATTGAATGAGACCAATTGGGATGTGTTCATAACACAAAGATATACCATTGCAATTTTAATTTTGATAAGATTTCATAGTTAGCAAGGTTTAGAAAATCATACAAAATCTCTGGACAAAGAGTTATTAATTTCTAAGTGATGTCTGGTTTTGGTCCAATTCAGAGAGATTGGACCATTTTATATTTGTTTTTTTTTTGGTTAGAAATTAGACTCATAGAGGCACTTCATATCTAAAAATCATTAAGATCAAACCATGGGAAGTATGATTATCCTATTTTTGAAAGTCTGGTCTGCTCTCTTTAAATTCTAAAATTCTGTGATAGGTTTGATAAAATTTGTGAATAATGATCCAAATGTCTTTTATATGACCTAGGGCTTAAGCCATATTTTAATTTTGATTCATTGAACTTAAATCCAGAGGTTAGATGATCCATATCAATGAATGGTTCATAACTTGCTCTTGTTCATGCATTCATCACCTATGTATTAATTTTAGGAATTAGGACATTATTTGGAATTGAGTTAAGTCATAATTAATTGCACCTAGTCATGGGTTCCTTGTAACCATGTTAGGATTGTACCACCTCTATATGGACATTACATTGGCTCTTAGTTGAGACTTGTATATCTATAGAGGTGTCGTGTTTTCAATAAATTAGAAGCAATTTATGATTATGTCAACTTTCCCATGCTTAATAGATTTAAGCTAGAAGTTTGGTATAATACTTGGATTTTGATATTATATTTTGTTCGAAGCATGTGGACTAACCTTTATTTTGTAGCGCTATGGAGGTATGATTCTTGGACTCTTCTCTAGTTTATTTTATTTCTTAATTTGTATGGATTTTCGACTCCATGCACGGCACCTTAGACTAGGTCTTGCCTTATGTGTATATCTGCGTTAGAGACGTTTTCTTAGGCTTTATATTTTGTGTATGCATTGCACGTTTCTATATTGCAGCTAGATCTCGGGTAAGTTTTCCTTGTTCTCTATTGCATATCATCTTTCTTGCTATTTAAAGTATGTGGTTTTGTATACCATTTTATCATTAGCAATTTTACACCCTTTTCAACATGCTTGTGGAATGTATATTTATATCTATGTATTAATTGAGTGCATGCTTAGATTCATAATTCGATTAAAAAGGATTTTGAGTAGAGGCCTATCAAGAGATAGGATGAGAGGGGGTGTTTTAGTCCGTCGGGCTCCTTCCCCTCTCATTTCATAATCCCTGGACCAAGAAATCTCTGGTTTCCAAAAACAAAGATCAGTTTGCTTTTAAATGGTGTCTTTATTTTTCTTTTAAAAATTAAGTGGCGACTCGTATTTTTAATTTAAAAAAGTTTTAAAAACATGGCTAGCCTGTGATATCCACAATCTGGCGACTCCACTAGGGATCGAACCCAGAATCTCTTGGTTCGCGGACCAGTTCCTGCTTTTGGGTTCACTCAAGGATTAGACTAGAAAGCATTCTTTTAATCAAATTAATTAATCTTTGTGGGTCCCATTACATTGCACGTGCATGTCACACCAGTCGATTGCACGAAACTATGACTTTGGAGGCTCGGGGCAACCCGGTCGGCCAAGTTATCATGGGACCATGTGATCATCCTTCATCTCGTACCAAATTTTGGTATATAAAGCATCCTATCGGATGTGTGTCAAGGGTCCCTTATTTGACCAAAACCCAGCCTTTGCATGATAGCTTCTATAGAACCTTTCACAACTGGGAAATCAATTTTGAATTAGGGTTATGTGCTAGGGAGTTTTTGTATGCCCAGAAGGGATTAGTTGAGATGATGACAATACTTGCTTGATAAAAAATGTGTAACTTCATAATCTCTTTTTAGCAATTCCTTCTCATGTCCCATGACTTTTGGGAATATGCCAGATTTTTTATTATAAGGCTACACTTCTTATATCTTGTTAGCTAAGTATCATTGACCTTGTATGCATCAGAATTCATAAAACGTACGGTGATAATACGATCATGTGACCCTTCTACCCAAGGAATTTTAAATTCATCTTTGAAAGTAAATTATTCCAAAGTTTTCAATCGCTCTTTAAAAAATCTTTGAAGTTCACTTTTTGATTAAAATTCCAAGTCAACCCTTGTTGAGGTATATTTTCACATTCTCACCTTCGAAGGAAGAACCCAAAATACTTGGGAGTTGTTTTTGAAAAGTTTCGCCAATTGAAGAAATATTTTTCAAATGAATTTCAAACCAAAATTCTAACACAAACACATTTTGTTGAAAGATATTTTTTCACATCCCCATTTTTTTCAAAAATTTCAGAATGTTTGGGGATTGTTTTTCAAGTGAATTTCAAAATTTTTCAAAAAAAATATCAAACCTTGGAAAAGATAGCAAGGATCACAATAAAAGAACAAGTTAACGCACTTGATATGGAGGAGGATTTTATGTGCTTATGTGTTGTTTGTGCTAGAACTAGATTTTTCTTTTCTTTTGCATATAGAATAGACACACACACACACACTTGCATTTCATCTGTGTGCCATATGTGCGGTGCATGCTTTTAGCCACATCAAATCATCAAAGCATGAACATTTTGGCACACTCTCATGATATCAGTCAATATCATTACATGCATGTAGAATATAGATTCACAAAGTAATCCAATAGTTCCTCAAAATTCCTTGCTTCTTGAAAATCAATTCTGCATGCGGACCTTTTGCCTCTCTATGTTGTTGCATTTTTAGAAAGAGTGGAACAACTAGATCCTCTAGTGAGGACACTTCTAACCTTTTTGGGTTCATCTTTCTTGATTTAAAGGAGAATATTTTTTTGCATACATATTGTTGGAGAGTGGTGAACCCGAAGGTACAAATGATTCTAGTGAGGTGATATCATTTGAAAACACTGTTATTAAAGCGAATATGGATGCTCTTGGGGACCTAATAAATTAAAAATCATATGTGACTCTCCAATTGAGACCAAAGTCGAGTCATGTTAAGTTGGAGTCAAATGTCAACTCCAGTCTTCTAGTTAGTCTGCTATCGAGTTTATTGTTAAGTCTTTATCGAGTCAATTGATTTAGGTGGTGTAATCCGCTGCTAGTTGAATAAAATCTCATTGTGCTGGATTCAATGTGCCAAGTCGTGAATGTATAGATCATTAAGCCAAAACAAAAAGAATAAAGAAGGAAAAAAATCACTTTTTCAAACAATCATGAAAAATACTTTGTTAATAAATGGTTAGCATTGAAAAGGATCCCCAAGTGATCAAAGAAAAATATGTGCCAAATCTAAAGAGGAGTAGAGAATTGATTAGCTTTACTTTTAGAATTTAAAGATGCTTTCGCTTAATCTTGGAAAAATAAACTTGGGACTTGAAGCTTGCACACCATCCCCTTCTCCCAAATACCAAGCCTAAAAGATGAGCCCACAGTCCAAAGCCGTAAACTTGGTCCTTGATGGTAGCCAGATTTTTTTAAATGAATTTCTTCTTCTAAAGAAAAAAAAAAGAGAAAAAATAAAAAGAAGCTTGCTATGATGAAACCCGAAAGAGCGGCTAAGCAAAAGTTAGAGCACAAAAAAAGAAGAAAAAAAAGGGGAAAAGAAGAAAAAGGAAAAGAGAAGAGAAAAAGAAAAGAGCTCGCTAGGATGCATACCCGAAAGGGCGCCTAGGCAAAATTTAGAGCAAAAAATAAGATGCGTGTTGATTTCAAAACCCGAATCCTAGCAAGTCAAAATCATGAAGAGAATAAGAGATAGTGAGGAACAAGAAAGAAATGAAGGGGAAAAGAGAAAGCAGAGAATAAATAAGATTGAGAATTCTTGAGCACTATAAAGTATATCATTAGCACATGAATAATCCCAAGGCTTTATGTTACTCTAAATAGAGAAAAATTGGAAATGAAATGGAAATTTGAAAGTATCTATTAGTCCTAAATTTTGGGAGAGACCCGATGACTAAAAGAGCCCCAAAAAAATGGAGAGATATCTTTAATATCGCTTTGTGAGTATGTGAGAGTGTGATTAAAGCATGATACATTATGAGAATTGCAATGTTGACTGGCTAGTGAAAAGGTGAGAAGAGTCAACTGTCACAAAAAAAAAAAAGAAAAAAAGAAGAGAGAAAAGAAAAGAAGAGAATAAACCCATTTCAGAAAGAACACTCATTGGACCATATAGAAACATGGCTTGAAAAGCCTACCAATTCTTGAAGGCTTATTCTTTCAAAACCTCTACAGTACTTGAACTACGTTCGACGTAATTCACACTCGGGAATACGTAGGCAACCTGCTCGATTCAGTCATCACCCTTGCCATCTTATGGCATCTTTTTTTAGGCCTTGGCTGAACTACTTTGGACCTGATTCCCGTTTGGGGAGAAGCAGGCGAACCTCCCAAGGTTCTCAGTCTATAACCATCCCTATATCGTATTCATCACCCTTTGTGCCTTTGGACTAGGGGAAAACTTGAGTAAGTTTTCTTGGAGCCACATATATATCGCCAAACCAAGGGCAAACTTCGTAACACCCCATTTAATTCCAGAAGTAAGCCCCCAAGTCTTTTTCAAACTAGGGGCAAACTTTGTTTGCCAAAAGCCCTCTATGCTATGGCAAGTTCTCAAGTCACTAAGTTTGTTTTGAATGGATTGAAATAGAGTGCCTTTTGTTCTATAAGCTAAAGTACTAATTTGAAGCACACTCCAGATCGACAAAGGATCAGCTAAATCGAAGAGGAGAAGTTTTCAAAGTTTAGATTTCTTAGTAAAGCACTACCACTTGTAAGATGATGAATAAATGAAAGGTAAGATGATACATTATTCATGATTAAAGCACATTGATTGATAATAATATAGAGTTTGAGTCAATCGTCTTGTGTAATTCCTTTATCAAGTTTGTCCTCCTTTGATAAGTCAATAATGGTCTCAAATGTGTGGGTTTAAGATGATGAATAAAGATTTGAAAAGTCTCCATGAGCATCCCAAGAGTAATACGAGCAGAGGTTTCGAACACTATCACAATATAATGCTAAAGTGGTAATATAAGAAGAGTCCAAGACTAGGGGTAAAGGTGACTTCCCTCTTTTGACAAAATTGATATGTTTCTTCTAATGGTCTGCAAATGTGAAAAATCATTCTTTCCAATCAGCTCCATTCAAATTCTTTGAGTTCGAGGAGACTCTCGAACATGCGTTAGTTCTCAATGACAGCTTATCTTTATAAGTTTTAGTCCTCAATGGTAGCTTCTCTAAGCATTAGTCCTCAATGGTAGCTTTCCTTCATAAGCATTAGTCCTCAATGGTAGCTTCTCTAAGCATTAGTCCTCAATGGCAGCTTTTCTTCATAAGCGTTAGTCCTCAATGGCAACTTCTCTAAACATTAGTCCTCAATGGAAGCTTTCTTCCATCAGCGTTAGTCCTCAATGGCAGCTTCCTTCTCTAAAGCTTTCGTCCTCAATGGTAGCTTCTCCAAGCATTCGTCCTCAATTGCAGCTTCTCTTCATAAGCATTACTCCTCAATGGCAGCTTCTCTATGTGTTAGTCCTCAATGGCAGATTCTCTAAGCATTAGTCCTCAATGGCAGCTTCTCTAAGCATTAGTCATCAATGGCAGCTTCTCTAAGCATTAGTCCTCAATGGTAGCTTCTCTACATATGCATTAGTCATCAATGGCAGCTTCTCTACACAAGCGTTAGTCCTCAATGATAGCTTTTCTTCATAAGCGCTAGTCCTCAATGGCAGCTTTTCTTCATAAGCGTTAGTCCTTAATGGCAGCTTCTTTAAGCATTAGTCCTCAATTGCAGCTTCTCTAAGCGTTAGTCCTCAATGGAAACTTCTCTTTATAAGTATTAGTCCTCAATGGAAGCTTATTTACATAAACATTAGTCCTTAATGACAGCTTCCCTTTAATCTGCATTAGCCCTCAATGGCAACATAATTAATTATGTTAGTCCTCAATGGTAATCTAAATTAGTCCTCAATGGCAATTTGCATTAGTCCTGAAGGCAACCTTGCATTAGTCCTTAATGGCAGCATCATCTTCATTAGTCCTCTAAGGCAATCTCTGTTAGTCATCAATAGTAATCCCTATTAGTCCTCAATGACAATCTTTGTTAGGCCTTAATGGCAATCTTCATTAGTCCTTAATGGCAATCTCTATTAGGCCTCAATGGCAATCCTCATTAATCCTTAATGAAAATCCTCGTTAGTCCACTATGGCAATCCCTATTAGTCCTCAATGGCAACCTTGGATTAGTCCTCAAAGCCAATCATCGTTGGACCTCAATGGCCGCTTCTTTACATAAGCATAAGTCCTCAATGGCACTCCTCAAAAGTAATCTTTGTTAAGTCCTCAATGGTAATCTGTTAGTCCTCAAAGGTAATCATTGTTAGTCCTCAACAACAATCGCTGATCAATCAAGCATTCTTTTGGCTAGGTGCAATCCCAGACTGTCTGGGTGGCAATCCCTGGATCATTTTGTCAATCAATTTTGGGGTATAAGGCGTGAAGTGCATCTCAGTTCAATCCATTTTGGGGTATAAGGCGCAAAGTGCATCTCAATTCAATCAATTTTGGGGTGTAAGGCGAGAAGCGCATCTCAATTCAATCAATTTTGGGATATAAGGCACAAAGCGCATCTCAGTTCAATCCATTTTTGGGGTGTAAGGCATGAAGCGCATCTCAGTTCAATCCATCCAGTCGCTTTGGGTTTTTAGTCATAAAAAGTGCATCTCATTTCGGTTCATCCATCATTTTTGGGGTATAAGGAGTGAAGCACATCTTGGTTCAAATCCAATCATTTTGGGGCGTAATGCGTGAAGCATAGTCCAGTCAATTGTATTTTGAAGCGAGCAAACCTAAATTGGCACCAGGGCATAAGGCGTAAAGCGCAGTCTAGTCAATTGCATTCTAAGAGAGCAAACCTACGTTGACACCAAGGCATAATGCATGAAGCATAGTCCAGTCAGTTGCATTCTGAGAGAGCAAACTTCCTTTAACACGGGGGAGTAATGCGCGAAGCATAGTCTAGTCAATTGCATTTGAAATTAGACCAAACGTGCATTGGCACCAGGGCGTAATGCGCGAAGCATAGTCCAGTCAATTGCATTTGAAATTAGAGTTAACCTGCGTTGGGACTGGGGTGTAATGCGCAAAGCGTAGTCCAGTCAATTGCATTTGAAATTAGAGCAAACCTGCATTGGCACTGGGGCGTAATGCGCGAGGCGTAGTCCAGTCAATTGCATCTTGATAGAAAAAAAAACTACGTCCAAGGGACTGAGGTAGCTACGGATAGCGATGAAAAGCACTTATCCAGGGGACCGAGGTGGTTACGGATAATGAAAACCCGGGCATTAGAAGCATAGAGCTTAGAATACTTCTATAAGCATTGAAACAATATGATTTTGAATCATCGCACTGGCATTGCATGAAACATGAAGCATGAAATTGCATTGGTAGCCATCATAGCGTATGCATGTGCATCATGATAGGATAGGTGCACTCATTCATAACTACTTGAGTTTGTATACTTACCCGGACTACGCCCTGGTCTAATTCTTGTTGGGATACGTAGGCAGCTCACCATTGAGCATGACCAGTACTGACCATATCCGCGAATGTTTTTGTAATGCATTTCGTTTTTACCTAAGTTCAATAGCCCGTTCAAAGGCTTGTCTTCACACAGGCTTTGACATTCTCTTGTGACATGTGTTGCATCACAAGCTCTACCGAAGAGGGACAAACTGTAGATACCCCAATTTTGACCGAACTATTAAACTTAGGGGGATTTACCTCTAGAAATCAATGATGAATAATGTCCCGACGATTTTCTTCAAGTTCATCGCTTCAACTTCTAAAAAGATTCAAGTTCTTAAGCCTTGCTCCTAATACCCCTAGATTTAGCCAATCACTAACCATCTGTCTTGAGCTCACTGAATCATGGGTTACTTTCTAAACAAATTGGAATAGATTAATAATAATAATAATAATAATGATATTTTCTAAAAATACACTATTTTCCATATTTTAAGATTCAAAAAGAAAAAAGAAAAAAATTCCATTTGGTGACTCATATGATTAATTTAGATTTAAAATGATGTGTCTATACATACATATATATATATACTAGTTGGAAGCACATGTGTTGCACATGCCTATACCTGTGTCCATGGAATAGATTATAAACTATACTACTTGTCGACAACCTTAGTTGGTAGAAAAACTAATTGGTAACCTCATGTGCATTGGGAAGATGTTGAAGGACAGTGATGGGACCCAAAAATTGATCGAATTGGGTGTCAAGAACATTGCTAAGATTCTAGCTAACCTAAGAAGAAGTCAATTGTTAGTCTTACAGTCTTACTCAAGCACATTCCACAGAAGAATAGTTTACACTAAACTCATCAAAGCGAAACAGCTTCATGAATGTCTTAATATCATACAAGGTCATTGAAGACTAAAGCTTGAGATAATAAAGGGCACCAATTACAATGAGTAGCTACAAGAACAACATATAATACAAACCAAGTGAAACCAAAACAAATTCAAATTATTAAGCATATTTGTTTGAATTTCACCACAATACATAATATATCTATAAGCCATATCTGCAAAACACTTTAACGTCTCACTTTATGTGCAAGCAAATCTGACAAGAACTTGGACATTCAAAAAACTGCAAATTGTCTACTAAAAAGGACTTGTTTTCTCAAACTTCTATCAACTCATGAAAGATAATGACTTCTAAAGAATGTCAATAAAGTCTATTTTGACTTAAATTTCTTATACACCTTTCTTGCCCTGATGTTTTTTTAAGGTTTCCTTAAGCTGGATGTCGATCTCCCATAGTTCATCAACCAAACATGAACTGAAATCATGCCCCAACAAATCTCTTATTGAAATTGAAAATTTCAAAGTTCAGAAAATATCACATACATACATATGAGCAAAGAGTTGTGAATCATAACCATAAGTAAGGAGGAATGTAACAACTATAACAAGAGGAGTTTGGAGACTTCAAGGATTTCTTATTTTCTTTTCTTTTTCCCGCCAAATGTGTTGTTTCTTGCTTCAAATGCTGCATTTTAATAATCAGAAAAGAAAACCTTTATAAAATGATTGACCAATTGGTACCTAGTATTTTAAGAATAAGTTCATGTAGATTGTTAGATCACAAATGAAAAATGCTATACTTCCCATATTTGAATCCTACATTTGTTCCCCAAATGACTTACCAATTGTACCACATCCATATGAGTATTCCTATTATGACATAAACTTGCACAACCCAAAAAAAATTATATCCAAATATTAATGTGTCCAACCTATTTAACAGAAATACAACTACTTCCCCACTTTCCTATATCTCTAGGATTAATGTCGGAATTCAGAATCAAACTTGCTTCTTTACTTTTATGGGGTTGGGTATTGAAACCACCACATATTTTTACAATCAAGTTTGGAAATAAAAATAAAAATTTGTTCTAATCAATTAACTAATCTTCCAGATTTTACATAACATTTAGACCAACTTAATGTGAATTAGTCATTCAATTAACGAAATAGATATAAGAATGTGAACTTTGTAGCAATGGTTTCTAACATACCACTAAAAACCCTTCATTTTGTGTGCAAGACGAATAGAATAAATAGAAAACAAAAACTTAATCCGAGTTGGATGAAGCAAAATAGTTCTATGAGGGGCTCAATTGGACCAAGCTTTACTCTTTCTCCGCCGTCTCAAGATACAACTTATTCAAAAATGCATCACTTCAATTTTTCAGGGAAAAGTGTAGGAAAACAGAAGAAAATTCTCTTGCATAGAAGAATTTTCCCTTCAATTGAACCAAAGATTAGGCAAAACTCAGCCTAACACAACTATCAGACTTAGTTGAGATTAAGATTCTTCTTTGTATTAAATTCAAACAGAATAATAAACTACAAAAGGAAGATCAAAATCGATGTTCCCTTTTGTTTCATCCATTTTATCGGTTGCTAAACAGAGTTTCATCAGTGGGCACAAAAATGCATGTAGTAACTACTTAGTACCAAATTAAGAACTTGAATGGAAAATTTGTGTCACCTTTTCTTGGCTACCAAATAGAGTTTCATCAATTCGCAGAAATTAATGCTTGTAATACGAACCAAATTGGAACCTTAATGCGAAAATTCCCATTTCTTGGGTTTTCCCCAGTTTTGAAGAAGAACAAATTTTAGGACATTAAGAAGCCCTAATTTGATTGAAATTGACTTCAATATTTGGTGTTAAGGAGAATAAATGAAATGTAGAGAAAGGACCGACAGGAGGATCCATACCAGCCACTAGGCTAGGGTTCACAGTGGCTGGAAGGGAGTGAACCTTTCGAGCTGGAACCATACGTGGAATAGCCACGATGACCAGAGTGACGACTATGGTAATGATGGGCTACTGTGTCCGTTACTGGGTAGATTGGTGTATGTCACATTGTTGCAAGTATGATAAGAGAGAGAGAGATTCAGCAAACGAGGTCAGAGGTCTGTTATTCATGGTGTACGATGATATGGTGATCTAAAATCGATAAAGGGTCGGAGAAGAATCTATAACAGTAAGTGGGTTCTAGAGAGTAAGGGTTAGGGTTTATGAGGTTCCTACGAGGTGAATCACTAGTGAGGTTAAAGAGAGAGAGAGAGAGAGAGAGAGAGAGAGAGAGAGAGAGAGAGAGAAGAACAAACAGAGAAGATGGTGATAGAAAAGAAGAGATGAGAGAAAGCGAGAGGAAGTTGTCCTTAAAATGTGAGGAAGGGTAGAATAGTAATCACACAGTACACTACAGTAAGTGAGTTCTATAGAAAGGGTTAAGGTTCATGAGATTCAAAAGAGGTGAATCGCTAGTGAGGTTGAAGAGAGAGAGAGAGAGAGAGAGAGAGAGAGAGAGAGAGAGAGAGAGAGAGAAAGAGAGAGAAGAACAACCAGAGAAGATGGCGACATAAAAGAAGTGATGAGAGAAAGTGAGAGGAAGTTGTCCTTAAAATGTGAGGAAGGGTAGAATAGTAATCACACAGTACACTGCGAGGGCAGTTTGGGCCATCCAAAAGATTCGAACAACTTGCTAAATTGAGGTGCTGCATTTTTATAGTATAGTAGATACATAAGAAAAGGAAAATAATAAAAGAAAGTATCCTATGTGATTTGGAGATTTGGAGATTCCTTGGTATATTCCTAATCTAAGCAAATACCACAAAGAGCCATTTCTTGGGCACTAATCTCCCATGTGCTTTGAAGATGCTCTAGAATGTTCCTTTATTCCACCCAACTAAACTGTCTTTCAAGTTTTTTGGAATTACATAGAAGTACCATGAAGAGTTAGAGATGCCATATAATAATCCTTGGCATATTCCTAACCTATTAAAATTCCCAAATAACCCTTATCTTAGCCACCAAGGAAATCAAAATCTATATAAAGTCATCTCTCTCATTTTTGGAAGGGTGGACACTTGAATTATATTGACAGAGCTTTAGAGGAGAAAAATATAAAGAGAGAAAATCTACCAAATCTCATAACCAAACCCCACCAAAACTCTACCCAATTCATACAATCCATCAAATCACCATTGAAGGAGCTTGAAGCTTGAGGAAGAAGAAGAGGAAAAGCTTGAGGAATTCAACATCTCTACAAATTTTGAAAAGGTTTAGAGGTAAAATGTAGGGGTGTAAGAAAAAACTACAAATCGCAAACCGACCGCAAACCGACCAAGCCGAAAACCAATTGGTCGGTTTTCTAAATGTATGTACAAGCTAAAACCGACCGTAAAACTGACCGAACCCATAAAAAACCGACCGACCGACCAATTTATACCCTATTGGTCAGTTTTTATGCATCAAAAAAATAAAAAAATAAAAACCGACAGGCCGACCAATTTACACCCCTACTAAAACCTTCAAATCTATCTTCTTATATAATAGTTCAATCGCAATTCATAGTTTTGACTAGATCTTTACACATTTTCAAAAAGTCTCTTCCCACCTCATTTCATCACACACCACTTGAATTGTGATTGAATTCTCATTGATTTGTTGATTTGCATCTAGTAGATCATGGATTAAGTTTTATAATAAGCTTTTTTTAAGAGGAAATTTGCTTTGAATTATCAATTTAGTTTGAATTCTCTCTTCATTTGTTCATACTCTTCTCCTTTTGATCATCAATTTAGTTTGATCTCCAAGGACCATTAACTTGGGAGGAGAATTGAATAGAATGAATTTATATTCCTCAAGGATCATGTGTTTGGGAGAGGAATTATATGTAGATCAAGTTATTTTCATAATTTAATTGTTGTATCTAAGCATTCAAAGTTCAGAGGATTGAGTAAGTCCTTGAGGTTCTCTTGTTAGATCCTCAACATAAGATCTGTGATGGAGATCCTCTAAGGCTAAATCCATGAATTTCTTTCATATTTCATTGTTACTTTGATGATTACAATCATACTTGATCTATATTCTCTCTAGAATCATAGATCAAGTTTGATTCAAATTATGAACACTAATTTAACAATGGTGCAGTGAATTCATTATGCAGCAGTGATCAAAGATTTTTAATTAAATCACGATCCATTGGAATTGTATGAGATCAATTGGGATGTGTTCATAACACATTAATCTACCACAGTAATTTTTATTTTGATGAGATTTCATAGTTAGCATGGTTTGATCTTAAGAGTTATGAACTAGTTACTCTCGGCCCAAAATTTCAGAACAGTAAGTCAGTTTTGATTTGAATAGAACAGATCCTTAACCAAACATTTTTTACTTAAAATAATTTTTTCTACAAATTTAAATGTGTCAGTGAGATCCCCTATAAAGATTGGACCAATTCAGATCAGTTTACCATTTTTAGAAAATCATACAAAATCTCTCGCAGAGAGTTATTAATTTCTGAGTGATGTCTGGTTTTGGTCCAATTCCCAGAGATTGGACCATTTGATCTTTGATTTTCTTTCTGGTTGGAAATTAGACTCACAGAGGCACTTCATATCCAAAAATAATTAAGATCAAACCATAGAAAGTATGATTTTCCTAATTTTGAAAGTCTGGTTTGCTCTCTGTAAATTCTGAAATTCTATGATAGGTTTGATAAAATTTGTGAATAATGATCCAAATATCTTTTGTATGACCTAGGGCTTAAACCATGTTTTAATTTTGATTAGTTGAACTTCAATCCAGAGGTTAGATGATCCAAATCAATGAATGATTAATAGGTTACTCTTGTTCATGTTCATGCATTCATCACCTATGTATTAATTTTAGCAATTAGGACATTATTTGAAATTGAGTTAAGTCACAATTAGTTGCACCTAGTCATGGGTTCCTTGTAACCATGATAAGATTGTACCACCTCTATATGGACATTACATTGGCTCCTAGTTGAGACTTGTATATCTATAGAGGTGTCGTGATTTCAACAAATTAGAAGGAATTAATAATTATGTCAACTTTCCCATGCCTAATAGATTTAAGCTAGAAGTTTGGTATAATGCTTGAATTTTGATATTATATTTTGTTCGAAGCACACAGACTAACCTTTATTTTGTAGCGCTATAGAGGTACAATTCCTTGACTCTTCTCTAGTTTATTTTATTTCTTAATTTTAATAGATTTTCGACTCCATGCGCAACACCTTAGACTAGGTCTTGCCTTGTTTGTATATATGCGTTAGAGACGTTTTCTTAGGCTTTATATTTTGTGCATGCATTGTATGTTTCTATATCGCAGTTGGATCCCGGGAAAGTTTTCCTTGTTCTCTATTGCATATCATCTTGCTTGCTATTTAAAGTATGTGGTTTTGTATACCATTTTATCGTTAGCAATTTTACACCCTTTTCAACTGCTTGTGAAATGTATATTTATATCTATGTATTAATTGAGGGCATGCTTAAATTAATAATTTGATTAAAAAGGATGTTGAGTAGAGGCCTATCACGAGATAGGATGAGAAGGGGTGTTTTAGTCTGCTGGGCTCCTTCCCCTCTCATTCCATATTCCCTAGACCTAGAAATCTCTGGTTTCCAAAAAGATCAATTTGCTTTAAATGGTTTCTTAATTTTCCTTTTAAAAATTAAGTAGCGACTCGTATTTTGAATTTGAAAAAGTTCAAAAATTGTGGCTAGCCTGGGATATCCACAATGTCCAGGCATAAACGCCGTCAGCTTACTTCAATTGAGTGAATAGAAACTCTAACACTATCATAGGTATAAAGTCCTTACTAGTTATGTACGACATAAAGTAGTGATACTAATAATATCGTTTCCTCTTTTATTCAGTACAATCTTCATCGGATTATTATCGTATTCCAACTCTAAGACTCACTGTACCAATCTCGACTAGCTATACCGAACTGATTATATCATCACGACATACAAGTACTCTTGTTCACCGCTTTTAAGAATTCTTACTGTTCACCACTTTTAAGAACTCTTGCGAACACCATACATCGTTCCAATATAACAACTAGTCTATGGACATACCCATACTCTTGTTCACCGCTTTTAAGAACTCTTATTGTTCACTGCTTTTAAGAACACTTGCAAGTACGTACATACATAGCTTTGGAAGATACGAACTATGGGCATGCAACTACCCTTGTTCACCGCTTTTAAGAACTCTTACTCTTCACAACTTTTAAGAATGCTTGCGAGTACAATACACCCTTACCTCCCACGATCCTGGTCAAATCCCTCTGATTAAATAATCGGATTCAGGCTAAGCGAATCATCTGCTAAACTAAACACCACATCGAAAATAACTAATACCCCACTGACTTAGTCACTAGGTTATCCAAATGTTACCCACTGTTATATCTCAAACTTATCTCGTTATCGTGTCATATCATTACTAACGTTCCAAACCTCACTACATTACTCACCATATTATCTCAATCTCATTATCGTAATCCTATTACCTCTATAATCTATAATATCGCATAATAGAAACATCGAACATCAATTAAACAGCTAAGCATTATAATTTATAAACTTAAAGGAACAACCAAGTTCTATTTGGTTCGTTCGATTGAAGTATTCTCGATCGATTAAGGTAAAGGTATTCTCAATCGATTGAAATCGATTGAGACTCAGTGTGTTTGATCGATTGAACTTAGTTCGATCGCTCGAAAGTCTTCTTCTCTAGATTCTAGTAGTGAATGTTTAGAACCTATTAGGGTGTATTTGGGTCCTCATTAAACGTTCAAAAACTTGTAAAACCTTACACTAATGCTACTGAGTGAGTTTAGAACTCACTGAACATCATAAGGGCGTGTTCGATAACTTCCAAAGCTTCAATGGCCTTAAATGGTGGCTCCTTCTCTCTCTCTATCTCTGCCTTTTCTATTTCTTCCTCTGTCTCCTTCTCCTTCTCGTTCTCTTTCTCTCTCGTCTGTCCGTCTCTTTCTCTCTGACTGAGTATATATATAGATATGTGTGTGTATGTATGTATATAGATGTGTATATATAAATATAAACACACACTCTCTCTCCCACTAAACTCTCAACTCTGTCAAACCAAACAAACCTCACACACACAATTTAGACAAATATATATATATATAGAAGAGAGGAGGATGGGTGCCAATGTTTACACGAACTGTGAAATAGAAATCCAGCCGCGTTTGATCAATCGAAGATACTTTGATCGCTTGAGAGAAAATCAGGTAGTTTTGATCGATTGGAAAGGGGTTTCATCGATTAAAGTGGGGAACACGTAATAAATTCATGTCAGCAGGGTTTCGATCGATTAAACAAGGTTCGATCGCTTGAAAGCAGAAGTTCTCAATCGCTTTAAAGGAATTCGATCAATTAAAAGTGAAACTTCAAGTATGGTTAAAGGAAGTATATAGAATCTCTTTATATTGATAATTATTGAAAATGTAGGTATTACATCATCCACCACTCATTAAGGATTTCGTCCTCGAAATTGGAAACAAAAAAGGTCTAAAACAAAAATGAAAACTTTTCGTGCATCTCTGACTCTAGCTCCCATAAAGCTTCTCCTTCATCATGATGCTTCTACTGAATCTTCACCAACGGAATCTCCTTGTTCCTGATCTTCTTGATCCCACGGTCTAGAATCCGCACAAGTCCTTCGTTAAACATAATGTTATTGTTGACTTCAATATTCTTGAAATTGATATCATATGCTGGGTTATGAGCATATTCCATCAGCATACTAATATGGAAACTGTTGTGCATTCCTGACATCTTTGGTGGCAACACAAGTCGATAAGAAACCTTCTCAACCCGTTCTAGAATCTCAAATGGTTCGATGAATTGAGGCAATAGCTTGCCTCTCTTCTGACCAAAGCGAACAATCCCTCAAATAGGTAAAACCTTGAGCAACACGTGGTCTCTAACTATGAACTCCAAAGTCTTTACGTCACTTGTCAGCATAACTCTTGTGTCGGGTCTGAGCTATCTTCATCTTCTCATGTACAATCTAGATCTTCTCGCTAGTTTCTTATACCATTTCTGGCCCAAGAAGTTGAGTATCTCCAATTTCAGCCCAACATAGTGGCTATCGGCAAGGTCTTCTGTATAAAGCTTCAAGCGGCGCCATCCTTATGCTCGTATGGTAACTACTGTTGTAGGCAAACTCGATCAATGGCAGGTGCATCTCCCAAGAACTCTCAAAATCTATAACACAAGCACGTAGCATGTCCTCCATCACTTGATTAACTCATTTAGTCAGCCCATTAGTCTGTCGATGAAAAGCTGAACTCAGGTTCAGTGTTGCTCCCATCGCTATTTGGAGACTCTTCCAAAACTCTGCGGGAAAGCGCGAATCTCAATCTAATACGATAAAAATAGGTACACCATGTAGTTGTACAATGTGCTATAGATACATCCGGCTCAAATGTTCCACTGGATACGTCATCCTATAGGTAATAAAATGTGTCGTCTTCGTAAGTCAATCCACGATTACCCAAATAGCGCCGTGATTCTGCTGTGACTTTGACAATCCTACCTCGAAATCCATGATTACATGTTCTCATTTCCATTGGGGAATTGGTAACGGTTGTAGTAAAGTAGGTGGTTTATGATGTTCTGCCTTCACTTATTTACAAGTCAGACATTAAGATACATACTCAGTTACTTCCTTCTTCATTCCTTCCCACCAGAAATTTCTCTTTAAATCCTTGTACATATACATAACCCTAGGATGAATAGTTATCTGTGACTTATGTGCTTCATCCAATATTTCTTTCTGGAGATTCTCCTCGTCAGGTACACAGAGTCTACCTTTACATTATAAGGCTCCGTCTATACCAATATTCCAAACCTCTAGTTCTTTTGCTGATATCTTTGCGAACCATAATTCAAATCGTCCATTGTCTATTGAGCTTCTGTGATATGGCTAATCAAAGTTGGTTGTACCATAAGGCATCCAAAATGTTGTCCTTCTGTTAACTCCACTAGCTGAAGATCGAATTTAGCTAAAACTTCCAATGCTTGCCATTCTCAAATTATTAATGCAGCGATTACGAATCGAGATCTACGTCTCAAAGCATTTGCTACAAAATTTGCTTTGCCCAGATGGTACTACAATGAAAAGTCATAGTCCTTGAGTAACTCCATCCATCTTCATTGTCTCATGTTCAATTCCTTCTGAGAGAACAAATACTTCAAGCTCTTATGATCGAAAAATAGATCAAACGTTTTTCCATAGAGATAGTGTTTGCAAATCATTAGTGCAAACACTATTGCTACCAATTCCAAATCATGCATAGGATAGTTCTTCTTATGTACCTGCAACTATCTAGATCCATATTAAATGACCTTCCAGTCTTGCATAAGTACCTAACCTAATCCTTGGAGTGATGCATCACTATAGATCACATACCTTTCTCTACTCTTGGGTATCGCGAGTACTGGTATAGAAGTCAATCTTTCCTTTAACTCCTGAAATGCATGTTCATGATTATCTGCCCATTCATACTTTATCCCTTTTTTTTGTCAAATTCGTCAAAGGTCCTGCAATCTTGGAAAATCCTTCGACAAATCTCCAATAATATCCTGCTAGGCTGAGGAAACTTCTAACCTCCATAGCATTGGTTGGTCTGTTCCAGCTTAAGACTGCATCAATCTTAGATGAGTCCATAGAGATACCATCTTGAGATATCACATGTCCCAAGAATTTGACCTTTTGTAGCCAAAATTCACACTTGTTGAACTTTGCATACAACTTACTATCTCTGAGTATCTGCAAGGCAATCTATAAGTGTTCCTTGTGATCCTTCTCCGTCTTTGAGTAGATCAAGATGTCGTCGATGAACACTATAATGAATTGATCTAGATGTAGTCTGAATACTCCATTCATCAAGTCCATGAATATTGATGGCGCATTTGTCAATCTAAAAGGCATAACTAGAAACTCATAATGCTCGTATCTTATCTTGAACGCACTCTTTGTCACATTGTCTGATCGAACCAATAGTTGATGACATCCTAAACACAGATTGATCTTTAAGAAGATCTTTGATCCAAGTAACTGGTCGAATAGATCCTCTATCTATGAAAGTGGATATCGGTTCTTGATCATAACCTTATTTAACTCCCTGTAGTCTATACAGAGTCAAAGTGTTCCATCCTTTTTCTTTACAAACAGAACTAGTGCTTACCAAGGTGACGTACTTGGGCGAACAAATTTTAAATCTTCAAGTTCCAAAACTTGCTTCTTCAGTTCTAACATCTCAGTTGGCGCTATTCGATATGGAGTCTTAGATATCGGCAGTGTGCCTGGTACTAGTTTCACACAAAAGTTCGTTTCTCTTTATGGCGGAAGTCCTTTAATATCCTAGAATACATCCTGAAAGTCTTGTATAGTAGGAATCTGATCCATCATTGGTACCATACGCGTACCCCTAATTGTAGCCAAACCACTTATAAGAAACATGTCGCTTGCTGTCTGACACTGAAATCTGATCGTAAGACGTCCTAGTTTTGGAAATACAATTGTTCAGGTTGGGCAATCCAAATTGACACTGTACTTATTCAACCAATCCATCCCTAGGATAATATCAAACTCTGACATTGACAGAACTACTAAGCCTGCTAGAAGATTCCTATCTCCCAAGTTAAATAAGTAATCTTTACATACTTTATCCAACTTAATAGTGACTCCTAATGGTGACACAGCATTAAGTGCTGGCTCAAGTATTTGGGGCTCTAAACCCAACTGATGCACAATCTTAACAGCAATATATGAACGTGCAGCTCAAGTATTGAATAAAGTTTTAACTGGACTATAAAAGAGTACAAGCTTACCTTTTCAAATGTTGTTGTTCATCAACATTAAAGCCTACTTCTACTGGGATGATAGCATCCATCCTTGTCTGATCTGGGGGTCCTTGTATTCCCTGAACTGGTGCCCCATAAAGTCCTCCGAGTAGTGCATGGCAATCCTTGCTCACATGGCCCTGCTTGTTACAATTTTGACAAAAGAGATCCATTCAACAGTTTACCCTAGAAGCTGTGCAACACTTTATGATATGTCTAGGTACTCTACAGTTATAACATCCTCCAATGTTTGACGGTAGGAACGTAAGCAATGCCTGCGGTTGTGGCCCTTGCTGACGATATTGTTGGGGTTGAGGATAACCCTGTGAGGCTTCCTGGCTCTGTCCCAGGTTCTCTTATTCCCTTAAAAATTACCCTAAGGTCTCCACCCTTGGGTATTTCTCGGTGGTTGGTTTTTAAAATTCCTCTGTTGAAAACCTATTGACGACTAAGGTCGATTTATCGGTGGTCGCTATGCTGGATAAGTGTCCTTTTCCAACCCTACAGCAAATCTAACAATCCCCTCAAATGACTGATTCAGATGACCAACCATCATATATCTGAGGTAGGGGTTCAATCCTTGGTGAAATCTCTTCACCTTCTTCTATGAAGTGTCTGTCATGTGATGAGCGAATCGAGATAGATGCTCAAACTATGTTGTGTATTCTTTCCCAAGGCATCACCATTGCAGCGTTCATCCCAATAAATCAACTTCCCACAAATCCATTGAACTTCTCAAGACGTAATCCACTAAAATGTACTAGTAATTTGTCTCCAATTTATCTTTGTTGAATCGGTGCAATTGGGGGTTGAATAGGTCATTGGTTAGTAGCATAGTTGTAGGTGTCGCCTACATGTTCCATCCTCTACATAAATGCCTCAAAGACTCCGGATGGGTCCATTCCCTCTGGAATAGGTGCTCCAAATCGGGCTTGATGATTTCTCAAAGGTCCTACCATAGTGTGCTAAGGATGCGTACCTACAAGATACCTATCGATTAGCTGAAAGTCTTCTCGAAGAAATGAAATAAAGATAGAGAGATAAATAGCAATAGTAACTAACAATTCTACTAATTAGCATATATTATTCAAACATAAACATTAATGTCAAAGGTACTGCTCGTATATATATATATATCAAAAGATGTATCGCATAGTACACACTAGTCAAACTGTGTACCATATGGGCATAGGCTAAAATAGTACTAAGTGACACGATAAAAATCTTGTGCGCTCTTGTGCAACACCCAAGTGTAGGTGATCGTGCAAGTAATATAGTACTGGAAGTCCAGGTCGATCCCACAGGGAAGGAATAGGTAGAAAAGATACTAAGTTATAACCTAAAGAAAAGGAAATAAAAATGAAGGATTGGAGGTTCTAATGAATCCTAATTAATTAAAGTAAACTAACTAATAAACTAAAACATAACGAAACATAATAAATTAAATAAATAAACTAAAGGTGTTGGAAACACGTGAATCCACATTAATCCTAATCATCTACCATGCATATTCACTAATGTTCTATGGAGTTTATTCCTCTTCAGTATTCCGTATTTTTCTAAAGATAAAGAATCAATAGCCCTTTCATGACCGGGACCACATCATCACAAGTGATTTAAAATACTTAGAAGACGGTTTAAAACAATGGTTATTACTTGCACTCTGAATGGTGTTAGCATTCAAAGTGGTTTTCAAAAGTCATTGAAGAAAAGGCCTTAAGGCTTTAAGTTCTAAAAAACTGTTTTGACAAACTGAGCTTATTGGGACAATTTGATGACAGATTTCTAAAACAGAAAGTCATGGAATACTTAAAAGAATCATCTCAAGATTTAACATGTTCGATCGATCGAAGCGCTCTCGATCGATCGGACTGCATCATCCTTCAATCGATCGAAATGCCTTCGATCGCTTGACTATCCTTGGTTCGATCGATCGAAATACCTTCGATCGATCGAGCCCAAGGTTTCTAAAGATTGCATGGCAGAGGCTGGAAATCAATGTTTCATCACATATTTCCAACGTCTAAACTACGGAAACATGATAAATCTAATGCAGAGATAGTAAAACAAGGCAATCATAACATATAAACTCATAAACAATGAAATAGAGATAAAGGAAAGGAAAAACCTGAATATAATCTGATTATAACTTGAAATAAACTTGAAATCTTCAATAATCTTCAGTAATACAATAGAAAAGAGGAAGAAAAACATCAATCTAACCTATTCTACTCCTAATCTAACCCTAAAACTACCCTAAACTGTTGTTTTCTGCGTTCTGGAGCGTCCTCCCTTCGTCTGGCGTCAAAACGACGTATATATAGGGTTCCCGCAGAGTTTACGCAACTTTTGGATGATTAAAAAGTTCGATCGATGGAGCTTAGTTCGATCGATCGAAGGTTCGATCGATTGAACTCTTCTTCAATCGCTTGAACTCTCTGATTTTGACAGCTCTGCACACCGATGGGAGAATGGCCATAACTTTTCACTCGGACCTCGGATTGACCTCCCGTTTGCGGCCACGCGACCGTAACTCAAAGATCTACATTTCATGTCTCTGGGAAAATCCTCCAAATCTGAAGTCTTCATTGTCAAAATTGGCATTTTCTCAGCTGCTTTCGCTATTCTCTTCACCAGAATCACTTTCTATGCAATGTTTGCTTTCCATGACCTGTAAAATAGTGTAAAAACACATGTTTGAGTCTCAACATCATAGAAAACACTTAATCATTGATATGAATCTAAATCTAGGGACTTGGGGATAAAAGTATGCATAAAAGACCGTGTAATACGCTATAAACATACACTTTTCACCTCGAATCACACCCCCCAACTAGCTCGTTGCTAGTCCCTAGCAATGAAGCGAACTACAGTAATGTTTAATTAACTCTAAAAATTGAAAACAAAATAAAATAAAAATCCTAACTCACTTTCGCAGGAATCACGATTGCATTTAGCGTATGCAATAAGCCTTTAAACCCCTAGGTTCCCCTTAGTGGACGAGTGTTGTCTCGTGAGGGTTTGAAGTGAATCTACCCACAAAATTTATGTTTATGGTAATGGTTCTCATTTAAATGTTTTCAAGAAATTTTCCTCTCATTTAGCAATGTAGTTAAGCTCAACAATCTCATGAAACTCTCTAGTAAGCCATAGCAATGCAACACACACATTACAGTTAATCTACTATCAAAGTCATTAGAATATTCCATACCTATTAATCTTCAAGTGTGTGTGTGAATGGATAACCAAAATACAAAACTTCAATTTCAAAGCTCGCATAACCTAAGATACTATCAAGACGTTCATTTTTACTCAACTCTCACCGGGATTACACTCTCAAGATGAAATCACTCCGAATTAGGTGTAATAATTATCACTCATGATATGGAAGCTATAAAAAGAGTAAATGTAAATGGAATCTAATGCTTCTCATATCTAAATTGAAAAACAGACATTTTAGTGCATAAAGTCTCATGAAATGATACTTTTCACTAGAAGAGCGAGATACCGTGGAGAACTCTCTAATTACCTTAACTTCAAATCCATTTTACTTAAAATCATTAGGACTTTGAAAAAGAGATATTCGATTAAGAAGAAAGAGATTCATGATATTCAATTGGGCCAAAGGATGTGATTGGAATGTCTACTACATTTTTTTGAAACTTCCCCCACATCTCCAATCTCTCTCTTTTCTTCTTCTCTTTTTTTTTTCTTTTCTTTTTCACTCTTCTTTTTATTATTTTTTTTCTTTTGTAACAACCATTGGCACTTTTTTTTTTCTTTTCATGCTTTTATTTTATTTTTTTTTTCATTTTTTTCATCATTTTTTTCTTTGCCAACTTTCTATTATTCACACAACCAAACTTCTTGTCAATGCAACACATCCCAATCACACCTAAATAAAGAACTGAGGCTTGAACTCCTAATTTGGAGTTAGGTATAGACTGTAGGATTGTGAAGACAAAGCGATTATGATAAGCTCAAGAGGTGAAGTAAAGGAATAGCATAGAGGTAGGCCAAGGCTGTATTATATATGTATGGTCAAAAGATGGCCTAAATCATCTTCTAAGTTCATTGGATTATTCATTTAAGTAAATTCAAGAGCTCTAAATTTGGTAAATCCTGAACGTTCTCTTCTAGTAATCAGTCAAAATGAAGAAGAAAAATGAGACTTTCAACGAGTGAATACGCTTTTCAGAAAGTAAGAGTAATTTTATAAAACCCTCAAAAACAAAGAATGGTACAAACGCTCACTTGGGTTATTAGTCTCCACTACAGTCTCTCAAGATACCTAAGCTATGCTTACTAATCCATTTTAGCTAAGTACAAGGTTGTCACAACGTTCTCAAAGTTGTTTGAAGATTAAAAAGCATAAAATATACTATAACTAAGATAGTAAACAAACTACCATAGTGTATCACATACTAATAACATATAGAAAATAACACTAATGCATCATAACTGACTACATTAACTATGAGAGAAATACAAGAACCATTAAAAATTTCAAATTTTTTGCAATTTTGATTTACTGAGTCATGTTGCTAAGCAGGTATATTGACACGAAACCATAAAAAGAAATAAACGAGGCATGCAATGACTCACTCCCCCCAACTAAAACTAAACATTGTCCCCAATGTTCTAAACTAAGCACATGGACATGTAAAGTAAAGCGAGGGAAGGAAAGATTTTACCTCGAGGCATTAATATCCAATTTTTTTTCAAGTTACCTGCAAAATCATTAGTAGCAACAAGGAAAAATAGAGAACATAATATAACAACTCAGTAAATAAATTCGGTTAATCAAGATTTTTATCATAGATTAACAACCGGAATTTTTGAGGATCTTCCCAATAAAATAATTTAACAGTGAGAAGAATGTTGGGATCCTCATAAAAATGCAACTCCCCCCAACTAATGTCAGGCTCAAGGTCAGAGGAGATGATGCAAAACCTATGGCTTCCAAATTTGTTGGGGACAGCTATAAGAGGAATACCACACTTTTTAGGAATTATACTCAAGGAAAGATCTTTGGTGTTGGTATTTTCTATAACAGCCTCTATTTTAATACTAAAAACAGGGGGAGGCCATGGTTCAATAAAAGGGGCAGGGTCGAAGTGATGTTCTAATGAAGCTTCACCACCCTCCGCTTGTCCTAGAACAGAATCTATGGAGATATAATCATAGGAATTGAATTTCTGTTCTATGCACATGGTTTTGGACTGGACTTGGATAAAGCTATTTATTTGGGCCTCAATGTCATTATTACTCAAGAAGGTTAAGCAGTCTAGAAGATTACAAGCTTCTTGTTGAATTTTAAGATCATCTAAAGTGGGCCCAATATTTTCCAAGTCTTCTCTCAAAGAATTTTGAAAGTTAAAATTTTGTGAAGAACATGTGCTAGTATCCTTACCATCCTCTTCCACAACACATTATGTTTGTTCACGAATGGGGTACACATAACATTCAAGCTCAGGACGAGAGCTTTGATTGATAGAGAGGATAGGTGATGGGCAACTTGGTGACACCACCTCTTCGGCCGAGAGAGGTGAGGGTGCATGAATATCACATGAATCTAAATCGAATTGAAAATTTTCAATAACGTCCTCCCTAGGGTCACTATCAAAGGTAGGGGTAGAGTCAACATGGGACTCATCCTTTCCTAATTGCGTGCAATCACCTAAACTCTCGTCATCTTTTAAAACCTCATTCTCATCCTTGTAACTCTCCTCACTATATATGTCATCTATTGAGGTGCTCTGGACAAAGAGATTGTGCAGTTTTATCCAGGCAGTGAAGGAGTTGATGTCTGGGGTTGTATGTTGAGGAGAAGATGGCTCTACAACTTCATGCTCAATGGTTTGGTTTTGGAGTTCTTGTTGGGTTATCACTTTCTCAAATGAGTTGTTAACCTCACTCGGTATGAACCCATCATTGTCCTCTAATTCCATTCCATTGTTAGTGTCTTGAAATTCAGGTTGTAGTGTTGAAGGACTGGTATAGTCTTCTAAAGGTTGGCTATCAAATGCTTGTTGATATCTAGCTCCTAATTTATCAATTGCACTCTCTAGCCTTTTCATTTCACTAAGCAGCAATTCTAACATACCATTATCCTCAACTTGGTTAATCTCCTCATTATAACTATATGAAGTTTCACCCCATTGTTGTTGGTAATAGTCCCCTTCCCATTGTGTTTGTGTGCAAGACTCCCCAGAAGGAAAGTCTTGGTGCATTTGGTAATCGTGGGAACTACTACTATATCCTACACTATCATTTTGGTTATATCCCCATTGCAATTGATAGAACTCTCCAGGTGGAGGTTCTTGATACGTTTGATAACATGGGGGACTAACACGATTGTTTTCCCATTGTGGTGATTGGTAGCACTCAGGTTGATAATGTGCATCATATGTGGGTGCTTTCCAACTCGGGGTATAGTTCTCATTATCTAATGTGTACCCATTTGTGGTATTTGTGTTGTATGGAGGATAATATGGATAAGACATGTTTACCCAAAATATTTAAACAAAAGAAAATTTTTTTTTAAGTAAAAGAAGAAAAATGGAAAAACTTAGTAAAATCCTAACCTATTGCCTTCCCCGGCAACGGCGCCAAAAACTTGACACGATAAAAATCTTGTGCGCTCTTGTGCAACACCCAAGTGTAGGTGATCGTGCAAGTAATATAGTACTGGAAGTCCAGGTCGATCCCACAGGGAAGGAATAGGTAGAAAAGATACTAAGTTATAACCTAAAGAAAAGGAAATAAAAATGAAGGATTGGAGGTTCTAATGAATCCTAATTAATTAAAGTAAACTAACTAATAAACTAAAACATAACGAAACATAATAAATTAAATAAATAAACTAAAGGTGTTGGAAACACGTGAATCCACATTAATTCTAACCATCTACCATGCATATTCACTAATGTTCTATGGAGTTTATTCCTCTTCAGTATTCCGTATTTTTCTAAAGATAAAGAATCAATAGCCCTTTCATGACCGGGACCACATCATCACAAGTGATTTAAAATACTTAGAAGACGGTTTAAAACAATGGTTATTACTTTCACTCTGAATCGAGTTAGCATTCAAAGTGATTTTCAAAAGTCATTGAAGAAAAGACCTTAAGGCTTTAAGTTCTAAAAAACTGTTTTGACAAACTGAGCTTATTGGGACAATTTGATGACAGATTTCTAAAACAGAAAGTCATGGAATACTTAAAAGAATCATCTCAAGATTTAACATGTTCGATCGATCGAAGCGCTCTCGATCGATCGGACTGCATCATCCTTCAATCGATCGAAATGCCTTCGATCGCTTGACTATCCCTGGTTCGATCGATCGAAATACCTTCGATCGATCGAGCCCAAGGTTTCTAAAGATTGCATGGCAGAGGCTGGAAATCAATGTTTCATCACATATTTCCAACGTCTAAACTACGGAAACATGATAAATCTAATGCAGAGATAGTAAAACAATGCAATCATAACATATAAACTCATAAACAATGAAATAGAGATAAAGGAAAGGAAAAACCTGAATATAATCTGATTATAACTTGAAATAAACTTGAAATCTTCAATAATCTTCAGTAATAAAATAGAAAAGAGGAAGAAAAACATCAATCTAACCTATTCTACTCCTAATCTAACCCTAAAACTACCCTAAACTGCTGTTTTCTGCGTTCTGGAGCGTCCTCCCTTCGTCTGGCGTCAAAACGACGTATATATAGGGTTCCCGCAGAGTTTACGCAACTTTTGGATGATTAAAAAGTTCGATCGATCGAGCTTAGTTCGATCGATCGAAGGTTCGATCGATTGAACTCTTCTTCAATCGCTTGAACTCTCTGATTTTGACAGCTCTGCACACCGATGGGAGAATGGCCATAACTTTTCACTCGGACCTCGGATTGACCTCTCGTTTGCGGCCACGCGACCGTAACTCAAAGATCTACATTTCATGTCTCTGGGAAAATCCTCCAAATCTGAAGTCTTCATTGTCAAAATTGGCGTTTTCTCAGCTGCTTTCGCTATTCTCTTCACCAGAATCACTTTCCATGCAATGTTTGCTTTCCATGACCTGTAAAATAGTGTAAAAACACATGTTTGAGTCTCAACATCATAGAAAACACTTAATCATTGATATGAATCTAAATCTAGGGACTTGGGGATAAAAGTATGCATAAAAGACCGTGTAATACGCTATAAACATACACTTTTCACCTCGAATCACTAAGTTTAGCAACTTACAATACTACTACTACTGAATGGTCAAATAGCTTCTCTCAAGCTCCCAAAAATCATGTGGACAACATGCTCTGATGGATGAAGTTTACGAAGGTAGAGATTTCAGTCTTCCTACAATCTCTCTTAGAAGAAGAAACTCTGAGAGTGACCCGATGCCTCTTCTTATGAAGTCGATCATAAATCCATAAATTTATGGCATCCATTATCATCCAGGTAATAGCTTAACTGGTCTTCACGAGCGTTGACCTGATAAAACTAACAAAAACTAAACCTCCCCCAGATCCTGACTCAAAAGTCGTAAGCATCTGATCCTGCTAATGGTGCCTTATTCTTAGGTGTCATGTCCATCTCTACAAGTGGGTCATCCTCTGCGGGTACTGCTGCTCCTCCTACCACCACTCCAATATCCCAGTCCTCGTCAATCATCTCATCAACATCCATATCCTTAATACCGAATGCTATCTTGGTGATATCGGAAATCATCTCGACAAAATCCCCAGCTATAGCCATATCCTCTACTAGTGCAACCTCTCCTATCAGAAGTCTCTCTGGTTGTACAACCATCACTGCTACCCACTTAGCTGCCATGTTATCAATGGATGCCATGTATAATATAGGTCCTATTGGTAATGCTAGTACTACAGGTATCTCAGGTACCAAAATCTCCTCAAGCTCAACTGCAACTGCAACATCCCCCATACCCTCATCTCCTACTAACCCTATATCATCCTTATTCACTAACTACGGGTCCTCCTCTGGCTCCTCGTCATCATTAATGGGCTCAATGTCCTCTATACAATCCTCCTCTGGGTCAGTATCTATTATCAGCTCAGCCTCCAACAACTCTGGAATAGGTACCTCAGGTGCTGGTGACGGTGGTGCTGCTTCCGGAACTGCCTCAATAGGTCCTCCAAGATTAGCTCGTAGCTTTATAGCATCCATCTCCAGCTTGCTCTGGATCAACCGTACAATCTCCTGATCAATATCCCTACCAATCCTCGCAGAATGATAAGCATCCATATGCATCTCTGTAGGGTGAGTCTTCCTGGTCGCATAGAGAGCCTTCCACATATCCTCCTCCAGATATCGACTAGTTGTCTAGCGTATGCACTCATGGTAGAAAACTTTAGGACAGCTGGTTCCACGATATCCCCATGGATCACGTGTCCTCCATATCATCAGTCACAAACTTATGGAACTCTGGATCCATGCTGCTAACCTGCAAACAAAAACTATCTATCGTTAGAAGGATGAACTTATCTTAAACTCAATCTCATCTTAGGGATCTTAATACTAGGACCAGATGGTGTGGTACTGTTAGTGAACAAAAATATCACAACCTAGAGATCTAATACCAAAAAAATCCTGTCACGCCCAGAGTAGCAAAATAGACAAAAACAAATTTCCTTTTTGGGTCCATAGGGAATGATGGGTAAATGTCACTAATTGTCCACACCACATAGTACTAGTCCAACTAAAAGCAATAAGAATAGTAAACAAACTTAAGATAATAATAACAATTATATCCGTTATAATAATAGAATGGTTCTCAAGTTCACAACAGGTCTAAAGACAACATATGCCCAAGTACCAGCTTACTAAAAAAGTTCAACATAAATAACAAAAATATAATCTAGATATAACTTCTTCAACTCTAGCTGGAGTAAGGGTAGTCATCAACATAACAGCTTTTGCCAACATAATCGTCATTAGTGGGGTCACCCTCTGCATAATCCTACTCCGAGTAGTACCCATCGTCGTAGGCTCCATCACTTGGATTAATAGGGACAAGGTAGTCTAGATAGGGCATGTCCAGGCATAAACGCCATCAGCTTACTTCAGCTAAGTGAATAGAAACTCCCACAATATCATAGGTATAAAGTCCTTACCAACTATGCACTATATAAAGTAGAGTGATACTAATAATATCTTTTCCTCATTTATTAAGAACGATCATCATCCGATTCTTATCGTCTTCAAACTCTAAGACTGACTATACTAATCCTGATGGGCTACACTGACCTAATTATATCATCACAACATACTAGTGCTCTTGTTCATAGCTTTTAAGAACTCTTACTATTCACCACTCTTAAGAACTCATGCAAACACTATACATCATTCTAATATAACAACTGGTCTATGGACGTACCCATACTCTTGTTCACCACTTTTTAGAACTCTTACTGTTCAGCGCTTTTAAGAATGTTTGCGAACAAGGTACATACATAGCTCTGGCATAGGGGTGAAAGGAAAATCGAAAAAACTGAATTAACCGACCGAACCGACTGATTCGGTTCGGTTTGGTTCGGTTTTTTTTTACATCGGTTCGGTTTCGGTTTTTATTTACTTAAAAATTTGGTTTTCGGTTCGGTTTTGATTTACACATTTTATACCGTCACCGAACCGAACTGAATATATATGTAACGAAATACATATAGTACATGATAGTTTTGAATATAATATATATCCCATGGGTATAAAAAAAAAAAGACAAAGACTCTGAAAAAGTAATAAAGTAAATACTGGAGTATACTGACAATCTGACTTTACCTCTCTTTTCAAAAAAGTCTGACTTGACATAATGAAAGAAATTACACAATCTATACGTTAGACTTAGGAATCTCCTCATTAACCTATTTCTCATTTCTTCCCCCATAAACATATCTGCTCTCTCTCTCATAGATCTAGCCACCTCCAGGCCCACCACCATCCATCCCTATCGGCCATGACCACAGACCACCACACCACCCAAACCCACCATAGCCTTTACTCTCCACCATAAGGCAGCCATGAGGCCCATGACGATCCAAATGGAAGGCAACATGCAAAAAATCTGTGCAATCTTCATCTCTCTCTCCCTTACGGTCTGTGCTCTCTCGTTGAGTCTCTCTCTCTCTCTCTCTCTCTTTCTCTCACAGATCTAAACTTTTTCTGTCTCTTAGAAGTTAGATCTGAACTTTCTGTCTCTTGGTCTCTCACCCTCTCACACTCAGTCTCTCTTACTCTCTCTCTCTCTCTCTCTCTCTCTCTCTCTCTGAACAAAGATCTGTACTCTCCGTATGGCTTATGTTTCTCAATCTCAGATGTGAGATTTCTCTCCATGGCTTTCTCTCAATCTTACAGGGTGGACACAATAGAAAACCAAAACCAAACCAAACCGAACCGAGTTTGGTTTGGTCGGTTTGGTTCGGTGTCTTTATGAGTTCGGTCTGTTTCGGTTTTAGGCTTTCAAAAAACCGACTGGTCGGTTCAGTGCTAAAATCCCTCTAAAAACTGACCGAACAGAACCGATTTCAGCCCTACTCTGGCATATACAAACTATGGGCATGCCATTACTCTTGTTCACCATTTTTAAGAACTCTTACTGTTCACCGCTTTTAAAAACACTTACGAGTATGGTACACCCTTAGCTCCCACGATCCTGGTCAAATCCTTCTTACTCAATAATTGGATTCAGGCTGAGTGAATCATCTGCTCAACTAAACACCATGTCAAAAATAACTAATACCCCACTGACTTAGTCACCATGTTATCCAAATGTTACCCACTGTTATATCTCAAACTTATCTTATTATTGCGTCGTATCATTACTAACGCTCCAAAACATACTACATTACTTACCATATTATCTCAATCTTATTATCGTAATCATATTACCTCTACAATCCATAATATCGCATAATAGAAACATAGAACATCAATTAAATAGCTAAGCATTATAACTTAAAAACTTAAAAGAACAACCACGTTCTATTTGGTTCGATCGATTGAAGTATTCTAGATCAATTGAGGTGAAGGTATTCTCGATCGATTGAACTCATTTCGATCGATTGAGACTCAGTGCGTTCAATCGATTGAACCTAGTTCGATTGCTCAAAAGTTATCTTCTCTAGATTCTGGCAGTGAACATCCAGAACCTATTATGGCATGTTTGGGTCCTCATTAAATGTCCAAAAACTTGTAAAACTTTACACTAATGCTACTGAGTGAGTTTGGAACTCACCGAACATTATAAGGGCATGTTTGGCAACCTCCAAAGCTTCAATGGCCTCCAATGGTGGCTCGTTCTCTCTCTTTGTCTCTGCCTTCTCTCTCCTTCTCCTTCTCATTCTCCTTCTCTTTCTCCTTTTCTTCTCATCTATGTGTCTCTTTCTCTTTGCCTGAGTATATATATAGATATATGTATGTGTGTATATATATAAATTGATGTGTATATATAAATATAAACATACACACACTCTCTCTCTCTCCCACTAAACTCTCAACTCTGAACTCTCTCAAACCAAGTATACCTCACACACACAATTTGGACACATATATATAAAAGAGAGGGAAGGGCAGGTGGCAATGTTTACGTGAACTGTGAAATAGAAATTCATTCATGTTCGATCGATTGAAGCTACTTCGATTGCTTGAGAGAAGATCAGCCAGTTTTGATCGATTGGAAAGGGGTTTGATCGATTAAAGTGGGGAACACATAATAAATTCATGTCGGCACGATTTCAATCGATTGAATAAGGTTTGATCGATTGAAAGAAGAAGTTCTCGATTGCTTGAAAGGAGTTTGATCGATTGAAAGTGAAACTTTAAGTATGGTTAAGGGAAGTAAATAGAATCTCTTTATATTAATAATTACTAAAAATACAGGGTATTGCAAAATCCATCCCTGGGTAGTGATTCCTAGCAGGAGAGCCAAAATGATCTTGGAAATGTCTAATAGCTTCATTCTTAGCTTCCTCAATGTTACAAGTAAATTGGCCTTTAGTTTTTTCTAATTTGAAATATCTTTATCTCTTTATCCTACCTTTAATAGATTGAAAGAAATATTTGGAATTGTTATCTCCACATTCCAACTGCTGCAATCTAGATTTTTGTTTGAGTGTTTCTTCCTCAATCCAAGTAGTTTCAAGAAAGTTTTTCATGCATATTTTTTTTAGAGATAAGATTATTGTCATGTGGGTATTGAAGAAGCTCATAATGGACATTTTCCAAATCTACCCTAGCTTTGTCAATATTAAGTTTTTCTTTCCAAGTAAAAATTCTAGTAAACCTCTTTAAATCTTGTTTGAAAAATCTAAGTTTATGACAAATTTGGAATTGGGCAATGCCTATCACACTATTATTCCAAGCTTGGGAAACGATTTTAGGATATTGATCCAGTTAGGTCCAAAAATTAAAGAATTTAAAAGACCTTCAATTCCTTCTAGCATGTTTATCCACATAAGTGTTAAGAGGAGAGTGATCAGAGTTTCCTTTTCAAAGATCAATCTACGTTCCAAATATCATCAGTTGTTAGTTTGACCAGATGATATGTCGAAAACTATATTCAGGATGAGATACGGGCATTACAACTTTTTGGTTGTCTTTCAGATTAACTAATGCTCCTATAGTATTCATGGACTTAATGAGTAGAGTATACAGACATTATTTGGATCAATTCGTTATAGTGTTCATTGACGACATCCTGATCTACTCAAAGACAAGAAAAGAACATAAGAAGCTCTTACAGATTACTCTACAAATGCTTCAAGATAGCAAGTTTTATGCCAAGTTCAGCAAATGTGAGTTTTGTCTACAACAAGTCAAATTTCTGAGATATGATTTCCAACGATGGTATCTGTGGATACCGGGAATCGGACCACTTCTCTTGTTTGAGATTGTTTTGAAATTGATTTGAATCAAAGAAAGAAAATAGGTCTGTTGAAAACAGATACAGAGTCGCCACTTGGTCTTTAAGGAACCAAGAAACCTAATTTTGACTCACCCAAATGGATAAAGGGCACCGACCCTTCATAACCAAAGAACTTGGTTCGGGGTTTTGGTACGAGAGAGGAAGGAGCATCCAAATAATCATCTTATACTATGTATGGTTCGGCAATTAATACTATGATAGTATATTACATTACATAAGAAACTTGAAAATGGAAGATCTAAAGATAAAATATCATTCATAAGATCTAAATCAAATATCATGCAATGTAAAGTGAAAGATCACACAAATAAACCTAGGAAAAATCGTCTAGTCATATATTAATTAATCAAGTTTTCCTAATCTAAAGGGGACATGAATTGTTCTTGAAACAAATAAACAAAGAAATCAAAATATGCTTAACAAGCTAGTATGATGCATGTTATTCTTTGAGAAAAGAAGATCTCTCAATCCCCGGGACGGATGAGAAAGGATGATTAGATCAAAGGGGAAGTATGAACGTATGATCGTGATCATTCTTTAAAATCTTCTTAGATTAAGAGTTACAAAAACCCCAAATCTTGCATGAATGCAATGTATGTATCTAAAATGTGCAAAGGTTGTAGTGTGTTTTTGTGTACATGGATTTCTAGAATGACTTAGAAGTCTAAAATGTGTATGAATGAATGAATGAAATTAACATGGGATGTGTACAAATGTAGTATGGACCACTTCCTAAGATATGAACTAATTTGGAATGCATATGAGCATCAAATCAAAGAATGAAAGTTGAAATGTACTTGCTGTGAATAGTGGACAGAACAGTAGCATGATCTTTTGGAATTTGAAAAGAGGGGATAGGAATGTTTTCAATGCATGATTTTTTATGGCGATGTTCCTTATTGTGTCTAGAACACAACCCAAAAGGCCAATCTTGAATAGCTATCACAGATTGAGAGAAATTATATAAACATAAGAGGTCACTCAGAAACAGAGTTCGTACTGTCGACTGAAATGTTAGAAAATCTTAGAAAATGAAAAAGAATGATCTAGAGGCCCATTTTATACAGAACGTTTCCTAAGACATTGAATTTTAAGGGAAAAATAAGTTAGGACCACCCCTTTTGGAAACGTTTTCTGGAAAAGAGGTCGTAAGTTGACCTAGCTGCTGTGACAGCAAAAAACAGAATGTTTGGAAGGAATGTTGGGACCCAAATGGACCATTTCCAAGTACTTCCAAGTCAAACCAAAAATCATGGGTGTTCTCCAATGAGTTAGGAAGACTTTCCAAGTGGCCTTGTATCCATATGTTAAGTATTGTGTTCTAGAAAAATCTTTGAACTCAACTCACTCACTGTTTTGACTCATTGTTTTGAAGATTTTGGAGAAAACAAAGTTTTGTTTCTTGAAACCAAATGAGAGGGATTGAGAGGGGTTTTGAAATAGGTGTTTTGAAAACATGTTTTCAACACTCAATAAGGATCATAGCCACTTAGAATACCTACATCAAACTCATCATTTAAGAACCTCCAAGATTGTTGGAGAGATTTATTTTGTTTTTGGACATAACTTCAATACATTCCAAGAATACCTTGGAAGTATTGAGGTTATGGTCATCATCTATCAAACATGTTTTTGAGGTCAAGAGCTACTATCCATGAGGATTCACTCACCCCAAACTTCATGTCATCACTTAGATGATGATGAACTAGTAAGTAAATAAAGAAAATAAAAAGAAATGGGATGAGAAGAGATGAACAATAAATAAACAAGCAAGTAGATGATAATCAATAGATGATATTCATGAAGCATGAGACTTGTAGATTGGTGTATCACTCATATGTAATGACACTAGACATGGAAGAAGCTTCCACACTCTTGAATGCTCACTAAAATGGTGGTTGGGAGTATTGAATGTTGAAGTAAATGGAAGTAATGAAGTAAAAACAAAGTTAGAACTCACTTTTGTTTTGAAAAATCAAAGAAGAAAGCTTCTTTTCTCTCCACTCTAACCTTATCTCTACACTTTCTCTCCCAAACTTTCTCTAAACTTGCAATTGACTCCCCCCAAAATGAGGAGTAATGGGGTGTTTATATAGGCCAACTTGGGGTGTTTTTGGGATTTAGAAAGTACTCCCATTGGCTCCAAACATCTGAAATCATAAAACTATGTCGTTTTGGCTTTTAATTAATCAAAATGGGACCACAAACTTAATTACAAAAATGGACTGTTCTGGAGGGGAGTGCCGCGGCGGCACTGGGCCACTACCGCGGCGGCAGTGGGCCAGTGCCGCGGCGGCACTGCTCCTCCCGTCGTCTGGATAATGCTGTTTAGGCCCCCCGAAGTTCCGGTATTCGCGAAAAGGCCCTATTTTGTCCGAAATTCACAGAAAATGCGTACGAACTCCAAATCGAGGTTGTGATATACCGTTGGAAAGGTAATGGAGTCTACTTTACATAAAAAATAGTTCGGGGATAGGTCACTTTGAAAAGTTTTGCGGTATTCGTGATAAAAGCCGATTTGATCGCCTTTTTCGCCTTTGGAAATTCATAATAAATTCGTTTTAAATCCAGAAATTATGTGCGATATACCGTTGGAAAGCTATTGACCTCTAGTATCCATGAAAAATATTTGAAAATTGTTTCGGTGCCCCGATTCCAAAGTCAAATCTTGGTCAAACCGGTCAAACCTGGGATTCCCGGGAAGTTCTGGGAACCTCTGGGAGCTCCCAAGAGCCGACGTTTTTGCTCGATTCTCTTTTAAAACTTATTTTAATACTTTTCTAATGATTCCGGTGAATTTGGACAATTTCGGTCAAACTTGGTCAAACTCCGGTCAAACCTGGTCAAATCTCGGTCAAACCTTGGTCAAACCGGTCAACGGGGACTTTCGGGGAACCTCCGGGACTTCCGGGGGTCTCTGGGAGCTGACGATTTCTTTCGGTTTATTTTAAAAACTCATTTTATCACTTTTCTTACGACGTAGCATGTTTTCAGAACTTTGGGACCAAATTTGGGAGTTTTCGGGCTTTCAGAGGCATTTTGGTCATCCTGAGCATTCTGAGAGATAGAGCTGACTTCCGAGAGTCCTTTTGAGTCTTTTACGATCATTGCAAATCACCAAGCTATGGGTCTCCTAAATCTGATAGCCGACAAAGTGGGGTGTCTACAGTTTGCCCCTCTTTGGCATGAACTTGCGAGGCAACGCATGTCGCAAGCGAGTGCCAAAGTTTTGAAGAGACAGGACTTTTTGGAGGCTATAGATTTAGGACAAACAGCGTTGCAAAAGATGGAAGGATGATGCTGGTCGTGCTCCACGTGAGTTGCCTACGTATCCCAAGGGGAATCAGACCAGGACGTAGTTCAGGACACAAAGGGATAAATCACATATGCACATACACAACAATCAGGCGGATGCTATGCTATATGAGGATGATATGCTGTGTGTGGATGTGATATGATCTCATACATGAGTCCTATCATGCCTAGTTTTCTGATCCTAGAATAAGCAGGTGCCATGGGGTGTGCCACTCCGAGTGGGCTGGTGTTGTGTTTGCGATTGTGACGTGGTGGGCGACTCAGATAAGGGCATTGAAGTCTAGAAGACTCCGGGTTCAGGGGAAAACTTCTGGAAGTGTGCTTCATAAACAAACGTAATTGGGTGTGGGGTCTCAAAGGACTATGATCGAAGATGTCTTTTGGCAAATAACCGACGGACACAGGGGCCCTGGAAATTAAGAGACTGACATAGAAGTCACGGGACGAACGTGAAATCCTGGGACGTCCTATGATGAACATGGAGGCCCCAATGGTGTGATGAGAGCGATGGACCGACGATGTTTGCATCAAGATGACGAGTCGACAATGGACTACTGACGGTGTATAAATCCGCTGAGGATTAATCTGAATCTGCTGGGGATGAAGCGATACTTTCTAGGATCTCTCTTCAACTGCTCCTTTTGATCGAATCTTTCGGGCCTGTCAGGGTCTCCGGGAACTGGCACCTGTCTGCTTTTGTCCTCGGGGGATGATGCAGGGTTCTCGGGGAATCTCTTTTGGTGCTCAATCCAAGAGAGCCTGTCAGGGCCTCTGGGAGCTGGTATCTGTCTGCTTTTGTCCTCGGGGGATGATGCAGAGTTCTCGGGGAATCTCTTTTGGTGCTCAATCCAAGAGAGCCTGTCAGGGCCTCTGGGAGCTGGTATCTGTTTGCTTTTGTCCTCGGGGGATGATGCAGGGTTCTCGGGGAATCTCTTTTGGTGCTCAATCCAAGAGAGCCTGTCAGGGCCTCTGGGAGCTGGTATCTGTCTGCTTTTGTCCTCGGGGGATGATGCAGGGTTCTCGGGGAATCTCTTTTGGTGCTCAATCCAAGAGAGCCTGTCAGGGCCTCTGGGAGCTGGTATCTGTCTGCTTTTGTCCTCGGGGGATGATGCAGGGTTCTCGGGGAATCTCTTTTGGTGCTCAATCCAAGAGAGCCTGTCAGGGCCTCTGGGAGCTAGTATCTGTCTTCTTTTGTCCTCGGGGGATGATGCAGGGTTCTCGGGGAATCTCTTTTCTTGTTTATTTGGTGCTTTAGCTAAAAACCAGGATCCGTTACCAAAATTCTCGCGTTTGATCGAAATTTGCGACGGCTGTCCTGAAACGGCCGATTCGGGTCTTCGGGAGCCGATTTTTCCCAGTTTTTGCCTGCTGGAGGTAGTTCTGACAACTTTTAATCCGCTTGGGGTAAAAACCTCATAAATCTTGACTGGAATGGGCCATCGGGGCTGATCGGGGCCAAAAACGGGCTGAAAAAGGCCAAAACGGGCCAAAACGGGGCGAAACGGAGCAAAATGGAGCGACGCGGGGCCCACGGGGAGCAGTGCCGCAGCGGCACTGGGCCACTGCCGCGACGGCAGTTGGCCAGTGCCGCGGCGGCACTGGGTGGCCGGACTTCATCTTCTTATATTTCGGGTTTTTGAGCTCTTGAAGCTCATTCTTGGCCATTTTGAGGTGTTTTTGAAGCCAAAATTCACCAAAACGCAGCTTGTGCGTGCTCAGGTGAGTAATCTTTCCCCGTAGTCGGATTTTTGATTGGTGTTTTGGTTTGCCCAAATTTTCAAGAAGAAAGTTTAAATGTGACTTCCATTTTTCTTGTAGATCCATGGCTTCGAGCTCAAGGAGACCGTCTAAGAAGGCCAAAGGACGGATGAAGGCCGAGATGCACACCCCGGACGTGATTTTGCGGGACCCCTAACACCATCTTTCGGCCGCGGCTCTAGCGAGCTTGGTATGTGAAGCTTTCGACATTTTAGGACCACTTTTATGTACTATGCTAGTTTTGTGAGCCATAGCGTACACTTAGAGACTGTTAGAAGTTCGACTTGTGCTCAAATGTTGATTTTGTGAATTTTGCTCTCGGGTCGTGAATAGTGATTTTGTGCATCTTTTGTCGCCTTTGTTGTGTGCAGGTGCTGGAAGTGGCATTGAAAGGCCATGGTAGCCTTGCCCATGCTTTCTTATGGTCTACCCAGCTTTCGCCCACCGTTAAGAGGATGGTTGATGATGCCGGGTTCGGAGGCTTCGTCCGCTTGGTTTCGAAAAGTAGCAATGATCTGGCTCACTTCTATGCACTGGCTGAGAGGTGGTGGGACACTACCAACACTTTCTACCTGCCGTTCGGAGAGATGACTATGACGCCTTTTGATTTCTCCATGATCACGGGCTTGAGGGTCGGCGGGAAGCGCCTGGTTCTGGACTATTTTTATGAGATTGACCCGGAGGCGGTGGAGATGTTGATTGGGGCTGTTCCCCCTAACCTGGAGAGGCATTGGTTCCCCTGCGGCTGGCTTTACCGGGCCTATGGTAGAGGTAATCACAATCTGAACAATTCCCAGCTTTTGAGGGTTTACCTTCTGTATGTCCTCGGGTGCTCCATCTTTGCGACAAGGAACGACCGGGTGAGCTTGAGGCTCCTTTCTTGCCTGGCGACCATTGATGAGATCCCCTCCTACAATTGGGGCGGTGCCGCCCTGGCCCATCTCTACAAGCATATGGGGGAGGTCTCTCGGGGCGATGTTAAATCTACTGGGGGATTCTGGCGAGCTTGGGAGGTATGCACTGCTTCTTCTTTTATTTTCCATCTTTTTGATTTTCATACTTGTTCTGATTTCTCCTTTGTCTGTGCAGCTTTGGAGTTTTGAATACTTGAAGATGTTGGCTCCCTCCCCAGCAGACGAGTCAGGCGAGGATGAGGATGGTATGGCTCCTGTGCCTCTATTCCCACGAGGCTTGAGATGGCGGAGGGACGTTGTTGGGGTGAAGAGCGGGGCCCATCGGATTGTTTTGCTTCGGAACTTCTTAACTGGGTTGACAGCCTCTAGTGTTGATTGGACGCCTTGGGAGGGCGTCGCTTATGCCGCCACTGAGGAGATACAAGCGGTTAAATCTCTTACCTCTTGCCGCCTTCTGTTGGAGAGTACTGAGTGCAGGCAGTGGTTCCTTGGTGAGCGGGTGTCTCGGCAGGTGGTTGGTGGTTCCCAGTATTGCGTCCCTCATGATCCTCCTGTGATGGATGCTAGTGACCTTTCTGGAGATGCTCTGCTGGCGGCTTTAGCTGGCACCGATGTTTGGGACCATTTTCTTTCTGAGACCGGTTATGAGGCTTACCGTGGCCGTTTCCTGATGCCTAACTTCCCACTCCTGGAGGTGAGTTCTTTTTTGTATTTCTGTTTATATTCATTGCCCATGTTTTTGATCTATCTTTTCCTAACTTATTCTGTGCCTGCAGCTTCGCGAGATGTACAGGAGACAGGCTCCTCAGGCTCCCGACCCTATCCCCCCTTGGGATTGGACCGTCAATGTTCTAGGCGCTGATGGCACTCCCCAAATGATGGAGGTGCCGCGAGTCACATGTGGGTACCCTACTCAGCCAGCGGGCGTCCTCAACGTTCCTTGGAGTTACGCTGAGGAGGGTCACGCCTTGGCGGCTAGCCTACGGTCCCTGGTCCTTACACGAGACCACCGGGTATGTCTCTAATTTTGCACTTTCTTAAGGTTACAAGGTTCTAACCCTGGATTTTTTATTTTGACAGATGGATGGTATGCGGCAATTTGCCGCCAATCAGATGGCGTCCTTGGTAAGTCTCTGACTCGACTCTGTTTTTGTACCTTTTTTGTTGTTCCCTTACTGATTGCCTTCATTTTTATTTGTGTGTGCAGTACCGTGGAGGCGGGGCTGGCTCATCGAGGACTGGTCCAAGATGTAGAGGTGGTAGGAGGAGGCCGTCGCCGACGTACACTCCGGGCGGTCCGACGGAGGACGAAGAAGAGGAGGACTGAGGCTTCCCAAGCGGGAATTATTATTTTATTTTCTTTTCCTGTTTTCGATTGGGTTGTACTGAGGATATGATTATTCGGACAGTGTAGGACGATGTGTAGCACAATTTGTGACCTTCTGACAGAGTATTATGATGTTTTGCCTCCTAGGCCGGATATCTTCCGGTTTAGAGGCGCAGTTGTGTGCTTGTTGATATATGTGCATTGTGATTGCTGGATGTTACTGCGATGGGCAGTTTTGTGATAGTGAGTGCTTTTGCCTTGCAGGTGGGATAGTCCGTGAAACGGGGAGGTGCTGCCGAAATTTTTGAATTTTGCTAGAGCCGCGACAGAAAATATGGCTTTGTATGATCCCGCCCACCTCACAGCTTGGCTGAACATTACGGATGGCGTGGAGCGGATCAACCTCTTTAGCTACGGCTTGACCGAGCTATTCTCTCTTTGCCAGATGACCCTGAACACTGAGTTCTTGCGTGCTGCCATTGGTCACTGGGACCCGGTGAATCATGTCTTCAACTTCAATGGCCTGGAGATATGCCCTGTGTTTGAGGAATTCTGCGCTATTCTCGGCTATGATTCTGACTCTGACTTGATTCTCCCTTCTGCTGATACCCTCAGCCCTACGCGAGCCTTGGCTGAATACCTGAATTGCTCTGTCACTATTTCTCGCCGGTTGATTCAAGGTGAGGTTCTCAACATTGCTTCTATTATTGCCCGGTACGCCAGTCCTGGGAATCCCAGCGTGTATGATGCTTCCCGTGGGGCCGCTTTGATATTGTGCATGACTTCGCACTTCCTGTTCTCGAGCACTTCCATTGACTTGGTGCATGTGTGCCTCGGGCTGAAACTTAGCAGGAATCCCATGGCCATGGTTCTAGCTGAAACTTTGAATGTTTTGGACAATGCCTTCATCCAAGGGACTCCTCTTCTTTCTGGGGCGCCTTTGGTGTTACAAGCTTGGCTTTACAAGCGCCTTCAACTGTGGACGGGCCGTATACCACCAGTTTACTTCCGTCGAGCCGTGCTTCATTCTTACTATACCTTTGCCGATTGGGTGGGCATGATGAGCACCTTATCTGAGGCTGACATTTGCTGGATCGTGAGGCGTTGGGGCCTCTATGCTATCACCACGAGCCTCAGGGGTCACCAGAGAGTGTGGTTGATGGGTCTGAGAGAGACTTCTTTCTATCATCCTCGCCATTTGGCCCGACAGTATGGACAGGTTCAGGAGGTTCCCCGGGGGTTTACTGAGAGGGTCTTTGCTTCCAGGATCAGAGCTACCACTATTGCTGCTTTTATTGATGGTTGGACTGACCGAGTAAAGGCCTACTTCTAAAGACCTTTGAAGAAATAAAAGACACTAAGACAAAACTAGTCCTGACTGATTTTGCTCATTCCTCCAAGTGTCTTTGAACATGTGGTTGCTTTTTGAAAGACTTTTATTTCTTTGATTATTCCTGCTTATGTAATATTCAAAGTTTGTTTATCGGTGAACCTTGGTTATTTTGGGAATCTCATTTTATGCATTTTAGCTTTCTGAAAACATGTTGTAACTTGAGATTTCAATTAGTTGTTGCTTTTGGTACTTGCTTGAGCATGCTGGGGTTGTTAGAGGCAAACGAGGCGGGTAGCCGAAGTTTGCCCCTAGTTTGGGATATATATGGTTGTGAGGCAAACAAGGTAGATGACCGACGTTTGCCCCTAGTTTAGAAGAGGTTCAGGCAAACGAGGCGAGTGGCCGAAGTTTGCCCCTAGTGTGGAGGGTGGTTTTTGGGTTATGGTAAGGACCGTGACTTTATTTTTCTCACGTGCTCATAATTTTTGCCTAGGCACTAAGGAGGTGACCTAGCGAGCTATTTTCTCTCTTTTGTTATTGCTCACTTTGGATTTAGCTCTAATTTTTGCCTAGGCGTCCTTTCGGATTTTCGACCTAGCGAGCCATTCTTCTTTTTCTTTTTGAAAGTCTGCCTACGTACCCCCGAGCGGGGATCAGGTCCAACGTAGTTCGGGCCAAGGTTTTGAAAGGAAAGGTTATTCTTGTTGGTGGAGCGACCGAACCGATATGGTTGCCTACGTATCCCCGAGCGGGAATCAGGTCGAGCGTAGTTCAAGGCAAGGCTTGAAAGGAATGGTTACTGGATAGTCAAGCATAGTACTTTTTGAGACGATCCATGTTGATCGGTTCTTTGAATTCGACACCATCGAGGTCCATGAGATATGTTGCTCCTCCGGAAAGAACAGTCTTGACGATATAAGGGCCGACCCATTTAGGTTTAAACTTCCCACGGGGATCAAAGATCGGAGCTCGCAACTCCTTAAGGACAAGGTCGCCCTTGACAATCTTCCTTGGACGAACCCTTTTGTTGAAAGCACGGGCTATTCTCTTCTGATAGATTCGGACATGGTCGACCGCCGCTAGACGCTTTTCATCTATGAGGGCCAATTCTTCATACCTTTCTCTCAACCAATCTGATTCCAAAATTTCACACTCTGCCATTACGCGTAGGGATGGTAATTCTATCTCCACCGGCAGTACCGCTTCCATCCCGTACACTAGTGAGTAAGGAGTCGCTCCTGTGGACGTCCTTATCGATGTTCTGTATCCCCAAAGTGCAAATGGTAGCTTTTCATGCCAGTCTTTGTAGGTATCAGTTGATTTTTGCAATATGGCCTTGACATTCTTATTTGCAGCTTCAACTGCCCCATTGGTCTGTGGTCGGTATGGCGACGACTTGTGATAGGTGATTTTGTATTCCTCGAACAGATCCCTAACTTCTGCCTTGAAATGACTTCCGTTGTCCGAAATAATCTCATGGGGAACTCCATAACGGCAGATGAGATTTCTCTTGATGAATTTGGCCACTTCCTTGGCCCCCAACTTGGTGTAGGATGCAGCTTCTACCCATTTTGTGAAGTAGTCTATGGCCACCAGGATGTACCGATTTCCATTTGAGGCCTTTGGAATGATTTCACCAATAATATCGATTCCCCAGGTGGAAAATGGCCAAGGCGAGGTCATGCTGTATAGAAGGGATGGTGGTACATGCATCATATTTGCATGAATCTGGCACTTGTGACACTTTCTCACGTATTCGCAACAATCTTTTTCCAATGTTGTCCAGTAGTACCCTTGTCTCACGATTTTCTTGGCCAGCATGTGGCCGTTCATGTGCGGGCCGCATACCCCTTCGTGTATTTCTTCCATCATTCTTCTGGAGCTCTTCCCAAACAAGCAAGTCAGGTTGTGACCGTTGTGTCCTTTCTTTAACAGTTTCCCGCCGCAAATGATGAATTGCGCTGTGAATCTTTGAATTGCCCTTTTGTCTCTCTCGGTGGATTCTTGGGGGAACGTCCCCTTTTCTATGAAATCCCAGACATCCTGGTACCATGGTGCTTCATTCTCTTCTTCTTCGACTGTGGCAATTATGTTGAACGAAGGCTCGTACCTCTGCTCAATTACCAAGGGCATCATCCTGACTCCCACAGGAATTTTGATCATCGAAGCTAGAGTGGCCAAGGAATCTGCCAGCTGGTTCTCTTCCCTGGACAAGTAGAGGAATGTGATACTTTCGAACTGCCTCTTGAGTTGGTCGAGACGATCATGATAGGGCTTCAACCTTTCTTCTTTTACTTTCCATTCTCCTCTGGCTTGCGATATGATGAGGTTTGAATCCCCGAAGACATCCAACTTCTGAACTTTCAGCTCTAAGGCTGCTTCCATTCCCAGAATGCATGCTTCATACTCAGCGGTGTTGTTGGTGGAGTTATAATTGAGCTTGACTGCCAACGGAGTGTGGTCCCCGCTTGGTGATACGAGAATCATCCCTACTCCGTATCCTTTCATGTTGGCTGCCCCATCAAAGTACAACTTCCACTGTTCTTCTTTGACTTCCATGATACTCTCGTCTGGAAACGGGAAGTCTCCACTTTCTTCGGATTCAACGGCATGTTCTGCGAGATACTCAGCTACGGTTCTCCCTTTTACCGACTTGCTCGTAACATACTTGATATCGAATTCGGATAATAGAAGTAACCAACGGGATATACGACCGGTCAGGGCGGGTTTTTCGAGAAGGTATTTTAGAGGATCCATGCGGGATATGAGCACAACCGGAAAGGCCAGCATGTAGTGCCTTAGTCGGCGAGTGCACCAAACCAAGGCCCAACATGTTTTTTCGAGGGTAGAATAGTTGAGCTCATACCCGGTCATACTCTTGCTGAGGTAATATATGGCTTTTTCGGAGTGGCTTTCTTCTCCTTCTTGGGCTAGCATGCAACCCATGGCATTTTCAGAGACGGATAGGTAAAGGAATAAGGGCTTATGAGGCATCGGTGGTGAAAGGACAGGCGGATTTTGAAGGTAAGTTTTTATTTTGTCGAAAGCGGCTTGGCATTGGTCATCACATTGGAACTTCTCCCCTTTTCTCAACAATCGGAACAGAGGATCGCATGTAGCTGTGAGCTTAGAAATGAAGCGGCTGATGAACTGGATTCTTCCGAGGAACCCCCTTACTTCCTTTTCATTCCGTGGTGGCGTCATTTCGAGGATTGCCTTGATCTTAGAGGGGTCCACCTCTATTCCCCTTTGTGTGATGAGAAAACCCAGGAGTTTACCGGAGGTTACGCCGAAAGTGCATTTCTTTGGATTCAGCCTCATCTTGTATTTGCGCAACCTTCGAAGAACTTTTCCAGTGCTACCAGGTGCCCTTCTCTATCCTTGGATTTTACAATCATGTCGTCTACATATACTTCTACCTCTTTGTGAATCATATCATGCAGCAGAGTGGTGGCAGCTCTTTGGTACGTTGCCCCCGCGTTCTTGAGCCCAAAGGGCATTACTCTATAACAGTAGGTTCCCCAAGGGGTGGTGAATGTCGTCTTTTCCCGATCTTCTGGCGCCATTAGAATCTGATTATACCCTGAGAAGCCATCCATGAAAGACAGTAGCTCATGTCCTGCGGTGTTATCTACCAAAACGTCAATGTGGGGAAGCGGGAAGTCATCCTTGGGACTGGCCTTGTTCAGATCACGAAAGTCGACGCACACACGAACTTTTCCATCCTTCTTCGGGACTGGCACGATATTGGCAACCCATTACGGGTATTCGGTGACAATGATGAACCCTGCCTTGAACTGCTTCTCCACCTCTTCTTTAACCTTGAGTGCCCATTCTGGTCTCATGCGCCTCAGTTTCTGCTTGACAGGTTTAGAATTAGGGAGGAGAGGAATATGATGTTGGACGATGTCGGGATCGACCCCAGGCATGTCTTCGTAAGACCAAGCAAAAACATCTTTGAACTCTTTTAGCAAGAGGGTTAATTTTTCTTTTTCTTCTTTATTAAGGGTTGAGCCAATTTGCACAATCTGTGGATTATCTATTTCACCTAAGTTAACTGATAAAGTATCTTCGATTATTTCATAAGCAGGTGGTTTTTCAATTAGTTGCTTTAGTTCGATTGGGAGATCCTCGGAGGGATCTGTGCATTCACAAGTGTCAGACACAGAGGAGTAAGCAGAATCGTCTTTCATTTCATTCATGACAGGTGAAGTGATTACATTGGATAGTGGTGGGCTTACAGCAGCCGACTCCAGTACAGACTCGATAACCGGTAGTACAAACTTTGGGGGAATAGGGGATTGGGAGACACAGACAGATGACTCTACAGCCTGGTTGCTCAGACCCTCCTCAGCTGGCTTGATCTGATCATCTTGGCTCTTGGCCCTCTTCTCTTCCTCCTCCTCAGTCGATTCCTCCCACATCTTCTTGATCGCCTCAGTGTCAAAGTATTTTAACCAGTCTTCCTCTGGGGTCTTTTCAACTTCTTCGGGTCTTGATATGGGGGCCTCTCGCAGTCAGCGAAGATTTCAAGCCCGGGGTGCCTTCTCCCAGTGGTTTGATGGACCCAGGGTTCGGGGAACCCGAAGTAAGGGAAATCATCCCCTTCTTTGACGAATTGTCCATTCAAAGTCTTGCGGTATGGCGGGAGACCCTTCACCCTCTTCTTCCATGGCCTTTGTAGCTCGGCGTCCTCATCAGTGGGCTTGTACCCCAACCCGAAAGTGCCTTGTTGCCCTTTGATCTGCGGGAATTCCCGAATTCCTTGCTGGCGTCGACCCAACCCCATTCCGGGGAAGTAGTTCATCTTGCGGACAATGTTGACGACTGCGGAGTGGACCTCAGGGAATCGGTCTTCGTCTTTGATCATATGAACTTCTTCCATGAAGAATCCTCCGATTTCTCCTTCTTCCAGCTCAGGTATTTGGACTTCAAAAATGGGAGCGTAATTCGGGAAAGCCTCATTACCCCAACTATTACCGAGGATGATCTTTACCTCCCTCTCATGAATGTACTTGATCATTTGATGCACAGTGGATGATACAGCTTTGTTGGCGTGAAGCCAGGGTCTCCCAATTAGCAGATTGAACGAGGCAGGTATGTCCATGACTTGAAAAATCTCGGTGCTCACCAAAGATCCTACCCGGATTTGGAGAGAAACAGTTCCCATCACATTTCTTCTAGTGTTGTCATAGGCTCTCACGGATTGCACAGATGGCGTAATGTCAAGGATATTGACCCCCAAAGCAGTGGCAGTTCTTAAGGCACAAACATTCAAAGCAGAACCTGTATCGACTAGACAAAACGGCACCTGTTGTTCCTTACATCCCACAGTAATGTATAACGCCTTGTTATGCGCGGATCCCTCTGGCGGCAGGTCCTCATCGGAGAATGTAATGATGGGGTCGGGGGTAAGTGCACCCAAGAAAGCTACCATGCCCTCCGGCGCGGCATCGATGGGGACTTCAATCCCAGCCAAGGCATTTAACACGGCTTGCCTGTGCTTATAGGATGTCACCATAATATCCCACATCGAGAGATGTGCTTGGGTTTTCTTTAGCTGCTTGATCAGCTCATTGTCTTCTTCGATGACCTCATCCATCTTGCCCTTCCCCTTGTCTTTAACTGGACCTTTTTCGATGGCTTCGGTGGCAGGCTGTGGAGGCTGATAATGACGGCCTGACCTGGTTAGGTGATCAATCTCGGCAGGAGTAGGCCCTTCTACAGTCCCATCCTTCTTAAACCAATCACAATCCGTTCCCACAAATGGCTTTTCTGGCTCGTTCCAGATGGAAGCATCACTCTCGTCGTTAGGGTCATACCATTTGAGGTCTACCGCCCCTAGGTCATGCTCTTCCAGGAAGAACAAGTCCTGCTCGTCGTCAAGCTGCTGCTGCCACTCGTCATTCTCCCCTCCGATCAGATGAATCCCCTCAGAATCCGGGATGTCAATGCAAAGCAAGGGTTGTCCTAGGGGGGTGATATAAGTAGCAGGGTTGAAGGGTACGGGACTGGACTCAATGAGGTTGACATTTTGGTGGTTTGGTAGGGGATTTTGGGTGATATGAGGCTGCTTTGGTGGTGGCTCGATGATATTCTGGTCGATGAGGTCTTGGATGTCATGGCGGAGGCGCATGCAATCATCAGTGTTATGGCCGGGGGCTTGGTGGTAAGTACATCGCTTGGACATATCGCAGTTAGGCGGGAGCGGGGTATTTCGAGGCTGGAGTAATTGGAGATGGCCTTTTTTGAGGAGGCGATCTAGGGCTGAGGAGAGAGAGATTTCTAGCTTGGCAAAATTGCGAGGGGGCTTTTTCTGGAAAGGGCGGTTGGAGGAATTTGCCTGGTTGGAGGGTTGGTATGGCCTTGGAGGATATGCCATGGGTTGGCCGCTAAGGGCATTGACATCCGAGGGATTCCGGGAGTAGTTGGGCCTTCTTGGCTGACTCGGAGGGTCTTCCTTTTTGATTTTCCCCTCCCTGATAGCATCTTCGATTCGGGTTCCGACTTCAAACAACTCCTCAAAGGTGGAGATGGACTGGTAGAATAATTTCTCATGATAGAGCGGCTGCAGATTCCGGATGAGCATCCTTACCTGTTCTTTCTCGATTGGCCGGTGGGTCATTTGGGCTACCTTGTTCCTCCATCTGCTCAAAAATGCAGCGAAGGATTCATTGTTGCTTTGCCGGGTTGTTTCCAAATCCCTGACGGTGACGTCCAGCTCTTGATTGTAAGAGTAATGATCGACGAAGACTCGAACAATGTCCTCCCAGGCCCGGGTTTTGGAGGCTTCCAAGGTTAGGAACCACGATAGTGCAGATTTTGCCAGAGTTTGCGGGAATAGCATCGCAATGTGCTCGTGGGTGCAACCCATGGACTGGAAGATACTCATACATAGCTTTACGTGGCTTTTCGGGTTTCCCGTTCCATCAAAGCGATCGATGGCAGGCATTTTGAAATTCTCTGGCAGTTTCAGCTTGACAGGCTCGAAGAGGCCTTCCAGATCTAACATGTAATCGTCGATACCCTTGCTTTTCCTGAGTACGCTTTCCAGTTTGTCAACCTTGTCGATCTTTTCTTGGAGCTTCTTCTCGTATGCGGACGGTGGGACCCCCTGAAACCAGTCTTCTTCCCCATTATTCTCAGGTGGGGGTAGTTCAAACTCCGGTGGTGGAAACCCGGGCGGAGGTTGCGGTCGCCGCTGCTTTAGTTCTTCCATGAACTTCAAAACCTGGGCCAGGCTGTCGGACTGCTGGCTTATGGTCGCTCCCAATTCAGTAACCTTGTTTTCCAACTCTTCCCTATTCATGCTGACGTAAGCTGTTGGACTGATTCTGATTAACCGATTATCCGTACTCCTGACCCACGAATAAGACCCTGACTGCTGACCTTGGGAATCTATACTGACCTGACAGATTTTGAAAGGGCTAGATTAGATCTTTGACAGTGGCGACTTTAGGCAGACAAAGAAAGTGATGTGGATCGACTCGAAACAGCGCGTGCAGATTGATGGGGAATAGTGCATGCGAATGGGACAAACATGCGGATGTAAGCCCTAATCTATATGATGCTCCTATTTCTAACAGATAGCAGCTAAACAAGTAAGGCCCTAGCCATACAGAGTGTGCTAACCTTACTTTCTAGTATGATCACCAAGGGATAACATGGATTTCCAAGATACTTCGGGAATTTTGGACAGAGTTTCTGGGAAAAACTGGTTAATGTGGTTATATCTGGGATATCTGGACAGAGTTTCTGGGAAAAACTGGTTAATGTGGTTATATCTGGGATATTCGGACAGAGTTTCTGGGAAAAACTGGTAAGTACGGTTATAGTGATCATACTTTCTAGCAGGTTTTCATACTCCTATGTCTCAAGACCGAAAAACAAGGTTTGCGGTGTATATCTTCGCGAGCATGGAGCAGACATCCTTGTCATGATGCTTAGGCAGGTCAACTCAATGTGACTACATGTGAGTGATTGCCTTGGGAATCATAAGAAAGAGGTTCTGTTCTATGCCACATAAGCGTCTACACCGCGCAGGTAATCCCGTCGGGGCATACAACAGTTATATCACATTGTCCTATCTGGAAAGATAAATGAACAGTCCTATGAAAGGTTCTACAAGAATCTATATGCAAAGGCTGGGTTTAGTCAAAGAGGGTCCGTTGACGAGAGTTCCAATATACCGTCAGGGAGACAGTACGGAGGTTTTTACTCTTTTTGATATACCTTAGAAGGTACAGTATCAACGGTGACTTGTGCCCTGGCACAGCAAGACCTGAACAATGTCAGCGCCGCGTTTCAGACACAGTCGGAGGGGGGAAATGCAAGAGTGCAATGCGGTGAACCAAACACAGTAAAAAGATGATTTTAAGGATGCTTCTTATGAGTCAAACCTCCGTATTATTTTATTTTTAAAATAAAAAATCCCCAGCAGAGTCGCCAGATTGTGGATACCGGGAATCGGACCACTTCTCTTGTTTGAGATTGTTTTGAAATTGATTTGAATCAAAGAAAGAAAATAGGTCTGTTGAAAACAGATACAGAGTCGCCACTTGGTCTTTAAGGAACCAAGAAACCTAATTTTGACTCACCCAAATGGATAAAGGGCACCGGCCCTTCATAACCAAAGAACTTGGTTCGGGGTTTTGGTACGAGAGAGGAAGGAGCCTTTGTCGCGACTAAAACACCCTCAACTCGCCCCATCTTTCGACGGGCCTCAATTAGCATCCAAATAATCATCTTATACTATGTATGGTTCGGCAATTAATACTATGATAGTATATTACATTACATAAGAAACTTGAAAATGGAAGATCTAAAGATAAAATATCATTCATAAGATCTAAATCAAATATCATGCAATGTAAAGTGAAAGATCACACAAATAAACCTAGGAAAAATCGTCTAGTCATATATTAATTAATCAAGTTTTCCTAATCTAAAGGGGACATGAATTGTTCTTGAAACAAATAAACAAAGAAATCAAAATATGCTTAACAAGCTAGTATGATGCATGTTATTCTTTGAGAAAAGAAGATCTCTCAATCCCCGGGACGGATGAGAAAGGATGATTAGATCAAAGGGGAAGTATGAACGTATGATCGTGATCATTCTTTAAAATCTTCTTAGATTAAGAGTTACAAAAACCCCAAATCTTGCATGAATGCAATGTATGTATCTAAAATGTGCAAAGGTTGTAGTGTGTTTTTGTGTACATGGATTTCTAGAATGACTTAGAAGTCTAAAATGTGTATGAATGAATGAATGAAATTAACATGGGATGTGTACAAATGTAGTATGGACCACTTCCTAAGATATGAACTAATTTGGAATGCATATGAGCATCAAATCAAAGAATGAAAGTTGAAATGTACTTGCTGTGAATAGTGGACAGAACAGTAGCATGATCTTTTGGAATTTGAAAAGAGGGGATAGGAATGTTTTCAATGCATGCTTTTTTATGGAGATGTTCCTTATTGTGTCTAGAACACAACCCAAAAGGCCAATCTTGAATAGCTATCACATATTGAGAGAAATTATATAAACATAAGAGGTCACTCAGAAACAGAGTTCGTACTGTCGACTGAAATGTTAGAAAATCTTAGAAAATGAAAAAGAATGATCTAGAGGGCCATTTTATACAGAAAGTTTCCTAAGACATTGAATTGTAAGGGAAAAATAAGTTAGGACCACCCCTTTTGGAAAATTTTCTGGAAAAGAGGTCGTAAGTTGACCTAGCTGCTGTGACAGCAAAAAACAGAATGTTTGGAAGGAATGTTGGGACCCAAATGGACCATTTCCAAGTACTTCCAAGTCAAACCAAAAATCATGGGTGTTCTCCAATGAGTTAGGAAGACTTTCCAAGTGGCCTTGTATCCATATGTTAAGTATTGTGTTCTAGAAAAATCTTTGAACTCAACTCACTCACTGTTTTGACTCATTGTTTTGAAGATTTTGGAGAAAATAAAGTTTTGTTTCTTGAAACCAAATGAGAGGGATTGAGAGGGGTTTTGAAATAGGTGTTTTGAAAACATGTTTTCAACACTCAATAAGGATCATAGCCACTTAGAATACCTACATCAAACTCATCATTTAAGAACCTCCAAGATTGTTGGAGAGATTTATTTTGTTTTTGGACATAACTTCAATACATTCCAAGAATACCTTGGAAGTATTGAGGTTATGGTCATCATCTATCAAACATGTTTTTGAGGTCAAGAGCTACTATCCATGAGGATTCACTCACCCCAAACTTCATGTCATCACTTAGATGATGATGAACTAGTAAGTAAATAAAGAAAATAAAAAGAAATGGGATGAGAAGAGATGAACAATAAATAAACAAGCAAGTAGATGATAATCAATAGATGATATTCATGAAGCATGAGACTTGTAGATTGGTGTATCACTCATATGTAATGACACTAGACATGGAAGAAGCTTCCACACTCTTGAATGCTCACTAAAATGGTGGTTGGGAGTATTGAATGTTGAAGTAAATGGAAGTAATGAAGTAAAAACAAAGTTAGAACTCACTTTTGTTTTGAAAAATCAAAGAAGAAAGCTTCTTTTCTCTCCACTCTAACCTTATCTCTACACTTTCTCTCCCAAACTTTCTCTAAACTTGCAATTGACTCCCCCCAAAATGAGGAGTAATGGGGTGTTTATATAGGCCAACTTGGGGTGTTTTTGGGATTTAGAAAGTACTCCCATTGGCTCCAAACATCTGAAATCATAAAACTATGTCGTTTTGGCTTTTAATTAATCAAAATGGGACCACAAACTTAATTACAAAAATGGACTGTTCTGGAGGGGAGTGCCGCGGCGGCACTGGGCCACTGCCGCGGCGGCAGTGGGCCAGTGCCGCGGCGGCACTGCTCCTCCCTTCGTCTGGATAATGCTGTTTAGGCCCCCCGAAGTTCCGGTATTCGCGAAAAGGCCCTATTTTGTCCGAAATTCACAGAAAATGCGTACGAACTCCAAATCGAGGTTGTGATATACCGTTGGAAAGGTAATGGAGTATACTTTACATAAAAAATAGTTCGGGGATAGGTCACTTTGAAAAGTTTTGCGGTATTCGCGATAAAAGCCGATTTGATCGCCTTTTTCGCCTTTGGAAATTCATAATAAATTCGTTTTAAATCCAGAAATTATGTGCGATATACCGTTGGAAAGCTATTGACCTCTAGTATCCATGAAAAATATTTGAAAATTGTTTCGGTGCCCCGATTCCAAAGTCAAATCTTGGTCAAACCGGTCAAACCTGGGATTCCCGGGAAGTTCTGGGAACCTCTGGGAGCTCCCAGGAGCCGACGTTTTTGCTCGATTCTCTTTTAAAACTTATTTTAATACTTTTCTAATGATTCCGGTGAATTTGGACAATTTCGGTCAAACTTGGTCAAACTCCGGTCAAACCTGGTCAAATCTCGGTCAAACCTGGTCAAACCTTGGTCAAACCGGTCAACGGGGACTTTCGGGGAACCTCCGGGACTTCCGGGGGTCTCTGGGAGCTGACGATTTCTTCCGGTTTTATTTAAAAACTCATTTTATCACTTTTCTTATGACGTAGCATGTTTTCAGAACTTTGGGACCAAATCTGGGAGTTTTCGGGCTTTCAGGGGCATTTTGGTCATCCTGAGCATTCTGAGAGATAGAGCTGACTTCCGAGAGTCCTTTTGAGTCTTTTACGATCATTGCAAATCACCAAGCTATGGGTCTCCTAAATCTGATAGCCGACAAAATGGGGTGTCTACAGTATCTATGTGGACTTTATTCGAGGTGAAAAGTGCATATTTATAGCGTATTATGTGGTATTTTATGCATACTTTTATCCCCAAAGTCCCTATATTTAGGTGCATTCTAATAACAATGTTCTTTTTATTGTGTTAATGCTAAAATATATGTTTATGCATTGTTTTATAGGTATTAGAATGCAAATCAATGAAGTGGAGCTAAAGAAAAGTGATTCTGGTGGATAGAACAATAGAAGCAGCTGAGAAAACGCCAATTTTGACAATGAAAACTTCGGATTTGGAATATTTTCCTAGACATATAAAATGTAGATCTTTGAGTTACGGTCGCGTGGCCGCAAACGGGAGGTCAATCCGAAGTCTGAGTGAAAGGTTATGGTCATTCTCCCATCGGTGCGCAGAGTTGTCAAAATCAGAGAAGTTCAAGCGATTGAGGAGAGTTCAATCGATCGAACCTTAGATCGATTGAACTAAGTTCGATCGGTTGGACTTTATATTCACCCAAAAGTTGTGTAAACTCTGTGGGAACCCTATATATAAGTTGTTTTGATGCCAGACGAAGGGAGGATGCTCCAGAACGCAGAAAACAACAATTTTAGGGTAGTTTTAGGGTTAGATTAGGAGTAGATTAGGTTAGATTCTTATTTTTCTTCCTCTTTTTCATTAATATATTGAAGATTATTGAAGATTAAAGTTTGTTTCATGATTATTACAAGTTATTTTTAGATTTATTCTAGGTTTTTCCTTTCCTTTATCTTATTTGATTGTTTATGAATCTAGTAGTTATGATTGTTATTTTTTACTGTTTCTGTACTAGTTTTATTATGTTTCCGTAGTTTAGACGTTGGGAATATGTGATGAAACATAGATTCCCAACCTCTTCCATGCAATCTTTAGAAAACCTAGGCTCGATCGATCGAAGGTATTTCGATCGATCGAACCAGAGCCATAGTCAAGCGATCGAAGACATTTCGATCGATTGATGGATGATGCTGTCCGATCGATCGAGAGCGCTTCGATCAATCGAACATGTTAAATCCTGAGATGATTCTTTTAAGTATTCCATGACTTTTTGTTTTAGAAACATGTCATCAAATTGTCCCTATAAGCTCAGTTTGTCACAACAGTTTTTGGAACTTAAAGCCTTAAGGCTATTTTCTTCAATGACTTTTGAAAACCACTTTGAATGCTAACACCATTTAGAGTGCAAGTAATAATCATTGTTTTAAACTGTCTTCCAAGTATTTTAAATCAACAGTGATGATGTAGTCCCGGTCATGAAAGGGCTACTGATTCTTTATCTTTAGAAAAATACGGAATACTGAAAAGGAATGAACTCCATAGAACATTAATGAGTATGTATGGTAGATGGTTAGGATTAATGTGGATTCTCGTATTTCCAACACCTTTAGTTTATTTATTTAATTAGTTATGTTTCGTTATGTTTTAGTTTATTATTTAGTTTAATTTAATTAATTAGGATTCGTTAGAACATCCACTCCCAACATTCTTATTTTCTTTTCCTTCTTTAGGTTGTAACTTAGTAGACATTCTCCCTATTGAAGTATTTGTTCTCTCAGAAGGATTTGAACATGCGACAACGAAGGTGGATGGAGTTGGTCAAGGATTATGACTTTTTGTAGCAATACCATCCACGTAAATCAAATGTTGTAGCCGATGCTTTGAGCTGTTGTGGACCGTCGCGAGTGGAGGAGGAGGTCCTGACGCTCTCCCTCGATAGTGTCCCGGGACGGATCCCAAGGAGCACACTTCAGGGAAAACTAGGACTTCCTCACGCGATCCTAGAGACAAAGAGTCGCCACCTAATTTTTATCGGGAATTAGGAAACCCAAGCTTGACTCGCCCAAAATTGAATAAGGTTACTCGCCCTTCATTACCAGAAACAAGGTTCGGGGGTCTTGGTACGAGAGGGGAAGGAGCCCAAGCAGGACTAAAGCACCCCCTCCTCGCCCTACCGAATGGTAGGCCTTGATTCAAATATCCTTGTTATTAATTCATAATAGATGTTGTTTCCTCAAACATACTAGATAGATATATACATGGCAAAAAGAAACATCTAATGAAAATCATTTCAAGAGACTAAATCAAGTAGAAAGCGGATGCTCATGCAATACAAGGGAGAAGTATACTCACAGTGGCTAGTCCCGCCCGGGACCGATGCAAATAAAGTAAACATGTCATGATATGTAAAGGGAACGAGAAGACTTACATTGGTTGACTCAAGCGGAGTCGCGAAAGCAAAAAGAATGTAAACGTGCAATGCAATCATGCAACAATCCTAGATAAGATGTCTCTAACAAATAATCATATAAACGGAGACTTATCCTAAAGGAAATGTGTCGTTGAAATCAAAGTTGTAAACCTAGAAAAATTCTAAGAGAAAGGATAGAGATAGTACATGATACATGGACACTAAGCCACATGTAGACGAGGCAAACCACAAATCGAAGTCCGGGTCCGAGGCACTTAATTCTCTGCACTAAGACACCAAAGAATACCCAAAGCATTGCAAAAATACAAGCAAACAAATGATATGCATGATAAACAAAGAAAACATGTCATCAATCAAATTTCCAGATTCAGCAACCTCTAATGAATCCTATCAAAAGTGGTTTTAAACATGAGCTGGATAAAAACCCTTTTACAGAAAGTTAGATACATGTCTTAGGGAACTTCTCCAAAAAGTGGGACCTCAATATCAATTTTATTGTTTGAGAAATAAATGTTTTGGGAACAGTGGATCAGGACTGTCCACTGTTCTTGTAAAAATCATAATTAAATCTACAAAAATCATATGAAGCTCTATTTGGTGTCAAAAGAAAGCTATTTCATTGTAGTATATGATAAAAATAAACCCATGGACATTCTGTAATCACAAGGTTTCTGAAAAAGTGTTTTAAACAGACTCTGTTATTCTGGAAATTTGGTATCATTTGACAAATGAATGCAAAACATAATAGAAGTATAATAGAAGTTCATGAATCATGTTAACCAAGTTGATTTAAGCTTTTGATCTCTCATCCATTTATCCTAGGTGATTTCTAAACCAAGTTTTATTCATCAATTGTTGTTGAGTGATCAAGGTGTGACCATTTTGTATACATAATCATATTTGTAATTAAACTTAGAAAATTCCAGAATAGTTGTATCAACTTTAAACGCTTAGAAAACGATCCTAACTCGATCGTATGCTCACGATTTTACATCGGCATATAGATATATGAGTTAGGAATCATCCCCAAAAAGCGGAACGTCGATAACTATTATAGATTTTCTGAAATTCAAGCACAAAGAGACGATGTTCAAATCTGTCAACCGATTTCTCAACAATTTCTAAAAATAGTATATGAATCCTAAAAGCTCTCAAAACGGACCGGATGAAAGCTAATTCATCAAAGTTTACCCAGAAAATTTGAAATCCATCAAACTATGGGTTTTGATGGACCAAATCTAATGGACAAAACCAATCTGCTTTGCTGAATTTTTATCTAGTTCATTTTAAAGTGTGAGGAAAACATTTTAGTGATAGTTGAAGCTTATTAGAGAGATCAAACTCATAGATCAACTTAATTATCATGATTCCCAATCAATTTAGCCCTCAAGTTCTATGAAGAACTTTTAGATCAAGGATCAAAGGGACTTATAAATATCATGTTGGAGATGAAATTCAATAGGAATTCTAGGTAATAGGAATAATCAAGAGATAGGTATGAACATAGAAATCATCCTTCTCATAGATCATATTTCCAAACCATCATGGAATTCAAAATAGATATATGTATATATATATAATCATGTATGCATGAATCTAAACTAAAATTGAAGAATGAAACCAAAATTGAAAATCAAAGTGAAAAACAATCTCTAATTGTAAATTATCAATAAAAATCAAAGAGATTTGGATCTAACTATGTGAGTGTGTGAAGAACATGAGAGGAAGAAGATGAGTGTTCTAATAAGTAGAAATAGAACTAAGTTAGATCCAAATCTTATAGATCTATATATACAAAGTAGGAATTAGAGATGAACTATAGTGTTTACCTCTTGGAGGATTCTCAATTACAAGACCAAAATTGATTTGAAGATCTTCTTCTTCAAGTGTTATTCAAGTGTTCTTCAAGCACTCATCCATGGAAGTTGAGGGAGGCAATTGTTGTTCAAATTGTGGTCTAATTAGCCTAAGTTAATCTAAATTCAATTCATAATTTTCTCTCTCTAGAATTCACCTAAATTGAAAGTATATTCAAAGTATACTTATCTCTCTTGTATGTGCTTCTATGTGTGTTTGTATCTCCAAGTATATTCAAGTGTATCTCTTCCAAGTGTCTAGTGTGTTAAGATGTGATCTCATATGAGGTGTATGAGATCTTATATAGAGTTTTGAAGACTTAGCTCTTAAGTTTCAGGGTTAAAACAGGATTTTTAGAGCTTAAAAGAGGGTTAAAATGGCCATTTCAGAGCTTAAACGCAATTTCCAGGCAATTTCCTCGCAGTGGGAAGCTTCTAGAAGGGTCTGGAACTCAAAAAGCTCCGTGGAGGACACAAATGGAAGTGGCGGTTATGGTGGGACCCGCCACCCCCATACCCAAAACCGCCATTTACTATTTGGGTCCCTCTGGTCACCCACAAGCTCTGTTTCAAATTTCATGCGCACTGCTTTTCCAGATTTTTGTAAAAATGCTTTTTGGTGTCCGAAATCGTCCGTTTACGTACCGTTGGAAAGCTGTCAGGTTGAATTTCAATATAAAAATATTTCCAGAGGTTTTATAATGAGAATTGAAGTCCAATTGAAGTTCGGAAGTCCTCCGGAACTTTCGTCGTCTTTTTGAAATCAAATGACGTCTTTTCCAAAATTGCTTTCAAATGTGCGTCGATTTCGAACTTTTCTTTAAAATTGAATCTCTGGATACCTAGAATACTGCGTTTAGAACACTTAATGTTCATATAACCCTGAGAGAATATGAATTCTGAGAGATGATTTTGACAAAACCGGGATTTATCCATGGAAAAGGGCTTTTCTGAGCTTGAAGTCACTTTCCGAAGTCCGATCTTCTGATTGTGTGGAATCCAGTACCTTCCACGGGGTACTTTTCATCATCGAATCCTCCAAGACGTTGTCCACCCTAAATCCTATCAGTGTGGTCAAAATTGGGTGTCTACAGTTTGCCCCTCTTTGGCAGAACTTGTTGTGAACAACGTGAACTGCAAGTGAGTGCCAAAGCCTTGAAGGCACCCAAATAACCATACTGAGAGGTTTTAGGAAAAACAAAAAATCCGCAAAATCAAGAAATTCAAAATCTGAAAAAAAATCAAGAAATTACAAATGCAAGAATGCAATGCAATGCTGGGTAGAGGCGGCTAAGTTGAAGCTGATGCTGGTCGTGCTCCGCTGGAGCTGCCTACGTATCCTTTCCAGGAATCAGACCAGAGCGTAGTTCAAGCGCGCGAGAAGACGGAAAACAAACAAACAACAACAATGCGGATGAAATGCTCCTATCCTAGGATGCTGGTGCAATATGAAAACATGAAATGTGAAAGTGCTGGAGGAATCATCCTCAAGGGTTCCCTAGATGCAAAATCTAATGCAAAGGATGCAACGACTCTCTCTCACAGTCGAATATGCTAAAGGTATCTTGGATGATTCTCGAGGTTTTTGTCAAAGTTATTCTTCTGATCTTAAGGCTCGTAGGCGTCATCTGTATCCTGGACGACTCTTGAAATAGCGAAGTATCTTGGATGAATTCTGAGTCATGTCAAACAACTGGACGATTGCTGGTGTAGAGTCCTTCTGCTGGGGACGATTGTTGATGTAGAGTCCTTCTGCTGGGGACGATTGTTGATGTAGAGTCCTTCTGCTGGGGACGATTGCTGAAATAGGTCCTTCTTCTGTGGACGATTGCTGATGTAGAGTCCTTCTGCTGGGGACGATTGCTTATGTAGAGTCCTTCTGCTGGGGACGATTGCTGGTGTAGAGTCCTTCTGCTGGGGACGATTGCTGGTGTAGAGTCCTTCTGCTGGGGACGATTGTTGATGTAGAGTCCTTCTGCTGGGGACGATTGCTGAAACAGGTCCTTCTTCTGTGGACGATTGCTGATGTAGAGTCCTTTTGCTGGGGACGATTGCTGATGTAGAGTCCTTCTGCTGGGGACGATTGCTGATGTAGAGTCCTTTTGCTGGGGACGATTGCTGATGTAGAGTCCTTTTGCTGGGGACAAATCTTCTGAAACAGGTCTCTCTGCCGGAGACAAATCTTCTGCTCTTCTGAAACAGGTCTTTCTCCTAGACAAATCTTCTGTAACAGGTCTGGAAACAAGTCTTCTGAAACAGGTCTCTCTGCCGGAGACAAATCTTCTGTTCTTCTGAAACAGGCCCTTTTTCCGAGGACAAATCTTCTGTGGCAGGTCTAGAAACAAATCTTCTGAAACAGGTCTCTCTGCCGGAGACAAATCTTCTGTTCTTCTGAAACAGGCCCTTCTTCTGAGGACAAATCTTCTGTTCTGATGCACGGATTCTGAGAGATATACAAATTCTGAGAGATGACCCTTCTTCTGAGAGCAACCCACGGATACACGATTCTGATTTTGAGAGAAACCCTACATTCTGGAGGCAACCCTGATATGCGATGCTGAGAAATACATGATTCTGAGAGAAACCCTACATTCTGGAGGCAACCCTGGATACACGATTCTGATTCTGAGAGAAACCCTACATTCTGGAGGCAACCCACGATTCTGAGAGAAACCCCACATTCTGAGAGCAACCCACGGATACACGATTCTTGGCATAAACCTTGTATTCTGGAGGCGACCCACGATTCTGATTCTGAGAGAAACCCTACATTCTGGAGGCAACCCACGATTCTGAGAGAAACCCTACATTCTGGAGGCAACCCTGGATACATGATGCTTGGCATAAACCTTGTATTCTGGAGGCGATTTTGATGCTCAAATTCTGAGAGATACCCTTTATCTGGAGGCAACCCGTGGATACATGATGCTTGCGAGAAACTTAATTCTGAAAGTTCTCTACTGGGGAGATCCTATGATTCTGAGAGATGCACGAATTCTGTTATACCTTGACAATATCTGGAAATTCTCTGCTTGAGGAGATATCTGAGGTTTCTGGGACGCGAGCACATATTCTGGAGGCCCTGCTGATTCTTTCTGAGACTCATATTGGTGCTTCGACCAACGCAATCATTCTTGCAACACGTCAGGCTTACTCTAACCCTTTCTGAACATCTCGCATTCTGACCCATCTTCTGAAAGTCCTTTCTGGATGTAATTCTCAAGCGACAGTAGACTCAAATGTCCATTTTCTAAGACAACTCATAATCAATCCCAAAACGACGGGAGTTTGCCGTTTCTCGGCCACTTTCAGGCTGCGGTGCCTTTGATTCTTCTCATCTGGGGGACTTTTTTTTCAATTCTTGAATGGATTTTTACCAAGATTCAAATCTCCAGAGGTCCTCTAGACCAATTCCAACAAGTTTTAAGCACTCTCAAGGCTTATATATCAAAAATGGACCAATCCGGGATCAAATCAAGAGTTCCGGGGGTCAAAATGCGAATATAGAGCAAAATGGGGAAATGGCAGGAAGTGAATAGTAAATGGCGGTTCCCCACACCCCCTTGGGAACCGCCAGCCGCAACTTTGGGGTTTTAAACCCATTTTCTTCTTTGTTCTTCATTCATTTCTTCTTCAATGCATCACCTCTTCCTTCTAAGGTGCTCAAATCTTGCAATTTCTTGATGTTTTGAGTGATTTCTTGCATTAAAACCTCCAAAAACTTTGTTGATTTCATCAACTCCTCCCTATTCTAGGGGATTCAAGTACCAAGGTTTTTACTATTCATCATCTTCAACCTCTTATCTTCAAGCTTCAAGCATCAACAACCATGAGTTCCCATGGACAAGGTGAAAGTTCTAGAACACGTAGAAGCCAATTTCAAGCTAGTGGAGCTTCATCAACTCAAACCATGGAGTATGCAACCATGAAAAATCCACTAAATCATATCTCTAGGAGGGCCTTTCGTCAAGAGGTAACCCATTCTTTAATTACTCCTTTGTTTCACATCTTCATACGTGTCTCTTTATTCTTGCGATTCCTTAGAAATCATCCTTTTTCTTTTTAGAATGTGGTTGGTCATCTTAGAGGTCATGGTAGCCATGGAAAATGCCTTGAATGGTTTAATGAATTGTCGGAGTCGCGTCCCCAAGTAGTAGCCAATATCAAGCAAGCGGGCTTTGGGTCGTTTGTAACCTTATTGGAGAGATCGACTAATGATTTGGCCATGATTCAAGCTCTTGCTGAAAGGTGGTGGGATTCCACAAATACTTTTCACATGCCTTTTGGGGAGATAACCATGACCCCTCTTGATTTTGCAATGATAACCGGCATCTCATTTGGCGGGCATCGTCTTGCCTTTGCAAAGAACATCCATAGACATCCTACTATCATTGAGCGTCTCCTAGGCATCATCCCATCCCAGAGAGATCTTCACGGATCGAGCGTAGGCATCACATGGTTCATCAACAACTTCAGGCCTTCTGAAAGAGCGGCTCAATTTACCGATATGCAGCTTACCCGTGCTTTCATCTTGTATTTGCTTGGTTGCTCTCTTCTTTCTACTCGAGCTGAGCGGATTACATTGAATATGCTTGATAGTCTTCGAAATCTTGAGGAGATTGCAGATTTTGATTGGGGCTCTGCTGGTTTAGCCATTCTGTAAAGTCATATGGGGGAGCATTCTCGAGGCAAATCCCCTGGATTCGGCGGATTCTGGAGAGCTTGGGAGGTACTGAAAATATTTTCATTTCCAGTTTTTATCATTTGATGTTCTGCTGTTTTGACCACTGCTTTATTTTCTCTTGTAGGTGTGGGCCTTTGAGTATTTCTCCATGACGGCTCCATCATTCCGGGAGGAAGAGATTCATATTTTTCCACGGGCTCTGAAGTGGCGTCGCCAAGCCGTAGGTACCAAGAATGATGCTCATAATGTTATTTCTTGCCGGGATTTTCTTACCCGTCTCAGATTCACCCAAGTTAACTGGCATCCTTGGGTGACAAATGGAGATGTGACTGAGATTGGCTTAGCTAGACAGATGACTGGAGAGAGGATTCTTCTTGAGGGTCCCTCTGTTCTTGAGTGGTATCTTGGAGAGAGAGTAGCTCCTCAGACTGATTTGGAGGATCTTCTCTTAGTGCCACAGGATCCGCCTTCTTGTATGAGGTCGGCGCAGAATTTGGAAGATGAAGATCTTATTAATGCTTTGAACGGAATTCCTTCAGCCTCTTTTACTCTGTTTGAGGAGAACTATGACGTCTTCAGGGTTACTCATCTGATGCCTAATTTCCCGCTCTCGGATGACCCGCAGGTATTTCACGACTTCTTCATTTCTGATCGAATGCTTGCTTTATCTTATTTCTCATCATCATTTGCAGGGGAGTTCTTTTGTGGATGGCCCTGGTCGACCTCTACCTCTCATTCCTCCTTGTGATTGGCGAGCCTCGACCATGCTGCGCGGAGTTATATCTTCTGTAGAGATCCCCCGTGATCTTGTAGAGCCTCAGCTAGTTTCAGAACAACATGAGTCCGTTCCCCGAGCCGTTTTCAATGAAGAGCGAGCTTATGCACAGAATCTGAGGGCTTGGAGCCTTGCTCGTGAGGGACATGTAAGTAATTTCTGAACTCATTACCTCTGATTCTTCTGATCTTTCTGACCATATCTTCCTTCTCTTTGCAGTGGGATGGCATGTGCCAGACTTACATAGACCGTGATGCGGCCCTGGTAAATTTCTTGACCTTTTCTTCTTATCTCATTGCTTTTTCAAACCCCTATACTGATTCTTTTCTTCCACAGGTGGCTCAAGTTAGGCAGCTTCAATCACAGTTGGAGCGGATGAATGCAGGCCCTTCTGGTGGGGCTGGTGGGTCTAGGCGAAGGCGCCAAATTGAAGATGATGATAGCTCTACGGCCTCAGATATGCCTGCTCGGTACCCACGGGCTACTCGTCGTCGCTGATGATGATCATATGCACCCATGACTATCTTTCTGTTTTTCTTGCTTTCTGTGCTGAGACTGATGTTGATGTATTCTGTCTGAGACTTGATGGGCTTGTACTCTTGACTTTGCTTGATGCTGCTTTATGCTATCCTTCTGTTTCGCTTTGCATCCCTTGTCACGAGACTGATTTGATTGACACTTTGCACACTGACACACAGGACTCGATTTTACAGGGAAAGGGAATTTCTGACGATTCCTCTTTCTCGACAATGTCTTTTGACTTGGATATTTGAATTTTCTAAGGATTTGCATGTTTTGAAAATGAGATTTTATCTTGTAACAGGATATTGTGTTGGCTTTGCATGTAATCTTGAAGCTTTCGAAAATTTTCCACATAATGTTTCAGTCTTGACATTAGATTCACATCTTTAGATTGCTAAAAAACTTTTCAACTTAATATCAAGAATTACCAGATTTTTCACTTAGGTGCTTTAATTCTGATAGCCAAGTGATCCAGAGAGGACAGGTAGCGAGGTATGGGCAAACGACAGTTTGCCCCTAGTTGATAGAGATAAATGGAAGTTTGGGCAAACGCAGTTTGCCCCTAGTGTGGCAGTGATATCTTGAGGCTTTGGGCAAACTTGAAAGTTTGCCCCTAGTTTGCAAGGTTCAGGGATCGAGAGCCAGGAAAGCTCGCCTACTTATCCCCAAGTGGGAATCAGATCCAAAGTAGTTCGGCCAGGTCTTGAAAGAAAGTATGGTTGAGGGTTTCAGGAGCAGTGACCGAACCGAGCAGGTTGCCTACATATCCCCAAGTGGGAATCAGGTCAAGTGTAGTTCCTCGAATGCTGGAGGTTTTGAAAGAACAGGTTTTGAAAGAAAAGGCTTTTAAGCATAGTATCTCTTGAGACGGTCAATGTTGATTGGCTGATTGAACTCAACTCCATCTAGATCCATCAGGTATGCCGCTCCTTCAGAGAGAAGCTTCTTGATGACGTATGGGCCAACCCAATTTGGCTTGAATTTCCCTCTAGGATCGAAAACGGGTGCTTTTAAGGCTTTAAGCACAAGGTCGCCTTCCTCAAGTTTTCTTGGACGGACCTTCTTGTTGAATGCTCGAGCTATTCTTCTCTGATACACATGCACATGATCAATTGCGGCCAACCTTTTCTCATCAAGTAACATTAGCTCCTCATATCTATCTCTTAGCCAATCAAATTCTGGAATCTCGGATTCTGCCACAACTCTCAAAGATGGTAGTTCTATTTCAACTGGGAGTACTGCTTCCATTCCGTAAGCCAATGAATAAGGAGTAGCTCCTGTAGATGTTCGGATAGATGTTCTGTATCCCCACAGTGCATACGGTAACTTCTCATGCCAATCTCGGTATGTATCAGTCATCTTTCTTAGGATCGTCTTCAAATTCTTATTAGCTGCTTCAACTGCCCCATTTGTTTGTGGCCTATACGGCGCTGACATGTGGTGCATGATCTTGTATTCTTCTAGTAGATCCAAAACCTCTTTCTGGAAGTGACGCCATGATCGGATATCAACTCATGAGGGACCCCGTATCGGCAGATTATATTTCTTCTGATAAATCTGGCCACATCTTTAGCCTTCAATGTCGCATAAGACTCTGCTTCCACCCATTTTGTGAAATAATCAATTGCTACCAGGATGTATTGATGCCCATTAGACGCCTTCGGGGTTACTTCTCCAATAACATCTATTCCCCAAACTGAGAATGGCCAAGGGGTAGTCATGTTGTATAGCAGTGACGGCGGCACATACTTCATATTGGCATGGATCTGACATTTGTGACATTTTCTGACATATTCATAGCAGTCCTTGTCCATAGTAGTCCAATAATATCCTTGTCGGATGATCTTCTTAGCTAACATGTGTCCACTCATATGAGGACCACACACCCCTTCGTGAATTTGCTCCATCATCTTTCTCGCACTGTTTCCATATAGACATGTCAAGTTGAATCCATTGTAAGATCTCTTCAATAGACTTCCACCACAAATCATGAACTGAGCCGAGAATCTTCTTATGGCTCTCTTGTCTTTCTCGGAGGCGCTTTCCGGATATTCCCCATTTTCAATGAAGTTCCACACGTCGGTGTACCACGGAAGTTCTTCTGCTTCTTCTATTTCCCCAATCATCTCATAAGACGGCTTTTCCCTTTGTTCAATCATCAAAGGAGTTAGCTTTATCCCCACAGGAATCTCAATCATTGACGCTAAAGTAGCCAAAGAGTCTGCTAGCTGATTTTCTTCTCGAGGCAGGTAGAAGAACGTGATATGCAAGAAACGAGTTCGTAAAGAATCAAGATACTCATGATAGGGTTTTAACTTCTCTTCCTTGACTTTCCAATCTCCTCGAACTTGGGATATGATCAAATTGGAATCCCCGAATACATCAAGTTTCCTTACCTCCAAAGTCAATGCGGCTTCTAGCCCCAAGATACAAGCTTCATACTCAGCAGTGTTGTTGGTGGAAGTGTACTTCAGCTTAATAGAGAACGGGGTATGTGCTCCTTCAGGGGATACAAGGATGATCCCCACTCCATATCCTTTCTGGTTTGCAGCTCCATCAAAATACATTTTCCACACATCTTCTTTTAATTCCATCAATCCTTCGTCAGGGAACATGAACTCTCCTTCGTTTTCCAGATTTATCGGATGTTCTGCTAAATGTTCTGCGACAGCCCTTCCTTTAACAGATTTACTCGTAGCATGTATCAAGTCAAACTCAGATAGCATCAATGTCCATCGGGAGATTCTTCCGGTCAATGCTGGTTTTTCAAATAGGTACTTCAAAGGATCCATTCGGGAGATTAAAACAACAGGGAAGGCCAACATATAATGCCTCAGACGACGAGTGGCCCAAACCAAAGCCCAACATGTCTTTTCTAACGGAGAATACTTCAATTCGTATCCAGTCATCCTTTTACTTAAGTAGTAAATGGCTTTCTCTGTACGCCCTTCATCTCCTTCTTGGGCTAACATGCATCCCATAGCATTCTCTGACACGGATAAGTACAACAACAAAGGCTTCCCTGATTTCGGGGGTGAAAGAACCGGTGGGTTTGATAAATAAGCCTTGATCTTGTCAAAAGCTTCTTGACATTGATTGTCCCATTCGAATTTCTTCCCTTTTCTCAACAAGCTGAAAAGCGGATCGCAAGTAGCAGTGAGCTTAGATATGAAGCGGCTGATGAATTGGATTCTTCCCAGAAATCCTCTTACTTCCTTTTCATTTGTCGGAGGCGGCATATCCATAATAGCCTTGATCTTTGTGGGGTCAACCTCAATTCCTCTCTGTGTGATGAGAAATCCCAGCAGCTTTCCGGTGGTAACTCCAAAAGTACACTTCTGTGGATTCAATCTCATTCTGTATTTCCTTAATCTTTCAAAGAACTTGGCGAGTGCTGTTAAATGCCCACTTCTTTCTTTGGACTTAACAATCATATCATCCACATAAACTTCTACCTCTTTATGGATCATGTCATGTAACAAAGTAGTAGCAGCTCTCTGATAGGTCGCTCCGGCATTCTTTAACCCAAATGGCATTACTCGGTAGCAATACGTCCCCCAGTGAGTTGTGAATGTAGTCTTTTCTCTGTCTTCGGGTGCCATTAAAATCTGATTGTACCCTGAGAAACCATCCATGAATGATAACAACTCATGCCCCGCGGTGCTATCTACCAGAACATCTATGTGTGGAAGCGGAAAATCATCCTTAGGACTAGCCTTGTTTAGATCTCTGAAGTCAACACATACACGGATCCTTCCATCCTTCTTTGGCACAGGAACTATATTGGCTATCCATTCCGGATATTGGGTTACCATCAGGAATCCAGCTTTCAATTGTTTCTCAACTTCTTCTTTGATCTTCAAAGTCCATTCGGGTCTCATGCGTCTCAACTTTTGCTTAACAGGTTTTGAATTTGGAAAGAGAGGGATGTGGTGTTGGACAATCTCTGGATCGATGCCTGGCATATCTTGGTAGGACCAAGCGAAAACATCTTTAAATTCTTTTAATAAGTTGATTAGTTCATTGCTTTCTTGTGAAGTGAGCGTGGTGCCAATATGAACATTTTGTGGATTATCTTCATTATCCAAGTTTATTAGCAAAGTTTCTTCAATAATCTTGCATGCAGATTCATTTTCATTTTCAATTAATCTTTGCAAATCCTCAGAAATTTCAAAATCAAGATCATCAGACACAGAAGAGTAAGCAAAATCCTCGTTCATTTCATTAACATTTTTGGGTACATCAAAAGCAAAAGCAGACTCAACATCATGGCTCATATTGGCCTTTACAGACTTCCGGGGAAATGGGGGAGGGGATTTGTTGACTTCCGATTCTATCACCCAATTGTTCAGAGCTCCCTCTATTGGCTTGATTTCTTTCACATTTCCCAGTGCTTCTTCGGCATCCATCAGCATGTTCAGCTCTTCATCCATTAGCATGTTCAAATCATCACTTGTCATCAGCTCAGCCCAGTCCTTCCTTTCTTTCTTGATAGGCGGAGTATACAAGAACGGATCCTCATAGTCGGAGAACTCATGTTTGAAGAAAATCTCAAATCCAGGCTTAATGTTCTTGGTAGCCGGATCATACCATGGTTCAGGGAACCCACAGAAGGGAAAGTCATCGCCTTCTTTCACGAAGTATCCATTCAGGATTCTTGGCCCAGAAACAACCATCGGCCCTTTTCCTTTTGTCATCTTCTTCTTATCTTCTTCAGTCAATTGATACCCAAGCCCAGATTTATCTTTCTGTTCGTGGAAGTTCGGTGGTTCAGTTATTCCTTGTTGACGACGACCTAGTCCCATTCCAGGAAAATAGTTCATCTTCCGCACCATATGAGCCACTTTAGGATTGGCATACTGGTCAAAGTACAATGGCATGACTTCAGGGATCCAATTCTGTCCCACTTCTTCTTGTAGATCTTTGGCAACCGGGTTTCCCTTCTCGAACATCTTTCTATATTCGCGTCCGGTGATGAACGGCTTCTTTTTCTTGATCGGAGTGATTTCTTCGCCCCAGACAGATGCATCAGGAAGTTTCTTCTCATAGCTGAGTCGATCCCAAACGGATTTCTTTTTCTTAGCTCCTTCATTTATCATTCCCACAAAGTTGAATCCTCCCAATTCATTTTCTTCTTCCGGTGTTTGGACTTCTAGCACAGGACCATGGCTTGTCCCTTCTTCTTTGATCCAGCTATCCCCAAAGATTGTTACCACATCCTCTTTCCAGATGAACTTGACTTTCTGGTGGAGAGTGGAGGCGACTGCATCATTCACATGTAACCACGGACGTCCCAATAGCAGATTAAAGCTAGCCGGAATATCAATCACTTGGAAATCAGCTTCTTTGTTTAATGGCCCGACTTCAATTTTCAACTTAATCATTCCCACAATGGCCCTTTTGGTGTTATCATAGGCCCTCACAGTTTGTGTTGATGGCAAGAGTTCTGAAATAGACAACCCCATTCTGAGAGCTGTTTGGAGAGGACATACATTCAAGGCTGACCCATTATCTACCAAGCAGACCGGTACTCTATTCCCCAGGCAATGTACAGTGATGTAGAGAGCTCTGTTGTGGTGTGCTCCTTCCGGCGGTAAATCTTCATCTGTGAATGTGATTACATGCTTACAAGGCTTTGAAGAGATCATGTTTACTAGATCTTCGGGAGTAGTATTGACAGAAACATCCAAACGATTGAGAGTATCGAGCATGGCCTGCCTGTGTTTGTGAGAGGTCATAAGTAATCCCCATACTGAGATCCAAGCTTGTGTTTTCTTCAATTGCTTTAAGATTTCATCTTCTTCTTCGCTCACGGCTCCTTTACCAGCCTCTTTTGTTTTGACGACTTCTTTCTCATTACATGTTTCTTTTCCACGATTTTCTAACTCATGAGGCTTGAAATGATGTCCGGAACGGGTCAAGTGGTTTGCTTCATTGGTGATCCAGATAGACTCAAGTTCTTTGGCTAACTTTTCGGTGCCAACAGTGATTTTCCAAACAGAATCATCGGGGATCATGGTATTATTAACGGAATCATCCTCATCATCATACCACCAATCTTCTTCTTCTTCCATCATTGCAATAAGATCGTCATCTTTGATTTCAAGGTTCTCGACAGGCTTTAGCAATTCTTCTATCGGCTCAGTGCTTTGTTTCTCGGTGACTGCTTCTATGGGCTTTTCTTCCTCATACCAGATCGAGTCGTCGGTGATGGCATTGGGATCCCACCATTCAATCGTAAGATTTCCGTTGGCTATTTCTTCTTCAAAAGCCAGTGCTTCTTCGACCCATTCTTCCTCTTCCATATTCCTCAAGATGCAAATTGCAGCGTCTTCCGGAAGTTGAACATCCATAGCTGGTTGATTCGAGGATGTGATGTAGATCTTTGGGTTATAAATCTGAGATCCTTCTTCTACAAAGTTAACATTTGGCATGTTCCCCTTATGATTAGGGAGAGGATTCTTCTGAACATTTGGCTGAGAGGGAGGAGGGGAGATGACCCCTTTTTCAATCAAGTCTTCAATTTCATGGCGAAGTCTCCAGCATCTATCTGTGCTATGTCCACGGCCTTGATGAAAGTCACAAAAGAACTCTGTTTTGAAACCCGGTGGAAGTGGATTTGGCTCTGGTTTAGGTTCCAATTTCTGCAAGTACCCTTTTTCTATCATTCTTTCAAGTGCGGTGCTTAGTGGCATCCCCAAGTCGGAAAATTCTCTTTTCTCTCTCGACTGTTTCTGATTTTGACTTCCTCTTGCATTAGCCATACTTCGACGCTCTTTCTGAAAAGGCTGAGGAGATAGTGTGTTGACGTCAGCAGACTGATGATAGACTGGCCTTTCTGTCTTTCTGTATCGATTGCTCGTGTTTTCTTTCTTGATCTTTCCATCTCTAATGGCATCTTCTATCAAAGTTCCCACATCAAACAGCTGTTCGAAACTCACAATGGACTGAAATTCTAGCCTTTCCAAGTATTCGGGCTGTAGATTCTTGATGATCATTCGGACCTGATCTTTTTCCGCTGGCCTGCTAGTCATTTGAGCAGCTTTAGCTCTCCAACGAGTAAGGAAACCTGCGAAGGATTCCCTATACTCTTGTCGGGTGGTTTCTAGATCTCTTGCAGTTACATCAAACAACTGGTTATATGAATATTGAGCCACGAAAGCTTTGGCCAATGCCTCCCAATCTCTGGTTATGGCTGGTTCCAACGTCAAGTACCATGAAAGTGCTGCTCCACTCAAAACTCTTGGAAACAATAGAGCGAAGAGGTCAGATTCAATGCCCATAGGCTGCAAAGTTCCTACATAAAGCCTCAGATAGCTCTTCGGATTTCCAGTTCCATTGAAAAATTCAATATGCGGCATCTTAAACTTCTCTGGGAGTTTGGTTTTTGGAGCGTCACACAACCCTTCAACATCGAACAAATACTCATCCACCCCTTTGCTCTTTCTGATCACACTCTCTAGTTTGTCGATCTTGGCCAACTTGTCCTGAATTTCCTGATCTAGCTGAACCTTTGGTTGAACTGTCTCCCCAAAATCTTCTTCTTCATGATGCTCTGGAGGTGGTGGTGGTGGATTAGTTAGCTGCTCAATCATTCTCATCATAGTGGCAAGTTGTTCTCGATTCTGCTCCCTGTTCTGATCCAAGGCAGCTTGCATTGCGGCCAATCTGGCTTCCATATCCGCTTCGTATGTCATATCTTCAACCCTAGTCGACTCGGCTGTTCCTTCTTCTAACCCTGATCTGATCAAACGGCTGTTCGGAGCTCTGACCCAGAAAGGAGTACAACTTTTCGGTCCTATCTTTTCTTATCTGGTTTATTTAGGGATTTTCAAATAATCAGGTATCTTTATTGCAAAAGAATTTTTCAAAGAATGATATAAGAAGGTGGATTTACAAAGATGGAAATCATAAATGGAAAATCATTTCCTTTTTCAAAAACATTTTTCTTAAAATCAAAGAAATCTTTTCAAGCTTTCAAAATTCTGAGGAAAACAAAACTTTTCTTTTTTTAAAAGTATATTAGAGGCGTCGCACTCGTGAGTCGTATATGCAATGCTCGTGTAGTGCATGCAATGCAGATGAAATGCAATCTAATCTAAATGCAATGCACCTTAATCTAGCTTAGACCTAGCACATAAGCACATAAGATTCCTTGAGTATGCTAATCACCCTACTAATCCAATCATTATCCAAGGATTTTGAGTTTTGAAATTCTTGATGGTTCAGGTTTGAAAATTGAAATTTTTCATGAAAATCTTTGAAAGAGATGGGGAGATTTGTAATTTTCAAAAGAATTTTTGAACCATCAATGCTTGTGGTGAGAAATCATGATTCTTAAAAATTGAGGTGGGAATTTTGAAATTCTAAGATCTGAGAGGAAGATTTTGAAATTGAATCATCATGATTTCTTGAAGACCAAAGTAAAATTTTTTTTTTTTTGAAATTCTCTAAAATCTAGGAGAATTTGAAATTGAATCATCAAAGTGTGATCATGATTTATGGAAATAGGAATTTTGAAATTCTCTAAAATCTAAGGAGAATTTTGGAAAGATTTTGTGAAAGTGAATCTTAAAGTAAATTTTCAAAAGGGATATTCTTGGAATTTTCGAAAGACTTGGGGTTTTTCAAAGAAGTGCTTATAATTTCAAAAATTTTCAAAATTGTCCTCAAATAGTGATTGGATGTTCGGATAAAGACCATACTATCCTAGAGGAATCCACCATACAAGGTTTGATGATGCCTTCGCATACACGTCCTCATCATCCACATAATCCCTTACGGGCAAGCGCAAATAATTCATCACATTGTCCTAATCAAAGATGATAATCAAGATCCTAATTGAAGGGTTCTATAGAAACTATATGCAAAGGCCGGGTTTTAGTCTCATAAAGGGTCCATTAGCAAGCTCAACGGTGTGGTTGACCGCCTCCCCGAGGGCGTGCCGTTCACACATGGGCTCTATATACCGCACGCGGTACAAGGCTAACGGTGACTACATGCTACCAAAACTCTTGACAAATAGAGGAAAGAGGGCCCTCTATCTTCAAGGCAATGATTTCAAGCAGTCGCGGTGAAAGAACAATGCAAGTGCAAATGCAGGCAGAAACAACATGATTATTGAATTAATAACAAGGATATTCTTTGGCTCAAGTCAAACCCTCGAAGAACAAGAAACCATCGGTTTCATGTTCAAATCCCCAGCAGAGTCGCCAGATTGTGGACCGTCGCGAATGGAGGAGGAGGTCCTGGCGCTCTCCCTCGATAGTGTCCCGGGACGGATCCCACGGAGCACACTTCAGGAAAAACTAGGACTTCCTCACGCGATCCTAGAGACAAAGAGTCGCCACCTAATTTTTATCGGGAATTAGGAAACCCAAGCTTGACTCGCCCAAAATTGAATAAGGTTACTCGCCCTTCATTACCAGAAACAAGGTTCGGGGGTCTTGGTACGAGAGGGGAAGGAGCCCAAGCAGGACTAAAGCACCCCCTCCTCGCCCTACCGAATGGTAGGCCTTGATTCAAATATCCTTGTTATTAATTCATAATAGATGTTGTTTCCTCAAACATACTAGATAGATATATACATGGCAAAAAGAAACATCTAATGAAAATCATTTCAAGAGACTAAATCAAGTAGAAAGCGGATGCTCATGCAATACAAGGGAGAAGTATACTCACAGTGGCTAGTCCCGCCCGGGACCGATGCAAATAAAGTAAACATGTCATGATATGTAAAGGGAACGAGAAGACTTACATTGGTTGACTCAAGCGGAGTCGCGAAAGCAAAAAGAATGTAAACGTGCAATGCAATCATGCAACAATCCTAGATAAGATGTCTCTAACAAATAATCATATAAACGGAGACTTATCCTAAAGGAAATGTGTCGTTGAAATCAAAGTTGTAAACCTAGAAAAATTCTAAGAGAAAGGATAGAGATAGTACATGATACATGGGCACTAAGCCACATGTAGACGAGGCAAACCACAAATCGAAGTCCGGGTCCGAGGCACTTAATTCTCTGCACTAAGACACCAAAGAATACCCAAAGCATTGCAAAAATACAAGCAAACAAATGATATGCATGATAAACAAAGAAAACATGTCATCAATCAAATTTCCAGATTCAGCAACCTCTAATGAATCCTATCAAAAGTGGTTTTAAACATGAGCTGGATAAAAACCCTTTTACAGAAAGTTAGATACATGTCTTAGGGAACTTCTCCAAAAAGTGGGACCTCAATATCAATTTTATTGTTTGAGAAATAAATGTTTTGGGAACAGTGGATCAGGACTGTCCACTGTTCTTGTAAAAATCATAATTAAATCTACAAAAATCATATGAAGCTCTATTTGGTGTCAAAAGAAAGCTATTTCATTGTAGTATATGATAAAAATAAACCCATGGACATTCTGTAATCACAAGGTTTCTGAAAAAGTGTTTTAAACAGACTCTGTTATTCTGGAAATTTGGTATCATTTGACAAATGAATGCAAAACATAATAGAAGTATAATAGAAGTTCATGAATCATGTTAACCAAGTTGATTTAAGCTTTTGATCTCTCATCCATTTATCCTAGGTGATTTCTAAACCAAGTTTTATTCATCAATTGTTGTTGAGTGATCAAGGTGTGACCATTTTGTATACATAATCATATTTGTAATTAAACTTAGAAAATTCCAGAATAGTTGTATGAACTTTAAACGCTTAGAAAACGATCCTAACTCGATCGTATGCTCACGATTTTACATCGGCATATAGATATATGAGTTAGGAATCATCCCCAAAAAGCGGAACGTCGATAACTATTATAGATTTTCTGAAATTCAAGCACAAAGAGACGATGTTCAAATCTGTCAACCGATTTCTCAACAATTTCTAAAAATAGTATATGAATCCTAAAAGCTCTCAAAACGGACCGGATGAAAGCTAATTCATCAAAGTTTACCCAGAAAATTTGAAATCCATCAAACTATGGGTTTTGATGGACCAAATCTAATGGACAAAACCAATCTGCTTTGCTGAATTTTTATCTAGTTCATTTTAAAGTGTGAGGAAAACATTTTAGTGATAGTTGAAGCTTATTAGAGAGATCAAACTCATAGATCAACTTAATTATCATGATTCCCAATCAATTTAGCCCTCAAGTTCTATGAAGAACTTTTAGATCAAGGATCAAAGGGACTTATAAATATCATGTTGGAGATGAAATTCAATAGGAATTCTAGGTAATAGGAATAATCAAGAGATAGGTATGAACATAGAAATCATCCTTCTCATAGATCATATTTCCAAACCATCATGGAATTCAAAATAGATATATGTATATATATATAATCATGTATGCATGAATCTAAACTAAAATTGAAGAATGAAACCAAAATTGAAAATCAAAGTGAAAAATAATCTCTAATTGTAAATTATCAATAAAAATCAAAGAGATTTGGATCTAACTATGTGAGTGTGTGAAGAACATGAGAGGAAGAAGATGAGTGTTCTAATAAGTAGAAATAGAACTAAGTTAGATCCAAATCTTATAGATCTATATATACAAAGTAGGAATTAGAGATGAACTATAGTGTTTACCTCTTGGAGGATTCTCAATTACAAGACCAAAATTGATTTGAAGATCTTCTTCTTCAAGTGTTATTCAAGTGTTCTTCAAGCACTCATCCATGGAAGTTGAGGGAGGCAATTGTTGTTCAAATTGTGGTCTAATTAGCCTAAGTTAATCTAAATTCAATTCATAATTTTCTCTCTCTAGAATTCACCTAAATTGAAAGTATATTCAAAGTATACTTATCTCTCTTGTATGTGCTTCTATGTGTGTTTGTATCTCCAAGTATATTCAAGTGTATCTCTTCCAAGTGTCTAGTGTGTTAAGATGTGATCTCATATGAGGTGTATGAGATCTTATATAGAGTTTTGAAGACTTAGCTCTTAAGTTTCAGGGTTAAAACAGGATTTTTAGAGCTTAAAAGAGGGTTAAAATGGCCATTTCGGAGCTTAAACGCAATTTCCAGGCAATTTCCTCGCAGTGGGAAGCTTCTAGAAGGGTCTGGAACTCAAAAAGCTCCGTGGAGGACACAAATGGAAGTGGCGGTTATGGTGGGACCCGCCACCCCCATACCCAAAACCGCCATTTACTATTTGGGTCCCTCTGGTCACCCACAAGCTCTGTTTCAAATTTCATGCGCACTGCTTTTCCAGATTTTTGTAAAAATGCTTTTTGGTGTCCGAAATCGTCCGTTTACGTACCGTTGGAAAGCTGTCAGGTTGAATTTCAATATAAAAATATTTCCAGAGGTTTTATAATGAGAATTGAAGTCCAATTGAAGTTCGGAAGTCCTCCGGAACTTTCGTCGTCTTTTTGAAATCAAATGACGTCTTTTCCAAAATTGCTTTCAAATGTGCGTCGATTTCGAACTTTTCTTTAAAATTGAATCTCTGGATACCTAGAATACTGCGTTTAGAACACTTAATGTTCATATAACCCTGAGAGAATATGAATTCTGAGAGATGATTTTGACAAAACCGGGATTTATCCATGGAAAAGGGCTTTTCTGAGCTTGAAGTCACTTTCCGAAGTCCGATCTTCTGATTGTGTGGAATCCAGTACCTTCCACGGGGTACTTTTCATCATCGAATCCTCCAAGACGTTGTCCACCCTAAATCCTATCAGTGTGGTCAAAATTGGGTGTCTACAGCTGTCTACCTCGACTAGTGATTACTGGCCTACTAATTTGAGAGTGGCAAGCATTGGAAGTTTTAGCTGAGTTTGTGTCACGCCCCGGAGTAAGCCAAAAATATGGAAAATAAAAAATTTTCCTTTATGGGTCCGTAGACACGTGACTAGTTTGTTAACCGTCCTGTCCTTCTAACTCCGCACCGTGCAATCATAAGGGAAAAGCTAGAGCATAAGCATGACCTAAACTTATCAGAGTATAAATACAACAGCAAAAATTAAACAAGAGTTACAATAACTTCAATCCTATTACAAGATGCCATACTAAACATTTTACATAAGCTTAAAAACTTGAAAAATTGTTTATCAGATCTTGGGCAAGGCTTCATTCTCCTTGGCTCCACGGCACTGTATCCTGAACTCTTCTATCTATCTCCAAACCTGCAACACTCTGGGCATACGAATGCCCAGGGCGTAACATGCCGTCAGCCTTTGAACAAGGCTGAGTGAGAGTCTCAACCGCACAATAATCAATAAATACAAAACATCTCTCGACTCACGTCTTAGTTTAGTATCTTAAGTTATGGTTAATCTCTTATCAAAAGATGATTTCTCACCACGGACATAGCAGAGATCTCAACAAGACAGGTAAACAGATAAACATAATATCATAGAATACATTCTCCTTATTTTATCCTCGTGCGTGCAAATGCATGACCAATGTGACTTACTCCCAACTCTTTTTAAAGACACTTGCTTTTCAAAAATAGATACTTTTCAAAACCATTTCATTTTAAAACCAAAACTTTCCAAAAGCAAATCATTTCGAACCCAACCCTTTTTCGCATCAATTTAATCTCATCATTCACTTTCTCTTTCTCATCCACATGACAACATGCGGTATATCAAGGATGATTACATGCTATCACAGCCAATTCATACTCATCCCTTGATAGGCTACCAGACGTCTTCGCGGCGCACACTATCTGTAAACAATGAAACTGGCACATGGGACGTCTTCAACCATGTATATACTCTCATCGGTCGTCTACACGGTTGAGAAGTATATTAGAGCACTAGTCGGACATCTTCAACGATACATGGGATGTCTTCAACCATGTATGCGCATCACCGGACATCTTCAACGGCGAGAGGCGCGCTAGGAACCCTAACCGTTCATGTCCACCCGGCTCGTCAGCCGTTGATCCATCGAATCTAGCAATCACATCTCCTTCACATTCACATATCTCATCTCATTCACATTCTCATCAAACACCTTTCTTTCTCATACAATGCATGCTAACACATGTCATGAAATGCAAGTGAGTCCACTACCGATACCTGTAGACACCCCATTTTGTCGGCTATCAGATTTAGGAGACCCATAGCTTGGTGGTTCACAATGATCGTAAAAGACTCAAAAGGACTCTCGGAAGTCAGCTCTATCTCTCAGAATGCTCAGAATGACCAAAATGCCCTTGAAAGTCCGAAAACTCCCAGATTTGGTCCCAAAGTTCTGAAAACATGCTACGTCGTAAGAAAAGTGATAAAATGAGTTTTTAAATAAAACCGGAAGAAATCGTCAGCTCCCAGAGACCCCCGGAAGTCCCGGAAGTTCTCCGAAAGTCCCCGTTGACCGGTTTGACCAAGGTTTGACCAGGTTTGACCAGAGTTTGACCAAGTTTGACCAAGTTTGACCGAAATTGTCTGAATTCACCAGAACCATTCTAAATCATGAAAAAAGTATTAAAACAAGTTCCAAAAGAAAATCGAGCGAAAACATCAGCACCTGGGAGCTCCCAGAGGTTCCCAGAACTTCCCGGGAATCCCAGGTTTGACCGGTTTGACCAAGATTTGACTTTGGAATCGGGGCACCGAAACAATTTTCAAATATTTTTCATGGATACTAGAGGTCAATATCTTTCCAACGGTATATCGCACATAATTTCTGGATTTAAAACGAATTTATTATGAATTTCCAAAGGCGAAAAAGGCGATCAAATCGGCTTTTATCGCGAATACCGCAAAACTTTTCAAAGTGACCTATCCCCGAACTATTTTTTATGTAAAGTAGACTCCATTACCTTTCCAACGGTATATCACAACCTCGATTTGGAGTTCGTACGCATTTTCTGTGAATTTCGGACAAAATAGGGCCTTTTCGCGAATACCGGAACTTCGGGGGGCCTAAACAGCATTATCCAGACGAAGGGAGGAGCAGTGCCGCCGCGGCACTGGCCCACTGCCGCCGCGGCAGTGGCCCAGTGCCGCCGCGGCACTCCCCTCCAGAACAGTAAGTTTTTGTAAATACTTTTGTGGTCCCATTTTGATTAATTAAAATCCAAAACGACGTGGTTTCATGATTTCAGATGTTTGGGACCAATGGGAGTACTTTCTAAATCCCAAAAACACCCCAAGTTGGCCTATATAAACACCCCATTACTCCTCATTTTGGGGGAGTCAATTACAAGTTTAGAGAAAGTTTGGGAGAGAAAGTGTAGAGATAAGGTTAGAGTGGAGAGAAAAGAAGCTTTCTTCTTTGATTTTTCAAAACAAAAGTGAGTTCTAACTTTGTTTTTACTTCATTACTTCCATTTACTTCAACATTCAATACTCCCAACCACCATTTTAGTGAGCATTCAAGAGTGTGGAAGCTTCTTCCATGTCTAGTGTCATTACATATGAGTGATACACCAATCTACAAGTCTCATGCTTCATGAATATCATCTATTGATTATCATCTACTTGCTTGTTTATTTATTGTTCATCTCTTCTCATCCCATTTCTTTTTATTTTCTTTATTTACTTACTAGTTCATCATCATCTAAGTGATGACATGAAGTTTGGGGTGAGTGAATCCTCATGGATAGTAGCTCTTGACCTCAAAAACATGTTTGATAGATGATGACCATAACCTCAATACTTCCAAGGTATTCTTGGAATGTATTGAAGTTATGTCCAAAAACAAAATAAATCTCTCCAACAATCTTGGAGGTTCTTAAATGATGAGTTTGATGTAGGTATTCTAAGTGGCTATGATCCTTATTGAGTGTTGAAAACATGTTTTCAAAACACCTATTTCAAAACCCCTCTCAATCCCTCTCATTTGGTTTCAAGAAACAAAACTTTGTTTTCTCCAAAATCTTCAAAACATTGAGTCAAAACAGTGAGTGAGTTGAGTTCAAAGATTTTTCTAGAACACAATACTCAACATATGAATACAAGGCCACTTGGAAAGTCTTCCTAACTCATTGGAGAACACCCATGATTTTTGGTTTGACTTGGAAGTACTTGGAAATGGTCCATTTGGGTCCCAACATTCCTTCCAAACATTCTGTTTTTGCTGTCACAGCAGCTAGGTCAACTTACGACCTCTTTTCCAGAACACTTTTCCAAAAGGGGTGGTCCTAACTTATTTTTCCCTTAAAATTCAATGTCTTAGGAAACTTTCTGTATAAAATGGGCCTCTACATCATTCTTTTTCATTTTCTAAGATTTTCAAACATTTCAGTCGATAGTACAAACTCTGTTTCTGAGTGACCTCTATTGTTTATATAATTTCTCTCAATCTGTGATATCTATTCAAGATTGGCCTTTTGGGTTGTGTTTTAGACACAATAAGGAACATCTCCATAAAAAATCATGCATTGAAAACATTCCTAACCCCTCTTTTCAAATTCCAAAAGATCATGCTACTGTTCTGTCCACTATTCACAGCAAGTACACTTTAACTTTCATTCTTTGATTTGAGGCTTATATGCATTCCAAATTAGTTCATATCTTAGGAAGTGGTTCATACTACATTTGTATATATCCCATGTTGATTTCATTCATTCATTCTTGCCCATTTTAGACTTCTAAGCCATTCTAGAAATCCATGTACACAAAACACACTACAACCTTTGCACATTTTTAGATACATACATTGCATTCATGCAAGATTTGGGGTTTTTTGTAACTCTTAATCTAAGGAGATTATAAGGAATGAACTCGATCACTCGTTCATGCTTCCCCTTGATCTATTCATCCTTTCTCATCCGTCCCGGGGATTGAGAGGTCTTCTTTTGTCAAAGAATAACATGCATCATTCTAGCCTTGCTAAGTATATTTTGATTTCTTTGCTTATTTGTTTCAATAACAATTCATGTCCCCCTTTAGATTAGGAAGTCTTGATTATTTGATACATGATTAGACGATCTTTCCTAGGTTTATTTGTGTGGTCTTTCACTTTACATTGCATGATATTTGGCTTAGATCTTATGAATGATATCTTATCTTTTGATCTTCCAATTTCAAGTTTTCTTATGTGATGTAATATACTACAATAGTATTAATTGTCGAACCAAACATAGTATAAGATGATTATTTGGATGCTAATTGAGGCCCGTCGAAAGACGGGGCGAGTTGAGGGTGTTTTAGTCGCGACAAAGGCTCCTTCCTCTCTCGTACCAAAACCCCGAACCAAGTTCTTTGGTTATGAAGGGCCGGTGCCCTTATCCGCTTGGGTGAGTCAAAATTAGGTTTCTTGGTTCCTTAAAGACCAAGTGGCGACTCTGTATCTGTTTTCAACAGACCTTTCGTTTTCTTTCCTTGATTCAAATCAATTTCAAAACAATCTCAAACAAGAGAGAAGTGGTCCGAAGCCCGGTATCCACAATCTGGCGACTCTGCTGGGGATTTTTATTTTAAAAACAAAATAATACAGAGGTTTGACTCATAAGAAGCATCCTTAAAATCATATTTTTACTGTGTTTGGTTCACCGCATTGCACTCTTGCATTTCCCCCCCCCCCCCCCCCCCCCGACTGTGTCTGAAACGCGGCGCTGACTTTGTTCAGGTCTTGCTGTGCCAGGGCACAAGTCACCGTTGATACTGTACCTTCCAAGGTATATCAAAAAGAGTAAAAACCTCTGTACTGTCTCCCTGACGGTATATTGGAACTCTCGTCAACGGACCCTCTTTGACTAAAACCAGCCTTTGCATATAGATTCCTGTAGAACCTTTCATAGGACTGTTCATTTATCTTTTCAGATAGGACAACATGATATAACTGCTGTATGCCCTGATGGGATTACCTGAGCGATGTAGACGCTTGTGTGACATAGAACAGAACCTCTTTCTTATGATTCCCAAGGCAATCACTCACATGTGGTCACATTGAGTTGACCTGCCTAAGCATCATGACAAGGATGTCTGCTCCATGTTCGCAAAGATATACACCGCAAACCTTGTTTGTCGGTCTTGAGACATAGGAGTATGAAAACCTGCCAGAAAGTATGATCACTGTAACCGTACTTACCAGTTTCCCAGAAACTCTGTCCAAATATCCCAGAAATAACCACATTAACCAGTTTCTCCCAGAAACTCTGTCCGAATATCCCAGATATAACTACATTAACCAGTTTCTCCCAGAAACTCTGTCCGAATATCCCAGATATGACCATATTGACCAGTTTCTCCCAGGAACTCTGTCCGAATATCCCAGATATAACCACATTAACCAGTTTCTCCCAGAAACTCTGTCCGAATATCCCAGATATGACCATATTGACCAGTTTCTCCCAGGAACTCTGTCCGAATATCCCAGATATAACCACATTAACCAGTTTCTCCCAGAAACTCTGTCCAAAATTTTCGGAGTATCTTGGAAATCCATGTTATCCCTTGGTGATCATACTAGAAAGTAAGGTTAGCACACTCTGTATGGCTAGGACCTTATTTGTTTAGCTGCTATCTGTTAGAAATAGGAGAATCATATAGATTAGGGCTTACATCCGCATGTTTGTCCCATTTGCATGCACCATTCCCCATCAATTTGCACGCACTGTTTCGAGTCGGTCCACATCACTATCTTTGTCTGCCTAAAGTCACCACTGTCAAAGATCTAATCTAGCCCTTTCAAAATCTGTCAAGTCAGTATAGATTCCAAAGGTCAGCAGTCAGGGTCTTATTCGTGGGTTAGAAGTGCGGATAATCGGTTAATCAGAATCAGTCCGACAGCTTAAGTCAGCATGAATAGGGAAGAATTGGAAAACAAGGTTACTGAATTGGGAGCGACTATAAGCCAACAATCAGACAGTCTAGCCCAAGTCCTAAAATTCATGGAAGAACTGAAGCAGCAACAGCCGCGACCTCCGCCCGAGTTTCTGCCACCAGGGTTTGAACCTCCTCTACATGAGAATAATGGGGAGGAAAACTGGTTTCAAGGGGTCCCACCGCTTACGTATGAGAAGAAGCTCCAAGAAAAATTGGACAAGGTCGATAAACTGGAAAGCGTACTCAGGAAAAGCAAGGGTATCGACGATTACATGTTAGATCTGGAAGGCCTCTTCGAGCCTGTCAAGCTGAAACTGCCAGAGAATTTCAAAATGCCTGCCATCGATCGCTTTGATGGAACGGGAAACCCGAAAAGCCACGTGAAGCTATGTATGAGTATCTTCCAGTCCATGGGTTGCACCCACGAGCACATTGCGATGCTATTCCCGCAAACTCTGGCAAAATCTGCACTATCGTGGTTCCTAACCTTGGAAGCCTCCAAAACCCGGGCCTGGGAGGACATTGTTCGAGTCTTTGTCGATCATTACTCTTACAATCAAGAGCTGGACGTCACCGTCAGGGATTTGGAAACAACCCGGCAAAGCAACAATGAATCCTTCGCTGCATTTCTGAGCAGATGGAGGAACAAGGTAGCCCAAATGACCCACCGGCCAATCGAGAAAGAACAGGTAAGGATGCTCATCCGGAATCTGCAGCCGCTCTATCATGAGAAATTATTCTACCAGTCCATCTCCACCTTTGAGGAGTTGTTTGAAGTCGGAACCCGAATCGAAGATGCTATCAGGGAGGGGAAGATCAAAAAGGAAGACCCTCCGAGTCAGCCGAGAAGGCCCAACTACTCCCGGAATCCCCCGGATGTCAATGCCCTTAGCGGCCAACCCATGGCATATCCTCCAAGGCCATACCAACCCTCCAACCAGGCAAATTCCTCCAACCGCCCTTTCCAGAAAAAGCCCCTTCGCAGTTTTGCCAAGCTAGAAATCTCTCTCTCCTCAGCCCTAGATCGCCTCCTCAAAAAAGGCCATCTCCAATTACTCCAGCCTCGAAATACCCCGCTCCCGCTTAACTGCGATATGTCCAAGCGATGTACTTACCACCAAGCCCCCGGCCATAACACTGATGATTACATGCGCCTCCGCCACGACATCCAAGACCTCATCGACCAGAATATCATCGAGCCGCCACCAAAGCAGCCTCATATCACCCAAAATCCCCTACCAAACCACCAAAATGTCAACCTCATTGAGTCCAGTCCCGTACCCTTCAACCCTGCTACTTATATCACCCCCCCTAGGACAACCCTTGCTTTGCATTGATATCCCGGATTCTGAGGGGATTCATCTGATCGGAGGGGAGAATGACGAGTGGCAGCAGCAGCTTGACGACGAGCAGGACTTGTTCTTCCTGGAAGAGCATGACCTAGGGGCGGTAGACCTCAAATGGTATGACCCTAACGACGAGAGTGATGCTTCCATCTGGAACGAGCCAGAAAAGCCATTTGTGGGAACGGATTGTGATTGGTTTAAAAAGGATGGGACTGTAGAAGGGCCTACTCCTGCTGAGATTGATCACCTAACCAGGTCAGGCCGCCATTATCAGCCTCCACAGCCTGCCACCGAAGCCATCGAAAAAGGTCCAGTTAAAGACAAGGGGAAGGGCAAGATGGATGAGGTCATCGAAGAAGACAATGAGCTGATCAAGCAGCTAAAGAAAACCCAAGCGCATCTCTCGATGTGGGATATTATGGTGACATCCTATAAGCACAGGCAAGCCGTGTTAAATGCCTTGGCTGGGATTGAAGTCCCCATCGACGCTGCGCCGGAGGACATGGTAGCTTTCTTGGGTGCACTTACCTCCGACCCCATCATTACATTCTCCGACGAGGACCTGCCGCCAGAGGGATCCGCGCATAACAAGGCGTTATACATTACTGTGGGATGTAAGGAGCAACAGGTGCCGTTTTCTCTAGTCGATACAGGTTCTGCTTTGAATGTTTGTGCCTTAAGAACTGCCACTGCTTTGGGGGTCAGTATCCTCGACATTACGCCATCTGTGCAATCCGTGAGAGCCTATGACAACACTAGAAGAAATGTGATGGGAACCGTTTCTCTCCAAATCCGGGTAGGATCTTTGGTGAGCACCGAGATTTTTCAAGTCATGGACATACCTGCCTCGTTCAATCTACTAATTGGAAGACCCTGGCTTCACGCCAACAAAGCTGTATCATCCACTGTGCATCAAATGATCAAGTACATTCATGAGAGGGAGGTAAAGATCATCCTCGGTAATAGTTGGGGTAATGAGGCTTTCCCAAATTACGCTCCCATTTTTGAAGTCCAAATACCTGAGCTGGAAGAAGGAGAAATCGGAGGATTCTTCATGGAAGAAGTTCATGTGATCGAAGACGAAGACCGATTCCCTGAGGTCCACTCCGCAGTCGTTAACATTGTCCGTAAGATGAACTACTTCCCCGGAATGGGGTTGGGTCGACGCCAGCAAGGAATTCGGGAATTCCCGCAGATCAAAGGGCAACAAGGCACTTTCGGGTTGGGGTACAAGCCCACTGATGAGGACGTCGAGCTACAAAGGCCATGGAAGAAGAGGGTGAAGGGTCTCCCGCCATACCGCAAGATTTTAAATGGACAATTCGTCAAGGAAGGGGATGATTTCCCTTACTTCGGGTTCCCTGAACCATGGGTCCATCAAACCACTGGGAGAAGGCACCCCGGGCTTGAAATCTTCGCTGACTGCGAGAGGCCCCCATTTCAAGACCCGTTCTATCCCGAAGAAGTTGAAAAGACCCCAGAGGAAGACTGGTTAAAATACCTTGACACTGAGGCGATCAAGAAGATGTGGAAGGAATCCACTGAGGAGGAGGAAGAAAAGAGGGCCAAGAGCCAAGATGATCAGATCAAGCCAGCTGAGGAGGGTCTGAGCAACCAGGCTGTAGAGTCATCTGTCTGTGTCTCCCAATCCCCTATCCCCCCAAAGTCTGTACTACCAATTATCGAGTCTGTACTGGAGTCGGCTGCTGTAAGCCCACCACTATCCAATGTAATCACTTCACCTGTCATGAATGAAATGAAAGACGATTCTACTTACTCCTCTGTGTCTGACACTTGTGAATGCACAGATCCCTCCGAGGATCTCCCAATCGAACTAAAGCAACTAATTGAAAAACCACCTGCTTATGAAATAATCGAAGATACTTTATCAGTTAACTTAGGTGAAATAGATAATCCACAGATTGTGCAAATTGGCTCAACCCTTAATAAAGAAGAAAAAGAAAAATTAACCCTCTTGCTAAAAGAGTTCAAAGATGTTTTTGCTTGGTCTTACGAAGACATGCCTGGGGTCGATCCCGACATCGTCCAACATCATATTCCTCTCCTCCCTAATTCTAAACCTGTCAAGCAGAAACTGAGGCGCATGAGACCGGAATGGGCACTCAAGGTTAAAGAAGAGGTGGAGAAGCAGTTCAAGGCAGGGTTCATCATTGTCACCGAATACCCGGAATGGGTTGCCAATATCGTGCCAGTCCCGAAGAAGGATGGAAAAGTTCGTGTGTGCGTCGACTTTCGTGATCTGAACAAGGCCAGTCCCAAGGATGACTTCCCGCTTCCCCACATTGACGTTTTGGTAGATAACACCGCAGGACATGAGCTACTGTCTTTCATGGATGGCTTCTCAGGGTATAATCAGATTCTAATGGCGCCAGAAGATCGGGAAAAGACGACATTCACCACCCCTTGGGGAACCTACTGTTATAGAGTAATGCCCTTTGGGCTCAAGAACGCGGGGGCAACGTACCAAAGAGCTGCCACCACTCTGCTGCATGATATGATTCACAAAGAGGTAGAAGTATATGTAGACGACATGATTGTAAAATCCAAGGATAGAGAAGGGCACCTGGTAGCGCTGGAAAAGTTCTTCGAAAGGTTGCGCAAATACAAGATGAGGCTGAATCCAAAGAAATGCACTTTCGGCGTAACCTCCGGTAAACTCCTGGGTTTTCTCATCACACAAAGGGGAATAGAGGTGGACCCCTCTAAGATCAAGGCAATCCTCGAAATGACGTCACCACGGAATGAAAAAGAAGTAAGGGGGTTCCTCAGAAGAATCCAGTTCATCAGCCGCTTCATTTCTAAGCTCACAGCTACATGCGATCCTCTGTTCCGATTATTGAGAAAAGGGGAGAAGTTCCAATGGGATGACCAATGCCAAGCCGCTTTCGACAAAATAAAAGCCTACCTTCAAAATCCACCTGTCCTTTCACCACCCACTCCTCATAAGCCCTTATTCCTTTACCTGTCTGTCTCCGAAAATGCCATGGGTTGCATGCTAGCCCAAGAAGGGGAAGAAAGCCACTCCGAAAAAGCCATATACTACCTCAGCAAAAGGATGACTGGGTATGAGCTCAACTACTCTACCCTTGAAAAAATGTGTTGGGCCTTGGTTTGGTGTACTCGCCGACTGAGGCACTACATGCTGGCCTTTCCGGTTGTGCTCATATCCCGCATGGATCCTCTAAAATACTTTCTCGAAAAACCCGCCCTGACCGGTCGTATATCCCTATGGTTACTTCTATTATCCGAATTCGATATCAAGTATGTTACGAGCAAGTCGGTAAAAGGGAGAACCGTAGCTGAGCATCTCGCAGAACATGCCGTTGACTCCGAAGAAAGTGGGGACTTTCCGTTTCCAGACGAGAGCATCGTGGAAATCAAGGAAGAACAGTGGAAGTTATACTTCGATGGAGCAGCCAACATGAAGGGATACGGAGTAGGTATGATCCTAGTATCACCGAGTGGGGACCATACTCCGCTAGCAGTCAAGCTCAATTATAACTCCACCAACAACACTGCTGAGTATGAAGCATGCATTCTGGGAATGGAAGCAGCCTTAGAGCTGAAAGTTCAGAAGTTGGATGTCTTCGGGGATTCAAACCTCATCATATCGCAAGCTAGAGGAGAATGGAAAGTAAAAGAAGAAAGGTTGAAGCCCTATCACGATCATCTCGACCAACTCAAGAGGCGTTTTCAGAATGTCACATTCCTCTACTTGCCTAGGGAAGAGAACCAACTGGCAGATTCCTTGGCCACTCTAGCTTCGATGATCAAAATTCCTGTGGGAGTCAGGATGATGCCTTTGGTAATTGGGCAGAGGTACGAGCCTTCGTTCAACATAATCGCCACAGTCGAAGAAGAAGAGAATGAAGAGCCATGGTATCAGGATGTCTGGGATTTCATAGAAAAGGGGACGTTCCCTCGAGAATCCACCGAGAGAGACAAAAGGGCAATTCGAAGATTCGCAGCGCAATTCATCATTTGCAGCGGGAAACTGCTGAAGAAAGGATACAACGGTCACAACCTGACTTGCTTGTTTGGGAAGAGCTCCAGAAGAATGATGGAAGAAATACATGAAGGGGTATGCGGCCCACACATGAACGGCCACATGCTGGCCAAGAAAATCGTGAGACAAGGATACTACTGGACAACATTGGAAAAAGATTGTTGCGAATACGTGAGAAAGTGTCACAAGTGCCAGATTCATGCAAACATGATGCACGTGCCGCCATCTCTTCTATACAGCATGACCTCGCCTTGGCCATTCTCCACCTGGGGAATCGATATTATTGGTGAAATCGTTCCAAAGGCCTCAAATGGAAATCGGTACATCCTGGTAGCCATAGATTACTTCACAAAATGGGTAGAAGCTGCATCTTACACCAAGTTGGGGGCCAAGGAAGTGGCCAAATTCATCAAGAGAAATCTCATTTGCCGTTATGGAGTTCCCCATGAGATTATTTCAGACAACAGAAGTCATTTCAAGGCAGAAGTTAGGGATCTGTTCGAGGAATACAAAATCACCTATCACAAGTCGTCGCCATACCGACCACAGACCAATGGGGCAGTCGAAGCTGCGAACAAGAATGTCAAGGCCATACTGCAAAAATCAACTGATACCTACAAAGACTGGCATGAAAAACTACCATTTGCACTTTGGGGATACAGAACATCGATAAGAACGTCCACAGGAGCGACTCCTTACTCACTAGTGTATGGGATGGAAGCGGTACTGCCGGTGGAGATAGAATTACCATCCCTATGCGTAATGGCAGAGTGTGAAATTCCTGAATCAGATTGGTTGAGAGAAAGGTATGAAGAATTGGCCCTCATAGATGAAAAGCGTCTAGCGGCAGTCGACCATGTCCGAATCTATCAGAAGAGGATAGCCCGTGCTTTCAACAAAAGGGTTCGCCCAAGGAAGATTGTCAAGGGCGACCTTGTCCTTAAGGAGTTGCGAGCTCCGATCTTTGATCCCCGTGGGAAGTTTAAGCCAAAATGGGTCGGCCCTTATATCGTCAAGACTGTTCTTTCCGGAGGAGCAACTTATCTCATGGACCTCGATGGTGTCGAATTCAAAGAACCGATCAACATGGATCGCCTCAAAAAGTACTATGCTTGACCATCTCCTAAACCATTTTCTTTCAAAACCTTGGCCTGAACTACGCACGACCTGATTCCCATTCGGGGATACGTAGGCAATCACATCGGTTCGGTCGCTCCACCAACAAAAATAACCTTTCCTTTCAAAACCTTGGCCCGAACTACGTTGGACCTGATCCCCGCTCGGGAGTACGTAGGCAGACTTTCAAAAAGAAAAAGAAGGATAGCTCGCTAGGTCGAAAATCCGAAAGGACGCCTAGGCAAAAATTAGAGCTAAATCCAAAGTGAGCAATAACAAAAGAGAGAAAATAGCTCGCTAGGTCACCTCCTTAGTGCCTAGGCAAAAATTATGAGCACGTGAGAAAAATAAAGTCGCGGTCCTTACCATAACCCAAAAACCACCCTCCACACTAGGGGCAAACTTCGGCCACTCGCCTCGTTTGCCTGAACCTCTTCTAAACTAGGGGCAAACGTCGGTCATCTACCTCGTTTGCCTCACAACCATATATATCCCAAACTAGGGGCAAACTTCGGCTACCCGCCTCGTTTGCCTCTAACAACCCCAGCATGCTCAAGCAAGTACCAAAAGCAACAACTAAATTGAAATCTCAAGTTACGACATGTTTTCAGAAAGCTAAAATGCATAAAATGAGATTCCCAAAATAACCAAGGTTCACCGATAAACAAACTTTGAATATTACATAAGCAGGAATAATCAAAGAAATAAAAGTCTTTCAAAAAGCAACCACATGTTCAAAGACACTTGGAGGAATGAGCAAAATCAGTCAGGACTAGTTTTGTCTTAGTGTCTTTTATTTCTTCAAAGGTCTTTAGAAGTAGGCCTTTACTCGGTCAGTCCAACCATCAATGAAAGCAGCAATAGTGGTAGCTCTGATCCTGGAAGCAAAGACCCTCTCAGTAAACCCCCGGGGAACCTCCTGAACCTGTCCATACTGTCGGGCCAAACGGCGAGGATGATAGAAAGAAGTCTCTCTCAGACCCATCAACCACACTCTCTGGTGACCCCTGAGGCTCGTGGTGATAGCATAGAGGCCCCAACGCCTCACGATCCAGCAAATATCAGCCTCAGATAAGGTGCTCATCATGCCCACCCAATCGGCAAAGGTATAGTAAGAATGAAGCACGGCTCGACGGAAGTAAACTGGTGGTATACGGCCCGTCCACAGTTGAAGGCGCTCGTAAAGCCAAGCCTGTAACACCAAAGGCGCCCCAGAAAGAAGAGGAGTCCCTTGGTTGAAGGCATTATCCAAACCGTTCAGAGTTTCAGCTAGAACCATAGCCATGGGATTCCTGCTAAGTTTCAGCCCGAGGCACACATGCACCAAGTCAACGGAAGTGCTCGAGAACAGGAAGTGCGAGGTCATGCACAATATCAAAGCGGCCCCACGGGAAGCATCATACATGCTGGGATTCCCAGGACTGGCATACCGGGCAATAATAGAAGCAATGTTGAGAACCTCACCTTGAATCAGCCGGCGGGAAATAGTGACAGAACAATTCAGGTATTCAGCCAAGGCTCGCGTAGGGCTGAGGGTATCAGCAGAAGGGAGAATCAAGTCGGAGTCAGAATCATAGCCGAGAATAGCGCAGAACTCCTCAAGCATGGGGCATATTTCCAGGCCGTTGAAGTTGAAGACATGGTTCACTGGGTCCCAGTGAGCAATGGCAGCACGCAAGAACTCTGTATTCAGGGTCATCTGGCGAAGAGAAAACAGCTCGGTCAAGCCGTAGCTAAAGAGGTTGATCCGCTCCACGCCATCCGTAATGTTCAGCCAAGCTGTGAGATGAGCAGGATCATACAAAGCCATATTTTCTGTCACGGCTCTAGCAAAATTCAAAATTTCGGCAGCACCTCCCCGTTTCACGGACTATCCCACCTGCAAGGCAAAAGCACTCACTATCACAAAACTGCCCATCGCAGTAACATCCAGCAATCACAATGCACATATATCAACAAGCACACAACTGCGCCTCTAAACCGGAAGATATCCGGCCTAGGAGGCAAAACATCATAATACTCTGTCAAAAGGTCACAAATTGTGCTACACATCGTCCTACACTGTCCTAATAATCATATCCTCAGTACAACCCAATCGAAAACAGGAAAAGAAAATAAAATAATAATTCCCGCTTGGGAAGCCTCAGTCCTCCTCTTCTTCGTCCTCCGTCGGACCACCCGGAGTGTACGTCGGCGACGGCCTCCTCCTACCGCCTCTACATCTTGGACCAGTCCTCGATGAGCCAGCCCCGCCTCCACGATACTGCACACACAAATAAAAATGAAGGCAATCAGTAAGGGAACAACAAAAAGTACAAAAACAGAGTCAAGTCAGAGACTTACCAAGGACGCCATCTGGTTGGCGGCAAATTGCCGCATACCATCCATCTGTCAAAATAAAAAATCCAGGGTTAGAACCTTGTAACCTTAAGAAAGTGCAAAATTAGAGACATACCCGGTGGTCTCGTGTAAGGACCAGGGACCGTAGGCTAGCCGCCAAGGCGTGACCCTCCTCAGCGTAACTCCAAGGAACGTTGAGGACGCCCGCTGGCTGAGTAGGGTACCCACATGTGACTCGCGGCACCTCCATCATTTGGGGAGTGCCATCAGCGCCTAGAACATTGACAGTCCAATCCCAAGGAGGGATAGGGTCGGGAGCCTGAGGAGCCTGTCTCCTGTACATCTCGCAAAGCTAAAGGCACAGAATAAGTTAGGAAAAGATAAATCAAAAACATGGACAATGAATATAAACAAAAAAAAAAAAAAAATACAAAAAGAACTCACCTCCAGGAGTGGGAAGTTAGGCATCAGGAAACGGCCACGGTAAGCCTCATAACCGGTCTCAGAAAGAAAATGGTCCCAAACATCGGTGCCAGCTAAAGCCGCCAGCAGAGCATCTCCAGAAAGGTCACTAGCATCCATCACAGGAGGATCATGAGGAACGCGATACTGGGAACCACCAACCACCTGCCGAGACACCCGCTCACCAAGGAACCACTGCCTGCACTCAGTACTCTCCAACAGAAGGCGGCAAGAGGTAAGAGATTTAACCGCTTGTATCTCCTCAGTGGCGGCATAAGCGACGCCCTCCCAAGGCGCCCAATCAACACTAGAGGCTGTCAACCCAGTTAAGAAGTTCCGAAGCAAAACAATCCGATGGGCCCCGCTCTTCACCCCAACAACGTCCCTCCGCCATCTCAAGCCTCGTGGGAATAGAGGCACAGGAGCCATACCATCCTCATCCTCGCCTGACTCGTCTGCTGGGGAGGGAGCCAACATCTTCAAGTATTCAAAACTCCAAAGCTGCACAGACAAAGGAGAAATCAGAACAAGTATGAAAATCAAAAAGATGGAAAATAAAAGAAGAAGCAGTGCATACCTCCCAAGCTCGCCAGAATCCCCCAGTAGATTTAACATCGCCCCGAGAGACCTCCCCCATATGCTTGTAGAGATGGGCCAGGGCAGCACCGCCCCAGTTGTAGGAGGGGATCTCATCAATGGTCGCCAGGCAAGAAAGGAGCCTCAAGCTCACCCGGTCGTTCCTTGTCGCAAAGATGGAGCACCCGAGGACATACAGAAGGTAAACCCTCAAAAGCTGGGAATTGTTCAGATTGTGATTACCTCTACCATAGGCCCGGTAAAGCCAGCCGCAGGGGAACCAATGCCTCTCCAAGTTGGGGGGAACAGCCCCAATCAACATCTCCACCGCCTCCGGGTCAATCTCATAAAAATAGTCCAGAACCAGGCGCTTCCCGCCGACCCTCAAGCCCGTGATCATGGAGAAATCAAAAGGCGTCATAGTCATCTCTCCGAACGGCAGGTGGAAAGTATTGGTAGTGTCCCACCACCTCTCGGCCAGTGCATAAAAGTGAGCCAGATCGTTGCTACTTTTCGAAACCAAGCGGACGAAGCCTCCGAACCCGGCATCATCAACCATCCTCTTAACGGTGGGCGAAAGCTGGGTATACCATAAGAAAGCATGGGCAAGGCTACCATGGCCTTTCAAGGCCACTTCCGGCACCTGCACACAACAAAGGCGACAAGAGATGCACAAAATCACTATTCACAACCCGAGAGCAAAAATTCACAAAATCAACATTTGAGCACAAGTCGAGCTTCTAACGGTCTCTAAGTGCACACTACGGCTCACAAAACTAGCATAGTACATAAAAGTGGTCCTAAAATGTCGAAAGTTTCACATACCAAGCTCGCTAGAGCCGCGACCGAAAGATGGTGTTGGGGGTCTCGCAAAATCACGTCCGGGGTGTGCATCTCGGCCTTCATCCGTCCTTTGGCCTTCTTAGACGATCTCCTTGAGCTCGAAGCCATGGATCTACAAGAAAAATGGAAGTCACATTTAAACTTTCTTCTTAAAAATTTGGGCAAACCAAAACACCAATCAAAAATCCAACTACGGGGAAAGATTACTCACCTGAGCACGCACAAGCTGCGTTTTGGTGAATTTTGGCTTCAAAAACACCTCAAAATGGCCAAGAATGAGCTTGGAGAGCTCAAAAACCCGAAATATAAGAAGATGAAGTCCGACCACCCAGTGCCGCCGCGGCACTGGCCAACTGCCACCGCGGCAGTGGCCCAGTGCCGCCGCGGCACTGCTCCCCGTGGGCCCCGCGCCGCTCCGTTTTGCTCCGTTTCGCCCCGTTTTGGCCCGTTTTGGCCTTTTCAGCCCGTTTTTGGCCCCGATCAGCCCCGATGGCCCGTTCCAGTCAAGATTTATGAGGATTTACCCCAAGCAGACTAAAAGTTGTCAGAACTACCTCCAGCAGGCAAAAACTGGGAAAAATCGGCTCCCGAAGACCCGAATCGGTCGTTTCAGGACAATCGTCGCGAATTCCGATAATTCTGGTAACTGATCCTGGTTTTTAGTTATTGCACCGAAGAAAGAAAAGAGATTCCCCGTGAACCCTGCATCATCCCCCGAGGACAAAAGCAGACAGATACCAGCTCCCAGAGGCCCTGACAGGCCCCCTTGGATTGAGCGCCAAAAGAGATTCCCCGTGAACCCTGCATCATCCTCCGAGGACAAAAGCAGACAGATACCAGCTCCCAGAGGCCCTGACAGGCTCTCTTGGATTGAGCACCAAAAGAGATTCCCCGTGAACCCTGCATCATCCTCCGAGGACAAAAGCAGACAGATACCAGCTCCCAGAGGCCCTGACAGGCTCTCTTGGATTGAGCACCGAAAGAGATTCCCCGAGAACCCTGCGTCATCCTCCGAGGACAAAAGCAGACAGATACCAGCTCCCAGAGGCCCCGACAGGCTCTCTTGGATTGAGCACCAAAAGAGATTCCCCGTGAACCCTGCATCATCCTCCGAGGACAAAAGCAGACAGATACCAGCTCCCAGAGGCCCTGATAGGCTCTCTTGGATTGAGCACCAAAAGAGATTCCCCGAGAACCCTGCATCATCCCCCGAGGACAAAAACAGACAGATACCAGTCCCCGGAGACCCCGGCAGGCCCGAAAGATTCGATCAAAAGGAGCAGTTGAAGAGAGATCCTAGAAAGTATCGCTTCATCCCCAGCAGATTCAGATTAATCCTCAGCGGGTTTATACACCGTCAGTAGTCCATTGTCGACTCGTCATCTCGATGCAAACATCGTCGGTCCATCGCTCTCATCACACCATTGGGGCCTCCATGTTCATCATAGGACGTCCCAGGATTTCACATTCGTCCCGTGACTTCTATGCCAGTCTCTTAATTTCCGGAGCCCCTGTGTCCGTCGGTTATTTGCCAAAAGACATCTTCGATCATAGTCCTCTGAGACCCCACACCCAATTACATTCGCTCGCAAAGCGCACTTCCAGAAGTTTGCCCCTAAACCCGGAGTCTTCTAGACTTCAATGCCCTTATCTGAGTCACTCACCACGTCACAATCACAAACACTAGCACAACACTAGCCCACTCGGAGTGGCACACCCCTTGGCATCTGCTCATTCTAGGATCAGAAAACTAGGCATGATAGGACTCATGTATGAGATCATATCACATCCACACATTGCATATCATCCTCATATAGCATAGCATCCGCCTGATTGTTGTGTATGTGCATATGTGATTTATCCCTTTGTGTCCTGAACTACGTCCTGGTCTGATTCCCCTTGGGATACGTAGGCAGCTCACGCGGAGCACGACCATCATCATCCTTCCATCTTTTGCAACGCTGTTTGTCCTAAATCTATAGCCTCCAAAAAGTCCTGTCTCTCCAAAACTTTGGCACTCGCTTGCGACATGCGTTGCCTCGCAAGTTCATGCCAAAGAGGGGCAAACTGTAGACACCCCATTTTGTCGGCTATCAGATTTAGGAGACCCATAGCTTGGTGGTTCACAATGATCGTAAAAGACTCAAAAGGACTCTCGGAAGTCAGCTCTATCTCTCAGAATGCTCAGAATGACCAAAATGCCCTTGAAAGTCCGAAAACTCCCAGATTTGGTCCCAAAGTTCTGAAAACATGCTACGTCGTAAGAAAAGTGATAAAATGAGTTTTTAAATAAAACCGGAAGAAATCGTCAGCTCCCAGAGACCCCCGGAAGTCCCGGAAGTTCCCCGAAAGTCCCCGTTGACCGGTTTGACCAAGGTTTGACCAGGTTTGACCAGAGTTTGACCAAGTTTGACCAAGTTTGACCGAAATTGTCTGAATTCATCAGAACCATTCTAAATCATGAGAAAAGTATTAAAACAAGTTCCAAAAGAAAATCGAGCGAAAACATCAGCTCCTGGGAGCTCCCAGAGGTTCCCAGGTTTTCCCGGGAATCCCAGGTTTGACCGGTTTGACCAAGATTTGACTTTGGAATCGGGGCACCGAAACAATTTTCAAATATTTTTCATGGATACTAGAGGTCAATAGCTTTCCAACGGTATATCGCACATAATTTCTGGATTTAAAACGAATTTATTATGAATTTCCAAAGGCGAAAAAGGCGATCAAATCGGCTTTTATCGCGAATACCGCAAAACTTTTCAAAGTGACCTACCCCGAACTATTTTTATGTAAAGTAGACTCCATTACCTTTCCAACGGTATATCACAACCTCGATTTGGAGTTCGTACGCATTTTCTGTGAATTTCGGACAAAATAGGGCCTTTTCGCGAATACCGGAACTTCGGGGGGCCTAAACAGCATTATCCAGACGAAGGGGAGGAGCAGTGCCGCCGCGGCACTGGCCCACTGCCGCCGCGGCAGTGGCCCAGTGCCGCCGCGGCACTCCCCTCCAGAATAGTAAGTTTTTGTAAATACTTTTGTGGTCCCATTTTGATTAATTAAAATCCAAAACGACGTGGTTTCATGATTTCAGATGTTTGGGACCAATGGGAGTACTTTCTAAATCCCAAAAACACCCCAAGTTGGCCTATATAAACACCCCATTACTCCTCATTTTGGGGGAGTCAATTACAAGTTTAGAGAAAGTTTGGGAGAGAAAGTGTAGAGATAAGGTTAGAGTGGAGAGAAAAGAAGCTTTCTTCTTTGATTTTTCAAAACAAAAGTGAGTTCTAACTTTGTTTTTACTTCATTACTTCCATTTACTTCAACATTCAATACTCCCAACCACCATTTTAGTGAGCATTCAAGAGTGTGGAAGCTTCTTCCATGTCTAGTGTCATTACATATGAGTGATACACCAATCTACAAGTCTCATGCTTCATGAATATCATCTATTGATTATCATCTACTTGCTTGTTTATTTATTGTTCATCTCTTCTCATCCCATTTCTTTTTATTTTCTTTATTTACTTACTAGTTCATCATCATCTAAGTGATGACATGAAGTTTGGGGTGAGTGAATCCTCATGGATAGTAGCTCTTGACCTCAAAAACATGTTTGATAGATGATGACCATAACCTCAATACTTCCAAGGTATTCTTGGAATGTATTGAAGTTATGTCCAAAAACAAAATAAATCTCTCCAACAATCTTGGAGGTTCTTAAATGATGAGTTTGATGTAGGTATTCTAAGTGGCTATGATCCTTATTGAGTGTTGAAAACATGTTTTCAAAACACCTATTTCAAAACCCCTCTCAATCCCTCTCATTTGGTTTCAAGAAACAAAACTTTGTTTTCTCCAAAATCTTCAAAACATTGAGTCAAAACAGTGAGTGAGTTGAGTTCAAAGATTTTTCTAGAACACAATACTCAACATATGAATACAAGGCCACTTGGAAAGTCTTCCTAACTCATTGGAGAACACCCATGATTTTTGGTTTGACTTGGAAGTACTTGGAAATGGTCCATTTGGGTCCCAACATTCCTTCCAAACATTCTGTTTTTGCTGTCACAGCAGCTAGGTCAACTTACGACCTCTTTTCCAGAACACTTTTCCAAAAGGGGTGGTCCTAACTTATTTTTTCCTTAAAATTCAATGTCTTAGGAAACTTTCTGTATAAAATGGGCCTCTAGATCATTATTTTTCATTTTCTAAGATTTTCTAACATTTCAGTCGACAGTATGAACTCTGTTTCTGAGTGACCTCTATTGTTTATATAATTTCTCTCAATCTGTGATAGCTATTCAAGATTGGTCTTTTGGGTTGTGTTCTAGACACAATAAGGAACATCTCCATAAAAAATCATGCATTGAAAACATTCCTAACCCCTCATTTCAAATTCCAAAAGATCATGCTACTGTTCTGTCCACTATTCACAGCAAGTACACTTTAACTTTCATTCTTTGATTTGAGGCTTATATGCATTCCAAATTAGTTCATATCTTAGGAAGTGGTTCATACTACATTTGTATATATCCCATGTTGATTTCATTCATTCATTCTTGCCCATTTTAGACTTCTAAGCCATTCTAGAAATCCATGTACACAAAACACACTACAACCTTTGCACATTTTTAGATACATACATTGCATTCATGCAAGATTTGGGGTTTTTTGTAACTCTTAATCTAAGGAGATTATAAGGAATGAACTCGATCACTCGTTCATGCTTCCCCTTGATCTATTCATCCTTTCTCATCCGTCCCGGGGATTGAGAGGTCTTCTTTTGTCAAAGAATAACATGCATCATTCTAGCCTTGCTAAGTATATTTTGATTTCTTTGCTTATTTGTTTCAATAACAATTCATGTCCCCCTTTAGATTAGGAAGTCTTGATTATTTGATACATGATTAGACGATCTTTCCTAGGTTTATTTGTGTGGTCTTTCACTTTACATTGCATGATATTTGGCTTAGATCTTATGAATGATATCTTATCTTTTGATCTTCCAATTTCAAGTTTTCTTATGTGATGTAATATACTACAATAGTATTAATTGTCGAACCAAACATAGTATAAGATGATTATTTGGATGCTAATTGAGGCCCGTCGAAAGACGGGGCGAGTTGAGGGTGTTTTAGTCGCGACAAAGGCTCCTTCCTCTCTCGTACCAAAACCCCGAACCAAGTTCTTTGGTTATGAAGGGTCGGTGCCCTTATCCGCTTGGGTGAGTCAAAATTAGGTTTCTTGGTTCCTTAAAGACCAAGTGGCGACTCTGTATCTGTTTTCAACAGACCTTTCGTTTTCTTTCCTTGATTCAAATCAATTTCAAAACAATCTCAAACAAGAGAGAAGTGGTCTGAAGCCCGGTATCCACAATACCCATATGCAAAACCACTTTCATTCTCTTTATTATTAACATAGCATGCGTTATCTAATCCAGTTAACAATCATCGTAAAATGTGCCTTTAATAGTTAGCAGTAGAAACATAACATATAAAACATGGATCACATAGCATGGATTTGATACCAATAATCATATAGATAAAATCCTTGACAGACTCACGTATGCGATAGCACTACCATAACATGCTTTGCATAGTCTTACAATTATTGGAATACACGTGGCATCATAAATCAACATATTACTTATACAAAACATCATACAGGTAGCTGTTAAACATCTTATATTAATCTTATTAGGATTAAAGTGAGATTAGAAAACTCACCTCGAGTCGCCGATCCTTGAAAAGCAGATAACGTCAAGTTCTACAACAATAAACGGAATAAACAGTAATAATGTATGAGTACAACCATAGGGGCAAAATGGTAATTTTACCAAATAAGGTTATAAACCTCAAGGTAGTGATCTACGTGTCATTCTAAGTCTAACGCCATTGACTAGACTCAAATCAGAGTCCGTCGCGTTTTACGAGGTAGACTAAAAGACAGGCTGTATTTTCGACCGAGTCGAAAAGTCACCAAACTTTAAGGGAATGTTCTAGACATTATTCTAAGACTCTGGCACTGACCGCGTAATTTTCGGAGTCCTAGATTATTTATTATGAATTATTGAAGATAATATATATCCGAAAATACCCGAAAATGGATTTAAATACATAAATATACCTATACTGTGAAATCAGTACTTAGAAGTATTTTTATTAAATACTAGATATTAAAATACACTACTAGTATTTATCTCATAATTTTCAGAGCTCGTTTGGTATTTTTAATAATTAATATACTCATAAAATAGCTCCTTAATAATTATTAAAAATACTAGACTATAATATTATAGCTTTATAATTTACATTACATAATTAAATAGTCACAGGGTCATTACCCTAATTTTCTAGAATTTATAAATACATATAGGTATTTATTAGCTATTTAAAACTATTTAAAACTGATATTTATTATTTATATTAATCATATAAATAATAAATATATAATATACATAATATAATAATGATATACAGAATATTAAAAATAATATTCTATAATATAAAATATTAATGGTATAATTATAAACCATTTATAACAATTAAAACAATTTAAAATATTTTAAACTAATTAAAACTAATAATACTTATAATAATAATAATAATAATCTCAGACCCGCGGGTCAACCCTAACCGACCCGGTCTCAAATGGGTGACCTGATACAGTCTCAAGGGGACCCAAACTAGAAACCCATTCGGGGTCAAACCGAACCGACCCGATCTCAATCGGGTAACCCAAATCCACTCACAAGGAAACCCAAAGGCGCAACCCGTTGGGTCAGACCCGACCCGAACCTAACTAATTGGATTACCCAAGAACACTCACAACTTAACCCAACCCATAAACCCATTCGGGTTGGATCTAAACCAAACTCGAAACCCAAACTCACTAACATGCTAAACCTAACCTTTAACCCAACCCGAAACCATTCTCAGACACAACACGACCCACCCATTCTATCAAAACCCGATCTGAACAGGACCCGGCGTCAAAACGACACCATCCAACTTAAGTTGGCCCGTAGGTTATTTTAACCCGGCTCGTTATCCACTTCCACACACAGCATAACCCACCCAGACCCGGACCCGACCCGACCCGACCCATAACCCGGGTGTTATAACCCTAATTCCCTTTTCTTCTCCGGCGAGCTACTCACCGTCGTTGACCCGCGATTTGCCGGAGAACTTCTAAGGCTCATATCTCACGCGTTTTTCCATGAAAATGGTTGATTCCAACGCCAATATGCGCGGAATGGGGTCCTCTACCTCATACTAGGAGCTGAAAGGTTAGTTCATTCGTTTTGGGCACCTACCAGTGGATTATTCTTTTAGATAATTCAAAGAATAATGGCCTGCATGACCAGCTAAACATCACTTCACTCAAAAACTACCGTTAGGAGGCCCTTCTGGGTTTGTTAAGGTCTGTTTGGTATAGTCAAAAGGGGCTTTGATCATACTTCAAAGATTCAAGCTCAAACTTGAGCTTTAATGGCCAACCGGAGCATGTTCAGTTTGTGTAGCATACATGAGGTCCTAGTGATGCCTAGATGACATGCAAGGAGTTAGAAATGCAATATGGGGCATGGGTTACCTCATGGAGCTCGATCTCTCTTCTTTCTTCTCCGATCACCTTCTCTCTCTCCTCTACGCCCTTTCTTCTTCCTTGTTCTGTCTTTTTCTCTCTCTACGGGTCTGTGTATGAGGGAGTGGATAGAGATGGTATGGAGAAGGAGTGTGTGGGTGTACACAATGTATGGGGTGTGGTGTATCAAAATTGAGAGTATGTGGAGGAGGGGTGTGTGTGTGTTCTTCACACAAGCTCTTGGGTCTCACTCTCTAACTCTAATATGTATGAACAGATTGTGTAGCTGGGAGAGAGTGATAAATGGGAGGGTAAGGGTCATATATATAGAGGGGTAGGGTAAGGGGAGTTATCCCATGTATAAGGGTGCATGATTGTGTAAAAGTGTACAGGTATAAGTATTGTGTGTGTTGAAGGGTAGATTGAGTGGGGTCCACATAGGGTGGTGGTGTGGGTCCCACATCTCGGGTAGGTACACTGGGATGTGTGCCTGAGTCCTAACGTACGTGCACTATTGACTATAAGTGATATCGAAAATGTAAACCTATGGCAGGATGTGTACGGGTCTAAATGCAAGTCTACCTAAGGTTTTTAATATAGAAATTATAAACATCGGGGTTACGATCATTCTAATAGACTCCAGGTTAAAAGTATCGTCATTGTCGTTAAGAGGTTAAAAGTATCGTCATTAGCATGGTGACGTCACTATTTCTAGTTCTATGTGGAATTTTTGGGAAAAATTCAGGGTGCTACAGTTTGACCTTCAACCGAAGGGATCAACCGAAGGACAACATCTTTGGTGCCTTATGGTACAACCAACTTTGATCAGCTGTATTATAGAGGCTCAATAAACTACCGAAGATTTAAAGTTATGGTTCACTAAGATGTCAGCAAAGGAATCAGAAGTATAGAGTATCGGTACAGATAGAGCCCTAAGATATAATGATAGACTATGTGTGCCTGATACTGATAATCTCAAGAAAGAAATATTGGACGAAGCACAAAAATCACAAATGACTGTTCATCCTAGAGGTATGAAGATGTACAAGTATTTGAAGAGGAGTTTCTAGCGGGAAAGAATGAAGAGAGAACTAGTTGAGTATGTAGCTCAGTGTCGTACTTGTAAACAAGTGAAGGCTAGACACTAGAAACCACCCAGACTTCTATAGTCATTTCCAACTCTCTAATGGAAATAGTAACACATAACCATGGATTTCATGGTAGGTATATTGAAGTCACAGTAGAACCACGATGCTATTTGGGTAATAGGGGATCGACTTACAAAGATAGCGCATTTCATTGCCTACAGCGTGACGTACACGGTGGATTGATTAAGCCAGATGTATCTACAATAAGTCATGTAACTACACGGAGTACCTATCTCTATCATGTCAGATCGAGATTTGTGTCTTACTGTAGAATTCTGGAAGAGTTTCCAAGCAGCAATGGGGACAATAATGAAATTGAGTTCAGTTTTTCATCCTCCTCTTCTTCTTCATTCATTTTTCCTTTCCCTTTGTCTAACTCTTGACCTGTGTGGTCTTCTTCTAGCTTATGTGGTTTAAAATGCCTCCTTGGTCGAGTTAGGTGGTTAACCTCTTCCATCATCCATAAGTTGTCTTGTGCTTTAGTAACCCCTAAACTTTCTTCCTCACCTTTGTTACTCTTGTACCACAAATCTTCTTTTACCCGATCAATGCTTCAGTTGTCATCCCCTGTACACCAAACAAAATTGTCAGCTTCTGGAGCCCACCAGTCTAAAGTAGCTACTTTCTTTGTCATTCCCTCTCCACATTCTTCTGACTACCACCCTAGAGTACAAATTACCATACTTTGTGGAAATTGATAGGATTTCTTCAGTTGGCCCAACTTGATGATCAATTTGGATGGATTGAAATAAGTCTCTTCAGACTCCAAGCAATATATACCCAGAGGTGGCATGGCATAATGGATCAGTAGCAGATTTTTGGCGATATGGAAGTGTTTTCGGGAGGTTTAAATATTACCTCGTTATGGATTAAATCCTAGATTTCATGCCTCAGCCTAGTGCATCGATCAGTGGAATGTCCCTATGCCTAATGGAATTTGCAATACAAGTCTGCCTTTAAGTTTAGGGGAGGCGAATTTTGCATCGGTCATGGTTCCAATAAGCGAAGATGCCCTTCTGCCATCAATCTGTCAAGGGCTGTGGATAGTGATACTCCCAAATCTGATAATTTCCTTAGTGGCTTATCTCTTCCTCTCCTCGAATAGTTCCTTATTATATCAAATATTCTCTCCAGCTTTCCTAATGCATTAACATCGACGGGGCTGGAGTGACCCCCCTAATGTCCTCCACTTGACACAGTTTGGTCGCCTATATCTGTTTTGTGGCTCTTCTTTCTTAATTACCCCTTCTTGGATCGCATTCTCTATTCTTGTACCTACATCAAAGACCTCAGCAAAGGTATTGATCGACTAGAAATGCATTTTTTCTTGGTAAACTGGCTAAAGGTTCTTCATTAGCATCTAAATTTGCTCTTTCTCGGACGGCCTTTACACCATCTTGGTTGCTTTACCTCTCCATCTGCTTAGGTATTCTGCGAAGGACTCTTTGCTACCTTGCCTAGTGGTTTTCAAATCTTAGATTGTCACATCAATTTCTTGATTATATTATGTAACAAATGACTTCACCACTTCTTCCCAATACCCTTGGCTAGACGGCCCCAATACTCATTCTCACTTAGTTACATGGCTACGAGGATTCCCCATCCCATCGAACTTGTCAAAGATTGGTATCTTGAAACCAGCAGGTAGTGTTTCTCATACCCCCTCATATAATCCTTCTAACTCTAGCAAATAGGTGTCAACCCCTTGAGCCTTGCGGACCACCCTCTCAAGTTTTTCTACCTTCGTGGCCATTACCCTTTCTTTCTCAGTTTTCTCGGCTCTTTCCTTCTCTATTTTCTCTCTCTCGACTCATGGCATATTAACTCTCTATACCTCTGGGTCATCATACTAGTCTACTTCTCTTACAATTGGAGGAGGGTCAATAACCTACAGATTTGCCAGCGGGGGTTGTCGCGCCATGGTCTCCATCATAGCCATCATACGATCTATATTTTTGGCATGTCACCTCATTTGCTAAGCTTGTTGCTCTACCAATACCCTCAATTCTGCTACTTCCCTCACGTTGGCTTCTTGTGCCATTTTGTGTTCGATGGTAGCTTCTCTTCTTACTAGCCTTGCTATAGAATCTCTAAACCAAATGGTGCCTGAATCAGGTTCTATTTTCACCTACAATCACTTAATCAATTTTTTATTTTTAAAAAGAATTTTATTGTTATTATTTTCTTCTTCGTTTCTTTCCCTTTTTTTCTTTTTTAATTAAATTTTCATACTTCTATTCAATTTCATTTTGCTGTAAATGCTTGTTGAAATGTTCATGAACGATTCATGGCACACAGATGTAATGCATGTGTGTGTGTGTGCCCACTCTATATGCCAACTAAACAAAAATCCTAATCCTAACACATAAAGCACATAAGCATATAGAATCCTCATCTCTGTTGAGTGCGCTCAATTTTTCCCTTCATTGTGATCCTTGTTACCCTTTCCAAGGTTGGTTATTTTGAAATTTTTCAAAATTCATTTTGAAGGCATCACTTGGATGATGGGTTTTTTTCTTTTTCAACAAAAGACGATCGGACTGAAGTTTTGCTTTTTAATTCATTTGAAAAAAAGCATTATCTCGGAAACAATTCCCAAAAATTTAAGATTTTTCCTTTAAAAGCAAGCATGTGAAAATATACCTTAACAAAGGCCATTTGGGGCCTTGTTTGATCAAAGAAAATGAGTTTTGAAGATTTTTTTGAAAATATTTTGGGATAATGAGTGATGATTTCTCAAAATCTTGTTTACTCCCCAATGCGAATTTAGAATTCTCAGATAGAAGGATCACATGATTGGATCATTTGTCGTACTTTTCATGAATTCAGATGCATCCAATGTCAAGGATGCTTAGCTAACAGGATATAAGAAATGCAATCTCATAATCAAGACTCGGCACATTCCCAAATGTCATGGGACATTATAAGGAATTGCTACAGGGTGATTACAAGGTTACATGTCTTACAATTAAGCGAGCATCGTCATCATCTCAAATAATCCCTTCCGATCATACAAGACTGCTTAACACATATCCTAATCAAGAATTGAGCTCATAAGTTTGAAAGGTTCTATAGAAGCTATCATGCAAAGGCTGGATTTTGGTTAAATAAGGGATCCTTGACGGATATCTGATATACCCCTCATTACAAGTTTGGATGGTATGTAGATGCTTTAATATACCAATGCATGGTACGAGATCAAGGGTGATCACACAGCTCTATGGTAACTTGACTGATCGGGTTGCCCCGAGCCTCCAAGGCCATAGTTCCATGCAATCGACAGGCGGGACATGCAAGTGAAATGCAACAGGCACACAAAAATTAATTAATTTAATTAAAAGGATGCTTTCAAGTCTAATCCTTGAGTGAACCCAAAATTGGAAATATGGTCTGCGAAACTAGAGATTTTGGGTTTGATCACCAGCAGAGTCGCTAGATTGTACGGGACCATGAATTTTATTTTTTACTTTAAAATAAAATACAAATAGAGTCACCACTTAATTTTGAGAAAAATAAAGAAACCATTTTAAAAGCAATCTGATTTTTTGGAAACCAGAGATTTCTAAGTCTGGGGATTATTGAATGAGAGAGGAAAGAGCCCGGTAGACTAAAACACCCATTCTCATCCTATCTCGAGATAGGCCTCTACTCAACATCCTTTTTAATCGAATTATTAATCTAAGCATGCCCTCAACTAATACATATACATAAGTATACATTCTAAAAGCATGTTAAAAGGGGTGTAAGATTGCTAACGATAAAATGCATAGAAAATCACATAGTTCAAATAGCAAGCAAGATGACATGCAATAGAGAAAGAGGAAACTTACCCAGAATCCAGTTGCGATATGGAAACGTGCAATGCATACAAAAAAAGAAGGCCTAGAAAAAGAGTCTCTAATTTACATATTTCACATAAGGCAAGATCCTAATCTAAGGTGTCACGCATGAAGTCGAACACCTCTGATGGAGAGGTGATCCACACCAACAATCACCCAAAACATTCTTTTAAAGAAGTTTGTACTGATGATTTCATGATCAACTGCATCCAATGGGGAGGATGACACTAGAGCCATCACACAAAATTAATCATATCATCTACAAACCAATGATGGAGACCATGAGGTTTATACTTGATAAATTCCCTCTCCCACTTAGAATTTTAAAAAAAATTGAGGGTTATAATTTTTTTAAAAAAAACTTTTAATTTAATTAATAAAAAATAATGAAATACTTGACAAGGATTAATACATCCTTACTTGTGAAACCCACATGTGTAGATAATAAAATTATTCTATTCTCATGATTTTAGAAAATAAGTACTTATGTTTTCAAATTATGGAATTAGTTTTATTTCTAAATACACATGTAGTTGTCCATCATTTTGTTGGGAATATGCCCTCAAACCAGTTAGTTGGACAATGGAATATCAAAATGCATTTATGCATGTTAGTTCATGAGATGAATATTAGACTGAAATCCTTAAACAACATTGCATGTGGTTCATTTGTGTATGCGATTACACATGTGAGATATGAATAACAAATCCTTGTTGTTTCAAATTAGTCACAGTGGATGATAAGTCTGGATAACTTATCAGGTATACACTGTAGCATGATTAACGTCTACGGGGTAGAATGATGAATCTCATTCATAAGAGTCTTTGACTCTTGGTTAATATGCTAGTGCACTCGGTGCATTGACGGACCTGAGTTAAACCTATTGACACCTAAACGCTGTCATCGTCAATAGGAACTCAAAACTTGTATAGGGATACATGTCCTTAATCCTGAGACAGTTATGAACGCAAGTTGTATGCTTGATTGCTTTGACTTACCAATCAGTGAGGTCTTGCAAGATCAACACCTGGGTATCTTGGGTAAATCAGGTATACAATGTTACGAACATATATTGTCAAGATGGAATTCTACCCTCTTCTATAAAACGAAGAGTAAGTATTCCCTCGAGAATGTCACTAGGAGTGATTACTGAATGCTGGCCAGCCTTGTCAACAAAGTGTTATTGTTGACATGTTTAGTAATCCAAGCGTAGTGAATGATACTTGAGGAATATAAGATGTACTATCTATTGGGTCGATAGTATCTTAACACATACATCCCAAAGATAGATACGAATACTGCCTGGTAGAGGGACATCTGTATCATATTATACAAGTCTAGCAATCACTTATGTATGTGTGATTATGTTCTTATGCACTGGAGTGCAATTATCATTTTATAGTGGCATTAATGATAATTGATTAATTATTGATTCCTTAGTCAAGAGTACTGACACGGCAAAAATCTTGTGCGCTCTTGTGCAACACCCAAGTGTAGGTGGACGTGCAAGTAGTAACTGGTAAGACCAGGTTGATCCCACAGGGAAGGATAGAAATCAACTGACTTAGATTAGACTCTAAAAGAAAAGAAAATTCAATATTTTAAGAGAAGTGTAGAACACGAAGTTCTACAAGTAATAACTACTAAACTTAAAAACAACTAAATTAAATTAACTAATGCTTAACTATTTAACTAAAGCAAGATCTAAAAATGGTTTTACTTAATAAAAGAAAGTGTTGGGATTACACGAATCCACTATGACTCAACCATCTACCATGCAAATGCAATTAAGCTCAATGGAGGGCAACTTCTACAATATCCCGTACTTCTCTAAGGATGTAGAATCAATAGTCCTTTCATGACCAGGACTATATCATCACAATTAAGTTTGAAATACACAAAGGTGGTTTAATCCAAGATTTAAGACTCTCACCTACAATGGTGTTAGCATTGAGGGTGGTTTGCAAAATATATTGAAAGAAAATGCCTTAAGGCTTAACGTTTAAAGACTGTTTAGACAAACTGAGCATATGGGGACAGTTTGATAACGAATCAGTAAAACAGAAAGTCTTGAAATACTGTATTAGATGTCCTCAAGAATCTGAGACCTCGATCGATCGACGCGCATTCGATCGATCGAACTTCTTCATCACTCGATCGATCGAAATAACTTCGATCGCTCGACTATGTCTCTGGTCTGATCGATCAAACTACATTCGATCGATCAAACACATGAATAAAAATAGTGCATGGCAGAGGTCTGAAATCACGGTTTCATCGCGATTACCCAACCCCGGACTACTCAGACATGATCTGAGGAGTCTCAGATTTATTTTTAACGTAAAAAGTCATTAAGGTAACGTTTGGTTTTGAGATTTTCATTAAAACGATAAAAACTTAAGATTTAAACGTATATAGCATCAACAAACAGTAAGATTAAACGCTAACTACCATTAACTGAGTGCAATATGTAAGTAAGATGATAACTACTTAACCTGAAATGAAGAACTCGTATTAAATCACAAGAAAAATCCCAACTAATAATGTCAAAGCTTGGTTAATAACCTACAAAACAAGAACAACTCTCCTCTCTCTACGAAAACTGAAGAAAAACAAGTGGGGCGTCCCTTTGGGACGTAAACAAAATGAATATATATAGCTTCGACCTAATGCTAGGGTTAAAACCCGTTTCTGCTGCGTGCGCGTATATTTTGATAAAAGGCATGTTCGATCGATCGAAAAACTCTCGATCGATTGAACTTCCAGAAACTTAGATCGCTTGAACTCCATTCGATCGATCGAAACGTCGATCGCTCGAATCCTTATCGATCGCTCGAACCTTGTATTTCAGCATTGAGTTATCTTCATCAGGGCCAAGCACTTCCTTTTATCAACATTCTTCAATCTTATATACAGCAGCAATAATCTGCACAAGTAATCACTAAAACAATACCACTTATCATAGTTTAATCAATTTGTGCAAAAACTGGTATTGTAATTCAAACTGCAGATAAACAGGGGAATCGTAGACTTTTCTAATGTATTTTTCTCTTTTAGCGCGGTTATATTCTACAAATACACCCGCTTGTCACAATCCCCAACTAGCGAATTGCTAGTCCCTAGCAATAAAGCGAAAAGAAAAAAACAAGCTAACTACTACTACAACGACTAGAAGAAACAAAAATAAACTAATGCAAACTAATCTAATTTAGAGAGAGACACTACCTAACTCACTTTCGCAGGAATCGCGGTTGCATTTAGCAATTGTAACAAGCCGTTAAACCCCTAGGTTCCCCTAGTGGACGAGTGTTGTCTCGTGAGGGTTTGCAGTGAATCTACCCACAAAATTCTAGATTTTTAAGCTCAAAAAAAAAAAATATAGAAAAACTTATAAACATTCTTTCCCATTCGACTATCAATTTCGCTCCACATAACATATCAACCTCATACAAACCATGAAGAAATCCACATGTTCCTCATGTGACCAAGACAAATATACATATGCATTACATTCATGTATCCGTGTGTGTGTGAAGTCAACAACTATGCATCCAACTTTATTAAGAATTGTTTAGACTATCATGCTCTTGGAATTTGTAGTTTCAACTCAATTCTCACATGGGTCTGCACTCAAAAATGAACATCTCACAGAAACTTGTTTAGTCATGATCGCTCATGGTGTGAGAACTTTAATAAGAGTGATGTTCTGACTACTAGTGTTTCACACCGAACTCAATAAAGGACGAACATTTAGAGTAATATAGTCTCATGAAAGGAATACTACTTACTAGAGGAGCGAAATACCGTGGATACTCAAAGTACACGTTCATGTTCAAACCAAGTTGTTAAAAATCATTAAGACTTTGACTTGTCGGCTTTTATTCAGTGGAGTGAAGATAAGAGGGGCGAGAATTGCACATTCTTAGCTTGTGATAATGACTAGTTTATTTCTTCTTTATTCCAACCATCCTCTCTTCTCATATACTTTTATTTCTTTTTACTCCTCCTTCCTTCCTTTTCTCTTTTTCTTTTTCTTTTTTTTTTTTTTTATTCAACATCTTCTTACAAAAAAAAAAAAAATCTTTTTATAACATCCTTCCCACACTACTCCCTTCTTGTCACATACTTCAATAATTTTTATCACATTAAATGTGCAATTGAGTTTATAGAGGTTAAAGTATCAAATGAAGGGTTTTGGGCTTTCATATTGGCAATATTTAATCAGTGTGGGGTTAAGACATTCTTGGCTGTTGATACAGGTATGTGAAAAAAGGTAAGGAATGAATAACGATGGCTTAAATCATTTTTCTTAACTTCTTGGTTTTAACACTTCAGTGTTCATTGAGTTTAATTGGTAAATCCTGAACGTTCTCCTCTAAGAAATAGCCTAAATGAAGAATTTTGAGACTATTCAACGAATTTAAAGTATATTCAAGAAAAATAATTCGAATTTATTGTGATAAGTCCCTCAGAATTGAAGTTTGGGCTCAAAAGCTCACTAAGGGTAACTAGTTTCCACTATTTATTCCTTAAAGCATAACAGTCGTATTAACTCTTGTTTAAGTTTTTAGCATAGCTATTAACGCGTGCAAATGGGTGTTGGATACTAGAATGTTCAACATATGCATTTGTCTTAGTGACACTAGAAAAACGCGTGAATGTAATTCATAAAAGGATTAGATTAACATGAATGTATCATCGCTTGATAGCGGTTAAGTAAGACAGAATATTTAAAAGTATTCCACTAATAAAGTTCATAATAACATGATCGTTCAATGTAATGAATCAGATTGATAATAATTTAAATGTGCTCAGGTGATAATCTATTTACATCCCACCCCCAACTGAAAATCGCGATGACCTCAGAAGTTGATTTTCAACAATAAATAAAAAGATATCACCTGCTAAAGCAACGCAATGACTGCAAGCGTAACAATCTGTAAAGACCTATTTAATCTCCAAGCAACCAAGATCAAACGAAAGATATACAAAGGTACAATAAGCGTATGATCTATAAATGAAAACAAAACAATCACTGTAAAAGTAAAGTAATGGAAATGACATAGCAGTGATAATAGAGGTTGTACAATTTCAAAAACATCCAACAGTCAAAACATAACCACCGTCAGTCCCACATAATCCAAAAAAAAAAAACAACATGTACATAAAGAGAGCAGAGAGATAGAAAAAATAGAAAGAAAATACATCAAAACTCTCCAAACACTCGTACAGTCGCCACCTACGCATCCTCCGCAACATCTGATAATATCTCGATCGGCGCATCGGAGGTATCCGCAACTCTACCCTCAACAACAGTACTAGCCGTCGTCGGGCCACTCTCAGTGATGACTAGAGGTGGTGGAAGTGGGGGCTCCGCAGAAGGTGGTGCTGCCGAGGACGATGGTGGAACAGGATCAGGATGTGGTGATAGGGTCTCAGAAGTGGATGGATCAGCCGTAGGATGTGCAGTAGGGGAAGTAGTGGTAGGTGGGTCAGTGGTACCCGGTGCGGTAGCAGGAGCAGTAGGTGGGGGTGTATGTAAGGACTGATCAACCCCCAACTGAATCAGAATAGCCTCTAATAATGTCGTCATGTGGGCCACCCGGCCCTCGAGTTTGATCCGAGCCTCCCTCTCCTCCAACAATAGCTCATGAACCATCGGGAGAGGCACGGATGACGAAGACTCTCCCTGGGCCTGAGTTTGAGCCTGAGATCGCTGTCTCAGCTCAAACGGTGCAATCTCCACTAGAGGATCAACCTCATCGTCAGAATCAAGCTCCTCAGCCTCTGTCGGCGTCCCTGAAGCTGCACCCTCTGTATCGGTGCCATCGGCCCTCCTCCTCTTCCCTCCAACTTTCGCTTTCCCCTTTTCCTTTCTTTTCCTCCTCTGAGCATCTGAACGGCGAGAAGCTGTCTCACCAAATCTACTGCGAGCTTGAGAAGTCGCATCATCAGGTAAGGGAAGGAGGCCAGCCTGCTCGATCACCCTATAAATGGCCCAAGCACCTTTCAGGTGCTTCTTGACAGCAATGTAGCGAGTGGGGTGCCTCATGAAGTCAATATATAGGCGAGGCAAACAGACTGGTAAACCCGTCCCGATGGCAAATAAAACATGAGCATACCAGGCAGCAATCTTTTCCCGGTAGGAGGTGACCAATAGACAATTGCTCAACGCAAGGTGGAACATATGATAATTATCTGTCAAATAAACATCAGCAATAAGGGCCGTACCATCCCAGCTCGGTAACGCACCCCCGGTAAGCTCTCGGATAACAGCAGTGGGTGAGAGCACTGGTGTGCCAGCACGGTGCGGGCATACACAGTCGGGTACCTCCGGGACGCCTAGAGCAGCTGAGACGGTATAAACATCAGCAATAAGGGCCGTACCATCCCAGCTCGGTAACGCACCCCCGGTAAGCTCTCGGATAACAGCAGTGGGTGAGAGCACTGGTGTGCCAGCACGGTGCGGGCATACACAGTCGGGTACCTCCGGGACGCCTAGAGCAGCTGAGACGGTAGCCGGACTAAACACAATCTCCCGGCCGCGGAAGAATGATCGCAGTGTGAATGCGGCATCAGGATCTCTAATCATCGTCGCACAAGCTGCGCGAATCCATGAGAGATTCACTCTCTTCGCCTGAGAGAGCAAATCGTACCAGTGTGGCATAGCCTGGAGGCGGGCGAGATACCAGGGAGTAGCGAGCCATGCCGTCTCAAGTGGTCGCTCTATCATGACCTTCCTAGACTGGAAGTAGCGTGTGAACCACTGGCGGTCAGGGGTGCCCCGGAAGCCATGGTGCGGGACCGGGTCAGGAATGGCAAGGTCGAAGGGCTTCTCCCTGTGATACCCTGTAACGGGGTTCATTGCGAGGATCCTGAAATGGAAAAGGACAAGAAACAACAATTAAAAACAGGAATTTGAAAAGAAAATAAGAAACTGCCACTGCACTTGTTCGAGCGATCGAACTTTTATCGATCGCTCGAATTATACCAGACGTCGATCGCTCGAAACTCGTCGATCGATCGAGAAACGTAAGAATGTTCGATCGCTCGACGTTTCTCGATCGATCGAGAACAGAGATGCGCAGCAACGAGTAGACGAACGGAAAAAATAAAACAAAACAAAGAAAACAAGATCAAGACTACAAGAGAATGGTCAAACGACCAATGGGGGGGCACCCCTATTAAGATTTGAATGAACATGGAAAGAGGGGGAGCTCGTGGCCTTACCTCGTGATGTGTGTAGAGGGGGTGTGGGTGATGAAGAGGATGATGCAGGGGGTGATGCAGGGGGTACAAGGTGGGACTGGAAACCTTCAAAAATGGGACCTGAAGCTCGAGAATCGCCCAATCCCGCTGTCGCCGATCGCTCGAGAGAGTGAGGAAGATGAAGAGACTGATGAAGTGTACGCTGGAAGCCTCATTTAAATACAACTCTCGATCGATCGAGCTGTGTTAGAGAGATCGAACGTTCGATCGATTGAGATATTTCAAGCGCTCGAGAATGTGATACGTTTGATTGATTGAGAAACTTTCGATCGATCGAACCTAGATTTTCTAAAACTTCAAAGAATTTAGACACAATGTACCCCCAACTAGCCAACATTATTCTAGACATACAATAGAATGATAAAACAGTGCAGTACAAGACATGTAAGCCCAAAAACTCATCCTCATATTAGAAAATTGCAATTTATATAGGAATAAAACTTTAGAATAGCATCCATAGTGCAACATTATTACCCCCAATGGTGTTCAATACCTTATTGAACTAAAGAAAACAAAAATAAAACTAGAACTGAAAATATTGTTGTCTAGGATTACACTTCAATTGCTAAAATACTAATGAAACGACAAAGCACAATTGAAGTGGGACACTAATCATCTAACAAGAAGATTCCTTCTTCCACCATTGCTTCATTCCCCGTTAGATCTTCGCATGTGGAGTCCAAACAGGATGATTCCCTTTCCCAGAACAATCGGAAAGCAGCAAGGACATCATCGAGCAAGTCTGGTGTCTCTAAGGAATTGAAAGCCCATGCAAGAGATGATCCGGATGGAGACACAGATAAAGGAGTGTAATTGCGCAACGGACTATCCTCTTGTGGTGGAGTGTGTGGGGGCCTTATGTAGGGCCCAAAACCATGAATCAGTTGATGTGGAAGGAATACCGGAATACCATTGAAAAGCATAGTGACAATCCTGGACAAAGAAAGAAAAACAAAAGACAAACAAAACAAAATTAGGATAATCGAACACAAGAAACACGGATTAAACACGAAAATAACAAAAAAAACAAGGAATAGAAACAAAGAGATGTGACTCAGTTCCAACCTCACTATTGGCATGGATTCCCAAAATGCACTAGCTGGTAAGGGGCATTGGAGCCTGAATAGCAGAAAGCTCAAGTGCACATAGCGGTATGGGACCAACTCAGGAACAAGGAAGTCATCTACAAAAACAAAAAAGGCATTGTGGCGTTCTCGGACGACATCCTGGAGGTCATGATCTTCCCATGGCTCCCACATATCATCATTTTCCCATTGTGCCATGAGTGCATCATCCACCATTCTCCCCATGTACAGATCTTCTTCCTCATCCATATCATCGTCATCCTGAAATCCCATATTTTCATATGGATTGATGTCAAGGAGGTCCGGTGGGTATGGAATGTACCCTTGAGCAGCATCAATGAGAGAATGAGCTGCAGGATCTTGATGAAGCAAAGGGCAGGGTGTGAGTTCACCCTCAGTCCAGGTGCCACAACGACATTCTGAATCAGCCCATGAACCGATAGAATGAGCATCATCACCTCGCATCTCTGCACCTGCAACAAAGTGGTTTAAGGTATAACAGATTAAAACTAGATCACAAATGCAAAAAGAATGAACAAAGACTTAAAAGAACAAAAGAGAGGAAACTAACATGCAGGGAAAGAAAAGAAATACAACAACAAAATGGAACTCCACTTTAGAATTTAAGTGGGAGAATAGTTGGGCTCATCCAGCTGGATGTGCTCAACTTCAGGTTGGAAGTCCTCCAAGAACAGTTTCAATCTTTGGCCATTGACCTTGAAACAATCATCGTTCTTAGGATTGACAAGCTCAACTGCCCCGTGTGGAAAAACAGTTTTTACAATGAACGGGCCTGTCCAACGGGAGCGGAGCTTTCCTGGGAAAAGGTGGAGGCGAGAGTCATACAGCAAAACTTTCTGCCCCGGCTCAAATGATTTATGAAAAATCGTACGATCGTGGCGAGCCTTCAACCTTTCCTTATGCAACCTTGCAGAGTCATACGCATCTCGTCGTATTTCCTCTAGTTCTGCAAGTTGCAGCTTGCGTAACCGACCTCCCTCTTGAATATCAAAGTTCAATGAGCGTGTCGCCCAGTAATCTTTATGTTCAATTTCAACAGGAAGGTGGCAAGCTCTCCCGTAAACCAACCTATACGGGAACATGCCGAGATTCGTCTTATAAGCTGTACGATATGCCCACAAAGCGTCGGTTAGCTTGTATGCCCAGTCTTTTCGGTTGGAACTAACCGTCTTTTCAAGAATATGCTTGATTTCTCGGTTAGCCAATTCTGCTTGCCCGTTTGACTGTGGATGATAGGCAAGAGTGATTTTCTGGTGGACTCCGTATTTCTTGAGAAGTAACTCCAAAGGCCTATTGCAGAAATGCTTGCCTTGGTCACTTAGTAAAGCTTTCGGAGTTCCAAAATGAGACAAGATATGCTCTCATAGAAAGGACATGACCGTTCTGTGGTCATTGCGTCTCGTTGGTATCGCTTCAACCCATTTTGACACATACTCCACAGCAAGGAGTATGTATTCACAGTTATTAGACTTAGGAAATGGGCCCATAAAATCTATGCCCCAACAATCAAATATCTCAATTGTGATGATAGGGGTTAAAGGCATAGAATTCCTTTTAGAAATAGTTCCAAGCTTTTGACAGCGTTGGCATGTCTTGCAAAAGGAATACGCATCTTTGAAAACTGTGGGCCAGTAAAAACCGCTTTGTAGAACTTTTTGCGCGGTCTTCTGTGACGCGAAGTGGCCACCGCATGCCTCAGAATGGCATGATGCTAAAATTACGGTTATATCCTCATTGGGAACGCAGCGCCTGATAACCTGATCAGCACAGTACTTGAAAAGATATGGGTCATCAAAGAAGAAATGGCGCGCGAATGAGAGGAACCGTTTTCTGTCTTGGTTCGACCAATGATTCGGTGTTTCCCCTGTGACAAGGTAGTTTACAATATCAGCATACCAAGGCAGACTACTTACTGCCAGTAGCTGTTCGTCCGGGAACTCATCCCTAATGGATTGGGAGTCGGTATTGTCGACAAAAGTCAACCGTGACAAATGGTCCGCAACCACATTCTCTACTCCTTTCTTATCTTTGATTGTTAGATCAAACTCTTGGAGTAAGAGTATCCAGCGAATGAGCCGTTGTTTAGCGTCTTTCTTAGACAGCAGATACTTGAGGGCCGAATGATCTGTAAAACAGACGATTGGTGACCCTATCAAATAAGACCTAAACTTATCCAAGGCGAATACTACACCCAGCAGCTCCTTTTCAGTAGTTGTATAGTTCATTTGAGCTTCATTTAGAGTTCGGCTGGCATAGTATATCACATATGGCTTATTGTCCTTTCTCTGACCTAGGACCGCACCAATGGCATAATCACTAGCATCGCACATTAATTCGAAAGGCAAACTCCAGTCGGGTGCCTGTATTATAGGTGTGGAGGTGAGGAGCTCTTTTAGATCCTCGAAGGACTTTTGGCAACTCTCTGACCACTCGAATGGTGCATCTTTGACAAGAAGTTGACAAAGAGGTCGAGAGATTGCACTGAAGTTCTGGATAAATCGATGATAAAATTCCGCATGCCCCAAGAATGAACGGATATCTCTCACTATACGGGGGACAGGTAAATTTGAGATTATGTCGATTTTGGCCTTATCCACTTGGATTCCTTCATCGGAGATTATATGGCCGAGGACTATTCCCTTGGTCACCATAAAGTGACACTTTTCCCAATTCAAAACTAGGTGTTTGTCCTCACATCGCGTTAATACCTGCTCAAGATTGCTGAGGCAATCTTCAAAGCTATGGCCAAACACTAAAAAATCATCCATGAAGACTTCAATGATGTTTTCGACCATGTCACTAAATATGCTTAGCATGCACCGCTGAAAGGTAGCCGGTGCATTACATAAGCCAAACGGCATTCGACGGTAGGCAAATGTACCAAATGGACAAGTGAATGTGGTTTTCTCCTGATCTTCAGGAGCAATTTCAATTTGGTTGTATCCACTATATCCATCCAAAAAGCAGTAATACTTGTGACCTACCACACGTTCTAGCATTTGATCCATGAATGGCAAAGGAAAATGATCCTTTCGGGTCACAGTATTCAACTTCCTATAGTCAATACACATCCTCCATCCGGTGGGGACACGTGTTGGTACTAATTCACCATCTTTGTTCGGGATGACCGTTATGCCTGCTTTCTTTGGAACCACTTGGGTTGGACTGACCCAAGGACTATCAGATATCGGATAAATCATCCCAACATCAAGTAGTTTGAGCACTTCCTTTTTAACCACTTCTTGCATGTTGGGATTCAGACGCCTTTGCATTTGCCTTGAGGGTTTAGCGTCTTCCTCCAGATATATCTTATGCGTGCATATGGATGGGCTTATGCCTCTGAGGTCAGCAATTGTCCATCCCATAGCATCCTTATGCTTGGTCAGCATTTGCACTAGCTTACCTTCCTGTTCATGAGTTAAAGCAGATGTAATGATCACAGGGTAGGTTTTTCCAGTCCCTAGGAATGCGTATTTTAGCTCTTTGGGTAGCTCCTTTAACTTTAACTCCGGAAACTGAAAACTAGAAGGCATTGCCAACTTAGTTTTAGGAGGCAATTGTTCATATGGCATTACCCACATGCATTCTGCTCTATCCTCCTCTATTGTATCCATCATAAGACACGTCTGGTTCAGATCAGCATCCAATGGAGTTGACTCCGCAGGCTGATAGATATCGCCAAATTGAGTCATCACAACTTCCAAAGGATCCTTGTAGTCGACCAAATCAACTTCATCTTCAATGACCGTGTCTATATAATGAATTTCTTCCTCATCATCGTATTCTTCAGGTCGGGGATTAGAAAAAATTTTGACATTCAATGTCATGTTCCCGAATATGATAGTCATGATACCACTTCTAATCTTGATCATGGCATCAATAGTGTTGAGGAATGGACGTCCAAAGATAACCGAGATATGTGCACCAGGATTAGACACAGGTTCGGTGTCCAATATCACAAAATCAACCGGAAAGACAAAAGAGTCTATTTGGACAAGGACGTCTTCTAACACCCCTCTAGGGTACTTCACAGATCTGTCTGCTAATTGCAAAGCGACTCGGGTGGGTTTGAGTTCACCCAACCCTAGCTGTTTATAGACTGAATATGGCAGCAGGTTCACGCTTGCTCCTAAATCGAGGAGTGCGTTATCTATCCTTTGATTCCCAATTCTACATGAGACAGTAGGTGTACCGGGATCTTTGAGTTTTGGAGGCAACTCATTTTGAATAATCGCACTTGCTTGGCACGCGACATAAGCATGTTTCTTCACGCTTTGCCTCCTCTTGACCGTGCATAGATCTTTGAGATACTTCGCATAGGCCGGCACTTGCTTGATAGCATCTAGGAGTGGAAGATTAATTTTGAATTGTTTAAACAATTCCAGAAACTCCTGATTCTTTGTCTCATTCTTGGGTTTCTTCAACCGTTGAGGGTAAGGTGCAGGGAAAGGGCATTTTGGTGGTTCTTCCTTCACAGACTCCTTTCCAAGCCTTCGCTCAACTTCTTCCTCCACTCTAGGAGCTTCAATGTTTGCCTTTATTGCCTCGTCATTAGTAGACGGCTCCTCCTCTCGAGTAGATGGTTGCTCAAACTCATTTCCCACCACTTCCTCCTCTTTGTACACTTCGGGTGTAGACAGAGGCATGCTTTTATCTATGATTCTTCCACTTCTCAATGTAGTCACGACTTTAGCATGTTCTTGATTGTTAGGACCATTGTTATGTCCTTTGGGGTTCGGAAGTGGTTGGGCAGGGAATGTTCCTCCCGAACCCTCTTGCCGTGCATCTATCCTTTCTAACGTGGCAGACATTCTACTCATCATCTGTATGAGTTGCTGCGTTAGATTGGCATTAGCAAGTGGCTCTTCTTCTTGTACCTTCTTGTGCGGTGGCACATAGGTATTGGTTTGTGGTGCATTGGAGGGTTGAGCTTGGTTGTAGGTATTGGTTCTGTTTTGATTGTATTGATGGGACGGCCTATTGTTTTGCCCTTGATATTGATTGTTGTTGTAGGGCTGCTGTTGATATTGATTTTGGGTCCCAGCATTATTTCTCCAATCAAAACCGGGGTGATTCCATCTATTGTTACTTTGAAAGTTATTGTTGGAATTCCCCGCCCCTCGAAAACCTTGCATAGCATTCATCTCCATAGGGGCCTGCTCTTGAAAATACGGCACATTAGGACAATATTGAGTTGTATGTCCCAACATGTTGCATGTGCCACATGGTTCTTCAGGCATAACTTGTCTAGAGCTCTCTCCTTTTATGCTTAACTCCTCTACCTTCTTTGCCAGTTCTGCATATTTAGTCATGAGGTGATCTTCACTGGTTAGTTGGTATAGACTTTTCTCCTCTACACAGGATATCTGTGAGCGTGAGACATTGTCAGAATTTGGCCATTCATGAGCGTATTTGGCTAACCATTCGAAATGGGCTTCAGCCTCCTCGGTGTTTTTACGCAGAAATGGTCTGGAACTCATAGTTTCTACCAACTTCTTCGTTTCACCATTCAATCCTTGATAAAAGAAGCTGATAGTTCGCCATTTCTCAAACCCATGGTGTGGGCACGAGAGAAGCAAATCCTTGAAACGCTCCCACGCTTGTGTGAAGGTTTCATTGCTCTTTTGTTTATAGGAATTGATTTGACGTTGAAGGTCTGTGGTCATGCGAGTAGGATAGAATTTCTTTAAAAATGCAGTGCTCATCGCATGCCAGGTGAAAATTGAATTAGGTTTGAGGGAGTGGAGCCACGCCTTCGCTTTATCTTTCAAAGTGAAGGGGAATAACATTAGATGCGTCACCTCCTTAGGACAATTTTGCGAGAATGTTTTGCAAACATCCTCGAAATCAGTGACATGTAAGTACGCCTTCTCACTTTCCATCCCATGAAAAGTGGGAAGCAGTTGGATCATCCCATTGCGAAATTGAAATTCGCCATTATGCGATGGGATTTGAATGCAAGAGGGCGTAGGTGCGTGTTCTGGTTGCATGAGATCACAAAGAGGATGTAGTGCCTCATCAATTGGAACCACAACATTGTCACCATTTTCACTCTGATGATCATCCATTGATTCAGTTGGAGTGGCTATCGGATTAACGGAACTATCAGAGTCAGAGCGGTAGAAAGGATTTCCAAAAATTCCTTCAATAGAATTATTGGACATGAACTAGGAGAGTCCCTAAGGTGAGTGTTTACCAAAAGAACTGAAAAGAAGAGAAAATAAAAAAAAACAGAAAGAGATGAAGAGAGACTGAGGTAATCTAAGGAATTGATCGTCGCCTTCCCCGGCAACGGCGCCAAAAACTTGACACGGCGAAAATCTTGTGCGCTCTTGTGCAACACCCAAGTGTAGGTGGACGTGCAAGTAGTAACTGGTAAGACCAGGTCGATCCCACAGGGAAGGATAGAAATCAACTGACTTAGATTAGACTCTAAAAGAAAAGAAAATTCAATATTTTAAGAGAAGTGTAGAACACGAAGTTCTACAAGTAATAACTACTAAACTTAAAAACAACTAAATTAAATTAACTAATGCTTAACTATTTAACTAAAGCAAGATCTAAAAATGGTTTTACTTAATAAAAGAAAGTGTTGGGATTACGCGAATCCACTATGACTCAACCATCTACCATGCAAATGCAATTAAGCTCAATGGAGGGCAACTTCTACAATATCCCGTAGTTCTCTAAGGATGTAGAATCAATAGTCCTTTCATGACCGGGACTATATCATCACAATTAAGTTTGAAATACACAAAGGTGGTTTAATCCAATAGTTAAGACTCTCACCTACAATGGTGTTAGCATTGAGGGTGGTTTGCAAAATATATTGAAAGAAAATGCCTTAAGGCTTAACGTTTAAAGACTGTTTAGACAAACTGAGCATATGGGGACAGTTTGATAACGAATCAGTAAAACAGAAAGTCTTGAAATACTGTATTAGATGTCCTCAAGAATCTGAGACCTCGATCGATCGACGCACATTCGATCGATCGAACTTCTTCATCTCTCGATCGATCGAAATAACTTCGATCGCTCGACTATGTCTCTGGTCCGATCGATCGAACACAGGAATAAAAATAGTGCATGGCAGAGGTCTGAAATCATGGTTTCATCGCGATTTCCCAACCCTGGACTACTCAGACATGATCTGAGGAGTCTCAGATTTATTTTTAACGTAAAATGTCATTAAGGTAATGTTTGGTTCTGAGATTTTCATTAAAACGATAAAAAACTTAAGATTTAAACGTATATAGCATCAACAAACAGTAAGATTAAACGCTAACTACCATTAACTGAGTGCAATATGTAAGTAAGATGATAACTACTTAACCTGAAATGAAGAACTCGTATTAAATCACAAGAAAAATCCCAACTAGTAATGTCAAAGCTTGGCTAATAACCTACAAAACAAGAACAACTCTCCTCTCTCTATGAAAACTGAAGAAAAACAAGTGGGGCGTCCCTTTGGGACGTAAACAAAATGAATATATATAGCTTCGACCTAATGCTAGGGTTAAAACCCGTTTCTGCTGCGTGCGCGTATATTCTGATAAAAGGCATGTTCGATCGATCGAAAAACTCTCGATCGATTGAACTTCCAGAAACTTAGATCGCTTGAACTCCATTCGATCGATCGAAACGTCGATCGCTCGAATCCTTATCGATCGCTCGAACCTTGTATTTCAGCATTGAGTTATCTTCATCAGGGCCAAGCACTTCCTTTTATCAACATTCTTCAATCTTATATACAGCAGCAATAATCTGCACAAGTAATCACTAAAACAATACCACTTATCATAGTTTAATCAATTTGTGCAAAAACTGGTATTGTAATTCAAACTGCAGATAAACAGGGGAATCGTAGACTTTTCTAATGTATTTTTCTCTTTTAGCGCGGTTATATTCTACAAATACACCCGCTTGTCACAACCCCCAACTAGCGAATTGCTAGTCCCTAGCAATAAAGCGAAAAGAAAAAAGCAAGCTAACTACTACTACAACGACTAGAAGAAACAAAAATAAACTAATGCAAACTAATCTAATTTAGAGAGAGACACTACCTAACTCACTTTCGCAAGAATCGCGGTTGCATTTAGCAATTGCAACAAGCCGTTAAACCCCTAGGTTCCCCTAGTGGACGAGTGTTGTCTCGTGAGGGTTTGCAGTGTATCTACCCACAAAATTCTAGATTTTTAAGCTAAAAAAAAAAATATAGAAAAACTTATAAACATTCTTTCCCATTCGACTATCAATTTCGCTCCACATAACATATCAACCTCATACAAACCATGAAGAAATCCACATGTTCCTCATGTGACCAAGACAAATATACATATGCATTACATTCATGTATCCGTGTGTGTGTGAAGTCAACAACTATGCATCCAACTTTATTAAGAATTGTTTAGACTATCATGCTCTTGGAATTTGTAGTTTCAACTCAATTCTCACATGGGTCTGCACTCAAAAATGAACATCTCACAGAAACTTGTTTAGTCATGATCGCTCATGGTGTGAGAACTTTAATAAGAGTGATGTTCTGACTACTAGTGTTTCACATCGAACTCAATAAAGGACGAACATTTAGAGTAATATAGTCTCATGAAAGGAATACTACTTACTAGAGGAGCGAAATACCGTGGATACTCAAAGTACATGTTCATGTTCAAACCAAGTTGTTAAAAATCATTAAGACTTTGACTTGTCGGCTTTTATTCAGTGGAGTGAAGATAAGAGGGGCGAGAATTGCACATTCTTAGCTTGTGATAATGACTAGTTTATTTCTTCTGTATTCCAACCATCCTCTCTTCTCATATACTTTTATTTCTTTTTACTCCTCCTTCCTTCCTTTTATTTCCAACCCGATCGATCGAACATCCTCTGTACTCAAGCGATCGAACGGGTTTTCGATCGATCGAACGTTTCAGATGTTCAATCGATCGAATGTAGTTCGATCGATCGAGAGAGATTCTTTGTCAGGTTCTCTGTTTCACAGTGTTAAAGTTTTTTTTTAAGAAAATTAAATACTTTAATTTTAAAATATTTTGTAAATTTTTCAAATCACTGTGTGAAACAGAATGTTCGAACGATCGAACAGTGTTCAATCGATCGAACTGTGACAGAGAGGTATGATGTTGTTTGAAGTTCTAAAACAGTATGTAAAGTGTTTATATATTGTGTGAATCAATTAGGGGTTCCAATAGTTACGTATAATTGTTATATATGTGTGGATGTGCATACGACTAACCCTTTTGCAGCAAGTTAGTCACTATCTCCCGTGGCACCAAGTTTTCTAAATTTTTGTGTTTAAATGTTTTGAGATTGGTGTTTATTTTAATATTTGGTTTGGACCTAAGGCATATGTAAAGGGCGCTGCGACTTCAATCCTACGAAAAGGAAAGTCGCATCGGTTTCCCTAGCCTTTTTATTTATTGTTGCAATTTCTTTTTCTAGAAAAATTGTAAGCTTCGAAAGAAGCATAGGACCAATGTAATAGAATTAGGAATTCCATGAAGATGGAGCAAGGAGCCGTTGTCCATGAAGATGGAGCTGGAGGCGACCGAACCAAGAAGGAGGTTCTATGGAGATAGAGCCATGGGAGATAGAGGCATTGTTTGAATGCCTATATTTCATTTTAGTTTTTTGTTTTAAGTGCTTGGTTTGTGATTGGCGTATAACACATTGTTGCATGCACGTAAAACATGTTTTCTAAAATAAAATTCAAAAACCATTTTCAACACATTAGTAAACACTGGATGTTTATGGGTAATGTGAAGAAATTTTTTTTTCTAAATTAAAAAAAAAAAATTCCTATTAGTTCATTGTAAGTATGAGAAATACTCTGTGTCACTCATTTATGAGTGATCATTCCATACGGAGGGTATATCTTATTGATTACTAGATATGAACTTCTTATAAAATCTAGTGGGAGAGGGACTTAGTTTTATGACTCCCACGGTCTTCCATAAACGGTTCATTGTAAGGTGGATAGTATATTCTGTGTCACCCAGCCATGGGTGATCATTCCATACGGAGGATAGACTATTCATTGGTTACTAGATATGAACTTCCTTAGGATAGAATCAATGAGACGCGTTAGACGGTGACCACTACACTGAGGCACTACTTGAGGCAGTTGTCATTGGATTCTAGTTAATGGTGAACACTAGCTAAGCTATGGGTAAGGGATTCCACACGGAGCATTATCCAGAAACTAAGAGACCAAAAGTTCAGGAGTCATGAATTGTTTTGTAAGAGTTGCATGACATTCATGATGGGTTTCCCAATCAAGCTATGAGGTTATGATCGCCACACGGAGACTTAATTTCATAGGCTTGACATCCTGAAGACAATTAATGAGTTGGTTAAGGGAATTCCAATCTATCATATAAATTGTCATATTTATGATTTCCATAATGTAACTCTGTTATATTATTTGTATTTCAGATTCGTTATGTCTAGCCCACTTGCTATAACCATGATCCAGAATAAGCTAATTGGAAACAACTACGTTGAATGGAAACTAGAACTGGATGAATTATTAACTGCTAATGGATGTAAATACGTTCTTACCGTTCCCTGTCCACCTATTCCATGTCATGACACCCCAACTGATCTTGCCGATCAATATTGGCAGTGGATAAGATTTGATGGTATAGCTCGCTCTAGCATCTTAAACTCTTTGTCTGATGTGTTGAAGCAGCAACATCAACCTTTGAACACTGTGTGTGCTATAATATTGAACCTTGAGGAGATGTTTGGGGAACTGAGCCGAACTGCAAGGCTTAGAGCCTTGGAGTTAGTCATGGACACCAGAATGTTGGAAGGAACTTCTATAAGAGAGCATGTTTTTAAAATGATTACTTATTTCAAAGTAATGGAAGTTCTGGGTTCCGACATTGATGGTGAGACTCAAGTTGACATAATCTTGCATTCGTTGCCTTCATCATTCACTGAATTTAAAAAAGTTTTTAAAATGAGTAAAACAGTTTTTTTCAACAAGTGAGTTGATGAGCTCTCTTAAGGCAACGATGGATATAGTCAAAGAGGAGTCAAATGTTCAAAACATTGGAATGGCTTCATCTTCTGGAACTAAGCCTAAGGGCACATGTTTAGAGAAGGAAAAGCAAGGCTCAAGGATAGGTGAGCCTAAACCAACTATTGGGAAGAAGGCAAGACTTGGAAAGGGAAAGGCTGGTGATATGCCGAAAGGAAAGTGTTTCCATTGTGGCGTGAGAGGGCATTGGAAAAGGAACTGTGTGGGATACTTGACTGCCAAAAGGCAAGGTATGATCTAATCACTAGTTTTTGAAGTAAGTTGAAAAACTGATACTTCAACCACTTGGGGCACTGATTCTAATTTTTTGATTATATCTGTAATTGTTGCAGAGGATTGGAAAAATAAGAATGTGCAGTGATTTGAAGATCTTGATTGCTTTTGGGATCTAATGCAAGAGTTGCTATTAGATTAGTAGTTTTATATTGTAATAAAACTTATGGAGTTATTAGATGGATTTCAGTTTTGAATTAATTTATTCTTTTGATTTTGGTACTGAAATTGTTGATTAAAAGAAAGTGTTCTTTTAATGTGATCTAATAACTTGTCAAGCAAGTATCTCACCGATTTACTCTTGTTTCTCATATATTATCCAACGTAGTATTTAAATAACTCATGGGTATTTTACCATCTAAAAGGATAGCACCTTCAACTAATTCTATAAATCCTTTGGTTTAGAGGTTAGATCACATTAAATCTAAATGGGATAAATGGGGAGTAAAGGATTGGATCCTAGACTCTTTTGGTTGCTGAGACCATTGCCTATTTGTTAATCCTATTTAGAGAGTAAACGTGATCAGATCATATTAATCTAAATAGGATAAATAGGAAGTAGAGGATTGGATCCTAGACTTTTTTTTTGGTTGCTAAGACCACTGCCTATTTGTCAATCCTATTTAGAGGGTAATGTGATCAGGTGATTTTTCTTTTTGAAATATCACACGACCAAGGAATTAATAGAATTAGGGCATACTCACATATGCAGGCCAATAAACATTAGAGTTGTAAAGTGGTTTTGGCTACTCCAGATACTGATATAGATTTACTTATTGCACCTTCATCCTCAATTTTGAAGAAATTCAAAAGTTTTGGAATGAAGAGTAATTGGTAAAAGAATATCGTTGCTTTTAATTTAATCAAAATGGTGAGTATCTGTCTAATGTGTTAATTGTCTATAAGAGATAAGAATGAAAATTCTTTCTCGATCGTCTACACCTAGTGCGCCTCCACGGGATGGTGTAGCAGGTAGAAGGAACTACCTTCTTTTAGATACGACTGGGTCATGAGATGAGTTATTTAGAGTTACTACTGTTCCTTGTTTTTCTCGATGGAACCACAATGTATGTACTGGATCTTATTCAAAAGCGAACCATTCCAATAGATATCCCCAAAAGTTGTGAAAATAATGGGACTTCTTTCTCATGGTAACTTTGGATAAGGATGCCTAACACTAAGGTGTAAAGGAATGATGAGCCTTTTGAATCTAGATTAGAAGTATAATACTTCTGTAGTGTTTCCAGAGAAAACAAAAGTTGGTTGGAGACCAATTTTTGCAAAGGAAAGATAATATAAAAGAGTAAAGTTATTTACATCTTAAAGCAATCTATAAATCATCAGGAACTAAAATCTACTACCTCTTCATCCGTTCCTACATTGGTGCTTCATTGTAGTGGGAGAATTCTCAACGTTGTTGAAATCCCCTGATACAATAAAGTTTTGTGATAAGGAAGCTCTGGTATATGATTTGCATAAGTCTACGGACTAAAGCAATCATCCAGAGATAAGCACATATGTTTTGACATGTTGGTCAAAATACTTTGGATTTCTCTGAAGTGTGGATGTGGCTTAACTGGATGAAAGGATCCTTGCACTAAGGAAGTGTGGTGGTGATTATGGTTCCCCACAATGATAACACCTTTATCATTACGAGATGTCAAAGTAGTGTTATCAATGGTTGAGGTTAAGTTTCTTCAGTATATTTGATATTTATGATCTCGGTGAGGCGAGCAATAATCTTTGGATTATGCTCATTCAAGATCGAGAAGTTAAGGTAATGAGATTATCTCAAACTTCTATATCATAAAGTTACTGGCAAGATTCAACGTAGAACATTTCGATAAAGGTTATTCACCTTTTGAACATAACCTATTGCTCTTTCAAGACTTGTAATCTTAGGATGCAAGTTGAAAGAGGTCGCATGAAAGGTGTATCATAAGCCTAGGCTGTTGATAAACCTTGTATGTGATGTTAGGTATGGGATATCTGTTAAACCGTCGAGGTTGTTCACAGATATCAGTCCAAATGGAAGTTCAGTTCACTGAACTATCATAAAGCACATATTCTCTAGGGCTTGAGATAGAACTAGTAGATATATGCTAGATGATGTTGTTTTGGACTATGTTCGAATTAGCTTTACTGGATACATGTTTGGTGACGTCTTTTTGTCTAGGGATATAGTATAACATGGAGATGTTCTACTATGGATTGTTTCAGTCGATGATCATCAGTCCCTATGCAAAACTTTACGGGTTAAGGATTTTGACAAGTCACGTAAACAATGTTGGTGTTTGTTTGTAACACAATATGGTTATGAGTACAAGTGGGAGTTTGTTGGGAATATGCCCTCAAACCAGTTAGTTGGACAATAGAATATCAAAATGCATTTATGCATGTTAGTTCATGAGATGAATATTAGACTAAAATCCTTAAACAACATTGCATGTGGTTCATTTGTGTATGCGATTACACATGTGAGATATGAATCACAAATCCTTGTTGTTTCAAATTAGTCACAGTGGATGATAAGTCTGGATAACTTATCAGGTATACACTGTAGCATGATTAACGTCTACGGGGTAGAATGATGAATCTCATTCATAAGAGTCTTTGACTCTTGGTTAATATGCTAGTGCACTCGGTGCATTGACGGACCTGAGTTAAACCTATTGACACCTAAACGTTGTCACCGTCAATAGGAACTCAAAACTTGTATAGGGATACATGTCCTTAATCCTGAGACAGTTATGAACGCAAGTTGTATGCTTGATTGCTTTGACTTACCAATCAGTGAGGTCTTGCAAGATCAACACCTGGGTATCTTAGGTAAATCAGGTATACAATGTTACGAACATATATTGTCAAGATGCAATTCTACCCTTTTCTATAAAACGAAGAGTAAGTATTCCCTCGAGAATGTCACTAGGAGTGATTACTGAATGCTGGCCAGCCTTGTCAACAAAGTGTTATTGTTGACATGTTTAGTAATCCAAGCGTAGTGAATGATACTTGAGGAACATAAGATGTACTATCTATTGGGTCGACAGTATCTTAACACATACATCCCAAAGATAGATACGAATACTGCCTGGTAGAGGGACATCCGTATCATATTATACAAGTCTAGCAATCACTTATGTATGTGTGATTATGTTCTTATGCACTGGAGTGCAATTATCATTTTATAGTGGCATTAATGATAATTGATTAATTATTGATTCCTTAATCAAGAGTACTGACTAGATGGAATAATAATTAATCGGAGCCAGTAATTAAGAACCTAGGAGGTCCCATTCTTAGCTCCGCCAGAATGCTTGGAAAGGCAATTGAGGATGCTGTCAAGACTGGTTTGATCGATCGAAGTTGTTTCGATCGATTGAAGTCTAGACAGGTTCGATCGATCGAACTTGATTCGATCGATCGAAGGTTCGATCGATCGAAGTCACTTCGATCGATTGAAAGTAAGGTCGGTTCTGGGAATCTATAAATAGGGCAGCTGCGTTCTGGGAAAGTAGTTCGTCGTTTTAACATCCCTAAGCTGCTGAAACTGTTTTAGGGTTCCCAAACCTTCTTCATCCTCTCCATTAGAGATCCCACCATCTCTAGCCTCTCTGGAAAGCGTTCGAGGAGACATAAGAGTGAAGATCACCTAGAGGTTGCTGCTGGACATTGCTAAAGGAAGCCATATTCAGAATTGGGTTCAAGACCTAAGGTATATTATTCTTGCACCCTTGTACACATCTAAGGAGTTGACGAGTAGTAGATTCAGGGATACCAAAAGTTTTTTTTTTAACTGGACTCTTTCCGCTGCGCGTTTAAACTTTGATTCAAACCGTTTTTACCAACACATTTCAATTTAATATAAATTAAACATGTAGCTAGACATCTGAAATAGGTCTAGGAACAATTATCCATGTTGTCTATTCATTAAACATGAAACAATAATAATCATTCAATCACACATAAATAAGGAAATCACAATAAAATAGGAATCCCACTATTATGGTCAACCCGCAACTCTTGTGAAGAAATTTTCATTGAACCCGATTAGCTCTATGTCGCCATTATGGTCGAGCGGGCTGTCTTCACGGATTTACTTGAGATATATTACACAAACCCTATGCCTCCATGAAGGAGTTCACATGCTATTTCTTTGCAGTAAATTAACCACACATCAATCAAGCGTGGGATCCAATACACACAAATCCTATGCCTCCATAAAGGAGTTCGCATGCTATATTAAAACAGCAAAATTAACCACGGATAAAACCATCGTGGGATCCAATCACACAAAATCAGTGACCATAATAGTGGAATAAGAACGCTGCAAAACAAGGGTTAGCACAGTTCTACGTTCTATCCATCCATCAAAATACGCATAAGATCTGTTTTATTGGACAACATGGTTGCGTCCAACCCATACGCAGAATCAACGTTGCTCTGATACCACTGTTAGGAAACTGCGTTCCCAGAATCCATTGACAGTGCGTATAAGTTGGTACTGCAAAAAAAATTACGTGAAAACTACAATAACCCTACAAGGGCGAAACTAAGGTTACCTTAAACTGCTAAAACGGATTGCTATAGTAGACGAATCAAGAACACGGGCTCGATAACAGCTAACAATCTTCTACGGTATTCCTTTGCTGCCAGAATATCGAACTGAGTGTGGGCGCCTTCGAAATCCTTTATGTTTCTGCTCTCTCTTTTTACACTCTCTTTTCTATTCCGAGTTATAATACTCTTGATGGAAAAACGCAAACTGAGGAGAGAGCCAAAGCAGCATATATATAGGCTACAATAAGGACAATAAGAAGTCAATAAGGAATAGGCTTCCTTATGGAATTAGGAAACCCTAATTCGAATTGAATCAGATTCCTATTTCCATAAATCATAATTCATACTACTAAAGAATTATAATTGCACTCCTACACTTATCTCAAAAATATATTTCGAGCTCCATGTTATTAAATACTTATTATCTCCCCATGTTAAGATTGCAGATATCCATTAATTAAATATAATTACTGACAATCATATTTAATTAATCTCTTAAAATTCCTTGTTATCTGATATGTCGGATACAAAATCCACCTGCAGGGTTTGACATAATCAAAACTTATAAGCTTTCTCAAGGGGATATCATCAATCCCAAAATTGAGACATGGATTCCATCATTAATTAATATCCACCACACAATTAATATTGTCACCCAATCCAATGAGATATTGACCCATTTAAGGATCTCACCCTTTTAGGGATCAAAGTGTAAATATCAAATGTACGTGTCCATAAAATAACTTAGGATTTAGAGCATAAGCACTCATAATAGTCATGAGGTATTAATTATCTTATAAGTCAGTATAAAGATAATTACCCAAGTCGGTCCCGTTTAATACACAAAATGTACCAGCATGGTGAGTTGAAACTATACTGTTTCCCGCAGTCAAGACAAACCTACTACAACACCATGCTGCAGTCCTACTGGTGGTGTGTCCAATCCATCTAAGACTGTAAACCAAAATCTTACATTCTACAAGATCCGATGGTCTGATCTTCCCTGTGCAAGCCAAACTCTACACAGCAAACCACCTACTATGTAGAGTAAAAGACACACATGCATAATATTAAATAAACAATATAATACAAATATTGCCCACACAGATTCTCATAAAAAATGGATTAACTGATTTTATTAAATGAATAATAGATCAACTACATAAAGCATGGCTTTTAGTATATATCCCTAACAGTTCAATCGATTGAAAGTGCTTGAAATGATTGAACTTGTTTAATCGATTGAAACTAGACAGAGTTCAATCATTTAAAATTTATTCAATCGATTGAAAATGGTCTTCTCTATCCAGAGTTCTCACAATTTTCAAAATTTAACAAATAGTCTAATTTAACGTTTTATACCATTCTAGAATATTTCAAATCTTTTTTTGAACTTTCTATTTCAATCGATTGAACTGGTTCTGTGGACATCGCCCACGGCTTCTGGGCCTTTTCCTCGATTTTTCAAATCAATTTAAATGAAAGAAAGAGTCGCCACTTAATTTTAAGGAAAGAAATTACGAAACCATTTAAAAGCTACATTTCTGCAAAATCAAAGATTTCTAGGTTCAGGGATTATGGAATGAGAGGAAAAGGAGCCCGGTGGGACTAAAGCACCCCCTCTCATCCTATCAAAGTTAGGCATCTAGTCACCATCCTTTTAATCAATTTAAAAATTTATGTGTGTCCCAATCAATACATAGATATAGACATACAAAACACAAGCAAGTTGATAAAGGCATAAAATTGCACACAAAAAAAGGCATCCATAACCAAGTAATTTTAAATAGCACACAATATGTGATGCAATGAGAAACAAGAAAGCTCACCGTAATCCAACAACGATAGGGAAACGTGTAATGCAAGCATAAATAGAAAACCTAAGAAAAGTTCTAAATCACATAAACATATAAGGCATCAACCTAATCAAAGGTGTCGCACATGAAGTCACAAAATCAATAAAACAACTAAGGCCGAATAAAATACAAAGGAAAAATGAGGAATCGTACCTCGATAGCACTACAAAACAAAGGTTAGTCCACATGGATGAACATGAAAAAAGTAGGATTTCACCTGGATTATACCAAGAAGGAAAATAATAACTCTTGGACCCTTTCCCATCAAGGAAATTGCAACATTCCTATGGATATACGAGTCTTGGCGGGAAGGCCAAAAGAGGCCTTAACGTAGAGCCAATGTAATGTCAACATAGGAGTGACATAACCTTAACATGATCGGAAAGAATTCTAAACTAAATTCACACATCAAAATTCACTATCACAATTTATGCTCTAACATTCCTAGAACATAAAAACCAAGATGCATAATAATAGACATGACATGATTCATTTGATTTGGATCATAGGATCTTTGAATTTAGGTTCAATTATTCATAATCAAAGCATGTTTCAAGCCTTAAGGCCTTGGAAATTCATTTGAATTCAAATTAGCAAGGTTCATCAAATCTACCTCAGGAATTCGGAAATTACAAAACAGAAACATAAAATTCTAAAATTGGAAAACCTGAGTTCCCATGGTTTTATCTGGATGAATTTTACATATGACATACCCCTGTGAGTCTAGTTTCTATATCAAAAATAAAATAAAAAATCATATGGCTCAAACTCCGGGAATTGACCTTAGATCAGAGGTCATTCAGATTCTACCAACCCTCTGTCTAGCAATATGTAAACACCCCATTTTTTCGGCTATCAGATTTAGGAGACCCATAGCTTGGTGGTTCACAATGATCGAAAAGATTCAAAAGGACTCCTGGAAGTTGGTTCTATTTCTCAAAATGCTCAGAATGACCAAAATGCTCCTGAAAGCCCAAAAGCTCCCAGATTTGGACCAAAAGTTCGGGAAACATGCTACGTCATAAGAAAAATGATAAAAAGAGTTTTTAAGTAAAATCGGATAAAATCGTCAGCTCCCAGAGACCCCCGGAAGACCCGGAAGTTCCCAGAAATTCCCCGTTGACCGATTTGACCAAAGTTTGACCAGGTTTGACCAAGTTTGACCAAGTTTGACCAAAATCGTCCAAATTTGCCAAAATCATTCTAGATCATGTGGAAAGTGTTAAAATGAGTTTTAAAAGAAAATCGAGCGAAAACGTCAGCTCCTGGGAGCTCCAAGAAGTTTCCAGAACTTCCCGGGAATCCCAAGTTTGACCAGTTTGACCAAAATTTGACTTTAGAACCAGAGTAATGTAACATTTTTCATGGATACTAGAGGTCAATAGCTTTCCAACGGTATATCGTACATAATTTCTGGATTTAAAACGAATTTATTATGAATTTCCAAAGGCAAAAAAGGCGATCAAATCGGCTTTTATCGCGAATACCGCAAAACTTTTCAAAGTGACCTATCCCCGAACTATTTTTTATGTAAATTATACTCCATTACCTTTCCAACGGTATATCACAACCTCAATTTGGAGTTCGTATGCATTTTCTGTGAATTTTGGACGAAATAGGGCCTTTTCGCGAATAACGGAACCTCTGGGGGCCTAAACAGCATTATCTGGACGAAGGAAGAGCAGTGCCGCAGCGGCACTGGCCCACTGCCTCCACGGCACAGGCCCAGTGCTGCCGCGGCACTCTCCCCCAGAACAGTCCACTTTTGTAATTTTTTTTTGGGGTCCAATTTGATATATTAGAAATCAAAACGACGTAGTTTTGGTTCCCAGCTTATTTTGGACCAATGGGAGACAATTTTAAACTTTTTAAAACTCTATTTACCACCCCTCCTTTGCCTATAAAAGAAGCCATTTACTTCCATTTAGGGGGCAACATGGAAGCCTAGAGAGAGCTCAGGAAGAAACTCTAGAGAAACATAGAGAGATAAAGAGAAGAAGTAGTCTTCTTCTTCCATTTTTTCCAATCAAAATGAGTTCTAATCTTGTTTTCCTCCACCATTCTTCTATATACTTCATCATCAATATACCCAAGCACCATTTCTCTAAGCATTTTTGAGTTAGAAAGCTACTTCCATGTCCAAATGTCTATATCTATGAGTGAAACACCAAGCTACAAGTCAAATATCACATTGATTATCATCTATTGATTTGTTCATTTGCTTGCTTATATACAATGATCATCTCTTCTTACCTCATTTCTTTTTGATTTTCTTTATTTACTTACTATTTAATCATCATCTAGATGATGACATGAAGTTTGAGGTGAGTGAATACTTATGGATAGTAGCTCTTTCAAAAACATGTTTGATAGATGATGATTATAACTTCAATACCTCCAAGGTATCCTTGAAGTTATGTTCAAAATAAAAATGAATCTCTCCAATAATATTGGGAGTTCTTTGATGATTCGAGGTTGGATGAGGTTCTAAGTGGTCACATGGTCATCTCAAGAGTTTAAGTTCATGCTTTGAACATCTATGCCAAAACCCCCAATCAAGAACTCAAACTCTATTTCAAAACCCAAATCCATTTTCTTCAAGAATGAACCAAAACAGTGAGCTTTTCAGACTCAAAGATTTGTTTTGAATTAAATACTTGAGTTATGATGATGAAACCACTTGGAAAATCTTCCTAAGACATCATAGTTTGTCTCCAATTTTTTCCATCAATTATAGAGATGTGAAAGTATTATTTTCGGATTTAAGAAGTTCATATTCATAATCTGCCTCTGTTCTCACAGAATGTTAACCTGACTTCTTGCACTTATTCTGGATGTTTTAGTCACTGTACATATATCTTTTCTATTTTTTTTATGAAACTTGGGTGTCTTAGGAAACTTTTGGTACATAATGGGTCATCATAAACCCTCTCTTTGATTTATGAAAAATCATACAATATAAGCCAATAGTGCTGCTTTTGTTTCTGAGTCATGTGCACATTCTGATTCATTTCTTTTAATCTGTGATAGCTATTGAGGTTTAGCTTTTTGGGTTATTTTCTAGACACAATAAGGATGATCTATGATTTTTCCCACATTTTCCTAGGCATGTTTGGCCTCCCATTATGATGTTATAAAGTAATGCATGCAGTCTGTCCACTATTCACAGCATGTCATTTTTTGACTTTCACACTTTGATGCAACACTCTCTTGTATCTAGATGAACCCATATCCCATGAACATATTCTTTACCACTTTTAGCATGCTATATCATATCATGTATCATCTATCCTCTCATGTATCATACTCCCATAGATTCTTGAGTTTGGTTTCCGAATAAAACCATGTTTTGCTAATACTTGGGAAGTTCTTGAAATGAGTTAGGGATTGATATTCCAAGTGGCTAAAATATTCATCCATGTTCTGGAAGTATACTTTCAAAACCCCCATTTCAAAACCCCCCCTTTTAAACCCCTCATTTTGATTTCAAGAAATAAACCTTGTTTTTCTCAAAACCTTCAAAACAGTGAGTCATTTAACTTCAAGGAATTATTTTGAGTTCAATACTCAATGTATGAATGTAAGACCACTTGGAAAGTCTTCCTAACTCATTGGAGAACACCCATGATTTTGGTTTGACTTGGAGATGCATAGAAAGACCCCATTTTGGTCCAAACATTCTCTCCAGATATTCTGCCTTTGCTGTCACAGCATCTAGGCTGACTTTCAACTTATTTCACAGACAACTTTTCCAAAAGGGGTGGTCCTAACTTATTTTTCCCTTTAACTTCAATGTCATAGGGAACGTTCTATATAATATGGGCCTCTAGATCTTTTGTTTTCATTTTCTAAACTTTTCTAACATTTCAGTCGACAGTACAAACTCTGTTTCTGAGTAACCTCCATTGGTTATATGATTTCTCTCAATCTGTGATAGTTATTAAAGATTGGCTTTTTGGGTTGTGTTATAGACACAATAAGGAAGATGTCTATAAAAAGCCATGCATTGAAAACATTCCTAACCCATCCTTTCAATTTTCAAAAGATCATGTTACTGTTCTGTCCACTATTCACCGCTAGCACATTTTTACTTTCCCCTTTGATTTAATGCTTACATGCACTCCAAATTAGTTCATATCTTAGGAAGTAGCTCATACTACATTTGTACATATCTCATGATGATTTCATTCATTCATTCATACACATTCTAGACTTCTAAGTCATTCTAGGAATCCATGAACACAAAGCACACTACAACCATGGCACATTCTAGATACATATATTGCATCTATGCAAAGATTTGGGGCTTTTTGTGAGTCCTAATCTAAGAAGATTATAAGGAATGAACTTGATCAACATGTTCATGCTTTCCCTCGATCTAATCCTCCTTTATCATCCATCCCGGGGATTGAGAGATCTTCTCCTCTCAAAGATTAGCATGCATCATTCTAGTTTGCTAAGCATATTTTGATTTCTTTGTTTATTTGTTTCAATAACAATTCATATCCCCCTTAGATTAGGAAGTCTTGATTATTTGATACATGATTAGACAATTTTTCCTAGGTTTATTTGTGTGATCTTTTATTTGCATTGTGTGATATTTGGCTTAGATCTTATAAATGATATCTTATCTTTGGATCTTCCATTTCAAATTTTCTTATGTGATGTAATATACTATCATAGTATTAATTGTCGAACCATATATAGTATGAGATGATTATTTGGATGCTAATTGAGGCCCGTCGAAAGACGGGGCGAGTTGAGGGTGTTTTAGTCGCGACAAAGGCTCCTTCCTCTCTCGTACCAAAACCCCGAGCCAAGTTCTTTGGTTATGAAGGGCCGGTGCCCTTTATCCATTTGGGTGAGTCAAAATTAGGTTTCTTGGTTCCTTAAAGACCAAGTGGCGACTCTGTATCTGTTTTCAACAGACCTCCTTTTCTTTTTATTTTCAAAACAACAATCTCAAACAAGAAAAGTGGTGGATTTCCGAGTGTCCACAATCTGGCGACTCTGCTGGGTATTTTTATTTTAAAACAAAATATTACAGAGGTTTGACTCATAAGAAGCATCCTTAAAATCATCTTTTTACTGTGTTTGGTTCACCGCATTGCACTTCTACATTTCCGCTTCGACTGTGTCTGAAACGCGACGCTGACATTGTTCAGGTCTTGCTGTGCCAGGGCACAAGTCACCGTTGATACTGTACCTTCCGAGGTATATCAAAAAGAGTAAAAACCTCCGTACTGTCTCTCCAACGGTATATTGGAACTCTCGTCAACGGACCTTCTTTGACTAAACCCAGCCTTTGCATATAGATTCCTGTAGAACCTTTCAAAGGACTGTTCATTTATCTTTTCAAATAGGACAATGTGATATAACTACTGTATGCCCTGACGGGATTACTTGCGTGGTGTAGACGCTTATGTGGCATAGAACAGAACCTCTTTCTTATGATTCCCAAGGCAATCACTCACATGTGATCACATTGAGTTGACTTGCCTAGGCACCATGATAAGGATGTCTGCTCCATGCTCACAAAGATATACACCGCAAACCTTGTTTGTTGGTCCTGAGACATAGGAGTATGAGAACTTACTAGACAGTATGGTCACCATCATCACCTATTCCCGTCGTATATCCCTATTTCTTCCAGAAACTCTACCCAACTCATCAGGATATCCCTGTTTCTCCCAGAAACTCTGTTCGACTTACCCAGTTATACATATTTTCCCAGAAGCTCTGTCCAAATCTCTCAGATTACCCAGAAATCTCAATTTCTCCCAAAAACTCCGTTATACTTGTTTCTCCCAGAAACTCTGTCCAACTTACCCAAATTTTCATGTTTTCTCATAAGCTCTATCCAAATCTCCAAGATTTTCCAAAAATTCCAGCACTCCATCCAAACTTCCCAAAAATGCCTAGATGTACCAATTTCTCCCAGAAATTCTGATTTCCCAATTTCTCCTAGAAGCTCAGTCCAAATCAACCAGAAATCCCTATTTCTCCTAGAAACTCAAATGACTTCTAGAAATTTCTCCGAATCTTTCAAATCCCTGTTTCTCCCAAAAACTCTGTCCAAAATTCCCGAAGTATCCTGGAAATCCCTGTTATCCCTTGGTGATCACACTGGAAAGTAAGGTTAGCACACTCTGCATGGCTAGGACCTTATTTGTTTAGCTGCTATCTGTTAGAAATAGGAGCATCATATAGATTAGGGCTTACATCCGCATGCTTGTCTCATATGCATACACAATTCCTACCAGTCTGTGTCCACTGTCTCGGTCAGTTTGTACACAAGTCTGTCCATACCTGTCACTGTCACTGTCACTGTCTGTCTTATTGCCTCTGTCAGAATCTGATACACTTCTCCTCTCGAATTTGTAGACTTGTATAGATTCCCAAAGTCAGCCACTGGGATCCTCGTCCTGGGTTGGAAGTTCAAACAGTCGTTTGGTCAAGATCTGCCCGCCAAGTTACTTCAGCATGAATCAAGAAGAATTGGAAAATAAGGTCACTGTGTTGGGAATAACCATAAGCCAGCAATCTGATCGCCTGGCCTAAGTTTTGAGTTTCATGGAAGAACTGAAACAACAGCAGCCACAGTACCCACCTGGTTTCCCACTACAACCAGGGTTCATACCACCACCACCGCCTGAGTTTGGACCGCCTCCTGAGAATAATGGGGAAGAAGACTGGATTCAAGGGGTCCCGCCGCTTGCATACGAGAAGAAGCTCCAGGAGAAAATGGACAAAGTTGACAAGCTTGAAAGTGTGTTGAGGAAGAACAAAGGGGTTGATGATTACATGTTAGACCTGGAAGGCCTCTTTGAGCCCATCAAGCTAAGGCTGCCCGAGAACTTCAAAATGCCTGAAATTGACCGTTTTGATGGAACAGGGAATCCAAAAAGTCACATCAAGTTGTGCATGAGCATCTTCCAATCGATGGGCTGCACTCATGAGCACATTGCGATGCTGTTCCCGTAAACCCTTAAGAATGGCGCACTATCCTGGTTCCTAACCCTTAAAGCCTCCAAGACCCGAGTCTGGGAAGACTTTGCTAGAACTTTTATTGATCACTACTCTTACAACCAAGAGTTTCATATAACCATCCGGGATCTAGAGACTACCAGGCAGAACTTTAATGAGTCCTTCACTGCGTTCTTGAGCAGATGGAGGAATAAAGTGGCTCAAATGATCCACAAACCTGTTGAAAAAGAGCAAGTATGTATGCTAGTCAAGAACATGCAACCAGTATATCATGACAAGTTGTTCTACCAATCCATCTCCACATTCGAAGAGCTATTTGAAATAGGCACCAGAATAGAGGATGCCATCAGAGAAGGAAAGTTCAAAAAGGATGAACCCCAACACCAGTCCAAGAGACCTAACTACTCCCTGGACTCCCCAGATATCAATGCACTTAGCAACCAATCAATGGCCTGCGCCCTTCGTCCATACCAGTCCATTCTTCCAAATCGCCCAAAAGGCCCTCGCGAATTCTCCAAACTTGATGTTCCTCTTTCCACAGCCTTGGACCACCTACTCAAAAAGGGCCACCTGCAGCTCCTCCCTCATAAGCCGCTACCAGATCCTATACCCCCCCCCCCCACTACAACATGAGCCTACGATGTGCTTATCATCAAAATCCAGGCCATACCACCGATCAGTGCATCCGCCTCCGCCATGACATTCAGAACCTTATAGAAGATGTCCCCTATCCTAATCCCATCCACTATCTTGGCTTGGACCAACCGATCGAATGATCCCTTTCGTCGATGCTAATAAATGTTGAAGCTACGCAGTAAAGTGATGGTGTTTGGAACTTCTGCTAAAAAAAATAGAATAAGAATAATAAATGGGTCGCAAAGACACTCTATTTGAGACCGGGTCGAGTCAAGTTAAGTCTGTTCTATGTTCCGAGTCTATTTCAATTCTAGTCTTGTGATCGAGTCTGTCTATCATCGAGTTGTTAATAAGTCTATAAACCTTCTCTATTGATGATATGAAATCTCATTTTGCATAATCTGATGTGCCTAGTCATAAATGATTGAATCACTAAACTGAAGTGTCACTTTTCAAATTACCATGGATATTACTCTGCTAATAATTTTTCTACAACAAAACAAAAAAGAATCCTGAAAGGTTAAAGTCGATTTCATGCTGACACTGATGAAGAGCTGAGAATTGAATAGTCTTGCTTTAAGAATTTAAAGATGCTCTTGCCTTGACACGACGAAAATGTTGTGCGCTCTTGTGCAACACCCAAGTATAGGTGGACGTGCAAGTAGTAACTGGTAAGACCAGGTCGATCCCACAGGGAAGGATGAGAGATAAATTACTTAGATTAAACTCTAAAAGAAAAGAAAATTCAATATTTTAAGAGAGGCGTAGAACACAAAGTTCTACAACTAACAACTACTAAACTAGATTAACTAAACTAATGATGCAATATTTATCTAAAGCAATATTTGAAAATGGTTTTTCTTAATAAAAGAAAGTGTTGGGATCACGCGAATCCACCATGACTCAACCATCTACCATGCAAATGCAGTTAAGCTCAACGGAGGGCAACTTCTACAATATCCCGTACTTCTCTACAGATATAGAATAAATAGTCCTTTCATGACCGGGACTATATCATCACAATTAAGTTTGAAATACACAAAGGTGGTTTAATCCAATAGTTAAGACTCTCACCTACAATGGTGTTAGCATTGAGGGTGGTTTGCAAAATATATTGAAAGAAAATGCCTTAAGGCTTAATGTTTAAAGACTGTTTTGACAAACTGAGCATATGGGGACAGTTTGATAACGAATCAGTAAAGCAGAAAGTCTTGGGATACTGTATTAGATGTCCTCAAGAATTAGAGACCTCGATCGATCGACGCGCTTTTGATCGATCGAACTTCATCATCTCTCGATCGATCGAATAACTTCGATCGCTCGACTTCGTCTCTGTTCCGATCGATCGAACACAGAGAAAAATATAGTGCATGGCAGAGGGCTGAAATCACAATTTCATCGCGATTTCCCAACCCCGAACTACTCAGACATGGTCTGGGAAGTATCAGATTTGTTTTTAGCGTACAAAGTAATTAAGGTAACGTTTGGTTTTGAGATTTTCATTAAATCGATAAAAAACTTAAGATTTAAACGTATATAGCATAAACAAACAGTAAGATTAAACGCTAACTACCATTAACTGAGTGCAATATGTAGTAAAATGATAACTACTTAACCTGAATTGAAGAACTTGTATTAAATCACAAGAAAAATCCCAACTAGTAATGTCAAAGCTTGGTTAATAACCTACAAAACAAGAACAACTCTCCTCTCTCTATGAAAACTGAAGAAAAACAAGTGGGGCGTCCCTTGGGACGTAAACAAAATGAATATATATAGCTTCGACCTAATGCTAGGGTTAAAACCCGTTTCTGCTGCGTGCGCGTATATTCTGATAAAAGGCATGTTCGATCGATCGAAAAACTCTCGATCGATTGAACTTCCAGAAACTTAGATCGCTTGAACTCCATTCGATCGATCGAAACGTCGATCGCTCGAATCCTTATCGATCGCTCGAACCTTGTATTTCAGCATTGAGTTATCTTCATCAGGGCCAAGCACTTCCTTTTATCAACATTCTTCAATCTTATATACAGCAGCAATAATCTGCACAAATAATCACTAAAACAATACCACTTATCATAGTTTAATCAATTTGTGCAAAAACTGGTATTGTAATTCAAACTGCAGATAAACAGGGGAATTGTAGACTTTCCTAGTGTATTTTTCTCTTTTAGCGCGGTTATATTCTACAAATACACCCGCTTGTCACAACCCCCAACTAGCGAATTGCTAGTCCCTAGCAATAAAGCGAAAAGAAAAAAAAACAAGCTAACTACTACTACAACGACTAGAGTAACAAAAATAAACTAAAGCAAACTAATCTAATTTAGAAAGAGACACTACCTAACTCACTTTCGCAGGAATCGCGGTTGCATTTGGCAATTGCAACAAGCCGTTAAACCCCTAGGTTCCCCTAGTGGACGAGTGTTGTCTCGTGAGGGTTTGCAGTGAATCTACCCACAAAATTCTAGATTTTTAAGCTCCAAAAAGATATAGAAAAAACTTATAAACATTCTTTCCCATTCAACTATCAATTTAGCTCCACATAACATATCAACCTCATACAAACCATGAAGAAATCCACATGTTCCTCATGTCACCAAGATAAATATACATCTGCATTACATTCATGTATCCGTGTGTGTGTAAAGTCAACAACTATGCATCCACTTTATTAAGAATTGTTTAGACTATCATACCCTTGGAATTTGTAGTTTTAACTCAATTCTCACATGGGGTTACACTCCCAAATGAACATCTCACAGAAACTGGTTTAATAATGATCACTCATGGTGTGAAACTTTAATAAGAGTGATTTTCTGGCTACTAGTGTTTCACACCTCACTCGATAAAGGATGAAAATTTAGAGTAATATAGTCTCATGAAAGGAATACTACTTACTAGAGGAGTGAAATACCGCGGATACTCAAAGTACACATTAATGTTCAAACCAAGTTGTTAAAAATCATTAAGACTTTGACTTTTCAGCTTTTATTCAGTGGAGTGAAGATAAGAGGGGCGAGAATTGCACATCCTTAGCTTGTGATAATGACTAGTTTATTTCTTCTTTATTCCAACCATCCTCTCTTCTCATATACTTTTATTTCTTTTTACTCCTCCTTCCTTCCTTTTCTCTCTTTTTTTTTTTTTTTTAACCTTCAACATCTCCTTGCAAAAAACATCTTTTTATAACCTCCTTCCCACACTACTCCCTTCTTGTCACATACTTCAATAATTTTGATCACATTAGATGTGCAATTGAGTTTATAGAGGTTAAAGTATCAAATGAAGGGTTTTGGGCTTTCATATTGGCAATATTTAATCAGTGTGGGGTTAAGACATTCTTGGATGTTGATACAGGTATGTGAAAAAGGTAAGGAATGAATAACGATGGCTTAAATCATTTTTCTTAACTTCTTGGTTTTAGCACTTCAGTGTTCATTGAGTTTAATTGGCAAATCCTGAACGTTCTCTGACACGAGAATTTTCTTGTGCGCTCTTGTGCAGTACCCAAGTGTAGGTAGACGTGCAAGTAATATCTGGTAAGACCAGGTCGATCCCACAGGGAAGGTGTTGACCTATCGAATTAGACTAACCTCTAAAGAAAACAAAATAAAATAACTAAGTTTGAATGAAGGTGCAGAACACGAAGTTCCACAAACTAGGATTACTAATGAAAGTAATTAAAATTAACTAAACAATCTAACTAGCTAATTAAACAGTACTTAGAATTAAGGAGTTTAACTTTAAAAAGTAAGTGTTGGGATTACACGAATCCGCAGTAACCTAGCCATCTACCATGCATTTACCTTGAAGCACAATGGAGCATATTACCTACAGTTTTCCGTATTCCTCAATAGAAATAAAGATTCTATGGCCCTTTCATGACCGGGACCATATCATCACAGTTAAATTGAAATACACAAAAGCGGTTTAATTCAATAGTTAAGACTCGCATCCTCAATGGTGTTAGCATTGAAAATGGTTTGCAAAATGTATTGAAAGAAAATGCCTTAGGGCCTTAGTTTTAAAACTGTTTTGACAGACTGAGCATTTATTTGGGACAGAATGATAACAAGTCCTAAAACAAAAAGTCCTGGAATACTGCAGGTAACATCCTCAAGAATCCGAGAGTTCGATCGATCGACGCGCCTTCGATCGATCGAAGACCTTCATCCCTCAATCGATCGAACTAACTTCGATCGCTTGACTGTCTCTGGTTCGATCGATCGAACTGACTTCGATCGATCGAACACAGCGATTATTCTGCTGCATGGCAGAGGCTGGAGATCACTGTTTCATCGTGATCTCCCAACCTGGGACTACTCAGACATCGTCTGGAGTGTCGAGGATTGATTTTTAACATAAGAAAACTTTAATACCATGTTTGGTTGCGAGTTATTCATGAAAACTATAAAATCTATGGTTATATAACTATTTAGCATGCCACACTGTAAAACAAGCAATCTAACTACGTCTAACACGTGCAGAATATGAAAATAACAATATATAAATAACCTGGAACAGAAGATACTTGTATAAACTTTGAGAAATCCAATCCACAATATGAAAATTCAATGAAAAACCTACAAAAAACCAAACAAACTCTCTATCTCTCCTTCTAAACTGCTAAAATGTAAAAGTGGGCGTCCTTATGGACGTGTACAAAACGCATATAAATAGAAAACCTAAGGCACTAGGGTTAAAACCCGCATTCTGCTGCGCACGCAAATGTTACTGGAAATACCCCGTTCGATCGATCGAACAGATCTCGATCGATCGAACCCTTGATCTTCAAGCGCTTCTACTCTCGTCGAGCGATCGAACGCTCGATCGATCGAACCTTCTTAGAGCGATCGAACTTCACTTTTCAGCTTTGACTTCTTTTTTTTGCATTCCAGCATTTCATTTATTCTGATGTTCATCTGTTCAGTCCACACAGCAGTAATCTGCACAAGCAACAGCTAAAACAATACAACTTATCATAGATTAATCATATTGTATAGAAATTAGCCTTGCAATGCAAATTGCGGATAACATGGGAAGTTGTGATAAAAACTAATACAATTCTTCCTTTTAGCGCGGTTGTATTTTACAAAAACCCCCGCTTTGCACAACCCCCAACTAGCTTATTGCTAGTCCCTAGCGATAAAGCGAAAATAAAAATAAAATAAAGAAACCTAAACTAATACTACCACGACTAAGAAACAAAGAAAAACTAAAAACAACCTAAACTAAGACAGAGAGAAAAAAAATCCTAACTCACTTTCGCAGGAATCGCGGTTGCATTTAGCGAATGCAACAAGCCGTTAAACCCCTAGGTTCCCCTAGTGGACGAGTGTTGTCTCGTGAGGGTTTGCAGCGAATATACCCACAAAATTCTCCATTTTAAGCTCAAAAAGATTTAGAACAACTTGTAGAATTTCCCTTTCCTTTAAACTGTTAATTCAACTCTACAATAATATAATATCCTCTATCAACCCATGGAAGAGATCCACATGCTCCCCCATATCACCAAGTAAAATATACAACTGTATTACCATCATGCACCCGTGTGTGTGTGAAATTAACAACCATGCGTCCAACCCTTATTAGGAGTTATCTAGACTAATGTGCTTTGGAAACTTGCAGTTTTAGCTCAATTCTCACATTGGTCACACTCAAAAAGAAAGTCTCTCAGAAACTTGCTTTACAATGATCGCACATCGTATGAAAGCTTTGATAAGAATGATATTCTAAGTGCTAATGCTTTTATACTGGACTCTATGAAAAACGAACATTTAAGAGTGTATAGTCTCATGAATGGAATACTACTTACTAGAGGAGCGAAATACCGTGGACAACTCAACTCACACTTTTATGTTCAAATCAATTATTGAGAATCTTCAAGACTTTGAAGTATGGCTTCTATTTAGTAGGTGGGGGTGTTGTAGAGAAGAGTGTGCTTTTTTTTTTTTTTTTTTTTAGTATGTGATGGAATTTCTTCTCTTTTTATTATTTATTCTTTTCTCCACCCAATCTCCCATTCATTTCATTTTTTTTTATTTTTTTTATTTTTTATTTATTTTTTTTTTTTAACCTCTTCATTCATCATCATTTTATTTTTATTTTTATTTTTATTTTATCTTTTTTTTTTTTAACCTGGACATCCCCACAACAACTTCCTTCCATTTCACATACTTTGATGACTCATTCTCAATAAATTTATCAAACGGTTCAATGAGGTCAAGGTATAGATCAAAGATTTGGATTCTTGTGATTTTATTGGAAATATTTAATTGAGGTGGGATCAGGGGTGAAACGATTCAATGAATGAGGGTGAGCTATATTAGGTAAAGGAATGGGTAAACGATGGCTTGAATCATTTTCTCAACTTTCAATTTTTAGCACTTAAGTGTTCATCGAGTTTAATTGGTAAATCCTGAACGTTCTCCTCTAACAAGCAGTCAAAACTTTAAAGAAAACTGAGACTTAACAACGAATTTACCAAGTATATGCAAGAAAAAACATTCGACAATGTATGAGAATCCCCTCAGAAATGAAGATTGGCTCAAAAGCTCACAAAGGGTTGTTAGCTTCCACTACTTGTTCTTTTTCGCACAATATTCATTTTAACTCCATTTTCAGATTTTCTACATGGCTGCCAATTAGTGCACAAAAGCGTTGGGTACATAATAGCTTTACAGATGCAATTCATTTCAACGATACAGAAAAACCGCGTGAATTTAATCCATAAAAAAATAAGAATACTACAAATGTATCATTGTCTAATCAACAAGCAGGGGGGGTTATTCAGAGTTATTCTATCAATACTATTCAATAAAAAATTTTCAAATTTTAACAGACTGTGTTCTCATTAAATTTAAAACATATCTAAGTGCAAAACCTGATTATTACGGGTGTATACCTATCTATTGTCTCCTACCCCCAACTGAAAACAACAAAGTCCTCAGAAGTTGATTTTCAAGAAATAAAAGAGATGGGTATCACCTGTATAGAGCAAATGATGATCGCAAGCAAAGCAACCTAGCATAGAAAAGTAGAACACAATCTCCAAAACAGACAGGATCAAAAGATAACAATAATACAATAAAACCATGATCCAATCAATCAAACCACTGGAATATGAACAGAATAAAATAAAATACAAGCAGTGATAAATACTGTCCATACAATACCAACTAACCAAATAATACACCCAAAAACCACCAACATATACAACCAACCAAAAAAAAACATAAATACCACCTCCCCGACTAAAACTAATCGACCCCAGATGGCGTATCATCGGCTATATCAGAAGGGATGTCGATAGGAGCAGGCGGCAATACAGTAATAGTAGGAGTAATAGATGGCTCGGAAGCAGTGGTCGAAACCGGATCAGTAGCCTCAGCAGCTGGGGCAGCAGATGATGATGGATCAGTAAGTGGTGGATCCGTAGGAGTAGCAACATGTGACGGATCAGCAGCAGGCGGAGCAGATGGGGTGGCCGTGGGATGGTGAGCAGAGTGAACAGCCTGATCAACCCCTATCTGAATCAAAATGGACTCCAGTAGAGTCTGGAGATGGTCAATCCTGCCCTCGAGTCTAATCCTGGCCTCTCGCTCCTCCAATAATAGCTCGCGAACTGTCGGGAGAGGCGTAGAAGAAGAAGACTCTCCCTGGGCACGAGACTGCGACCGCTGTCGCAGCTCAAACTGCTGAACCGCAGCAACTGGATCATCCTCATCATCCGAATCAAGCTCCTCCACCTCGGTGGGTGTCCCTGAAGCTCCGGCCTCCGTGTCTGTACCGCCACGCCTCTTCTTCCTCCCCCTCACCCTCGCTGTCCCTTTCCCCTTGCGCTTCCTCTTCTGGGCGTCGGAGCGGCGAGCGGCCGCCTCGCTAAATCGACGGGGAGAAGGGCGGATATCATCTCCAGGGAGCTCGAGGAACCCGGCATCGGCCATGACCCTCTGAATAGCCCAAGCACCCTTCAGGTGCTTCCTGGACGAGATATAACGGGTGGGGTGGACCATAAAATCAATATATAGGCGTGGTATACACACAGGCTGTCCCGTCCCCACAGCATATAAGACTCGCGCATACCAAGCCGCGATCTTCTCTCTATAGGACGTCACTAGGAGGCAATTGCTGAGGACCAAATGAAGCATGTGGTAGTCATCGGTGAGAAAGTGGTCCTCGATCAAAGCATCGCCATCCCAAGACGGGACGGTGCCTCCAGTGAGCTCCCTGATAATAGCGGATGGTGGGGTCACAGGTGCATCAGGCCGGTGGGGGCAAACATAATCAGGTACCTCTGGTACCCCCAACGCGGCGGAAACGGTCGCGGGACTGATGATGAATGAGCGACTCCGAAAGAAGGCATGGTAGGTGAATGGAGTAAACGGGTCGCTGATCATAGTCGCACACGCACCTCTGATCCAGGATAGGTTGACCCTCTTGGCCAACGACAGGAGATTGAACCAGTGAGGCATAGCGCGGATGCGTGTAAGGAACCACGGGCTCTCAGTCCAGATATGCTCAATAGGGCGCTCAATCATAACCATCCGTGTCTGAAAATATCGCTCGAACCAAACCCTATCCTCGTTATTCCGGAACCCGTGTGCGGGTACCGGATCTGGTATAGTACGGTCGAGGGGCTTGGACTTATGATAGCCCGTCACTGGATTCATCTTGCAATCCTGAAAATAAGACCATACAAGAGACAGATAAGAATAGGAAGAAAAAGAAACAAAACAAACACTGCTGGAGTTCGATCGATTGAACTTATTTCGATCGATCGAACTGGAGTAGACTTCGATCGCTTGAACATAGTTCGATCGATCGAACATCTCCCCTTCGATCGCTCGAAACCAGTTCGAGCGATCGAACACAACGGTGTTCAGCACTCGCAGAAACGAAAAGAAAACCTAACTTACGCTAACAACAGACGATCCTAAGACCAAGGGGACACCCCCTTGGGATTTTCTAACACAAACAAGAAGGAAAAAGAAAACACAAACGAACGGGGCCTACCTCGGGTCAGAACCTGCAGTGGGGATGGAGAGATGATGAGATAACGATGAAGACGATCAGAGGATTGATCAGGGCTCCCTTTTGGATGCCAGAAACGAAAATTTTCCGAGTCGCCTTCTCCCTGTCTTCGAGCGATTGAGGGTGAGAATGAGGGAAATGAAGAAATGTCCTGAAGACGCCTCGTTTAAATGCCTCGTTCGATCGATCGAAGAATGTTTGATCGATCGAACACAAATTCCTCAATCGATTGATAATAAACTACAAGCGCTTGAACATTCAGGTTTCGATCGATCGAACTGGGTTCGATCGATCGAACACAAGAATTCCAGAATTCAATGGGATATGAACTACATCACCCCCAACTATCATAAACAAATCTGGACATGCAGATAGACTGAAATAACAGGTGAAGAACAAGCATGTATGACAGAAATTCATCCCCAGAATAGAAAATCGCAATTTATATATAAAAATAAAACTTTATTATTGCATCCAAATTGCAACATTATCATCCCCAACTGTGGTTAAAACCTTATTGAACTAGAAAACCAAAACTAAGGCTAAAACTAAAACTGAAAACAAATTGTCAAGGATTACATTCCAGTTGCTAAACAAGAATTGAAATTGAACAGAAACAACTGAAATGTAGCACTAGTCTTCGAGTATAAATATTTCCTCTTCCACGATCTCTTCATAATCCGCCGAATCTTCAGACGCGAAGTCCAAACTCGATGATTCCCTTTCCCAGAACAATCGAAACACAGCAAGGACATCATCAAACAAGTCTGGAGTCTCCAAGGAATTGAAAGCCCATGCAAGAGGTGATCCGGATGGAGACAAGGATAACGGAGTGTGATTGCGCAACGGACCCTCCTCTTGCGGCGGAGTGAGTGGGGGCCTTATGTAGGGCCCAAGACCATGAATCAGTTGATGTGGAAGGAATACCGGGATGCCATTTAGGAACATAGTGACAATCCTGGACAAAAGACAACAAACTGAAATTAAAACAACAAAACACAAGAAACACGAATTAACAACGAACAGAAAAACAACGAACAGAAACAAAAATACGAAGAAATGCGACAAGTCCCAACCTCACTATTGGCGTAGGTTCCCAAAGTGCACTAGCTGGTAAGGGGCATTGGAGCCTGAATAGCAAGTAGCTCAGGTGCACGTAGCGGTATGGGACCAACTCAAGCACGAGGAAATCGTCCACGAAAACAAAGACGGCATTGTGGCGTTCTGGGATGACATCCTGAAGGACATGATCCTCCCATGGCTCCCACATATCGTCATTCTCCCACTGGGCCATGAGTGCATCATCCACCATGCGTCCCATATATAGGTCTTCTTCCTCATCCACCTCTTCATAATCCTGAAATCCCATATTTTCGTATGGATTGATATCCAGGAGGGCTGGTGGATATGGAATGTACCCTTGAGCAGCATCAATAAGAGAATGAGCTTCAGGGTCCTGATGAAGCAAGGGGCAGGGTATGAGTTCACCCTCAATCCAGGTACCACAGCGACATTCTGAATCCGCCCAAGAATCGACAGAGTGAACATCATCACCTCGCATCTCTGCACCTGTAACAGAGTGGTTTAAGGAATAATGGATTAGAACTAAATCACAAACACGAAATAAAGAACGAAAACCAAAAAGAAACACAAGAGAGAGAAACTAAAATGCAGGGAAAGAAAAAGAATACAACAACAATTTGGAATTCCACTTTGGATTTTTAATCATGAGAATAGCTGGGCTCATCCAGCTGGATGTGCTCAACCTCAGTTTGGAAATTCTCCAAAAACGGCTTCAATCTTTGGCCATTGACCTTGAAACAATCATCGTTCTTGGGATTAACAATCTCGACCGCCCCATGTGGAAAAACGGTTTTTACGATGAACGGGCCTGTCCAACGGGAACGGAGTTTTCCTGGGAAAAGGTGGAGGCGAGAGTCATACAACAATACTTTCTGTCCCGGCTCAAATAATTTACGAAAAATCGTACGATCGTGTCGAGCCTTCAACTTTTCCTTATGTAACTTTGCAGAGTCATACGCATCTCGTCGTATTTCCTCTAGCTCTGCAAGTTGGAGCTTGCGTAGCTGACCTCCCTCTTGAATATCAAAGTTCAATGAGCGTGTCGCCCAATAAGCTTTATGTTCAATTTCAACAGGAAGGTGGCAAGCTTTCCCGTAAACTAGTCTATACGGGGACATACCAAGATTCGTCTTATAGGCCGTACGGTATGCCCATAACGCGTCGGTCAATTTGTATGCCCAGTCTTTTCGATTGGAACTAACCGTCTTCTCGAGAATATGCTTGATTTCTCGGTTAGCCAATTCTGCTTGCCCATTAGACTGTGGATGATAGGCAAGAGCGATTTTATGATGAACTCCGTATTTCTTGAGAAGTGACTCCAAAGGCCTATTGCAGAAATGCTTGCCTTGGTCACTTAGTAAAGCTTTCGGAGTACCAAAACGAGACAAAATATGCTCTCTTAGAAATGACATGACCGTTCTGTGGTCATTTCGTCTTGTTGGTATCGCTTCTACCCATTTCGATACATACTCCACAGCAAGGAGTATGTACTCACAGTTATTCGACTTGGGAAATGGGCCCATAAAATCTATGCCCCAACAATCGAATATCTCAATTGTGATGATAGGGGTTAAAGGCATAGAATTCCTTTTAGAAATGGTTCCAAGCTTTTGACAGCGTTGGCATGTCTTGCAAAAGGAATAAGCATCTTTGAAGACTGTGGGCCAGTAAAAACCGCTTTGCAACACTTTTTGTGCGGTCTTCTGTGACGCAAAATGGCCACCGCATGCCTCAGAATGACATGACGCTAATATTACGGTTATATCCTCGTTGGGTACGCAACGCCTGATGACCTGATTAGCACAGTATTTGAAAAGGTATGGGTCATCAAAGAAAAAATGGCGTGCGAACGAGAGGAACCGTTTTCTGTCCTGGTTCGACCAATGAGTCGGTGTCTCACCCGTGACGAGGTAGTTTACCACATCAGCATACCAAGGCAGACTACTTACTGCCAGTAGCTGTTCGTCTGGGAACTCATCTTTAATGGATTGGGATTCAGTGTTGTCGATAAAAGTCAACCGGGATAAATGATCCGCAACCACATTCTCTACTCCTTTCTTATCTTTGATTGTTAAATCAAACTCTTGGAGTAAGAGTATCCAGCGAATAAGCCGTTGTTTAGCGTCTTTCTTTGACAAAAGATACTTGAGGGCCGAATGATCTGTAAAACAGACGATTGGCGACCCTATCAGGTAAGACCTAAACTTGTCCAGAGCGAATACTACAGCCAGCAGCTCCTTCTCGGTGGTAGTGTAATTCATTTGAGCGTCATTTAAGGTTCGGCTGGCGTAGTATATCACATGTGGCTTATTGTCCTTTCTCTGGCCTAGGACTGCGCCAATGGCGTAATCACTAGCATCGCACATTAATTCAAAAGGCAAACTCCAGTCGGGTGCCTGTATTATAGGTGCGGAGGTGAGGAGATCTTTTAGATCCTCAAAGGACTTTTGGCAACTCTCTGACCACTCGAAAGGTGCATCTTTGACAAGAAGTTGACATAGGGGTCGAGAGATTGCACTGAAATTCTGGATAAATCGACGATAAAAACCGGCGTGCCCCAAGAATGAACGAATGTCTCGCACTGTACGGGGGACAGGTAGATTTGAGATTATGTCGATCTTAGCCTTATCCACTTGGATTCCTTCATCGGATATTATGTGGCCTAGAACTATACCCTTGGTCACCATAAAGTGACACTTCTCCCAATTCAAGACTAGGTGTTTGTCCTCACACCTCATTAACACCTGTTCGAGATTGCTGAGGCAATCTTTGAAGCTATGGCCGAATACTGAAAAATCATCCATGAAAACTTCAAGGATGTTTTCGACCATGTCACTAAAGATGCTTAGCATGCACCGCTGGAAGGTAGCCGGTGCATTGCATAGGCCAAACGGCATTCGTCGGTAGGCAAAAGTACCGAATGGACACGTGAATGTGGTTTTCTCCTGATCTTCAGGAGCAATCTCAATTTGATTATATCCACTGTATCCATCCAAGAAGCAGTAATACTTGTGACCTGCCACGCGTTCTAGCATTTGATCCATAAATGGCAAAGGAAAATGGTCCTTTCGGGTCACAGTATTTAACTTCCTGTAATCAATACACATCCTCCAGCCAGTGGGGACACGTGTCGGTACTAATTCACCCTCTTTATTTGGGATGACCGTTATGCCTGCTTTCTTTGGAACTACTTGGGTAGGACTAACCCAAGGACTATCAGATATAGGATATATCATCCCAACATCAAGTAGTTTAAGCACTTCCTTTTTAACTACTTCTTGCATGTTGGGGTTCAGACGCCTTTGCATTTGCCTTGAGGGTTTGGCGTCTTCCTCCAGATATATCTTATGTGTGCATATGGATGGGCTTATGCCTTTGAGGTCAGCAATTGTCCATCCCATAGCGTCCTTGTGCTTGGTAAGCATTTCCACTAGCTTACTTTCCTGTTCATGAGTTAAAACAGATGAAATGATCACAGGATAAGTTTTTCCAGTCCCTAAGAATGCGTATTTTAGCTCTTTGGGAAGCTCCTTCAATTCTAATTCCCGGAACTGGAAACTAGAGGGCATTACCAACTTGGTTTTAGGAGGCAGTTGTTCATATGGCTGTATCCACATGCAATCAGCTCTATCCTCCTCTTTCGTATCCATCATAAGACACGTCTGATTCAAGTCAGCATCCAATGGGGTGGACTCTGCAGGCTGATAAATATCGCCAAATTGAGTCATCACAACTTCCAAAGGATCTTTATAGTCGACCAAGTCAACTTCATCTTCAATGACCGTGTCTATATAATGGATTTCTTCCTCATCATCGTATTCTTCAGGTCGGGGATTAGAGAAGATCTTGATATTCAACGTCATGTTCCCGAATACGATAGTCATGATACCAGTTCTGATCTTGATTGTGGCATCAATGGTGTTGAGGAATGGACGTCCAAAAATAACCGGGATATGTGCACCAGGGTTAGACACAGGTTCTGTGTCCAATATCACGAAATCAACCGGAAATACAAAAGTGTCTATTTGGACAAGGACGTCCTCCAATACCCCTCTCGGGTACTTTACAGATCTGTCTGCCAATTGCATAGCAACTCGGGTGGGTTTGAGTTCACCCAACCCTAGCTGTTTATAGACTGAGTATGGCAGCAGGTTCACGCTTGCTCCTAAATCGAGGAGTGCGTTATCTATCTTTTGATTCCCAATTCTGCATGAGACCGTAGGTGTACCGGGATCTTTGAGTTTTGGGGGCAACTCATTTTGAATGATCGCACTGGCTTGACATGCGACATAAGCATGTTTCTTCACGCTTTGCCTCCTCTTGACCGTGCATAGATCTTTAAGATACTTAGCATAGGCCGGCACTTGCTTGATAGCATCTAGGAGTGGAAGGTTAATCTTAACTTGCTTAAACAGTTCCAAAAACTCCTGATTCTTTGTCTCATTCTTGGGTTTCTTCAACCGTTGAGGATAAGGTGCAGGGAAGGGGCATTTTGGTGGTTCCTCCTTAACAGACTCCTTCCCAGGCCTTCGCTCAACTTCTTCCTCTACTCCAGGAGCTGCAATGTTTGCCTTGATAGGATCGTCATTGGTAGACTGCTCCTCCTCTTGAATCGATGGTAGCTCAACATCCTTATCCACCACTTCCTCCTCATCGTACACTTCGGGAGTGGACAGAGGTATGCCTTTCTCTATGATTTTTCCACTTCTCAGTGTAGTCACAGCTTTAGCATGTTCTTGATTGGTAGGACCATTATTATATCCCTTGGGGTTCTGAAGTGGTTGAGCAGGGAATGTTCCTCCTGAGCTCTCTTGCCGTGCATCTATCCTCTCTAGTGTAGCAGACATTCTACTCATCATTTGGATGAGTTGCTGCGTTAGATTGGCATTAGCAAGTGGCTCCTCCTCTTGTACCTTCTTGTGCGGGGGCACATAGGCATTGGTTTGTGGTGCATTGGAGGGTTGAGCTTGATTGTAATTATTAGTTCTGTTTTGATTGTAATGCTGGGCTGGCCTATTGTTTTGCCCTTGATATTGATTATTGTTGTAGGGCTGCTGTTGATATTGATTTTGGGCCCCAGCATTATTTCTCCAATCAAAACCGGGGTGATTCCATCTATTGTTATTTTGAAAATTATTATTGGAATTCCCCGCCCCTCGAAAACCTTGCATGGCATTCATCTCTATAGGGGCTTGCTCTTGAAAATGTGGCACATTAGGACAATATTGAGTTGGATGTCCCAACATGTTGCATGTGCCACATGGTTCTTCAGGCAAGACTTGCCTAGAGCTCTCTCCTTTCATACTTAACTCCTCTACCTTCTTTGCCAGCTCTGCATACTTAGTCATGAGGTGATCTTCATTGGTTAGCTGGTATAAGCTTTTCTCCTCTACACAGGATATCTGTGAGCGTGAGATATTGTCAGAATTTGACCATTCATGAGCGTATTCAGCTAACCATTCGAAATGGGCTTCGGCCTCTTCAGTGTTTTTACGCAGAAATGGTCCCGAGCTCATCGTTTCCACCAACTTCTTTGTTTCACCATTCAATCCCCGATAAAAGAAGCTGATTGTTCGCCATTTCTCAAACCCATGATGTGGGCACGAGAGAAGCAAATCTTTGAAACGCTCCCACGCTTCTGTGAAGGTTTCATTGCTCTTTTGTTTATAGGAATTGATTTGACGCTGAAGGTCTGTGGTCATGCGAGTAGGATAGAATTTCTTCAAAAATGCGGTGCGCATTGCATGCCAGGTGAAAATTGAATTAGGTTTTAGGGAGTGGAGCCACGCCTTTGCTTTATCTTTCAACGTGAAGGGGAATAGCATTAAATGCGCCACCTCCCTGGGACAAGTTTGCGAGAATGTTTTGCAAACATCCTCGAAATCGGTGACATGTAAATACGCCTTCTCGCTTTCCATCCCATGAAAAGTGGGAAGCAGTTGAATCATCCCATTGCGAAACTGGAATTCGCCATTGTGCGGTGGGATTTGAATGCAAGAGGGCGTAGGTGCATGTTCTGGTTGCATGAGATCGCAAAGAGGACGGAGTGCCTCATCGATTGGTACCAAAACATTGTCACCGTTTTCACTCTGATGATCATCCATTGATGCAGTTGGAGTGGCTATGGGGTTGATGGAGCTTTCAGAGTCAGACAGATAGAAAGGATTTCCAAAAATTCCTTCAATGGAATTCTCGGACATGAACTGAGAGGGTCCCTAGGGTGAGAACTTACCCAAAAGAACTGAAAAGAAGAGAAAAATAAAAAAATAGAAAGAGATGAAGAGAGACTGAGGTAATCTAAGGAATTGATCGTCGCCTTCCCCGGCAACGGCGCCAAAAACTTGACACGAGAATTTTCTTGTGCGCTCTTGTGCAGTACCCAAGTGTAGGTAGACGTGCAAGTAATATCTGGTAAGACCAGGTCGATCCCACAGGGAAGGTGTTGACCTATCGAATTAGACTAACCTCTAAAGAAAACAAAATAAAATAACTAAGTTTGAATGAAGGTGCAGAACACGAAGTTCCACAAACTAGGATTACTAATGAAAGTAATTAAAATTAACTAAACAATCTAACTAGCTAATTAAACAGTACTTAGAATTAAGGAGTTTAACTTTAAAAAGTAAGTGTTGGGATTACACGAATCCGCAGTAACCTAGCCATCTACCATGCATTTACCTTGAAGCACAATGGAGCATATTACCTACAGTTTTCCGTATTCCTCAAAAGAAATAAAGATTCTATGGCCCTTTCATGACCGGGACCATATCATCACAGTTAAATTGAAATACACAAAAGCGGTTTAATTCAATAGTTAAGACTCGCATCCTCAATGGTGTTAGCATTGAAGATGGTTTGCAAAATGTATTGAAAGAAAATGCCTTAGGGCCTTAGTTTTAAAACTGTTTTGACAGACTGAGCATTTATTTGGGACAGAATGATAACAAGTCCTAAAACAAAAAGTCCTGGAATACTACAGGTAACATCCTCAAGAATCCGAGAGTTCGATCGATCGACGCGCCTTCGATCGATCGAAGACCTTCATCCCTCAATCGATCGAACTAACTTCGATCGCTTGACTGTCTCTGGTTCGATCGATCGAACTGACTTCGATCGATCGAACACAGCGATTATTCTGCTGCATGGCAGAGGCTGGAGATCACTGTTTCATCGTGATCTCCCAACCTGGGACTACTCAGACATCGTCTGGAGTGTCGAGGATTGATTTTTAACGTAAGAAAACTTTAATACCATGTTTGGTTGCGAGTTATTCATGAAAACTATAAAATCTATGGTTATATAACTATTTAGCATGCCACACTGTAAAACAAGCAATCTAACTACGTCTAACACGTGTAGAATATGAAAATAACAATATATAAATAACCTGGAACAGAAGATACTTGTATAAACTTTGAGAAATCCAATCCACAATATGAAAATTCAATGAAAAACCTACAAAAAACCAAACAAACTCTCTATCTCTCCTTCTAAACTGCTAAAATGTAAAAGTGGGCGTCCTTATGGACGTGTACAAAACGCATATAAATAGAAAACCTAAGGCACTAGGGTTAAAACCCGCATTCTGCTGCGCACGCAAATGTTACTGGAAATACCCCGTTCGATCGATCGAACAGATCTCGATTGATCGAACCCTTGATCTTCAAGCGCTTCTACTCTCGTCGAGCGATCGAACGCTCGATCGATCGAACCTTCTTAGAGCGATCGAACTTCACTTTTCAGCTTTGACTTCTTTTGTTTGCATTCCAGCATTCCATTTATTCTGATGTTCATCTGTTCAGTCCACACAGCAGTAATCTGCACAAGCAACAGCTAAAACAATACAACTTATCATAGATTAATCATATTGTATAGAAATTAGCCTTGCAATGCAAATTGCGGATAACATGGGAAGTTGTGATAAAAACTAATACAATTCTTCCTTTTAGCGCGGTTGTATTTTACAAAAACCCCCGCTTTGCATTCTCCTCTAAGAAATAGCCTAAATGAAGAATTTTGAGACTATTCAACGAATTTAAAATATATTCAAGAAAAACAATTCGAATTTATTGTGATAAGTCCCTCAGAATTGAAGTTTGGGCTCAAAAGCTCACTAAGGGTTGTTAGTTTCCACTATTTATTCCTCAAAGCATAACAGTCGTATTAACTCTTATTTAAGTTTTCAGCATAGCTATTAACACGTGCAGATGGGTGTTGGATACCAAAATGTTCAACATATGCATTTGTCTTAGTGACAATAGAAAAACGCGTGAATGTAATTCATAAAAAAATGAGATTAATATGAATGTATCATTGCTGGATAACAGCTAAGTAAGAGAGAATATTTAAAAGTATTCCACTGATAAAGTTCATAAAAACATGATCGTTCAATGTAATGAATCAGATTGCTAATAATGTAAATGTGCTCAGGTGATAATCTATTTACATCCCACCCCCAACTGAAAATCGCGATGACCTCAAAAGTTGATTTTCAACAATAAATAAAAAGATATCACCTGCTAAAGCAACGCAATGATTGCAAGCGTAACAATCTGTAAAGACCTATTCAATCTCCAAGCAACCAAGATCAAACGAAAGATATACAAAGGTACAATAAGCGTATGATCTATAAATGAAAACAAAATAATCACTGTAAAAGTAAAGTAATGGAAATGACATAGCAGTGATAATAGAGGTCGTACAATTTCAAAAACATCTAACAGTCGAAACATAACCACCATCAGTCCCACATAATCCCAAAAAAACAACATGTACATAATGAGAGCAGAGAGATAGAAAAGAAAAAAAAATACATCAAAACTCTCCAAACACTCGCACAGTCACCACCTACGCATCCTCCGCAACATCGGATAATATCTCAATCGGCGCATCGGAGGTATCCGCAACTCCACCCTCAACAACAGTACTAGCCGTCGTCGGGTCACTCTCAGTGATGACTGGAGGTGGTGGAAGTGGGGGCTCCGCAGAAGGTGGTGCTGCCGAGGACAATGGTGGAACATGATCAGGATGTGGAGATAGGGTCTCAGAAGTGGATGGATCAGCCGTAGGATGTGCTGGAGGGGAAGTAGTGGTAGGTGGGTCAGTGGTAACCGGTGCGGTAGCAGGAGCAGTAGGTGGGGGTGTATGTAAGGACTGATCAACCCCCAACTGAATCAGAATAGCCTCTAACAATGTCGTCATGTGGGCCACCCGGCCCTCGAGTCTGATCCGAGCCTCCCTCTCCTCCAATAATAGCTCATGAACCGTCGGGAGAGGCACGGAGGACGAAGAATCTCCCTAGGCCTGAGTTTGAGCCTGAGATCGCTGTCTCAGCTCAAACTGTGCAATCTCCACTAGAGGATCAACCTCATCGTCAGAATCAAGCTCCTCAGCCTCTGTCGGCGTCCCTGAAGCTGCACCCTCTTTATCGATGCCATCGACTCTCCTCCTCTTCTCTCCAACTTTCGCTTTCCCCTTGCCCTTTCGTTTCCTCCTCTGAGCATCCGAACGGCGAGAAGCTGTCTCGCCAAATCTACTGCGAGCCTGAGAAGTCGCATCATCAGGTAAGGGAAGGAGGCCAGCCTGCTCGATCACCCTATGAATGGCCCAAGCACCTTTCAGGTGCTTCTTGGCAGCAATGTAGCGAGTGGGGTGCCTCATGAAGTCAATATATAGGCGAGGCAAACAGACTGGTAACCCCGTCCCGATGGCAAATAAAACATGAGCATACCAGGCAGCAATCTTCTCCCGATAGGAGGTGACCAATAGACAATTGCTCAACGCCAAGTGGAGCATATGATAATTATCTGTCAAATAAACATCAGCAATAAGGGCCGTACCATCCCAGCTCGGTAATGCACCCCCGGTAAGCTCTCGGATAACAGCAGTGGGTGAGAGCACTGGCGTGCCAGCACGGTGCGGGCATACACAGTCGGGTACCTCCGGGACGCCTAGAGCAGCTGAGACAGTAGCCGGACTGAACACGATCTCCCGGCCGCGGAAGAATGATCGCAGTGTGAATGCGGCATCGGGATATCTAATCATCGTCGCACAAGCTGCGCAAATCCACGAGAGATTCACTCTCTTCGCCTGAGATAGCAAATCGTACCAGTGTGGCATAGCCCGGAGGCGGGCGAGATACCAGGGAGTAGCGAGCCATGCCATCTCAAGTGGTCGCTCTATCATGACCTTCCTAGACTGGAAGTAGCGTGTGAACCACTGGCGGTCAGGGGTACCCCGGAAGCCATGGTGCGAAACCGGGTCAGGAATGGCAAGGTTGAAGGGCTTCTCCCTGTGATACCCTGTAACGGGGTTCATTGTGAGGATCCTGAAATGGAAAAGGACAAGAAACGACAATTAAAATAGGAATTTGAAAAGAAAATAGGGGACAATCGAATTATACCGGACGTCGATCGCTCGAATCGTTTCGATCGATCGAAAAATGCAAGAATGTTCGATCGCTCGACGTTTCTCGATCGATCGAGAACAGAGATGCGCAGCAACGAGGAGATGAACGGAAAAAATAAAACAAAACAAAGAAAACAAGATCAAGACTACAAGAGAATGGTCAAACGACCAATGGGGGGCACCCCTATTAAGATTTGTATGAACATGGAAGGAGGGGGAGCTCGTGGCCTTACCTCGGGATGTGTGCAGAGGGGGTGTGGGTGATGAAGAGGATGATGCAGGGGGTGATGCAGGGTGGGACCGGAGACCTTCAAAAATGGGACCTGAAGCTCGAGAATCACCCAATCCCGTTGTCGCCGATCGCTCGAGAGAGTGAGGAAGATGAAGAGACTGATGAAGTGTACGCTGGAAGCCTCATTTAAATAGAAATCTCGATCGATCGAGCTGTGTTAGAGCGATCGATTGAGATATTTTGAGCGCTCGAGGATTTGATACGTTCGATCGATTGAGAATCTTTCGATCGATCGAACCTAGATTTTCCAACTACTTCATAGAATTTAGACACAATGTACCCCCAACTAGCCAACATTATGCTAGACATACAGTAGAATGATAAAACAGTGCAGTACAGGACATGTAAGCCCAAAAACTCATCCTCATATTAGAAAATTGCAATTTAAATAGAAATAAAACTTTAGAATAACATCCATATTGCAAAATTATTATCCCCAATGGTGTTGTAAGACCTTATTTCACTAAAGAAAACGAAAATAAAACTAGAACTGAAAATATTGTTATCCAGGATTACACTTCAATTGCTGAAATACTAATGAAAAGACAAAGCACAATTGAAGTGGGACACTAATAATCTAACAAGAAGATTCCTTCCTCCATCATTGCTTCCTCCCCCGCTAACTCTTCGCATGTGGAATCCAAACAGGATGATTCCCTTTCCCAGAACAGTCGGAAAGCCGCCAGGACATCATCGAGCAAGTCTGAAGTCTCTAAGGACTTGAAAGCCCATCTAAGAGGTGATCCCGCTGGAGACACGAATAACGGAGTGAAATTGCGCAACGAACTTTCCTCTTGCGGTGGAGTGTGTGGGGGCCTTATGTAGGGCCCAAAACCATGAATCAGTTGATGTGGAAGGAATACCGGAATACCATTGAAAAGCATAGTGACAATCCTGGACAAAGAAAGAAAAACAAAAGACAAACAAAACAAAATTAGGATAATCGAACACAAGAAACACGGATTCAACACGAAAATAACAAAAAAAAGAAAAAAAACAAGGAATAGAAACAAAGAGATGTGACTCAGTTCCAACCTCACTATTGGCATGGATTCCCAAAATGCACTAGCTGGTAAGGGGCATTGGAGCCTGAATAGCAGAAAGCTCAAGTGCACATAGCGGTATGGGACCAACTCAGGAACAAGGAAGTCATCAACAAAAACAAAGACGGCATTGTGGCATTCTGGGACGACATCCTGGAGGTCATGATCTTCCCATGGCTCCCACATATCATCATTTTCCCATTGTGCCATGAGTGCATCATCTACCATTCTCCCCATGTACAGATCTTCTTCCTCATCCACATCCTCGTCATCCTGAAATCCCATATTTTTATATGGATTGATGTCAAGGAGGTCCGGTGGGTATGGAATGTACCCTTGATCAGCATCAATGAGAGAATGAGCTTCAGGATCTTGATGAAGCAAAGGGCAGGGTGTGAGTTCACCCTCAGTCCAGGTGCCACAACGACATTCTGAATCAGCCCATGAACCGATAGAATGAGCATCATCACCTCGCATCTCTGCACCTGCAACAAAGTGGTTTAAGGTATAACAGATTAGAACTAGATCACAAATGCAAAAAGAATGAACAAAGACTTAAAAGAACAAAAGAGAGGAAACTAACATGCAGGGAAAGAAAAGAAATACAACAACAAAATGGAACTCCACTTTAGAATTTAAGTGGGAGAATAGTTGGGCTCATCCAGCTGGATGTGCTCAACTTCAGTTTGGAAGTTCTCCAAGAACGGTTTCAATCTTTGGCCATTGACCTTGAAACAATCATCGTTCTTTGGATTGACAAGCTCAACTGCCCCGTGTGGAAAAACAGTTTTTACAATGAACGAGCCTGTCCAACGGGAACGGAGCTTTCCTGGGAAAAGGTGGAGGCGAGAGTCATACAGCAAAACTTTCTGCCCCGGCTCAAATGATTTACGAAAAATCGTACGATCGTGGCGAGCCTTCAACTTTTCCTTATGCAACCTTGTAGAGTCATACGCATCTCGTCGTATTTTCTCTAGTTCTGCAAGTTGGAGCTTACGTAACTGACCCCCCTCTTGAATATCAAAGTTCAATGAGCGTGTCGCCCAGTAAGCTTTATGTTCAATTTCAACAGGGAGGTGACAAGCTTTCCCGTAGACCAGTCTATACGGGGACATACCTAGATTCGTCTTGTAAGCAGTACGGTATGCCCACAAAGCGTCGGTCAGCTTGTATGCCCAGTCTTTTCGGTTGGAGCTAACCGTCTTTTCGAGAATATGCTTGATTTCTCGATTAGCCAATTCTGCTTGCCCATTTGACTGTGGATGATAGGCAAGAGCGATTTTATGATGGACTCCGTATTTCTTGAGAAGTGACTCCAAAGGCCTGTTGCAGAAGTGCTTGCCTTGGTCACTTAGTAAAGCTTTCGGAGTTCCAAACCGAGACAAGATATGCTCTCTTAGAAAGGACATGACTGTTCTGTGGTCATTGCGTCTCGTTGGTATCGCTTCTACCCATTTTGACACATACTCTACAGCAAGGAGTATGTATTCACAGTTATTCGACTTGGGAAATGGGCCCATAAAATCTATGCCCCAACAATCAAATATCTCAATTATGATGATAGGGGTTAAAGGCATAGAATTCCTTTTAGAAATAGTTCCAAGCTTTTGACAGCGTTGGCATGTCTTGCAAAAGGAATATGCATCTTTGAAAACTGTGGGCCAGTAAAAACCGCTTTTTGTAGGACTTTTTGTGCGGTCTTCTGTGACGCGAAGTAGCCACCGCATGCCTCAGAATGACATGATGCTAGAATTACGGTTATATCCTCATTGGGGACGCAGCGCCTGATAACCTGATCAGCACAGTACTTGAAAAGGTATGGGTCATCAAAGAAGAAATGACGCGCGAACGAGAGGAACCGTTTTCTGTCTTGGTTTGACCAATGAGTCGGTGTTTCACCCGTGACAAGGTAGTTCACAATATCAGCATACCAAGGTAGACTACTTACTGCCAGTAGCTATTCGTCTCGGAACTCATCCTTAATGGATTGGGATTCAGTATTGTCGACAAAAGTCAACCGGGACAAATGATCCGCAACCACATTCTCTACTCCTTTCTTGTCTTTGATTGTTAGATCAAACTCTTGGAGTAAGAGTATCCAGCGAATGAGCCGTTGTTTAGCGTCTTTCTTAGACAGCAGATACTTGAGGGCCGAATGATCTGTAAAACAGACGATTGGTGACCCTATCAAATACGACCTAAACTTATCCAAGGCGAATACTACAGCCAGCAGCTCCTTTTCAGTAGTTGTATAATTCATTTGAGCTTCATTCAAAGTTCGGCTGGCATAGTATATCACATATGGCTTATTGTCCTTTCTCTGGCCTAGGACTGCGCCAATGGCGTAATCACTAGCATCGCACATTAATTCGAAAGGCAAACTCCAGTCGGGTGCCTGTATTATAGGTGCGGAGGTGAGGAGTTTTTTTAGATCCTCGAAGGACTTTTGGCAACTCTCTGACCACTCAAATGGTGCATCCTTGACAAGAAGTTGACAAAGGGGTCAAGAGATCGCACTGAAGTTCTGGATAAATCGACGATAAAATCCTGCATGCCCCAAGAATGATCGGATATCTCTCACTGTACGGGGGACAGGTAGATTTGAGATTATGTCGATTTTTGCCTTATCCACTTGGATTCCTTCATCGGAGATTATATGGCCGAGGACTATTCCCTTGGTCACCATAAAGTGACACTTTTCCCAATTCAAAACTAGGTGTCTATCCTCACATCGCATTAATACCTGCTCAAGATTGCTGAGGCAATCTTCAAAGCTATGGCCAAACACTGAAAAATCATCTATGAAGACTTCAAGGATGTTTTCGACCATGTCACTAAATATGCTTAGCATGCACCGCTGAAAGGTAGCCGGTGCATTACATAAGCCAAACGGCATTCGACGGTAGGCAAATGTACCAAATGGACAAGTGAATGTAGTTTTCTCCTGATCTTCAGGAGCAATTTCAATTTGGTTGTATCCACTATATCCATCCAAAAAGCAGTAATACTTGTGACCTGCCACACGTTCTAGCATTTGATCCATGAATGGCAAAGGAAAATGGTCCTTTCGGGTCACAGTATTCAACTTCCTGTAGTCAATACACATCCTCCATCCAGTGGGGACACGTGTTGGTACTAATTCACCATCTTTGTTCGGGATGACCGTTATGCCTGCTTTCTTTGGAACCACTTGGGTTGGACTGACCCAAGGACTATCAGATATCGGATAAATCATCCCAACATCAAGTAGTTTAAGCACTTCCTTTTTAACAACTTCTTGCATGTTGGGATTCAGAAGCCTTTGCATTTGCCTTGAGGGTTTAGCGTCTTCCTCCAGATATATCTTATGCGTGCATATGGATGGGCTTATGCCTTTGAGGTCAGCAATTGTCCATCCCATAGCATCCTTATGCTTAGTGAGCATTTTCACTAGCTTACCTTCCTGTTCATGAGTTAAAGCAGATGAAATGATCACAGGGTAGGTTTTTCCAGTCCCTAGGAATGCGTATTTTAGCTCTTTGGGTAGCTCCTTTAACTCTAACTCTGGAAACTGAAAACTAGAAGGCATTGCCAACTTAGTTTTAGGAGGCAATTGTTCATATGGCATTACCCACATGCATTCTGCTCTATCCTCCTCTATTGTATCCATCATAAGACACGTCTGGTTCAGATCAGCATCCAATGGAGTTGACTCTGCAGGCTGATAGATATCACCAAATTGAGTCATCACAACTTCCAAAGGATCCTTGTAGTCGACCAAATCAACTTCATCTTCAATGACCGTGTCTATATAATGAATTTCTTCCTCATCATCGTATTCTTCAGGTCGGGGGTTAGAAAATATTTTTACATTCAATGTCATGTTCCCGAATACGATAGTCATGATACCACTTCTAATCTTGATCGTGGCATCAATAGTGTTGAGGAATGGACGTCCAAAGATAACCGGGATATGTGCACCAGGATTAGACACAGGTTCGGTGTCCAATATCACGAAATCAACCGGAAAGACAAAAGAGTCTATTTGGACAAGGACGTCCTCTAACACCCCTAGGGATGGCAATGGGGTGGGTTTTCCGGGTTCCCCGCCCCGCCCCGCCCCGCCCCTAATAGGTAGGGTATGGGGGGGGCTTAATAGGGTTAGGGGCGGGTATGGGGGAGATTTTCAAAACCCGGGGCGGGGTCGGGTCAGGGTCGGGGTAGGGTCAAAAAACCCGCCCCCGCCCCGAATATACTTGTATTTATATTTTTACCCCTCAATAGTTATGTGTATTACCATTTTAAAAAAAAAACTGCACTATTATGGAACTAATTGGGTAAGTTAAAAAAAAACTGCACTATTAGAGAAAAAAATGCATTAAAAAAATTGTTTTTTTAATTTGTGTACCAAAAAAAAAAAACATAATCGGGGCGGGGCGGGGTCGGGGACCCCGGGGGCGGGGCGGGGGCGGGGAGAGCACTATGCGAGGCGGGGGCGGGGGGAGGGTTTACTGAAGCGGGGCGGGGGCGGGGTATGGGTGCCCCGTCCCATACCCGCCCCGTTGCCATCCCTAAACACCCCTCTAGGGTACTTCACAGATCTGTCTGCCAATTGCAAAGCGACTCGGGTGGGTTTGAGTTCACCCAACCCTAGCTGTTTATAGACTGAATATGGCAGCAGGTTCACGCTTGCTCCTAAATCGAGGAGTGCGTTATCTATCCTTTGATTCCCAATTCTACATGAGACACTAGGTGTACCGGGATCTTTGAGTTTTGGAGGCAACTCATTTTGAATAATCGCACTTGCTTGGCATGCGACATAAGCATGTTTCTTCACGCTTTGCCTCCTCTTGACCGTGCATAGATCTTTGAGATACTTCGCATAGGACGACACTTGCTTGATAGCATCTAGGAGTGGAAGGTTAATTTTAACTTGTTTAAATAATTCCAGAAACTCCTGATTCTTTGTCTCAGTCTTGGGTTTCTTCAACCGTTGAGGATAAGGTGCAGGAAAAGGGCATTTTGGTGGTTCATCCTTCACAGACTCCTTCCCAGGCCTTCGCTCAACTTCTTCTTCTACTCTAGGAGCTTCAATGTTTGCCTTTATTGGTTCGTCATTAGTAGACGGCTCCTCCTCTCGAGTAGATGGTTGCTCAAGCTCATTATCCACCACTTCCTCCTCTTTGTACACTTCGGGTATAGACAGAGGCATGCTTTTATCTATGATTCTTCCACTTCTCAATGTAGTCACAGCTTTAGCATGTTCTTGATTGTTAGGACCATTGTTATGTCCTTTGGGGTTCGGAAGTGGTTGGGCAGGGAATGTTCCTCCTGAACCCTCTTGTCGTGCATCTATCCTGTCTAACATGGAAGACATTCTACTCATCATCTGTATGAGTTGCTGCGTTAGATTGGCATTAGCAAGTGGCTCTTCTTCTTGTACCTTCTTGTGCGGTGGCACATAGGTACTGGTTTGTGGTGCATTGGAGGGTTGAGCTTGGTTGTAGTTATTGGTTCTGTTTTGATTGTATTGATGGGACGGTCTATTGTTTTGCCCTTGATATTGATTGTTGTTGTAGGGCTGCTGTTGATATTGATTTTGGGTCCCAGCATTATTTCTCCAATCAAAACCGGGGTGATTCCATCTATTGTTGCTTTGAGAGTTATTGTTGGAATTCCCCGCCCCTCGAAAACCTTGCATAGCATTCATCTCCATCGGGGTCTGCTCTTGAAAATACGGCACATTGGGACAATATTGAGTTGTATGTCCCAACATATTGCATGTGCCGCATGGTTCCTCAGGCATGACTTGCCTAGAGCTCTCTCCTTTCATGCTTAACTCCTCTACTTTCTTTGCCAGTTCTGAATATTTCGTCATGAGGTGATCTTCACTGGTTAGTTGGTATAGGCTTTTCTCCTCTACACAGGATATCTGTGAGCGTGAGACATTGTCAGAATTTGACCATTCATGAGCGTATTCAGCTAACCATTCAAAATGGACTTCAGCCTCTTCAGTGTTTTTACGCAGAAATGGTCTGGAACTCATAGTTTCTACCAATTTCTTCGTTTCACCATTCAATCCTTGATAAAAGAAGCTGATAGTTCACCATTTCTCAAACCCATGGTGTGGGCATGAGAGAAGCAAATCTTTGAAACGCTCCCACGCTTGTGTGAAGGTTTCATTGCTCTTTTGTTTATAGGAATTGATTTGACGCTGAAGATCTGTGGTCATGCGAGTAGGATAGAATTTCTTTAGAAACACGGTGCTCATCGCATGCCAGGTAAAAATTGAATTAGGTTTGAGGGAGTGGAGCCACGCCTTCGCTTTATCTTTCAAAGTGAAGGGGAATAACATTAGATGCGTCACCTCCCTAGGACAATTCTGCGAGAATGTTTTGCAAACATCCTCGAAATCAGTGACATGTAAGTACGCCTTCTCACTTTCCATCCCATGAAAGGTGGGAAGCAATTGGATCATCCCATTGCGAAACTGAAATTCGCCATTATGTGGTGGGATTTGAATGCAAGAGGGCGTAGGTGCGTGTTCTGGTTGCATGAGATCGCAAAGAGGACGTAGTGCCTCATCAATTGGTACCACAACATTGTCACCATTTTCACTCTGATGATCATCCATTGATTCAGTTGGAGTGGCTATCGGATTAACGGAACTATCAGAGTCAGATCGGTAGAAAGGATTTCCAAAAATTCCTTCAATAGAATTATTGGACATGAACTAGGAGAGTCCCTAAGGTGAGTGTTTACCAAAAGAACTGAAAAGAAAAGAAAATAAAAACAGAAAGAGATGAGGAGAGACTGAGGTAATCTAAGGAATTGATCGTCGCCTTCCCCGGCAACGGCGCCAAAAACTTGACACGACGAAAATGTTGTGCGCTCTTGTGCAACACCCAAGTATAGGTGGACGTGCAAGTAGTAACTGGTAAGACCAGGTCGATCCCACAGGGAAGGATGAGAGATAAATTACTTAGATTAAACTCTAAAAGAAAAGAAAATTCAATATTTCAAGAGAGGCGTAGAACACAAAGTTCTACAACTAACAACTACTAAACTAGATTAACTAAACTAATGATGCAATATTTATCTAAAGCAATATTTGAAAATGGTTTTTCTTAATAAAAGAAAGTGTTGGGATCACGCGAATCCACCATGACTCAACCATCTACCATGCAAATGCAGTTAAGCTCAACGGAGGGCAACTTCTACAATATCCCGTACTTCTCTAAAGATATAGAATCAATAGTCCTTTCATGACCGGGACTATATCATCACAATTAAGTTTGAAATACACAAAGGTGGTTTAATCCAATAGTTAAGACTCTCACCTACAATGGTGTTAGCATTGAGGGTGGTTTGCAAAATATATTGAAAGAAAATGCCTTAAGGCTTAATGTTTAAAGACTGTTTTGACAAACTGAGCATATGGGGACAGTTTGATAACGAATCAGTAAAGCAGAAAGTCTTGGGATACTGTATTAGATGTCCTCAAGAATCAGAGACCTCGATCGATCGACGCGCTTTCGATCGATCGAACTTCATCATCTCTCGATCGATCGAATAACTTCGATCGCTCGACTTCGTCTCTGTTCCGATCGATCGAACTACATTCGATCGATCGAACACAGAGAAAAATATAGTGCATGGCAGAGGGCTGAAATCACAATTTCATCGCGATTTCCCAACCCCGAACTACTCAGACATGGTCTGGGAAGTATCAGATTTGTTTTTAACGTACAAAGTCATTAAGGTAACGTTTGGTTTTGAGATTTTCATTAAAACGATAAAAAACTTAAGATTTAAACGTATATAGCATAAACAAACAGTAAGATTAAACGCTAACTACCATTAACTGAGTGCAATATGTAGTAAAATGATAACTACTTAACCTGAATTGAAGAACTTGTATTAAATCACAAGAAAAATCCCAACTAGTAATGTCAAAGCTTGGTTAATAACCTACAAAACAAGAACAACTCTCCTCTCTCTATGAAAACTGAAGAAAAACAAGTGGGGCGTCCCTTGGGACGTAAATAAAATGAATATATATAGCTTCGACCTAATGCTAGGGTTAAAACCCGTTTCTGCTGCGTGCGCGTATATTCTGATAAAAGGCATGTTCGATCGATCGAAAAACTCTCGATCGATTGAACTTCCAGAAACTTAGATCGCTTGAACTCCATTCGATCGATCGAAACGTCGATCGCTCGAATCCTTATCGATCGCTCGAACCTTGTATTTCAGCATTGAGTTATCTTCATCAGGGCCAAGCACTTCCTTTTATCAACATTCTTCGATCTTATATACAGCAGCAATAATATGCACAAATAATCACTAAAACAATACCACTTATCATAGTTTAATCAATTTGTGCAAAAACTGGTATTGTAATTCAAACTGCAGATAAACAGGGGAATTGTAGACTTTCCTAGTGTATTTTTCTCTTTTAGCGTGGTTATATTCTACAAATACACCCGCTTGTCACAACCCCCAACTAGCGAATTGCTAGTCCCTAGCAATAAAGCGAAAAGAAAAAAAAACAAGCTAACTACTACTACAACGACTAGAGTAACAAAAATAAACTAAAGCAAACTAATCTAATTTAGAAAGAGACACTACCTAACTCACTTTCGCAGGAATCGCGGTTGCATTTGGCAATTGCAACAAGCCGTTAAACCCCTAGGTTCCCCTAGTGGACGAGTGTTGTCTCGTGAGGGTTTGCAGTGAATCTACCCACAAAATTCTAGATTTTTAAGCTCCAAAAAGATATAGAAAAAACTTATAAACATTCTTTCCCATTCAACTATCAATTTAGCTCCACATAACATATCAACCTCATACAAACCATGAAGAAATCCACATGTTCCTCATGTCACCAAGATAAATATACATCTGCATTACATTCATGTATCCGTGTGTGTGTAAAGTCAACAACTATGCATCCACTTTATTAAGAACTGTTTAGACTATCATACCCTTGGAATTTGTAGTTTCAACTCAATTCTCACATGGGGTTACACTCCCAAATGAACATCTCACAGAAACTGGTTTAATAATGATCACACATGGTGTGAAACTTTAATAAGAGTGATTTTCTGGCTACTAGTGTTTCACACCTCACTCGATAAAGGATGAAAATTTAGAGTAATATAGTCTCATGAAAGGAATACTACTTACTAGAGGAGCGAAATACCGCGGATACTCAAAGTACACATTTATGTTCAAACCAAGTTGTTAAAAATCATTAAGACTTTGACTTTTCAGCTTTTATTCAGTGGAGTGAAGATAAGAGGGGCGAGAATTGCACATCCTTAGCTTGTGATAATGACTAGTTTATTTCTTCTTTATTCCAACCATCCTCTCTTCTCATATACTTTTATTTCTTTTTACTCCTCCTTCCTTCCTTTTCTCTTTTTTTTTTTTTTTATTTTTTTTAACCTTCAACATCTCCTTGTAAAAAAAATCTTTTTATAACCTCCTTCCCACACTACTCCCTTCTTGTCACATACTCAATAATTTTGATCACATTAGATGTGCAATTGAGTTTATAGAGGTTAAAGTATCAAATGAAGGGTTTTGGGCTTTTATATTGGCAATATTTAATCAGTGTGGGGTTAAGACATTCTTGGATGTTGATACAGGTATGTGAAAAAGGTAAGGAATGAATAACGATGGCTTAAATCATTTTTCTTAACTTCTTGGTTTTAGCACTTCAGTGTTCATTGAGTTTAATTGGCAAATCCTGAACGTTCTCCTCTAAGAAATAGCCTAAATGAAGAATTTTGAGACTATACAACGAATTTAAAATATATTCAAGAAAAATAATTCGAATTTATTGTGATAAGTCCCTCAGAATTGAAGTTTGGGCTCAAAAGCTCACTAAGGGTTGTTAGTTTCCACTATTTATTCCTCAAAGCATAACAGTCGTATTAACTCTTATTTAAGTTTTCAGCATAGCTATTAACACGTGCAGATGGGTGTTGGATACCAGAATGTTCAACATATGCATTTGTCTTAGTGAGAATAGAAAAACGCGTGAATGTAATTCATAAAAAAAATGAGATTAATATGAATGTATCATTGCTGGATAACAGCTAAGTAAGAGAGAATATTTAAAAGTATTCCACTGATAAAGTTCATAATAACATGATCGTTCAATGTAATGAATCAGATTGCTAATAATGTAAATGTGCTCAGGTGATAATCTATTTACATCCCACCCCCAACTGAAAATCGCGATGACCTCAGAAGTTGATTTTCAACAATAAATAAAAAGATATCACCTGCTAAAGCAACGCAATGACTGCAAGCGTAACAATCTGTAAAGACCTATTCAATCTCCAAGCAACCTAGATCAAACGAAAGATATACAAAGGTACAATAAGCATATGATCTATAAATGAAAACGAAACAATCACTGTAAAAGTAAAGTAATGGAAATGACATAGCAGTGATAATAGAGGTCGTACAATTTCAAAAACATCTAACAGTCGAAACATAACCACCGTCAGTCCCACATAATCCCAAAAAAACAACATGTACATAATGAGAGCAGAGAGATAGAAAAGAAAAAAAAATACATCAAAACTCTCCAAACACTCGCACAGTCACCACCTACGCATCCTCCGCAACATCGGATAATATCTCAATCGGCGCATCGGAGGTATCCGCAACTCCACCCTCAACAACAGTACTAGCCGTCGTCGGGTCACTCTCAGTGATGACTGGAGGTGGTGGAAGTGGGGGCTCCGCAGAAGGTGGTACTGCCGAGGACGATGGTGGAACAGGATCAGGATGTGGAGATAGGGTCTCAGAAGTGGATGGATCAGCCGTAGGATGTGCAGGAGGGGGAAGTAGTGGTAGGTGGGTCAGTGGTAACCGGTGCGGTAGCAGGAGCAGTACGTGGGGGTGTATGTAAGGACTGATCAACCCCCAACTGAATCAGAATAGCCTCTAAAATGTCGTCATGTGGGCCACCCGGCCCTCGAGTCTGATCCGAGCCTCCCTCTCCTCCAACAATAGCTCATGAACCGTCGGGAGAGGCACGGAGGACGAAGACTCTCCCTGGGCCTGAGTTTGAGCGTGAGATCGCTGTCTCAACTCAAACTGTGCAATCTCCACTAGAGGATCAACCTCATCGTCAGAATCAAGCTCTTCAGCCTCTGTCGGCGTCCCTGAAGCTGCACCCTCTGTATCGGTGCCATCGACTCTCCTCCTCTTCTCTCCAACTTTCGCTTTCCCCTTGCCCTTTCTTTTCCTCCTCTGAGCATCCGAACGGCGAGAAGTTGTCTCGCCAAATCTACTGCGAGCCTGAGAAGTCGCATCATCAGGTAAGGGAAGGAGGCCAGCCTGCTCGATCACCCTATGAATGGCCCAAGCACCTTTCAGGTGCTTCTTGGCAGCAATGTAGCGAGTGGGGTGCCTCATGAAGTCAATATATAGGCGAGGCAAACAGACTGGTAACCCCATCCCGATGGCAAATAAAACATGAGCATACCAGGCAGCAATCTTCTCCCGATAGGAGGTGACCAATAGACAATTGCTCAACGCCAAGTGGAGCATATGATAATTATCTGTCAAATAAACATCAGCAATAAGGGCCGTACCATCCCAGCTCGGTAATGCACCCCCGGTAAGCTCTCGGATAACAGCAGTGGGTGAGAGCACTGGCGTGCCAGCACGGTGCGGGCATACACAGTCGGGTACCTCCGGGACGCCTAGAGCAGCTGAGACAGTAGCCGGACTAAACACGATCTCCCGGCCGCGGAAGAATGATCGCAGTGTGAATGCGGCATCGGGATCTCTAATCATCGTCGCACAAGCTGCGCGAATCCACGAGAGATTCACTCTCTTCGCCTGAGAGAGCAAATCGTACCAGTGTGGCATAGCCCGGAGGCGGGCGAGATACCAGGGAGTAGTGAGCCATGCCGTCTCAAGTGGTCGCTCTATCATGACCTTCCTAGACTGGAAGTAGCGTGTGAACCACTGGTGGTTAGGGGTACCCCGGAAGCCATGGTGCAGAACCTGGTCAGGAATGGCAAGGTCGAAGGGCTTCTCCCTGTGATACCCTGTAACGGGGTTCATTACGAGGATCCTGAAATGGAAAAGGACAAGAAACGACAATTAAAACAGGAATTTGAAAAGAAAATAGGAAACTGCCACTGCTCTTGTTCGAGCGATCGAACTTTTATCGATCGATCGAATTATACCGGACGTCGATCGCTCGAATCGTTTCGATCGATCGAAAAATGCAAGAATGTTCCATCGCTCGACGTTTCTCGATCGATCGAGAACAGAGATGCGCAGCAACGAGGAGATGAACGGAAAAAATAAAACAAAACAAAGACCCGAGAACTTCAAAATGCCTGAAATTGACCGTTTTGATGGAACAGGGAATCCAAAAAGTCACATCAAGTTGTGCATGAGCATCTTCCAATCGATGGGCTGCACTCATGAGCACATTGCGATGTTGTTCCCGTAAACCCTTAAGAATGGCGCACTATCCTGGTTTCTAACCCTTAAAGCCTCCAAGACCCGAGTCTGGGAAGACGTTGCTAGAACTTTTATTGATCACTACTCTTACAACCAAGAGTTTCATATCACCATCCGGGATCTAGAGACTACCAGGCAGAACTTTAATGAGTCCTTCACTGCGTTCTTGAGCAGATGGAGGAATAAAGTGGCTCAAATGATCCACAAACCTGTTGAGAAAGAGCAAGTACGTATGCTAGTCAAGAACATGCAACCAGTATATCATGACAAGTTGTTCTACCAATCCATCTCCACATTCGAAGAGCTATTTGAAATAGGCACCAGAATAGAGGATGCCATCAGAGAAGGAAAGTTCAAAAAGGATGAACCCCAACACCAGTCCAAGAGACCTAACTACTCCCTGGACTCCCCAGATATCAATGCACTTAGCAACCAATCAATGGCCTGCGCCCTTCGTCCATACCAGTCCATTCTTCCAAATCGCCCAAAAGGCCCTCGCGAATTCTCCAAACTTGATGTTCCTCTTTCCACAGCCTTGGACCACCTACTCAAAAAGGGCCACCTGCAGCTCCTCCCTCATAAGCCGCTACCAGATCCTATACCCCCCCCACTACAATATGAGCCTACGATGTGCTTATCACCAAAATCCAGGCCATACCACCGATCAGTGCATCCGCCTCTGCCATGACATTCAGAACCTTATAGAAGATGTCCCCTATCCTAATCCCATCCACTATCTTGGCTTGGACCAACCGATCGAATGATCCCTTTCGTCGATGCTAATGAATGTTGAAGCTACGCAGTAAAGTGATGGTGTTTGGAACTTCTGCTAAAAAAAATAGAATAAGAATAATAAATGGGTCGCAAAGACACTCCATTTGAGACCGGGTCGAGTCAAGTTAAGTCTGTTCTATGTTCCGAGTCTATTTCAATTCTAGTCTTGTGATCGAGTCTGTCTGTCATCGAGTTGTTAATAAGTCTATAAACCTTCTCTATTGATGATATGAAATCTCATTTTGCATAATCTGATGTGCCTAGTCATAAATGATTGAATCACTAAACTGAAGTGTCACTTTTCAAATTACCATGGATATTACTCTGCTAATAATTTTTCTACAACAAAACAAAAAAGAATCCTAAAAGGTTAAAGTCGATTTCACGCTGACACTGATGAAGAGCTGAGAATTGAATAGTCTTGCTTTAAGAATTTAAAGATGCTCTTGCCTCAATCTTGAAAAGACATACTTGAAACTGACTTGGGGCTTGCCTAACACCCTTTTTCCACCATTTCGAAGCCTTAAGCCCAATCCAATTGGGAGCCACGCAATCTGTCTGATTGCAAGCAATCCAAACTTAGCCCTTGATGGTAGCCAAACATTTCAGTGGGTTTCATCTCCACTTTAAAAAAAAAACAACAAAAAAAAGAAAAGAAAAAGCTCGCTAGGTTGTAAACCCGAAAGGGCACCTAGGCAAAAGTTAGAGCTGAAAAAGGTGTTGATTCCAAAAATCTGACCCTAGCCAGTCGAAATGTTGGAGAAAATTTTGATGAAACAAATGAGAGAATCATACGCTTCAAGATACATCTTAAGAACGTGCCAAGATCACATTTCAAAAGGCACGGAATGACCACAAATAAATTTCGAGAGCTGACATGCACATTCTGGAATTCTGAGATTGCGATTGAAAGATCTCACAAGAATCGACTACATTAAAAAGCAAAATTGACTGGCTAGGCGAAAGTGAAAATGATCAATCCTCAAAACAAAACAAAAAGAAAAAGAAAAAGAAAAGAAAGGGAGATTGAAATTGAATCCTTTTATTCAAAGTTACCACAAGTGGCTCAAGTTTGAACTTCTTTGACGATTGGTTTGAAAAACCCTCATACCTCAAACCCCTTATTTCAAGCCTTGCCTTGAACTACGCTCGACCTGATTCTCACTTGAGGATATGTAGGCAACCGCATCGGTTCGGTCGACACCATCATAATCAAACCAATTTCTTTCAAGACCTTGCCTTGAACTACGCTCGACCTGATTCTCACTCGGGGATATGTAGGCAACCACATCGGTTCGGTCAACACCATCATAATCAAACCAATTTCTTTCATGACCTTACCTTGAACTACGCTCGACCTGATTCCTACTCAGGGATACGTAGGCAACCGCATTGGTTCAGTCGACACCATCATAATCAACCCCCTTTTCTTTCAAGACTTTGGCCTGAACTACGTTGGACCTGATCCCCACTAGGGGGTACGTAGGCAAACTTTCAAAAAGAAAAGAAGGATGGCTCGCTAGGTCAAAAATCCGAAAGGATGCCTAGGCAAAAATTAGAGTTAAATCCAGGGTAAACAATAACAAAAGAGAGAAAAGAGCTCGCTAGGTCACCTCACTAGTGCCTAGGCAAAAGTTATAAGCATTTGAGAGATTAAAGTCACGGTCCATGCCTCAAGCCAAAAACTCACCTAAACTTCGACTACCCGCCTCGTTTGCCTGACTTTTACTATCTACCCTTCATACAAGGGGAAAACTTCAGTCACCTACCTCATTTGCCCAAAACCTCCAATAAACCATCATCCAAACTAGAGGCAAACTTCGGTCACCCACCTCGTTTGCTTATGAACCCCACTTTGTACACCTCAAACTAGGGGCAAACTCCGTTTGCCTAACACAATCCCTTCACACCGAGGGCGAGTTTTCAAGTTACCAAGTTGTTTTGAAAATTTTGAAATAGAGCATCTTTTACTCTAAAAGCTAAGGCACTAATTCAAAGCACTTCCTGGGAGAAGCAGAAAATTGACTAGATTACTAGGGAAGAATTTTCAAAAATTAGATTTATCAGCAAAGTGCTACCATGTTAAGATGAGGGGTAAACACCAAAAGAGAAACGGTACATCGTTTATGACAAAAGCACATCAAGTTTTGACAAGACGAGCTTGTTTCATTTTGGTGTCAAATGTGTCATCCTCGTGCGTCAATTGTCTGTCAAGTTTTTGAGTCTGTTGTAGTCTCAAATGTGTAAGTCAACAGTGGCTAATAAAATTTTGAAATCAAGTTATAAAGAGTATGCCAATACAAGCAGGAGTACCAAACACCATTACTGCATCGTTAAGGCGTCAGCATGAGAAGCATCCAAACTTAGGGCAAATGCGAATTTCATCCCTTTCTAAACCATCAAAAGTTGACCATCATCTCCTTGCAACATAAGTCCATGAGTGGTTGTTGATTACCTTCCCTCATCCATGCAACATAAGTCCATGAGTGGCTGTTGATTTTATTTCATCTCCAAGCAACATAAGTCCATGAGTGGCTGTTGATTGATCTTGGATTGGGTACCGTAAGGATTTGATCAACCGCGAGAGATTCAGAGATGGATCTCGGTTCTGGGCCAGCAAGATTTGATCAACTATGAGAGATTCGAATTTGGATCCTGGTTCCCGGTCAAGAGAAGTATTTGAAGAGAGATCCCAAAAAGAGTCGCTTCATCCCCAGCAGATTCAGTTTAATCCCCAGCAGGCATATCAATTCGTACATCGTTAGTTCAATCAATGACAGTCACAGTAAGTTAAATATCGACTCGTCATCTCGATTCGTACATCGTCAGTTCAATCCATGATAGTCATAGTAGTTCACTGTCGACTCGTCATCTCGATTCGTACATCGTCAGTTCAATCCATGACAGTCACAGTAAATTCACTGTCGACTCGTTATCTCGATTCGTACATCGTCAGTTCAATCCATGACAGTCACAATAGTTCACTGTTGACTCATCATCTCGATTCGTACATCGTCAGTTCAATCATGACAGTCACAGTAGTTCACTGTCGACTCGTCATCTCGATTCGTACATCGTCAGTTCAATCCATGACAGTCACAGTAGTTCACTGTCAACTCGTCATCTCGATTCGTACATCGTTAGTTCAATCATGACAGTCACAGTAGTTCACTTTCGACTCGTCATCTCGATTCGTACATCGTCAGTTCAATCCATGACAGTCACAGTAGTTCACTGTTGAATCATCATCTCGATTCGTACATCGTCACTTCTTCTGGTCACGGTTAGTCCAACTGTTGATCCAATCCATGATAGTCACAGTAGTTCATTGTTGACTCATCATCACGATTCGTACATCATCACTTCTTCTGGTCACGGTTAGTCCAACTGTTGATTCAATCATGACAGTCACAGTAGTTCACTGTTGACTCATCATCTCGATTCATACATCGTCACTTCTTCTGGTCACGGTTAGTCCAACTGTTGATCCAATCCATGATAGTCACAGTAGTTCGTTGTTGACTCATCATCTCGATTCGTACATCGTCACTTTTTCTGCTCACGGTTAGTCCAACTGTTGATCCAATCCATGATAGTCACAGTAGTTCATTGTTGACTCATCATCTCGATTCATACATCATCAGTTCATTAATCATCATTACCATCACTCTCATTCAAAATATGCCGTGTTCATCATTCTCATTCAAAATCTTAGGCTTCTATGTCCATTAATGAGGCTTCCATGTTCATCGCTTGACATCTCAGGATTTTATGTCCATCACTTGACGTCTCAGAACTTCTGTGTCCGTCTCTTAATTGCCAGGGCTTCCATGTCCGTCGGTTATCTGTCAAACTGCATCTCCGATTATAGTCCTCAGGTACCCCACATCTAACTATATTCGCTTGCAAAGCACACTTCCCAAAATTCATAAGTTTGTTCCAAGACCCAAAGTATTCAAACCTTGGTGTCCCTATTCGGGTCAATAACCGCATCACAATCAAAAACACTAGCACGACACAAGTCCACTCGGAGTAGGTACACCCCACAGTATCAGCTCATACTAGGATTAGAACACTAGGCATGATAGGACTCATGACACAATTCATATCACATCCATGCATTGCATATCATCCTCATAGCATAGCATCTGCCTGTCTCGTTGTGCATGTATAATTTGCTCCTTTGTGCCCTGAACTACGTCCTGGTCTGATTCCCTTTGGGATACATAGGCAGCTCACGCAGAGCACGACCAGCACTGACCTCAGCATCATTGCATCTTTTGTAACGCTTTTTATCCTAAATCTATAGCCTCCAAAAGACCTGTCTCTTCAAAGCTTTGGCACTCGCTTGCGACATGCGCTGCCTCGCAAGTTCATGCCAAAGAGGGGCAAACTGTAGACACCCCATTTTGTCGGCTATCATATTTAGGAGACCCTTTTCTTGGTGGTTCACAATGATCGAAAAGATTCAAAAGGACTCCTGGAAGTTGGTTCTATTTCTCAAAATGCTCAGAATGACCAAAATGCCCCTGAAAGCCCAAAAGCTCCTAGATTTGGACCAAAAGTTCGGGAAACATGCTACGTCATAAGAAAAATGATAAAAAGAGTTTTTAAGTAAAATCAGATAAAATCGTCAGCTCCCAGAGACCCCCGGAAGACCCGGAAGTTCCCAGAAAGTCCCCATTGACCGGTTTGACCAAAGTTTGACCAGGTTTGACCAAGTTTGACCAAAATCGTCCAAATTTTCCAGAATCATTCTAGATCATGTGGAAAGTGTTAAAATGAGTTTTAAAAGAAAATCGAGCGAAAATGTCAGCTCCTGGGAGCTCCGAGAAGTTTCCAAAACTTCCCGGGAATCCCAAGTTTGACCAGTTTGACCAAAATTTGACTTTAGAACCGGAGCACCATAACATTTTGCAAAAAAATTTCATGGATACTAGAGGTCAATAGCTTACCAACGGTATATCGCACATAATTTTTGGATTTAAAACGAATTTATTATGAATTTCCAAAGGCGAGAAAGGCGATCAAATCGGCTTTTATCGCGAATACCGCAAAACTTTTCAAAGTGACCTATCTTTGAACTATTGTTTATGTAAATTAGACTCCATTAACTTTCCAACGCTATATCACAACCTCAATTTGGAGTTCGTATGCATTTTCTGTGAATTTCGGACAAAATAGGGCCTTTTCACGAATACCGGAACCTCTGGGGGCCTGAACAGCATTATCTGGACGAAGGAAGAGCAGTGCCGCCACGGCACTGGCCCACTGCCGCCGCGGCACAGGTCTAGTGCCGCCGCGGCACTCTCCCCTAGAACAGTCCACTTTTGTAATTTCTTTTGGGGATCCAATTTGATATATTAGAAATCAAAACGACGTAGTTTTGGTTCCCAGCTTATTTTGGACCAATGGGAGACCATTTTAAACTTTTTAAAACTCCATTCAGCACCCCTCCTTTGCCTATAAAAAAATCCATTTACTTCCATTTAGGGGGGGACATGGAAGCCTAGAGAGAGCTTAGGAAGAAACTTTAGAGAAATATAGAGAGATAAAGAGAAGAAGTAGTCTTCTTCTTCCATTTTTTCCAATCAAAGTGAGTTTTAATCTTGTTTTCCTCCACCATTCTTCTATATACTTCATCATTAATATACCCAATAACCATTTCTCTAAGTATTTTTGAGTTAGGAAGCTACTTCTATGTCCAAATGTCTATATCTATGAGTGAAACACCAAGCTACAAGTCAAATATCACATTGACTATCATCTATTGATTTGTTCATTTGCTTGCTTATATACAATGATCATCTCTTCTTACCTCATTTCTTTTTTATTTTCTTTATTTACTTATTAGTTCATCATCATCTAGATGATGACATGAAGTTTGAGGTGAGTGAATCCTTATGGATAGTAGCTCTTGACCTCAAAAACATGTTTGATAGATGATGATTATAACTTCAATACCTCCAAGGTATCCTTGAAGTTATGTTCAAAATAAAAATGAATCTCTCCAATAATATTGGGAGTTCTTTGATGATTCAAGGTTGGATGAGGTTCTAAGTGGTCACATGGTCATCTCAAGAGTTTAAGTTCATGCTTTGAACATCTATTCCAAAACCCACAATCAAGAACTCAAACTCTATTTCAAAACCCAAATCCATTTTCTTCAAGAATGATCCAAAACAGTGAGCTTTTAAGATTCAAAGATTTGTTTTGAATTAAATACTTAAGTTATGATGATGAAACCACTTGGAAAATCTTCCTAAGACATCATAGTTTATCTCCAATTTGTCCCATCAATTATAGAGATATGAAAGTATTATTTTCGGATTTAAGAAGTTCATATTCATAATCTACCTCTGTTCTCACAGAATGTTAACTTGACTTCTTGCACTTAGTCTGGATGTTTTTGTCACTATACATATATCTTTTCTATTTTTTTTTGTGCAACTGGGTGTTTTAAGAAACTTTTGGTATATAATGGGTCATCATAAACCCTCTCTTTGATTTATGAAAAAACATACAAAATTAGTTAATAGTGCAGTTTTTGTTTCTGAGTCATGTGTACATTCTGATTTATTTATTTTAATCTGTGATAGCTATTGAGGTTTGGCTTTTTGGGTTATTTTCTAGACACAATAAGGATGATTTCTGATTTTTCCCACATTTTCCTAGGCATGTTTGACCTCCCATTACGATGTTATAAAGTAATGCATACAGTCTGTCCACTATTCACAGCATGTCATTTTTTGACTTTCACACTTTGATGCAATACTCTCTTGTATCTAGATGAACACATATCCCATGAACATGTTCTTTACCACTTTTAGCATGCTATATCATATCATGTATCATCTATCCTCTCATGTATCATACTCCCATAGATTCTTGAGTTTGGTTTCCAAATAAAACCATGTTTTGCTAATACTTGGGAAGTTCTTGAAATGAGTTAGGAATTGATATTCCAAGTGGCTAAAATATTCATCCAAGTTCTGGAAGTATACTTTCAAAACCCCCATTTCAAAACCCCCCCTTTTAAACCCCTCATTTTGATTTCAAGAAATAAATCTTGTTTTTCTCAAAACCTTCAAAACAGTGAGTCATTTAACTTCAAGGAATTATTTTGAGTTCAATACTCAATGTATGAATGTAAGACCACTTGGAAAGTCTTCCTAACTCATTAGAGAACACCCATGATTTTTGGTTTGACTTGGAGATGCATAGAAAGACCCCATTTGGTCCAAACATTCTCTCCAGATATCCTGCCTTTGCTGTCACAGCATCTAGGCTGACTTTCAACTTATTTCAGAGAAAATGTTTCCAAAAGGGTTGGTCCTAACTTATTTTTCCCTTTAACTTCAATGTCTTAGGGAACTTTCTGTATAATATGGGCCTCTAGATGTTTTGTTTCCAGTTTCTAAGAGTTTTTAACATTTCAGTCGACAGTATGAACTCTGTTTCTGAGTAACCTCCATTGGTTATATGATTTCTCTCAATCTGTGATAGTTATTAAAGATTGGCTTTTTGGGTTGTGTTATAAAAACAATAAGGAAGATCTCCATAAAAAACCATGCATTGAAAACATTCCTAACCCATCTTTTCAATTTTCAAAAGATCATGTTACTGTTCTATCCACTATTCACAGCAAGCACATTTTTACTTTCCCCCTTTGATTTGATGCTTACATGCACTCCAAATTAGTTCATATCTTAGGAAGTAGTTCATACTACATTTGTACATATCTCATGATGATTTCATTCATTCATTCATACACATTCTAGACTTCTAAGTCATTCTAGGAATCCATGAACACAAAGCACACTACAACCATGGCACATTCTAGATACATACATTGCATCCATGCAAAGATTTGGGGCTTTTTGTGAATCATAATCTAAGAAGATTATAAGGAATGAACTTGATCAACATGTTCATGCTTTCCCTCGATCTAATCCTCATTTCTCATCCATCCCGGGGATTGAGAGATCTTCTCCTCTCAAAGATTAGCATTCATCATTCTAGTTTGCTAAGCATATTTTGATTTCTTTGTTTATTTGTTTCAATAACAATTCATATCCCCCTTAGATTAGGAAGTCTTGATTATTTGATACATGATTAGACGATTTTTCCTAGGTTTATTTGTGTGATCTTTCATTTTGTATTGTGTGATATTTGGCTTAGATCTTATGAATGATATCTTATCTTTGGATCTTCCATTTCAAATTTTCTTATGTGATGTAATATACTATCATAGTATTAATTTTCAAACCATATATAGTATGAGATGATGATTTGGATGCTAATTGAGGCCCGTTGAAAGACGAGGCGAGTTGAGGGTGTTTTAGTCGCGACAAAGGCTCCTTCCTCTCTCATACCAAAACCCCGAGCCAAGTTCTTTGGTTATGAAGGGTCGGTGCCCTTTATCCATTTGGGTGAGTCAAAATTAGGTTTCTTGGTTCCTTAAAGACCAAGTGGTGACTCTGTATCTGTTTTCAACAGACCTCCTTTTCTTTTTCTTTTCAAAACAACAATCTCAAACAAGAAAAGTGATGGATTTCCGCGTGTCCACATAATCTTGTATGATTTGTTAAAAATAGTAAATTAACTTTAAACCCTTCGAGTTTCTTGGAAAATGTCACTATCTCACCAAAGTTTATTGGAAAAATACTTTGAAATTCAAAAAAAGCAATTAATGTTCAGATCTATTAATTTTCAAATGGGTTCACTATTCTGGAATTCTGGGCAGAGAGTGGTTAATTCATAAGATCCATGATCAAACCATCAAGATCACATAACTAAGGTAAATAAAAAATGTAGTGGTACATCTATGAGTTAGGAACAAATTCCAATTGGGCTCATTCAAATCCAACAGATCTGGATTTAATTAAAAGTACTTGATCATAGATCGTCATTAAAATCACTGCACCATTGATGAATTCGTGACCGAAAATCAAACTAAACCTACAATTCTATCGAGAATTTAGGCTTAGTGCAAGCATAATCAATACAAGAGATACCCACTAATCATGAGGATTCCATGGATTTAGCCTTGAAGAAGCTCTAATGTAGATCGCATGAGAGAATCTAGAAGTAGGCTCTAAGGTCTTACTCAATCCTATGAGAATGAACTTACCCTCTTGAATTCTCTTGAATAGAATAAATCAATTCATTGAAATAAACAAAACCTACACCTAATTACCCTCCCAAGTTGATGATCCTTGAGTATTGAGAACTCAACTTCTATGGAATTCATTGAACCTTGGAGAGTTTCATAGCCTCCAAATGGATGAACCAAAGCCTGAACATAGGCTTAAATCCATAGATTTTCATAGATATGATTTAGATCATCTCTAATCCTCATATAAATATGAAATTACCCAAAATTAGAGGATGTAATCTCAAGGAATTCAAATGGAACATTAAAGGTTCCATGAACTCCATGAGAAGAGCATGAGAGAGAAGAGATGAAAGCAATGCAAATTTGGATGATCCATGGCTAGATTTTGATTAACAACATGTTTTATATATAAATCATATGATCATTTAGATCCAAATCAAAAAAAAATTCATGAAAATTCAATCACAATTTGAATATGTGGTGTGTGGAGAAAGGAATAAGAAGAGACTTTATAAAATGTGTAAAACCTAGTTTAATCTACAAATTGTGATTGAATTGTAGTAGAACATGATATATATATAATCAGATAATTACCTCTGAATTGCCTTAGATTCGTATTGGTTTGGTTGAATTTTGAAGATCTTCAATGCTTCTTCTTGCTCTTCTTCAAGCTTCCATGGCTCAAGGTGATTTTGATCCAATATGGGTAGAGTTACTCTTGTTTTTGGATACTTTTCTCTTTCTAAATCTCTGGAAATCACTCACAAAAACTCATAATTTAATTCAATCTCTAGGGTGAAGATCAAGTTTCTAACCCCTCAAAATGAGATAAAAATGGTTTTTATAGACTTTGATTTTCTTAGTGACTAAGATAAGGTTAGATAGATCAGTTTGGAGTGGTAAGAGCATGGTTTGCTTGACCTAATGGTAGTAAACACTTACACAAAAAAAGGCATCATTAAGTGTATTCAATTGATCAAAAATTTCATTTAAAAGTCACATGAAAGTGTGATTTTCACCCAGAGCGGCAATCACCGGCACTCACCGACTGCCGCACCGTTGCCCCGTTTGCTGGCTCTTCGTTGTTCATTCAAAAACTTTGAAAACTCATAAATAATTCATTTTAACTCCAAATATTACGAATCTTATACCATTGGAAAGGTATTGGAGTCTAGTATTTTATAAAAATGGCTTAAAAATCATGAAAATATATTTGGGACCATTTTGCCCTTAAAGAACCATTTTGCATTAATTTTGCTTGAAATGAGTATTTTGAACTTCTGGCTCTTTCTAGTGCACTTCTTTTTATCAAAGGGATATTCTAAGGATGCTTCCATGTTTTGGTACATGTTTTCAAACCTTAGTTTAGAAAGTGTCACTCCTGGGGTATTTTGGTCATTTTAGCTTTGAAATTAGTGGACTTTTGAGCTAAGAAGCTTTCTGTAGAGCTTGATTCATCATCGAGGATTTTGAATTCTATCGGACATTATCATCATTGGTTTCAGAGGTAATTCCCCCTAGGTTTGATAGTTCGGTCAAAATTGGGGTGTCTATAATATGCCCCTCTTTGATAGAGCTTTTGTTATGCAATGCGTATCACAAGCGATTTGTCAAAGCCTATGTGAGGACAAGCCTTTGACCGGGCTAAAGAACCTAGGAAAAACAAAGTACATTGCAAAAACGGTTGCTAAAATGTCTGGTGCTGGTTGTGCTCAATGGTGAGCTACCTACATATCCTTGACGGAATCAAACCAGGGCGTAGTTTGGGCAAGGGATCACACATAAGCACAAATAGTCATATGGATGAATGCACCTATCCTATTGTGATGCACATGATTAAGTAGTGATGGCTGCCAATGCAATTTCATGCTTCATGCTTTCATGTGATGCGCATGCGATGATTCATAATCACGCTATTTTTGATGACATGAATGTGTTCTACGCCTTAGATTTTCTTATTTTGATATTGTCCCGTTCCGGGAAGTCGCATATTCACTGAGACGATTGTTGCAGATGCGTTTCACGCCTTACAGTGCTTATTGATTTGGTAGAATTCAGAGTCGCTCAGACTCAATGATTTCCTAAATTCTAAATTTGAGGTTGCTCCAGACTTAGTAATTTAGACAAAATCAGAGTCATTCCTGGCTTAATGATTCATTTTGTGTAAAAATTAAAATCGCTGCAGATTTAATGAATCATTTTTTGTAGAAAAATCAAAGTTGCTAGACAATGATTCCAAAAATCAAAATCGCTCCAAATTTAATGATAAATTTCTTGCAGGAAAATCAAAATCTCTCTAGATTCAATGATTCATTTTTAGCAGAAAAATCAATGTTGCTCCAGACAAGGATTCCAATTTTAGCAGAAAATCAATGTCACTCCAAACAATGATCCCAAATTTAGCTGAAAAATCAGTGTCACGCCAGACAATAATTCCAAGTTTAGCAGAAAAATCAATGTCGCTGCAGACAATGATTTCCAATTACAATCTAGAGTCACGTGGACTCAGAAATTCATTTTCATTTTCAAAATCTTGTCAGGAGTCACGCGGACTCGAAAATTCATTTTCATTTTCAAAATCTAGAGTCATGTGGACTGGAAAATTCATTTTCATAAATAATAATAATCTATAGTCGTACGGACTCGAAATATTCATTTTCATTTTCATTTTCAAAAAATTTGCAGTCACACGGACTCGGTAATTCAGTTTCATTTTCAAAATCTAGAGTCACACTAACTCAAAATATTCATTTTTATTTTCAAAATCTGGAGTCACGCGGACTCAAAAATTCACTTTTATTTCAAATGCAAACTCAGAAATTCATTTCAATAAAAAAATAAAAAATCTGGAGTCGCACGGACTCGGAAAATTCATTTTCATTTTCAAAATCTGGAGTCACGCAAAATCGAAAAATTCACTTTCGTTTTCAAAATTATGCGGACTCAAATATTCACTTTCATTTCAAAAATCTGGAGTCATGCAGACTCGAAATCCTCTCTTTAAATCTATAGTCAATCAGACTCAAAGAATCTTTTCTTCAAATTTTAGACTTACTCCAACTCACGTATAGCATTTTCTTCATAACCCAGGGTTACTCCAACCCACAGATAGTGTTTTCTGATTGAGGCTCGGGCATTTGATTGATGATGATTGATTGATTGATCGGGGTTTTTGCCCACAAGTGAAGAGTGATCTATGTTGGTTAATAAAGATCATCTTATGAGGATGACTGATTGATTGCTTGTGGGCTGCGATCAATGACTTATAAGGATTGGTCAAAAGACACTTAGGGACTTACATTGCAAGAATGATGGTCAAAAGCTTCTCAAGGACTTACATTGCAAGAAGGATGGTCAAAAAGCCGCTCAAGGACTTACTTTGCAAGAACGTTGGTAAAAAGCCACTTAGGGACTTACATTTCAAGAAGGGTTATCAATAGCCTCATAAGGACTTATGTTATGAAGGTGACAATCAACCGCCCTTTGGGGGACTTACGTTGTGAAGGTGATAATCAACAGCCCTTTGGGGGACTTATGTTACCAAAGTAGAGATCAACAGCCTCGCAAGGACTTATGTTACGAAAGAGACAATCAACAATCCTTTGGGGCAGTTATGTTGCAAAAATAGAGATTAACAGCCTCGTAAAGACTTATATTGCAAAAGCGACAATCAACAGTCCTTTGTGGGACTTATGTTGCCAAAGAAGAGATCAATAGCCTCGCAAGGACTTATGTTGTGAAATAGACAATCAACAACGCTTTGGGGGACTTATATGGCAAAAACAAAGATCAACAAACTCGCAAGGACTTATGCTGCAAAAGAGACAATAAATAATCCTTTGGGAGACTTGTGTTGCTAAAGCAGAGATCAACAGTCTTGTAAGGACTTATGTTGCAAAAGTGATAATTAACAACCATTTGGGGGACTTATGTTGTAAAAGTAGATATCAACAGTCTTGCAAGGACTTATGTTGTAAAAGTGACAATCAACAGCCCTTTGGGGGACTTATGTTGCAAAAATAGAGATCAACAACCTCGCAAGGACTTATGTTGCAAAAGCGACAATCAATAGCCCTTTGAGGGACTTATGTTGCAAAAACAGAGATCAACAGCCTCGCAAGGACTTGTGTTGCAATACAACACAAAAACTGACTAACTGGTACCAGGCAGATTCTTAAACGACTTTGTGGATTCAACTGACTGATTTTTGACTTAGTGAGGTTCAAGTTCACTCTTAACCAACTCTGCTTGCTCAACTGACACTTCCACTGATTCATATTCAAATTCTTTACTTTACTACTTTGAATGATCCATTCTTGATTCTGTTCTCAACTTATACTTAATTCAGCTAATGTTCTTCTAACTCTTAGTTCTAATTTAATAGCATACCATGATTCCGATTCAACTAATTCTAATTAATAGATGCAAGCTTTCCAGATTCTCGTATGATTTTGTCATATACTCGACTTGTTTAAGGCTTAACGAATTGACTCAATAATTCTTAATCAATGCATGCCTAGCTCAATTCCAATTATCCCCCACTTAACTGATGCACAATGGTTTTGCTTTGATTCTGATTATTAATTGTTTAACTCAGAGGATGCTTACTCTAATTCAATACCTTATGCTCAATAATCACTAATGAGTTCATTTAATGAGGATGATCATTACTCCTACTTTCGACACTTCTCACGCTACAACTTTAACTGATGTAGTTATAGTGTTTGGAACTTCTACTTATATTGCTCTTAGGATGCTTATGGAGACTTTTCAAATCTTTATTCATCATCTTGAACCCATGCATTTGAGACCATTACTAACTCATTGAAAGAGGAAAAACTTAACAAAAGCAGTACACCAGACGATTGACTCAAACTTTGCATTATTATGAATTAATGTGCTTTCAACATATATAATGTATCTTCTCACCTTTTACTTATTCTTCATCTTATGGTAGTGCTTTGCTAATAAACCTAAACTTTGAAGCTTCGCCCTTTAGATTTAGCAGATTCTTTGCCCATCTAGAGTGTGCTTCAAGTTAGTGTTTTAGCTTATAGAATAAAAGACACTCTATTTTAATCCTTTCAAAACAAACTTAATTACTTTGAGAACTTGCCTCTAGCATAGAGGGATTTTGGTAAACGTAGTTTGCTCCTAGTTTGAATAGAACTTGGGGGCTTCCTTATTGGACAAAATGGGGTTTTTAGCAAACGAAGTCTGCCTCTGGTTTGGAGATGTAATAAAGAGCTTGTAGGCTTACTCTAATGGATTTCGATAAGATGATGGCACAGGGATGCCTAAAGCATAGTTTCTCCTATCTTGGAGGCAATCTGTATGAATAGGGTGGGATGAGGTGGGTCAACCCATCATTAAAGTGAACATGGGGTTGACCAAATAGAGTTTGCCCCTGGTTTAGCAATTCATACATGACTCTAGGCAAATGAAGTTTGTCCCTAGTCTGAAATGGGGGAACTAAAGGTGCAAAAGATATTGCCTATAGTTTAGGGATGGTTATGGACTGGGAAACTTGGGAGGTTCGCCTATGCATCCCTGAGCGAGAATCAGGTCCAAAGTAGTTCGACTGAGGCATGAAAGAGAAATCATGTGGTGCAGCGATGTTTGTGACCGAACTGTGTTGGCTGCCTACGTATCCCCAAGTGGGGATCGGGTCAAAATGTAGTTCATCTATTCTGGAAGTCTTGAAGGGATGGTTTCAAGAAGAGTGCTTCTTTTCTAAGAAAAATATTTCTTGAGGCGATCAATATTGACCCGTTGTTTGAACTCAACTCTATCCAAGTCCATGAGGCAAGCAGCTCCCCCAAGTAGGAGTGTTTTGATGATGTAAGGACCAACCCAATTTGGTTTAAACTTTCCTCTAGGATCAAAAACTGGCTCTTTCAACTCTTTAAGAACAAGATCACCCTCAACAAGCTTCCTCGGGCGAACTTTCTTGTTTAAAGCACGGGCTATCCTTCTCTGATACCCTCGAACATGATTCAGGGTCTATAGCCATTTCTCGTCCATGAGTGCTAACTCCTCATACCTTTCACATAGCCAGTTGAATTCTAACACTTCACATTCTACCAATATACATAAAGATGATATCTCTACCTCGACTGGTAAGACAACCTCCATTCTATAGACCAATGAATACAGTGTAGCTCTAGTAAAAGTCCTCACAGACATCCAATATCCCCATATAATTTTTTATGCCAATCCTTTTAATTATCTATGGTTTTTCCTAAGATTTCCTTGATGTCTTATTGGCTCCCTCAATCGCCATGTTCGTCTGTGGCCTATATGCATTGAGGCACAACAGTTGACTGGACATCTAGGGGTAAAGCACTATTTTGGTGCGGGCCGTGAGAGCAGTACCAAATTGAGGCAAACTTTGAATACTATATATGACCTCAAAATAATAGGGTCAAGGTCATCCAGTGAGATGATGGGGGATAAGCTTCATCATCGAGAAGGAAACAGTCCGGATCACCGGCTAAGGCCCCTAAATGACTGCTTATAGTGATGACAAATGATGCGTGATTTTGTACTTTTCCAACAAAGGAATGACTTCTCCTTGAAATGACTCCCATGATTAGAAATAAACTCACTCGAAACCCCATATCTACAGATTATATTCTTCTGAACAAAGCTTACCACATCTTTAGCTTTCAATGTTGCATATGACTCTACTTCCATCCACTTAGTGAAATAATCAATTGCATAATTATGTATCAGTGTTCATTGGATGCTTTTGGGACGACTTTTCCAATGATATCGATACCCTACACAGAGAATGGCCAAGAGGTGGTCATACTATAGAGCTAAGATGGCGGCGTGTGCATTAGCTTAGCATGAACCTAACACTTATGGCACTTTCATACAAACTCACAGCAGTCTTTTTCAAGAGTAGTCCAATAATATCCTTATCTGATTATCTTTTTTGCCAACATGTGTCCATTCATGTGAGGACCATAGACTCCTCATGTATCTCTTTTATCAATCTTTGGGCTTCCTTTCTATACAAGCATTCCAGATTATACCCGGTATATTATTTCTTCCATAATTTGTTCGTGCAGATGATAAAATGTGCTGCGAATTGCCTAATTTTCCTTTTATCTTTCTCGAATGACCCTGCAAGATACTCCCCCTTGTTAATAAAATTCCATACATCTAAGTACCACGGCAATTCATTCTCTGGTTCCTCTATGGCTGCAATCATTTCAAATGAGGGCTTATCCCTTCGTTTTATTGTAAGCAGAGCTATCTTGAAACCTATGGGGATCTTGATTATCGAGGCTAGGGTTGTAAAGGAATTGGCCAACTAGTTCTCCTCATGGGGTAGGTAGTAGAAAGTGATTTGCTCAAATAGGGTTCTTAGACTCTCTAAGTACTCAAGGTATGGTATCAATTTCTTGTGTTTTACCCTCCACTCTCCCCGGACATGGGATATGATCAGATTTGAATCCCCAATAACATCTATCTTCTTAACTCCCAATTTTAAGGCTACCTCTAACCCTAAAATGCAAGTTTCATACTTGACGGTATTGTGGCAGAGGTGTACCTAAGTTTAATTGCTAAGGGGTGTGGGCTCCATTAGGCGTAACCAAGATGATTCCTACCCTATATTTCTTTTGGTTAGTAGCCCCATCGAAATTCTACATGCCTTCATCCACCTCCATTATCTATTCATTAGGGAACTGGAATTCCCCTTCTTCCTCTCCTTTTATAGCAAAGTCAGCTAAATGTTCTGCGACAACTCTCCCTTTGACAGACTTGGCGGTGACATACTTAGGTCAAATTCTGCTAACATTAGGATCCACTAGGAAATTCTACTAGTCAAGGCTGGTTTTTTGAACAGGTATTTGAGGGGGTTCATGCGAGAAATAAGTATGACAGGAAAAGCTAGAATGTAATGCCTAAGATGACGGGTGCTCCAGACTAAGGTCTAATAAGTCTTTTCTATTAGTGAATAATTCAGCTCATACCCTGTCATCCTCCTAATAAGGTAATAAATGGCTCTCTCGAAATGTTTCTTCCCTCCCTCTTGGGCTACCATGCATCCTATCTAATTTTCAGTGAAGTAGACACCCCAATTTTGACCGACCGCCGAATTTAGGAGAGTGTCACTTCCGTATCCGATGATGACAAGGACCAGAAGATTCGAAGTGTTCCAAGCTCTTCAGAAAGTTATCTAAACGCGATAAAATTTCATACAAAGAAGAAAATACCAGGTATTTAGGAGAATTCAGATATAAAACACAATTTTCGGAAAAGATCTTCAAAAATAAATTGCTTTGAGAAAAAGGAAGTTCAACAAGAAACGGCACACGGCAGACCATCACGGCACTCACTGAGTGCCGCGCGGCAGTCAGCGAACGCCGGACCGGCATTCCGTGAGTGCCGCCGACATTTTCTGACTGCCGTTTGCTTTTAAAGTCTGTATTTTGTAGTGCAATACGTATGTGTATGCGGATAAAAACAAAAAAACTGATAAAGTCAGGTTGACGAAAACCCGACAATCAACAATCTGACGTGGCACTCTTGGAGAGCCGTGCGGCAGTCACAAAAAGCCGCAGCGGCAGTCATTAAGTGCCGCAGCGGCAGTCACGGACTGCCGCACAGCTTTTTGGACTGCCGCCCTGGGCAGCAGTCTGCCTAATTTCAGAAAGTACGCATTGTACCACCAAATGAGAGATTTACACCTGTTTTTTGCTCCGAAATTTACTGAAAATACTTGGTAATTTTGCCTGTAAAAGAGAAGGGATCTTCCTTGGAAGAGGGGGTGAGAATATAACAGGGGATACCTACAATATTCAAGACAATACATGAGAGATAACCACCATTACACTAACATGTTTTTGGGAGAAAAAGAGAGAGTTTAGAGAACTAGGGAAAAGAGCTTGGAAGATCTTCAAGAAAAGGAACCTTGAGGATAATTTAGAGGTGAAACTCTAACCATAAGTTGTTTACTTGCATTTCTTTCCTTTTGAATCTCTAAGTCCTCAAACTACTTTGTTTTCTTTCCTTCATTTCTTTTGTTGGTCATACCTTCTCGAGACTCTTGGAGACTCTCAATATCTCCCTTAAAATCTCTTGAACATGATCTTTTGAATCCCATATAAGCTTATGCTCTACATGAGAGTCAACATTTGATCATCACTTTATTTCATATGGATGAATCCAAGTCCATACTCATGACTTGGATCCTCTAAACTTGTTATTTCATGAAGTCATTTCCATATTCTCTTTGAAACTTATGAGTATTAGTCATGTCTTCATCTCCAATGACCATCAAATGGTAGGAGAAAATGGTTTTTGAGTCTAAGCCCATCTCCATGGTTTAGAATCCTCATCTTGAGATTCCATGAGGTCTATTCATACTTCATTGGGAACCTACAAATATGAAGGTCTTTAGTCTCCAATGACCATCAAATGGTAGGAGAAAATAGTTTAGTTTAAGTCCAACTTCATGATTTAATAGTTGGGGTTAACAAATAAAGTTGAACTTGATAAGTGAAAACAGTGAGTTCACAAACTATTTTTGATCAAAGATTTTTAGTTCAAAATATAACCGTTGAAATCAAGTGAAACCAACGGGAAAGTGTCAATAACACAATATTCTACCACTGTAATTTTTGTTTTAAGGTGGTTCCATGTTTAAAATGGTTTGGTCATGAGTTTTGTGAGGTAACAATAATCTGTCCAGAATTTCAGAACAGCCAATCCACTTTGGAATAAATAAATTGGGATTTTAATAGATTGTTTGTGACCTAGAATAATTGTTTCTAAGTAAATTAATGTGTTAGGAAGTCACCCTAAAAAGAACAAAGCATTTCTGATCTTTTTGCTATTTTTAAAAAATCATGTAAGAAGTCTGGACAGAGAGTTGCAGATTCCTGAGTGATGTCTGGGTTTTGTCCAATTCCCGGAGATCCAACCGTTGAAACTTTGATTTTCTTTTTGGATTGTAAACTAGACTCGCAGAGGCATATCATATCCAAAATTCATTAAGATCCAACCATTGGAAAAATGGCTTTTCCATTTTTCAAGACCTAATCTGTTCTCAGCAATTTCCAAAAATTCAGCAATAGTTCTAATCAATCTTATGAATAATGGCTTAGATAATACTTTCATGAGTTGAGGTTCAAACCTTGCTTCAGTAATGATTATTTGAATTTGAAGTCTAAGAGTATGTCATAATTTATTCTTGTTCATGTATATATTCATCCATATGATTTGACATTTGTAATTAGAAGTTAGTTGCTCTAGATTTGATTATATTTTATAGATTTAAGCAAGAAGTCTAGGATTGTTATTTGAGATCCAACTTTATATTTTGTATATCATGTGGACTAACTCATTGTTTTGTAGCGCATTTGAGGTACAATCTCACTTCTCTTCTGTAGTTTATTAAATTCTTTGATTTTATTTGATTTTTTTATTTAATGCGCGACACCTTAGAATTAGGTTTTTGCCTTACGTGTATATGTGATTAGAGACTCTTTGTAGGGTTTTCTTTTGTTTGCATGCATTGCACGTTTAATATCGCTGCTGGATCCCGGGTAAGTTCACTTGTTCTCTATTGCATATCATATCGCTTGCTACCTGAATTACGTGGCTTTTGAATGATATTTTGTCAATTGCAATTTTACACCCTTTGGACATGCTTTGTGATGTATATGTATATATGTATTAGTTGAGGGCATGCTTAGATTAATAAATTTGATTAAAAGGATATTGAGTAGAGGCCTATCGCAAGATAGGATGAGAGAGGGTGTTTTAGTCCGACGGGCTCCTTCCTCTCTCATTCCATAATCCCTGGACCTAGTTAATCTCTGGTTTCTGAAAGATCAGTTTGCTTTAAAATTGGTTTCTTAATTTTCCTTTTAAAAATTAAGTGGCGACTCATTTATTTTAGAAATTGATTTTGAAAAGCTGTGGGTAAGAAATCCTGCGATATCCACAATCTGGCGACTCTGCTGGGGATCGAACCCAGAATCTCTGGTTTCGCAGACCATAATTCTGATTTTGGGTTCACTTGAGGATTAGACTTGAAAGCATCCTTTTAATCAAATTAATTAATCTTTGTGTGCATGTTTCATTTCACTTGCATGTCTAGCCAGTCGATTGCACGGAACTATGACCTTAGAGGCTCAGGGCAACCCGGTCGGTCAAGTCATCATGGGACTGTGTGATCACCCTTGATCTCGTACCATGATTTGGTATATGAAGCATCCTATCGGGTGTGCGTCAAGGGTCCCTTTATTTGACCAAAACCCGGCCTTTGCATAGTAGCTTCCATAGAACCTTTCAATCTTAGGAAATCAATTCTTGATTAGGGTTATGTGCTAGGGAGTTTTGTATGCCCAGAAGGGATTACTTGAGATGATGACGATACTTGCTTGATGAAAGATGAATAATCTGTTAATCACCTTTTAGCAATTTCTCCTCGTGTTACATGACATTTGGAGAACATGCTGAACCCTGATTATAAGATTATACTTCTTATATCATGTTTAGTTAAAGCATCATTGACCTTGTATGTATCCAAATTTATGGAAAGTACGGTGACAATCCGGTCGTGTGATCCTCCTACCCAAAGAGTTTCTGTTTCCAAGGTTTTTATTCACCTTTTCAAGAAAAACACAAAAATCCTCTTTCTCCCTTTCAGTTTAAAATTTATTAAAGGCATATTTTCACTTGATTATTTTCACAAGAAATAAATTCGAAAATTCGTGAAATTATTTTGGGAAGAATGGTTTTCAAAATAAATATCCCAATCATTTTCTAAAAAAAAGAGAGAAAGAATGTTCTCAAGCATCATTTTCAAAAACCTTTTTACCCTCCAGAAATGCTTTTCAAATAAATTTTGGGTAGTGGGATCACAATGAGAGGAGAAATTAACGCACTTGACATGGGTAAGGATCTTATGTGCTTATGTGCTTATGTGTTAGGATTAGGATTTTCTTTTCTTTGGCATATAGAGTAGGCACACACGCACATATGCATTGCATCCGCATGCCGTACGTAAAAAAAAAAAGAAGAGAATTTTTACTTTACCAAAATCTTTTAAAGCAAAATACACACAAAAGAGTTTTAAAACAAAATTAAACCTTTTTGTAGGGGCAAAGATAGCATGGAGTTCAGATTCAACCTGGTTTAGGGGACCCACGGCAAGGCTGATAGGAAGAGAAGACATTGAAATGGCTGAGGGAAGAAACACCGAGGAAATGGCTGGGCTGAGGGTACTAGTAGAACAGCAAGCGGAACAGATGAGGCGACAGGCCGAAAACATGAACCGCATGATGGGGATGATAGAAGAACTAAGCCGCCGACCACCACCACATGTAATTCCACCCATTATAGACCCACCTTTGGGAGGAGGAGAAGGAGATTGGTTTGATGATCAGGAGGCGCAGTGGACCGAGGCACTACGAGCCAACAGGGACAGGGAGAAAGCTGAGAAAGAGAAGCAACTGACTGAGAAAATAGAGAAGTTGGAAAGGGTGATGCGCAAAGCTCAAGGAGTTGATACCTATCTGATGGAGTTAGAAGGCCTGTATGACGGGGTCCACGAGACGCTGCCCGCCGGGTTCAAAATGCCGGTCTTTGATAAGTTTGATGGCACCGAAAATCCTCGCAGTCATATAAGAATGTGTATTGGGGCCTTCCAACCAAGCGGCTTGAGCACTACCATGATGGCTGTCCTGTTTCAGCAAACCTTAACAGGAGCTGCTCTATCGTGGTACCTTACGCTTGAGCCAAGCAAAATCAGAGTTTGGGAAGAAGTCATAAAATCATTTGTGGCCCAATATGAGTACAATCAAGACCTGGATGTCACTGTCCGAGACCTAGAAACAACCAGGCAAGGGAACAAGGAATCATTTGCTGAGTATCTGAGTCGATGGATGGGGAAAGCCACGAAGATGGTGCAGAGGCCATCAGAAAAAGACCAAATCCGAATGTTGATGAAAAACCTGTAGCCAGTTTATCAGGAGAAGATGAGGTTTCAGTCAATCAACACTTTTGCCGAGGTATTCGATGTGGGGACCAGGATAGAAGACGCAATCCAGGAAGGAGTAATCAAGAAAGAAGAACTACCGAACCGATATCGGAGGCCCAGTTATGGATCAAATGGAGGACATTCGAGGGATCACTCTGGCCCTACCGATGTCAAAACACTTAGCGAGCTGGAGAGGAAATTCGATATCACCAGAAACCATCCAAGAGGAGGAGGAGATAAGCCACCAAGAAAATTCTCAGATCTGGGAGTATCATTGTCAACCGCTCTTGACAGGCTGTTAGCAAAGGGGCATCTCCGTCTGCCGGAACCTCGACCTCTGCCAAGTCCACTTCCGCCAAATTTCCAAGGGGACCTCTTCTGCAAATTCCATCAGCAGAAAGGCCATTTGACGGACCGGTGCATGAGGTTAAGGCATGAAATCCAAGACCTCATCGACAATAAAGTGATATCCGAACCGCCTGTCAAAGCCCCTAATGTCACCAAGAATCCTCTGCCAAACCATCGCGCTGTGCCGCCGCCGCAGGGCCTTTATTTCTTAGGGGTAAAAGGAATGACATTTGATCCATCCAAGCTAATCACAAAAGTCGGGGAACCAAGGAAGTTTTATCAGTTACCAGAAAATTCGGGGATCTGTATGCTTGGAAGCCAGCCAGAGATATGGAAAAATAAAGTGACAGGGCAGTCAGATTGGTGGGTTCGAGAAGGCAATGATCAGAATATAGACCAGGTAGGGGATGATGATCTGTGGTATCAAAGAGACGAAGAGGCAAGGGTTGAAAAAGAAAGCTCGGAGGTCGTTTCAGAAACCGACAACATTTGGGCAAGAGAGGAGATCAATCACTTGACTCGGTCTGGTAGACACTTCAAACCGCATGAACTAGAGGAAGATCACCCGGGGAGGGAGCTGGAGAAAGGGAAAGGGAAAATGAACGAAGAAGAAGAAGAGGATAGGGTCTTAAAGCAGATGAGGAAAACACAAGCTAATATCACCATCTGGGGATTGCTGATCGCCTCCAAAAAGCACACACAGGCAGTCTTGGATGCTTTGAACCAATCCGATGTTTCTATCGATACAACACCAGGAGATCTCGTGGGGATGATCAATAGGATCCCGGCTCTAGCTATTTCCTTCACGACCGATGATTTACCTCCCGGAGGGCCCGTTCATAACAAGCCCTTGTATGTCACCGTCAAATGCTTAGGAAGCACTGTGCCTGCCTGTCTGGTGGACAATGGATCAGCCTTAAATGTGTGCCCATTCCGAACAGCCAAGCGCATGGGTTTGGACGAATCGACATTCATACCATCTGAGCAAAAGGTGAGAGCATACGACAACACTCAGAGAACTGTCATGGGTATAATTCTCCTTCACCTCGCTGTCGGTCCACTTGAGAAGGAAGCCGAATTTCAGGTCATCAACATTCCTGCTTCTTTCAACCTGCTGCTTGGGAGGCCATGGCTAGACAGTTTAGGCGCAATACCATCGACGATCCATCAAAAGGTCAAATGTATCTGGGAGAGCAGGGTCTGCGACATCCTTGAGGACAGTTGGGTTCGTCCGTCTAAAGCTTCATCAAGCGCGCCAGTCTTGGAGGTACAGCTACAAGAAGAGGAGACAGGTTTGGGGGGATTTGAGTTCATTAGCGTAATAGAAGAAGAGAGGCCGAGAGAATATAGACCGCTTTACTTTGATCAGTATGCCAGTCCGTTGGTCGCAGGAATCATGAAAAAAATGGGCTTCTTCCCGGGCATGGGATTGGGCAAGAATCATCAAGGCCTGCCTGAATTCCCGCACATTCTAACCCAGACTCACACTCATGGTTTGGGTTACCAACCGATGGGGAAGGAGTTGAGATCAAAGAAGAAGGCAGCTGACGCACCTATAACCTCGTATCGGAAAACACTCAATGGTTACTTTGTGAAGGAAGGAGAGGATTTCCCCTTTTATGGCTTCCCAGAACCATGGGTGGACCAGAAAGATAAATGTTTTGAGATCTTCTTTCCCCATGAGTTTTCTGCATATGAAGATCCGTACTTACAGCAGCCTATCAAGCCGGTTACTGCCAACGATTGGATCGGTGTACTAAACGGGCCGGTCATGCAGAATCTGTTGGGCGCAAGAGGGGTAAAAGCCGAGGAAAAAGGAGAAAATGACAAGGGTATGGGAGTCGAGGCTGAAGAAGGGAATGTCGAGGATGAGCTGGAAGAAGAGTACGAGCTAGAAGAAGAGCCGAAGCCGGAAAAGGAAGAAAAGATAGCACTCGGGGGACTGCCAGGTTGCAACACTATGGAGCTCAAGCAGGGAGCTAGCAAGGAGTGGGTCTTTGAGTCTAGTGATAAGTATCCCCCTCACCCAGAGTCTGTAATGGCCCAAATGAGGCGTCTTACTATTGCTATGTCTGTTGTAATCACCCCTAACAAAATCAATGAAAGTATGACTGATTCTGCCTACTCGAATGCGCTTAATGAATGTGATGAATGTGAAATACCTGATGAATTGCAAAAATTAATTAAAAAAGAAAAAGAAAAAGAATCTGCATGCAAAATCATTGAGGACACTCTAACGATTAATCTAGGAAATGAAAATAATCCTCAAAATGTCTTTATCGGCTCCACACTTAGCAATAAAGAAAGCAAAGAACTAATCAACCTATTAAGTGAATTCAAAGATGTTTTTGCATGGTCTTATAATGATATGCCAGGTATTGATCCAAAGATAGTCCAGCACCACATTCCTCTCTTTCCCAATTCAAAACCCATAAAACAAAAATTGAGGCGAATGAGGCCAGAATGGGCACTCAAAGTGAAAGAGGAGGTTGAAAAGCAATTAAAAGCTAGATTCTTGATGGTCACCGAGTATCCTGAGTGGATTGCCAACATTGTACCTGTCCCAAAGAAGGATGGTCGTGTTAGGGTTTGCGTTGATTTTCGAGATTTAAACAAAGCAAGCCCTAAAGACGATTTTCCATTACCCCACATCGACGTGTTGGTCAACAACACTGCGGGACACGAGCTTCTATCTTTCATGGATGGATTTTCCGGGTATAATCAAATCCTCATGGCACCCGAGGATAGAGAGAAAACCACGTTCATCACTCCATGGGGGACGTATTGCTATAGGGTCATGCCGTTCGGACTTAAGAATGCGGGTGCGACCTATCAAAGGGCTGCTACCACTTTACTACACGACATGATCCACAAAGAAGTAGAGGTGTATGTGGATGATATGATTGTGAAATCCAAGGACAAGGGAGGGCACCTAGAGGCTTTGAGAAAATTCTTTGCGAGACTGAGGGAGTTCAAGATGAGGCTTAACCCACAGAAATGCACATTCGGAGTCACTACCGGGAAATTATTGGGGTTTCTCATTACTCAGAGGGGGATAGAGGTGGACCCCACCAAGATAAAAACCATAACCAAAATGAACCCACCAAAAAATGAGAAAGAACTGAGAGGATTCTTGGGGAGAATATAGTTCATCAGCCGCTTCATTTCCAAACTCACCTTGACCTGTGACCCATTGTTCAAATTGCTTAGAAAAGGAGAAAAATTCAAGTGGGACACCCCTTGCCAACAAGCCTTCGACAAAATCAAAACCTATCTCCAAAACCCACCTGTCCTATCACCGCCTTTACCTGGGACCCCTATTGCTGTATATCTCTGTATCCGAAGACTCAATGGGGTGTATGCTGGCCCAAGAAGGAGAAGAGGGACATATGGAGAAGGCCATTTATTACTTGAGCAAAAGAATGATCGGATATGAGTTAAAGTATTCGCCCTTGGAAAAGGCCTGTTGGGCCTTGGTTTGGTGTACCCGTCGTCTTCGCCACTACATGCTAGCCTTCCCCGTAATCCTGATATCCCGAATGGACCCGTTAAAATACCTGTTCGAAAAGCCAGTCCTGACTAGTAGGATTTCCCGTTGGACCATGATGCTAGCTGAGTTCGATATTAAGTATGTCACCGCCAAATCCGTAAAAGAGAGGGTTGTCGTTGAGTTTTTAGCTGACCTTGCTATAGAATCCGAGGACAAGGGAAAATTCAAGTTCCCGGATGAAGGAATAATGGAGATAAAAGAGGATTTGTGGAAAATGTACTTCGATGGAGCAGCCAACCAATTAGGTTACGGAGTTGGAGTCATTCTCATAGCACCCGATGGGACCCCTACCCCATTAGCCGTCAAGCTCAAATATAACTCAACCAACAACACTGCGGAGTACGAAGCATGCATAATTGGGATAGAAGCAGCCTTGGCTTTGAAAGTCGGACGGATTGATGTCTTCGGAGATTCCAATTTGATCATATCCCAAGTCCGTGGAGATTGGAAAGTAAAGCTGAGAAGCTGAGACCCTACCATGACTATCTGGAAAGTCTGAAGGCCCAGTTCCAAAAGATTTCCTTTTACTACCTCCCCCGTGAAGAAAACCAGCTAGCTGACTCCTTAGCTACCCTGGCCTCGATGATCCAAATCCCCTCCAAAACTGCCATGATCCCGCTATCCATAGAAGTGAGGAACCAACCGTCATTCAAGATGATCGTTGCCATAGAAGACGAAGAGGAAATACCGTGGTATGTGGATGTATGGGAGTTCATCAAGAAAGGAGAATACCCCGAAGGAGCCTCGGAAAAGGACAAAAAGGTGATTCGGCGATTCGCCGCTCAATTTGTGATCTATGCAGATAAGCTATGGAAGAAATCCTACACCGGGTACAATCTAGAGTGTCTATATGGAAGGGAAGCTAAGAGAATGATGGAGGAAATACATGAGGGAGTGTGTGGGCCCCACATGAATGGGCACATGCTAGCAAAGAAGATCATCCGACAAGGGTACTATTGGACGACCTTAGACAGAGACTGGTATGAATATGTCAGGAGATGTCACAAGTGTCAGATTCATGCAAATCTGATGCATACCCCGCCATCGCAGCTCTATAGCATGACCACCCCTTGGCCATTTTCCGTATGGGGGATCGATATCATTGGTGAGATAATTCCGAAGGCTTCCAACGGGCACCGATACATAATCGTGGCAATTGATTACTTTACCAAATGGGTAGAGGCAGCCTCGTACGCAACTTTGAAAGCTAAGGATGTGGTAAGTTTCATCGAGAAAAACATAATCTGCAGGTACGGGGTCCCGAATGAGTTTATCTCCGATCATGGCAGTCATTTCCAGGGAGAGGTTATCCCACTCCTAAAAAAGTATAAGATCACTCGCCATCAGTCATCCCCATATAGGCCTCAAACGAATGGAGCAGTGGAAGCGGCAAATAAGAATGTTAAAGCAATCTTGGGGAAAACAACGGATACATATAAGGATTGGCATGAGAAGCTGCCGTTTGATTTGTGGGGATATCGGACATCAGTGAGGACTTCAACGGGTGCTACGCCGTACTCGTTAGTCTACGGAATGGAGGTCGTTCTCCCAGTCAAAGTAGAAATACCCTCTCTTAGGGTTTTGGCAGAATGTGAGATCACCGAATCAGAATGGGTGCGGGGAAGATACGAGGAGTTGATGTTACTCGATGAAAAGAGGCTGGCCGCGGTAAACCATACTCGGGGGTACCAGAAGAGAATAGCCCGTGCTTTCAACAAAAATGTCCGCCCAAGGAAGCTTGCTGAGGGTGACCTGGTCTCACCAAGGACCAGCATAACAGCACTTTTCATCTCCCGCAAACCACAGGCAATGGGTATAAGAGTGTCAGAAGATGACTGAAAGAGGAAGTAAGAGAGCATGGCAATTGATAGGGCACTACGACGATTGATCTGATACTCACCATCGTAAGGGTCCCCTATGGGATAAACGGAAGCAAGGCGCTCAAAGTCAATCTGCCTATCACGAATAAAGGAGCCCGCCGCATTCCGAGATGTGTGGAGAAGAGTGGCTAAGTCCCGAACATACCCGGCCTGAATTAGGGGGACTGTCAAATCGGCAGAAGGATCAGTGTGAAGAATGGCGCTAAATTCCTCAAATAAGGGGCAAATCTCTTGAGAGCCGAAGCGGAAGACATTGAGAGCGGGATCCCAACAATGAATGGCAGCTCAAAGTAGGCCCTCACTCAAATTCATCTGTTGGAAGGAAAAGAGATCGTTTAGTCTGAAGCACTCAAAATTGAGCTTGTCAATACCGGAGAGAGTATCCATCCATGGGAAGAGGATTTGAGAACTAATGGGGGCCATTTGAGGGAAGAATGGGAAGGGAAGAGAAGTATTTTGCAGATCTTTGAGAAAGAAGGGGTATAAATAGAAGAATAAAGTTGTCTACCTACCCGCGGCACTCGATAAAGTGCAGCGGCACTCGATGAAGTGCCGCGCGGCAGTCCGTGAATGCCGTTGCAGCACTTACTGACTGCCGCTGCGGCTCTCACTGAGTGCCGCGGAGACCTAACTGAGTGCCGTTCCAAGTTTTTCATTGGCCAGGGTTTGTTTGTAACACTTTCAGCCCACCTGCAAACAGAAAACTGGATAGAAAACAATAAAAAGTGCGCATCATGCAGCACATGCAAGTACATTCATTCATTCATTTCATTCATTTGTGCATTTCAAAATAGATGAAAGAAAAAGAATCATTCAAAATTAAAATAAAGACAGGACCAAGCCATGATCCCACATACAGCAAGAGATGGACCAAGCTATGGTCACACATACGGTGAATATCAATAAAAAGGGCAAAAATATAATAAAGGTATTAAAAGTGCCTATCCTACCGACTATCATGGAGCCGTCATCAAAGTGAAGGTAAACATACATATATACAATCCATCAAAAAAAGTATGTATCTCTCCAGAAAACACTCAAAAAGGAATAAAGAAATAAGAAGAAAAGCAGGATCAGCCCCGGCCCCGGCTGCGAGTCTGACGGGTCGTGCGCCTGAGGGGCTCCTCCTCCGACTCCATACCGCTGCCTCCACCGCTCCCTCCATGTCCTCCGCTACCGCCGCCTCTGCCTCGACCACCGCCGCTGCCTCCACCGCTACCACCGCCCCGCTCCATGCCTCGTCCGGCGCCGCCAGCTCCAGGAGTGTCACTGATGGGAATGCCGAACTGCTGGAGTCGCTGCTGAAGCTGCCCCACCTGCTGGAACAGGACTCTGATCTCCTCCGCCTAAAATCCAGATGGTATTGAAAAGACCAACGAAATACTGAGAATAAAAGAATGAAGATCATACTTGGGCCCTCAACTGAGTCACAGCAGTCGCCCGAGCTCCCTCAGCCTAGAAAACAAAGAACCAAGAATAAAGGTTAGTAAAAGAAGAGGCAATCAAAGTCAAAGTGCAAGGCGAGGAAAAGTCCCTTACCATCCACTCTCGCCCAAGAACCCACTGCCGCACGCTGTGGGCGTATGTCAAGCCCTCCTCCGCGTAAGCACGTGGGACGACGTCGTAATGGATAGGAATGGTGGGGGCACCCTGTGAAAGTCGGGGGATCGTCGTCAAGTAAGGCTCGCCGAATGAGATGGTCGACATGGTCCAGTCCCACTCAGGCAAGGCGAGAGGACGAGTGGCGGCAGGAACAAGCTGCAAACAAAAGGAATAAAATGTGAATAATAATGAATGAAAGAAGAACTCATGAAAAGGTTGAAAAAATCTTTTACTCACCCGAGTCACTTCCATCAAAGGGAAGTTCGGCATCATCTTAGCAGCACGGAAAGCCGCATATTCCGTAGGGTCGTCTAGGATGCCGTGAATACCGAAGCCAGCTCGAGTAGCCGTGAACTCGCTGCCTTGAAGCGTGTCTGTGGCCCTCATAGAGTCGGGAGGAGGAAATGGCACGAAGAATCCAGGGGCCGCCAGTGACTGCCTGGTCACCCTCTCTCCCAGATACCACGCCTGGCCCTCTGGCCCGCAGAGAAGTTGCCTCGTCGGATCGTACCCGGCCGACTCTCGAATCTCCATACGAGCCTCAGGTAGCACCCTGAGCCAAGGCTGCCAATGGACATGCTGCTCTCTCAAGTTCGTCAGGAAGTTCCTGAACGAAATGAAGTCGTGGGCTCCGGTCTTCCGCCCAACCCTATCCTTCGCCCATTTCAGTCCCTGGGGCATGATAAGGGCGTCAGCACTGCGTGTCTCTGGGGACATCATGCAAAGATACTCGTGGGACCAGATCTGCAATAATAAAAACAAGGGGTTAGTCTCACAATTTGAACAAATTTTTGAAAGCAAAAAAAGCAGTGAAATATGGAAAAGAATATACCTCCCACGCTCTCCAATACCCACTGGTAGAGGCCGGTCTGTCCCGGGAGATGTCGCTCATATGCATGTACAAGATAGATAACCCTGTACTAGCCCAGTCATACTCGTCGACCCGGTCCAGGTGCTCCAGCGATGCTACCAGGGACACAGAGACCCGATCGCCCTTGGTGCTCAACTGGGAGCACCCCAGCATGTACATGAGAAAGCCTCTGGCCATCTGCTCATCTGTGAAACCAGGCTGGCCCCTATATGTGTCCATGAACCACCGGGCTGTGACTAGAGCCTCCTCCAGGACCACCCCCAGCAATGGCTCTACCTGGTCCCACTCCTGATCTGTCAGGTATCGCAGAGGCTCTCCACCAAAGGCTATCCCCGTGATCATCGAGAAATCCAAGGGGGTCATCGTCATCTCCCCAAAATCAAAGTGGAAAGTGCTCGTGGTATCCCACCACCGCTCGGCCAAGGCATGTATCTGCTGTAAGTCATTGGAGCTCTTTGTCAAAAGTTTGACGAAGTCTCCAAACCCGACCGCGTCCACCAAGGCCCTCACCGCCTCACTCAGCTCCGTATACCACTCGTACTCGTGCGCGAGGCTGTCGTGCCCCTTCAGCACCTTAGGTTGCAGCTGCAAGAAAGAATCACAAAATTTTGATGTTAGTAGATAAAAGAAAGTTAAATAAATAGATGGTAGTAAAAGACAAAGAAAAAGAAAAAGGAAAAGAAGAAAGAAATAGAAAATCTGGAAATACTCGCAGAAGTTTCACAAGCATGGCACTAGTTTGCGTTCAGCTCAGCAGATGTTCACAGAATAATAGGAAGAAATAAGAAAGAACATTCGATGTCCTAGAGAGATTTCAAGAAAAAGAAAAGAGAGAGAAGGGGGTTTGTTTACATTTTCAAAGTATATATATATAAACTTGCAAAAGTCCAAAGCAAATTCAGGTTCAGGGGAGGCATTAGTTCCAAGTGCAGGTTCGCAAACATTCAAAATTAGGTTAGAACAATAAATTCACAAGCACAGGGGAATGTTTGAACAAGCATCGTGCTCGTGAAATCTAAAAAAAAAAAAATAAGTAAAGGACAGGAAAATAGCATTCGTTTTACGAGAAGTTTTGAAGTCTATAAGAAAATAAAAATTTCCTAAAGAGGGGCATGAAATAAAGCGATCAAGGACGCTCGAGGGCGCCACAAGCACGACATTCGGAATAGGGTATCTAAAAGTTGTAACAATCCTACGTTACATTCACACAGAGAAGGAAATGCGAGAAAGAAATACGAGGAATAAATAAAAGGGGGAGCGTTTACCTCGCGCTTAAACGCGCGGGTCAATAGATGCTCGTCCGGATCTCGGAGCAGGAGCGTAGCATCTGGATGATGGGTGGCCGTATACTTGGCCTTGTTTTTGCGCCCTGAACCACTCGCCATAATCTATCAAAGAAAAAGACAGATCCACACATTAAATTCATGAAAGATTCAGAAAAATAGTAAAATAAAAGAGCTTAAATCAAGTGTTGATCAAGCAGAACTAACCTGTGAGTACCGTAGATCAATACAGAAGCAAAGAGAGGATGGGAGAAATTTCTCCAGAGAGATTTCGAGATGGAGAGAGTTGAAAGAATGAAAGGAATGTATTGAACCCGGCGGTTTTAGCCACTGCCGCTCAAATGCGGCACTCAGTTTTTCGTGTGCGGCAGTTGATGGACTGCCGCGCGGCACTTACTGACTGCCACAACGGCATTCCGTGAGTGCCGCCCGGCAGTCACGGACTGCCGCATAAATCCGCATGTGCCGCGGTTAAGGCGGTTCAAGGATACCTCATTTCCCCCCAAAAATTCAAACCAAGTCCCGAAAATTGAACTTGAGGCCCCCAAAATTCGCCCTCATTACACTTTTGGCCCTCGGGGTCGTTTTTAGGTACACATTGACTACAAAATTCAAAATTTAAGAGTATGTATGAGCCCGTGGGCCCCCAATTTTGAAAATTGAAGATATTTGAGCCCGTGGGCTCCCAATTTTTGAAAAGTGAAGATATTTGAGCCCGTGGGCTCCCACTTCTGAAAGGCAAAAATATTTGAGCTCGTGGGCCCCCGATTCTTGAAAATTGAAAATATTTGAGCCCGTGGGCCCCAAATTTTGAAAATTGAAAAGACATGAGAGTATAACAGATTTATATTATCGGTTCTCGCAACAGATTTGCGTTTACCCTCAATTTTGAGAATATAACAGATTTATATTCTCGATTCTCGCAACAGATTTGCGTTAACCCTCGATTTTGAGTGTATAACAGATTTATATTCTCGGTTCTCGCAACAGATTTGTGTTTACCCTCGATTTTGAGAATATAACAGATTTATATTCTCGGTTCTCGCAACAGATTTGCGTTTACCCTCGATTTTGAGAATATAACGGATTCATATTCTCGATTCTCGTAACAGATTTGCATTAACCCTCGATTTTGGGAATATAACGGATTTATATTCTCGGTTCTCGTAACAGATTTGCGTTTACCCTCGATTTTGAGAATATAACGGATTTATATTCTCGGTTCTCGCAACAGATTTGCATTAACACTCTATTTTGGGAATATAACGGATTTATATTCTCGGTTCTCGCAACAGATTTGCATTTACCCTCGATTTAGAGAATATAACGGATTTATATTCTCAGTTCTCGCAATAGATTTGCGTTTACCCTCGATTTTGAGAATATTACGGATTTATATTCTCGGTTCTCGCAACAGATTTGCATTTACCCTCGATTTTGAGAATATAACGGATTTATATTCTCGGTTCTCACAACAGATTTGTGTTTACCCTCAATTTTGGGAATATAACGGATTTATATTCTCGGTTCTCGCAACAGATTTGCATTTACCCTCGATTTTGAGAATATAACGGATTTATATTCTCGGTTCTCGCAATAGATTTGCGTTAACCCTCGATTTTGGGAATATAACAGATTTATATTCTCGGTTCTCGCAATAGATTTGTGTTTACCCTCAATTTTTAGAATATAACGGATTTATATTCTCGGTTCTCGCAATAGATTTGCGTTTACCCTTGATTTTGATAATATAACGGATTTATATTCTCGGTTCTCGCAACAGATTTGCGTTAACCCTCGATTTTGAGAGTATAACAGATTTATATTCTCGGTTCTCGCAACAGATTTGCGTTAACCCTCGATTTTGAGAATATATTAGATTTATATTCTCGATTCTCGCAACAGATTTGCGTTAACCCTCGATTTTGAGAATGTAATGGATTTATATTCTCGGTTCTCGCAACAGATTTGCGTTAACCCTCGATTTTGAGAATATAACGGATTTATATTCTCGGTTCTCGCAACAGATTTGCGTTTACCCTCGAAATCAAATTTAGAACATTTTTCTGACCACCATAACAGATTTGTGTTGGTCAAAAGTTAGGTGATCTTCCAACACGCCACGTAAAGCGCGTCGCACGTGGGGAAGACACAATAGGCATGACATTTAAATAACCAGGTCAAATTCGGAAAACACCGTTGCATGGCACTTGCATCACGACAGGATAGGTGCATCCATCTGTGTGACTACTTGCGTTTGTGTGTGTGTTCGACCCCATGCCTGAACTACGCTTTGGTCTGATTCCTAATGGGATACGTAGGCAACTCGTCATGGAGCACGACCAATTAGAATTTTGCTGCGCGCCCGTTTTTGCAACGCATTTTGTTTTTACCTAAATTCAACAGTCTCGTCAAAGGCTTGACTTCATGCAGGCTTTGACATTCACTTTTGGGATGCGTTGCCCCACAAGCTCTGTCAAAGAGGGGCAAACTGTAGACACCCCAATTTTGACCGACCGCCGAATTTAGGAGAGTGTCACTTCCGTATCCGATGATGACAAGGACCGGAAGATTCGAAGTGTTCCAAGCTCTTCAGAAAGTTCTCTAAACGCGATAAAATTTCACAGAAAGAAGAAAATACCAGGTATTTAGGAGAATTCAGATATAAAACACAATTTTCGGAAAAGATCTTCAAAAATAAATTGCTTTGAGAAAAAGGAAGAATCAAAAAAGGAAGTTCAACAAGAAACGGCACACGGCAGACCATCGCGGCACTCACTGAGTGCCGCGCGACAGTCAGCGAACGCCGGACCGGCATTCCGTGAGTGCCGCCGACATTTTCTGACTGCCGTTTGCTTTAAAAGTCTATATTTTGTAGTGCAATACGTATGTGTATGCGGATAAAAACAAAACTAATAAAGTCAGGTTGACGAAAACCCGGCAATCAACAATCTGCCGCTGCACTCTTGGAGAGCCGTGCGGCAGTCACGAAAAGCCGCAGCGGCAGTCATTGAGTGCCGCAGCGGCAGTCACGGACTGCCGCACAGCTTTTTGGACTGCCGCCCTGGGCAGCAGTCTGCATAATTTCAAAAAGTACGCATTGTACGACCAAATGAGAGATTTACACCTGTTTTTTGCTCTGAAATTCACTGAAAATACTTGGTAATTTTGCCTATAAAAGAGAAGGGATCTTCCTTGGAAGAGGGGGTGAGAATACAATAGGGGATACCTACAATATTCAAGACAATACATGAGAGATAACCACCATTACACTAACATATTTTTGGGAGAAAAAGAGAGAGTTTAGAGAACTAGGGAAAAGAGCTTGGAAGATCTTCAAGAAAAGGAACCTTGAGGATAATTTGGAGGTGAAACTCTAACCATAAGTTGTTTAATTGCATTTCTTTCCTTTTGAATCTCTAAGTCCTCAAACTACTTTGTTTTCTTTGCTTCATTTCTTTTGTTGGTCATACCTTCTTGAGACTCTTGGAGACTCTCAATATCTCCCTTAAAATCTCTTGAACATGATCTTTTGAATCCCATATAAGCTTATGCTCTACATGAGAGTCAACATTTGATCATCACTTTATTTCATATGGATGAATCCAAGTCCATACTCATGACTTGGATCCTCTAAACTTGTTATTTCATGAAGTCATTTCCATATTCTCTTTGAAACTTATGAGTAGTAGTCATGTCTTCATCTCCAATGACCATCAAATGGTAGGAGAAAATGGTTTTTGAGTCTAAGCCCATCTCCATGGTTTAGAATCCTCATCTTGAGATTCCATG